>CM035410.1:177698773-179031273 GCA_020310875.1 Ceratopteris richardii
GTGCATGTGACAGTAATCCCTGTAGGGAGAGGCTCTAGTGAACTGAAGAAACTGCGTTGCAAGATAATATGTTTGGTTGCTCCACTATCAAAGTACCAAACATCTAAGTCTACTGCAGACATACACTGCTCATGAGAAGATGGCTCATAGATGCATACAGTAGTAAACACGCATTCTTCATTCTGTACAAGATGAGCAAGACTTTGTTTTAGGTGTAGAGACCTCTGCAATAACCATTCAAGCCTCTTTCTTCTTTGCCTCTTTTGCACCCAGTTTTGGACAACTTTTATGACATGATCATTTCTTTTATAGTATTTGCAAAACTGTTTCTGTATTTCTATTTTTTTCTCATCTTCGTCTTCCTTCTTCGATTGTGCAACACTAGAAGATTTCTACTTACTAGTAGATGAGCTCGATTTACCTTTGCCCTTCTAACTAGCTAAGAAAGCTTGATCTGTAGCATAATGGACCTCTTCTCCCTGGACTGGTCTCCTACAACAAAACAGAGACTAACTCCTCAAATGTCAAGGCATTTGGATTGCCTTTCATGATCGATCGAAGAGTAGAAGCAAAACTCTGGTATGAATATGGAAGACCGTTAAGAACAGTATGCACAAGTGAACTATCTGGTAAGACTTCTCAAGATACTTCTTCTCCAAATCTTTGATCTTTGTATCCTTATTCATGTGCTCACTCTCCAACTATTTTCGGAGTTAATAAACACGAGCCTCATTTCTTTTCTTACCTGGTATAAGATTGTAAGTGTATCCCAAGCATTCTTTGTTGTCTTGCAAGAGCGAATGTGAGGGATAATGGCACATTTGACACACAAAGCTATCAATACATGCTCTTGCGCATCTCTTCCATCCCATCGAAGTTGGTGCACTAGGTGCAATAGGAACCGCAGCACGAACAAGAATATGAAGATCATCATCTTCCACGCTATCTACACCACCTTCAATAACTGTATTCACATGTGTAGTAGGATGTTTTTCAATACTTTGCACAATATTCCACAACCCTTTTGCAACCAATACATGACGCATCATATATGCCCATAATGGATAATTAGTGCCATCCAACTTGTCCTCAACAACCAACATATGGAATACATCACTGTTTTCAGCCATGGACACTGGCTAAATACTCTCGTGCAAAAAAATGACTATATCTCGAAAAGTTGAACACAACTACCTTGTCGAGCTTTGCTAAACTTGTGGTAGACTTTGAGATGCTTGTACTAGCGAACCGAAACTTGTATATATGATTGGCAC
Organism: Ceratopteris richardii; assembly: GCA_020310875.1. NCBI lineage: Eukaryota > Viridiplantae > Streptophyta > Polypodiopsida > Polypodiales > Pteridaceae > Ceratopteris > Ceratopteris richardii. Next base: position 177,700,048 of record CM035410.1, read on the forward strand.
AAAAGGACGAAATTGCATGCACAAGAGCTTCGATAGCATGTTCAGAGGCCAAAACGAGCTCATATTGAAATTTCGACACCTCAAAGCGAAGCGGTTTTGAACTCTTAATCGCCCTGAGTATGCTCACCAATTTTTGTGCCATTATGAGAGTATGACTGGAGGGGTGTTGACAATGCCCTAGATGAAGCGATCTCATAGGAATTGGAGTTTGACGTCTCTGGAAGCACTCGAACAACACAAGGAAGAAGAAGAAGCTTGGAGCACAACACACAATACTGATGTATTACCAAGAGAATGTACAAAGATAAGTCACCCATTAGGGTTATATGAGTATATAAAAGCCGGGGGGGGGGGGGGGGTGTTGGAATTTGGGGCCCCAGGATCGTTCCAATACTAAAACCTCTGGAGCATACACAACTTAATTGACAAGATGATAAGTGAGATAGAGAAAGAAAGAGATCTTGAGACAAGGATAGGGAACATAAGCTGGATGCTTACTTCACTAAAAATAATAGATGTCCAAATTACAACATGGGAGTACTACTCAACCATATAAAGTGGTGCACTCACTAATGGAAGAATAAGAAGATGATGATACAAAATTTAGATTATGTCGAAATAATCTAAGTGTGTGTGAAGAGAATGAAGCAACGAAGCTAACAAAATAGTGTAATGAAATTGTAAATCAACCACAAGGTTAACTCACAAAAGATAGTTACCACCACCTCGTAGAAGAATTCCTGCTGCAATGAGAGTAGCCTCTCCTTAACCAAAACTTCACCTCCTTCAAGAGTGTGAGAACACTCTGTCTTCAAGAATCTCCAAGCTCTAGATCTTTGAGTGAGTGAGTTACAGAACCAAGGCCTTGTTATATAGTAGTTGTAACTCTTTGAAAAGCTTAATAAAAAAGCTACGACCGTCCATAAAGCTCTTGCGATCTAATCACGATAAAAAACTCATATCGTAATCCATAAAAGCTTTCGTTATACAAAAACGTAAAACTCCTTCCTTCGCTTTTCTATATGCGATCTTAAAAAACGTAAGTGTTTTGCTTTTGATTTTGTTATCTTTTAACTTTGTAAAAGATGGTTTCACACTACGAAGTTTCACGTTCGCATGGACGAAAGATTATTGGACATTGATTCCAACAATCCCTCCTTCAATGTCACAATGATATAAGCTTCAGTAACCTGCAAATCTTCTCATGACTATCTCTAGTCAAGGCTTTGGTAAATATATCTGCAACATTCTCACTAGAAGGAATATAAACCAGCTCAATGTGCTTCTTAGCTATCTGCTCTCGAATATAGTGGTAGTGTACCTCTATATGCTTTGTCCTTGCATGATGCACTGGATTCTTAGCTATAGCTATAGCACTCTGGCTATCTGAAAATATTTGAATGGATTGATGTACTCTTACATCAAGGTAACTGAAAATCTTCTGCAACCATAGTGACTCTAGAGTAGCTGTAAATGCTGCACGATATTCAGCTTCACATGATGAAGTGGCAATAGTGGGTTGTCTCTTCGAATACCATGAGATAAGACAATCTCCAAGATAAAAACAAAATCCACTAGTACTTCTTCTTGTGTCTCTATCACCTGCCCGATCAGAATCTGAAAATCCTTTTAGTAACAAATGTGTAGATTTCGAAAATACCATAGCATAATTTGAAGTTCCCTTCAAATAATGAAAGATCCGCTTTACTGCTTTCCAATGTAACACTATCGGATTCTGCATGAACCTTGATACTTGAGAAACTGCAAACTGTATATCAGGACGTGTATTACAAAGATATATCAAGCAACCAACAGCTTGACTATATAGAGTAGCATCAAATGGCTCTGCATCTGCTACCATTTGTAAAGACGTGTTCTGATCCATAGGTGTTTGCATAGGTTTAGAATCACCCATCTGAAACCTTTCCAAAAGTTTCTCAATGTACTTCTGCTGTGTCATGTAGATACACTCATCTCGAAACTGAAACTGAATCCCAAGATAATAATGTAGAATGCCTAAATCATTCACATCAAATGTTTTCTTCAATTCTTCTTTGAACATCTGCAAATCTTCATCTCTGGGACCTGTGACTATAATATCATCCACATAAATGATTGCTATAATCATCATACCTGTTTCAGCTTTGACATAAAGAGTTGGAGCTGCATCTGAGTTATGGAAACCAATGGATAAAAGATATGTATTTATCTTTTCATACCATGCTCTAGGTGCCTGTTTTAAACCATACAAAGCTTTTATAAGCTTACACACTAAGTGTTCTTTACCTGTCTCTTCAAAACCTTCTAGCTGCTCAATATACACATCCTCGTGTAAATCACCATTTAGAAAAGCAGTCTTAATGTCAAGTTGATATATATGCCAACCAAAATGTGCTGCTAGAGCAAGTACTGACCTAATAATAGTCATCCTAGACGTAGGAGCAAATGTCTCATCATAATCAATACCTTTTTGTTGTGCATATCCTTTGACAACCAACCTGGCTTTGTATCTATCAATAGTACCATCTGCTTTCCTTTTAATTTTGAAGATCCATTTTACACCTATAGCCTTCTTTCCTTCTGGTAACTCACATAGCTTCCAAGTTTGATTCTTATGAATAGAATCAATCTCTTCTTGCATAGCTTTTCTCCAAATAGGAATGTTAAGTGCATCTTTAATACACGCAGGTTCATCTTTAACAGTGATAAGTGCCAAAATATCATGAATCTCAAAGTCTTCAGCAAAACTTACATGATCTTTTTGCTGTCTAGTTTGACTTCTTGTTCTTACATGATCTTGTTGTTGTTGTCTAGTCTGACTCCTTGTTCTTCCAGTAAAAGTCTTTATACCACTATCTTTCCAAGTTTGATATAACCACGTAGGTGTATCCTTGAATAGTGGTGAAACTCTTTCTGAACTTTCAGCTTCCACAGGTTCTGGAACTTGTCCTGCCGAGGTACTAGGACTTTCTGGAACTTTAACTTCTTCCATTTCTGGAATCAAAGTTTCTTGTGGAACTGACTCTGTAGAAGGTTGTGAAATTCCTGTTTCTTTTAACTTTTTCTTGAATACTAGCAATTTGAGTTTTAACTCCCTCCTGATATGGCTGAACATGTACATCCAGAATCTTTCTAAAAATTCCATAGTCATTTTCACTAATGAACTCCGGAATTTCTGCTTCTTTATCATAAACCTTATCTTCAGCAATATAAGCATTACGTGAAAGAATAACTTCACCTTTCTCTGGAACATAAAACCTGTATCCTTTGCTTTCAACAGGATATCCAATAAAAACAGCTTTCTTTGCCTTTACATCTAGTTTGCCTCGGTCCTTTTTCTCAACATGTACATAAGAAAGTGATCCAAACACTTTGAAGTAACTCACATTAGGTTTTCTACCATAATACGCTTCATACTGTGTGATTACCTTTAAAGCTTTTGTAGATGACCTGTTCAAAATGTGATTAGTTGTATGTACTGCATCAAACCAGAATTTTGGTGAAAGCCTCTTGGACGCCATCATGATCCGCATCATTTCAACAAGCACTCTATTCTTTCTTTCTGCAACACCATTTTGCTGAGGAGTATAAGCAATAGTAAGCTGTCGAGTAATACCTTTCTCATCGAGAAATGTCTGGAACTCATTTGACAAGTATTCTCCACCTCTATCACTTCTAAGAATCTCGACAGTTTCTTGACTTTCATTTTCAACCATAGCTACAAACTTCTTGAACATACGAAAGACTTCTGACTTCGACTTAAGACCATAGATCCATGAGTATCTTGTAAAATCATCCACAAATAGGACAAAATACCTGAAACCCTGAATAGACTCTGCTCTCATAGGTCCATTCACATCTGAATGAATAATCTACAATTTCCTGGTAGTTGTAATATGACCATGTTTCTTGAAAGGTAGTTTATGCATCTTACCTTCAAGACAACCTTCACATATATCTGAATCATCAGGTAGCTTGAATGAGGGTAAACTCTCAACCATACCTCTGTCTTTGATATTCTTGAGAGCTCCAAAACTGATATGTCCAAATCTTTCATGCCATAGCTTCATATCTTCCACCGGTGACGAAGATTTTACTGCATATGCCTGACTGATTTTTGACAAAACAAAGACCCCTTCTTTATGCGTACCTTGCAAAAGACACTTGTCTTCTTTATGTGATAAGATCTTACAAAGATCTTTCTCAATACAACTTTAAAACCATCACTTAAAAATGCAGATATAGATAGCAGATTCTTCTTCATTTCAGGTACATAAAGGACATCTGAAATTTGAAAATTACCACCTTCTCTTGACTTTAGGGTTACTGTACCTATTCCCACAACATCCAAATCATTGCCATCTGCAATAGTAACTCTTCTACCTGAAGAATAGGAGAGAGAAGAAAATACTTCTCTACAACCTGTCATATGCTTTGTAGCACCTGAGTCGAATATCCAAGGACTTGCTGAAAGAACTTGTAAAGCTGCTTGATCAAAAGCTACTTCCTCAATGGTGATACAGGCATAAGAATCACCTTGAGATTTCCCTTTTTTATCATCTTCTGCAACATTACCTGATGTCTTTTTCTTTTCTGCTGCAATCCTTCTATAACATTCTGACTGAATATGTCCACGTTTCTTGCAGAAAGAACATATTTTTACCTTCTTCTTAGAAGAATTCTCTTTAGATGTCGTAGATACAGAATCTGAAGTAGAAGGTGAGAGGGATCTACTTTCCTTCTTGGATTGTTTTTCCTTCTTCTTATCCTTCTTCTTCTTACCCTTTGAAAGCGCTTCTTCATTCTCTTCCATTCCCTTCAACTGATCTTCATCTTGAAGCAACAAGAACTCTAACTCTTCAAATGTAACCTCTCTATCTCTTGTGGTAAGGGTAAGAGTGGTTATGAAAGATCGATATGAAATAGGAAGTGAATTAATCAACGTATTTACCATTTCTTCATCTGATATCTCAACTCCTACATTTAGAAGTTGATCTCTCAAGTCAACGAGTCTTGTAATGTGGGTTTGAATAGACTCACCAGCTTTCATCCTTGTATTTGCTAGTTGTCTCCTCAAGTGAGCTTTCCTAACAGGATTTCTGCTCTGAAAAAGATTCTCGAGCTTTAACCAAGCTTGACTAGAACTTCTGCAAGATCTGATCTGTGGTAGAATATGCTTTTTGACACTCATTGCTATGAATGAAAGTGCTAAAGCATCTCTAGCATCCCATCTTGCCTGATCTTCAGTAGGAGGAACTCTAGGTTAAGACCTAACAGTGACTCTGGATGTCGAAGTGGTTACCTCTTCTTCAGTTGGTTCTGTAATAGCAATTCCAGTACCTTTTGAAGCTTCTGTAGACCCTTCTTCGCCTTCTCGTCTTGGTCTTGTTAAGGATCCATTGACGATACTCCATAAATCCTTTGTCACTAACAAGTTCATCATCATGAAACTCCACATGGGATAATTAGAAGATCCATCCAACTTGTCTTCAATCTCAATTCTAATCTCACTCATCTTATCTTAAGTGTGTATGTCAATTATGTAGCTCTGATACCAAGTGTTGGAATTTGGGGCCCCAAATCGTTCCAATACTAAAACCTCTTGAGCATACACAACTTAATTGACAAGATGATAAGTGAGATAGAGAAAGAAAGAGATCTTGAGACAAGGATAGGGAACATAAGCTGGATGCTTACTTCACTAAAAATAATAGATGTCCAAATTACAACATGGGAGTACTACTCAACCATATAAAGTGGTGCACTCACTAATGGAAGAATAAGAAGATGATGATACAAAATTTAGATTATGTCGAAATAATCTAAGTGTGTGTGAAGAGAATGAAGCAACGAAGCTAACAAAATAGTGTAATGAAATTGTAAATCAACCACAAAGTTAACTCACAAAAGATAGTTACCACCACCTCGTAGAAGAATTCCTGTTGCAATGAGAGTAGCCTCTCCTTCACCAAAACTTCACCTCCTTCAAGAGTGTGAGAACACTCTGTCTTCAAGAATCTCCAAGAGATCTTTGAGTGAGTGAGTTACACAATGAGCCAAGGCCTTGTTATATAGTAGTTGTAACTCTTTGAAAAGCTTAATAAAAAAGCTACGACCGTCCATAAAGCTCTTGCGATCTAATCACGATAAAAAACTCATATCGTAATCCATAAAAGCTTTCGTTATACAAAAACGTAAAACTCCTTCCTTCGCTTTTCTATATGCGATCTTAAAAAACGTAAGTGTTTTGCTTTTGATTTTGTTATCTTTTAACTTTGTAAAAGATGGTTTCACACTACGAAGTTTCAGGTTCGCATGGACGAAAGATTATTGGACATTGATTCCAACAGGGGGGGGCATAATAAAGAGGGAAAGAAGTGCCCTGACGGTCCTAAGTGTGTTCACACATATCATTACCGAAATATATTAACAGATGAAGTAAGCAATGGAGCGTGTGAAAAGAACTCAATCCAAGCATCCAATCTCCACATTCCCTTATAGTGTACTTCAGCATTTTCTACAAAGTACTAAAAGATGCCCACAGCAGACGATGCAAGGAGGTGATTCGCATCAACAAAGCTGCTCATGTTGCTAATGTGTGAGTTTGAAGATGTAAGATTCTAAGACGACCAAGAGGCTTGGGTTCAAAGATAAAATCCCATGCCCAAAGCACCAAGGGACGACTCTATTTTTCGTTCGCCAAGAAATTCATAATCAACTCATCAAAGTTATGGAAATGGCACTTCTGAGTCCAGTAGAAACACATAGTACATAATGTAAGGTTGCATGAATGACTGTACAATTCTTAATCTAGCATGCAATGCCCATTGAATACGGCGACTCCATTTTACTTTTGATTTTTTGCATTACTCAATTGACCTTATCTTTGATGGAAAAATCAATTCCCAAAGGATATCCCAAATGTCAAAAACATTTCCTAGGTTGATTTTTGTACCCCACCAATTCAAGGATTAGAAACCCGATGCGGGAACATAAATGAGCGTAGATTTGTTCATGTTTATTCCTAGTTCGGAAGCTGTTGAGAAGGATGTCAAAGAAGTGATAATGCTTTGAATATTGTCATCATCAGATTTTGCAAAGATGAACGTATCATCAACAAAGCCTACAGCAATCTGATGAATACCATGCAGCAATAGGCCATGAATAAACATCAACAAAGCCTACAGCAATCTGATGAATGCCATGCAGCAATAGGCCATGAATAAATCTCAACTTCATTTTAGTCTCCAACAAGTAAAACATTAGTGTGGATGCCAAAGAATAAAAGCATGGACTCAATGGACACCCCTGTAGACCTGAGCACGCAATGGTGAAGGGTGGAGATAACCTCCTATTTATGTCTACATGAGATGCACTATCCTCTGTTCCTAATTCCTATCCTAAGTGGGTGTTTGGGCTTTGTTCATTCTTAGTAGGTGCTAGGTGTTTTACCCTGCTTGTGTGAAATTCGGAGGGTCCTTTGGGTACTATACCCTTCACTGTACAGGCGCTTTTAATTATCTCAAGCCTCGGGAGATGTAAATCCTAAGATCGAACTTTCCTTTCAAAAAGAAATATTAGGGACCATATTTTTCACCTTATAATTTGATCCTGCAGAAAATAGAATCGAAAAAGAAACTCGTTGAAATTTCCCAAACTCTATGCTAGTTGTCATGTACGAAAGTCTAAGGCACCTACCTACCTTTGCCCCCTGATCCCATTCCATGGATTTCACCCAAGTTCGCTTGGTGCCTATGAGGTTCGTGATGCTGTACAAAACATTGTGTTACTATATGGGCCTAGTAATGCATTGACAATGTTTGCATCTTTCAACGAGTTCTGCACTTCTTCCTTTATCAGCTGAGGCTAATTTCGGGGTGCTTTTTTTGGAACTCATACAAAATCTCAGCAATCAACTTTCCTGCAGGATAAATTTTGTCCCATTTGTGCAATCTCCATTTAGTTACGATCTGTGAACCTTGGGCAACCGTCATTTTTTGTCACACTAGTTAAAACTTAATAGCATAGGTGATGTGAAAGTTCCTGTGTCATGCACACTGTTAACGAGTTACAAACTAGCTCTCCTTTTCTTTGTGTTTCAATATCATGAAAATGACAGCAACCACAAATTTTATCCTCCATCAATAGCTAACATGTCCCACTCAAATGGAAATGTTCAATTTCAAATGCTGCTAAGCATTTATTCAAACAAAAGCTTAAAAAAAAAAGGTATCAGTTAATTCACATGCAAATAGGAAGACCTTTCAATTCAAAACCATGAATAATACTTATGAGCGAATGCAACTTGCAAGTTCGTTATATGATCACCATCATAAATGATTTTTCAGGTCTAGACTGCCTACTTTGTACTAATTAGATAAATTAATGGGGAAATACATGGTAAACTATACCTGAGAAAGCTGATTGGCACATTCTTTGGATCTTGGATCATCTGCAATAATCTCAACCTCTTTTATTGCACACATATCTCCAGTTCCACTGACAGAAAAATGAATTTATCGCTTGTAAAAAGTAGATCAGAAGAGAAACTGTAAGAGATCCACGTCAAAAGCCTCACCTATGATGCCCCCTATAAACTTTCCCAAATGACCCACTCCCAAGTAGTGCACCCTTCATCCACCTTCCACCATGAGAATTCAGGTGAGCTTCAGGGCAACATGACCATCCTTGCGGCACCACTGGTGGATCAGCTTTCAAAAAATCATCTGAGCGATCTGCTGAAGATGTATTTGAACCCGAAGAAACTCGAGCTGCAGATGTTGAACAAGGCAGAGGCAACGGATGTGCAACATGCGGTTCTCCATAAGGTGCAGACTGATGCACAAATCTTGTACCTCTTGATGTATGATCTAAATTTTGGATAGCATTTATTGGAGGGCGTTGATAAAGAGTGATATCTTTCTTCATTTGCACTACCAAAGGATCTGAAAAATTTCTGCAAGTTGCTTCCTTTTCCCCCTGTAAAATGTCTCTTGCTGAATCTGACGTATGTGGACTGACAAAATCAGTTTTAGAAGAAACAATGGATGATTCATCCCGCTTGTCGGAGGTCTGAAGTGGACCTGAATAATTATGCTTATAGACTGTGTTGGCTGTCTCAGAAACCCCTCTTGCCACATATGGTGAATCAGAAATTGCCAACCTTATGGTTTCCTCTTTAGAAGCAACTTCACTGGGGCAAGGAAAAGGAAGTCGTCTTGGTTGAATATCCACTTCTGAATTCTCTTGAAGAGGAGGAAGAATCGACCTGACCATCAGCTTACTGAAAGAGAATCCCAACGTATCAACTCAGAAAATCTAGTCTGATTCGCGAACCAAGATCAGCACATATAATCTTCTACCTTGTACATAGCTATTTGTCATTACAAAATATTGAAACCATCCATAAATGCACAGACACACAACACGTATGTATCGAATTGCAATTCTTAATAAATCAGAGAAATTCCATCATCGAGGTATATATAGTGAGGTAGTGGGAAGGGAAGGATCGAAAAGGGAAACAGAAACCAAAACATACAAAGCAAGGAAGGGGGAAGGAAAGCCAAAAGAGAAAAAAAGGATGAGCGGGCAGAAGGGAAGGGAGGAACAACCGGTTTAGTATCAGGACATCATATGCACACAGGTTTGTCACGTAATCCATATAATGTTTGAGCAAGGAGTTCATGCGAACATAATGGCATTTTTCATAGTCTTCTACTTTGCAACTATGATGATATGATCAAGACCTGCAAGGAAAGCAAAGGGAATATAACTCACAGGGACTACCTTGCGGACTAGTTTCCCAGCCCTAAATCATATTTCAGCGTGCATATCGTGCATCTATCGAAATTCATAAATCATATTTCAGCGTGCATCTATCGAAATTCATAATGATGATGTATGAGGACACTAAGAAAAGAAAAGATATTGCAGATCTGCTTATACCACTGCATTACAGAGATTACATGCTCACATGGCAGCAGTACAGGCTCGATGACAACTTAATGAAGAACAAAGACTAGGCTCGTGTGTGAATATTGGTGTCGGGTAATCTTGAAGAACAATACTTCATATGCTCCATTACATTTGCAAACGACAGAAAAGAAAGGAATGAATCTTCATAGTATGGATAATGTCCGATATGTAAATAGAAGATGCTTAAAGCTTCTAAAGCTTCTTGTAATGTTGAAACAATGTAAAATTACCAAAAAAAACCGTAATATGATCCAATTAATGTATACATAACTCGGAAGAAAAGAACAAACGTTTCTTGTGTGATACTGACAGATTAGTGAAAAATGATTTTCCAAAATCATGCTTACTGTGATTCATTTGTCTTCTCTTGATTTCGGATCCTCATTCTCCCCCTTGACCAGCGTGTAAAGGCCGATGACAAGGCATATTCTTCCCATGGCACTCTCAAATTTTCCATGCCCTTCGTTGGTGAACCAGAACTTGAACTTGCATTATACTCAGAAGATGATCTATCAACATCACTGCAGTCATCAATAACATCATGTTCTTGTACTTCGGGTGGACTCAATGGGAAGTTTTTTGTCATGCTTCTCTGGTTGCTCTCATAGGCAAGAAGGTCTTGCACATCCTTACCGTCAATTGCGATCTCAACCTTATTTTCAGGTTCTAAAGACGAATTGAGTTCAGATAAAGTTAGAAATGAAAAATCGTGGTGAGAAATATCACTATGACTAGAACCAGAGCAGTTCCCAGGCTCACACAAATGTCGCCGCCTGTTCCGAGCCCGCAGCAAGCGAGGCTCGGATGGACTGTGGGAGATTGGGTTGTCTTCATGTCTGAAAATGCTTAACTGTTCATGCAGAATTACATCATCTTTGCAGTCATCTTTGCAGGCCTTTCTGCTGCTTCCCCTGGCAGATGGCTTCAACAACCTAGACAACATCGAGGGTAAATACAAGATTGCACAGGCATGCACCCTACTCGGCAGGGCCCATTGATGCGGAAACTCTCGATCAATATCAGAATCGCCAATGTCAATCCTCCACGTTCTGCAGCTCTGGATTTACAAAGGCTTAGTGATCCCCCACCTCGGAGATCTGCATTCAGAGGAGCTGAGAGCATATCTGAAGTATGAGATTATTTTGTGGCTAATTACGTGGTGGATTCAATCAATATAGTGATCTCATCTTTTGAAGGAGCCCAGCTCTGCAGAGGAACGTCTAACGTTGAGTCTTTCTTTACCCTCGCTGTACATCCCTCTGAAGAACGGAATTCTTATTGGGAAAGAGGTTTGATAGGTCGCCTATAATCTGCAGAGGGCGAAGGAGGATTGTTGATGAAACAGCCGTATAAGCCGAATGGCGTACACGGTTTTCGATTCGTTTGAGAAGAGAATGTTCAAAGCTATGTGTGATTCAGACAGATTTTTTTCGCCTTGACAATAACAGACTAAGTCATCGTGGAGCAGATGTTTGACTTTTTCTAGTGTATTTAATGTGAATAGGCCAAAAAAAATAGCAGACTATAATCTATGAAACCGGCTAAATCCGACCCCAGTTCGTCTCACGGCATTCAGGCCTCCAATGGCGAAGCACGCCTGGAAATTTTCTAACACGTCATATTTATATAAATGCGGATGTTATGATTTTTTTTATCTAGTTAATGTCAATCAAGAGTCTAGATTTTGCATATACCACACAAGAATTTGAAACTTATGGATAAATTTAACGTGCTAGGGCATCTCAGGGGTTGAAAACTTTGTAAAACCTTAGATATGGCACATATATGGGATAATATCATTGTTAATTTCCAATACGGCCTTTCTTATGAATGAAATTTGTGTTAAAAATTAAGATTTTCAACATCCATTAGAAATTACAATTCTTATAACTCAATGGTCATCGATAGACTTGTCACTCAAGCATCAATACTTAGTAGACTAAGATTTTATGACTCATCGACCTGCATTTAATCTAACGACCTTAATTGGCCATTTGTCACCTAGGGTCTCTTCATCGTGGTCATTTACATACATGCAATTTTGATTGTTGGGTGCTCATCGACCCTCAATGCTCAATATGATTGAGTGCGACTTTGATCCGTGGTGTAGTGGTAAACACTTGCGAGGTCCAAGGTTCAAAACTCGGAGTGCATTCTAACATTGAGCCCCTAGAAAATAAGCGGTAAGGGGGATCCCCAAGGTGAGTGTATTTGTTCATTTCAATTTCAAGTCTAAATGGAAGAGTTTGACCATTTTTTATTTATGTTCCATGTTGACTGTTGTCAATGCTCGTGAGTCACTTGTCGAATCATTGTGGGTTATTGTGGTTGTATGCTGTTGAAGGAAGCTCTAGAAAGTAGCTAGAAAGTCACAGTCAAAGTGGTCAAAAGATCAATCAAAGAGTAAAAACTACGGTCAAAGAGGGGAATACAAGCATGGAAATCCCTCCTCCAACTAGGGTTTTCCCCATTTTCACCCAAATTATTTGTAAAAGTGCTTACTTTTGGCTTAATTTTCTTGTAAGTTCGGTGGTCATTATAAAATCCAAGTACTACTCAAGCTTCAAGGGCATGTTTAATATTACCACACCAATTTTCATAATTTTTTAACTTCGTTTCAGCCTCCAAATAACTTCTGCACGCTAATCTTTAACGTAGGCTAGACTCTAGAGTGTGGGCAGAGCTCTCCTAAGATGTATAAAAGTGAAACAGCTCTCATTTGTTAGGGTTAACTTGTTAAAAATTAGTCCTCGTATGAGCTTTGTAATCATTTCTTGAACAATAGAGAGCTTTTGAGAGCACATCACCTCTTGTCTACTCGTGAGTGTGTGTGCAAGCATGTGTGTGTTGGTGCCTATGTGCGTGCTTGTTCTCTCTCTTGTTTGTGATGCATGTACTTATATCTACATACCACTGATTGGTCACTCTGTGGATTATGATATTTCTCTATCATGTGCGGATAATCTTGCTTGATGTTCGTACATTGGTTGTGCATACAAGACTACGATGTGAACACTTTTTGCACTATTCTTAGGGAAGATCTTGTTGGATGCTTGGCTTGATGGTAAGTTTCTGCATTAGGTACCTGCTTCTGGTGCTTCTTTGCTTGTGTTTTGGATGCATGTGCATCATCCTTTACACTTAGTTTAGTTCCTTAGATACTTAGAGAAGTAGAAATAGGGTTTTAGTGATTTTAGAGTTAGAATTTAAAATATTTACTCTCCAAAAGAGTAGGAAAAGTTGAGGGAAGATGAAATGGTGACTACACAAGGGGCCAAATGCATAAGAGATGAAAAACACAATCCCTTGGAAGTCATAAAAGTCAACATACGTAGAGCAGTCAAAGTTTGCAAGGGGGTATTTTTGTTACTCTAAGGTGTGCTTTAAGTTCCTAAGGCCTCTACAACCCCAAGAAGAAAGGCTTCAAGAAGATAGGCATCTTTCAAAGTTCCAAAAGATGATTTCTTTAAGAAAGAAGCTTGGCAAAGAAGTCAAAAATTGTAAGAGTGTTAATTTTGAAAATTTGAAGTGCCACTAAAGCCTAGGACTTATAAGAAAAACTTTGAAATTTTGGCTTTACAAAGATCAAGGAATAGGGAATTTTAAATTTCTTCAGTTGCAGTTGTTTTTGCAGAGAAGTCATTAGTTGCATATCTCATGACTAGCACACAAAGAACAACAAGATCAAAGCTAAGTTTCATCTTTTATCAAAGAAAAATGAACTACGACAAAAAACAATGCTAGGCTCATTCAAAAAAGTGGGTACCTAGAAAGTCTCAATTGTGACAAAATAAGAAAACCACATGTAGTATGTGTCTTCCACAAGGTGTCCCATTCTTCTTCCAAATATCATAGTCATTTTTCACATATCACTCATCCAAAGTAGTCCCTTACCATCAGGAAGTGTGCACCAAGTCTAAAAGCATTGCTTTTTAGGTCTTCATGACCCCTATGCACCTCATGCTAGTCTATAGTAAGCTATTGCCTATTGACACCTACACATACTATGCAAATGTCTTTTAATTATGAGTCAAAGAATTAGCATAGTCAAATTTAGATCTTGAAATGCGAGTCAACAAGTTCCTTCCTTCAATTTGCATTGCTTTGTAACAAAATCACCCAATCCACTAAAGCTTTACTTTCTTCTAATAATATTATATGTTAATATTTGCCTCAACTGTATTTAACTTATTTGATATTTTTTTTTTATGTCCAAATTTGTTCTTTGAGTTGTAAAATTTTTTATTTAAATCTTTGTTTTCTTTTATTAAGTCCTTATTGGCAATATTATTCTCGAAAAAGACCGCTTGTAATTGTTAATTGATTTATTAGTCCTCTTTGTAATGTTTTTCGAGTTTAGTTCTAAAATATTAACTAATTCATCTTTTTACATAGTTGTGATCAATTTGTTTTTGAAAGCATGAGTTTACTAGTGCTTACCTACACTTTTCTTTTCTCCAAAATAGGGAGTTGAAATTTAGGCAACCTTGTTAGTGGTGTCTCTTCAATAGCTACTACCTCATATTTCACTACCTTGACTTTTGAATGAGGTGTAATTTTGGTAGGTCTTAAACACTACCCCTATTGACTAGCATATTGAGATGTTATTGATAATGGTTGTAAAATTGAATTGCTGCTGATACTAGACATAAATATAGGGACTCATTTTTGTAGCCTTTTCTTTCCTATGGTTCCCATTAAATTTTTCTTTTATACGAGCGAACAATATTGAGATTATATCAACCCATATAACTTTATTCAATTGCTACAAACATTGAACATGTTTCCCTTGGAACATATTCTAGTTTTACTAGGATGCAGATTCTTAATAGAATCCATCTAGTTTGAGTGGTATGAATTGTACCATTCATATGTGATAACATATAATACCCTTTTTCTCCTATTAGTGCACCAAAATCATGAATCATAACTACCTTAAAGGCTATTACAAAAGTAGCATTGCTCCCTCGAGCTATTCTAAACACTTATGAGAATAATTCCTAGGTCAACTAGAATGTACCATACAAGTTTCCTTCATTTAGTTGGATGGTGTGGGCTATTGACTCCAACCCTCTTCCATCTCATAGACGTTCCCATGGAAAATGTGCAAACTCTAGTAAATTGATGCATTTTAACCATTACACTATCTGTGGACTATCTTTTGCAATATCATGTTGAAATGGAAAATATATAAATGTATCTAGTACGTTGTTGAATGGAGTAGTCATTGCTTCTTTTTCATAGTTTCAGGACTAGTAATGTGAATTTGTTCTATCACTATTCCCATTGACTTCCTAGGAGAACATTGTAAGGATTTCTGCTCATGTTTTCCCATAGCTAAGACAAGTGGTGAATCATCCTCAGATAATGGAATATCATAAGAATGTTGCTAGGAAGTCATACCATATGATAAAGTAAATACGTTCACTATCACTTGATACCAGTTCAACTATAGAAAAAACCCTCGAAGAAACTACCTAATATTTGAATATAAGTAATGAATAGGTTCCTTAGTGAATTGATAACTCTAATTGGAGATCGATGCTATAACATCCATGATTCACTTCAATGCTAGCTCATATTAGGATTTGAAATATATGTGAGATAGTTATTATATCGATTAATGATTACTAAAATGTATGGAACAAATATGACTAGGATTTAAGTGATTCGATTGGATTGGAGTAAAGTGACCTTCAACAAGTAACTACACATCAATTGTATGCTCATTGGTACTTGTCGTAATTGCATGTGCCTCTCTTGCTCTGGAAGAGTTTCCCCCAATCCATATTGAACAACTATCCTCAAGCTCAAGAATACAAGCTCAAGTCCATAAGTCATCTTAAATGGTGTCAAATCATTGAAATTATAAGCTTTTCTAAAGGCCCATAGGAAATAAAATATTTATATAGATAAAGTGAGCTATTGAAACTACTTTATTGTCCTTAAGTGTTATTGCTTCTACCCACTTTATACAATAAATGTTGAAATTTATGGTACTTTTGCAAGCTCGAATTGTGAGACTTGACACATACCCACCTCTCATTAATTACCTCTTCATCATTCATGTTTTTGTTGTAAGCTCAAAAGAAAGCTAAGGCTTGAAAATATAGAGAGTACACTCATAACCTTAAAGAAGAATGTTAAAGTAAAATGTGCAAATGTATTTATGGCATAGATAAAAGCCAAAATATGATTGGAGAGATGGAATACTAAAAAACATCGTGACCTTATCCATATGGAGTGATTTGGAGCACCAAAAGTTACCAAGGGAAACGGAAGGACAAAGGACATGAAATGAAAGGTCAAGAGGTGAGAGAATATGCAAGGGTCGGTGAAGAGACACAAACTCCCATGCCCATATCTTTATATATAAAAGTCATTGAACATGAAACTTTGTGGATATGACAATGTTGATCATTCTTTCACCAATGGATATCAAAAGGATCCTCAATAATGTGCTACAAGGCACATAGGTATTCCAACTGCATACCTTTCTATACACAACCACGTTGTGAAGGTGATATCTCTCTAGGTACTTATCAATTTAATGAGTATATATCTTGTTGGAAAGCTTATTTCTCATACTATCTTTGGTGTAAATACATGTGCTAGATAATTCTCCAGTAGTGACTGGGAACATTTCTTGTGAACCTCAGTTTTTTGCTTAACCTGAGTTGACAGGTACTCTATCTTTGTACAGTTGGTTGCCTTCTCATATGAACTCCAAATGGAGTGTTCTTTAGCTTGTTAGAAAGATAAGAGAATTCTATTATGTGTGGAAAAAAAATTTAGTAAATCTTTGAGTTGTGACTGAATTAGGTTTTAGTAAGCATGTGTCTTACAAGGTAGTTTTTAGAAGAGGTTCTCTAACTTCTAGTGCGCATGTTGGATTTGAATTTCTCCACATTTTGGTATCAGAGCTTTGGTATAGAACATTGACATTGAATCTCAATGTTGCACAAAGAAGATCTTGAAGAGATGTAGAGAAGGCAAAGGAAAGCATGGAGCTCATGGAGTATGCAACACTCATGTGCTACGATGATGAAGCTTTTGTATGTAAGATAATTTGTTGATTTATGTTATTTGAAGTGATACAATCTCTTGTCATACTCTCTACTAAATATTTTTTATTATTGAGTCATTCTATAAGTGATACTAATTACTTGTTTGAGGATCTATGAGCATCCTATACAAGAAGATGAAGATTCAAGCAAAGAATCTTGTATGCACAACAACTAGTTGCATGTGTGCATTGTATGCATGCTTTAGATATTGCATTGAATAGAATGAAGTGAAAAATTCCATTATATAAAAAGCTTAATATTGAAGCTTTTATGAAAGCTTGATGACATCATAATATGCTTATGCATTGGATATGCTTATGAATGCATGCTTGTGAAAGTTATCCTCAAGATGTACAATAACTTTGGACAGCAATGCTTAGGCTGAATATAATTTAAATTTAGAGTTGTCGATTGATATCTAACATGCAAGAATCTATGCACATGTGGTCAAAGAGAATATATGCAAATGTTTGATAATGTTTGGATGAGTAATAGGCTATTTTATAAACCCTATACAAGCTGAATATTTTTCAAGTTTATGTAGTCATATGAATTGGCATAAAGAGAGCTGAATATATGCTCAAATGATTAGTGATTTGCATAAATTCTTATCTAGATTTGTTAGTATGATATTGAAGTTTTAAAGTTTGGTCATGTTCAGCCATATATGAGCTGAAATAACAAATGTTTGGATGCCATGAAGATTGGTAAGATGCAAGGCTGCTATGTATGAATTTTGTGGATGTATCTTGTTGTGGCTAAAACCCGTTGAGGTAAACTTGCAAATGCAAATATGTACGCTCATGTTATGATAACTGAAGACATTTGGTTATTTATTTTAGATACATCAAGTGAATGCAATGCTCCTGTTTGCACAAGGCAAAGAAAAGATTAACAAAGCTTGGATGAAGCGAGGACATAAAGCTTGGAGCCAAAGTGAAGGAAGGAGCCCAAGCTACACGTTTATCAAACACTTGAAGTTTTGAAGACATTAGGTTGAATCCTAGTATTGATCTTCCCAACAAATGAGGAGTAGAAGACTCCAAAGAAGGGCAACTATAAAGTGTTGAAGATTCAACAAGGACTTGAGGAAACTCCCCATGATTTGAGCACAAGCAGGTGCCATGATAGAAGGAAGACTCACATGAGAGAAGCGTGACAAAATGGTTGAAGTAAAAGGTCTAAAAGAAATCCACATTATGTGGTGGTGTAAGAAGCCTTGTTAGGTGTAAGAAGAACCAAAGACCAAGTGAAGGTATAGTGAAAGGTTGAGGCAAGTAAGACCACCAAAGAGAGTGGCAAGCCAATGTAAAGGCTAGTAAGACCATCCCAAGAGGAGCGACAAGACTATGTAAAGACAATTAGGACCATCCAAAGAGGAATGACAAGCCTTGCTAGGTGCAAGAGGCACCATCTTTCACATTGAGGATTTCATGTGTTGTTTTGTAGGTAATGAAGAAAGCTTGGAAGATGTGGAAGCTAATGAATACTTCACATGAAGAGAAACTCATGAAAGAGTTGATGTATGATCAACCCATTATTGATTTTCCACGTATACATGAAGAATGAAGAAAAGATTATGAAGGAAGGGGGAGTTAGCTTGAAAGGATTGGAAGGTCCAAGAAGAGTCCAAAGAAGAGAAAGTGGAGCCAAAACAAATTTGAAATTCGAAAGAGAAGAAATACCTAAAGGAAGAGTAAGAGCAGCCATAAAAGGTAAATTCAAAGCCCTAGGAGGATCCATCTATGGAAGGAGTGCTCTAGGAGGCAAGGAACAATCATGATGCACAAGAAGTCATGAGGACAAGCTAGAAGAAGTCATGACAACCATCACAATGTCAAGAGGAGGTGCAAAAGAAATTGCAACCATAGACAAAGTCAAAGATGATCCAAAGACGAAGGTGGATCAAAGCAAAGCATGCAATTCAGAGGAAATGAAGCCATGAGGGCATACAAAGAGAGAAATTTGCAAAGAGAGGACAACAAAGAGGAAGAGAGTGAAGCAACAAGGATATGTACATCCAAGGTGATCTCGTTCATTTTATAATTTTTTATGAAGCATGGTTTATGATAGATAGTTACAAAGAGCTCTTGCTAAGAGCCAAAGAATCAAAGATGAAGCTGGAAGGAAGCCCAAGAGTCTTGAAAGCGAACAAAGAAGATCACCAACCTATATAAGGAAGAGATACGAGGGAGATAGAAGCGAAAGATGAAGAGGACAAAAATTGGAGAGTAGCAGATACTCCCAATTGTAGCTTGAGGGGGAGTGCTGAAAATTATGGTCCTTGTGCAAGCTCCAATTGTGAGGCTTGACACATACTCACCTCTCATTAATTACCTCTTCATTATTTATGTATTTGTTGTAAGCTTAAAAAAAAGCTATGGCTTGAAAATATAGAAAGTACACCCATAACCTTAAAGACGAGTGTTAAAGTTAAATGTGAAAAATGTATTTATGGCTTAGATAAAAAACAAAATATGATTGGAGAGATGGAATACTCAAAAAGTCGTGATCTTATCCATATCAAGTGATTTGGGGCACCAAAAGTCACCAAAGGAAATTGAAGGACAAAGGACATGAAATGAAAGGTCAAGAGGTGAGAGAAAATGCAAGGGTAGGTGAAGAGACATAAACTCCCATGCCCATATCTTTACATTTAGAAGTAATTTGAATGTGAAACTTTGTGGAGATGAAAATGAAATGGTTAGAAGCATATGCTAGTCATAATCTCACCAATGGATATCAGAAGGATCCTCAATAGTGTGCTACAAGGCACATAGGTATTCCAGCCGCATACCTTTCTATACACAACCGCCTTGTGAAGGTGATATCTCTCTATATACTTATCCATTTAATGCATATCATATCTTTTTGGAAATCTCATTGCTCATAATGTTTTTGGTATAAATATGTCTACTAGATGATTCTCCAGTAGTTGTTGATATATTTAGGTAGTGATGTGTGTGAACACATTAGGACCGCCGGGGCACTTTTTTCCCTCTTCAGGAGGTTTTTTTCCCCCGGCTTATATATATGTGTAGCTCAGTGATGAGTAGCACCTCCTTTAATGTCAATCCGGGAAGACGTGAGGATGGTATGAAGACCTCGAGCAAGTGGAGGCACAAGTGCGTGAGTGAGAAGCACACAAACATGCACACACATACACACACACGCGCACACACAGCAAGACAAAGAGTGAGAAGCAATGGAGTTCTTAGATTACTTTCAAAAAGCTCTTACAAGTTCATTTCATTTACAAGCTAACCTCAAAAATGAGCTCTCTAGCTCCTTTTATAGTTTTTGACTAGCTTTGGCCCTATCCAGACCTAGTGTCCGGCCTAGTTAAAAATTAGGTTCCAAGGCCAATTTGAGGGCTTAAACGGAGTCTAAAAAATACAAAAATTGATATGTAGGTACTTCTAAGGCTCCTCAAGCTCAAGGACTCCTTGGCTTGCACAAAATGGAGCTACAAAAATATGAAATGGTATTTACAGGGGTTGTTAGTGATGAGAATCACTTTTAATTGGTGTAAGGGTGTTGAAAAAATTAAAGGTTGCCTTAGTGCTAGATCTGCGTGAATGCTCGTACTTGCTTCTTCATGAAGAAAATTATTGGCCTACTTGCCAGATCGTCGTTGACTCCCTTGTCTGCTGCTAACACTCCCCCCTCTCTCGCGTCTGTCGTCCCTGACAGACCCTTGTTGGGAGGGTCGTTGGATGTAGTATTCGACAACATCTTGCGCTAAGTGATGTTCGGCAATCCTCAATCCTTTGGCCAAGTCTGTGAGTAGAGCATCCCAATCTACCGGCCCGGGAACCTCTGGATGTGGCATTCGTAACTTTTTTGAGTGGAGAGCTTGTTCCACTGCAAACAATTGTAATAAATGTGAGGGCCTGGGAATGAAGATCTCTGAGTGATATTCCCAGAACCCGATGACAAACATCTCTTCAAATGTTTGTTTGAAGCAGGCCGGTAGGTACTTTATGCGGGCATGCCATGCATAAACAACATTAATAGAGGGCGTTGTGCTCATGTCATAAACTAAATCCTGATTGCCTTCATTAAATCCGAGCGCAGAGAGGTGAGGTTCCTTAACATTCTTGAAGGTCCGGAAGGTGACTATCATGAGTTCAAAAATTTTAAGACACATCTGTGTCATGACATCTGGTACGTTTTTGAACCTGACACCCCAATGCCGAATTGTCGATATCATATACCCTACGGTAGGTTGACCTTTAGGTGGCGCCAAGTAGACATAGTTGAGCCACTTCTCGTAGCCTTTGGTTGTTATCACCATCTTTGTGTATTCCGGCCATGACCTTCTTCGGAAAACAGGACAGTAGCAGGGATTGTACTTGATATACAGGGGCATGTTGTTCCATGTGCGATTCATTTCCGGGTAGGTTTCAAGCAGACGAATTCTCCAAGTCGGTTGGCGAATATTTCCCTGCTTGGCTCTTTCTGGGAGGTCGTCTGGTGCAAACTGTGTGGCAGAGGTTGGTTCCCGTGAAGTGTGGTGCTTGATCTCAGCATTATAGTCCGCCATTAAGACACAAAAAGGAACATACAAGTCGTCAGAGGTGTCGATCCACCTGTGATGAGAGAGGTTCCTAAAATAGTCCGATTTTATGACCACCTCTTCCAAGCGTGACATCGATGCTATCTGGACTGCCACCCTATCATCATGTGTTGTGGCCACCTTTTCCAATTTTTGCATCCATTCCGGAGCCTCTATTTCAAGGGTGTCCATGTCCTCATCTGTTCGCTTGCCCCCAGGTGCTGGCATCGGAACGTACGGGTCCTCAAAGGTTTCCTCTACTTCGATTGGCACTAGGTCTTCAGGTTCTGGTTCTGCCAAGGGGGAGGGTTGGCGTTCGTACTCAAGCACCTTCTTTTGTAATTCTTCGAGTTGTGCTTTGAGTGCTGCTACTTCGTCAGTTGTGTCCGTTGTGGGTGGGACTTCTTTGGGTGGTGCTGGTTGAGCTTCCAATTGCCTTCGTAGTTCGTCTCTTTCCTTTTCTAAGGCTGCATGGGCTTCGAGGAGATCAGCATGGGTTTCCAATATGATCTGCATATTGTCCGAGGGAATAGCCTTAAATCTCTCCGGGTCAATTTCTTGTGGGGAACCGTCCATGGCTAACTCCAAGTTCTCTTCGTTTTGTGTCTGAAGCCGTCTATTTTCTTCTAGGGCTGCCGACATATGCTTCCGTAAGAGAGCCATGTTGCGATGGAGCTTGAGGTTCTCTGTGATTTGTGAGTGTAGCAAATCATCCATATGTTGTCTTTCTTCTGCATCTGGCTGCGGTGGATTTGCCACTAGTTGCTCATGTTGTTCTTGCAATGCACTAAACTACTGTTGTAATTGATGCTTTTCTTTCTCTAAATCAATGAATCTTCCTTGTAACTCCTCATGTCTCCTGAACAAGCTTGTATGCTGAGCATCGAGGTGCTGATAGTGTTGTTGTAACTGAGACATGCACTGATACATATTATTAAATACATTATTAATGGGGGTGGATGCAGGGAGGGTGTTATGTGCAGAGGGGAAGGGAAAGGGGAAGGGAAGTGTGAATGCGGTGCTGGAAAATGGTGAAGTGGGTGGTGGGGGAATGGGAGATTGTGGTGGTATGGGGGGAGGGAGAGGTGCAGTGGAGGGTGATATGTCCATAAAATCCATGGTGGAAGCAGTAGTGGGAGTGATTGTGAATAGTGGAATTGTGGGTGCAGTGATTGTGGTGAATGTGTACAATGGTGTGTGCAGTTGTGAATGTGAACTGCCCGAAAGTGTGAGTGGGGGAATGGGGATGTCAGTAGCTTCCGTTAGGGTTACAGTGTTAATGGAGGTGTATACACGGGAGGTGTTGAGAGGGTGTGTGGGTTGATTGGCGGTTTGTGCTTCAGTCATGGCGGTGGGCTCGGAGGCGGTAACAGTGGTTGTTACATTGGTAATGGGAGGTGAATGTGGTGGAGAGGGAGGCGGGGGTGGCGAGGGGGGTGATGGGGGTGCACTGGACACATGGGTTGCTTCAGAATCGTGCACAGCGTGTGCTGTGCCCATGGTCGTGGCTGTTGCTTGTGTTTCTGATACTAAGACATTCATTTGTTTTCCTGCTCGTGGGGGACGCCTTCCGTATCTTCTTTCCGTTCTGCGTGCTTGTGCCAGGGCAGTGTGCACTGTTTCGGGTACTCCTAAAGCATCGGAGATCATATCCAGGGTGGCACGATATTGTTCGTCAACTCCTTCCTCCTCAAGGATTTGGTGCATGATAGCCTTTCCTGCTGCAAGGGATAACTTATGTTGTTGTTGAACCCTGTTGATGGTATCGTAGAGCTTTTTCAACTCCTTTGTATATGCTGGGGCACCCTCTAACTCCTGTATAACTTCTTGCTCATAGTCATGCGCCCCTTCGTTAGAAAATCCTTCCTGTTCATCCTCTTGGTCTTCTTCTTCTACATCTTCCACTTCTACCACTTCTGGTTGTCTTGTCTGGGGTTGTTGTGTAGCCGTTTGTTGTCCACTACCCTGCTCTGCCTCAACTTCCGCATTAACAGCTTCAATAATTCTATCCACTTCCTCATCCGTTAGATCTTCCAAAGTAAATCCGTGAGGAAATTCCAGATCAGTAGGCACTGGTGGAAACACAAGGTTAGGGCCATCTGTGCTGTGCCTGGGTAACCTGATAGTAAATGGTTGCACTCTTCGAGGAAGCCCTGGAGTTGTTTCTGGTGTTAGGGTTGCACCGCGGGGTTGTGCACAAGGCATCTATACGGTGCCTCTCATCTTCTTTGAGGGAGGTCCGACGGCTGACAATCTGCGTTGAAACTCCTGTGCTCTGGACCAAATGAGAGCCCTTTGCACCGGTACATCATAGGCGAGACATCTATACACGATTCTGGTAAGCGCACAACATCCATAGAGTACAGATTTTTGTTTCTTATACCATCTTTGATGAGCCATATGGATCTGGTCTATAATCTAGTGGGGCATATTGATGGTCAAATCAAAGGCGTCTGCTAAGTAGAGGCTAAACCAAATCTTTTTGGGAGGCATTGTGAACCTGTCTTGCACGGGGAATGCGAAATGTTGCATGACCATACGTAAATGAATGGCGATCGTGGGAATCATCGCTACCATGTCCTTTAATTTTGTCAGATTCGTGTTCTTCATATTATCAGGGACCATAGTCTCTTTCTCCGTAGGAATGTGCATACCGTTCATGTCGAGAGCTTCCCTCACCAAGTTGATAGTCAAGCGGAAACGCTTCAGCTCATTGCCCCTTGTTAGTGATGGGAGTACAAAGGAGCTGTATCCTTTTTTGTCTTTGCTTGGAGTGAGGGTGCTAATCAAGTATGAGCACCTTAGGAAATCGGGCTTTGGTAGTTGGAACTTGAAATAATCATAGAGCCCAGCCTTCTTCCATATCGGCTTCAGTCCTTCGTTATTCTGTAGTTTTTCAAACTCTCTGGTAAAGAAGTGGTATCTGCCCCAACGTCCATTGAATTCTACCTCGGACTCCCACATGTATGTGCCTTCACCCAGAGGTCCCGCAACATCACTGAACTAGTGTGAGGTTTTGCCCACCAGCATTGTGTGACCCTGTGGAGGATTCTGAATTGGTATGGCATGTAATGCCCTTAATGCCGCTGGTCGTTCCTTTAATTCCTCCTCAACCGGAAGGCTTTCAATGTCCACAATTTGGGGGCTGGTGCCTGCCTGGGAGCTAGTTCCTACCGTATCTGCCATGTTACTTCTTGTTTCCTGTCTCTGTGAGAATATAGAAACTAGTGTTAACATTGTACAGGCCAAGAGAGAACCGTTGTTGTTCCCATTACAACATTAACATGAGGGTCGGGAGCGAATAATGGGTTAGTAAGTGCTCGGTGCGAGTGTGTGTGTGGTTAGGAGTTCGGTAGACCTAAGAGCTAAGTGGAGTGATGTAGTGTGATAGTGATGTGGTTAGTAGGTTGACATGGATTTACAAATGGGGTCCGGGGGTTTGTTACAAGTCTTGGGCTGCCAAATGCAGTGGATTGGTTTTGCTCTAGGTTTCGTAGAGACTCTCGAGAGCTTTATAGGCGTGTCGGCTTGAAAATGAGGCTTTTTAGGGACCCATTTACAAGTGATTTTGTTCGTGCCCATGGGCCTTAGTGTGTTCCTGAGTGTTGAAAATGAGTGGATGCCAGCTGTGCGAGTGAATGGATCATACTGTATAGGGTGTGGTCTTGGTGTAGCTATTTGAGCCCGCAAACAAGCCTTAGGCACCCAAATTTGTCTTGATTGTGGGCTAGCCTTCATCGACTTCTTGGGCACCCAAATAGACTTCACATTAGCAAAAGAACTTCTGAAAGACTTCTTATTAGTGTCGTGTTGTTGGTTACTAATAAGAGGCCTTGCCCGTGTGGTTGGCTTGAGTGCAACCGGGTGTTCGCCTTTCCGCACCCACACTTGTTTCACTAGCTGAGACATTTCGCTGCACAGGTACTTTTGATCTCCGACATAGGTAGTACTCTGCTTCTTCTGTCTTTGATCCACCTTTGGTTGCTGCCTCCCTCTGGCCTTTGGAAAAGAAGGGAGTTCCGTTGTGGTTCTGACTCCTTTTTTGAGATCTTCATTCTTCTGCATCACATAGCCTTGGACAAGAACAGCATGGTCAACTTCATGTGCACCCCTGGAGGGACCAGGAGTCTGTGTCTTTCCTAGTTCCTTGAGTGCTCCATTATTTAACTCCATTGTAATTCTAGTCTGATTCACCCATACCTGAAGAAGTCCACTTCTTAGGTTTAAGTTGACTGCTTGGTCATAGATCCAGTCTTGACCCAGGACAAGGGGTTCAGTGAGGTCCTCATCTTGACATACTAGCACTTTAACTGTCATTGCCTCATCATGAATATAGAGGGGAAGTTCCACCTCGCCCATGCAAGGGGTTTCCACGCCTCCCAATCCTATGAGATATGCTTCCACAGGATTGACAGTTAATTGCAAGTCTTGACAGTAAGACAGTTTAACAGCACTAGTGGCTGCACCTGAGTCAATCAAGGCTCTTACAGTCCTTGCACTCTTTCCTTGTCTTATATCTAAGGTTATGAAAGGACGTCGATCAGTTATCCTATGTGAGCTAACACCTAAAACTTCACACATAGCCACGTCATATCCTTGATCTGCATATGCATCTTGCCTCGGGTGCTCTCTACCTTGTCTTCTTAATTTCATTCTTCGTATGCGCTCTAGGGCTTCTGCTTGAGCTTCTTCTCGAATTCGCTTTTCTTCCTCTTTGCGTTTCTTAGCAGTGTTGAGTCGACTTAGCATTTCCTCTGTGAGAGGTTCCTGATACAACTTAACTCTGCATCCGCTAATATAGTTTGGGAGAACATCGCCTTCTAATGTGGCTAGTTGCACTGCTCCACTTGTTGAGATCCTATTGATGATCATAGGTCCGTAGCCTCTCTTTTCTAGCTTCCTTGCATGTTGTTTCAATGTGTAGACTAAAACTAGATCTCTTGCTTTCAAGCCCTTATCCTTCACATGGGCATCAAAAAATGCCTTCTGTCGTTTCTTTGCTGCATATATCCCTACAGCTGCTCTCAGTCTTGTTTCTCCTAATCGTTCAAGGTCAAAAAGTCTAGAGGAGAGTTCATGACCCGTCCATTCGTGCTCTTGTGCTACCTTCAATGTAGGTATCAAGAAGTCCAAGGGTAGCACCGCGTTTTGGCCAAATACCATCTAAAAGGGGGTGGCTTGGAGTACCGTTTTGTAGGCGACTCGGTATGCCCAAACAGCATGGTGTAGCTGTTTGTCCCAATCAGAGCGTTTATTGTTTACTAATTTCGTCAGTACATTGCATAAGATCTTGTTGGTGCTCTCAGCCTGGCCATTAGCTTGGGGGTGATAGGGGGCAGACTTCTTATGGACTACCAAGAATTCTTGGAGTAGATTTTCAATCACTTCGTTCAAGAAATGAGTGCCTCTATCACTGACTAGCTCTATAGGTAGCCCGTATCTAGTGAACACATTCTCAAATAAAAACTTAGCTGTTGTTTGAGCATCGTTCTTCGTTGTGGCTTTTACCTCTACCCACTTGGTTAGATAGTCTGTTGCAACAATGATATATTTTGCATGGGAACCCTTAGCTGGGGGATTAATAGGACCTACGAAGTCTATTCCCCACTTAGAGAATGCACGTCCACCCATCATTGGTTTCAGTGGCATCTCATCTTTACGTATAGGATACTGAGTTCTCTGGCAAACATCACACCGTTTCACATAGGTATGTGCATCCATGTGAAGGGTCGGCCACCAGAAGCCCGCAAATAGTATTGCCTTGATCATCCGATCTGGTCCAAAGTGTCCTCCTGCTACACCTTGGTGAGCAGTTTCCAAGATCTTAAGATATTCACTTTCATGGACACATAGCCTCAGGTAACCATCTTTACCGCGTTTGTATAGATTATCACCAATGAGTGAGTAATCCTGGGCTTCTTGTTCTAAACTCCTTTGCCTAGCCAAAGTCATGTCTGGAGGGAATGTTCTCATCCTTAAGAAGGATACTAGTGGTTCACTCCAATCTGGCACTATGGACACTTGATAAAGAGTGGCATGTTCCACAGGTGGTTTAGTGCAACAGATTGGGCATTCCTTGCACAACTTTTGGACATCAGCTTCCATAGTTGGCCAATGTACTCCGAGTCTCCTTAGTGTCTGTAAGGTTCGTTGCTTTGAGTAGTGTTGCTCTAACGCACCTACATGTGCTAAATGCAACCATTTATTGTACTCGTCCTCTTCCACACAACAAGCCAAGATTCCTTGATCTGTGTGCTTGTACATGCTTCCTGCCAGGATGTGGTACTTTTGGGCTTTCACAACCTCTCTATTCTGTGTGTTTACTACAGGATGGCTAGGCCCGTATGTCAATACTGGCACCAATGGCTTAGCCCACTGCGGCACCACTTCCAAATTAAACAAGTAAGCATCAGGAAGATCATCTGATACTCCTTGTGGGGCTTCTCCAGATGTGAGCCTAGAGAGATGATCTACTCTCAAATGAGTCCTCCCTTTTCTCACCACTACCTCAAAGTCGTATTCCATTAGTAAGAGAAACCATCTTACTAATCTTCCTGTATTGCATGGCTTGTTCACGAGGTATAGCAATGCCTGATGATCAGTAAAAAAATTAAACTTGTTTGCAAGCAAATAGTGTCTAAATTTATTAACTGCATATACCATGCCTAAGCCTTCTCTCTCCGTAGTGGTGTAATTTCGTTCAGCTGCATTCAATTGTCTACTAGCGTAGGCAATTGGAAGATCCATATTACCTTCACCAGTAGGTTGTGCAAGCACACACCCAATGGCATAATTGGATGCATCCACATGAACATGGAATGGCTTATTCCAATCTGGTGTGGTTAAGATTGGTGCTGAACATAATCTTTGTTTCAGTTCCTGGAAGGAATTCTCACATTCATCAGTCCACTCAAAGTTAGTCAGCAGTCCGTACATGGGCTTTGCAATGACAGCGTACATGTGAATGAACCGGTGGTAGTAACCACAATGTCCCATGAAAGCTTGTACTTCCTTGACATTCCTTGGCCTAGGTAGCTCTGCAATGGCTCTCACTTTCTCTTCGTCAGTAGATATGCCATTCTTTGACACTATGTGTCCTAGAATCTTGCCTTGCCTGACCATAAAAACGCACTTTTCTGGGTTTAGGCAGACTTGATATTCTCTACATTTGTCAAAGATTTGTCTGAGTTCAGGAATATGGGTTTGTCTAATGTTGGAATGAGCACAAAGATCATCAACATAGACTTCTAAATTCTTCCTCAGGAACTCCTTAAACACATGGCACATTAGTCTTTGGAAGGTTGCGGGGGCATTGGTAAGCCCAAATGGCATTACTCTAAAGGCAAATATGCCCCATTCTGTGGCAAATGCGGTCTTATGCTGATCTTCTGGAGCTATGGCTACTTGATTGTAGCCCGAAAATCCATTGAGGAAGCTCTACACTTCCTTGCCTGCTACTCTTTCTAAGAGATGCTCTGTGATAGGAAGCGGATAGTTATCTCGAATTGTGGCTGCATTAACCTTCTTCAAGTTAATGCATACATGCAGCTTGCCATTCTTCTTGGGCACCACTATGATGGGAGATACCCACTCAGTGTGCTCAATTTCATAGATAAATCCAGCTTCAACCAGTCTATCTATCTCCTCTTTAATCTTGGCAGCATAATTATCGTTATATGTATAGGGCTTTTGCTTAGAAGGTTTAGCATCTGAAGTCATGGGGATGGTGTGTGAGCATATGTCAGGGTCAACACCTTTCAAATCCTTGTAACTCCAAGCGAACATGTCTCTGTATTCTCTTAGCAAGGCTATCAATTCTTGCTCTTCTTCTTCCGTCAGGTCATGTCCTATGTAAGTGCATCTCTCCTCTCCTTCTTCTAGGGCCACTACTATTTTCTTGGTGGTTTCTTTGTTATCATAGGCCTCTCCTACTTGTGCCTCTCGTTTAGGCATTCTTATCATGACTCTCCTGTCGTCTATCTCATACTTCTTAAAGTTTTCTGGGACCTCAAACAAAGATTCTTCCTCTTCTGGTGAGACTTCTCTCTTCTTTCGTTTCTTTCCTTCTTTCTTCGGGGTCATATGTGTTGCTAATCTTACATCATTTGTAAGCTCTCCATGCCTCTGGGGTTGAAATTCTACTTCATGGATGTATTCTTCATCTGATGCAAATGGTGGGTCCATAATGATTGACTCTAGATCGGAGTCACTTGCATCTTCAAATGCATCAGGGCTAGGTTCGCATTCTTCTAGAACTGCCTCTCCCATGATTGGCTCTATGGAGAAGACTGAAATGTCATAGCCATCCTCATCACAGTGAGGTGTCCATTGTTCTTCATTGATGGCTACATCCATTGTTGCTAGGATTTCTGCCCAGCCGTGGGGTTCAAATTCTTCGTCAGGAAATACTACAGGTGCATAGGCTGGGTCTTGAATGGGTCTATGTGTTTCGTTTGCACCTATATCTCTGGCCTTTTCTCTTTTCTCCTCTTCTACTGCTACTTTGCACATCCATAAGTGGGTGTCTTCATGCATCCATGAGGATCCTGATCCTATGGAATGCACAGATTCCGTATCATCTTTGGCTCTATGGATGGGATTCCATTAGATAGGGGGAACATCCCTATGAGAGTAATCTTTGAGATTCACTTTGGTCGTAACACCCAAGTGTTGCAGGTACAAAGAATTGGTTCCCCAATCCTGTACCACTTGCAACTGTCGCATAAATGGTCTTCCCAAAATCATCTCATAGGCATGATTTTTGCTGAAGTCACATATAGCAAATGTATGCTCAAACTCGACACCACAAGTGGTGAGAGTTATTCCTTCTAGCAATCCTAAGGGTCTCTCAATATGACCATCGGCCATCTGCAATTTCATTCTCGTTGGCCTGAGTGCAGGTTTGCCCCAACGCTTCCATAGGGAGGTGGTGGCAATTGCAACTCCTGTGCCTGAGTCCAAAATTGCCTTGGTGGTGTACTCCTGGTAGGTAATGGGAAGATAGGTGTTCCCTTCTTCACCTTCACACATATCTCCTATCTTATCCAAGGGTATCTCTGGCACTGTCCTATGTGATCCTACCTGGGAACGAGGTTTTGCCATCTCGGGCACTTGATTGGCTACATGTTTCCATAATTCAGGTCTAACCTTGAGTAGCTCTTCTAACTTGAGATTGCACTGCACTTTAGTGTTTTTCACTACCTCTGTGTTCCTAGGTAAGACTGAGTCCTCATTTCGTACCATGACCGTGGGTGCTCTCATACAAGTAGACTTAGCTTCCCATGGGCCTGTGAAGTGGGGTAATTCTTGTAGAGAGTTAGACTCGAAGTCTAATCTTTCTTGAGATTGGGTACTCTCCTGCTCCCCATAAATGGATGGGATGTCTTGTGGGAATTGGTCATGTGCATCATCCACAAGTTCAATGGGAGGACACACTTCACTTTCTTTAGCCCATTTGTCTTCTTGAATCTCTCGTAGGAATTCTGGTGTGAATCGATTCATAGAAGATGATGTGTCTGGCTCCGTAGAGTTAGGCACATAAGCTTCAGGCACATAAGCTTTTGGCACATAGGCTTTCTGGGTAAGAAGACCTGCTCTTTCACTAGCCTTGTCATGGTGTTGAGGGGCGAGTTCCTTTGGTGATTGTGCCATTAGATTCTCCATTCTTTCTAGTGAAGGGGGGTTGTCTGGTTCAGTGGAATTGGGCACATAAGCTTTTGATGGGGAATGGGTCATGTTTTTGCTTGCTTTATCTCTCTCTTGGTTTTTTTCTTCCTTGGCAGATCTTGCAATTATGCCCTCTAACTTCTCTAGAAGTCCATCCAAGTGTAATTGCGTCTTGGCTGAGCCCGAGTAATTGAAAAGGCGACTGGCTTCGAACATAGTCTGAGCCAATGCGACCATTTTCGCACAAAGCTTGGTTCTTTCTATCTCTAGGTCAGCTCTAGGGTAGCACTTGTCATGATCCGTGACATTCGGCCCTTCTTGGATTTTGGCCTGATATGCTTTAAGCATCATGTCTATACCTTCAGGAGTGGGGTCAGCTAATACTGATCCTGCTCGGGGTGGTGGGATTGTATGAGGTGGTTGGAAGGTGGCGGGTCGGATGGCGATGGGAATGGTGGTGGTGGGGTAGTGTGAGAGGGAGTTTGAGATGTGAGTTCAGTTATCTTGGCTTTGGTTTCTCTTATGCTTTCCTCAAGTTCACTCATCTTTTTAGCCCATTGTCTTTTCATTCTTTCCCGACTATCTCTCCAGGCTCTAGTTCTCTTCTTGGTTATGCTCTCCGTTTCACTAACTTCTGGGCTCTTTCCCTGATCTACAGCTTGGTTTTGCTGCAATGCTTGAGCTCTTGTGACCACTTGCACTGGTGCAGTGGAAGTCACACTCCCTGTGGAGTCTACAACTAACCCAATAACGTTGATAGGAGTGATTTTTGGCATATTGTTGGGATTCTTAGGACAATCTCGTAGGAGATGCTCCTTTCCACACTCCTGACAATAGCCTTGGATCGTTACTGACTGGGATTGGGTAGGTGGAGGCAAGGGACAGTCACGAATGAGATGATCTCCCTGACATCTGTAGCATGGTCCTCTAGGGAATGGGGGTCTTACCTGCCTAGGTTGGGGTCTAGGGTTGGGGTTTGCATACATGACATTTGTGTAATCTGATTCCCAACTAGGTTCATTTGGCTCTTCACTATAGTAGGACTCACCATGTTCGGGAGATTGCATGTAGTAAGCCTGGGGACTATCAACGTGTGTAGAGTCGAAACTATGGTCACTAGGATCACTTTCTGAGAGCAGTGGTGTTACAGGGACTATAGCTCTATTCAGGTTTTCTTCTGCTGCTGCATATTTTACTGGGATTACATTAGCTGGGGCAGGGGGTTGTTGTGCTAGCACAGGCTGAGGCCGTTGTTGGTTTTGGTAGGGTTGGTAGGTTTGTTGAGGCCTAGCATACTGCTGAGGTGGGTACTAGTTCTGGTATCTTCCTTTATGAGGGTATGGCTGTGGGTACGTCTGCCTAACGGCTTGCTTATTGTAGGGGCAATCTTGCGCGGTGTGATTGGTGTACCTTCGTTCTATAGTGCAGTACTGGCTACCAGGATTAACTTGGGGTTGAGCCATAATGGGACATGCATTCGCCATGTGGTCGCCACCACAAGTATAGCACCTTTTCACAGGGGCAAACCTTGGAATTTGTTTGCTAGAAACACCTAATTTCTGAGCCACTTTCTCTGCAAGTTCCTCAATTGATGTGGATTGCGTGGAAGAGAGGCTAGAGGCACCATCAGAATCTTTGTAGATTTTGGAGAGCTCTAACTCCTCCCCTAGGTTATCCTCAATGTCAATGCACATGCGTACACACTCTTCTATGGTCCTAGGGTCTTTCAAGTACACATATGATCTTAATTTGGTACTTAGCAATCCATCCAAGAATAAAGCCACTTGCTTATCTGGTGTGGGTAGCTCAGGGACAGGGCATCTTTCAAGATATTGCCTAAATCTCCTTCCTGCAAGTCTCTTGAGGGGTTTGCTTGAAGCTGTGAATCAGCGAGGAGGTATTATGTCTTATGCCACTCTTAGAGAACTCAATAATGAAAGCCTCTAGGAGTTGGTCTATGCTCCTGAACTGCCTCTCATTTAGCGGCTGAAACCATGTCAGGGCAGTGTTCCTAAGGGTCAGACCAAAGGCATTGTACTGAGTGAATAGATCCTCTACTTGTTCAGCTCTCAGGACTTGCCTAAACTCAGCCACATGATCGTATGGATCTCCAGTGCCATCGAAGTAGTTCTTCATGGATTTGACTAGCTGAGTCGGTCTCAAAATCCGTGTGTGCTCTCTAGGTCGTGGTAGAGGGAACTCATCTGCATTTCTTTGATTCCTGTGAGCTCTAAGTATCTCAGGCTCTACTCTGTTTGTTTTCGTCCTCGTTCTTTCTCTGCCCACTGGGTTGGCAAAGCTTACTTCCGGCCTTTCTCTATGTTTGTCTCTTTGCATTCCATGAGCTTGGGATGTTCCAGCTCCAGGGTGACCATAGGATACATTCAATCTTGGTTGGGGGAAAACGAATTCACCCTTCCAAGTGTAAGCATGCCTATCATGTTCTATCACCACAAAGATCCTCTCCGAAGCGTTATCTAAGTAGGTCACTCTACCTGGGCTGTCAGGATCCTTAAACTCATAGATCATGATTGCTCCTATATCAGTTGGCCGATCAGGTTTGTACCTCCAAAAGGCTTCGTCAGTCGCTCGATTGAGGAGCAACTCTATGCTCTTATTATCCTGGGGAATCCACTCTGGTGTGATAATCCTCGTAAGAACAGATTTCCCTCGAGGGGTCCTCGGTTCTACTCCCATGTTTCCTTGCTCTAGGTCATCTAAGTCCGATTCTGGGACTACGTTCCCAAATTCATCAGTCCTATCTGGGTGACTAGTGACTACATATATTGTCCCTTCCTTGTCCATGTATGCTCCATTTTCAAACTTGACAGCAGGGCGCTCTAGTCCAATCGATTGGTCAGGATTCCTAATCTGTACCACAGATCTTCCTAGGCCGTCCTCATAGATGCTAGCACCTAATCGGTTGGTCCTAAGGTATTCCAACTGCGTTTTGTAAGGGCCTTCTACCCTGTGCAAGTATGGCACTCCTGAACTTCCTGTAGGTCTCTCCATACCTTGAGACATCTCTGATTCACTCGTCTCAGAGCTAGGGTAGTATGAGTGGTGGCTCAATTGCTGGGCCCAAGACCTAGCAGTGTGATTAACACTAGCCTCTGAAGACCTAAGGCTTTGTCTCTCCCTCACTAGATGTCGTCCTGATCTAAGGTTCATATGCCTAGTTAAGTAGCCCGATTTTTGCCCAGAGTACAACCTCGTTGCCGATCAATTGGTCTCAGTCACTTGATTCGTTTTTAGTGAGTTATTATGTTTATGATCTTGTCTGGTATTGCGTCGTCAGGAATACTTGAGTATTTTCCGTACTTGGAATTGATCGTTCCACGTTAGGTTCTTTTCCTTTATGTTATCGATAGTACAGAGATTAGGTTTTTAGCTTGAACTTGAGTTTTTAGGTAGTCTTCAACTTGATACCTGCCTATCGTCGCCCTGACTTACTTCTAGCACTATTCGTACTTAACCTGAGCTAGAAAATGACCGAGGGAGTTGAGAGTATTCCAACCTTGAGTTCCTTTCCTTGTGTTGATGCCCTAGTATGCTCAGGACGTGTGTTCCCAAGCTTGCACTTACACTTGCTTAGAACGCCTTTCGATGCTCTCAATAGATCTGTAAAAGGCCCACTGTTAGCTCAAGACTTAAATTCAAAAGACAGAACCAATCACTTTCATTCATGTAACACTTCACCAATTTGCACTATGACTTTTTGGACATAACTCTAGAGATCCCTGAATTTTGTTCCCCCTTGGTATGGTCAACTTAAAAATACCCTATCTAATATTCCTGATCTTAATTTAACCGTAACCAATCGAGGTTTTTGTTGTACTTCCCGCAAGCTTTCCAACAAAACAAAAATCGCGGCAAACGGACTTTGTATGAGAAAGTTATGACCGTTCAGGGTTCTAGGGTTAAGACAGGATTCAATCTGGCTGACAGATCCTAGGGTTTTCTCCCAAATCACAAGTGTAGGAACCTCCAAAAGTGCTAATGGATTGACTATTTTGCCCCAAAATTATCCCAAATTTTGAACAAAAGCAAACCCTAATTTTTGGCCGAAAAGCCTGTCAATCGCGATTGACAGGTCTGTCAATCGCGATTGACAGAGGTGTCCGTCGAGCCTGTCAGTCGCGATCGACAGTGTCAATCGCGATCGATAGAGTCGATCGTGGCTGTCAATCGCGATCGACAGTGTCAATCGCGATCGACAGAGTCGATCGTGGCTGTCAATCGCGATCGACGGTATCAATCGCGATCGACACGTTTTCCGGGTTTTTCGTCGAAATTTCAGTCAATCGGGGGCCTATCAGTCGCGATGGACACGTGGCTACGCGTAAAAGTCAATCAATCGTTGAATTTCAGTCGGTCGCGATCGACGGTGTCAATCGCGACTGACAGGGGTGTCGGTCGTGGCTGTCGATCGCGATCGACGGTGTCAATCGTGATTGACAGGGTCCTATGTGGCAGTCTGTCGGTCGTGAAGTCTGTCGGTCGCGATTGACAGGGTCTGTCGGTCGCGATTGACAGGGTCTGTCGGTCGCGATTGACAGGGTCTGTCGGTCGCGATTGACAGAGGCTATCGGTCGCGATTGACAGAAAAACTCGGAATTTTTCTACTGTTTTAGGTGATTTGGGATGTGCTCATCATGCTTGTGCTAGTGGTGCACTTTGTTTTACCAAATGATCGAATTTTCTGTCGATCGCGATCGACAGAGGCTGGCGACTGCGAGACAGATTCGACGAGTTTCGTACCTGCGCAGCGTGCTGGAGGGGATGATGATGATGATACCTGCAAGAAACACAATAAACATGCAAAAAACAGTGCAAGCAATATCGCTCTCTCGCTCTCTCTCACAAGTAGAATGAAGGAAATGAGGTGGAGATGGTGATATGATCAAGACTGAAGATTTTCGCGATGATGGAGATGGAGTTGGGAGATGGTGAAGATGATGATGGTGATGATGATGGTGAAGAAAAAACAAGAAAATAGATGAAAGTGAAGAAAATACCTACAACTCCAACGCGTCAACTCTACGTCTTACCATCACACGCTCGTCCTCAAAGTTCGATCCCCGGCAATGGCGCCAAAATTTGGTGTAGCTCAGTGATGAGTAGCACCTCCTTTAATGTCAATCCGGGAAGACGTGAGGATGGTATGAAGACCTCGAGCAAGTGGAGGCACAAGTGCGTGAGTGAGAAGCACACAAACATGCACACACATACACACACACGCGCACACACAGCAAGACAAAGAGTGAGAAGCAATGGAGTTCTTAGATTACTTTCAAAAAGCTCTTACAAGTTCATTTCATTTACAAGCTAACCTCAAAAATGAGCTCTCTAGCTCCTTTTATAGTTTTTGACTAGTTTTGGCCCTGTCCAGACCTAGTGTCCGGCCTAGTTAAAAATTAGGTTCCAGGGCCAATTTGAGGGCTTAAACGGAGTCTAAAAAATACGAAAATTGATATGTAGGTACTTCTAAGGCTCCTCAAGCTCAAGGACTCCTTGGCTTGCACAAAATGGAGCTACAAAAATATGAAATGGTATTTACAGGGGTTGTTAGTGATGAGAATCACTTTTAATTGGTGTAATGGTGTTGAAAAAATTAAAGGTTGCCTTAGTGCTAGATCTGCGTGAATGCTCGTACTTGCTTCTTCATGAAGAAAATTATTGGCCTACTTGCCAGATCGCCGTTGACTCCCTTGTCTGCTGCTAACAATATGCCTATTGCCCTAATGGGCTACTTATCTTTGTACATTCTCTAGTAATACATTCAGTATTGTGTGTTTGTGCTCCAAGCTTCTTCTTCTTCCTTGTGTTGTTCACGTGCTTCCGCAGGTGTCTATCTCCAACAATTGGTATCAGAGCAGGTTGTCGCTTCATCTAGGGCGCCATCGACACTCCTCCGTTTGCAGTCTCAGAATTGCACGAATTTTGGTGAGCATACTCAGCGTGTTTCCGAGATCAAAACCGCTTCGCTCTGTGGTGCCGAAATCGCGATCTGAGCTCGTTTCGGCCTCCGAACGCACTATCACAACGCTTGTGCAGGCTATTTTGTCTTTTTGTGCCAAAGGTATATACCACTTTCTGTTCGCCAGTTTAAGCGTCTCGAAGTCTGCTACAGGTCTAACAGAACTCGTCTGGGCAGTTTTGTTCAACTTTTTGAGATACAGTCGATTTTCTGCATCAAGGTATTTTAGTCACCGGCCATGGCTGAAAGCAGTGATGTATTCCATATGTTGGCTGTTGAGGATAAGTTGGATGGTACCAACTACCCATTATGGGCTTATATGATGCGACATGTATTGGTTGCAAAAGGACTGTGGAACATTGTGCAGGGTGTTGAAAGACGTCCTGTTACACCTGTAACAACAGGTATTGCAAATACAGGTGCTGGAGCTGATGAAGAT
This sequence comes from Ceratopteris richardii, assembly GCA_020310875.1. Classification (NCBI taxonomy): domain Eukaryota; kingdom Viridiplantae; phylum Streptophyta; class Polypodiopsida; order Polypodiales; family Pteridaceae; genus Ceratopteris; species Ceratopteris richardii. The sequence continues at coordinate 177,737,736 of CM035410.1, forward strand.
GGTGTCGAAGATGATATTCCACAGATTCCTATTCGTGCTGCTGTTTCTGTTGCACCTACTGCAGAGAAAATTCGTTGGGATGGCAGAGATGCTCAAGCACATGCATTGATAGCTTTGTCTGTCAAACGTGCTATTATTCCTCACATTCGCTCTTGCAGAACAGCAAAGGATGCTTGGGATACACTTACCACTTTGTACTAGGCTAGGAATGAGGCTCGTGTTGCTTACCTCCGAAAACAGTTGGAGAGTGAGCACATGAATGAAGGTGATTCTATGGACATTTTTCTCACAAAGATCAAAGACCTGAAGGAACAATTGATTTCTGCTGATGAGGTTATACCAGATAGCTCACTTGTGCAGACCGTTCTGAATGGTCTTCCTGATTCATATCAAAGTTTTGTCTCTACTCTTCGATTGATGATGAAAGGCAATCCAAATGCCTTGTCATTTGAGGAGTTAGTCTTTGTTCTGTTGCAGGAAGATTAGTCCAGGCAGAACAGGTCCATTATGTGTGTTGCAGATCAAGCTTTCCTGGCTAGTCAGAAGGCCAAAGGAAAATGGAGCTCTTCTACTAGTAAGCAAAAATCTGCAAATGCTGCACAATCGAAGAACCAAGATAAAGATGAGAAGAAATCAGAAAAATAGAAATTGTTTTGCAAGTACTGTAAAGGAAATGATCATATCATAAAGAACTGTCCAAAATTGGCTGCAAAAGAGGCAAAGAAGAAAGAGGTTGGAATGGTTGTTGCAGAGGCCTCTACACCAAAAACAGAGTCTGCAAATCTTGTGCAGGAAGAAGAATGGGCGTTTACTACTGTCTGCAGTTTTGACCCATCTTCTCATGATCAGTGCATGTCTGCAGTAGACTCAGATGTTTGGTACTTTGATAGTGGGGCAACCAAACATATTGCCTGCCCCTACAGGGAATTCTGTTACATGCGCCAACAACTCCTCTTATCCTGTTATGGGAGTTGGTAAGATCATTTTGACTACTGTTGATGGTAGTTCTTTCACTTTGTCAGATGCTTTATTTGTGCCAGGGATCAAGAAGAATCTGTTATCAGTTTCTGCATTAGCCAAGATTGGCTTGGTTATGAAATTTGTTGATGACAGATGTACAGTTCATGATCTATCAAATGGAGATGTTATTATTGCTTCTGGCATTTTATGTCATGGGCTGTATAAGCTCATAGACTATGAAAGATCTGTGAATGATTCGGCATGTGTAGTTCATGATTCTCAGGCTATGTCAGATGCAAAGCTTTGGCATGCATGCTTTGGTCATCTGAATTTTGCTAGTTTGTTACGCCTGCAGAAATCTGAAATGGTGTCCTCTTTGCACAAACTTGAGGCACCTGGAAAACATGTTTGTGAGGGGTATATTTTGGGCAAAATGCAGCGTTCATCCTTTCCAAAAGATGGTTCAATTCGGGCTACGCAGAAATTGCAACTTGTACATAATGATGTCTGTGGTCCTATGCAGACACCCTCTTTTGGAAATTACCTTTACTTCATGACTTTGATTGGTGATTTTTCTAGGCATGCATGGGTATATCCACTCAAAGCAAAGTCCAAAGTGTTCATGTGCTTTAAACAGTTTTTGGTTTTAGCTGAAAATCTGTCAGCATGTAAAATGGGCACCCTCCGTTGTGATCGAGGGGGGGAATATATGTCTTCCGATTTCAATGCATTTCTGGCTGAACGTGGGATAAAACACCAGTGTACAGTGTCGTATACACCTCAACAGAATGGAGTTGCTGAATGAAAGAACAGGCCACTCATGGAGATGGCGAGGTGCATGGTCAAGAGTCAGGCTTTACCACATAGTTTCTGGCTTGAGGCTGTCATGTGTGCAGCATATGTACTGAACAGGTTTCCCACTAAAGCGCTGCAGTCTATCACTCCATATGAGGCTTGGCATGACTGTAAGCCATATGTTGCTCATCTGCGTGTTTTTGGTTGTTTGGCATATGCACTAGTGCTTGAACAACATCGCAGAAAATTGGATGATAAAGCAGTAAAATGTATTTTTGTTGGGTACAGTTTTGAAAGTAAAGGCTATCGTCTATATCATCCACAGACAAAATGCATTCTGGTTAGCCGTGATGTTGTTTTTGTGGAAGATGCAATTCAGCCATTGCTTTCATGTACTAAGGAGACATCTGTGAGCTCCAAAAACATGTATGATACTTTGATGCCTCTTTTTACAGGTGGACAGTCTAGTGCTGGTCCTAATGAGGCAACTTCTCAGCCTTTGCAGGCTTCATATGATGATGCAGATCATTCCATTTCTGATGCGGATTTACATGATGCACTTGTTGATGAGAGAGCTGATATTGAGCAAGCAAAAACTATGCCAAAATGGCTGGTGCAGACTTTGCGTGATAGCAAATTAGATGCACCTTTGTCATATCGTACTCGTTCACGCTCTCATAGTGCCTCCTTTGCATCAGATTGCTATGCTATGGCTGCGTCTAGTCTTTGTGATGAGAATGAGCGTGTTTCTTTTGATGAAGCACAAAATTCAGAAAATTGGATGGCTGCTATGCAATCTGAATATGATGCTATAATGAAGAATGGTACTTGGTCTTTATGTGACTTGCCTCCTGGCAAGAAGGCCATTGGCACTAAGTGGGTATACAAGCTGAAGCGTAAACCGGATGGTACAGTTGACATGTATAAGGCTAGGCTTGTTGCAAAGGGTTATGCACATGAAAGAGGCATTGATTTTGATGAGACCTTTGCACCCACATGTCGTATGACTACTGTTCGGAGCATCTGTACACTTGCAGCCCATCTTGGTTGGAATGTACATCAGTTGGACATTAAAACTGCATTTCTGAATGGTGATTTGCATGAAGAAGTGTATGTTTTTCAGCCCCGTGGCTTTGTGTAGAAAGGGCATGAAAACCAGGTTTGCAGGTTAAAGAAGGCATTATATGGTTTAAAGCAAGCACCACGTGCTTGGTATGAGAAGATACATGCCTATCTGATTGCACATGGTTTTGAGAACAGTCCAACTGAAAGCACCTTATATGTTAAGCGTGCTAATGATGTGCTTCTGATCATTGTTGTCTATGTTGATGACATGCTGCTCACTGGTCCTATTGAGATGCATATTGCTGATTTTAAGGCTGATTTGCATGCCTCATTTGAGATGTTTGATTTGGAGCATTTGCATCACTATTTGGGCATTCAGTCTATGCACGTTGATGGTGGAATGGCTTTGTGTCAAACGAAATATATTGACACATTATTGCAGCATTTTGGCCTTGAACACTGTACGCCTATTGCCACTCCTATGGAGACAGGTTTATGATTGAGTCTTCATGATGCTGGAGATGCATTTGATGCTGTTCTCTATCAGCAGGCTGTTGGATGCTTGATTTACTTATGCATTACTCGGCCAGATATTCAGTTTGCTGTCTCACAAATGAGTAGGTTTATGCATTGCCCAGGAGTCACGCATTGGAAGGCGGTTAAGCGCATCTTTCGCTACTTGAGTGGTACTCGGCTACTTGGGTTGTTTTATCCCAAGGGGGGATCACTACCGCCAGATTTGCCTGCTTTTTCTGACTCAGATTGGGCTGGTTGCTATGACACTCGTGTGTCCACCAGTGGTTTTTGCTTCATGCTTGGTAGCTCATGTATATCTTGGTTGAGCAAGAAGCAGCCTACTGTGGCCACTTCCAGTTGTGAGGCTAAGTATAGGGCAGCTTTCACAGCGAATGTTGAGTGTGTGTGGCTAAGACGCCTTATGGCTGATTTGGGTGTTGGCCTGTCTTCTGCCACCACCATCTTCACTGACAGTCAGAGCGCATTGGCAGCTGCGAGGAACCCTGTGTTCCATGCTTGCACTAAGCACATTGAGGTGCATTATCACTATGTTAGGGAGAGGTTCTCTGCTGGGGAGATCAGCTTGGCATATGTGCCCACGCAGGAGAACATTGTAGACCTTTTCACGAAGGCTCTGCCTAGGGAGAAGTTTGAAGCTTTCCGCAAAGCTTTGAGCTTACTTCCTTTTGTGGAGTGATTTCCACATAGCTTGACACTTCCTTATACATGAGTGCCAGCTCCTTGTTCACCGCATCACTCCCAGGGGGGATTTGTTGATATATTTAGGTAGTGATGTGTGTGAACACATTAGGACCGCCAGGGCACTTTTTTCCCTCTTTAGGAGGTTTTTTTCCCCCGGCTTGTATATATGCCTATTGCCCTAATGGGCTACTTATCTTTGTACATTCTCTAGTAATACATTCAGTATTGTGTGTTTGTGCTCCAAGCTTCTTCTTCTTCCTTGTGTTGTTCGCGTGCTTCCGAAGGTGTCTATCTCCAACAGTAGTGATTGGGAACGTTTCTTGTGAACCTCTGTTTTTTTGCTTAACTTGAGTTAACAAGTAGTCTATCTTTGTATAGTCGGCTACCTGCCCATATGAACTCCAAATGGAATGTTCATTAGCTTGTTAGAAAGCTAAGAGAGCCTAGTAGCTTGTGTGAACAAAATTTAAGAGTCAGTAAATCCCTGCATTGTGATAGAAGTAGGTTTTAGTCTGTCTACTCTTGTGTAGGTCCTCCTTTGGATCTTGGAATAGGCATTTCTAACTTGCAAATAGGCTTCCATCATGATTCTCCAAGCCACATAGTTGTGTCAATCAAGCTTCTCAATCATTAAGGGAAAGCCACTACCCATCTTGATCTAGCTTTGATACCATTGAAAGAACTTGGAGAAGCTTGTAGGAGGTAGAAAAGTGAGTTGTGAAGCGATGAAGTTCAGTCCAGCCAACCGGCACAAGACCAACCCTTGAGATTATGGAGACTCAAATAGACGTTATAGGCATGTGATAAGCGCAATAAAATGCACTATGTACTTCGGACCATCAAGGAGAAAGATTCGATACAAAATACATAGGTTTGCACATTGACTCACCTATGCAGAGAAAGTTCCTGCAAATTCTTTCCAATTTGATAATCTCTTGGTCCTTCGGTCTCCAATAGGAGAGAATGTAAATCATCAAAGAAAGGAGGAATGTGTTAACCACCATTGCATGACCCGTCAGGTTGATACCTTTCTAGTATGTCAACTTCTTCTTGAGCGTAGAGAGAGCCAAGTTCCATCGTAGTCCCATCAAAATGTTGAATCCCGTACGAATATCTAAGAGGCAGAAGACTTATCTGCTAGGGATCAACTGGCTGAAGTAATTTTATGAGGCTGAGGAAAGGTATTTGTTCGCAACTAAATTTACTTAGATTCTTGTTTTTGGGAAACCCTTTCTCACTCTAAGGTTGCGAACATGCGCAAATACACCTTCTTTTTCAATCCCGAGTAGGATCGCCAAATGGACTAGGTTTTCAATGTTTATTAGTGGATAAATCCAATCAATTTCTTGGATTTTGGTAGGGTGTTCTTGACCTTATGCTTGTAGATATATGCTACCTTAGTTCTTCTCTTTGCTTCCTCAAGGCCTTCTAAATGGTCACCATGTATCATTTATTCCAATTGCTTGAGAGTTGCATTCCATCCTATATGAACTCATGTACCCACACCCTAGCAACCAAGCCTTCCTTTACTACGTAGTTCCTAGACCCATGGATTCGAAAATCCATTCCGTCAATCTCACTTCAGTTGTAATACCTTACACTACTTTCACCCATATTCTTCCCTCTTGTCTGTCATATTCATGTACTACCTTCATCCCTTGTCTCATCACTCACCTAAAAATCATTCTCCAGCTCTCTGTCATGGACAAACACCCATATTCTTGTTTTCCCATCCACACATCAACTATACCCCTCATTGTCACTTGCTTAGCCCTTTCATTTGAATTCCTTTCCTCTTTCCCCCCTCGCAATATTCCTCTTGCTGTTACCCAACTGTTAGCATACAAGTCATATGAAGAGCATACCAGCACAAAGGAGTAATCATGCACAATATGGCAACAAGGCCTAATCATTTTTTCCATGGACTATTCATAACTCAAGTGATTTCAATCACTACACAAACATTGTAAATTCCATTTTTGGTAGAACAGACTCCATTTTGTTCAAGCCGAGGAGTTCTCAAGCTTGAGGAGTATTAGAATTAGCTACATACCAATTTTCATAATTTTTAGACTCCGTTTGAGCCCTCAAATAGGCTATAGAACCTAATTTTTAACTAGGCCAAACACTAGGTCTGGACAAGGCCAAATCTAGTAAAAAAACTATAAAAAGAGCTAGAGAGCTCATTTTTGGGGGTAGATTGTTTGTGAATTGAGCTTATGTAAGAGAATTTTTTACTAATGCAAAGAACTCCATTGTTCCTCTCCTTGTTCTTGCCTTGTGTGCACGTGTGTGTGTATGTGTGTGCATGTTTGTGTGCATCTCACTCACACACTTGTGCCTTCACTTGCTCATAGTCTTCATACTAGTCCTCATGTCTCCATGGATTGACATTTATGAGGTGGATCTCCTCACATTGGTACTCACCATTGTGCTAGAGTGACACCAAATTTGGCGCCGTTGCCGGGGAGAGAGCTTCGAGGATGAGTGTGTGATGGTAAGATGTAGGGTTGAGACATTGGGGTCATAGGTAATATCCTTTCTTTTCCTTATTTTTCTTCATTTCTTCTTGTTTTTGCATCACCATCATCACCATCATCATCCCCACCATCTCCCACCTCCATCTCCATCTTCACAAAAATTTCAATTTTTGGTCATATTCCACTCCCCACCTCATTTCCCTCATTTCACTTGTGTGAGAGAGAGAGAGAGCTTGCATGCTATCTATTTTTGTGTGTTTTTTGAGCTTTTGGTGTAGGTTCTAGCTATACCACCATCTCCAGTAGCTTGCGCAGGTACGACAGAGTCTGCACAGGTCTCGGGACAACGACCTCTGTCTATCGCGATAGACAGAAAAACTTAATATTTTTTGAATGCATGTTTGGCACGATAACCTACCCCATGAGAGCACTCCAAATCACTAAAAAATTCTAAAAAATTTGCATTTTTTCAGTCTATAGCAACAGACACAGTCTATCGTGATAGATAGCATCTATCGCGACAAACACCCATCTATCACGACAGACAACACCCCACGACAGAGGCTGTCTATCATGACAGACACCATCTATCACGATAGACAGACCCACGACAAACGACAGACACCCGTCTATTGCGATAGACACCCGTCTATTGCGATAGACACCCGTCTATCGCGATAGATAGGAGCCCATGATAGAGACCTTCTATTGCGATAGACACCGTTTATCGCGACAGACACTGTCTATCATGACATACCAAAACCACGACAGAGAGGACCACACAATAGACCCCGTCTATCGTGACAGACACCGTCTATCACGACAGACACCGTCTATCACGAGAGACACTGTCTATCACGACAGACAACCCCACGCGACAGCTAGTGTCTATCGCAACTGACACCGTCTATCATGATAGACAAACATTTTCGGCAAAAAATAGAGGGGTAATTTTTTTGAAAATTTGGCCTAAAAATTGGGCATGTTTGCATATTCAATCATCTATTCCATTACAAAGGCCTTAGAAAAAATGCACTAAACTCTTGAAAGGTCCTGATTGTCTGTTTTAACCCCCTAAATCCTGAACTGTCATAACTTTTTCATATGAAATCCATTTTTTGAGCTCTAGGGGATAGGATAGGATATTTTGAAGGATATTTTGAAGTTGAACCTCTGAGGTGTAGGTACGCCAAGGGAGCTCTAGAGAAAATTTTTTGGCAATACAAAAGGGGGAACAAGGGTCATTAAAGGTGTCTGTATCAAATTGTTTATCAATTAAAGGTAAAAACTGTTGGAGCAAGTCTATGACAAGCCTAAGTATTGGCTTGAGTCCCACAAAGTCATAGAAAAAGCCTTAAAATGAAGACTATGTAAAGTTCACTTGTGAACTACCTCTTGTAACTTTTGAAGAGTTTACTTAATGTAAAAGTAAGAGAATCTTAAGTGGTTGAGTCCACTTGATCAAGAATGGAAAGAGGAGCCACGAATTCATGATTTGTGGTAGGTAGAGAATCAAATCAATCATTGATTGATTGGAGAGTGATTGAGGGAAGTTAGCCTCCCAAACTCAACTATAAATAGATGGCAGTTTTAGTCGTGGTTAGAGAGACCTATGTGAAGACCTCCAAGAGCTGAGCTTTATGCCATATCAAGGTGTGATTACAAGGCACACATATGTATCAGTAATTCCATTGTATTTTACAAGCAATATACTTTCATTTTCAGTATCATTTGGGTTCATATTTCCATGTTCTTGTGAAGTGTACTACTCACTGCCATATCTCTCAGTTTTTCTTAGTCAGTTTAAAGAGATGTTTTCTCTGAGCTTGGTGCATCATTTTTAGTGATTTAACTTGGTAAAGTTAGCTCTATAAGTCACCTATATGCTCACAAATTTTCATGTCATTTGGCTGTTGCAATCTTCAGTTATGTTCAGTTGAAGTTAATAGTGTCTGTGCATTTTCACTTCTCTGTCAGGTACCCGACTTTTTTCACTCATCTTGTCAGAGGTGTTTCGCAGTGTTTACTTATCCAAATTCAGTGATTTAAAGCTTGGTGGATTCAGCTTACTGTCTAGTATAACCATACAAATTTTCATAATCATTGGATTCCTACATTTTGAGTTATGTTTATTTTTTTGCTCACTGGTCTCAAACTATAGCAGCCCGTGAAAATTGGGATGATGTCATCACTTGTTAAAGCTCATTCTCAGTGTGTGGTTTATTATTTTTGATGAGATTACTCTTGAAAGTTAGCTCTTTAAGTTACCTAGACTTCCTCAAGAGGAATTAAGCTAATTGCTACTGTGCGCAGAGAATTATGTAAAACACTGGACAGGTGTATGAACCAAGAATAGCAAGTTTTCACCTCTAAGCTAACTCCAACTTATCTGTTTTGATCTATCTTTTTGAGAGTGATCTTCCAAGGTACATAGGGTGTCTAATACATCCATTGGCAAGCTAAAAGGGCCCACCATATACTCCTAGAGTTCATTTGGCTGGTGTAGATCAAAGATTTTGCAACACCTCTTCATCTTCAAGCACATACCTATCCATCTCTTCACAGTGGTATCAGAGCAAGGTTGGACAACATGCCAGATGGATTTCCTTCATCAATTGAAAAATTAGACAGAGGTAACTACTCAGCTTGGTCATTAAGAATGGAAGCCTATCTCCAAGGTAGAAGTTTATATGGTTATGTGGCTGGAGATGAAGTTATGCTAAGTTTCAAGAACAAAAGTCAACCAACACAAGAAGAGCAAGAAAGATTGAGCACATGGTACTCCAAGGATGCACTTGCAAGGTCTTATCTCCTCAACTCTATCTCAGATTTTTTGTTGCCTCACATTAGAAGTTGTAAGACATCTCAAGAAGTGTGGGATGCACTTGAAGCTTTCTTTTCTTCAAGTACCAAAGCTAGGAAGCATCAACTATGGCTGGATTTCACAACTCTCAAGAAGGCTCCCAAACAAAATGTGGCTGATTTTGTCACAAAGCTCAAGGACATAGCGGATCAGTTGGGAAGCATTGGAGAGGTAATAGATGAAGAGCAAATTGTAAGGCAGGTCATCAATGGCTTGAAGGCAGATGACAAGTGGGAAGCATTCACCACAACTATGGATTTGTACATGGACATGCATGTACCTGATTTCAATACACTCATTGGACAACTACTTACCCAAGAGGCAAAGCTTATAAAAAATGGAGAAAGCTCTAAAGGTAATCAATCTTCAGCTTTATACACTGATAAAAGCAAGTCCAAAGATAACAAAGGAAAGGCAAAGAAAGTGGATGATGAATCAGGTACATATCAAGCTAACTATGCAGGTAGAGGAAGACATGGCAGAGGTAGAGGAAGAGGAGGTAGACAAGGCAGGGGGAGATCCCAAGACTCCAACTCATGTTCTATTTGTGGATTAACTAATCATACAACTGAAAATTGCTTTAGGAATTCCAGGAATGAAAGAGGCAGAGGATACAATAGAGGAAGTTATGGCTACTCAAGAGGAAGGTTCAACAACTACCATGGCAACTACAACAACTACAATCATTCAAACTATCAAGGAGGCTACAAAGGAAGGAGAGACTACAATAACTACACAGAAGACTCAAACAAAGAGGATTCATTATTGATCATGAACATGGCTATGCCAAAAGGTAAATCTGATGAGCATGTTTTCTACATAGATTCAGGTTGTTCAAATCATGTGGCAGGAAATGTGGCACTCCTATCAGATTTAGAAGATCCAAGGAATAAGCATGAGGTACAAACAGGAGATGATACAAAACATCCTGTGGAGAAAATAGGCAATGTCAAAGCACCTAATGGAAACATCAACCTACTCAGTAAGGTACTCTATGTCCCTACCATTACAAAGAATTTGATAAGTGTTGGGCAGATAGTAGAGAAAGGGTTGCAAGTTAGGTTCACAAAAGTAGGAGCATTTGTTGAAGATCCAAGTCAAGGATTCAGAAGAATTGCAAAAGGTGAAAAGATAGGTAGATTGTTCACATTTGAATTACAGGACACTAGAAACATTGCTCTCTTTAATTATGGTAGTCAGACACTCACAGAATTGGAAGTATGGCACAAAAGGTTAGCACATATTGGTGAAAGGTCATTAAAGAAAATTTGCAGGGACCAAAGTGTACTTGGACTCCCTAACTTGTCAAAACAACATATGATTTATAAGTGTAGTGCATGTCAATTTGGAAAGTCTCACAGGTTACCATTCATGAAGAAAGGTTATATGCATGGAGATCTCTTGGAGTTGGTTCATACAGATGTATGGGGACCTAGCAAGGAAGCTTCAATATCTAGATCAAGGTATTATGTTTCCTTTATTGATGATTGCAGCAGATGGACTATCCTATTCTTTATGAAACACAAAGATGAAGTTTTTTCATGTGTCAAAAGATATTTGGCTCTTGTGGAGAATCAAACAGGTAAATCACTAAAAAGGCTAAGGTCAGATGGAGGGGGAGAATACTTCTCCCATGAGTTTGATTCTTTTCTTCAAGAAAGAGGAATCAAAAGAGAGGTAACTACAAGGTACACTCCTGAGCAAAATGGAGTGGCAGAAAGGAGGAATAGGACAATTGTTGAAGCTGCAAGATCTATGTTAAATGAAAAGCATTTACCTAATTACTTATGGGCTGAGGCTGTATCTACAGCCACTTACTTGATTAACAGGTTGCCTTCAAAATCCCTTGATGGGATGACTCCATATGAGGCTTGGAATGGAAGAAGACCAAGCTTAGACCATTGTAAAATTTTTGGATGTATTGCTTTTGCTCATGTTCCTTCACAGGTTAGAGGCAAGATGGATCCAAAAGCAGAAAGGTGTGTATTTATTGGATATGACAATAATCAAAAGGGCTACAGGTTATACAACGCTACCAACAAAGGATTCTTGGTAAGCAGAGACGTAGTTTTTGATGAGAACAATTCATGGTATGAAGATTCATGCAGGAAGGTCAATTTACCATATAATCTTGAAGAAGATTTTCCAAAGCTTGGTAGAGAACAACCGAAGATTGAAGAACAAGACACCTCAGAGGATGATGAAGAATCCCAGATGGAAAAGATCAAAGCATGGAAGTCTAAAGGTAAAGCAAAATTGCAGGAACTTGGACATGAGGTAGAATCATCACATCATGGCCTAAGAAGATCTATGAGGGAAAAGAAAAAACCAGAAAGGTATGGGTTTGACACCTCATTAGTAACTAAACATTCTATCTACATAGCACATGACATAAACCAAGAGGAGCCATCATCCTTTGAAGAGGCCAAAGCAAAATCAGAATGGAAGCATGCAATGAAGGAAGAGATTGAAGCACTTGAGGAAAACAACACTTGGGATTTGGTGCCCAAGACTTCATCCATGAAGGGAATAGGCTCAAGATGGGTCTATAAACTCAAGAAGAATTCTGATGGTTCAATTAACAGGTATAAGGCAAGGCTTGTAGCAAAAGGCTTTGCACAAACTCAGGGAATTGATTATGAGGAGACCTTCTCTCCTGTGGCAAAGATGCCTACTATTAGGGTTTTGCTTAGTATTGCCTCTTCCAAGAATTGGAAGATACTTCAACTAGATGTAAAGAATGCATTCTTGAATGGTTGGATAACAGAAGAGGTATATATGGCACAACCACCTGATTTTGAGAACCAAGTTTATCCTGATTATGTGTGTAAACTTAACAAAGCATTGTATGGTCTCAAGCAAGCTCCAAGAGCTTGGAATTTCAGGCTTATTTCATTCTTGCAGGACAAAGGCTTTCAACCAAGCAAGGCAGATCCTTCACTCTTTATTAAAAAGAGTAATTCCGAGGTCATCTACCTATGTGTATATGTAGATGATATTATATTGACAGGAAATGATGCAGATGGTATGAAGAAGATCAAAGATCAGATGAGAGAAGAGTTCAAGATAAGTGATTTGTGGTTCACTTACCTACTTCCTAGGTTTGGAAGTTGTCTACAAAGATCATGGTTTGTTTCTCACTCAAAGGAAGTACATTAAGGACATGTTGGCAAAATTCAAGATGCAAGATTGTAAGATTGCAGGTACTCCAATGGAGGTCAATCACAAATTGAGCTCACATGAAGGTGAACGCATAGAGGACATCACATCATATCAAAGTCTAGTGGGTAGTCTCAACTATGCCACATTGACAAGAGTAGATATATGTTACAGTGTGAGTGTGCTAAGTCAATTTATGCACACACCAAGGAAACCACATATGGATGCTGCCAAAAGGATTCTCAAGTATCTCAAAGGAACCATAAATGAAGGACTTTATTATCCTTATGTATCTGATTTAGGTTTGAAGCTATTTTCTGATGCAGATTGGGCTGGCTCCAAGGAAGATAGAAGGAGCACTTCAGGTTATCTTACCTTTGCAGGTTCAAAGCTTATTTCATGGTCATCCAAGAAGCAACCCACAGTTGCTCTCTCTTCTAGTGAAGCTGAATATAGAGGTCTTGCCATAACTACACAAGAAGCTATGTGGATGAAGACATTATTCAAAGATCTTGGATTGGAGTTTGGAACTCCAACTATTTTTGGTGACAATATGAGTTCTATTCATTTGGATGCTAATCCTATTTTTCATGCAAGGACTAAACATATTGAAGTTCATTATCACTATGTACGAGAAAAGGTTCTAAGCAAAGAGATTCAAATATCATATGTGTCCACTCATCAACAATGTGCAGATATTCTAACCAAAGCATTGGATGGTACAAAGCTTTGCAAATTCAAAGCTATGATTGGTTTGCAGGTAATCTTGGAAGATTGAAGACCTCAAGCATACTTGGCTTGAGGGGGAGCTGTTGGAGCAAGTCTATGACAAGCCTAAGGATTGGCTTGAGTCCCACAAAGTCATAGAAAAAGCCTTAAAATGAAGACTATGTAAAGTTCACTTGTGAACTACCTCTTGTAACTTTTGAAGAGTTTACTTAATGTAAAAGTAAGAGAATCTTAAGTGGTTGAGTCCACTTGATCAAGAATGGAAAGAGGAGCCATGAATTCGTGATTTGTGGTAGGTAGAGAATCAAATCAATCATTGATTGATTGGAGAGTGATTGAGGGAAGTTAGCCTCCCAAACTCAACTATAAATAGATGGCAGTTTTAGTCGTGGTTAGAGAGACCTATGTGAAGACCTCCAAGAGCTGAGCTTTATGCCATATCAAGGTGTGATTACAAGGCACACATATGTATCAGTAATTCCATTGTATTTTACAAGCAATATACTTTCATTTTCAGTATCATTTGGGTTCATATTTCCATGTTCTTGTGAAGTGTACTACTCACTGCCATATCTCTCAATTTTTCTCAGTCAGCTTGCAGAGATGTTTTCTCTGAGCTTGGTGCATCATTTTCAGTGATTTAACTTGGTAAAGTTAGCTCTATAAGTCTACTATATGCTCACAAATTTTCATGTAATTTGGATGTTGCAATCTTTAGTTATGTTCATTTGAAGTTAACAGTGTCTGTGCATTTTCACTTCTCTGTTAGGTACCCGACTTTTTTCACTCATCTTGTCAGAGATGTTTCTCAGTGTTTACTTATCCAAATTCAGTGAATTAAAGCTTGTTGGATTCATCTTACAGTCTAGTATAACCATACAAATTTTCATAATCATTGGATTTCTACATTTTGAGTTATGTTTATTTTTCTGCTCACTGGTCTCAAACTATAGCAGCCCGTGAAAATCGGGATGATGTCATCACTTGTTAAAACTCATTCTCAGTGTGTGGTTTATTATTTTTGATGAGATTACTCTTGAAAGTTAGCTCTTTAAGTTACCTAGACTTCCCCAAGAGGAATCAAGCTAATTTCTGCTGTGCGCAGAGAATTATGTAAAACACTGGACAGGTGTATGAACCAAGAATAGCAAGTTTTCACCTCTGAGCTAACTCCAACTTATCTGTTTTGATCTATCTTTTTGAGAGTGATCTTCCAAGGTACATAGGGTGTCTAATACATCCATTGGCAAGCTAAAAGGGCCCACCATATACTCCTGGAGTTCATTTGGCTGGTGTAGTTCAAAGATTTTGCAATACCTCTTCATCTTCAAGCACATACCTATCCATCTCTTCACAAAAACTTGTGCTAAACTTGGAATGTTTACAGGATCATAGAGAGCTTTTGGAGGAATCAAAGCAAGTGCCATTGTGTGCAAGCTTGGGAACGCGCTTCCTGGGCAGACAAAGATAGCAAGGAGAAACGACTTGAGGTTGGAACATCTCTCAACCCCCTCAATCCATTCTTAGCATAGGCTAAGTGCTAGTAGTTGTCCAAATTGACTAGGGATATGGTAGGAATACTCAAGTTCAAAGAGCCTTTAATTTCTCAAGTCCAAGAATAGGCTAAATTGCAGTCAAGGGACAACTTAAGGGAAAAGAACTTAAACTAAGTGGATGCAGAAGATCAAGTACGCTCCTGACGACGCTTAATTAAAGACAAGAAAACACATACAAAGGAACTCAAAAGGAACAAGTGATTGGTATCAAAGAATCAACACCGTACAAAGGGCATATGAACCTTAGATCGGGAAGACACCTAGGGAGAGACCGTCAAAGTATTAGATCATCCGAGGCTAGTGTCAACCATACAGCCAAATCTTGGGCCCAGTAGTTGAGTGATTACCCCTACGCGCTAGACTCACAAAACTAGTGACTCGGAGATGTCTTACAGCATGGAGAGACCTGTAGGTAGTTCAGGAGTGGCATACCTAGAAAGACCTGAGGTTCCCTACAAGACTCAATTGGAATACATCAGGACCAACCGCTTAGGTGCATGCATCTATGAGGATGGCATGAGAAGATCTGTTGTCCTAATTAAAAACCCGAATCAGCCCATGGGAGTAGAACACCTTGTAGTCAAGTTCGAAAATGGTTCCTAGAACACCCTGACCAGAATAATCACTCTAGAGTGGGTTGCCCAAGACAATAGGAGCATAGATTTGCTTGTGAATCGAGAGACGGATGAGGCTTTTTGGAGGTATAAGCCTAAGAAGCCTAATGAAGTGGGAGCTCTTACCATCTATGAATTCAAAGATCCTGATAGCCCAGGCAAAGTGACCTACTTAGATGATGCTTCAGGGAGGATCTTTGTGGTCTCATAGCATGGAAGACATGCATACACTTGGAAGGGTGAATTTGTTTTTTCCCAACCTCGATCCACTGTCTTATGGTCACCAAGGAGCTGGAACATGTCAGGCTTATGGAACACAAAGAGAGAGGAGTAGAGATAGACCTGAGGTGAGCTTTGCTAATCCACTTGGAAGAGAGAGAACAAGGATTGAAACTGATAGGATGGACAGGAAGAGACATAGGGATCCACGAAATCCAAGAAATACAGAGGAATTCCCTCTCCCAAGGCCTAGAGAACATGCTAGAACTTTAAGACCTACACCGTTGGTTAAGTTCATGCAGAATTACTTCGATGGCATAGGAGATCCATATGACCATGTAGCAGAGTTTAGGCAAGTTTTGAGAGATGAACAAGTGGAAGACTTGTTCACTCAATACAATGCTTTTGGCCTAACACTCAAGAAAATTGCATTGAATCGGTTTCAACCACTTCACCAAGATCAGTACAAAAGTAGCGACTAACTTCTGGAAGCATTCATCATTGAGTTTTCCAAGAGTGGTATTAGGCATAACACGTCCTCCCTGATATACAGCTTCAAACAGACACCTTAAGAGACAGTGAGGCTCACAGGGAGAAGGTTTAGGCAATACCTAGAGAGATGCCCTGCTCTAGAGTTACCCACTTCAGCCAAGCAAGTGGCCTTATTTCTATATGGGTTGTTAAGTACCAAACTGAGATCATATGTGTACTTGAAGGACCCTAGATCCATAGAAGAATGTGTACACATGTGCATCGACATTGAGGATAATCTAGGGGAGGAATTAGAGCTCTCAAAGATCTATAAAGATTCATATAGTTCTACTAGCCTCACTTCCTCACAATCCACATCAATTGAGGATCTAGCAGAAAAGGTAGCTCAGAAATTAGGCATCTCTAGCAAGCAGATTCCTAGATTTGCCCTAGGAAAACGATGCTACACCTGTGGAGGAGACCATATGGCTAGTGTGTGCCCTATCATGGCTCAACCCCAGGTTAATCGTAACAGGCAATACTGCACCATAGAAAGGAGATACACCAATCACATTGCACAAGACTGCCCATATAACAAACAAGATGTTAGCCAAAATTATCCTCAGTCATATCCTTAGCAAGGAAAATACCAGAATTAGTAATCACAACAACAGTATGGTAGGCCCTAGCAACCCTATCAAAGACCACCACTAGTCCTAACGCAGCAACCCCCTCCTCCAGCCAATGTGATTCCAGAGAAGTATGCAGCTACAGAAGAAAATCCAAATAGAGCTTTAGTGCCAATGACCCCAGTGCTTTCAGAAAGTGACCCAAGTGATCATAGTTTTGACTCTACACATATCGAGAGCCCACAGGCTTACTACATGCAGTCACCAGAGCATAGTGAGTCATACTATTATGAAGAGCTGAGTGAATCTAGTTGGGAAACAGAATATGCAAATGTCATGTACGCAAACCCCAACTCTAGACCTTAGCTTAGGCAGGTAAGAGCTCCATTTCCTAGAGGGCCATGCTACCGATGTCAGGGAGATCATCTCATTCGTGACTGCCCTCTACCATCACCTACACAAACCCAATCTGTGATAATACAAGGCTTTTGTCCACATTGTGGGAAGGAGCATTTGTTACGAGAGTGTCCGAAGAACCACATTAACATGCCAAAAATTGCTCCTATGAATGTTATTGGCTTAGTGGTAGACTCCACAGGAAGTGTGACTTCCACAGCCCCAGTGCAAGTCATCACGAGAGCTCAGGCACTTAAGCAAGACCAAGACTTAGGCCAAGGAAAGAATACAGAGGTTAGCGAGACTAAGAGCCAGAATAAGAAGAGAACAAGAGCTTGGAGAGATAGCCGTGAACATATGAAAAGGCAATGGGCAAAGAAGATAAGTGAACTCGAGGAAAGTCTACAAGAGACCAAAGCCAAAATCATAGAAATCACATCTCAAACGCACTCTCACACATCACCCCCACTACCATCCCCATCACCTTCCATTCCTCAACCTTCTAATCCACCACACGTAACCCACTTGTCACCTCGAGTAGGATCAGTCTTAGCAGATCCCACTCTCGAGGACATAGATATGATGCTTAGAGCTTCTCAAGCTAGGATCCACGAAGGGCCAAATGTAACGGATCATGAAAGATGTTACCTTAGAGTTGACCTAGAGCTTGAACGAACCAAGTTGTCTGCCAAAATGGTGCAATTGGCTCAAGCCATGTTTGAGGCTAGTCGCCTCTTCAATTGCTCTAGATCCACTAGAACACCATTGCATTTTGATGGTCTATTGGATGGATTGGAGACGATAATTGCAAATTCTCGAAAAGGAGCCAATTCCCAGGCTAAGGAGAAGGCAAGTGATAGAATAAGCATTCCTCCCAAGGAAGCTTATGTGCCTAAATCCACTGAACCAGAGACCTCTTCTTGTATGAATCGATACTCACTAGAATTCTTGCGAGAGATTCAAGAAGAGAAATGGGCTAAAGAGAGTGAAGTTCCTCCTCCCATTGAACTTGTGGATGACACACATGATCAATTCCCACAAGACCTTCCTTCCATTTATGGAGAGCACGAGAGTGCCCAATCTCAAGAGATATTAGACTTTGAGTTCAATTCCTTACAGGAGCTACCCCATTTCACAGGTCCATGGGAAGCAAAGTCCACTTTTATGAGAGCACCTACGGTCATCATAAGAAACGAAGACTCAATCATACCTAGGAACACAGAGGTAGTAAAGAATACTAAAGTGCAGTGCAATCTCACTTTAGAGGAGCTACTCAAGGTCAAGCCTGAACTATGGAAACATGTAGCCAAACAAGTGCCAGATGTAACAAAACCTCATTCCCAGGTAGGATCACATAGATAGGTGCTAGAAATACCTTTGGACAAGATAGGAGACATGAGCGAAGGAGAAGAAGGAAACACATATCTCCCGATCACTCATTAGGGTTATACCACCAAGGCAATATTGGACTCAGGTGCAGGAGTTGCAATTGCTACCACTTCCCTATGGAAGCGATGGGGCAAACCAGCACTCAGGCCAACAAGAATGAAGTTGCAAATGGCCGATGGTCCACATTGAGAGACTCTTAGGGCTACTAGAGGGAATAACTCTTACCACTTGTGGTGTAGAGTTTGAACATACTTTTGCTATATGTGACTTTAGCAAAAATCATGCCTACGAGATGATTATGGAAAGACCCTTCTTAAGGCAATTGCAAGTAGTGCAGGATTGGTGGACAAATTCTTTGTATCTACAACACGGGTGTCACAACCAAAGTGAATCTCAAAGGTTTCTCTCATAGAGACGTGCCCCCCATTCAATGGAATCCCATCCATAGAGCCACAAATGATACAGAGTCAGTGCATTCCATAGGATCAGGATCCTCATGGATGCATGAAGACACTCACTTATGGATGTGTAAAGTGGCCGAAGAGGAAGAGAAAAGGGAAAAGGCTAGAGAGGTAGGTGCGAAGGAAATGCATAGACCAATACAAGACCCAGTCTATGCACCTGTAGTGTTTCCCGATGAAGAGTTTGAGCCTCATGGTTGGGCAGAAATGTTAGCAACAATGGATGTAGCCATCAATGAAGAGCAGTGGACACCCCATTGTGATGAGGATGGCTATGACATTTCAGTATTCACAACAGAGCCAAAAAGTGTGATCCAATCATTGAAGAATGTGAACCTAGCACTGATGCATTCGAGGATGCAAGTGACTCTGATCTAGAGTCAATCATTATGGACCCACCCTTTGCATCAGATGAGGAATATTTCTATGATGTAGAAGCTCACCCTCAGAGACACGAAGACATTACAAATGAGGTGAGATTAACCACACAAGTGACCACTAAGAGTGAGGGAAAGAAGAGGAAGAAGAGAGAAGTCTCACCAGAGGAGGAAGAATCCTTGTTTGAGGTCCTAGAAAGCTTTAAGAAGTATGAAATAGAAGACAGGAGAGTCATGATAAGAATGCCAAAACGCGATGCACAAGCAGGAGAGGCCTATGATAACAAAGAAACCACCAAGAAAATAGTGGTAGCCATAGAAGAAGGAGAGGAGCGATGCACATACATAGGACACAACTTAAGTAAAGATGAGTAGGAGCTGATAACCCTACTACGAGAATATAGGGATGTGTTTGCATGGACTTACAAGGACCTGAAAGGTGTAGACCCTGACATATGCTCACACACGATCCCCATGACCTCAGAGGCCAGACCCTCTAAACAAAATCCATACACATACAATGATAACTATGCTGCCAAGATCAAAGAAAAGATAGATCGCTTTGTGGAAGCTGGATTTATCTATGAAATCGAGCACACTGAATGGGTTTCCCCCATTCTAGTGGAGCCTAAAAAGAATGGAAAATTACACGTATGCATTAACTTGAAGAAGGTTAATGCAGCCACTATCAGAGACAATTATCCGCTTCCTATCACTGAGCATCTATTAGAGAGGGTAGCAGGCAAAGAAGTGTACAGCTTCCTTGATGGGTTCTCTGGGTACAATCAAGTAGCCATTGCACCGGAAGATCAGCATAAGACGGCTTTTGCCACGGAGTGGGGTATATTTGCTTTTTGGGTAGTGCCATTTGGGCTTACCAATGCTCCTGCAACCTTTCAAAGACTAATGTGCCATGTATTTAAAGAGTTCTTGAGGAGCAATTTGGAAGTCTATGTTGATGATCTCTGTGCTCATTTCAACATTAGACAAACCCATATACCTAAACTCAGACAAATCTTTGATAAATGTAGAGAATATGAAGTCTGCTTGAACCCAGAAAAGTGTGTTTTCATGGTCAGGCAAGGCAAGATTCTAGGACACATAGTGTCAAAGAACGGCATATCCACTGATGAAGAGAAACTGAGAGCTATTGCAGAACTAGCTAGGCCAAGGAATGTCAAGGAAGTGCAAGCTTTCATGGGGCATTGTGGTTATTACCGACGTTTTATACACATGTATGCCATCATTGCAAAGCTTTTGTACGAACTTTTGACTAACTTTGAGTGGACTGCTGAATGTGAAAAGTCTTTCAATGATCTTAAACGGGGATTATGTTCAGCACCAATCTTGACAACACCAGATTGGAACAAGCCATTTCATGTGCATGTGGATGCATCCAACTATGCTATTGGATGTGTACTAGCACAACCTATTGGTGAAGGTAATATGGATCTTCCAATTGCCTATGCTGTTGGTGCATTTTACCCAAGCCTACATGCTTGATATGCTTGATATTATCATCATTGGTAAGTCACATGTGTGGTCATGTGAACACCTCTTGCAAAAGCGTTCATTTTTATCTCTTCTAATTGAAAAAAGGAAAAAGGAAAAAGATGGCTTACCTCATCCATGATGTAAAAGCAAATTCGTGGGTCTAACTACCTAAAACCACGAATTTTTGAGCTGAGGGAGTATCTCCTAACTTTGGGGATCACTTTTAGGTGGAGCCATTCGAATTTGAATTCAAAACTCCCTCCAAGAATAGCTATAAAAAGAGCAAGAAGGAAGAGGCGATTAGCAGGCCTTGTACATGACCACTTCATGTCATTTTGTAGAGATTGAAGAGCTTACTCCATAGCTCTACCATTCTACTACCATTGTGCAAAGATTCATTGCCAATGTGGTTGTAATCATATGTGAATCTATACATTTATCATAATCTACTTCTCTGTTTTGTTCTCTACTATACTCACTCAGAGCAGTAACTTCAGAAGGTCATATTGCGAGTTGTAAGGCAATATTTTTGAGTGTTTTAATGTGCGTTGGATATCTCTTACTTTCTACTTTTGGCATATAAATTTTCAAGGTCATTAGAGTTACAATTCGTGAGATATCTGCATTTTATTGCTCATTGGTCTATCTCTGCAGAGCCCCGAGAATGGTGGGCATGTTCCAGAAATTGATGAATCTTGTTCTCAGTGCTCAGTCCATCCTTTGAAGTGTTTTGACTTGGATTGGGAAGCTTGCTAAGTCTATTTGCTATGCCCAAGAGGAATTTATCTAATTCCTACCAGGTTAAGAGCACTGTTCATTTTTTCCAGCAGGTGTATGTCCAAAAATAGCAAGTTTTGGGAGCTAGTCATTTCGCAACTAGTCTGTCTTGACTTAAACTTTTAGGATACATGTTCCAAAGTACTTGGCTGATATTTTGGTGGATTTAGGAATCTCAAAGGGTCTACTAATCAACTCTGAAGTCTCAATTGGCTGGTGTAAAGCTGGTTGTAGCAGCACCTACTCATCTTTGGATTGCATCCACCATCTCTCTTCACAGTGGTATCAGAGCATAGTCAAGCAACATGGGAGATGGATTTCCATCAACAATTGACAAATTGGATCGAAACAACTACCCGGCATGGTCTCTAAGGATGGAGTCTTACCTTCAAGGGAGGAATCTATATGGATTCATATCCAGAGATGAAGCAATGCCAACCATGAGCAACAAAGGGCAACCATCACATGAAGAAGTGGAAGGACTTTCGAATTGGTGTACGAAGGATGCACTTCCAAGGTCCTATATTCTAAACTCAATCTCTGATTTTCTTTTACCTCATGTCAAGGGATGCAAGACATCAAGAGAGACCTGGAATGCACTTGCTTCTTTCTTCTCTTCCAACACTCGAGCAAGGAAGAACCAATTGTGGATGGAGTTCACAACAATGAAGAAAAGCCCGAAGCAAAATGTGACTGATTATGTCACAAAGATGAAGGAGATTTCCAACCAACTTGGAAGCATTAGAGAGGTAATTGAAGAGGAGCAAATCATTAGACAAATCATAAATGGAATCAAAGCAGACGACAAGTGGGAGTCATTCACAACAGCCATGGATTTATACATGGACATGCATGTACCTGACCTCAACACACTCATGGGCCAACTCTTCACTCATGAAGCAAAGATTAGCAAAGGTGGTGAGTCCTCAAGAGGTAATTAAACTTCTGCCTTATATTCCGATAAAGCTAAGGTCAAGGACAAGTCAAAGAATAAGAAGAATGAAGATGAAGGTAGCTCTTTCCAAGCAAACTTTGCAGGTAGAGGAAGAGCTAGAGGAAGAGGTAGAGGTGGAAAGCAAGGCAGGGGGAGATTCCAATCATCTCAACCTTGCAACATATGTGGCTTATCTAACCATACTATTGAAGAATGTTTCAAGAATCCAAGGAACTCAATTGGAAGAGGATTCAATAGCGGTGGCTATGGATCAAATAGAGGCAGATACAATGGAGGCTACAACAACAACAACAACTACTACAACAAGAATTACAACAACAACAACTATCAAAGTGGCCATAGAGGAAGAAGAGACTACAATAACTATGCAGAGGACCAAAGTCCAAAAGATTCATTATTGATTATGAATCTATCAGTGAAGAATGGTAAGGATGATGATCACATATTTTACATTGATTCGGGATGCTCAAACCATGTAGCAGGAAATGTGGCTTTACTTTCTGATTTGGAAGATCCTCATAACAAGCATGAAGTGCAGACAGGAGATGACACAAAGCACTCAGTGGAGAAGATAGGTAATATGAAGACATCAGATGGGAATATGAACCTCTTAAGCAAAGTCTTGTATGTCCCTACAATTACCAAAAATTTAATAAGTGTTGGACAGATTGTTGAAAAAGGATTGCAGGTTAAATTCAATCGATTTGGAGCATATGTTGAAGACCCAAGGCAAGGCTTTCGAAGGATTGCTAAAGGAGAAAAGACAGGAAGGCTTTTCACTTTTGAAGTGGAAGATACAAAGAACATAGCTTTGTTTAGCTATGGATCTCAAACTCTAATAGAGTTGGAGATATGGCACAAAAGGCTTGCTCACATTGGTGAGAGGACACTGAAACAGATTTGCAAGGACCAAAGTGTACTTGGTTTGCCTAATATCACAAGGCAACACATGATTTATAAGTGTGAAGCTTGTCAACTCGGCAAGGCTCATAGATGTTGGTGCAAGCAATCTCCAAATTCACTACTCCTGGTATCTTGCATATGACTCCGCTCTTAAAGTTTTTTTTATTTTCCATATGACCCACATTATATAAGAAAAGTAAAAAAAAAGTAGTTGCGTAGAAATATTTGCATCCAACGCAAGTTGCAAAAGTTACTCCTTAAATCAAGGAGATTAAATCTACATCTCATTTGGAAAGAAGTTCGCATGCGGTGACTATTGCCGCTGGAGAACACATGTATATAAACATAAGTAGCTAATGCAAAAGATTGGGCAACGTTATGTATTCATGATATATCTTTTGTTCGTCTGCCCCGCAGCACCTTCCACTCTTTCTCCAATGTGTATCTTATCATTGTCTGTACACTTCTGTTATGCTTGTAAACATAGTCTCGTTGTCTCACTGGTACTATGCAACTTATTGTTTTCACATACTGCTACGAGAGAGCATGTAGAATAGATAAGAATACTTGTTCCTACCTTCTTTGATGCAATGAAGTGCGCAGCACTGAAGCATCAATATATGAGAACATGTGACAGCAAAATGTGTATACGTAGTATTATCAATTCAGCGCTGATTTCATTCGATTACCATGCACTCGCTGCTATGAGCTTAATTCATGCCTGAGTATATCTATGCCCAACACTTGTCAATTGTTGGCTATAGATTGAGGGCAATATGTTCGTGTTACTACGCATGATGTGAATTCAATTTGCACAAGAAAATACTTCGCTGGTTGCGGTTACATAATTATGCATAGTCCATAAGAGTTAGCATAGTCACGTTTGTATGATAAGGAAAATGCTTAATGAGCATTACGAATACATTAGAGTAAGGTGTGCTATCGGTCTGTGTGATTGGAGTCCATGTACTCAATCAAATGTACAAGCATTTGTTACTGACACATATAATTATCTAAATGAAGATGTCACGTACACTTCTTTGAAGGCGCTATCGTTGTTATTTCAAAGACACTCAGTATACAACTATAATCGGAGCTTGTATCGTCTAGCGTTTGGAGTCAAATATGACAGAGGATGATCTCGGAAACTTTGTGAAGTCTTAGACCATGCTGCTAAACTCTTTGTTGAAAGCTTACATGTTTCAGGTGCTATTACAGGTTCATCAACATATGAGAGTCAACGACTGATAACAATGTTTGCACAAGAGTGCTGTCATAAATTCAAAAATCCAGTGACGCTGATCGTTGCAGTGCATGATTTACATGCTGAAGCTATACATTGTCAATCTGATACTTACTGTCTACTTTCACCCCCAGCATTTGTCATAGGCTGAAAAATCAGTACCGAAGCTATAGATGAATGTACCATTCATGCGAACGATTTACATGCTAAGTTTTTGGCTCCATTTCATCTTAGAGTTTCCTTCAAGTCAATTACTCTATGAGATGCGTTCACACCAAAGATGTTCACATGCTGTTATCTATCATGAGCTTGCTGCTGTGTATGCCTTGATTACATCATACTGAAATCAAGTTCTATTTCGTCCTTATGATCTGAGTAAAGTGGGACAAAGTTTTTATTTATGCGCAACTCTTGAAGTAAATTTTTACCTCACATGTTTCCGCATATTTCATACTTCCGCACACTCACAGTGGTATCAGAGCCATCTAGAGCCTTCGAGAGCTATTCCAAGTCCTCAACAACCCTCGTCGACACCTCATTATTTGGCATTTGTCTATGGAGCAAGTGGATCAACACTCATTGAAGGAAGGTATTTCAAATCAGCTTATGAAGAGCAGGATTCGAAGAAATGGTTTCAACTACATCAACGACCTATGCAATGTGTGCTACATGCTACACATACCTTACATGTATTCAACTCAAGAGGACATACAAGTGGATGCAACTTGGTGGTTTCCACTAGAAGATACTTATGTGAGAGATTATATGATCATGCTTATGATCATCATCTAAAGTCAAGTCCCTTGATTTATTCATACTTATGCATTAATTGATTTCATGATTTCTCAATGTAATCCTATTATGTTATGGTTACATGATTTGTAACTTGGAGGGTATTTTAGGCCTCAACCAAGCACTTCATTGCATAGTGCACTTGTTGTACGTAAGGCATGTGAAAGCTTATGTTCATGAAGTCTGTAGTAAACACATTTGATTACATAACTCACCCATATTGGCAACCAAGGGGAGTGTGAAGCAATTCGTTTTTTTGTTCCATGCTATTAAAAGCAATATAATTTTAGGATGGAAGACTATTTATACATGATCCAGGTTTACTTTCTTGCAACATCAACCATGCAAGAGGATGGAGAAGTTTCAAACCCCCGAGCTATACTTGCAGTTCAACTTGCTACATGGAAGCATCAAGGAGAATGAAGACTACTCTTCCACCAAGCGACCTTCGAGCATGTGTCCAAACTTATTTATGTTGGAATCTTTATGAAACCATATTCTTGGAAAGTTTTTTTCATTGTATCCTTTGAGATATCATATGTATGATATAATCAATTCAACAATTCAAGGAGAGAGCAAGGGTTAAGCTATCCCTCATATACAACATGTTGCTAGAATGTATTTCTATGGTTACTATGTTAGGTGATGATTGAAGCTTGGAAGATGATTCAAGCAAATTCAAAGGCCATGAAGCAATGCATTGAAGAATCAACATCAATGAAGTTAGCGTCATCAAATGATGAAGAAAACATAGAATGAAGATGAAAGCTCAAAGGACTCAACACTAGAAGATCATTTTCAAGAAGACAAAGAAAGGTTGGAAGGCAAGGCTCGTCATCAATGACAAATGATTTCAAAATGAAGATATCAAGAAGGTCCACACAACCTACAAAAGCCCAAGGATCGAGAATTGGAATTCAAAAGCTAGTAAGGATCAAAAGCTATCATCTCCAAGGACTCCATTTCAACAATCGAGAAGGCATCCTTCATTAGAAGCATTCATTTGGTAATGTTTATCAATCTGATTTCTTCCTTGATAGTATCCATCTTCTAAAGATCCGAGTGCACTTAAAATCGATTAGGATCAATGCTCATTCATGTTCTATCTTGGAGAAACCTATCCTCTAGCATTAAAACACTTCTAAGCCTTCTCATAGAAGTCTATATCAAATCATAGATTATTCCCATTGTATGTTGAATCTCTATCACATACTAGTATTTCAAAAGAAGATCACATATACCTCTTGTTCATTGATATGTACCTTTTAAGCTCCATATTGAGATATGTACACAAAATCAAGAAGCTTGTATTTGTAGTCAAGTGCTATTCAAGCACATATCCATCAAGAAGATTCCAATTGCAGCCAAGTGCTATCTAAGCACTCTTCCTCCATTGAAGAAGGATAACAGAAGAAGATTCAAGTGATCGAGGCAAAGACCGTGGATGTCACTACTCAAAGAGCCCACACACTTCTCCATATCAATTGGAAGAAGTAAAGTAAAGAAGAAGGAAAGTGCATTCAACGCACTCTTGAAGATTTTCTTACCATACAAAGATAAAGAAAATGCATTCAACGCACTTAAAGATAAAGAAAAAGACTTCCTCAAAAGGAAGAAAAGGAAGGTGTATTGCACACATTCAATCAAAGGTAAAATGTTACTTTACTCCACTTGGAGAGATATAGGCACCTTAGATGTGCCATCATAAGTCAATTTGACTTGCATTCATATACGAAATTCAAAGTTGTATGGACTCTCATTTGTAAAGAGTCACTCAAAGGCTACATATCATCATATCATCATATCATTATATCTTTTGTAAAAGCTAGAAATAGCATTCAAATCCCCTCATCTCAACCATTGTAAAACAAAATAGTTGAGCACATTACAAGTGGTGTGAGCACTTGTTTCTACACATAGAAGGTGAAATCAAAATGGAGAATAATCAAGAAGCTGGGATCTTGATTGACTTCATTTCTTTATGTAAAAGAAGATTTCAAATAGGTGAAGGAATAGAATCACTCTAGAGCTAGAGCAATGCTCGCTCCAAGATGAGTGAGGGAAAACCACAACCTCTGAACTTTGCATTAGACAAAGTTAAGTTGTTATACATAAATGGCAAAAGCCATAGATAAAGCACTTTGTAGCTTTGTAACTTGTTTGGAACTCTCATTATGTATTATGATAAAAAAGAGCTCTTGTACTTCCTTATTTGAAGTACTATGTAAAATATTATATCATTCAAAGATCACATAAACGAGTTCTCAAATTGAAGGGGAGATATTCTTGAAGGAAGGTTCTACATCAACATGAAGCATTTAAAGGGAGAAGATATTATCAACCCAAGTTGGAGCTACTTTTGAAGCAAAGGACAAAGTGAAGATCAACTACATGGAGCAAAGGACTATATCAATGGACTACATCAACTCATGAAGAAAAGACATCAACAAGAGAAGGAAAACTAGTCTACTACAAAGAAAGTTTGAAGACATCAACATATGGAAATCAAAGGCACTTCAAAAGAAGTAGAAAAGCTATTCTACATTTGAAGAAAATTCGATTGTAAAAAGCAATTTCAAAGGAGCTATCTACACTACGAACAAGGAGGAACATCATCAAAGGAGCTATTCACAACACAAAGAGGAGCATCATCAACCACAAAGGAGAAAGAAACTACATCAATAAAAGGTTTTACATGGAGAAGCCTTACTTCGACAACTAGGGACTACATCATTGTGAAGGATCTACAGTTCTTAAGAAGAATATATCTACATCAACATTATGAAGAATCAATTATGAAGATACATGAAGCAAATTGGAGAAGAAGGAAAGAAAAAAAAAAAGGATGCATAGAAAGAAAGAAAAGCCACATCAAAGGGGAGATAGAGAATATACAAGAAGGACAAAAAAAAAAAGGCAAAAGAGAGAGAGAAGAACACATAAAAGAGCTAAAGATGAATTTGAAGATTGAAGGGGAGCTGTTGGTGCAAGCAATCTCCAAATTCACTACTCCTGGTATCTTGCATATGACTCCGCTCTTAAAGTTTTTTTTATTTTCCATATGACCCACATTATATAAGAAAAGTAAAAAAAAAAGTAGTTGCGTAGAAATATTTGCATCCAACGCAAGTTGCAAAAGTTACTCCTTAAATCAAGGAGATTAAATCTACATCTCATTTGGAAAGAAGTTCGCATGCGGTGACTATTGCCGCTGGAGAACACATGTATATAAACATAAGTAGCTAATGCAAAAGATTGGGCAACGTTATGTATTCATGATATATCTTTTGTTCGTCTGCCCCGCAGCGCCTTCCACTCTTTCTCCAATGTGTATCTTATCATTGTCTGTACACTTCTGTTATGCTTGTAAACATAGTCTCGTTGTCTCACTGGTACTATGCAACTTATTGTTTTCACATACTGCTACGAGAGAGCATGTAGAATAGATAAGAATACTTCTTCCTACCTTCTTTGATGCAATGAAGTGCGCAGCACTGAAGCATCAATATATGAGAACATGTGACAGCAAAATGTGTATACGTAGTATTATCAATTCAGCGCTGATTTCATTCGATTACCATGCACTCACTGCTATGAGCTTAATTCATGCCTGAGTATATCTATGCCCAACACTTGTCAATTGTTGGCTATAGATTGAGGGCAATATTGTTAAAAGTCAAGCTTCAAGCTAAAAAATTCGTGGGGAATCTTTTATGGACATGTGGAGCAATCAAAGGAAGCCAAAAGCCACGAGATTCCATCAAGAAAAGTCACTCAACCACTCCCCAAGTCATCTCAACTAATTCCTCCAAGTTAGGAGGCTGATTTGGAAAGGTAGTTCCTAGATTTTAGGGGCACACCTCTCACTATAAAAGGAGCATGTATCCCGACTTCTTTTGGGCCATCTTCTTGGAGTTTTAGCTCATGTAAAGTGAGCACTAAGTGCTGGAGTTGTGATAATCAAGCCCCTTGCTTAAGCAACCCCCTTGCTTGCTTGTTTGTTTTCTTTTAGTAGGCATATCTATGTGTGTGCGCAGGCAGTGTTGCAACTCTCTACCCTTGCTTTGTTAGCATTGGTTCTCCCTCATATGGTATCCATTTGATGTAATTCTTGTCTCATTGGATAGCTATAAGAGTCTATTTTATGCTTACCAATTCTCTGGAGCATTCTCTGAGTAAGCTGGGAGCAACATTCATTTTAGTGAAGTTGTGTGATTGATATCTCTCTCTTTGTGTAGGCTCTGTTGGAAATATTTTGCTCTCTCTTGTAAGGGCTGGTTCTCCTTCTCTAGGTATCCATTTGCTATGATTTTTGTGTCATTGGGTAGCTATTAGAGTGCTCTAAAGGTGACTCAAGTTTGAGATTCATTCTCTGTATAATCTCGGAGGAAAGTTTGCTGGAGTGAAGTGAGGTCTCTGCTTGACTAGCAGTTGTGAGCATTCAACTAGCTCATGTTGTAGACATTGTTTCTCTTTGTGTAAGCATCCATTTCAAGTGAAATTTGTTTTGTTGGAAAGCCCTTGGTGTCTACTACAGGTCTACAAAAGTTCACTAGAGTTCTCTGCATAAGCTCTGAGTAAGAGCATTTTTGGTGTGCAGAGGTCAAAGAAGGATACCTGTGGAGGTCATTCGCGCTTCATCGTTGCTTAGGGGTTGAGATACTTCCCCCTTCAGTGGTATCAGAGCATTTGGGCATCTTGGAGGTATCACATACAAGCAAGAAGACCTCTTGGAGTTGGTGGTTCAAGAGTTGCATCAACAAAAGCTTCTTGGAGGTAGCTCACATCAAGGGGGAGCTATTCTACTCAAATTTGCAAGAGCACAAGGTGTCCATCTAAGGAAAGCTTTGGATTGAGGTAACCTCAGAGCCTCATTTTCATTTTACACACATTGGAGCATTAGCCAAGGGCTAGGTCAAGTATCAAAGACTAGATATGGGAGACTTCAACACTCAAATTGAAAAGCTAGACAAAGGTAACTATCAACCATGGAGATTTAGGGTCTCCAACTATCTTATGGGCAAGGGCCTTTGGGGGTTGATTAGTGGAAGTGAACCAAGACCTAGGTTGGATGAGAATCCAACCAATGACCAGAGAAGGGCCTTTAGGGAATGGAATGAAAGAGACAAGAGGGTTATCTTTATTCTTTCCCAACACATTAGCAATAGCATGATCGGCCATATCCAAGACCTGGATTCAAGCATGAAGGTATGGGAGACACTTGAAAGGCTTTATTCAACAAGCACCAAAGCAAGGAAGATCCAACTCAAGAATGAGCTCAACAACCTTAGGAAAAGCTCAGGGAGTAGCATAAATGACTACATACTTAAGGTCAAGGAGTTATCAGATGCATTGGGATCCATTGGAAGCCACGTAGACGATGACGATCTTGTGGCTTATACTCTCAATGGTTTGAGAGATGATGAGAAGTGGAAGCCCTTTACCACTTCAGTTTATGTAAGGGATAATCTTCCCGATTTTGAGCAATTGGTTGCTCTCATGGTCACCGAAGAAATGAACATAGGTGGAAGTTCAACTAAAAGCAAAGATGCACAAGTTTTCTATGCAGGTAATCAAAGGGGCAAAGGAAGACAAGGACAAGGAAGGGGCAAAGGAAGGTTTGGAGGAAGGCAAGGCCACTCAAGAAATCAAGGACATGACCAAGGCACCTTATCACAAAGAGGGAGAGGAAGATCAAGAGGAAGAGGAGGACGACATCAACAAAACAGGAATCAAGATGGCGAAGGATGTTACATATGTGGCAAGTTTGGCCACTATGCTAGAGATTGCTACCAAGGAGGAAACCAAAGGAACTATAATCAAGGTTCTTCATACAAAGGCCAAGGTAATTATGCTTCTACAAGTTCAGAAAATGACAATCTCTTGATGATGCACATGAATGGGAATTCAAGCAAAGTAGATAACACTTGGTATATTGATAGTGGATGTAGCAACCATATGAGTTGCAATGCTTCTTGGTTTACTAATCTACACGTTCCCAAAGGTAAAGGACATGTAGAAACAGGTGATGATACAGCCCATGAGATCTCCCATGTTGGAGATGTAGCTTTGGATGACAAGGAGGAAGGAAGATGTCTCAAGGATGTCTTGCATGTACCTACCATCACAAAGAACTTGGTGTCCGTTGGGCAAATGGTTGAAAGAGGCTATCAAGTAAGGTTCAACAAAGGTGGATGCTTTGTGGAGAACCCTAAGCAAGGTTACAAGGTCATAGCAAGAGGAAAGAAGCAAGGGAGACTCTTCACTTTGGAGGTAAATTCTCATTCTACTCAACATGTCTACTTCACATATGGAAACAAGAGGATTTCGGAGTTGGACTTGTGGCACAAGAGGATAGGTCACATCAACATACAAAGAATGAAGGAAATGCAATTCAAGAGGCTGGTTGAAGGTCTTCCCAACTTTCAAGGACAAGGTATGAAGCATTTATGTGAATCTTGTCAACTAGGGAAGCAAGCGAGACTTCCATTCAAGAAGAGTGGCTACATAAGCCAACATCCATTGGAGTTGATACATACAGATGTGTGGGGGCCAACGAAAGAGCAATCCATTGGAGGTAACAAGTACTTTGTCACTTTTATAGATGATTGCACAAGGATGGTTTGGGTTTATTTCATCAAAAACAAATCAGATGTGTTTACATGTTTCAAAGCATTCAAGGCAATGGTAGAGAAGGAAACAGGTACATATATCAAGAAGCTAAGGTCCGATGGAGGGGGAGAATATTTCTCAAATGAGTTTTCTGATTTTTTAATGGATCAAGGCATCAAGAGGCAAGTAACATGCAGGTACACACCCCAACAAAATGGAGTAGCAGAGAGAAAGAATAGATACATTGCCGAGATCGCTAGAGCAATGCTTAATGAGATGAATGTACCTAACATGTTTTGGAGTGATGCAGCAAATACCGCCGTGTATCTAATGAATAGGGCTCCTACCTCAGGGATCCATGGCTTGACACCATATCAAGCCTATTATGGTAAGAAACCTGATCTTTCCCACTTGAAGATATTTGGATGTACTTGTTATGTACATGTGCCAAGTGAATTGAGGCACAAGCTACAACCAAAGGCAGAAAAGTGTGTGTTTCTAGGATATTCAAATGATCATAAAGGTTACAGGTGCTTCAACCCAAACACAAAGGACTTGAGGATATTAAGGGATGTAGCATTTGATGAGCTACTCCCTTGGTATAAGAAGTATGATTGTATGCAAGACTATGAAGAAGAAAAGCATGGACATGATGAAGAACAAATCGACCTAGAGCTAAGCGGCCCAAGGTGTTCCATCAATGAAGATAGTTCAAGCATGAACTCACCATGGAGGGGGAGATCTTCATCAAGCTATGAAGCACAATCAATCAACAAAGGCAAAGCAACATTGGTGGAGTTGGATGAAGAAGGTAATGAAGTTGAAGATGATGAAGGACACATGATGGAGAAAGAAGCCACGTCAAAGAAAGAGATCAAGTTCCCAAGGCAAAGGAGGTTTATTCCTCCAAAAGGTGAAGAAAGGAAGTCTTCTAGAGTTAAGTATCCAACTCAAAGGTTTACTTATGATTCATACATGGCAACACATTATGCATATATGAACAAAGTAGTAGAAGATCATGAGCCCGATTGCTATGAAGATGCAAGCAGGTACACCGAATGGAAAGAGGCAATGCAAGAAGAGATCGACGCACTTGAGGAAAATCAAACATGGACTCTAGTGCCCAAGAAGGAGAACATGAAGGTAATAGGTAATAAGTGGGTGTATAAAGTAAAGAGGAATTCAGATGGATCTATTTCTAGGTTCAAAGCAAGATTGGTGGCCAAGGGTTTTGCACAAACCTATGGAGTGGACTTTGAAGAGACATTCAGCCCCGTGGCAAAGATGAGCACCATTAGGACACTCATTGCAATGGCTGCTAGCAAAGGATGGAAGCTCTTCCAATTGGATATCAAGAATGCCTTTCTCAATGGAGACTTGGAAGAAGAGGTATACATGGAGCAACCACTAGGTTTTGTTCATAAAGAGTTTCCACATCATGTTTGTAGGTTGAAGAAGGCACTTTATGGCCTAAAGCAAGCTCCAAGGGCTTGGAACCAAAGATTGGTGGACTATTTGATCAAATGTGGTTACAATCAATGCAAGGCGGATCCATCTCTCTTCATCAAACAAAGAGGAGAACTTGTGGTCTACATGTGTGTGTATGTAGATGATCTTATCATTACAGGTAATGATACAAAGGGCATTGAGGAGATCAAGGCAAAGCTTGGAAAGGAGTTTAGGATCTCTGATCTTGGAGATCTTAGGTATTTTCTTGGCATTGAAGTTGTATACAAAGAAGAAGGTATTATGCTCATACAAAGGAAGTATATTCTAGACCTACTTGAGAGGTTTGGGATGCTACATTGCAAGCCTATTTCAAATCCCATGGAAGTTAATGTAAAGCTAAGCTCCATTGATGGAGAGCCATTAGAGGATGTAACTTTGTATCGATCTATTGTAGGCTCTTTCAATTATGCCACAATAACCAGGCCCGACATAGCATATGGAGTTGGAGTATTATCACAATTTATGCATAGTCCAAGGACTACACACTTGCAAGCTGCAAGAAGAATGTTGCGATATCTCAAAGCCACTATAAATGAAGGATTGTTCTACTCATTTGATGATGATATGCAGGTCAAAGCTTATTCCGATGCCGATTGGGCCGGTTCGAAGGAAGATAGAAGGAGTACAAGTGGTTACCTAGTCATGCTAGGTAGCAAGATCATCTCATGGATTTCAAAGAAGAAACCCACGGTGGCATTATCTTCCACCGAGGCTGAGTATAGAGCTTTGGCTCAAGTCACATGTGAGCTAATGTGGATTAAGAAGTTATTTATGGAGCTTAATTTGCAGGTTGACACATATCCAATTTTTTGTGACAACATGAGTAGCATTCATCTAGCATCGAACCCTGTTTATCATGCTAGAACCAAGCATATTGAAGTGCACTATCACTTCATAAGGGAAAAGGTGATATCCAAGGAAGTTTCAGTACATCATATTGGTACCAAGGACCAAGTTGCGGACATGTTTACAAAGGCTTTGGATGGGATGAAGATTTCAAAATTCAAGCAATGCATCAACATGAAGGAGCTTGGATGAGGATGAAGAATTGAAGCTTGAGGGGGAGTGTTAAAAGTCAAGCTTCAAGCTAAAAAATTCGTGGGGAATCTTTTATGGACATGTGGAGCAATCAAAGGAAGCCAAAAGCCACGAGATTCCATCAAGAAAAGTCACTCAACCACTCCCCAAGTCATCTCAACTAATTCCTCCAAGTTAGGAGGCTGATTTGGAAAGGTAGTTCCTAGATTTTAGGGGCACACCTCTCACTATAAAAGGAGCATGTATCCCGACTTCTTTTGGGCCATCTTCTTGGAGTTTTAGCTCATGTAAAGTGAGCACTAAGTGCTGGAGTTGTGATAAGCAAGCCCCTTGCTTAAGCAACCCCCTTGCTTGCTTGTTTGTTTTCTTTTAGTAGGCATATCTATGTGTGTGCGCAGGCAGTGTTGCAACTCTCTACCCCTGCTTTGTTAGCATTGGTTCTCCCTCATATGGTATCCATTTGATGTAATTCTTGTCTCATTGGATAGCTATAAGAGTCTATTTTATGCTTACCAATTCTCTGGAGCATTCTCTGAGTAAGCTGGGAGCAACATTCATTTTAGTGAAGTTGTGTGATTGATATCTCTCTCTTTGTGTAGGCTCTGTTGGAAATATTTTGCTCTCTCTTGTAAGGGCTGGTTCTCCTTCTCTAGGTATCCATTTGCTATGATTTTGGTGTCATTGGGTAGCTATTAGAGTGCTCTAAAGTTGACTCAAGTTTGAGATTCATTCTCTGTATAATCTCTGAGAAAAGTTTGCTGGAGTGAAGTGAGGTCTCTGCTTGACTAGCAGTTGTGAGCATTCAACTAGCTCATGTTGTAGACATTGTTTCTCTTTGTGTAAGCATCCATTTCAAGTGAAATTTGTTTTGTTGGAAAGCCCTTGGTGTCTACTACAGGTCTACAAAAGCTCACTGGAGTTCTCTGCATAAGCTCTGAGTAAGAGCATTTTTGGTGTGCAGAGGTCAAAGAAGGATACCTGTGGAGGTCATTCGCGCTTCATCGTTGCTTAGGGGTTGAGATACTTCCCCCTTCAAATATGTTCGTGTTACTACGCATGATGTGAATTCAATTTGCACAAGAAAATACTTCGCTGGTTGCGGTTACATAATTATGCATAGTCCATAAGAGTTAGCATAGTCACGTTTGTATGATAAGGAAAATGCTTAATGAGCATTACGAATACATTAGAGTAAGGTGTGCTATCGGTCTGTGTGATTGGAGTCCATGTACTCAATCAAATGTACAAGCATTTGTTACTGACACATATAATTATCTAAATGAAGATGTCACGTACACTTCTTTGAAGGCGCTATCGTTGTTATTTCAAAGACACTCAGTATACAACTATAATCGGAGCTTGTATCGTCTAGCGTTTGGAGTCAAATATGACAGAGGATGATCTCGGAAACTTTGTGAAGTCTTAGACCATGCTGCTAAACTCTTTGTTGAAAGCTTACATGTTTCAGGTGCTATTACAGGTTCATCAACATATGAGAGTCAACGACTGATAACAATGTTTGCACAAGAGTGCTGTCATAAATTCAAAAATCCAGTGACGCTGATCGTTGCAGTGCATGATTTACATGCTGAAGCTATACATTGTCAATCTGATACTTACTGTCTACTTTCACCCCCAGCATTTGTCATAGGCTGAAAAATCAGTACCGAAGCTATAGATGAATGTACCATTCATGCGAACGATTTACATGCTAAGTTTTTGGCTCCATTTCATCTTAGAGTTTCCTTCAAGTCAATTACTCTATGAGATGCGTTCACACCAAAGATGTTCACATGCTGTTATCTATCATGATCTTGCTGCTGTGTATGCCTTGATTACATCATACTGAAATCAAGTTCTATTTCGTCCTTATGATCTGAGTAAAGTGGGACAAAGTTTTTATTTATGCGCAACTCTTGAAGTAAATTTTTACCTCACATGTTTCCGCATATTTCATACTTCCGCACACTCACAATAGACAACCTTTCAATAAGAAAGGATATATGTATCAAAATCCTTTGGATCTAGTGCACACGGATGTGTGGGGTCCAAGTAAGGAGCCATCTATATCAGGCTCAAGATATTATGTATCTTTCATAGATGATTGTAGCAGGTGGACCATTCTGTTTTTCATGAAGCACAAGGATGAAGTGTTTAATTGCTTTAAGAAGTATATTGCTCTTGTTGAAAACCAAATAGGTAGGACGTTGAAAAGACTGAGATCAGATGGAGGAGGAGAATACTTCTCTTCTGAATTTGATGCCTTCTTGCATGAAAGAGGCATTAAAAGGGAAGTCACTACAAGGTATACACCTGAACTCAATGGTGTAGCAGAGAGGAGGAATAGAGCTATTGTCGAAGCTGCAAGGTCCATGCTCAACGAAAAGGGATTGCCAAACTACCTATGGGCAGAGGCTATGTCTACAGCCACATATCTCATAAATCGACTTCCATCTAAGTCACTAGATGGAACCACTCCATATGAAGTATGGAATGGAAGAAGACCTAGTCTAGAGCATTGTAAAATCTTTGGATGCTTAGCCTATGCTCACATTCCTTCTCAAGTAAGAGGGAAATTGGATCCCAAGGCAGAGAAGTGCATATTTATTGGTTATGACCGAAACCAAAAAGGATATAGATTGTACAATCCAACCAATAAAGGATTTTCTGTGAGTAGAGATGTAATTTTTGATGAAAACAAATCATGGTTTGATGATGACAGGAAAGTGAAGCTCCCATATGACTTGGATGAAGATTTTCCATCACTTCAACCAAAGGAGCCAAAACAAATTGAAGAAAGTGATTCGGATATTGACCTAGAAGACTTGGGAAGACTAAAGCTATGGAAGAACAAAGGTAAAGCAAAGATGCAGGATGCTACATATGGACCCGAGAGCTCACATCAACCACTTAGAAGGTCTTCAAGGGAGAAGAAGAAACCAGAGAGGTTTGGTTATGATACTTCTTTGGTCACCAAGCACTCAATCTACATTGCAAAGGATTCAACCAATGAAGAACCTACCACATTTGAAGAAGCACAAAGAAAGAAAGCTTGGAGGGATGCAATGGATGAAGAAATGGAAGCCTTGAAGGAGAATGATACTTGGGAGCTTGTACCTAACAAGCCATCTATGAAGGTAATTGGATCTCGATGGATATACAAAATCAAGAGGAATCCAGATGGAAGTATAAATAAACACAAAGCAAGGTTAGTTGCTAAAGGGTTTGCTCAAACCCATGGTATTGATTATGAGGAGACTTTCTCTCCTATTGCAAAAATGCCTACAATTAGGGTTCTCATTAGTCTTGCTGCATCTAGAAATTGGAATCTCTATCAACTTGATGTAAAGAATGCTTTCTTGAATGGATGGATTTCTGAGGAAGTGTATATGGCACAACCTCTTGGATATGAGGATGCACATCATCCTAACTATGTATGCAAACTAAAGAAAGCTTTGTATGGATTGAAGCAAGCTCCAAGAGCTTGGAATTTCAGATTGGTGACTTATTTGAAGGACCAAGGATTCAAAGCTAGCAAGGTGGATACCTCTTTGTTCATAAAGAGGAATGGATCTGAAGTGATCTATTTATGTGTGTACGTTGATGATATTATTATCACAGGCAATGATCTTGAAGGAATCAAACAGGTAAAGACTCAAATGAAGGAAGAGTTCAAAATAAGTGACCTCGGACCACTCACTTATTTCCTTGGATTGGAGTTGATCTACACAGATTCAGGTATATACATCACACAAAGGAAGTATGTCCATGACATGCTTGTCAAATTCAAGATGGAAAATACCAAGTGTGTAGGTACACCTATGGAGAAAAATCATAAGCTTAGTGCTTATGAAGGAGAGCCAATTGAAGACATCACAAGCTATCAAAGCTTGGTTGGAAGTTTGAATTATGCAACTCTCACAAGGGTGGATATATGCTATAGTGTCAGCATATTGAGTCAGTTTATGCATAAGCCGAGAAGACCACATATGGAAGCGGCCAAGAGAGTCCTCAAGTACCTAAAGGGGACCATGAATGAAGGTTTGTTCTATTCATATACTTCAGATATTGAGCTAAAGGTCTACTCAGATGCAGATTGGACTGGATCTAGAGATGATAGAAGAAGCACATCTGGGTATATATCGTTTGCAGGTTCAAAAATCATTTCTTGGTCATCGAAGAAGCAACCAACCGTGGCATTATCTTCTACCGAAGCCGAATATAGAGGTTTGTGTTGAAGAATCACTCACGAATTTGACATACAGAAAAAGAAAGATAAAGAGAAGCAGAATCAAAGTGTTCAGAAAATCAAAAGCCTTAGTGAAGGGACAAATTCACGACCGTTATGTACAACATAGAATCTGCCAGAATCAGAGTTTGTTAGAGTTCGTTACACCGAATCAAACTGTATATAAAGAGAGAACGTGCATAAGAATAATAGAGGGAGTGCGAGCAAGAACGTGCGTGAGTAGAGCGCGCAGTTTAAATAGAGCGCATATAGAGGTCAGAAAGAGAGAGAGAGAGAGAAGAGAAGCTTTTTAAAAAGACGCCAGAGATTGCGTATGTAAAGATGAATAACAGAAACCTGAAATGTCAGGTATTCATCCGCGAGAGATGGTAAGAAGAAACTACTCGGTGTAGGAGAGTTTCTATAGCTTGAGCAAGAAGAGGTCAAGTTAGTTTGTACACATCTTCTCTAATAGAAAACACATGTTCATGTGGAAGTTTGCGTGCACTGTTCGTATGTGAAGAAACCTGAGTATTTTCATGTTACGGTATAAAGTTAGTTAACAGTTATAGTTCGTTCAGTGAACGTGTTTTTGGTATTTTCTCTGTAAATGTATTTTCCGGTCAGTTACAGTTTTTCTCAATAAACGTATTTTCCGGTAGAACAACGAAGTATATCTCGCAGAATAAATTAAAAAACTATCAGTTCATCAAAGATTTCGGTGAAATGGATATGTACACACAGTACAAAGTCTGACCGGAAGAAGGCATTCTGAACCGGAGAAGTTTTTTCTTAAACTTCAAAAAGTGTTCACTCAGTTAAGGAAGTTCACGCATCACTTCCTTACTTCTTGTATAATCACTTGAAGTAATTACAAACAAAATAGGAGTTAATTCCGGTAAGATTCCGGTATAATTACGATGATAGTCTGGTGACAGTCCGGTGAAGTTCCAGTGAATTTTTCAGTAAATTCAAAATGCAGTCTTATATGTTGAGTGACAGTAACTGTGCTGAGCTAGTGCTGATTATAGAGGTGTTCTAATATCGCTCTAGCTTAGCATCTTTTCGGTGGCGCGGCGAATTCCGCAGGCTTGATAAGGTTCGGGCCTTTGCCGTGACGGCCATCAATAAGTGGTCTCAGAGTCGTGAGATCCCCAACAATTGGTATCAGAGTCGGTTAACCAAGAAGTGGTACCATAACGAGAAAGATTCTGAAGAGCACAAAGATTCTCAAAAGGTCACCGGAAGTAACAGAAACAAGAAGATCATGGCAGATCATGTCCAAATTGACAAATTGGACAGAGATAATTATCCCGCATGGGTAATGCGCATGGAAGCCTTACTTATGAGTAAGGACTTAATGATGTATGTGACCGGAGAAGAAAAGAAGCCGACTTTCAAAGATGATAGTCAATCGGAAAAAGAAGAATTAGAAGCCTTGAAGCTGCGCCAGAAGAAAGATGCAACGGCAAGAGCTTACATTTATAATACCGTTACAGACCATCTACTACCGCACATCAGAGGTCTGGAGAAAGTAGAGGACATATGGAGTGCGTTGGAAGATCATTTCCAAAATACTACGAAAGCTAGGAAGGCTAGCTTATGGTCCGAATTCACAACGTTCAAAAAGAAGTCGAATCAAAGCATTAGTGACTATGTTACTAAGATGAAGGATCTAGCAGATAGTCTTGGATCCATAAATGAAGATGTCAAAGATCACAGATTGATAGCGCAACTGCTAATAGGTTTGAGAGGAGATGAAAGGTGGAAACCTTTTGTACTCTCAATTAAACTTTCTTTAAATCATTTTGTACCAGATTTAAATCAGTTGCTTGGTTCGATGCTCACATATGAGCAAGACCTGAAAGGAGATACAGATAAAGGACAAAGTTCTACAATGTACATGAAGAACAAGAAGAAAGCAGACAAAGGTAAGTCAAAAGATGAAGAAGAGTCGAGTTCTCAGGCTTATTATGCAAGAGGTAAAGGCACCAGCAGAGGAAGAGCAAGAGGTTTTGGAAGAGGAAGAGGTAGCCAGAATAACAATAAGAAGGCTTGCTAGATTTGTGGACTAAGTAATCATCTGGCTCATGATTGTTGGCACAATCAACAAGGATCAAATCAGAATCAGAATAACAATAGCAGAGGCAGAAGCGGAAGATATCATAATAACTTTCAAAGAGGAAGATAAAATCAAAGAGGAGGCTATGGTAGAGGTGGAGCAAGAAGTTGGGGACAGAATCAATCCTACAACACCACCTACAACAACTACACAAATGATACACAGAATGAAAGTCATACATCATTGATGATGAACTCAATCAGCACATCAGATAACGAAGACCTAAAGGTATTTTACATTGACTCTAGATGTTCTAATCATTTGTCAGGAAATATAGAACTGATGTCAGAATTGGAAAAAGGTAGTTCCAGTCATACTGTTCAAACAGGTGACAATACGAGACATAGTGTACATTCAATTGGAAAAGTGAAATGTAAGAGTGGAGCAGATTTGCTAACCAATGTTTTGTATGTTCTGACAATACCGAAAAATTTAATTAGTGTAAGACAGATGTTGGGATAGATGGTTGGATGCACTCAAGAGATTGAGTTGAAGCTGCTAGACCAGCTTTTCTTCAGCCCTTCTTTGCTTCAGATATGCTTAGTACACTTGCTTAGCTTCCAAATGATACCAAGAAAGCATATATGTACTTTGCAAATGATATGTGTAATGATCAAATCAAAACAGATAACTTGACACTTCAAAAACAAGAAAAACTTGCTATTTTTGTAGTGACACCTGCTCAGTCTTTCACTCAGTGTGACCAGCACACTAACAATTGATCAAATTCCTTCTGAACATATTAAATTAGCTTAACAAGCTACCATTTGCAAGTGGAATGAAAGGAAATGACAAACTATACTCTGAGAAAGAAGTTTAGCAAAATTATATGTACCCCCGATATTCTAGGAGCACTGCAGCAGAATACCAGAGTCGACTTCGAGTAAGATTTCTCCAAGATGGCTGATCCTTTGACCTTGAAATTTTGTAGGCGTGTAGTATGCTTGGAGCTGGTTCCAATGTGCTTTGAATCACTTGATTTGGTTTAGTAGATCATGAGATATGCCCCTTTGAAGTTGACAGACTTGGAGATGATGACTCAGAGAAAACAGAGATAATGAATGTAATGATATATATTAATTCACATTGATGTACATTCCCATTGACATGATAAACATTGCCAAATGGTACTCAGAGTTGTAGGCTATGAAGAAGTCCTCACACACTCAATTGTTGATACAGAATTGCCTCGGGATTTGAGCTGAAGTACCCGTGACTTTTGCATTACATCTTTTATAGAAGTTGAGTTGAGATTTGAATTTGAATTCAAATTCAAATCCCCTATAATCACTCCTCTAAAAGTAGGGAGATATTCTCTCTACTAAACCATCCACTTTTCCACGAATCCAATCAAGTAGGTAAGTGATTAAAGTGATTACATGTAAATGCCAAGTCATATAGACTTTTACAATGAGTAAAATGTAACAACACATAGGCAAGTGTTTCTATGGTTCTTGCTACATGTGAGACATCCTTCAAGGATTCCAAGCCAAAGGTGAAGGCTTGATTTGTACCAACAGCTCCCCCTCAAGCCAAGCACTTTGGCTTAAGTCTTCATCTTTAGTCTTCAATCACATCCTGCAATCCAATCATGGATTTGAATCTGCATAGTTTGTTTCCATCCAATGCTTTAGTGAGTAAATCTGCACATTGCATATTAGTGGACACATAAGTCAACTGAATCTCTTTGCTTAGTAACTTCTCTCTCACATAGTGGTAATGAACCTCTATGTGTTTGGTTCTAGCATGATATATTGGATTAGCTGCAAGGTGAAGAGAGCTTGTGTTATCTCCAAAGATAATTGGAGGTCTAGTGTATAGACCTAACTCTGTATATAAAAGTTTTAACCAGATAGCTTCTTGAGTGGCATTGGCAAGCCCTCTA
Organism: Ceratopteris richardii; assembly: GCA_020310875.1. Lineage (NCBI taxonomy): Eukaryota > Viridiplantae > Streptophyta > Polypodiopsida > Polypodiales > Pteridaceae > Ceratopteris > Ceratopteris richardii. The sequence goes on from CM035410.1 coordinate 177,780,675, forward strand.
TACTCTGCTTCAGTGGATGACAATGCCACTGTAGGTTGCTTCTTGGCTGACCAAGAAATAGGTTTATCTCCTGCAAAACAAATGTAACCTGATGTGCTTCTCCTATCATCCTTGCATCCTGCCCAATCTGCATCTGAGTATACTTTAATATCAATATCTGATGTATAAGGAAAGTACAAACCATGGCTTTGAGTTCCTTTCAAATACTTCAAGATCTTCTTTGCTGCCTCTAGGTGAGGTACCCTTGGTTTGTGCATGAATTGGCTTAGCACACTAACTCCATATGCTATGTCAATTCTTGTCAAGGTAGCATAATTCAAACTACCTACCATGCTGTTGAGAGCAGTATGGGCACCCAAGGAGTGACTAGATAAGGAAGCCAGCGGAGAGAGTCAGAGCGAGGTGAAGGAGTAAGTAGACAAAGCAGTCGACGCAAATCTGGCAGATAGGCCCTTCAAAATTTTCCAAATCAACATCTTTATAACAGTGATCCTTATCACTAACAATCATTGTAAATACCATTTCATATTTTTGTAGCTCCATTTTGTGCAAGCCAAGGAGTCCTTGAGCTTGAGGGGCCTTAGAAGTACCTACATATCAATTTTCATAATTTTTAGACTCCGTTTAAGCCCTCAAATTGGCCCTGGAACCTAATTTTTAACTAGGCCGGACACTAGGTCTGGACAGGGCCAAAACCTAGTCAAAAACTATAAAAAGAGCTAGAGAGCTCGTTTTTGGGGGTTAGATTGTAATTGAAACGAACTTGTAAGAGCTTTTTGGAAGTAATCTAAGAACTCCATTGCTCCTCACTCTTTGTCTTGCCGTGTGTGCGCGTGTGTGTGTATGTGTGTGCATGTTGTGTGCTTCTCACTCACGCACTTGTGCTTCCACTTGCTCGAGGTCTTCATACCATCCTCACGTCTTCCCGGATTGACATTAAAGGAGGTGCTACTCATCACTGAGCTACACCAAATTTTGGCGCCGTTGCCGGGGATCGAGCTTTGAGGACGAGCGTGTGATGGTAAGACGTAGAGTTGACGCGTTGGAGTTGTAGGTATTTTCTTCACTCTCATCGATTTTCTTTTACTTTCTTCACCATCTTCATCACCATCATCATCATCACCATCTCCCACCTCCATACCCATCATCGCAAAAATTTCAGTTTTTACTATATCTCCTTCCTCCCTTCATTTCCCTCATTTCACTTGTGAGAGAGAGCGAGAGAGCGAACTGTCGTGTGCTATCTTTTGTATGCTTTTGGAGTTTCTTGCAGGTGTCAGCATCATCATCCCCTCCAGCACGTCGCGCAGGTACGGAAATGTGCAGAACTGTCTCGCGGTCGCCGACTTCTGTCCATCGCGATTGACAGAAATTTTCACCTTTTGGTAAATCTGAGTGCACCACAGTAGACTAGAGACCCTGCACACCACATTCCCACAAAAATTTCTGAAAAATTTGCAAAATTTCAGTCCATTGCGATTGACTGAACCTCTGTCCATCGCGATTGACTACTGTCCATCGCGATTGATTGAACCTCTGTCCATCGCGATTGACTGACTGTCCATCGCGATTGACTGAACCCTCTGTCCATCGCGATTGACTCCTGTCCATCGCGATTGACTCCTGTCCATCGTGATTGATTGAACCCTCTGTCCATCGCGATTGACTCCTGTCCATCGCGATTGACTCCTGTCCATCGCGATTGATTGAACCCTCTGTCCATCGCGATTGTCTCCTGTCCATCGCGATTGACTGAAACCTCTGTCCATCGCGATTGTCTCCTGTCCGTCGCGATTGACTCCTGTCCATCGCGATTGACAGCCCTGTCCATCGCGATTGACAGCCACTTTGGACAAATTTTTTAGGGTTTTTAAATTGAGAAAATGGACTAATTGTGGGCATAAACATCTTACTCTAGAGCACATAAGGAGGCCTTAGGAAACCAACCTGGGGGAAACCTATTGCACAGTGATCCTGTTTGAACCCTGTCTTAACCCCAGAACCCTGAACGGTCATAACTTTTTCATACAACATCCATTTTTTGAGATCTAGGGCTTGTTGGAGAGCTTGTGGCATATACTACACGCCCTCAACTGTTTTTTATAAAGATAATGCGTTGATTTTTTGCTAGGGTATTTTGAAGTTGACCATACCCAGGGGGATCAAAGTCAAGGGTCTTAAGAATTGTTTTCCTAAAATTCACTAGGCAAATTAGTATTTGTGCTACAGGAATGAGAATCATTGGTTTTGTCTTTGGAATTTAATTATGAAAGCTAACCTTGGAACTCTACAGATCTATTGAGAGCATCGGAAGGCGTTCAAAGCAAGTGTAAGTGCAGCCTGGGAACACACTTCCTGGGCATTCCAGGGCAACCAAGCAGGACAGAAAATGTTGGAAACTTTCAACCCTCTTTGTCAATTCCTAGTTTAGGCTAAGAACGACTTGAGGTAGGAGTACGTCAGGGCAACGATAGGCAATTATCAACTGGAAGCAGACCTAAACTCTCAAGTTCAAGCTAAGGACATTATCTTTGTACTATCGAGAACTTTAAAGGAAAAGAACTTAACGTGGAACGAGCAACTTTAAGTGCGGAACTACACTCAAATATACCTTGCGACGTGATATCAGACAAGAATTTTAACACAGGAGTCAACTAAAAAGAATCAAGTAACTGATACAAAAGAACTCTGCAACGAGGTTGTACTTGGGCAAATTTGGGTTATTCGATTAAGCTTATGAACCTTAGATCAGGGCGACATCTAGGGAGAGAGAGACAAAGCCTTAGGTCTTCAGAGGCTAGTGTCAACCACACCGCTAGGTCTTGGGCCCAGCAGTTGAGCCACCACTCGTACTACCCTAGCTCTGAGACTAGTGAATCAGAGATGTCTCAAGGTATGGAGAGACCTACAGGCAGTTCAGGAGTGCCATACCTGTACAGGGTGGAAGGCCCTTACAAAACGCAATTGGAATACCTTAGGACCAACCGATTAGGTGCTAGAATCTATGAGGACGGCCTAGGAAGATCTGTGGTACAGATTAAGAATCCTGGTCAATCCATTGGATTAGAGCACCCAGCTGTCAAGTTTGAAAATGGAGCATACTTAGACAAGGAAGGGACAATGTATGTAGTCACCAGTCATCCAGATAGGACTGATGAATTTGGGAACGTGGTCCCAGAATCGGACTTAGAGGACCTAGAGCAAGGAAACATGGGGGTAGAACCAAGGACCCCACGAGGGAAGTCTGTCCTTACAAGGATTATCACACCCGAGTGGATTCCCCAAGACAATAAGAGCATAGATCTTCTCCTGAATCGAGAAACTGAAGAAGCCTTTTGGAGATACAAATCTGATCGACCATTTGATGTAGGAACAATCACGATCTATGAGTTTAAGGATCCTGATAGCCCAGGTAGGGTGACCTACTTAGATCACGCTTCGGAGAGGATCTTTGTGGTGACAGAAAATGATAGGCATGCTTACACTTGGAAGGGTGAATTCGTTTTTCCCCAACCAAGATCGAATGTATCCTATGGTCACCCTGGAGCTGGAACATCCCAAGCTCATGGAATGCAAAGAGACAGAAGCAGAGATAGACCAGAAGTAAGCTTTGCCAACCCAGTGGGCAGAGAAAGAACGAGGACGGAAACAAATAGAGTAGAACCTGAGATACTGAGAGCTCACAGGAATCAAAGAAACGCGGATGAGTTCCCTCTACCCCGACCTAGAGAGCACACAAGGACTTTGAGACCGACTCAGCTAGTGAAGTCCATGAAGAATTACTTCGATGGCACTGGAGATCCATACGATCATGTGGCTGAGTTTAGACAAGTCCTGAGAGCTGAACAAGTGGAGGATCTATTCACGCAGTACAATGCCTTTGGTCTGACCCTTAGGAACACTGCCCTGACATGGTTTCAGCCACTAAATGAGAGGCAGTTCAGGAGCATAGACCAACTCCTAGAGGCTTTCATTATTGAATTCTCTAAGAGCGGCATCAGACATAATACCTCCTCGTTGATTCATAGCTTCAAGCAAACCCCTCAAGAGACTGTGAGACTGGCAGGACGAAGATTTAGGCAATATCTTGAAAGATGCCCTGTCCCTGAGCTACCCACGCCAGCTAAGCAAGTGGCTTTATTCTTGGATGGATTGCTAAGTACCAAATTAAGATCATATGTGTACTTGAAAGACCCTAGGACCATAGAAGAGTGTGTACGCATGTGCATTGACATTGAGGATAACCTAGGGGAGGAGTTAGAGCTTGCCAAGATATACAAAGATTCTGATGGTGCCTCTAGCCTCCCTTCCACGCAATCCACGTCAATTGAGGAACTTGCAGAGAAAGTGGCTCAGAAATTAGGTGTTTCTAGCAAAGAAATTCCGAGATTTGCCCCTGTGAAGAGATGCTACACTTGTGGTGGCGACCACATGGCGAATGTATGTCCCATTATGGCTCAACCCCAAGTGAATCCTAGTAGCCAGTACTGCACTATAGAACGAAGATACACAAATTTCACAGCACAAGACTGCCCATACAACAAGCAAGCGGTTAGGCAAACCTACCCTCAGACATACCCTCAACAAGGCAGACACCAGAACCAGTATCCACCTCAGCAGTATGCTAGGCCTCAACAAACCTACCAACCCTACCAAAACCAACAAAGGCCTCAGCCTGTGCTAGCACAACAAACCCCAGCTCCAGCTAATGTGATTCCGGTAAAGTATGCTGCTGCAGAAGAAAACCTGAATAGAGCTATAGTCCCTATAACACCATTGCTTTCAGAAAGTGATCCCAGTGACCATAGTTTCGATTCTACGCATGTTGAGAGTCCCCAGGCTTACTTCATGCAGTCTCCTGAACATGGTGAGTCTTACTATAGTGAAGAGCCAAATGAATCTAGTTGGGAATCGGATTACGCAAATGTCATGTACGCAAACCCCAACCCTAGGCCTCAACCTAGGCAGGTAAGACCTCCATTCCCAAGAGGACCGTGCTATAGATGCCAAGGAGATCACTTCATTCGTGATTGTCCCTTACCTCCACCTACACAACCCCAGTCAGTGACGATCCAAGACTTTTGCCAAGATTGTGGAAAAGAGCATCTCTTACGAGACTGCCCTAAGAACCCTAACAATATGCCAAAAATCACTCCTATTAATGTTATTGGGTTAGTAGTAGACTCCTCAGGGAGTGTGACTTCCACTGCTCCAGTACATGTAGTCACTAGAGCTCAAGCATTGCAGCAAAACCAAGGGGTAGACCAGGAAAAGAGCCCAACAGCTAGTGAAACTGAGAGCATAACCAAGAAAAGGACTAGAGCGTGGAAAGATAGTCGAGAAAGAATGAAAAGACAATGGGCTAAAAAGATGAGTGAACTTGAGGAAAGCATAAGAGAAACCAAAGCCAGGATAACTGAACTCACATCTCAAACTCCCTCTCACACTACCCCACCACCACCTCTCCCATCGCCATCCGACCAGCCACCTCCCAACCCGCCTCACCTAAACCCACCACCCCCAAGAGTAGGATCAGTCCTAGCAGATCCCACTCCCGAGGACCTTAATATGATGCTTAAAGCATATCAGGCCAGAATCCAAGAAGGGCCAACCATAACCGATCATGAAAAATGCTACCCTAGAGCCGAGCTAGAGCTTGAACGAACTAAATTTGTGCCAAAATGGTGGAATTGGCTCAGACCATGTTTGAAGCTAGTCGCCTCTTTAACATCTCTAGCTCAGCTAAGACGCAGTTACATTTTGATGGACTGCTAGAAAGAATAGAGAGGCTAATTGCACAATCAGAAAAGGAACCTGCCCCTCAAAGAAAGGGAAGGGCAAGAGAACGGACAAGCCAACCTCTTCAGGAAGCCCATGTGCCTCCTCAAGAAGCTTATCTTTCCCCCCAAAAGGCAGATGAGCCTCCCGCGAAAACTCACGTACCTCCACAAGTTGCCTACATTCCTTCTCAGGGAGCATATGAGCCTGTTCGGAAAAGTAATAGAATAAGTAATCCTCCCCAGGAAGCTTGTGCTCCAAACATCTATGAGAGCGAGGAAAGAGCCAACGATAGAATAAGCCCTCCTTCCCAGGTTGCTTATGTGCCTAATTCTACGGAGCCAGACACTTCCTCTTCTATGAATCGGTTTGCACCAGACTTCCTACGAGAAATTCAAGAAGATAAATGGGATAACGAAAGTGAAGTCGCCCCTCCCTTTGAACTTGTGGATGATGCACACGACCAATTCCCACAAGACATCCCATCTATTTACGGGGAACATGAGAGTACTCAGTCTCACGAGAGATTGGACTTTGAATCCAATTCCATACAAGAGCTACCCCATTTCACAGGCCCATGGGAAGCAAAGTCCACATGTATGAGAGCACCCACAGTCATGGTAAGAAACGAAGATTCAGTCATACCTAGGAACACAGAGGTAGTGAAGAACACTAACGTGCAGTGCAATCTCAAGTTAGAAGAGCTACTCAAGGTTAGACCGGAATTATGGAAACATGTAGCCAAACAAGTACCAGAGATAGCAAAACCTTGTTCCCAGGTAGGATCACATAGGACAGTGCCAGAAATACCCTTGGATAAGATAGGAGACATGTGTGAAGGTGAAGAAGGAAACACCTATCTTCCCATTACCTACCAGGGGCACACCACCAAGGCAATTTTGGACTCAGGTGCAGGAGTTGCAATTGCCACCACTTCCCTATGGAAGCGTTGGGGCAAGCCAGCACTCAGGCCAACGAGAATGAAATTGCAGATGGCCGATGGTCATATTGAGAGACCCTTAGGATTGCTAGAAGGAATAACTCTCACCACTTGTGGTGTCGAGTTTGAGCATACATTTGCTATATGTGATTTTAGCAAGAACCATGCCTATGAAATGATCTTGGGACGACCTTTTATGCGACAATTGCAAGTGGTACAGGATTGGGGAACCAATTCCTTGTACCTGCAGCACCTAGGTGTTACGACCAAAGTGAATCTCAAAGATTATTCTCATAGAGATGTCCCTCCTATCCAATGGAATCCCATCCATAGAGCCAAAGATGATACGGAATCGGTGTATTCCATAGGGTCAGGATCCTCTTGGATGCATGAAGACACCCACTTATGGATGTGCAAAGTAGCAGTAGACGAAGAGAAGAGAGAAAAAGCCAGAGAGGTAGGTGCAAAAGAAACACATAGATCAATTCAAGACCCAGCCTATGCACCTGTAATTTTTCCTGATGAGGAATTTGAACCCCATGGCTGGGCAGAAATCCTAGCAACAATGGACGTAGCCATCAATGAAGAACAATGGACACCTCACTGTGATGAGGATGGCTATGATATTTCAGTCTTCTCCATAGATCCAATCATGGGAGAGGCAGTTCTAGAAGAATGCGAACCTAGCCCTGATGCCTTTGAGGATGCAAGTGACTCCGACCTAGAGTCAATTATCATGGACCCACCATTTGCATCAGATGAAGAATACTTCCATGAAGTAGAATTTCAACCCCAGAGGCATGGAGAGCTTACAAATGATGTAAGATTAGCCACACATGTGACCCCAAAGGAAGAAGGAAAGAAACGGAAGAAGAGAGAAGTCTCACCAGAAGAGGAAGAATCTTTGTTTGAGGTCCCAGAAAATTTTAAGAAGTATGAGATAGATGACAGGAGAGTCATGATAAGAATGCCTAAACGAGAGGCACAAGTAGGAGAGGCCTATGATAACAAAGAAACCACCAAGAAAATAGTAGTAGCCCTAGAAGAAGGAGAGGAGAGATGCACATACATAGGCCATGACCTAACACAGGAAGAAGAGCATGCGTTAATTGCCTTGCTAAGAGAATACAGAGATGTGTTCGCTTGGAGTTACAAGGATTTGAAAGGTGTTGACCCTGACATATGCTCACACACCATCCCCATGACCTCAGATGCTAAACCCTCTAAGCAAAAGCCCTACACATATAACGATAATTACGCTGCTAAGATCAAAGAAGAGATAGATAGACTGGTTGAAGCTGGATTTATCTACGAAATTGAGCACACTGAGTGGGTATCCCCCATCGTAGTGGTGCCCAAGAAGAATGGCAAGCTGCGTGTATGCATTAACTTGAAGAAGGTTAATGCAGCCACAATTCGAGATAACTATCCGCTTCCTATCACGGAGCATCTCTTGGAAAGAGTAGCAGGCAAGGAAGTGTACAACTTCCTTGATGGATTTTCGGGCTACAACCAAGTAGCCATAGCTCCAGAAGATCAGCATAAGACAGCCTTTGCCACAGAATGGGGCATTTTCGCCTTCAGAGTAATGCCATTTGGGCTTACCAATGCACCAGCTACCTTCCAGAGATTAATGTGCCATGTGTTTAAGGAGTTCCTGAGGAAGAATTTAGAAGTCTATGTTGATGATCTTTGTGCTCATTCCAACATTAGACAAACCCATATTCCTGAACTCAGACAAATCTTTGACAAATGTAGAGAATATCAGGTCTGCCTGAACCCAGAAAAGTGCGTTTTTATGGTCAGGCAAGGCAAGATTTTAGGACACATAGTGTCAAAGAATGGCATATCTACTGACGAAGAGAAAGTGAGAGCCATAGCAGAGCTACCCAGGCCAAGGAATGTCAAGGAAGTACAAGCTTTCATGGGGCATTGTGGTTACTACCGCCGGTTCATTCACATGTATGCCGTCATTGCAAAGCCCATGTACGGACTTCTGACTAATTTTGAGTGGACTAATGAATGTGAGAACTCCTTCCAGGAGCTTAAACGAAGATTATGTTCAGCACCAATCTTAACCACACCAGATTGGAACAAGCCCTTCCATGTTCATGTGGATGCATCCAATTATGCCATTGGATGTGTGCTTGCACAACCTACTGGTGAAGGTAATATGGATCTCCCAATTGCCTATGCTAGTAGACAATTGAATGCTGCTGAACGAAATTATACCACTACAGAGAGAGAAGGCTTAGGCATGGTATATGCAGTCAAAAAATTTAGACACTATTTGCTGGCAAATAAGTTTAAATTTTTTACTGATCACCAAGCATTGTTATATCTTGTGAACAAGCCATGCAATACAGGAAGATTAGTAAGATGGTTTCTCTTACTAATGGAATACGATTTCGAGGTTGTGGTGAGGAAAGGTAGGACTCATTTGAGAGCAGATCATCTCTCTAGGCTCACCTCCGGAGAAGCCCCACAAGGAGTGTCAGATGACCTCCCTGATGCTTACTTGTTTAATTTGGAAGTTGTACCGCAGTGGGCTAGGCCATTGGTACCAGTATTGACATATGGGCCTAACCATCCAGTGGTAAACACACGGAATAGAGAGGTTGTAAAATCCCAAAAGTACCACATCATGGCAGGAAGTATGTACAAGCACACAGATCAAGGGATCTTGGCTTGTTGTGTAGAAGAGGATGAGTACGCTAAATGGTTGCAATTAGCACATGTAGGTGCATTAGAGCAACACTACTCAAAGCAACGAACTTTACAGACTCTAAAGAGACTCGGAGTGCATTGGCCAACTATGGAAGCTGATGTCCAAAAGTTGTGCAAGGAATGCCCAATCTGTTGCACTAAACCACCTGTGGAACATGCCACTCTTTATCAAGTGTCCATTGTGCCAGATTGGAGCGAACCGCTAGTATCCTTCCTGAGGACAAACACATTCCCTCCAGACATGACTCTGGCTAGGAAAAGAAGTTTAGAACAAGAAGCCCTGGATTACTCACTCATTGGTGATAATCTATACAAACGCGGTAAAGATGGTTACCTGAGACTGTGTGTCCATGAGAGTGAATATCTTAAGATCTTGGAAACTGCTCACCAAGGTGTAGCAGGAGGACACTTTGGACCAGATCGGGTGATCAAGGTAGTACTATTTGCGGGCTTCTGGTGGCCTACCCTTCACATGGATGCACATACCTATGTGAAACGGTGTGATGTCTGTCAGAGAACTCAATATCCTATACGAAAAGATGAGATGCCATTGAAACCTATGATGGGTGGACGTGCGTTCTCTAAGTGGGGAATAGACTTCGTAGGTCCTATTAATCCCCCAGCTAAGGGTTCTCATGCAGAATACATCATTGTTGCGACAGACTATCTAACTAAGTGGGTAGAGGTAAAGGCTACGACAAAGAACGATGCTCAAACAACTGCTAAATTCTTGTTTGAGAATGTGTTCACAAGATATGGGCTACCTATAGAGCTTGTAAGTGATAGAGGCACTCACTTCTTAAATGAAGTTATTGAAAATCTGCTCCAAGAATTCTTGGTAATACATAAGAAGTCTGCCCCCTATCACCCTCAAGCTAATGGACAAGCCGAAAGCACCAACAAGATCTTATGCAATGTACTGACAAAATTAGTGAACACAAAACGCTCTGATTGGGACAAACAGCTACACCATGCTGTTTGGGCATACCGAGTCGCCTATAAAACGGTACTCCAAGCCACCCCCTTTCAGATGGTATTTGGCCAAAACGCGGTGCTACCTTTAGACTTTTTGATACCTACATTGAAAATAGCACAAGAGCACGAATGGACAGGTCATGAGCTCTCCTCTAGGATCTTTGACCTTGAACGATTAGGAGAAACAAGACTGAGAGCAGCTGCAGGAATCTATGCAGCTAAGAAGAGGCAGAAGGCATACTTTGATGCCCATGTGAAGGATAAGGGCTTGAAAGCAGGAGATCTAGTTTTAGTCTACACATTGAAACAACATGCGAGGAAGCTAGAAAAGAGAGGCTACGGACCCATGATCATCAATAGGATCTCCACGAGTGGAGCAGTACAACTAGCCACTTTAGAGGGTGATGTTCTCCCAAACTATATTAGCGGATGCAGAGTCAAGTTGTATCAGGAACCCCTCACAGAGGAAATGCTAAGTCGACTCAATACTGCTAAGCAACGTAAGGAAGAGGAAAAACGAATTCGAGAAGAAGCTCAAGCAGAAGCCCTAGAGCGCATACGGAGAATGAAATTAAGAAGACAAGGTAGAGAGCACCCTAGGCAAGATGCATATGCAGATCAAGGATATGATGTAGCTATGTGTGAAGTTTCAGGTGTTAACTCACATAGGATAACTGATCGACGTCCTTTCATAACCATAGATATAGGACAAGGAAAAAGTGCAAGGATTGTAAGAGCCTTGATTGACTCAGGCGCAACCACTAGTGCTGTTAAATTGTCTTACTGTCAAGAGTTGCAATTAATTGTCAGTCCTGTGGAAGCCTATCTCATAGGATTGGGAGGCGTGGAACCCCTTGCGTGGGCGAGGTGGAACTTCCCCTCTATATTCATGATGAGGCAATAACAGTTAAAGTACTAGTGTGTCAAGATGAGGACCTCACTGAACCCCTTGTCTTGGGTCAAGACTGGATCTATGACCACGCAGTCAACTTAAACCTACGAAGTGGACTTCTTCAGGTTTGGGTCAATCATAGTCGAATTACGGTAGAGTTAGATAACGGAGCACTCAAGGCACTAGGAAAGGCACAAACTCCTGGTCCTTCCAGGAGTACACATGAAGACGATCATGCTGTTCTTGTCCAAAACTATGTGTTGCAGAGGAATGATGTTCGCACAAAAGAAGTCAGGAGAGCAACGGAACCCCCTTCTTTTCCAAAGGCCAGAGGGAGGCAGCAACCAAAGATGGATCAAAGGCAGATGAAGCAGAGTACTACCTATCTCGGAGATCAAAAGTACCCGCGCAGCAAAATGTCTCAGCTAGTGAAACAAGTGTGGGTGAGGAAAGGCGAATACCCGGTTGCACTCAAGCCAACCACACCGGCAAGGCCTCTTATTAGTAACCAACAACACAACAACAATAAGAAGTCTTTCAGAAGTTCTTCTGTTGACGTGAAGTCTATTTGGGTGCCCAAGAGGTCGATGGAGGCTAGACCACAATCAAGACAAATCTGGGTGCCTAAGGCTTGTTTGCGGGCTCAAATAGCTACATCAAGACCATATCCCATACAGTATGATCCATTCACTCGCACAGCCGGTCTCCACTCGTTGTCAACACTCAGGAACACACCAAGGCCAATACGCACGACCAGAATCACGAGTAAATGGGTCCCTAAAAGGCCTCACTTTCAAGCCGACACGCCTATAAAGCTCTCGAGAGTCTCCACAAAACCTAGAGCAAAACCTATCCGCTGCATTTGGCAGCCTAAGAATTGTAACAAACCCCCGGACCCCAATTGTAAATCCATGACCACCTACTAACCACTTCACTCTCACATCATATCATTCCGCTTAGCTTGTAGGTCCATCCAATTCCTAACTACACTCACCAGCACCGAGCACTTATTAACCTACTAACCTCGTCCGGACCTCATGTTAATGTTGTAACGGGGACACGGTGTCATTTTTGTGTCCATTGCAATGTTAACATTTATTCATGTATTCTCACAGAACCAGCTGCGAAGTTCTCAACATGGCTGAGGCAGCAGGAACTAGCTCTCACACAGAAACAAACCTGCAAGTGGTGGATTTAGACAGTTTACCCGTTTTGCCTGAGACAAATGAAAGACCAGAAGAATTGCAGGCCGTCAAAATCATACCTATTGCGGACCCCCCGCGTGGCCACACCATGCCCGTAGGAAAGACTTCCCACTGGTTTACCGAGGTGGTAGGACCCTTAGGAGAAGGAACGTACCTATGGGAATCAGAGTTGGACTTCAATGGGAAGCAAGGCAGATACCATTTCTTTACAAGAGAATTTGAGAAATTACAAAATGCAGAAGGTCTACGTCCGATATGGGAAAAGGCAGGATTGAGTGCCTATTTCAGTGCACGCCTCCCAAAACCTGACTTCATGCGATGCTACTATCTTATCAACACCTTGACTCCAAACCTGAACCCAAAAGGTGCAAGCTCATTTGTGATCCCATCTCTGACAAAGGGGAATGAGCTCAAGAGGTTCAGGCTATCAAACAACTTGGTGAGAGAGGCTCTAGATATGCGCGGAATGCATGTTCCTACAGAGAAGGAAACCCTAGTACCGGATTACATGAAGAATCGAAGTCTCACCAAACTCAAGGACATGGTGTCCATGACACCTAATATTGCAATACACCTTCGCATGTGCATGCAACACTTTGCTTTTCCTGCACAAGATAGATTCACTATGCCGCACAAAAAGATTTGGTTCAGTTTGTATCTGGCAGAGACACAGAGCCTCACCATCAACTTACCCCACTGGATAATTGATCAGATACACCTAGCTCACAAACGATGGCCGCGGAAACAGGTTTTATATGGTTGCTGTGCTCTGACGAGAATCATTTATAGGTGTTTGGCTTATGACATTCCTATTCAACGGGCCCTAATGTGGAATCGGGTAGAGCAGTTTAGAGGCAGGACATCCACTGGACCCCCTTCGAAGAAGATGAGAGGCACTGTCCAAGTCCCGTGTGCTCAACCACGTGGAGCCACCCTAACACCAGATGCCACCCCTCCACCTCGAAGAGTCAGACCATTCACCCTCCGACTTCCAAGACGCAGCACCGATGGTTCCACCTTAATATTCCCTCCTATCCCAACCGATCTTGAATTTCCCAGTGGTGCACCGTTGGAAGAACTCACTAATGAAGATTTCGAACAATTATTACAAGATGTAGAGCTGGAGGCAGAAGAGGCACAACAAGCGGAAAACGTGCAAACGCAGGCCACAACCTCCCAAGCACCAGTCACACCAGTTGAAGTGGATGAAGAGGATGACGGAGATGAAGAACAGGAGGAAGATGAGGAGGATTATGATCAAGAGCATCAAGAGGAGCAACAAGAAGTGCCAGAACTTGTAGGTGCACCAGCATATACAGCTCAACTACGAAGGTTATACGACACAATCAAAGCAGTACAAGAAAGGCATCAACTCTCTCTTGTATCCGGTCAAGCTTTGATGCAAGAAATGCTATCAGATGAAGGGGTGGACCAACATTTCATTGACACCCTCAAATTAGTGTCAGAATCTTTAGGAGTTCCGAAAGCTGTCCACACGGCAGTCCGCCAGTCCGTAAGGTATGACAAACGCAGAGTTGACACGTTACCACGAGCAGATAAGACTATCAGGATACCCGTCACAGAACAAGAAGTACCCATTGAAACAACAGCTACCCCCATAACCACCACTGACCTCTCTGCCGAAACCTTCGTTCAGACATCACCCATCTCACCCCAGCATCCTCCATCACCACCTTCTCCAACCCCACCACCACCTCCCACCATGAAAGAAACGACAGCCATCACTTCTACCCCCACTTACAACCCATCCTCATTCACATCATTCTCATTTCGAGAACCCACCTCACAAGAAACCCTCTTCTCATTCGTCACCAATCCCTTGTACACTTCAACCCCTCCATCCTTCGAACCCATGACTGGCCATCCCAAAATTCCAAGTGTAGTTGGAAACCCAGCACCCACCGAAGGCATCCTGTGTTTCCCTTCCTATCCCCCAATACGGGTACCTTCATTCCATGACCCTCACTTCCCATCTGGCCCCTATACCTCTTTCAACCGGACCTCACCACTCCAATACTCGTCCTTTGGGGAGCAGTTCATCCGCTCTCCAATGTTTCAGCGTCACATTGCCCCGACGTTCGCAACGACATCAATTTACACGAACACCACACTCACTTCACCTACCATACCCACCTACATGGTAGCCCTAGTACACATCACTTTGTCTGACCCAATGGACATTTCACCCACCACAGCACCTCTCCCCACGATTCCACCATCTCCCCCTCCCTTACCCCCCACCTCACCACTCACCACATCATTGACACACACAGCATTCACTACTCCCCTCCCCAATCCCACCTCCCCTGCATTTCAAACTTTTCCCCTTGCATCTCATAATGTAAATAGCACATTCAACACATTACTTCAGTGTGCACATCAACTACAACAAGAGTACCATCAATTGGAAGAACGCACTACGGCCCTCCAGGTAGAATCTCAACGTCTGCAAGCTAGGGTCACCACTCTGGAAGCTGACTACCAAACGCTCCTAACCGAGCATACCACCTTACAGTAGGCTCACTCAGAATTGGAATCAAAGACTTCAACAGTAGATGACAAAGCAGTCAAAGAACTAGAAACAGTGCTTCAAGCGCAGATGATATCTAATGCTACACTCAGACGCAACATTGGGCTATTAAGGAAGCATATGGCAGCAGCACTAGAAGAGAACAAAAGACTTCAACAACAAAACCAAGACAACTTCGAAGCGGCCATGGAAGGAACTGTAGGAGCCACCATTAGCCCTATCAGATATAGAGCTGTCCCATCGGAAGACATTCGCATCTTACTTGAGGAGCATGCAAATTTCTTGGAATCATATGAAAAGTTAGAGACTGAATGTGCAGATCTAAAGAAACAGATAGCTAGTGTCCCCACAGCTCAACAAGAGCCGGCAATCTTGCACCACTCTACAGAAGAAGTAGAGACCCTCTGGAAACAGGTGGCAGAACTCCAAGCACGCCTCTTACCATATGAAAGGCCACCCTCGCCCATTGAAGAACCAGAACCTGAAACAGTAGTGGAAATCCCCGTCGATGATAGCTATGAAGAGCCATACGAGCCTATGCCGACACCCGGTGGTCGAACTACAGAGGAAGGACAAGACACTTTAGAAATTCAAGTTCCAGATTGGGTCAAAAGGGTCGAGAAAGTGGGTAAGACACATGATGATCGTGTGGCGGTGCAAGTGCAATCTCTCACAAATCTGGAAGAAACTGTCCTTCGGTCTTCCTACTTTCAAAACTTATCTCATCAACGGTTAATCACAACATCAGAGTCGCAATACATGCCCTATTTTGTCTTACTACATGATTATAATGCAGAAGTCAAAAGACATACAGGGAAGGAGCCCACATTCGCCACTCAATTTGAGATAGGGGATTTACCGACAGATGCACGTGCTGGCTCGATCTTCCAACCTAATTGGCGTGCACGTCTATTAACCGATTACCCAGAGATGATGAGCACCTGGGCAACCATGCCATTATATATCAAGTATAATCCATGCTATTGCCCAGTGGTACGTCGCAGGTCCTGGCAAGCATTTGCAATCAAGGTACGCAACAATAAAGAATGCTCGGCTTGGGTTAACTATCCTTATTTTGCTCCGCCTCGGGGGACCCCAACCGTAGCTTACATGATATCAACAATTCGGCACTGGTCTACACGTCTAAATAATGTACCCGACATAGCAGCGAAAATGTGTATGAAGATATTCGAGCTCATGACCATTGTCTTCAAAACCTTTCGGAATGTACAAGCTCCATACATCTCTGCCCCTGGATTCTCTCAAGGTAACAAGGATTTAGTCTACGACATGAGCCAGACCCCCTCGGTCACTATAATCTTTGCTTGGCATGCACGAATAAAGTACTTACCCGCATGCTTCAAGCAGACATTTGAGGAAATGTTCTCTACGGGATTCTGGGAATATCATTCGGAAATTTTCATTCCCAGACCCACACATTTGCTACACCTATTCGCAGTAGAACAAGCGATCCATGCAGATCAGTTACGTTTGCCACATCCGGACATTCCAGGACCAATTGATTGGGATCGTATGATGACAAATTTGGCCAGAGGACTACGCATACAAGAACATCAGCTTGCCACTCAGGTTGTGGAGTATTACATCCAACACTCCCAGCAACAAGAGTCTGTCAGGGACGACAGACGCGAGAGAGGGGGGGGTGTTGAGAGCAGTATGGGCACCCAAGGAGTGACTAGACAAGGAAGCCAGCGGAGAGAGTCAGAGCGAGGTGAAGGAGTAAGTAGACAAAGCAGTCGATGCAAATCTGGCAGATAGGCCCTTCAAAATTTTCCAAATCAACATCTTTATAACAGTGATCCTTATCACTAACAATCATTGTAAATACCATTTCATATTTTTGTAGCTCCATTTTGTGCAAGCCAAGGAGTCCTTGAGATTGAGGGGCCTTAGAAGTACCTACATATCAATTTTCATAATTTTTAGACTCCGTTTAAGCCCTCAAATTGGCCCTGGAACCTAATTTTTAACTAGGCCGGACACTAGGTCTGGACAGGGCCAAAACCTAGTCAAAAACTATATAAAGAGCTAGAGAGCTCATTTTTGGGGGTTAGATTGTAATTGAAACGAACTTGTAAGAGCTTTTTGGAAGTAATCTAAGAACTCCATTGCTCCTCACTCTTTGTCTTGCCGTGTGTGCGCGTGTGTGTGTATGTGTGTGCATGTTGTGTGCTTCTCACTCACGCACTTGTGCTTCCACTTGCTCGAGGTCTTCATACCATCCTCACGTCTTCCCGGATTGACATTAAAGGAGGTGCTACTCATCACTGAGCTACACATGCTTTGATATCCTGTAATGTCTTGTATTTCATCCCCTTCATGAGCACTTAGCTTTAGGTTGACCTCCATTGGAGTAGTTGAGACTTTAGCATCCTGCAAGCCAAACTTCTTGACCATATCCTGTACATACTTCTTTTGAGTAATATATATACCTGAGTTGGTGTAGACTAACTCAAGACCTAAGAAGTACTTCAATAATCCAAGATCATTAATCTTGAACTCTTTCATCATCTGTCCTTTGATGTGTCTAATCCCATTGACATCATTGCCTGTAATGATGATGTCATCAACATAAACACACAAGTAGATTACCTCTGTACTACTTCTCTTTATGAATAGAGAAGTGTCTGCTTTACTCATCACAAATCCTTGGTCTTGGAGATAAGTTGTCAACCTGTAATTCCATGCTCTAGGTGCCTGCTTCAATCCATATAGAGCCTTCTTCAATTTACAAACATAGTTTACCTTCTTGGGATCTTCATAGCCAGGTGGTTGTGACATGTAGACTTCCTCTGATATCCATCCATTCAAGAAAGCATTCTTGACATCCAATTGGTACATGTTCCAATTCTTGGATGCAGCTACACTCACTAGTACTCTGATTGTTGGCATCTTAGCCACAGGAGAAAATGTCTCCTCATAATCAATGCCTTGGGTTTGTGCAAAACCCTTGGCTACCAACCTAGCTTTGTACCTGTTTATTGTTCCATCAGAATTCCTCTTTAGCTTGTAGATCCATCTGGATCCTATCACCTTCATAGAGTCCTTCTTGGGTACCAAGTCCCAAGTATCACTCTTCTTGAGAGCTTCCATTTCTTCATCCATAGCTCCTTTCCATTCTGGTTTGGTGATTACTTCTTCATAGGTACCTGGTTCTTCATTCAACAAATCCTTTGCAAGATATAAAGAATGCTTGGTTACAAGAGAAGTATCATACCCATATCTGATAGGCTTCTTACTTTCTCTCTGAGATCTCCTCATTGCTTGAGTTGAGGATTCTGGTATATCCTCTAGTTTCTTCATCTTCATCTTTCCTTTGGACTTCCATGCCTTGAATTCCTCAAGGTTAATTGTATCATCATCATCTGAGCTCGAGTCTTCTTTCTGGATTGGTTCCTCCTTGGTGAGCTTTGGGAAATCTGCTTCCATATCATAGGGTAGACTAACCTTCCTGCATTCATTCTCATACCATGAGTCATTCTCATCAAAGATTACATCTCTGCTTACCTTGAAGCCTTTGTTTGTTGGGTTGTAGAATCTGTATCCCTTTTGGTTCAAATCATAACCAATGAAGATACATTTTTCAGCTTTAGGGTCTAGCTTTCCCCTTACCTGTAAAGGAATATGCACATATGCTACACAACCAAAGATTTTGCAATGATCCAATGATGGTCTCTTACCATGCCAAGCTTCATAAGGTGTCATGCCATCAAGAGACTTTGATGGCAACCTGTTGATGAGATAGGTGGCAGTAGATACACTTTCTACCCAAAGATAATTTGGCAGCTTCTTTTCATTAAGCATAGACCTAGCTGTTTCTACAATGAGTCTATTCCTTCTTTCAGCTACTCCATTTTGTTCAGGTGAGTACCTTGTGGTTATCTCCCTTTTGATGCCTCTTTCCTGCAAGAAATCTTCAAACTCATTGGAGAAGTACTCTCCTCCACCATCTGACCTTAGCCTTTTCAAGCTTCTTCCTGTTTGATTTTCAACAAGTGCAAGATACCTCTTGAAACAATTAAACACTTCATCTTTATGCTTCATAAAGTATAAGATAGTCCACCTGCTATAGTCATCAATGAAGGACACATAGTACCTTGAACCTGAAATGGAAGGGTCCTTGCTAGGTCCCCAAACATCTGTGTGTACCAAGTCTAGGTAGTCTTCATGCATGAAACTTTTCCTTGAATAAGGCAACCTGTGAGACTTACCAAACTGACAAGCACCACACTTGTAAATCATATGTTGCTTGGACACATTAGGTATCCCAAGCACACATTGATCCCTGCACATTTGCTTTAGGGTTCTTTCACCTATGTGACCTAACCTCTTGTGCCATATTTCTAACTCCGAAAGTGTTTGATCTTTGTAATTATATAAAGCAATGTTCTTGGTGTCTTCTAGCTCAAAAGTAAACAATCTACCTGATTTCTCCCCCTTGGCAATTCTTTTGAAACCATGTCTTGGGTCCTCCACATATGCTCCATGTTGAGTGAACCTGACCTGCAAACCTTTCTCCACAATCTGACCAACACTCATTAGGTTCTTGGTAATGGTTGGTACATAAAGTACCCTGCTCAATAGGTTCTCGTTCCCATCACAAGTTTTCACATTTCCAATCTTTACAACAGAATGTTTAGTGTCATCACCTGTCTATACCTGATGTTTGTCCTTGGGTTCTTCCAAATCAGAGAGTAGTGCCACATTGCCAGCTACATGGTTAGAACATCCTGAGTCAATATAAAATAAATGATCATCATTTGTACCTGCCTTGGAGGTCATATTCATGATCAATAAGGAGTCATCTTGCTCCTCTGTGTAGTTGTTGTAATCCCTTCTATTTCTGAATCCACCTTGGTAATTACCATTGTGGTTGTTGTTGTAATTGTTGTTGTATTGATTGTTGTATCCATTGTAGCCTTGGTGTTGGTTGAACCTGCCTCTCCCTTGAGAGTATCCACCTCTTTGATAGCCTCTTCCTCTCTGATTCTTGTAGTTCTTGTAGCATTCATCTGTGGTATGATTGGACAATCCACAAATGTTGCATGGTGATGAGTTGTAGGGTCTCCCCCTACCTGACTTACCTCCTCTGCCTCTTCCTCTTGAAGATCTACCTCTCCCTGCATAATTAGCTTGGGAGGTAGAGCCTTCTTCTTCCTGCTTCTTCCCTTTACCTTTATCCTTAACTTTCTTATCAGTATATAGAGCAGAGGGGTTGTTACCTTTTGATTGATCTCCTGCCTTTGTAAACTTTGCTTCATGTGTGAATAGTTGGCCCATGAGTGTTGTGAGATCTGGGGTATGTATGTCCATGTAGAGGTCCATTGCAGTGGTGAAGCTTTCCCACTTATCATCTGCCTTGAGTCCATTTGTTACTTGCCTGACTATTTTCTCCTCTTCAATCTCCTCTCCAATGCTTGCTAATTGGTCTGCCACATCTTTAATCTTGGTCACATACTCTGAGACTGATTGCTTGGGCTGCTTCCTAAGGGTTGTGAATTCAATCCACAGTTGATTCTTCCTGGCCCTTGTGTTGGAAGAGAAATATGTTGACAGGGTTTCCCAAGTCTCTTGGGAAGTCTTACAGTTCCTTATATGAGGTAAAAGGAAATCAGATATAGAGTTAAGAAGGTAAGACCTTGCCAAAGCATCTTTTGCACACCATTGGTTGAGCCTCTCTTGTTCATCCTTGGTGGGTAGTCCTCTAGCTTTGAATGAGGGCAATTCCTCATCTCCTGATATGTATCCAAACAAGCTTCTTCCTTGTAGATAGGTCTTCATCCTTAGAGACCAAGCTTGGTAGTTGTTCCTGTCCAATTTGTCAATGAATGAAGGAAAACCATCTCCCATGTTTACCTTATTTGCTCTGATACCACTGTTGGGATAGATGGTTGGATGCACTCAAGAGATTGAGTTGAAGCTGCTAGACCTGCTTTTCTTCAGCCCTTCTTTGCTTCAGATATGCTTAGTACACTTGCTTAGCTTCCAAATGATACCAAGAAAGCATATATGTACTTTGCAAATGATATGTGTAATGATCAAATCAAAACAGATAACTTGACACTTCAAAAACAAGAAAAACTTGCTATTTTTGTAGTGACACCTGCTCAGTCTTTCACTCAGTGTGACCAACACACTAACAATTGATCAAATTCCTTCTGAACATATTAAATTAGCTTAACAAGCTACCATTTGCAAGTGGAATGAAAGGAAATGACAAACTATACTCTGAGAAAGAAGTTTAGCAAAATTATATGTACCCCCGATATTCTAGGAGCACTACAACAGAATACCAGAGTCGACTTCGAGTGAGATTTCTCCGAGATGGCTGATCCTTTGACCTTGAAATTTTGTAGGCGTGTAGTATTCTTGGAGCTGGTTCCAATGTGCTTTGAATCACTTGATTTGGTTCAGTAGATCCTGAGATATGCCCCTTTGAAGTTGACAGACTTGGAGATGATGACTCAGAGAAAACAGAGATAATGAATGTAATGATATGTATTAATTCACATTGATGTACATTCCCATTGACATGATAAACATTGCCAAATGGTACTCAGAGGTGTAGGCTATGAAGAAGTCCTCACACACTCAATTGTTGATACAGAATTGCCTCGGGATTTGAGCTGAAGTACCCGCGACTTTTGCATTACATCTTTTATAGAAGTTGAGTTGAGATTTGAATTTGAATTCAAATTAAAATCCCCTATAATCACTCCTCTAAAAGTAGGGAGATATTCTCTCTACTAAACCATCCACTTTTCCACGAATCCAATCAAGTGGGTAAGTGATTAAAGTGATTACATGTAAATGCCAAGTCATATAGACTTTTACAATGAGTAAAATGTAACAACACATAGGCAAGTGTTTCTATGGTTCTTGCTACATGTGAGACATCCTTCAAGGATTCCAAGCCAAAGGTGAAGGCTTGATTTGCACCAACAACAGATAGTTGAGAAAGGTTTTCAGGTCAGATTTACAAATGAAGGAGTTTTTGTAGAAGATCCCGAGAACGGATATAATCAGATTTTCTCTGGTAAAAAGGAAGGTAGACTCTTTACTTTAAGAGTACAAGGGAACATCGGTCAAGCGTTGCTTACACATGGTGAGAAAGTGATTACAGAACTTGATCTCTGGCATAAGAGATTAGGTCATTTTAAATGAAAAAGGAATTAAAGCTATGATTTCAAATCAGTCAGTACTGGGATTACCAAATGTACAGAACCAACATATGATTCACAAGTGCGAAGCATGTCAAATAGGAAAAGCCCACAGGTTACCTTTCTAGAAGAAAGGATTCAAACATGATGAAGTACTCGAACTCATTCATACAGATGTATGGGGTCCAACAAAAGAAGGATCAATCAGTGGCTCAAGGTATTATGTTTTATTCATTGACGATGCTACAAGATGGATAACCCTTTATGTTTTGAAGGAGAAATCAGAAGTGTTTGGAGCTTTCAGGCATTTTCATGCATATGCTTAAAGACTCACAGGTCGAAAGCTTAAGAGACTGAGGTCTGATGGAGGGGGAGAATACTTCTCCCGAGAGTTTAATGACTATCTTTGGAATGCAGGTATTAAGAGAGAAATAACCTGTAGGTATACACCACAAAAAAATGGTGTAGCAGAAAGAAGGAACCAAACTCTAGTCGAGTTTGCACGAGCTATGCTAAAAGAAAAGGATTGTCCAAACTATCTTTGGGCTGAAGCTGTAAATACAGCCACATACTTGGTAAACAGATTACCATGCACAAATTTCAATGGAATGACCCCTTATGAAGCTTGGTGGGGAAAGAAGCCAACACTTGATCATTGTAAAGTGTTTGGATCAGTAGCTTATGCTTATGTACCGTCACAACTCAGACATAAGCTCGAACCAAAAGCAGAGAAATATGTGTTTGTCGGATATGATGAAAAACAGATGGGCTACAGGTTATGGAGTCCTTTAACAAAACAGTTTACTGTTTCCAGAGATGTTACATTTGATGAACAGAAAAGCTGGTATGCAGATCAAAGTCATACAACAGAAGAATTTGAAGAAGAGGAAAGAAGAAGAGAGAAAGGGAAATCAATTGTACAGGTGAATAGAGATGAAGACTATATGCAGGCAAGTACGTCCAGGATCGGATCAGGTATGAGAAATGGAGATGAACAGGGATTTGATGAAGATGTGTATTCAGATACACATGAAGAGTTTGAACCAAGAAGGTCAAACAGGACTAGAAGACAACCAGAAAGGTACTCCTATGATACTTCGTATATAACTCAGAAAAGTTATGCATATATGGTCAAAGATGATGAAGAACCTCAGAACTATGATGAAGCTAAAGGCAAGAAGCAATGGGAAGAAGCAATGGAAGAAGAGTTCAGCACACTAGAAGAGAACAAGACATGGGAACTTGTTCCTAAACCAAATGGTAAGAAAGTAATTGGAAACAAATGGGTTTTCAAAGTTAAGAAACTTGCAGATGAAAGGATAGCTAGACACAAAGCTAGACTGGTTATCAAGGGCTATGCTCAGACGCATGGCATAGATTACGATGAGACGTTCAGTCCGGTGGCAAAGATGTCAACCATAAGGACAGTGATTGCTATAGCAGCATCAACAGGATGGAAGCTAAGTCAGCTAGATATCAAGAATGCATTTCTGAATGGATATATATCAGATGAAGTCTACATGGAACAACCTGAAGGGTTTCTAAGTTTGAGATACCCAAACTTTGTTTGTAGATTAAGGAAAGCACTTTATGGACTGAAGCAAGCTCCAAGAGCTTGGAATTACAGACTTGTGAAATTTCTCAATGAACTTGGATACCAAAGTTCGAAAGCAGATGCAAGTCTACTCATCAAGAGAACAGAAGAAGGTATGATCTACATTTGCATTTATGTAGATGACATTATAATCACAGGTACTTCAGAGGAAGGAATTAAAGAAGTAAAGAGATTACTTGAAAAGGAGTTTCAGATCAGTGATCTAGGAAAGTTATCATACTTTCTTGGAATGGAAATCACATACACAGATCATGGTGTATATGTTACGCAAGAAAGGTATCTCCTAAACTTACTGAAGAAGTTTAATATGGAGAATTGCAGAGAAGCTTCAACACCGCTTGAAGTAAATCATAAACTCAGTAAATATAGTGGTGCAAAGTTTAAAGATATGAGGAAGTATCAGTCGTTACTGGGAAGCTTAATCTACGCTACACTAACACGACCGGATCTTAGTTATGCAGTGGGAGTTCTCTCACAGTTCATGCATTGTTCGAAGGATCAACATTGGGTTGCAGGACAAAGAGTACTTAGATATATCAAAAGAACTGTAAAGGAAGGATTATATTATCCTTTTACGTCAGATATAAAGCTGAGAGCATTCACTGACTTAGACTGGGCAGGAAGTCAAGATGATAGAAGATCAACACATGGGTATATGATATACCTAGGAGATAAGCTAGTGAGCTGGTGTTCGAGGAAACAACACACTGGCTTTATCGCCAACAGAAGCAGAATACAAAGGACTTGTAGAAGCAGCTAAAGAAGTGATATGGATGCAGACCTTGTTCAAAAGCATGGGTATTGATCAAGGTATACCTATCATACATGGAGATAATATGAGCTCGTTGTATCTTGCAGCAAATCTAGTATTTCATGCAAGAACAAAGCACATAGAAATTCAGTATCATTTCCTAAGGGAAAAGGTAATGGAGAAGGAGATAGAAATAATATACACTCCGACAAAAGATCTGATTGCAGATATTTTGACAAAGATCTTGGATGGAACAAAGACAAACAAATTCAAAGAAATGGAAGGTATAAAAGAAAGGAAAATATATGAAAGACAGGAGAAGTCAAATTAGTGATTGAGGGGGAGCTGTTGAAGAATCACTCATGAATTTGACATACAGAAAAAGAAAGATAAAGAGAAGCGGAATCAAAGTGTTCAGAAAATCAAAAGCCTTAGTGAAGGGACAAATTCACGACCGTTATGTACAACACAGAATCTTCCAGAATCAGAGTTTGTTAGAGTTCGTTACATAGAATCAAACTGTATATAAAGAGAGAACGTGCATAAGAATAATAGAGGGAGTGCGAGCAAGAACGTGCGTGAGTAGAGCGTGCAGTTTAAATAGAGCACATATAGAGGTCAAAAAGAGAGAGAGAGAGAAGAGAAGCTTTTTAGAAGACACCAGAGATCGCGTATGTAAAGATGAATAACAGAAACCTGAAATGTCAGGTATTCATCTGAGAGAGATGGTAAGAAGAAACTACTCGGTGTAGGAGAGTTTCTATAGCTTGAGCAAGAAGAGGCCAAGTTAGTTTGTACACATCTTCTCTAATAGAAAACACATGTTCATGTGGAAGTTTGCACGCACTGTTCGTATGTGAAGAAACCTGAGTATTTTCATGTTACGGTATAAAGTTAGTTAACAATTACAGTTAGGTTAGTGAATGTGTTTTCGGTATTTTCTCTGTAAACGTATTTTTCGGTCAGTTACAGTTTTTCTCAGTAAACGTATTTTTCGGTAGAACAACGAAGTATATCTCGCAGAATAAATTAAGGTTTTGTATCAGAGTTAGCTTATCTTATAGCTAGACATCTCTACTATCAGTTCATCAAAGATTTCGGTGAAATGGATATGTACACACAGTACAAAGTCTGACTGGAAGAAGGCATTCTGAATCAGAGAAGTTTTTTCTTAAACTTCAGAAAGTGTTCACTCAGTAAAGGAAGTTCACACATCACTTCCTTACTTCTTGTATAATCACTTGAAGTAATTACAAACAGAATAGGAGTTGATTCCGGTAAGATTCCGGTATAATTACGGTGACAGTCTGATGACAGTCCGGTGAAGTTCTAGTGAATTTTTCAGTAAATTCAAAACACAGTCTTATATGTTGAGTGACAGTAACTGTGCTGAGCTAGTGCTGATTATAGAGGTGTTCTAATATCGCTCTAGCTTAGCATCTTTTCGGTGGTGCGGCGATTTCCGCAGGCTTGACAAGGTTCGGGCCTTTGCCGTGACAGCCATCAATAAGTGGTCTCAAAGTCATGAGATCCCCAACAGTTTGGCTAATGCAACTCAAGAAATCATGTGGTTAAAGTCTTTGTACACAGATCTTGGACTTCATTCTTCAACACCTCACATTTTTGGTGACAACACAAGCTCACTACATCTAGCAGCTAATCCGTTATACCATGCTAGAACCAAGCATATTGAAGTCCACTACCATTATGTAAGGGAGAAGCTAATGAGCAAGGATATTCAACTATCCTATGTCTCTACAGATATGCAATGTGCAGACATGTTGACTAAAGCTCTTGATGGTACAAAGTTAAGTAGATTCAAGTTGATGATTGGCTTGCAGGAAATCAAGGACAATTGAAGAATTATTTGGAGGCCAAGCATGTTAGGCTCGAGGGGGAGCTGTTGGTGCATTTTACCCAAGCCTACATGCTTGATATGCTTGATATTATCTTCATTTGTAAGTCACATGTGTGGTCATGTGAACACCTCTTGCAAAAGAGTTCATTTTTATCTCTTGTAATTGAAAAAAGGAAAAAGGAAAAAGATGGCTTACCTCATCCATGATGTAAAAGCAAATTCGTGGGTCTAACTACCTAAAACCACGAATTTTTGAGCTGAGGGAATATCTCTTAACTTTGGGGATCACTTTTAGGTGGATCCATTCGAATTCGAATTCAAAACTCCCTCCAAGAATAGCTATAAAAAAGAGAAAGAAGGAAGAGGCTATTAGCAGGCCTTGTACGTGACCATTTCATGTCATTTTGTAGAGATTGAAGAGCTTACTCCATAGCTCTACCATTCTACTCCCATTGTGCAAAGATTCATTGCCAATGTGGTTGTAATCATATGTGAATCTATACATTTATCATCATCTACTTCTCTGTTTTGTTCTGTGCTATACTCACTTAGAGTAGTAACTTCAGAAGGTCATATCGTGAGTTGTACGAAATGCTTTTCAATGTTTTAACATGCGTTGGATAGCTCTTACTGTCTACTTTTGGCATATAAATTTTCAAGGTCATTGGAGGTACAATTTGTGAGATATCTGCATTTTACTGCTCACTGGTCTATCTCTGCAGAGCCCCGAGAATGCTGGGCATGTTCCAGAAATTGATGAATCTTGTTCTCAGTGATCAGTCCATCATTTGAAGTGTTTTAACTTGGATTGCAAAGTTTTCTAAGTCTATTTGCTATGCCCAATAGGAATTTATCTAATTCCTACTAGGTTAAGAGCACTGTTCATTTTTTCGAGCAGGTGTATGTCCAAAAATAGCAAGTTTTGGGAGCTAGTCATTTCGCAACTAGTCTGTCTTGACTTAAACTTTTGTGATACATGTTTCAAAGTACTTGGCTGATATTTTGGTATATTTAGGAAGCTCAAAGGGTCTACTAATCAACTCTGAAGTCTCAGTTGGCTGGTGTGAAGCTGGTTGTAGCAGCACGTACTCATCTTTGGATTGCATCCACCATCTCTCTTCACATATGCTAGTAGACAATTGAATGCAGCTGAACGAAACTATACCACCACCGAACGGGAAGGATTAGGCATGCTGTATGCGGTTAAAAAGTTTAGACACTATTTGCTTGCAAATAAGTTTAATTTTTTTTACTGATCATCAAGCACTGTTGTACCTGGTAAACAAGCCATGCAATACAGGTAGATTGGCAAGATGGTTTCTCTTGCTAATGGAATACGACTTTGAGGTTCTGGTGAGGAAAGGCAAAACTCATTTGAGAGAAGACCATCTCTCTAGGCTCACATCTGGAGAGGCCCCACAAGGAGTATCAGATGACCTTCTTGATGCTTACTTGTTTAATTTGGAAGTCGTGCCATAGTGGGCCAAGTCCTCACTTATAATATTGACATATGGGCCTAAACATCCAGTAGCAAACACCCGAGATAAGGAGATAGTAAAAGCCCAAAAATACCATATCATGGCAGGATGCATGTATAAACATACCGATCAATGGATATTAGCTTGTTGCGTGGAAGAAGATGAGTACGTGAAATGGTTGCAGTTAGCACATGTAGGTGCATTAGAGCAGCACTACGCGAAGCAAAGAACTTTACAGACACTGAAGAGACTCGCAGTGCACTGGCCAATGATGGAAGCAGATGTCCATAGGATGTGCAAGGAATGCCCAATCTGTCGTACTAAACCACCAGTGGAACATGCCACTCTTTATCAGATGTCTTTAGTACCAGATTGGAGTGAACCATTAGTAGCCTTTTTGAGGACGAGAACCTTTCCCCAAGATATGACATTAGCTAGACAAAGAAGCGTAGAACAAGAAGCATTAAACTATACTCTCATTGGAGAAAATCTATACAGACGAGGAAAGGATGGGTATCTTTGATTATGTGTCCACGAGAGCGAATATCTGAAAATCTTGGAAACTGCTCACCAAGGTGTGGCAGGAGGACACTTTGGAACAGATAGAGTGATCAAGGCAGTACTTTTTGCAGGTCTTTGGTGGCCCACACTTCACATGGATGCACATACCTATGTGAAGAGGTGTGATGTTTGCCAGCGAACTCAGTATCCTATGTGAAAAGATGAGATGCCATTAAAACCTATGATGGGTGGACGTGCATTCTCTAAGTGGGGAATAGACTTTGTTGGTCCTATTAACCCCCCAGCTAAGGGTTCCCATGCTGAATACATTATTGTGGCCACTGATTATCTAACCAAGTGGGTAGAAGTAAAAGCCACGACGAAGAACGATGCTCAAACTACTGCTAAGTTCTTATTTGAGAATATGTTCACTAGATACAGGCTGTCAATAAAGCTTGTAAGTGATAGGGGCAACCACTTCTTGAATGAAGTCATTGAAAATCTTCTTCAAGAGTTCATGGTGATACACAAGAAGTCAGCCCCCTATCATCCACAAGCTAATGGGCAAGCCGAAAGCACAAATAAGATTCTATGCAATGTATTGACAAAATTGGTTAATAATAAACGCTCAGATTGGGACAAACAGCTACACCATGCTGTTTGGGCATACAGAGTTGCCTATAAAATGGTACTCCAAGCCACACCCTTTCAGATGGTATTCGGCCAAAATGCAGTGCTACCATTGGACTTCTTGATACCTACATTGAAAGTAGCACAAGAGCATGATTGGATAGGCCATGAGCTTTCCTCTAGAATCTTCGATCTTGAAAGATTAGGTGAAACATGATTGAGAGCCATAGCAGGAATTTATGCAGCCAAGAAAAGGCAAAAAGCATATTTTGACGCACATGTGAAGGATAAGGGTTTGAAAGCAGGAGACCTAGTCCTAGTCTACACCTTGAAGCAACATGCACGGAAGTTAGAGAAGAGAGGCTATGGACCAATGATTATCAATAGGGTCCCCACAAGTGGAGCGGTTCAACTAGCCGCTCTAGAAGGTGATATTCTACCAAGTTACATAAGTGGATGCAGAGTCAAGTTATATCAGGAATCCCTCACGAAGGAGATGTTAAATCGACTCAATACTGCAAAGAAACGTAAGGAAGAGGAAAAGCGAATTAGGGAAGAAGCACAGGAAGAAGCTTTAGAACGCATCCGACGAATGAAATTGAGAAGACATGGTAGAGATCAGCCTATGCCTGACTCTCAAGAATCTATAGGTTATCACATGGCCATGTGTGAGACTTCAGGTGAATGTTCCCATAGGATAGTCGATCGACGACCCTTTGTGACCCTAGAAGTAGGACAAGGAGAGAGTGCAAGGACCGTGAGAGATTTAATTGACTCAAGAGCAGCTACTAGTGCAGTTCAACTTTCTTACTGCCAAGAATTGGAATTGAAGGTGAATTCTATAGAGGCATATCTCATAGGGTTAGGAGGCATAGAAACCCCTTGCATCGGTGAGGTGGAATTGCCCCTCTACATTTGAGAGGTTCAAATGGCAGTCAAAGTGCTAGTATGTGAAGACGAGGATCTTACCGAACCTCTTGTCTTGGGCCAAGACTGGATCTATGATCATGCAGTCAACCTCAACCTAAGAAGTGGACTTCTTCAAGCTTGGGCAGGCCAAAAACGCATCACGATTGAATTAGAAAATCAAGCACTTAGGCCACTAGAAGAGGCACCAAATCCTGGTCCCTCTAGGAACACACATGAAGATAACGATGCTATTCTTGTCCAAAGTTCTATGGTGTAGAAGATTGTCACTCTTGACAAAAGTGCAGAAGTCAAAGAGGAGTTCCCTTCTTTTCCAAAGAGGATTCAAGGAAAGCAAGCAGGACAACATACTTCACAAAGAAGGCCGATCATGAAGAAGCATGAGCTATGACCAGGACAATATAAAATACCTCTTGGCATGAAGCAGATCTGGGTACGCAAGGGTGAACAACCCTCAGCTTTGGAGATAGGATCCCAAGGATGCACCAAACGTGCTACACCGTCTAGGATCACAACGAAGGAGTATCCGAGGAACCAATCTAGACAAACCATTTCGTGAGGTTCTAACGACCTTGGAAGTCTTGCCACGAGGGGATGACACTGTGCCTCCCTTTACCATTCGCATACCTAGACCCAAATCTGAAGGCACATCACAAGCTACCCCATCGGCTCCTCCTGTCCCTCCTGAATTTGAATTTCCTTCGATTGGAGACGCTGAAGGGATGAGTACCTTCAACTTTGAATCATTCTTGCAGAATACACAACTCTCTGATGTAGAGTTCTTTTTAGATACAAAAGAACAGGGCACATCTTCCCAAAGAAGGAGGAAATCCACAGAAGGCCGCCATGTACATTGGGATGATGAGCAACAGAGAACTTTGTCGCAACAACTAGAACACTCGGAGGCAGAAGAAGAAGCAGAAGTAGAAGAAACAATTGAAGCCCCAGCTTATACAGCAAAACTCCGGAGGCTATATCAAATAATGAACGAGTGTGGTCGCAACAATTGCTCACCAAACAGAGTAGTCGAGTGCTCATGGCTCAGCTATTGGAAGAAGCCGGAGTCGACTCAGAATACAGTGAAAGTCTCTTATTGATGGTAGAAACATATGGGGTAGTAGAAGCAGTTCGAACCGCGATTAAGAGGCATATGGTTCAATATGATCCACGAAGATTCCAGACATGACCACGGTCTGGTAAAAACATCTAGATTCCCATTACTACAAGGGAAGGACCTATTATTACATCCGAACCCATTGAGACAACCTCCCAAACAGTAGGAACCACTTGCCAAGAGATCCCCATCACTGAGGATGAGTCAACCAAACCACTACCACCGACCCCTCCCCTATCACCTCCTCGAACGGAAGCTGTAAATGTCAGCTTGACTACCCAACCCATAGAGCAAGCCTTCATCTTCCGTAGTCCAACCTCTAGTTCTACTTTGTTCTCCTCCTTTGAAAACCCCCTATATAATACCGCCACCGTCAAAACTGAGTCCTTCATAGAGCCTGCCCTAGGACAACCATCCCCCATGCCCTCAGCCATAGGCCATCCTGACTCTAGATCCATTTTCTTCGGATTCCCAGCCACCACATCCCCTTTTATGGCTTTCCCGCCTCCAAGTTCTCATTTTCCACCTCCCATACCACCATTCCTTCAACCCGCCCATGACTACTTTTGTAGAATGTATCAAGCCACCATCCCACCCTCCTCATCAATCCCATCCCCACCATCCACACAACACTTATGCACCACTCTCACCCACACACCACCTACCATTCCAATATACATGGTAGACACCACACTTGCATACCATGGTTAAAACAAGTTGAATACATAGGGCGCTCGCATGAAGATCAAACTATAGTGCAAAATCAGGCAATGCGCGTCATCCAAGAAACAGTATTACAGTCTAGTTATTTCAAGAACTTGTCGTCCAGATGTCCCATCCTATCGTCAGAACTTCAATACAGGCCTTACTATGTCATTCTGGCTGATTACAATGCGGAAAATACAGAGAGTCACTATGAAGATCCCCTCCTTCGCAACACAGTTTCAAACTGAGGATCTGCCTCTTGATGCGCAGAAAGGCAGGATCTATCAACCGACATGGCGGCAAAAGCTCCTAGAGACAAATCCTGAAATGCTCTACACATGGAACCATGCTCCTTTACATCTACTATAAAATCCATGCTACGGCCCGGTTCCTCGACATAGATCATGGAAAGCATTCAACATTAAAGTGCAGAACAACGCACAATGCAAGGAATGGCTAAACTACCCGTACATAGTGCCACCACAAGGACCACCATCAGTAGCCTACATGATGGCCACAATTCGACACTGGATGCCTCGATTGAAGCCCATGCCAGATGTGGCCGCCCAAATGATGCTTAAAATTTTGGATATGATGCAGGTAGTACTCAAAACATTCCGAAATGTAGCAGCACCACAGGTACGACTACCGGGGTTTACCAATGGAAATTACGATTTGGTGTATGTCTTGAGCACCACCCCCAGCATTCGGGTAGCATATGCGTGGCATGCACGAATTAAGTATCTTCCCGCATGCTATAAACAAACATTTGAAGACATGTTCCGATCAAGATTCTGGGAGTACCACTCAGAAGTGTTTGCACCTAAGCCAACACACCTGCTCCATCTCTTTACTTGTGAACAAGCCATGTATTCTGAGTACTACACCACACCGCAACCAGAGGTCCCAGGTGCAATAAATTGGGATGCATTGGAAGTTGACCTAGCAAGAGGCTTAAGGATAGGAGAACACGAACTAGCCACCTACGTCATCCAATACTATATCGACCACCCTATAGAACAAAGGTCTATCAGGGGCGATAGACGCTAGGAATGGGGGAGTGTTGGCATATAAGTCATATGAAGAGCATACCAGCACAAAGGAGCAGTCACGCACAATATGGCAACAAGGCCTAATCATTTTTTCCATGGACTATTCACAACTCAAGTGATTTTAATCACTACACAAACATTGTAAATTCCATTTTTGGTAGAACAGACTCCGTTTTGTTCAAGCCGAGGAGTGCTCGAGCTTGAGGAGTATTTGAATTAGCTACATACCAATTTTCATAATTTTTAGACTCCGTTTGAGCCCTCAAATAGGCTCTAGAACCTAATTTTTAACTAGGCCAGACACTAGGTCTGGACAAGGCCAAATCTAGACAAAAAAACTATAAAAAGAGCTAGAGAGCTCATTTTTGGGGGGTAGATTGTTTGTGAATTGAGCTTATGTAAGAGACTTTTTGACTAATGCAAAGAACTCCATTGTTCCTCTCCTTGTTCTTGCCTTGTGTGCGCGTGTGTGTGTATGTGTGTGCATGTTTGTGTGCTTCTCACTCACACACTTGTGCCTTCACTTGCTCATAGTCTTCATACTAGTCCTCATGTCTCCACAAATTGACATTTATGAGGTGAATCTCCTCACGTTGGTACTCACCATTGTGCTAGAGTGACACCAACACATTCACTCATACAACTGCTTCTCTCACCCCTTGTCATTCAACTCATACCATTCCCCCTCTCTCGATCACCTCAGCCTGCTCTCTCTAGTCTATCACTTCCCATTCTACCCTTTTCAATCTCACCTAATTATCTTGATCCTTCTCCCCCTATATGATCCTTTCATTTAAAATCCTACATCCAATCGTATGCCACATGAATAGTTGGAGTTCCATCACATATTGTTAGGGGGTGTCACTACATATGATACAGAAACAATTCACGGGGGCCAAGTACATGTGTGAGAGTCACATCCCTTTATATATACCCTGGTCTTCAGCACCTATGGGGATGGAGAGCATGGTCTTCAGCTTGACTACCTCCTATGATAGGTCGCTATTGTGTATTCTAGAGTTGTCATAAAAAAGGAATCCACATGGCTATCTCTGAAACTACATCAATATTTGTGGAATCCATATGCCTTGTCCAATTCATCCTATCAACAAACTTTGTAATTCTCTCTCCTTATGGTTTTGTTTTCTGATTCCTATAAAACCAGTCTTCACTAGTATGCCATACTCTCGCGTATTGTCACATGGACAACAATGGTTCCTAAGGCTTTTTAATGTTCTGGCCTTCTGTAGCTCAGTGATGAGTAGCACCTCCTTTAATGTCAATCCAGGAAGACGTGAGGATGGTATGAAGACCTCGAGCAAGTGGAGGCACAAGTGCGTGAGTGAGAAGCACACAAACATGCACACACATACACACACACACGTGCACACACGGCAAGACAAAGAGTGAGAAGCAATGGAGTTCTTAGATTACTTTCAAAAAACTCTTACAAGTTCAATTCAATTACAATCTAACGCCAAAAATGAGCTCTCTAGCTCCTTTTATAGTTTTTGACTAGCTTTGGCCCTGTCCAGACCTAGTGTCTGGCCTAGTTAAAAATTAGGTTCTAGGGCTTATTTGAGGGCTCAAATGAGATCTAAAAAATACGAAAATTGGTAAGCAACTACTTCTAAAGCTCCTCAAGCTCAAGGACTCCTCGGCTTGCACAAAATGGAGCCACAAAAAGGTGAACATGGTATTTACAGGGGTTGTTAGTGATGAGAATCACTTTTAATTGGTGTAAGGGTTTTGAAAAATTAAAGGTTGCCTTAGTGCTAGATCTGCGTGAATGCTCGTACTTGCTTCTTCATGAAGAAAATTATTGGCCTACTTGCCAGATCGTCGTTGACTCCCTTGTCTGCTTGTGCCTTCTCTTCTCTCTGACTCCCTTCTTAAGCTTCCTTGCCTAGTGAGTCCTTCAGTTCCAACACCCCCCCTCTCTCGCGTCTGTCGTCCCTGACAGACCCGTGTTGTGTGGGTTTTTGGATGTAGTACTCAACGACATCTTGTGCTAAGTGATGTTCTGCAATCCGCAACCCCTTTGCCAAGTCCGTGAGTAAAGCATCCCAATCTACTGGCCCGGGAACCTCTATATGTGGCATTCATAACTTTTCTGAATGGAGAGCTTGTTCTACTGCAAACAATTGTAATAAATGTGAGGGCCTGGAAATGAAGATCTCTGAGTGATATTCCCAGAACCCTATGACAAACATCTCTTCAAATGTCTGTTTGCAGCAGGCTGGTAGGTATTTGATGCGGGCATGCCATGCATAAACAACATTAATAGAGGGCGTTGTGCTCATGTCATAAACAAGATCCTGATTGCCTTCATTGAATCCGAGCGCAGAGAGGTGAGGTTCCTTAACATTCTTGAAGGTCCGGAAGGTGACTATCATGAGTTCAAAAATTTTAAGGCACATCTGTGTCATGACAGCTTGTACGTTTTTGAACCTGACACCCCAATGCCGAATTGTCGATATCATATACCCTACGGTAGGTTGACCTTTAGGTGGTGCTAAGTAGACATAGTTGAGCCATTTCTCACATCCTTTGGTTGTCAGCACCATCTTTGTGTATTCCAGCCACGACCTTCTTCGGAAAACAGGACAGTAGCAGGGATTGTACTTGATATACAGGGGCATGTTATTCCATGTGCGATTCATTTCCGGGTAGGTTTCAAGCAGCCGAATTCTCCAAGTCGGTTGGCGAATATTTCCCTGCTTGGCACTTTCTGGGATGTCGTCTGGTGCAAACTGTGTGGCAGAGGTTGGCTCCCGTGAGGTGTGGTGCTTGATTTCAGCATTATAATCCGCCATTAAGACACAAAAAGGAACATACAAGTCGTCGGAGGTGCCAATCCACCTGTGATGTGAGAGGTTTCTAAAGTACTCGGATTTTATGATTACCTCTTCCAATCGTGACATGGATGCTATTTGAACTGCTACCCTGTCATCATGGGTTGTGGCCACTTTCTCTAATCTCTGCATCCATTCAGGGGCCTCTATCTCAATGGTGTCCATGCCCTCTGCTGTCTGCTTGCCTCCAGGTGCTGGCATCTGAACGTACGGGTCCTCAAAAGTTTCCTCTACTTCGATTGGTACTAGGTCTTCAGGTTCTGGTTCTACCAAGGGGGAGGGTTGGCGTTCATACTCAAGCACTTTCTTTTGTAATTCTTTGAGTTGTGCTTTGAGCGCTGCTACTTCGTCAGTTGTGTCAGCTGTGGTTGGGACTTCTTTGGGTGGTTCTGGTTGAGCTGCCAATTGCCTTAGTAGTTCGTCTCTTTCCTTTTCTAAGGCTGCATGGGCTTCGAGGAGATCAACATGGGTTTCCAATATGATTTGCATATTGTCCGAGGGAATGGCCTTAAACTTCTCCGGGTCAATTTCTTGTGGGGAACCTTCCATGGCTACTTCCAAGTTCTCTTCGTTTTGTGTCTGAAGCCGTCTATTTTCTTCCAGGGCTGCAGACATATGCTTCCGTAATAGAGCCATGTTGCGGCGGAGCTTGAGGTTCTCTGTGATTTGGGAGTGTAGCAGATCATCCATTTGTTGTCTTTCTTCTGCATCTGGCTGCGATGGATTTGCCACTAATTGCTCATGTTGTTCTTGCAATGCACTAAACTACTGTTGTAATTGTTTCTTCTCTTTCTCTAAGTCAATGAATCTTCCTTGTAATGCTTCATGACTCCTGAACAAACTTGTATGCTGAGCATCGAGGTGCTGATAGTGTTGTTGTAGCTGAGACATGCACTGATACATGTTATTAAATACATTATTAATGGGGGTGGATGCAGGAAGGGTGTTAAGTGCAGAGGGAAAGGGAGAGGGGAAGGGAAGTGTGAATGCGGTGCTGGAAAATGGTGAAGTGGGTGGTGGGGGAATGGGAGATTGTGGCCGTATGGGGGGAGGGAGAGGTGCAGTGGAGGGTGATATGTCCATCAAATCCACGGTGGACGCAATAGTGGGAGTGATTGTGAATAGTGGAATTGTGGGTGCAATGATTGTGGTGAATGTGTACAGTGGTGTGTGCAGTTGTGAATATGAACTGCCCGGAAGTGTGAGAGGGGGAATGGGGATGTCAGTAGCTGCCGTTAGGATTACAGTGTTACTGGAGGTGTTGAGAGGGTGTATGGGTTGATTGGCGGTTTGTGCTTCAGTCATGGCAGTTGACTCGGAGGCGGTAACGGTGGTTGTTACATTAGTAATGGGAGGTGAATGTGGTGGAGTGGGAGGCGGGGGTGGCAAGGGGGGTGATGGGGGTGCACTGGACACATGGGTCTCTTCAGTATCGTGCACAGTGTGTGCTGTGCCCGTGGTCGTGACTGTCCCTTGTGTTTCGGATACTAAGACATTCATCTGTTTCCCTGCTCGTGGGGGACGTCTTCCGTATCTTCTTTCCGTTCTGCGTGATTGTGCCAGGGCAGTATGCACTGTCTCAGGTACTCCTAAAGCATCAGAGATCATATCCAGTGTGGCACGATATTGTTTGTCGACTCCTTCCTCCTCAAGGATTTGGTGCATGATAGCCTTTCCTGCTGCAAGGGATAACTTATGTTGTTGTTGGACCCTGTTGATGGTATCGTAGAGCTTTTTCAACTCCTTTGTATATGCTGGGGCACCCTCTAGCTCCTGTATAACTTCTTGCTCATAGTCATGCGCCTCCTCATCAGAAAATCCTTCCTGTTCATCCTCTTGTTCTTCTTCTTCTTCATCCTCCACTTCCACCACTTCTGGTTGTCTTGGCTGGGGTTGTTCTGTAGCCGTTTGTTGTCCACTACCCTGCTCTGCTTCGACTTCCGCATTAATAGCTTCAATGATTCTGGCAACTTCTTTATCCGTTAGATCTTCCAAAGTGAATCCGTGAGGAAATTCCAAATCAGTAGGTACTGGTGGAAACACAAGGTTAGGGCCATCTGTGCTGTGCCTGGGTAACCTGATAGTAAATGGTTGCACTCGTCTGGGAAGCCTTGGAGTTGTTTCAGGTGTTAGGGTTGCACCGCGGGCTTGTGCACAAGGCATCTGGACGGCGCCTCTCATCTTCTTTGAGGGAGGCCCTGCGGCTGACAGTCTGTGTTGAAACTCCTGTGCTCTAGTCCAAATGAGAGCCCTTTGCACCGGTACATCATATGCGAGACATCTATACACAATTCTGGTAAGCGCACAACATCCATACAGTACAGATTTTTGTTTCTTATACCACCTTCGATGAGCCAAATGGATTTGGTTGATAATCCAGTGGGGCATATTGATTGTCAAATCAAAGGCATCTGCTAAGTAGAGGCTAAACCAGATCTTTTTGGGAGGCATTGTGAACCTTTCTTGGGCGGGAAATGCAAAGTGCTGCATGACCATTCGCAAATGAATGGCGATTGTAGGCGTCATTGCCACCATGTCTTTTAACTTTGTCAGATTCCTATTCTTCATATTGTCGGGGACCATAGTCTCTTTCTCCATAGGAATGTGCATACCTTTCATGTCCAGAGCTTCCCTTACCAAGTTGATAGTCAATCTGAAACGCTTGAGCTCATTGCCCCTTGTGAGAGATGGGAGGACAAAGGAGCTGTATCCCTTTTTGTCTTTGCTCGGAGTAAGGGTGCTAATCAAATAAGAGCATCTTAGAAAATCCGGCTTTGGCAATTGGAATTTGAAGTACTCGTAGAGTCCTGCCTTCTTCCATATAGGTTTCAATCCCTCATTATTCTGCAGTCTTTCAAATTCCCTGGTGAAAAAGTGATACCTGCCCCAACGCCCATTGAATTCTATCTCGGCCTCCCACATATAAGTGCCTTCACCTAGGGGTCCTGCCACATCACTGAACCAATGAGAGTTTTTGCTGACTGGCATTGTGTGCCCCTGTGGAGGGTTCTGAACCGGTATGGCATGTAATGCCCTCAATGCCGTTGGTCATTCCTTTAATTCCTCCTCAACCGGAAGGCTTTCAATGTCCACAACTTGGGGGCTGGTGCCTGCCTGGGAGCTAGTTCCTACCGTATCTGCCATGTTACTTCTTGCTTCCTGTCTCTGTGAGAATATAGAAACATGTGTTAACATTGTATAGGACAAGAGAGAACCGTTGTTGTTCCCATTACAACATTAACATGAGGGTCGGGAGAGATTAATGGGTTAGTAAGTGCTCGGTGCGAGTGTGTGTGTGGTTAGGAGTTCGGTAGACCTAAGAGCTAAGTGGAATGATGTAGTGTGATAGTGATGTGGTTAGTAGATTGTCATGGATTTACAAATGGGGTCCGGGGGTTTGTTACAAGTCTTAGGCTGCCAAATGCAGTGGATGGGTTTTGCTCTTGGTTTCGTAGAGACTCTCGAGAGCTTTATAGGTGTGTCGGCTTGAAAATGAGGCCTTTTAGGGACCCATTTACAAGTGATTCTGTTCGTGCTCATGGGCCTTGGTGTGTTCCTGAGTGTTGAAAACGAGTGGATGCCGGCTGTGCGAGTGAATAGATCATGCTGTATAGGGTGTGGTCTTGGTGTAGCTATTTTAGCCCGCAAACAAGCCTTAGGCACCCAAATTTGTCTTGATTGTGGGCTAGCCTTCATCGACTTCTTGGGCACCCAAATAGACTTCACGTTAGCAGAAGGACTTCTGAAAGACTTCTTATTGGTGTCGTGTTGTTGGTTACTAATAAGAGGCTTTGCCCGTGTGGTTGGCTTGAGTGCAACCGGGTGTTCGCCTTTCCGCACCCACACTTGTTTCACTAGCTGAGACATTTTGCTGCGCAGGTACTTTTGATCTCCGACATAGGTAGTACTCTACTTCTTCTGCCTTTGATCCACCTTTGGTTGCTGCCTCCCTCTGGCCTTTGGAAAAGAAGGGAGTTCCGTTGCATCCCTGACTCCTTTTTTGCGAACATCATTCCTCTGCAACACATAGTTTTGGACAAGAACAACATGGTCATCTTCATGTGTACTCCTGGAAGGACCAGGAGTGTGTGCCTTTCCTAGTTCCTTGAGTGCTCCATTATCTTACTCTACTGTAATTCGACTATGATTGACCCATACCTGAAGAAGTCCACTTCTTAGGTTTAGGTTGACTGCATGATCATAGATCCAGTCCTGACCCAAGACAAGAGGCTCCGTGAGCTCTTCGTCTTGGCACACTAGTACCTTAACTATCATTAACATGTCCTGAATGTAGAGGGGAAGCTCCACCTCGCCCATGCAAGGGGTTTCCACACCTCCTAATCCTATGAGATAAGCTTCTATAGGATTGACCTTTAATTTCAATTCTTGACAGTAAGAGAGTCTCACCGCACTAGTGGCTGCACCTGAGTCAATCAATGCTCGCACGGACTGTGCACTAGTTCCTTGTCCTACCTCTATGATCACAAAAGGTCGTCGATCAATTATTCTATGGGAACTTGTTCCTGCGACTTCACACATTGCCATATGATATCCTTGATCTGCATAGTCATTTGTTCTAGGCTGATCTCTACCTTCTCTTCGCAACTTCATCCTTCTGATGCGTTCTAAAGCTTCTGCTTGAGCTTCTTCTCGAATCCGCTTTTCTTCTTCCTTGCATTTCTTGGCGATATTGAGTCGACTTAGCATTTCCTCTGTGAGAGGTTCCTGATATAACTTGACTCTGCATCCGCTTATATAGCTTGGGAGAATGTCGCCTTCTAATGTGGCTAGTTGCACTGCTCCACTTGTTGAGATTCTGTTTATAATCATGGGTCCATAGCCTCTCTTCTCCAGTTTCCTTGCATGTTGTTTCAAAGTGTAGACTAGTACTAGGTCGCCTGCCTTCAAACCTTTATCTTTAACGTGGGCATCAAAGTATGCCTTCTGTCGTTTCTTAGCTGCATATATCCCTGCAGCTGCCCTTAGTCTTGTTTCTCCTAATCGTTCAAGGTCAAAAAGTTTAGAGGAGAGTTCATGACCCGTCCATTCGTGCTCTTGTGCTACCCTCAATGTAGGTATCAAGAAGTCCAATGGTAGCACTGCATTTTGACCAAATACCATCTGAAAGGGGGTGGCTTGGAGTACCGTTTTGTAGGCGACTCGGTATGCCCAAACAGCATGGTGTAGCTGTTTGTCCCAATCAGAGCGTTTATTAATATTCACGAGCTTGGTCAACACATTGCACAGAATCTTGTTTGTGCTTTCGGCTTGCCCATTAGCTTGTGGGTGGTAGGGGGCAGACTTCTTATGAACTACCAAGAATTCTTGGAGCAGATTTTCAATTACTTCATTCAAGAAGTGAGTGCCTCTATCACTTATTAACTCTATAGGTAGCCAGTATCTTGTGAATACATTCTCAAACAAGAATTTATCAGTTGTTTGAGCATCGTTCTTCGTTGTGGCTTTTACCTCTACCCACTTTGTTAGATAGTCTGTGGCAACAATGATATATTCCGCATGGGAACCCTTAGCTGGGGGATTAATAGGACCTACGAAGTCTATTCCCCACTTAGAGAATGCACATCCACCCATCATAGGTTTCAGTGGCATCTCATCTTTACGTATAGGATACTGAGTTCTCTGGCAAACATCACACCATTTCACATAGGTATGTGCATCCATGTGAAGGGTCGGCCACCAGAAACCCGCAAATAGTATTGCCTTGATCACCCGATCTGGTCCAAAGTGTCCTCCTGCTACACCTTGGTGAGCAGTTTCCAAGATCTTGAGATATTCACTTTCATGGACACATAGCCTCAGGTAACCATCTTTACCACGCTTGTATAGATTATCACCAATGAGTGAGTAATCCTGGGCTTCTTGTTCTAAACTCCTTTTCCTAGCAAGCGTCATGTCTTGAGGGAATGTTTTCGTCCTCAGAAAGGATACTAGTGGTTCACTCCAATCTGGCACTATGGAAACTTGATAAAGAGTGGCATGTTCCACAGGTGGTTTAGTGCAGCAGATTGGGCATTCCTTGCACAACTTTTGGACATCAGCCTCCATAGTCGGCCAATGCACTCCGAGTCTCCTTAGTGTCTGCAGGGTTCGTTGTTTTGAGTAGTGTTGCTCTAATGCACCTACATGTGCTAATTGCAACCACTTAGCGTACTCATCCTCTTCCACACAACAAGCCAAGATCCCTTGATCTGTGTGCTTGTACATACTACCTGCCATGATGTGATACTTTTGAGCCTTTACTACCTCTCTATCCTGCGTGTTTATTACTGGATGGTTAGGCCCGTATGTCAATACCGGTACCAATGGCTTAGCCCACTGCGGTACAACTTCCAAATTAAACAAGTACGCATCAGGAAGGTCATCTGACACTCCTTGTGGTGCTTCCCCTGATGTGAGTCTAGAGAGATGGTCTGCTCGCAAGTGAGTCCTACCTTTCCTTACCACTACCTCAAAGTCGTATTCCATTAGTAAGAGAAACCATCTTACTAATCTACCTGTATTACATGGCTTGTTCACAAGATATAGCAGTGCCTGATGGTCAGTAAAAAATTTAAACTTTTTTGCAAGCAAGTAATGTCTAAACTTTTTAACCGCATATACCATGCCTAATCCTTCTCTCTCTGTAGTGGTATAATTTCGTTCAGCTGCATTCAATTGTCTACTAGCATAGGCAATTGGAAGATCCATATTACCTTCACCAGTAGGTTGCGCGAGTACACACCCAATAGCATAATTGGATGCATCCACATGAACATGAAATGGCTTGTTCCAATCTGGTGTGGTCAAGATTGGTGCTGAACATAATCTTCGTTTAAGCTCCTAGAAGGAGTTCTCACATTCATCAGTCCACTCAAAGTTAGTCAGAAGTCCGTACATGGGCTTTGCAATGACGGCATACATGTGAATGAACCGGTGGTAGTAACCACAATGCCCCATGAAAGCTTGTACTTCCTTGACATTCTTTGGCCTAGGTAGTTCTGCGATGGCTCTCACTTTCTCTTCATTAGTGGATATGCCATTCTTTGACACTATGTGTCCTAGAATCTTGCCTTGCCTGACCATGAAAACACACTTTTCTGGGTTCAAGCAGACTTGATATTCTCTACATTTGTCAAAGATTTGTCTGAGTTCAGGAATATGGGTTTGCCTAATGTTGGAATGAGCACAAAGATCATCAACATAGACTTCTAAGTTCTTCCTCAGGAACTCTTTAAACACGTGACACATCAATCGTTGAAAGGTAGCAGGTGCATTAGTAAGCCCAAATGGCATTACTCTAAAGGCAAATATGCCCCATTTAGTGGCAAATGCTGTCTTATGTTGATCCTCTAGAGCAATGACTACTTGATTGTAGCCCGAAAATCCATCAAGGAAGCTGTACACTTCCTTGTCTGCTACTCTTTCTAAGAGAT
The DNA here is from genome assembly GCA_020310875.1 of Ceratopteris richardii. Lineage (NCBI taxonomy): Eukaryota > Viridiplantae > Streptophyta > Polypodiopsida > Polypodiales > Pteridaceae > Ceratopteris > Ceratopteris richardii. Next base: position 177,823,843 of record CM035410.1, read on the forward strand.
GCTCTGTGATAGGAAGCGGATAGTTATCTCGGATTGTGGCTGCATTAACCTTCTTTAAGTTAATGCATACACGCAGCTTTCCATTTTTCTTGGGCACCACTACGATGGGGGATACCCACTCAGTGTGCTCAATTTCGTAGATGAATCCAGCTTCAACCAGTCTATCTATCTCCTCCTGGATCTTAGCACCGTAATTATCGTTATATGTATATGGCTTTTGCTTAGAGGGTTTGGCGTCTGAGGTCATGGGGATAGTGTGTGAACATATGTTAGGGTCCACAGCCTTCAAATCCTTGTAACTCCAAGTGAGTACATCTCTGTATTCTCTTAGCAAGGCTATTAACGCATGCTCTTCTTCCTCTGTTAGGTCATGGCCTATGTACGTGCATCTCTCCTCTCCTTCTTCTAGGGCCACTACTATTTTCTTGGTGGTTTCTTTGTTATCATAGGCCTCTCCTGAGTGTGCCTCTCGTTTAGGCATTCTTATCATGATTCTCCTGTCGTCTATCTCATACTTCTTAAAATTTTCCAGGACCTCAAACAAAGATTCTTCCTCTTCTGGTGTGACTTCTCTCTTCCTTCTTTTCTTTCCTTCTTCCTTCAGGGTCACTTGTGTGGCTAGCCTTACGTCACTTGTAAGCTCTCCATACCTCTGGGGTTGAAATTCTACTTCGTAGAAGTATTCTTCATCTGATGCAAAAGGTGGGTCCATAATGATTGACTCTAGATCGGAGTCGCTCACATCTTCAAATGCATCAGGGCTAGGTTCGCATTCTTCTAGAACTGCCTCTCCCATGATTGGCTCTATGGAGAAGACTGAAATGTCATAGCCATCTTCATCACAGTGAGGTGTCCATTGTTCTTCATTGATGGCTACATCCATTGTTGCTAGGATTTCTGCCCAGCCGTGGGGTTCAAATTCTTCGTCAGGAAAAACTATAGGCGCATAGGCTAGGTCTTGAATTGATCTATGTGTTTCTTTTGCACCTATCTCTCTGGCTTCTTCTCTCTTCTCTTCTTCTACTGCTACTTTGCACATCCATAAGTGGGTGTCTTCATGCATCCATGAGGATCCTGATCCTATGGAATGCACCGATTCCGTATCCTCTTTGGCTCTATGGATGGGGTTCCATTGGATAGGAGGGACATCTCTATGAGAGTAATCCTTGAGGTTGACTTTGGTCGTAACACCTAAGTGCTACAGGTACAAAGAATTGGTTCCCCAATCCTGTACCACTTGCAACTGTCGCATAAAGGGTCGTCCCAAGATCATTTCATAGGCATGGTTCTTGCTAAAATCACATATAGCAAAGGTATGCTCGAACGCGACACCACAGGTGGTGAGAGTTATTCCTTCTAGCAATCCTAAGGGCTTCTCAATATGACCATCGGCCATCTGCAACTTCATCCTCGTGGGCCTGAGTGCTGGCTTGCCCCAACGCTTCCATAGGGAAGTGGTAGCAATTGCAACTCCTGCGCCTGAGTCCAAAATTGCCTTGGTGGTGTACCCCTGGTAGGTAATGGGAAGATATGTGTTCCCTTCTTCACCTTCACACATGTCTCCTATCTTATCCAAGGGTATTTCTGGCACTGTTCTCTGGGATCCTACCTGGGAACGAGGTTTGGCTATTTCTGGTACTTGTTTGGCTACATGTTTCCATAGCTCTGGCCTCACTTTGAGTAGCTCTTCTAAGGTGAGGTTACATTGTACTTTAGTGTTTTTCACTACCTCTGTGTTCCTAGGTATGACTGAGTCCTCATTTCGTACCATGACCGTGGGTGCTCTCATACAAGTAGACTTAGCTTCCCATGGGCCTGTGAAGTGGGGTAATTCTTGCAGAGAGTTAGACTCAAAGTCTAATCTTTCCTGAGAGTGGGTGCTCTCCTGCTCCTCATAAATGGATGGGATGTCTTGTGAAAATTGGTCGCGTGCATCATTCACAAGTTCAATAGGAGGTGGGACCTCACTCTCTTTAGCCCATTTGTCTTCCTGAATCTCGCGTAGGAATTCTGGTGTGAATCGATTCATAGAAGATGATGTGTCTGGCTCCGTAGAGTTAGGCACATAGGCTTCAGGCCCATAGGCTGCTTGGGCAGGAATGCTTACTCTTTCACTTGCCCTGTCCTTATGTTGAGAGGCGGGTTCCTTTTCTGATTGTGCAATCAGCTTCTCTATTCTTTCTAACAGTCCATCAAAGTGCAACTGTGTCTTTGCTGAACTAGAGATGTTAAATAGGCGACTGGCTTCAAACATGGTCTGAGCCAATTCCACCATCTTAGCACAAATCTTGGTTCGTTCTAGCTCTAGTTCTACTCTAGGATAGCATTTTGCATGATCAGTCACGTTTGGCCCTTCTTGGATTCTGGCCTGATATGCCTTAAGCATCATATTAAGGTCCTCGGGAGTGGGATCTGCTAAGACTGATCCTACTCTTGGGGGTGGTGGGTTTAGGTGAGGCGGGTTGGAAGGTGGCGGTTCGGATGGAGTTGGGAATGGTGGAGGTGATGGAGGTGGGGCAGTGTGAGAGGGAGTTTGAGCTGTGAGTTCAGTTATCCTGGCCTTTGTTTCACTCAGGCTTTCCTCGAGTTCACTCATCTTTTTTGCCCATTGTCTTTTCCTTCTTTCACGACTATCTCTCCAAGCTCTAGTTCTCTTCTTTGTCATGCTCTCCATTTCACTAACTTCTGGGCTCTTTTCTTGGCCTACGCTTTGGTTCTGCTGCAAGGATTGGGCTCTAGTGATTACTTGTACTGGTGCAGTGGAAGTCACACTCCCTATGGAGTGTACAACTAACCCAATAACGTTAATAGGAGTGATTTTTGGCATATTATTAGGATTCTTAGGGTAGTCTCGTAAGAGATGCTCCTTTCCACACTCCTGGCAATAGCCCTGGATCGTCACTGATTGGGCTTGGGTAGGTGCAGGCATGGGGCAATCACGAATGAGGTGATCCCCCTGACATCTGTAGCATGGTCCTCTAGGGAATGGAGGTCTTACCTGCCTAGGTTGGGGTCTTGAGTTAGGGTTTGTATACATTACATTGGTGTACTCCGGTTCCCAATTAGGTTCATTTGGCTCTTCACTGTAATAGGACTCCCCATGTTCCGGAGATTGCATGTAGTAGGCCTGGGGGCTGTCAATATGCGTCGAATCAAAGCTATGGTCACTCGGGTCACTTTCAGAAAGCAATGGTGGTACAGGGACTATAGCTCTATTCAGGTTCTCTTCTGCAACTGCATATTTTACCGGGATCACATTAGCTTGGGTAGGGGGTTGTTGTGCTAACACAGGCTGAGGCCTTTGCTGGGCTTGATATTGTGGTTGGTAATTTTGCTGAGGCCTAGTATACTGTTGTGATGGGTATTGGTTCTGGTATCTGCCTTGTTGAGAGTATGGCTGAGGGTAGGTTTGCCTAACAGCTTGCTTATTGTATGGGCAGTCTTGTGCTGTGTGATTTGTGTATCTTCGTTCTATGGTGCAGTACTGGCTACTAGGATTTACTTGGGGTTGAGCCGTAATGGGACACACGTTCGCCATATGGTCACCCCCACAAGTATAGCATCTTTTCACAGGGACAAACCTTGGGATTTATTTGCTAGAGACACCTAATTTCTGAGCCACTTTCTCTGCAAGTTCCTCAATTGATGTGGATTGCGTGGAAGAGAGGCTAGAGGCACTATCTGAATCTTTGTATATCTTAGAAAGCTCTAACTCCTCCCCTAGGTTATCCTCGATGTCAATGCACATGCGTACACACTCTTCTATGGTCCTAGGGTCCTTCAAGTACACATAGGATCTCAATTTGGTACTTAGCAATCCATCCAGGAATAAAGCCACTTGCTTAGCTGGCGTGGGTAACTCAGGGGTAGGGCATCTCTCTAAGTATTGCCTAAATCTTCTCCCTGCAAGTCTCACGGTCTCTTGAGGGGTTTGCTTGAAGCTGTGAATCAGCGAGGAAGTGTTATGTCTTATGCCACTTTTAGAGAATTCGATAATGAAAGCCTCTAGGAGTTGGTCTATGCTCTTGAACTGTCTCTCATTCAATGGTTGAAACCACGTAAGTGCTGTGTTCCTAAGGGTTAGACCAAAGGCATTATATTGCGTGAATAAATCCTCCACTTGTTCAGCTCTCAAGACTTGCCTGAACTCAGCCACATGATCGTATGGATCTCCCGTGCCATCGAAGTAGTTCTTCATGGACTTAACTAGCTGGGTTGGTCTCAAAGTCCTTGTGTGCTCTCTAGGTCGTGGTAGAGGGAACTCATCGGCATTTCTTCGATGTCGTGGGGCTCTAAGTACCTCAGGATCTACTCTATTTGTTTCCGTCCTCGTTCTTTCTCTGCCCCCTGAGTTGGCAAAGCTTACCTCAGGTCTATCTCTATGTCTGTCTCTTTGGGCTCCATGAGCTTGGGATGTTCCAGCACCAGGGTGACCATAGGAAACATTCGATCTTGGTTGGGGAAAATAAATTCACCCTTCCAAGTGTAAGCGTGCCTATCATTTTCTGTAACCACAAAGATCCTTTCCGAAGAACGATCTAAGTAGGTCACTCTACCTGGGCTGTCTGGATCTTTAAACTCATAGATCATGATTGTCCCTATGTCAATTGGCTTGTCTGATTTATACCTCCAAAAGGCTTCATCGGTTTCTCGGTTTAGCAGCAGATCTATACTCTTATTGTCCTGTGGGATCCACTCGGGAGTGATGATCCTTGTTAGCACTGACTTTCCACGAGGGGTCCTAGGTTCTACACCCATGTTTCCTTGCTCCAAGTCACCTAAATCCGCTTCTGAGATCACATTTCCGAATTCGTCTGTCCTATCTGGGTGACTGGTGACTACGTATATAGTTCCTTCTTTGTCCGAGTATGCTCCGTTTTCAAACTTGACAGCGGGGTGCTCTAGTCCAATGGATTGGTCAGGGTTTTTAATCTGGACCACGGATCTTCCTAGACCGTCCTCATAGATGCTAGCACCTAATCGGTTGGTCCTAAGGTATTCCAACTGTGTTTTGTAAGGGCCTTCTACTCTGTGCAAGTATGGCACTCCTGAACTTCCCGTAGGTTTGTCCATGCCTTGAGACACCTCTGATTCACTGGTATCAGAGCTAGGGTAGTATGAGTGGTGGCTCAACTGCTGGGCCCAAGACCTAGCAGTGTGGTTGACACTAGCCTCTGAAGACCTAAGACTTTGTCTATCTCTTCTTAGATGTCGCCCTGATCTAAGGTTCATAAGCCTAGTTAAGTAGCCCGATTTTTGCCCAGAGTACAACCTCATTGCCGATCAATTGGTATCAGTCACTTGATTCGTTTTTAGTGTGTTATCATGTTTATGATCTTGTCTGATATTGCGTCGTCAGGAATACTTGAGTATTTTTCGTACTTTAAGTTGATCGTTCCACGTTAAATTCTTTTTCTTTAGGATTCTCAATCATACAAAGATTATGTAGTTATCTTGAACTTTGAGTATTTAGGTAGTCTTCAACTTGATAGATGCCTATCGCTGCCCTGGCTTACTCCTATCACTAGTCGTTCTTAGCCTAAGCTAGGAATTGACAAAGGGAGTTGAGAATTTCCAACCTTTTGTTTCCTTCTTGGTTGCCCTTGAGTGCCCAGGAAGCGTGTTCCCAAGCTTGCACTTACTCTTGCTTAGATGCCCTTCGATGCTCTCAATAGATCTTTAAGAGTTCCAAAGTTAGCTCAAGACCAATTTGCACTGTGATTCTTTGGAAAACAATTCTAGAGATCCCTAAATTTTGTTCCCCCTAGGTATGGTCAACTTCAAAATACCCTATCTAATAATCCTGATCTTAATTAACTATAACCAGTCGATGTTTTGGTTGTGCTCCCCACGAGCTTTCCAACAAAACAAGAATCACAACAAACGGATTTCGTATGAGAGAGTTATGTCAGTTCAGGGTTCTGGTGCTAAAACAGGGTTCAAACAGGCTAACAGATCACAGGATTTTTCTCAAAAGCACATGTGTAGGGACCTCACAACTCACTAATTGCTAGACCAATATGCCCAAAAACTATCCCCAAAGCTTAGAATAAGAAACCCTAATTTTTTGGCCAAAAAGCCTGTCAATCGCGATCGACAGGTCTGTCAATCGCGATTGACAGAGGTGTCCGTCAAGGCCTGTCGGTCGCGATCGACACGTCAGTCGCGATTGACAGTGTCAATCGCGATCGACAGAGTCGGTCGTGAGTTCTGTCAATCGCGATTGATGGTGTCAATCGCGATCGACACTTTTTCCGGGTTTTTCGCCGTGATTTCAGTCAATCGGGGATGTGTCCGTCGCGATGGACACGTGGCTACGCGTAAAAGTCAATCAATCGTTGAATTTTGGTCGGTCGCGATCGACGGTGTCAATCGCGACTGACAGAGGTGTCGGTCGTGGCTGTCGATCGCGATCGACGGTGTCAATCGCGATTGACAGGGTCCTACGTGGCAGTCAATCGGCCGTGGGGTCTGTCGGTCGCGATTGACAGGGTCTGTCGGTCGCGATTGACAGGGTCTGTCGGTCGCGATTGACAGGGTCTGTCGGTTGCGATTGACAGAGAATCGCGGATTTTTTCTACTGTTTTTAGTGTTTTAGGATGTGCTCTTCATGCTTGTGCTTGTGGTGAACTTTGTTTTACCAAATGATCGAATTTTCTGTCGATCGCGATCGACAGAGGCTGGCGACTGCGAGACAGTTTCTGAGTATTCCGTACCTGCGCAACGTGCTGGGGATGATGATTCAGCAAGAACCTGCAAAATGCTCAAGAAACATGCAAAAACAGTGCAAGCAATATCGCTCTCTCGCTCTCTCTCACAAGTAGAATGAAGGAAATGAGGTGGAGATGGTGATATGATCAAAACTGAAAATTTTCGCGATGATGGAGATGGAGGTGGGAGATGGTGATGATGATGATGGTGATGAAGATGGTGAAGAAAAAACAAGAAAATAGATGAAAGTGAAGAAAATACCTACAACTCCAACGCGTCAACTCTACGTCTTACCATCACACGCTCGTCCTCAAAGCTCGATCCCCGGCAACAGCGCCAAAATTTGGTGTAGCTCAGTGATGAGTAGCACCTCCTTTAATGTCAATCCGGGAAGACGTGAGGATGGTATGAAGACCTCGAGCAAGTGGAGGCACAAGTGCGTGAGTGAGAAGCACACAAACATGCACACACATACACACACGCGCACACACGACAAGACAAAGAGTGAGAAGCAATGGAGTTCTTAGATTACTTTCAAAAAACTCTTACAAGTTCAATTCAATTACAATCTAACGCCAAAAATGAGCTCTCTAGCTCCTTTTATAGTTTTTGACTAGCTTTGGCCCTGTCCAGACCTAGTGTCCGGCCTAGTTAAAAATTAGGTTCCAGGGCTTATTTGAGGGCTCAAATGAGATCTAAAAAATACGAAAATTGGTAAGCAACTACTTCTAAGGCTCCTCAAGCTCAAGGACTCCTCGGCTTGCACAAAATGGAGCCACAAAAAGGTGAACATGGTATTTACAGGGGTTGTTAGTGATGAGAATCACTTTTAATTGGTGTAAGGGTTTTGAAAAATTAAAGGTTGCCTTAGTGCTAGATCTGCGTGAATGCTCGTACTTGCTTCTTCATGAAGAAAATTATTGGCCTACTTGCCAGATCGTCGTTGACTCCCTTGTCTGCTTGTGCCTTCTCTTCTCTCTAACTCCCTTCTTAAGCTTGCTTGCCTAGTGAGTCCTTCAGTTCCAACACCTTCCACTCTCATATTCACCTTTATTATGATAGAGATTTTCCTATAAAGGCGCACCGTAGTTCATGACTCTGAACCTTCATCAATGTTGAAAGGAAAAAACTACTGGCCTCCAAGAACATGCACCGAGAGAAAAAAGAACAAAAAAATGTGAAGAGTCCATGCCCATCTTCTCTGTATCGTTGTCTCAAGGATCTTTCCCTCCATCACTTGAGAGAGACATTCCCGCAACTCTCGATTCTGACCTTCACATGACCCATCATCAGTTTCCTGATCAGCTCCTTCCTCTGTTTCTGCTAATGTCTGCCAAGCCTCCCAAGATCTAGCACCCCCTTCCGTTTGATGTTGCCCCCCCTTGTAATGGAGAGCTCTCTCCTCCCCCCCGCCCTGCATTGTCTGACATGTCAAGGGGCAGTTGTTAAGGCAGTTGACCGCCACCCACACCCCCAAATCTCGAAAGGATTTTGCTATTGGATTACCGCAAACCATAAAGGCATCAAGGATATGTACATCGGAGGCAATCAACTGTATATGGAGAGGTTTTGTATCCTTTAAGAGAGGAAGCACCATCCTTATCAACTCCCTAAACGATTTCACGTCCATGATGGGTGTACACAGATACAATGGTATTCCAAGAGACAACATCATGTACTTGCATTCTTTTAAACTCTTTATCTACATCCTTGAAACGGCCACATTTTTTGCCCGATCAAAATGTCACGTAAGGTACTGCCGAAGTTCGGCATTAGCCTACTCTCCCGGACTTGAATTAAATAAAGAGAGAAAAGTACAAGAGAAGGGGACTAGTCCCCACGGGCCCTCCCAAATTCCACAAAGCAGGAGAAGCTTTTACAGAGCTTAGATGGCATTACAAAGAAGGTTAATCACCCTCTCATCACCCTCATGAGGGGCCCACTTGGGTTTGAGCTTGTTATTGATCAAAAGGAGAACTTGATGGTGCCTGAAGGGGGGGGGGGATTTCTTACAGTCAACAATCCTTTTGCCAAGGAGGAACAACGATTTCTCGATTGACCACTCCTTGGGGGAGTCTTCGAAGTTGAGAGCACATCTTTCTCGCCAGATTTTCCAAAGGACCTCCCCTCTGATGGGGTTCCAAAGAGTTGCAGAGCAGCCGATCGCTTCTCCCAGCAGGGCCTGCTGCCAATGCTGCCATGTGCACATATGTCCATAGATGCAAATACACAATTTTCTCAAATATTTGGAAAAAATAACATGTCTCGTTAATTGCATCTTCCATAAACATCGTATCAATAACATACAATCAACAAGATTTCCCATGCAACATAATCCCGTTTCCTTGCTTTCAATGTCGGTGATCAATGCTCTTCACGTGGCACCTCCTCAATCATTTCTCTTTTTTTAGACTCATCTTTGTGAAGAATCCACGTGATTTTTCATTTGTTGTGAATAGTCCTCTACCGAAACAAGGCGCTTTGCAAGGCATTGTGCACTTTCGTTTCCTACGTTCCTCAATTCCTCCACCTCTATAGCTATTTCCCTTAATCCTAGTGTATTTAGGTCAATATCATTTCGATGTTGTGTCATTTTGCAGTCTAAATACTTCACTCATTTTTTTGCATTCTCTGGTTCCAACTCATGCATCCTCTTTTCGTTTTCTTGAAGAGCTTTCTCTATGCTCTCAAATAATTCGTATAGCCTCTTGATTTTCTCTGGAAGCATCATGTGTTTTCTTTCGAGCTCCTCAAATCCATCTTTATGTTTTTGCTCAATTTCATCGAGCTTCTCCACTAGACTAAGCTCTTTGCATCTTCTTCTTTCTAAATTCTCTATCTTCTTTTCTAATTCATTTCCTCTTGATTATACTCCTCCAACTCTCTTGTACACTTCTTGGAAGCTCTTCTTTGAATGACCCACTCTATAGTCCCCTTCAAAGTGTTCATCTCCTCTAACACTCCTTGAATTGCCCTTAACTTTTCCATTATCAACATCAACTCTTCCTCAATTCTATCGATTGTTTTATCATTCTCTATACATATCCGTCTTTTGTCATCTCTCTAAATCATCCATCTATCGATCGCTTCTCTTAGACTCGCATTCTCTCTTCCAAGTTCTCCCATTTTCTTATCACTCTCATCTTGGAAACCTTTAATCTTCTCTAACTCCAAATGGAATTCCTTACTGATTCTACCTACTTGATCACTATATCTACAAATTATTTCTTGCACTCTCTTGATTTCCTACTCTCCTCACTCAATCCTTCTCATCAAATCATACTCCTCTTGTTGGAACTCATCTTCGATTGTAAGGTAATAGCAATCTACTACCACTAAATAAGAGGTAATCTCCATGACTTCTCTCTCTAATTATTTATCCTTTCTAAAAACTTTTCGACTCTGAAGTTTTTCAATTTCCTTCTTTAGGTTTTTGTTTTCTCTTTTAAATTCTTGGTTTTTTTTCTTTCTATGAATTTCCCCATCTCCTTCCATCTTCTAAAATCTCTATTTTAGTTTGATTTTTTTCTAATCTCTCCACCTTGGCCTTTTTGCTAACTTGATCGTCCTAAAGCCTACCCAATTGAAATTGCACATTTGTAAGTGCTTTTAAAGTTTTATTTTCAGATTCATTGACCATTTGTCAAGGTCAATGACCTCATCTGGCCTTACATGCTCAGAGCCACTTTCCATTTTAATCGGCTTTATCATTTGAGAGGGGATCCTTCTTTTCCTTGAGGTCCCAATTGATGGAGAACCCTCACTTTTTACATTGTCCTCCATTTTCAACTTCCACATAGAGAGAAGGGAAAGAAAGACTAGTTTCCTTCCTTGTGACCTTCCCGTGAGAGATTTCTTTTACCTTGCATGCATGCTCACATAATCTCTTCTTTACACAATCTTTGCACATAGGAACAAACTCCAAAGGAGCAAACACTCGAGGGTAGAATTTGGCAATATGCCCAATCTCCTTGCAACACCAACATCTTATATAGTTTGAGATTGGACCAAATCAAGGACGTTTGTTCACATGAACTCTCACTGTTGGATCAAATTTAGTTCTTCTATCAATCCTACCAAAGTTCATCTTCCTCACGTTCGTTTTCTCAAAACCCCAAACTTTCCTTTGCTGCACCATTTTTGCAAGGACCAAAGCAATTGTGGGGCCAAATTGGTTGTGCCACAGGATTGGGTCACCAAGCAAACTCATAGCAATCTCTCTTAGATATTCTAAGCCAAGCCCCACCGGCAATGCCAAATGAAGTATGCTATGAAGCCAAGGAAAAGATGTTGTTCGCAAGTAAATTTGCTTAACTTCTTGTATTTGTGCAAACTTTCCTCACCCTAGGCCCACGAACATGCACAAATACACTCACTTTTTCGATCCCTAGTAGGATCACCAAAATGTTCAGGACACAAAGCCATCACAAATTTATCTTTTTAACCTATTTCTCAGGTCTCTTTACGATCACCTTGATCCAATGCCTCCTCTTTCTCAATATTTATCAAATTCGAGGAAGTGGTCGATCGGGGTTACTATCCAACTTGTCACCTCTTTTTCTTACTTTTTTCCTTCTACCACCCACTAAGCCCCTCTCCCCTATTACTGCACTCTTAAATGAACACTCTAGACTCACTTTCGACTCACCCACAACTCACTTTTTAACTCTCTTGCTAACTCTTCCAACTCATTCACCTCTCAGTCTCAAGTTCTCCACCATTTCCTCTCTCCTTCATATCACTCCTACATAAGACACCGAAAACCTCACATATCGCAAGCTCACACACATATCAGCCTTTCACACACACACACACACACAAATCAACACCTATATGTATATGCATGCACAAAAACACATCTTTTCTATTTCTCGTTTTCCCTCTCTTGTCCAACCACCCATACATGGAGCGCATATTTAAACCTCTCTTTCTCCCTCTTTTTATTTCTCCCTCTTTTTATTTCATACTTATACACTCAGAATCGGGCCCATTTAAGTCACTCATACACATAAGAAAAAGGAGCCCTTGCATGCATCCTCACCTTCGTGTGTACATACATTTTTGCATTCACATACACACACACAATGGAGCTCTTAGGCATACCATCCACACAGTCATGTGCACAACCCGTATTTATGTATGATTCATCACATAACACATAGATGTTCAACATATACTTCCACAACTTCAACACATGCACACCCAGATTCATGCATGTAACTTCAAAATAACTTACACATACACAATCATTATCACACTTTTTCAAGAAAGAATGAATCTTGATGCGTAGTTGAAACTTGGAGTCACTCACTCCGATTTGCATATTAAAGGGAAGAAGGAAGCCATATGACAAACAATCATTTAGCAAAAAGATGCCTTTTCGAAGAAGCTCCCATCATATGGCTCAACAACTGTTCAACATCTTTGATACACACTTCCCCGTATATTAACCACAAAAGAAATAGAAATATGCGGTTGCCTTCATAATCTATCATGATATCAGAGGATTTGATTGTGTCAATAGATGCTTTCTGAAATCATTAAAATCATCGTCCTAAGCTACTAGATTGTTTTTGGAGAATAAGAGAAGTATCACATTCGAAAGTAACTTTGTATTCTTAAGATGTGTAATGCTAGCAAGAGCTTAAGCCTCCAAACTCCTGGTGTCTGTCCTATATCCTTCTTGGGAACAAGACTTTCGACACTCTCCTTCAGCATTGGCTAATGCCCTACAGTTTTTTGAGGAATCCTTGAAGCTTTCTTTGAATGATTAGGATCACCCTTTGATTCCCATTTCTTGCGAATCCCTTGAAATATCCAGACTGTAGCAGTGGCTTTCATCCAAAAGAAATGTTGGGAATAGGTAAGCTTCACTCAATACTGTTCAATGGTTAATATTGAAACTCCTATCCTGCTTTGTGCTATTCTAGACTACCTTAGACCCAACTTACATCTATTCCTCTCCAAGTACTTTAGAAATTCTTTCTATGCTGTGTAATTCAGGCCCTCAAATTGAGACCCTTCATATGGAAATCCTTCACCCCTGTTGCCACTCCCTTATATATAACATGTTCTATACTTGGCTCCTCGCCATGTCCTTTATGATACATGTAGGTAAGTATGTAGCTTCTTAGCTTTGCATCCTTCTTGTGATGATCGTGCTACTCCAAAATGTCACTCCCCTATTTGCGACTCCAATAGCATCAATAATAGAATACAAAACAAAAGCAGGAAGTCATGAGTCATAGAGTGGTTCCTTGCCATCTGCTGCATCAATACATAGGAGTTCAAAAATGTGCCTTGTTTGCTACTGCCTCTCTTTACTAGAAAGTCCATTCTGCCTATGGTTCTCATCCCAATCATTCTCTTCTTGCTTTGAGACACTACCTTTCCATCTAATCTTTTCAAAGTCTAGCTATAGTTACCCATGGAAAATTTCAAACTTGAGAGATTTGCCAGCAACAATAGTTCATCATTATCCCCTTTGTCTCTATCTAGATGTTGTGCTCTCTAGAATCCTTCTCATTCTCCTTGCTATGTGCTCACATAATAGGCAGGTAAACCATTCTTTCTTTGAAGCGAATATTATCCCCTTCTCTTCGAGTATGCATCAAAAACATCTTGTTGTCTCCTCTTCTTGTAGCATCCACAAGGGCTCCCCATCACCTATGCTACCTTCAAGATGGGGCTCTCTATCCCGACTTCATTCTCGTGTTCCCACCCTTCAAAACAATAAGCCCACCTACCAAGATTCTCTTCATCTTCTTCACCTACACAGAAACCAAAAACGAAAGATGGAGCAGCTCTTCTATAAGAAACTTCACTGCTGACCTTCGAATGACTATGAGACAAGCTTGCTCTCTTCTCTCCTCTTTCACTAGCACACACAAGGGAAAAAACAAGCAGAAGAGCTCGAAAAATGGAGCTCCCCACTAAGGATGAAGCCAAGGTGCCCTCCACCTTCTTTTTTCTCACCTCTAGAATAGAATAGCCCCCGAACTACTCCTTCCCCTCCCCTCACTTGTCGGAAGCTACTTGTGCTACCCTGTGTTTGCACTAATGAGGCCTTGAATGTACGAGAAGCAACCCAAAAACATCTGCACTCCCCATCCTTGAAGAAGCTTCGTCCTCCCCTCGCTAGCAAGCAATAACTATGCCTCTCCCAAATGCCGCCTTGTGAACAGTGGTATGGTGGCTTGGACATTCACTACAACATATGTTCTAGTGGATATTTATAAATTTAGATCATCCACAATCTTCTTTAAGTGGGTGGGTGCACCTTCATCAATGATACACTCTTTACTTGCATCTGATCTTCTACCACTCCTTCTACAAGGCTTTTATTGGAAGAAACCAAAAATAATTTGACAAAACTTCTTCTTAGAGGCTTGGGACTTTAAGGTGGTAATATTCTACAAGGCCATTTTACTGTGAGGCAACTCTAGAATGGAATAGAAGTGTCATATGAGTTTGCATCCCTAAAACATCAAGCAAGAGACCAAGAGAAAATCATCATAAAACTTGAACTAGTCCAATGACATAGCTCTTGCTCGGGGTCCTTCATGTGAAACAAAAAACATGTACATAATGAGCTCTAATAAGACAAGTCACTATTGCCAGAATTGAGCTAAGAAAACCTTGCATAAGGTAAATCCAATTAGGTGAAGGTAAATCAAACCCTAGGGAATAAATATAACCAAGCAAAGCAGATATAATGACAAAGGCAAATCCCATCAACATTATCATGTTTGGCAAGATCCATAAAGGAAAAAATTGCACAAAACAACTCCAAAAAAGTTGAAGAACATATTTGGCCGGGTATGAGCAATCTAAACCACTGTATTTGTAATTCTTCAGGGCCTCAATGCCATGTTTCCCTATGTATCCCATTCAAGCTATCCAACCTCCAAGCACTGCCCAACAATTGCTTACCTTTGCAACACACCTAAATCAAACACACATATTGTGAAATGAGCACCTGTTAGTACACCAAAAATCAACAACAACTGGAGCCAACACTCGAATCCTTGGTCCATTAATAGTTGAAGGGGATGCCCAAAAATATCCCTAAAGGTATTTTTTGTTGGGAGTGATGGCTGGATGCACTCAGAAGATCAGTTGATGCTGCAAAACCTGCTTCACACCTGCCCTCCTTTGACTCCAGATATGTTTAGTAGACTCCTTGAGCTTCCAAATGATACCAAGAAACCATATATATGCTTTGCAAATGTTATGAGTAATGATCAAATCAAGACAGACTACTTGTGACTTCAAAATCCTGAAAAACTTGCTATTTTGGTATTGACACCTGCTCACTGTTGTACTCAGTGTGACCAGCACACTTAAAATTGATGCAATTGCTTTTGGTCATGAACCATTAGCTTAACAATCTTCCATTTGCAAGTGGAATGAGAGTAAATGACTAACTATACTCTGAGAAATCAATTTAGCAAACTTAGGAACATCCCCGACATTTTAGGAACTGTACAGAAAAATACCAGAGATCACTTTGAGTGTAATTTCTCCCAAATGGTAGCTCCAATGACCTTCCACTTTTGTAGGCATGTAGTATGCTTCAAGCTTGTTCCAATGTGCTTTGAATCATCCAATTTGGTTCAGTAGATCTTGAGATATGCCTTGTTGAAGTTGACAGAGTTGAAGGTAGTCACTCAGAGAAAACAGAGAATATGAATGTAAGTATATTGACTAAATCTAATGATTGTACATTCCCATTGGCATGTAATGTGATGCTCAATGGTACTCAGAGGTGTAGGCTATGGTGTAGCTCTCACACACTCAAGGATTGAATCAGAATTGCCTCGGGAGAAGTGAAGATACCCGCGACTTTTTTCCTTGTATCTTTTATAGAAGTTGAATGAGATTTTGAATTTCAAATCCAAGTTAATCTCCTAGAATCATGTACCTAAAAGTGAATGAGTTATTCTCTCAATCATCCATCTACTTTTCCACGACTCTAGTCTAGTAGGTGTGATTACATGATTGATAAAGTCATATAGACTTTTTACATTGGATAAAAAGTAATAACCAATTAAGTATTGGTTCCTATGGTTCAAAGTTCATGTAAATACATCCTTCAAGGGTTCAAACTTTATCCTTCCAAGATTCCAATGTTCCAAGCCAATGTGTGTAGGCTTGTTTTGCACCAACAGCTCCCCCTCAAGCCAAACACTTTGGCTCAAGTCTTCTTCTCTAGTCTTCAATTATTTCCTGCAATCCAATCATGGATTTAAATCTGCATAGCTTGCTTCCATCCAGAGCTTTAGTAAGCAAATCTGCACATTGTATATGAGTAGACACATATGATAATTGAATTTCTTTGCTAAGTAACTTCTCCCTCACATAGTGGTAATGAACCTCTATGTGTTTTGTCCTAGCATGATAAATTGGATTAGCTGCTAGGTGAAGAGAACTTGTGTTATCACCAAATATAATTGGTGGCCTTGTGTATAGGCCCAATTCTGAATATAAAAGCTTTAACCATATGGCTTCTTGAGTAGCATTTGCTAGCCCTCTATACTCTGCCTCAGTAGATGATAGAGCCACTGTGGGTTGTTTCTTGGATGACCAAGAAATTGGTTTATCACCTGCAAAACATATGTAACCAGATGTGCTTCTCCTGTCATCCTTGCAACCTGCCCAATCTGAATCTGAATATACCTTAATATCAATGTCTGATGAATAGGGAAAGTACAAACCATGATTTTGTGTTCCCTTTAGGTACTTTACTATCTTCTTAGCTGCCTCCAAATGAGGTACTCTTGGTTTGTGCATAAATTGGCTAAGTACACTAACACCATATGATATATCAATCCTGGTTAAGGTAGCATAATTTAGACTACCTACCATACTTTGGTAACCTGTAATATTTTGGAGTTCTTCCCCTTCATGAGCACTGAGTTTGTGGTTGACCTCCATAGGAGTGCTTGAGACTTTAGCTTCCTGCAAATTAAACTTCTTGACCATGTCCTGAATGTACTTCTTCTGATTAATAAAGATACCTGAATTTGTATAGACCAGTTCAAGTCCTAGGAAGTACTTCAATAACCCAAGATCATTGATCTTGAATTCCTTCATCATTTGTCCTTTGATGTGTCTTATTCCCTGAACATCATTTCCAGTAATAATGATGTCATCAACATAGACACACAAATATATTACCTCTGAATTGTTCCTTTTGATAAACAATGAAGTGTCTGCTTTACTCATTAAAAATCCTTGGTCTAGGAGGTAGGTTGTCAACCTGTAATTCCATGCTCTAGGTGCCTGCTTCAATCCATATAGAGCCTTCTTCAATTTACAAACATGATTTACCTTCTTGGGATCTTCATAGCCAGGTGGTTGTGACATGTAGACTTCTTCAGATATCCATCCATTGAAGAATGCATTCTTCACATCCAATTGGTACATGTTCCAATTCTTGGATGCAGCTACACTCACCATAACTCTGATAGTTGGCATCTTGGCCACAGGAGAAAATGTCTCCTCATAATCAATGCCTTGGGTTTGTGCAAAACCCTTGGCTACCAACCTAGCTTTATACCTGTTTATTGTACCATCTGAATTCCTTTTGAGTTTGTAGATCCATCTGGATCCTATCACTTTCATGGAGTCCTTCTTGGGTACCAAGTCCCAAGTATCACTCTCCTTGAGAGCCTCCATTTCTTCATTCATTGCTTCCTTCCATTCAGGTTTAGTGATTGCTTCTTCAAATGTACCTGGTTCTTCATTCAAGAGATCCTTTGCAAGATACACAGAGTGCTTGGTTACAAGTGAAGTATCATACCCATACCTAATAGGTTTCTTCTTTTCTCTTTGAGATCTCCTCATAGCTTGAGTTGAGGATTCTGGATTATCTTCTAGTTGCTTCATCTTCATCTTCCCTTTGGATTTCCAAGCCTTGAACTCTTCAATGTTGATGGTGTCTTCATCATCTGAGCTTGTGTCCTCTTTCTGAATTGATTCTTCTCTGATAAGCTTGGGAAAGTCTTCTTCCATATCATAAGGTAGGCTAACCTTCTTGCATTCATTTTCATACCATGAATCATTCTCATCAAAGATGACATCTCTGCTTACCTTAAAGCCTTTGTTTGAGGGGTTATAGAACCTGTATCCCTTCTGATTCAAATCATAACCAATGAAGATACATTTTTCAGCTTTAGGGTCTAGTTTTCCCCTTACCTGTGAGGGAATATGCACATATGCAACACAACCAAAAATTTTGCAGTGATCCAGAGATGGTCTCTTACCATGCCAAGCCTCATAGGGTGTCATTCCATCAAGTGTTTTTGATGGCAACCTGTTAATTAAATATGTGGCAGTAGATACACTCTCTGCCCAAAGATAATTTGGCAATTTCTTTTCATTTAGCATAGATCTAGCTGTCTCTACAATGAGTCTATTCCTTCTTTCAGCTACCCCATTTTGTTCAGGTGAGTACCTTGTAGTAATCTCCCTCTTGATGCCTCTTTCCTGCAAGAAATCTTCAAAGTCATTGGAGAAGTATTCTCCACCACCATCTGACCTTAGCTTCTTCAAATGTCTACCTGTTTGATTTTCAACTAATGCAAGATACCTTTTGAAACAATTAAATACTTCATCTTTATGTTTCATGAAGTATAAGACAGTCCACCTGCTATAGTCATCAATGAAGGACACATAGTACCTTGATCCAGATATGGATGGCTCCTTGCTTGGTCCCCAAACATCTGTATGCACCAATTCTAGATAATCTTCATGCATAAAACCTTTCTTGGTATAGGGCAATCTGTGTGACTTACCAAATTGACAAGCCCCACACTTGTATATCATGTGTTGCTTGGATACATTAGGTATCCCAAGCACACATTGATCCCTACTCATTTGTTTTATGGTCCTCTCTCCAATGTGACCTAATCTCTTGTGCCAAATCTCCAATTCTGATAGTGTTTGATCCTTATAGTTGTACAAAGCAATACTCTTTGTGTCTTCTAATTCAAAGGTAAACAATCTACCTGATTTTTCTCCCTTGGCTATCCTTCTGAATCCATGTCTTGGATCCTCCACATATGCACCATGTTGAGTGAACCTAACATGTAGACCTTTTTCCACAATCTGACCTACACTCATCAGATTTTTGGTGATTGTTGGAACATACAACACTCTGCTCAATAGATTCTGATTACCATCACTAGTTTTGACATTACCTACTTTAACAACTGAATGTTTAGTGTCATCACCTGTCTGCACTTGGTGCTTGCCTTTGGGTTCTTCCAAATCAGAAAGTAATGCAACATTTCCAGCTACATGATTAGAGCAACCTGAATCAATGTAGAATAAGTGATCATCATTGATACCTGACTTAGATGTCATGTTCATGATCAACAAGGAATCATCTTGCTCCTCTGCATAATTGTTGTAATCCTTCCTATTTCTGTATCCACTTTGATAGTTGCCATTGTGATTGTAGTTGTTGTTGTAATTATTGTTGTAGCCATGATAGCTTTGAGATTGATTGAATCTGCCTCTGCCTTGAGAGTATCCTCCTCTTTGGTGACCTCTTCGTCTTTGGTTCTTGTAGTTTTTGTAGCATTCATCTGTAGTATGGTTAGACAAGCCACAGATATTGCATGGAGATTGATTGTAGGGTCTCCCCCTACCTGACTTACCTCCTCTGCCCCTACCTCTAGAAGATCTACCTCTCCCTGCATAGTTTGCTTGGGAGGTAGAGCCTTCTTCATCAACCTTTTTGTTTTTACCCTTGTCTTTAGTCTTCTTATCAGTATATAGGGCAGAGGGATTGTTACCTTTTGATTGCTCTCCATTCTTTGTGATCTTTGCTTCATGTGTAAAGAGTTGTCCAATCAGGGTTGTTAGATCAGGTGCTTGGATGTCCATGTATAAGTCCATTGCTGTGGTAAAGCTCTCCCACTTGTCATCTGCCTTTAGTCCATTGATCACTTGTCTGACTATTTGCTCTTCCTCAATTTCTTCTCCAACACTTGCAAGTTGGTCTGCAATGTCTTTGACCTTGGTGACAAAGTCTGAGACACATTGTTTTGATTGCTTCCTAAGAGTTGTAAACTCAACCCATAGCTGATTCTTTCTGGCCCTTGTGCTTGATGAAAAATATGTTGACAAGGTTTCCCAAGTCTCTTGGGAAGTCTTACAATTCCTTATATGTGGTAGAAGGAAATCAGAAATAGAGTTTAGAAGATATGACCTTGCCAAAGCATCTTTTTCACACCATTGGTTGAGCCTCTCATGTTCATCCTTTGTAGGTAGGCCTCTGGTTTTGAATGAGGGCAACTCCTCATCTCCTGAAATGTATCCATACAAGCTTCTCCCTTGTAGATAGGTCTTCATTCTCAATGACCAAGCTTGGTAGTTGTTCCTGTCTAATTTGTCAATAAAGGAAGGGAAACCATCACCCATGATTACCTTATTTGCTCTGATACCACTGTTGGGAGTGATGGCTGGATGCACTCAGAAGATCAGTTGATGCTGCAAAACCTGCTTCACACCTGCCCTCCTTTGACTCCAGATATGTTTAGTAGACTCCTTGAGCTTCCAAATGATACCAAGAAACCATATATATGCTTTGCAAATGTTATGAGTAATGATCAAATCAAGACAGACTACTTGTGACTTCAAAATCCTGAAAAACTTGCTATTTTGGTATTGACACCTGCTCACTGTTGTACTCAGTGTGACCAGCACACTTAAAATTGATGCAATTGCTTTTGGTCATGAACCATTAGCTTAACAATCTTCCATTTGCAAGTGGAATGAGAGTAAATGACTAACTATACTCTGAGAAATCAATTTAGCAAACTTAGGAACATCCCCGACATTTTAGGAACTGTACAGAAAAATACCAGAGATCACTTTGAGTGTAATTTCTCCCAAATGGTAGCTCCAATGACCTTCAACTTTTGTAGGCATGTAGTATGCTTCAACCTTGTTCCAATGTGCTTTGAATCATCCAATTTGGTTCAGTAGATCTTGAGATATGCCTTGTTGAAGTTGACAGAGTTGAAGGTAGTCACTCAGAGAAAACAGAGAATATGAATGTAAGTATATTGACTAAATCTAATGATTGTACATTCCCATTGGCATGTAATGTGATGCTCAATGGTACTCAGAGGTGTAGGCTATGGTGTAGCTCTCACACACTCAAGGATTGAATCAGAATTGCCTCGGGAGAAGTGAAGATACCCGCAACTTTTTTCCTTGTATCTTTTATAGAAGTTGAATGAGATTTTGAATTTCAAATCCAAGTTAATCTCCTAGAATCATGTACCTAAAAGTGAATGAGTTATTCTCTCAATCATCCATCTACTTTTCCACGACTCTAGTCTAGTAGGTGTGATTACATGATTGATAAAGTCATATAGACTTTTTACATTGGATAAAAAGTAATAACCAATTAAGTATTGGTTCCTATGGTTCAAAGTTCATGTAAATACATCCTTCAAGGGTTCAAACTTTATCCTTCCAAGATTCCAATGTTCCAAGCCAATGTGTGTAGGCTTGTTTTGCACCAACATTTTTAACATGATTTATTTATGATCCTGATGCCTCACAAAATGTATTAAGACAAGCCCAAAAGGTGTCAATGCTTATCGGATCATTATGCACAAAAGAATTAGTGTCATCAACAAAGAGTCTTATGATCATCTAGTCTTGATTGAGAGGACGACCAAGACCTTGAATAAGACCTTGGTGTGCTTGATGTTTAACAAGGTAACTGAGACCATCAACTGCAATAGTAAAGAGAAATGGGGCCAATGGGCATCCTTGTCTGATAGAATGTTTTAATCTAATCACTTGAGAAAGTTGCCCATTGATGTTAATTTGAGCTTTTTTTCCCTAAAATCAAAAGCAAGAGCATTAAATGCTCTTTCTTGATATTAAGATATAGAGGTAGATTAGTAATAAATACCAATGTCTATGTGGACCATCTACATGATTTCATACAAAATGGATTCAGTCCATCTAATGCAATACCCAACTTCAAATTGCATTCTACCTTTGGAAATTTTGGCCATCAACAATGCATATGTCAAATTGTTGGACTATGTACCAATATTCTCATTACACCATCGATGATCTTATGCTTGACATATGATATAAAAAATTTAGCTAATTGGAGACTTTGAAACATGTATTAATCATGGTGTCAAAGAAAATGTCTTATACCTTTCTTGGAACCATTATCATTTTTATCTTCCTAACAAGGCATTTGACATTTTTAGAATGTCACATTATCCTCATGCTGACCTCTTTATAAAACATAATCATTGGGACAAGCATGTTAGGAAGCATGATCAAATCCAAGTGCACTTATTGATTTCTTCATCTTATCATATGATGGTTGTTTTTTGTTAGTAAGAAATTCTATGATAGTAGCCTAAAAGTTTATTAAAAGAGTATAATTTGGTAAAAAGACATAGTTACCATACAAACATGAAACAAATAAATTTATATAATATACCATTAGTTTTGAAACAAGTACATTAATCCATCCAAATAGATATTGAAAATTTAGTACATGTAAGTTTGCACTTAGTTCTATCAACTCACATCCTTTATAGATATTCTTAATGTGGAGAATGAATTCTCCTAGCCACAAGAAGTGTGTAGTGAGCCCTTGTAGGTCCAACACTTGGAGAAACAACTACACCTTAGATTGCTTGCTGCTCTTAATTCAAAACTCAGATTGATCTATGGCTTTAGTTCATTGAAGTGGACAAAAGAGATTTCCAATAAGCTATAAATCACATGATTAGGATAAGTTTTGGTCAGGAGAGCCAACATACAAAAATAGGCTACCTATCCATACAGGTATGCTAAATGACTAGAATTCACTCTTTGTAACTCACATAATATAGATCCTTTGAAAGATATATTTGGGATAGCAAAATCACACAAGACAAGTACACACATGTATGCTAAAGAACTAGCCTTCTTTCTCAAACTGATAAATCATAGAAAATAGAAGCTTTGAAGGAGATATTTGAGACAAGGTGTTTAAATGAAAGAAACAACATGACTGAGTACAAAGTGATGCGTAGCTAGAAAGAGTCTATGAGAAAATAAAGTGACAAAATGGCTTCTAAGAACAAATCCAACTACTAGGGACTCTTGCATCTTTCTCTCCTTGTTGAGAATGTGCTCCCACTCCACTTTTATAGACAATGAGCATGTGAAGAAGTTTGTGCATTCTTCTTAACTCACCACTTTCATTTGATTGCCCGCTACATGCCACTCACTATGAGGCAGATACTGTATCTTTGAATCATCATTGCTTTTGACTATATTTTTTTCCTTTTTTTCCATATTTAGATTTATATTCAACTTTACCTTTATATTTGGTAAATTTATCCAAGCATCGATCATGTGAAAATGAGTTTGCATATTTATCTTCAGCACTCCTCCTCAAGCTCATTTGGGAGTTATCTTTAGCCATGTCTTGCAAATTTATTATATCCTTGAAACCTTTGAGTTTGAAAGCATCCAAGAACTTTGTAAACATGTCTGCAACTTGCTCTTTGGTTTTGATTAACTTTATCTCCACATCTTTGCTCATTACCTTCTCCCTTACATAATGGTAGTGGACCTCTATGTGCTTACTCGCATGAAACATGGGATTGTTTTCCAAGTAAATACTTGACATGTTATCACCATAGATTGGAGTGGTTCCAACTTGCACTTCAAGATCAGGGAAAAGCTTTTTAATCCACATTCCTTCACATGTGGAAAATTCTAATCCTTGATAATCAGCCTCCATGGATGAAAGTGCGATAATCTATTTCTTCAAGCTCCCTATGATAAGTCTGATTCCTATCATGAACACATATCATATGGTTGATCTCCTATTTTCCTTTGAACCTACCCAATCAACATCATTAAAGCCTTTGACTTGAATTTCTTCATCAAACTTATAAAACAAAGCATGATTTACTGTATGATTTATGTATCTCAACACTTTCTTGGGTGAATTTAAATGTTGTCTTGTTAGAGCTTGCATAAACCAAGAAAATACACCAACAACATAAGATAGATAAAGTCTTGTGATTTTTGCATAGATTAATGATCCTACAAAAACTCTATATGTCATTACATCTTCCAATAGTTCTCCATCATTTGACCAAATCTTTGTATTTGTGTCAATGGGCTGAGTGTGTGGTTTGCATTCACTCATTCCTAATCTGAAAAGAACATCCAAAAAGTAGATGCCAACTTTCCCATAAACAACTTCAATTTCTAAAAAACTATTTCAGCTCTCCAAGATATGAACTTTTAAACTCTTTCGCAAGATTTCTTTTAATATCTTTAATCCCTATAACATTATTGTCTATTATGATGAGATCATCAACATATATGAAGATATATACCTCTCTATTTTCTTCCTTCTTCATGTGCAATGAAGGATATACACTACTTGGTTTGTATCCACACTTAGTAAGATACTCTACCAATCTGTGATTCCATGCTTGTGGTGCTTGCTTCAAGCCATAAAGTGCCTTCTTCAATCTACAAACAAAGTTTAAATGATTTTCATCTTCAAATCCAACTGGTTGACTCATGTATACCTCTTCTTGTAGTTCCCCATTGAGAAAAGCATTTTTGATGTTGACTTGGTATAATGGCCACCTCCTTGAAGCAATAATTGCTATTAAAGTTTGAATTGTTCCCATCTTTGCAACAAGGCTAAAAACTCCACCATAATCTATGCCTTGTGTTTATTTAAATCCTTTGATAACCAATCTAGATTCATGTAAAGCTAGTGAAACATCAAGATTCCTCTTTCCTTTAAACACCCAATTGTTTGGAACAATCTTCATACATTCTTTGTTTGGGACTAGCTCCCATGTGTTATTATCTTTGAGAGCTTTGATCTCCTCTTTCATGGCTTTCTTCCATTCCTTTGGTGTGCAAGCTTCTTCATATGTCTCAAGCTCTTTGTCTTTGATGACCTCCATCATGTATACAAATGTTTTGCCATGAAATTATCATACCTCAACCTTTGAATTGGATACCTTGCCCTTGAAGATATTCTTTCATTGCCTTTAGAAAGTTGCTTCTTCAACCTATTCAGCTTTACCTTCAGAGTGATTACCTCTTCATATTCTTCTTCACTTAGATCCATCTCACTGTTTGGAGCAACACTTCTTTCTTTAGCTCTACTATAAGTTGAATTTGAAGACAGAGAATGACTTCAGAGTCTCCCACTCCATGTTGAACATTCTTCATTTGATGTAGATTCCTCTGGACTTGAAATCTTTGTGCTTGACTACTAAACTTCTTAGTTCCTGCATAATCATCACAATCTTCTTCAAGAACCTTTTCCTTTCCTTTATCTTCAAACCTTTCCTTTCCTTCAAGAAACTTCATAGTTCTAACTTCTTGTGGAATGTGAAGAAAGCAAACACATCAAAAAAACTTGAGGTGTATAAGATCAGGTTTCTTATGAGAATATACCTCCTATGGTGTCAAGTGATGTATTCCCGATGTTGTGCACCTATTGATCAAGTAACTGGAAGTTGTGGTAGCTACAACCCAATAGTACAATGGTACCTTCATCACATCAAGCATGCATCTTGCAACTTCAGTGATTTGCCTATTTTTCCTCTCAGCTACTTTATTTTTTTGAGGTGTATACCTACAAGTAAATTGCCTTTGATCCCATTCTCTTGTAAGAATTTTGAGAGTTCTTTGGAGCAGTATTCCCCTTCACCATCAAACCTTAAGGTTTTGATATACCTTTTTGTTTCTTTTTGAAGTTGGGTTTTGAATCTCTTGAATATAGAGAATACATATAATTTTTGCTTCATACAAGACATCCATAACTTTCTTGACTGATCATCAATCAAGGTTACAAAAAAGCTATAAAAATCCATTGATGATTTTTGGGTAGGTCCCCATATATCTGTATGTATCAAGTCCAAGATATTTGGGGCCACATAATTGCTCCTCTTGAAAGGTTGCCTCATTTGCTTTCCTAGTTGACAAGCTTCACATAAATCATCTAGTCCAACACTATTAAATTTTGGACAACCTCTTACCACTTCATGTTTGCACATGTCGGAATGTTGATGTGTCCTATCCTTTTGCACCATATGTCAAGCTCTGAAATCGTCTTGTTCCCAGATTGAATGTACATGACCTTCCCATATGGATGTTGGATATCAAAGTGAACATCCTTCCTTCTCTTCTACCTTGAGCAATGACCTTGAAACCTTCTTTTGGATTCTATATGAAGCACCCATTCTCATGGAATATGACATGATAGCCCTTCTCTACCATTTGTCTTACTGAAATCAAGTTGTTTGAAATTGTAGGAATATGAAGAACATTAGATAGTACCTTTGCTCTACTTGTATATGAGAGCCTTATATATCCAATATGTTCAATCATGTGTTCAGTATCATCACCTATTTCAACATATCCTTTTCCACTTGGTACCTGTAGATAGTGAACAAACTTCCTTGGCATGACATATGTTTACTACAACCTGAATCATGTACCATTTTTTGTCATGTTCATAGGAACTTCTATATTCATGTTTCATTGCAAGTAATGTCTCTTTGCTTCCTTCACTTGAGGTGCTTGCATAGTTGCTTGAATCCTTTCATTGCCTCCATTTGGTCTTCCATTTTTCAGCCAACAATCACTAGCAAAGTTTCCTACTTTACCACAATGATAGCCTGTTATACCTTAATGAGAATTGTAGGAGCCTTATCCTCTTCCTCTACTTCTACCTCGACCTCTTCCTTGTGTGTTGGCATTTGATCCATCCTTGTTGACTTCTGAATTGTTTTAATTGTAGTTGGAGTTGTTGTGACCTCTTATTTTTCCTCTTAAGCCTCCTCTTGATCAGTTCTTTTCTTTACCTTGACCTACATATAATGTTTGCTTGTGGCTGTCCTTTCCTTTGGTGCCACCAAAGCTAAGCTCTTTTGTGACAAGATGAGGGATTAGTTGTTCAAAACCTGGGTATGCATCCTTCAAGTTAGTGAAAGTTATAAAAGGCTTCCATCTTTCATCTTCTCTAGTATATTCAACTCTAGATTGACTCAATCTTTTCTTGATTGTGTTCAACCCATTCTTGAGTTGAAGTTTCCTAGCTTTTGTATTTGTTGAATACTATAAGAAAATAATAGCACAATAGAATATACTAGTAGATAGAGTTGAAAGAAAAATGCAAAAAAAGATAGAAGCAAATTGAGAGATAACGAACTCAAAATCTCAAATTTCCAAGCGTATTGCAGTTACAATGATGGTGTTATCCACCCATGCACTCCCACTATGGAGCTTAGATGGAAATCTAGATAGACTCTAGATGAAGGGCTTATTAGTGCACAATGCTATATAAGGCTCAACCTGGGCCATGCTTGTATAACTTTTACAAGGGGAGTGAATAAAGATAAATGTAGTTGGGAGATACATAATATTTGACAAAATATACAATCTGACAATATCTCCATGACTAGAACCCTCTCAGCCCTACAGGACCCTGTAGAAGGGAGCAAGTCCCCCTCTACACTCCCCCCATTAAGGTTCTATGGGGAAACCATGTGATGCCACATGGCCTTTTTTTCACCTTCAGTGACGACCCAATGGTCTGGAGGTTTATGCCTTACTTAACTTAATGGCTAGGCTCACAAAGATAATCTATAACCATCAATGATCACACATAGATCTCATGTAGCTTAAAAGTTAGGGTTCCATAAATGTTCGGGCTCTCACAATGGCTTCTCCTCATAATGGGGGCCTTACAACTTAGAGCACCATGGATCATTTGTGGTCACTTGAGGATGGATTATTGAACATATCTAACAAATACATCCTTTCAGCTTCACAAGCATCCTTAGCTATTCCTAGATGCTGAATATGCCTACCATGGCAATAGTAATGATTTGTAAAATGAGGAACATGACTGTCCTATTCCTCTCTTCCCATTCTTTTGCTTGCCTCCTTTGGACTTTGGTGGCTATAGCTTGATTGATTTGAGGTTGAGCATCATCTCCACTCATGATACCCCACAAGCCTTTGCCCATTAGGTAGTTGTTCATTCTAAACTTCCATAGGGGATAGTTATCCTTATCCAATTTCTCTACTTGTTGACCCAAGTCAACCATTGATGACTATCAAAAACTTTGAGACTTACCTCGAGTAGTTATATAGTCCTTTGCTCTTGAGTTTATGAAGCTCCCCCTTGCCTTCGGGCCGCTCTTTTGCTGTGCTTCAGCTGCAACCTTGTTGACGAAGATTTTGCACCAATTTTGCTCAAATACCAATTGTGGAGAATGAGTTCTCCTATCAACAATAAGAAGCATGTAGTGAGACCTTGTACGTCCAATACTTGGACAAAGGATACATCATTTGTGCACTTGCACCCCATCATGGTTTGAATGTGCATCAATTGTACATTAAAAATGCAATTTTTAATGGACATTCACATAAAGAAGTGTATGTATTTGAACTTCATGGTTTGTGCAAAGAGGGCATGAGAAGAACATGTGCAAGTTGAAAAACATATTATATGGTTTGAAGCCTTCTTGGTATGAGAATATACAAGCCTACTTGATAGCACATGGTTTTGAGAACAATCCAACTAAGATCCCCTTATATATGTAGATGATGTACTTCTAATCATTATTGTATATGTTGATGATGTGCTGCTCTCACTGGTCCTAATGAAAAGCTTATTTTCTGAATTTAAGGCTGCTTTGCATGCCTCTTTTGAGATGTCAAATTTTGGACATTTGTATCTTCTAATTTATGCAAGTTCGTTTGGGAATAGCTTTGCATAATGAAAATACATTGAATTTTTTGAGCTTTTTGGCCTTGAATATTGAAAACATATTAACACTCCCATGGAAACAAGCTTACCATTGAGTCTTCATGATGCTAGAGATGCATTTGATGTTGTTCTCTATTAATAGGCTATTGGATGCTTGATTCACTTATGCATAACTCGGCCTGATATTAGTTTGTTGTCTCTTAGATGAGCAAGTTTATGCATTGCCTAGGTTTCAAGCTTTGTCAGATGGCTAAGCACATCTTTCACTATTTGAGTGGTACCCAACTACTTGGATTATTTTATCCCAAGGGATCATTATACCCAAATTTACATGCTTTTCCAAACACAAACTGGGTTGGTTGCTATGACACTTATGTGTCCACTAGTGGCTTTTTCTTCATGCTTGGTAGCTTATGCATATCTTCATTGAGCAAGAAGCAACCTACTATGGACACTTCTAGTTGTGAGGCTGAGCACATATACACATACACTAGCTTATGGAAATTTGAAGATATGACTATATAGCTATATATATAAATAAATAAATACACACACACACACACATATATCTATATATATATATATATATATATATATATATATATATATATATATATATATATATATATATATATATATATATATATATATATATATATATATATATATACACACACACACCCACACACATAGATAGATATATCAATTTATATTCTATTGATATCGAACTTTGGTTTATTTTTCAATGCTTTTGTGGAATAATATAATTGTGCTCTATGTTTGTTACATGTGTATATGAAAAAAATTAAAGGAAAAGAAACTAATTACTATTATTCATGATGAAACTCGACATTATCACAAGTGCAAAATATTAATGTTAGTGCAAACTCGACACCAAAGTAAGATGCTTTTTTGTAGGAGTTGAATAATATTTGAGGATTGAATAGGATGGAAAATAAATTGAGCTCATGTTCAAAAACTACAAATAATCGTTGTGATATCAGCAATAATCGTTGTGATCCAAAATATTAAATGCATGTAATAATTGCGTATCAATAATTGGTTTGGCACAAAGAAAACGACTTTACCACTAGCAGTGAAGACAATATGGATAGTGAAAGTTCCATCATAGGATCGACTATTCCATAAATGGTTTCCAGTTCATTCCAACAAGAGACATCCCTCAAGGGAAAACAACCTATTGAGGTACCCTGGAAAAGACCCCACAAGAACAAATTCCTTAGTTAGGACCCCCTTTCAACAAAAAAGAAAGAAGAATCCAAGAGGAGAAAGAATAAGGCCCCTTCCCTCAAAGAGGGTAACTTACGACATGCTAGAGGGCTGACTGACCCCTCAAGAGCGACCATCATTGGTCAATGGCTTCGTGACATTAGCATAAACCTTGATTTTATCTATATCCAGGAGACTAAAATTGATGGAGGAGACCTCTGGAAACGTCTTCTACATATCTCCATGACCCATGTCTAGATTTCGACTTCACGCCCTCGGGGGTCTGGTGGGATGGTAATTGGGATAAATCAATTCTGGTTTGAAAAGCTTGAGAACTCCATTGAAGATCAGAGCCATTGGTGGATTGTCATTTCCTTTGGTGCCCCTTTTTGATTCATGTTAGTTTCTATGTATGCCCCAAATGGGGATTTGGAGAGACTGGACACCTGGGCCTCCTTGAACTCGCTCCCCCACAATGTGAAGCCGACAAGCCCACCAAAGAGATGTGAAGCATTCTTAAAAGGAAAAAAAGAAGAGAATCAATCCCTTTTTTGCTAGACTCAAATGGTGATGTATGCAATACAGAAGAAAAAAATATCGAAATCATTGAAGAACATTTTACGAGATTCTTGGGGATCTCGACTCCCCTCTCCCCTCATAGAAAGGAATGCATGGCGGCCATCTCTCGGGTATCCTCTCATAGGATCCCACACAACCTTCATGCCCTGCTTGATGCCCCTATCTCAGAAAAAGAAATCATTGAAGTCATTGATCACCCCTCCTCATTTGGTCTAGCAAGAGGCGCTCAAGTTTGGTAGACTTTCGACTTTTCTCAACAATGGCATCATCAAGTTAAAGGGGAAAAGAACAAAATTGAGAACTGGCATCCGATTACGATGCTTCAAGCAGGATATAAGATAATAGCTAAAGTCATAGCCAATAGAATTTCTGGCCATCTGAGGGTTTGGCTAAGTGAGGACCAAAAAGGTTTCATCAAAGGGAGGTCAATTTTGGAAGCCATAATTGACATTTGGGAAGGTCTCGGCTTCACACATGAGTCTAGAAAAGATGTGGTTTTACTCAAGATCGACTTTGACAAAGCTTACGAGTGGCTGGAATGGGACTATATTTTGCAATCTCCTAAAGATCTTGATTGCAGCCAAATTCACCAAGATGATCTCCACCCTTTTGGGAAACACATCGACTCAAATTAATGTTAATGGCCACCTTTCAAAGGCGATCAAATTAAAATGATTGATTATACAAGGATGCGCGTTAGGTCCCCTTCTCTTTGCCATCACCACGGAAGGACTTAGTCGGCCGGTGGAACAACAGGTGGAAGTTGCAATATCAAAGGCCTCTTATTGCCCGGCAACCATGGCCAGATCACCATGAGACTTTTTGTTGACAATATGAACCTAGTTGTCCACAATGATTGTACCAGCCTGGAGACATTTTTGAGGTTCCTGGATACTTTCTACAAAGCCTCTAGATCCAAAATCAACCACTCAAAGACCGCTTTCAGAGCTATTGTTGGGATCCAACCCAACCTTTTCGTTGAACATGGTTGTCAAAACATTCCTCCAGGCCAAATTTTCCGGCTTCTTGGGATCTCCTTGCACTCTGGTGTCTTGTTGGAGCAACGGTGGAACTGAGTCCTGACCAGACTCAAAAGCAAGCTAAACTATTGGAGAAGTATGCAAGTGAATCTCATGGGTCGCGTAATGTTCATTAACAGGTTCCTCATTTCGTCCAACATTTACTTCCTCTCTTGTTGGAGACCAAAAGAGCAAGAGCTATCCAAAATGGAAGAATTTGCAGGAACTTCCTTTGGATGGGTGACCACAACAGGAGGAGGGTGCCTAAAATCAAGTGGTCCATCTGCACTAGCCAAAGGGATAGTGGGGGACTTGGTATTTTGGACATTGGTTGCATGGCTAACAAACTTGTGACAAAATGGATTATTAGGGTGTGGTGCAATGGGGAGACTTCATGGGCCAAATTAATCTTCATAAATAAGAATGAGTTGACTTTTTTGGGAGTCTCTAATTGGAAGAATCTCGACATTTTGACCCTTTTGTTTTCCTCGATCCTGGTTTTCGTGAAAGTCTCAAATCTGGTGTGCTCCCTATGGAAGAGTTGGACTAAAGTTAAAAGCTTCATAAGAATCAGTGACGATTGGAAGTGGGCAGTGAGTATCAGACATAATGACTCTATCTGGTTTCCGATCCATGGCATTAGGAAGGTGGAATCCTGGAACATTCGAAGTGCCAAGAGGCTCTGGAACAAGGGCTTCAAAAAATGGTTCTTTGGAAACACGACACCAACCAATGGATCAACTTCGAGGATATTGACCCTACCATAAACATTATCTATGAAGAATGAAATATTTTACAAAGTAGACGTCTTGCCTAGGACCGCTCTAAAGTGCATCTTCTCATGGGACATGATGTGCCATGCCCACTAGGTCGCAGATGGCATAATGGTAATTGCCTAACAAAAATCCCGAATATCAAAGGAAACATTGATTATCAGGTCAACCTCAACAAGAAGTGGTTTCTATTGTGGATGCGGTTGCGGTGGGATATGAAGTTCATGGCTATCTAGCACCCTCTCATAGAAAAGAAAAAGTCTTTCCTCTTATGGAAAATTCTTCATGGGGGAATCTCGACCAACCTAAAGGCTAGCAAAATTTGTGGGGCATCTCCTTGGTGTAAGCATTGTTGCCGGTCCATTGAAGATGTTGGTCACATCTTCTTTACTTGTCCCAACTCCGATAGGCTCTGGCAGATTGTTGGAAAGAAAATTAGACTTTAGAAGCATATGAGCTGGAAAGAACCTCTGCCGCGAGAAGCGATCCTCTGCTTGGCGACTCTCAAGAATGCCATCAGAGGGGAGATCCTCTCGAAGATCTGTTGGGAAAGATGTGCTTATAACTTTGGTGACTCCCCCAAAGAGTGGTTAATTGAGAAATTGTTGTTCCTCCTCGGTAAAAGAATTGCCAACTGTAAGAAATCCTCCCCTTTGAGGCATCATAAAGTGCTCCTTCTGATCAACAACAAGCTTAAACCCAAGTGGACCTCACATGAGGGTAATGAGAGGGTGATTCACCTTCTATGTAATGCATCCTAAACTCTGTAAGTTCCACCCTTGCTCTGTGGGACTCGGGGGGTCTCGTGGGCAATAGTCCCCTTCACTTGTACTTTTCTTTTCCTTTTATTTAGTACAAATTTGAGAGAGTAAGCTAAGGCCGAACTTTCGTTATATTAAGAAAAAAATAATTGGTCTCGCACAACGAGCTTCAAGATCCTTACGGACACAAATTCCTCTCTTATCTGTCCCATAGCTCACCCTCGTGCAAAGACTTAACTTGTATCTCATTGCTATTTCTATATGCATTTCAACTTTATTTCAAACAAGGACAATGGGACCGAGATTGCATACACAGGATATTCCTTGTCCTCTCTCTCTCTCTCTCTCTCTCTCTATATATATATATATATATATATATATATATATATATATATATATATATATATATATATATATAAAAGCTTAATCATCCTCTACACATATTACCGCTCGCCCTCGTGCAAAGACTAAACTTGCATATCATTGCAATTTCTTTTTACATTTCAACAACTATGTTCCAAGTAAGGATAATGGGACCAGATGTTTTATGCATAGAGGATATCAGTTGTCCTCTCTTTCTCTCTCTCTCTCTCTCTCTATATATATATATATATATATATATACATATATATATAGATATATATATATATATATATATATATATATATATATATATATATATATATATATATATATATATATATGAGTATATGTGTGCGTAGTTATGCATGTGTGTATGTAGCCCTCATTGTATTAATGCTTGCATAGAATGATTCGTTATTGAATAATTCTTTTGCTGAAAATCTTTCTCTTAATTTTCTATTAAGATATTGCTATTGGTTTTATATCCACCTATCTATTAAGATATTTCTATTGGTTTTATATCCAAGCATTTCAAACTATAGCACGTAGTACAGTTCTTCAAGTGCGTTTTTTTCTGTGAAGAGTTAGTCAAGTGCGTGTTTCAACCTTCGGAGAGAAGTCGATGTACTGACCTCGAGCTCAACAGGAAACAATGAGCTCAACAGTGTCTTGATTGCGATATTGCTAGATAGGCGGGCAAGGAGGACGAAACATAGCTAGTAGCAAGATTGTCTGTGGCCTGTATCAGACATAATGACTCTATTTGGTTTCTGATCCATGGCATCAGGAAGGTGGAATCCTGGAACATTCGAACTGCGAAGAGGCTCTCGAACAAGGGCTTCCGAAAATGGAAATGTCTTTGGAAACACGACACCAACCAATGGATCAACTTCGAGGATATTGACCCCAGCATCAACATTACCTATGAAGAATGGAATATTTTACAAAGCGAATGTCTTGCCTGGGACTGTCTAAAGTGTGTCTTCTCATGAGACATGATGCTATGCCCACTAGGTTTTAGATGGCATAATGGTAATTGCCTAATGAAAATCCTGAATATCAAAGGAAACATTGATTATCGGGCCAGCCTCAACAAGAAGTGGTGTCTGTCGTGGATGTAGCTACGGTGGGATATGAAGTTCATGGCTATCTAGCACCCTCTCATAGAAAACAAAAAGTCTGTCCTCTTATGGCAAATTCTTCATGGGGGAATCTGGACCAACCTAAAGGCTAGCAAATGTGTGGGGCATGTCCCTAGTGTAAGCATTGTTGCCGGTCCATTGAAGATGCTGGTCACATCTTCTTTACTTGTCCCAACTCCAATAGGCTCTGATGAATTTTTGGAAAGAAACTTAGACTTCAGAAGCATATGAATTGGAAACAAGCTCTACCGGGAGAAGTGATCGTCTGCTCGGTGACTCTCTGGAATGCCATCAGAGGGGAGGTCCTTTGGAAGATCTGTTGGGAAAGATGTGCTTATAACTTTGGCAACTCCCCCAAAGAGTGATCTATTGGGAAATCGTTGTTCCTCCTCGGTAAAAGAATTGCCAACAATAACAGACTGGCCTATTCATGAAAAATGGGAATTACTCAGGATTTTGAGACACTTCTTGATGTCCCAATGTTTTATATTTTGACTCATTCACACACTACAACATGTTATTATCTCTTGATTGGAGTCTATTAAATGATAATTTAATATTAAGCATAATTGTATTATAAATTGGGCATCAAGTTTGGCCTCAAAATTAAGAAGTTAACATAGTAAGTAATGTAAGTGGGACTTGAATAATTCCCAAATTTCTTGAATAAAGAAATCCCCCCCTTTCAAGCATCATAAAGTGCTCCTTCTGATCAACAACAAGCTTAAACCCAAGTGAGCCTCACATGAGGGTGATGAAAGGGTGATTAACCTTCTTTGTAATGCCATCTAAACTCTATAAGTTCTACCCTTGCTCTGTGGGACTCGGAGGGTCTCATGGGCACTAGTCCGCTTCACTTGTACTTTTCTTTTCCTTTTATTTAATACAAGTCTGGGAGAATAAGCTAAAGCCGAACTTCCATTATATTAAAAAAAGAATAATTGGTCTGGCACAACGAGCTTCAAGATCCTCACGGACACAAATTCCTCTCTTGTCTGTCCCACAGCTCACCCTCGTGCAAAGACTTAACTTGTATCTCATTGCTATTTCTATATGCATTTCAACTTTGTTTCAAACAAGGACAATGGGACCGAGATTGCATACACAGGAGATTCCTTGTCCTCTCTCTCTCTCTCTCTCTATATATATATATATATATATATATATATATATATATATATATATAAAAGCTTAATCATCCTCTACACATATGAAAAGCATAGTTTACCGCTCGCCCTCGTGCAAAGACTAAACTTGCATATCATCGCTCTTTCTATTTGCATTTCAACAACTTTGTTCCAAGTAGGGATAATGGGACCAGATGTTTTATGCATAGAGGATATCAGTTGTCCTCTCTTTCTCTCTCTCTCTCTCTCTCTATATATATATATATATATATATATATATATATATATATATATATATATATATATATATATATATAGATATATGAGTATATGTGTGCGTAGTTATGCATGTGTGTATGTAGCCCTCATTGTATTAATGCTTGCATAGAATGATTCGTTATTGAAGAATTCTTTTGCTGAAAATCTTTCTCTTAATTTTCTATTAAGATATTGCTATTGGCTTTATATCCGCCTATCTATTAAGATATTTCTATTGGTTTTATATCCAAGCATGTCAAACTATAGCACGCAGTACAGTTCTTCAAGTGCGTTTTTTTCTGTGAAGAGTTAGTCAAGTGCGTGTTTCAACCTTCGGAGAGAAGTCGATGTACTGACCTCGAGCTCAACAGGAAACAATGAGCTCAACAGTGTCTTGATTGCGATATTGCTAGACAGGCGGGC
The DNA here is from genome assembly GCA_020310875.1 of Ceratopteris richardii. Lineage (NCBI taxonomy): Eukaryota > Viridiplantae > Streptophyta > Polypodiopsida > Polypodiales > Pteridaceae > Ceratopteris > Ceratopteris richardii. The sequence continues at coordinate 177,860,037 of CM035410.1, forward strand.
AAGGAGGACGAAACATAGCTAGCAGCAAGATTGTCAAGTCAGATAATGTAAAGAATCTCCATCCATGTGTGTGTGTTAGAGAGAGAGAGAGAGAGAGAGAGAGAGAGAGAGAGAGAGAGAGAGAGAGAGAGAGAGAGAGAAGTTGGGTAGATTGTCTTGGGCTATAAATTATGGTTGTAATAAGAAAATACCTTCATTTTCTATTCACAGCTACTTGCAGGATTTCTCTCAATCCTACATCTTTGTGGAGTTGTCATGGTTTCATATCCAAATATGAACTTAGAATTGGACATAGATGGAATGCCTAACGAATAAATGCTCTCTCTATCTCTTTTCCTTTCTTCGAGCATTCATATTCATTTTCACGGTTTTCCTGTACTCTTAAGTGTCCATTTAATTTTGTATATGCACGAGTTTATAAATAAATAAATAAATAAATATAATTCGATAGGAATTCAGAATGCCTTACTAAGATTAAAAGCTTTCGATACTATGAAAATAAAGCACAATAAAAACATTTTCAACATGTAAGGTGAAGAATTAAATGTGCACTAATCGAATCCCAAAGGAAAATTATAACAATTTTTAATTCATTCTAAATCCTTCTTACTTCTCTACTTTGATTTCATATTAAAAAACCTATCTTCGAAATTCGACTTTCAAACTTTCTTCACCTTCTATACTTTTTTCCGGATATACTTTTTTCTTAGCGAAAAACATTATGTGTAACCTTGTTCGTACTATGATTCTTAAAACTTTTATCCTTCGAATCTCTTTGAAGTATGAAACATTTTGAGAAGGTTTCAGGTCAATGCTTTTAAAATAAGGAATCATCACTACGCGAACCGAGAAATCTGAATCTCTGAAAAGGAAACATCAGAGATTGACTTAATACATTGAATCCCAATCCTAATCAAGGCAGATCTAAGGGAGTACAAACTTTTTTCTGTGAGATCTAAAGACCTTTTGATTCTTGGTCAGGGGATATGCCATAAAATGTGCCCCCTCCAAATATGCCATAAGGTGATATCCATGCTTTTGCAACAACCTAGGATGATTTCCTTAAGACCAAGGGAGCCAAAATTATTCTTCCTCTTATGCTGATGAAGTGGATGCCAAAACAGAGTTGGCATGCTAGCAATCCATGAGAAGGTGGGTTGAATCCTCCAAAGTGCCACAAAAGTAACAAAATCCTTCATTAATGTTATAAATCTTTGACTTGCTGCCAATCTAGACCCCATTATGGATAATGAGCCACTGAAGGTAAGAGTGCTTAATGTTGAAAGAAAAGGCCCATATGCTCCTGAATTTGTACGTCCAGGGCATTAGACGAAATAACATTGCATGTACTATTCAACTTTCAAGTATTTCTTGACACGGAACCTTTGTAGGCTTTGATTTTTTTCACCATATCATCTGCAATCACCTCCATTCTCATAGCCTTGCAATGGCAAGACTCAATTCTTCTCTACAAAATCTTCTTGTATTCACATGGTACCTATTGACATGCACCATATAAATTAGGTAGAGAGTTGAAAACGGAATGAAGCTTCAACTCACTACTATCAAGGAAATGCTGCCAATATCTAAAACCCCTCCGAAAACATTTTTGGCCTATGATAGATAGGAAAGTTCCATGACACTCAGACAACCACCATACTAGGGTGATTCTTACAATAATAACTCCATATGATTAGTAAATTTAGCTTCAAGCAAATAATTGTACTTGACCATCGACCAAGCATTCCAAAACCTACAAGACAAGAGCTACCAATAGGAAAAAGATTTAGAGGAGAGATTATTAGATCAAAAAAACTTTTGTTAACCCAAGCTTTGTAATATTGTCATGAATTATGGAATGTCTTGAACAAGGAATTGCTGGAGTGTTAATTTATTAATGTATTAATGTGTTTTGGTGTTTTTGATATAACAGGTGAAGGTTCGTGAGGGCGTGAAAGGGCGGACATCAATAATCCAAGTTATAATTTATATAAATTGTAAATAAACCCACATAGAGAGTTCTATTGTTAGAAATAGTTAGTAAAGTAGTGGTTAGAATAAGGGTCATTGTAGACCTTAACTTCTGATATTAAAAGCAAAAGCTTTCTACAAAAGTTACCAACTTTTACTTTCATGCATGCTTTTTGAAGGTGCTCTCATGTTACCACTATTTTGACAAAATAAAAAATTCTTATAAATACATGCACTTTGTGGACTATCGAAACATAGTGCATGGGGGGTGATTGCATCCAATACTATGTTCTATCTTGCCTCCCGGAGTGTCTATTTTTATGTGTGTTTTCAGCATCCGTAACCTTTGTGTGCGTGTGGGTAAGATCCTGATAATAAATATCTCAGATAAAGAACATGAATTTTCATTTTCAATAAGAAACTCCAAATATTTGTACTAGAAATAGACCTAAGGATCCATTTAGTAGTTAGATTTACATCCATTTTAGAAGTACATAAAATTCTTAAACCTCCTTTAGATCTGGGTAAGCAGCAAGTGGCCTAATCAGCCCTAGGAAGTTTGTTCTCTAGAGCATTGTCCCTACAGAAACCTCCTAGCCAAGGCAATCACGTGGTTCAATTGCTTTTTTGATGGCTACCAGCAAGCCTAAAAATAAGTCAAAGTAGGAAGCACATGGTGATTAAGTAAAACATTTATAGGGGAAAGAGAGCATTGAATGTTATAGCAACTAAGAATTTATTCTTAAAATTTTCAAGAACCCAATCCACCTTTGTTGGATGGCAACATTGAAAACCACAGGTATACCAAGTTACCTAAACACATCAACTTCTTTAATGATTTCAAAATCTAATTTGGTAATAGAACCAGACGCAACATCATTAGAAGCAAAAAAATCGAGTTTTTTTGTGATTGATTATGGACCCATTTGTAAGACATAACAAATTTAAGCAATCCAAAAAGGTAGAGGCAGACACATAGCCAGCATTGGTGACCATATTAATGTCATTTTCAAACTTTTGGAGCCCTAATTGAGAAGGGGGGTTGGGAATGTGGATTCCTTTGATGGTCTTGTTGGCCATGGCATCTTTCACACGCCACCCTACGAAATCACTAGCAATAGCAAAAAGGAGAGAGGCAAGTGGGAAACCTTTCCTCATGGACCTACAAAGCTTGAAAGATTCATACATACTTCCATGAATGACAACTCTAGAATCAACATTCCCAAACAAGGTGCTCACAACTTGATGAACTGTTTCCAGCTCCTATGTCCTAAAGGGATTGAAGAATGAAATCCCACTCAATTCTAGCATAGGCCTTATCAAAGTCAACTTTGAAGAAGTAATACTCTTGGTAAAGCTCATTAACACACTCCATACCCTCCCAAATAGAAATCATAGCATCAAGAATGAATCTACCTTTGATAAACCTGTTTTGTTTAGGTAGAATAATTTGGTTCATCAAAGGAATTAGTCTTCTAACCAAGGTAGAAGCAAAAATTTTGTAAATAGCATTGATGCAAGTAATAGGTCTCCAGGTTTTTAGGTCATCCTTATTAACTTTCTTGTGAATGAATCTAATAACCCTAGTATTGAGGTGAAAAAGGAGAAAATACTTACCAGAAATTTCTTCCCAAGTCAACAGAATGTAGAAAGTATTTCAAAACCACGAAGAATTCATTAGGAATACCATAAATGCTAGGAAATTTATAGGGTTTCAATTTATTGATGGCCTCTTTAATCTCATCAGTAGTGAGGGGAAGGTCCAAGAGGACAACCAGGCTTGTAGGAATCATTTTCTTCCTTTTAAGAGCAATGGTATCTATGACTCTCTAGATATCATCCCCGCACTTCAGGGAACTAGGGAAAACATTCATAAAGAAGCTTTTAGCCTCTTGCAATCTCTCCTCGATGTTGATAGCAATCCCACCATTCCACAATCTAAGCAAGGAGATGCAATCCTTGACTTTTTTCTTTTTCAACATAGAATACATACTCTTGGTAGGTATATCAAACTTTCCAACCATGAGCTTTCTTGAGGAAGCAAGAGTCACACTAGCATCAAGATAATTTTCCATCTTAATCTTATGAAGCGGATCCAAGTAGTGTTTACTACTTGGGTTATGTTTGACTTTCTCAAGGTCATAAAGGATCCTTTCTCTATGCTTAGTTCTAATGTCCCTAGCAAGCTCCTTGTAGTAGGTGAAAAGAAGTTGGATATCCTTGATAGAATTTTGCCAAGCCTTGGTAGGGGAAAGCTCTATGGAAAATTGGTATCTGATGTACCACTAGGAAACTAAAGCAGACTAGCATCCAAGTTGGGCCACCCAACCTTTTAGGTTGGGCAAACTTTCCTTAAATTAATGGTTAAGGGCTTGTGATCAAATATCAAAAGGGACTTTTCAAGACCACACTTCACACCCCAACAATCCTAGGTGTAATTAGAGGTGACATAACATCTATCTAACCTAGTAGCTAAAAAGGAGTTGTGATCATGATTGTTATTCTAGGAGAAACCAATTCTAGAAAAGATCTCAATAAGGTCATATTCATTACACACTCTAAACTAGACAACTTTTCTTGCCTAGTAGTAGTAGTTACTTTATGGCTAGGCCTATTAACAATGGACATAACCATGTTAACGTGTCCAACTAAAATTAGGGGGCCATCCAAAAATCCACATTCCTCCTAAGAAAATTTCCTCAAATAGGGTTTGTTAGTAGCATAAATGGAGACAACATAATAGTTGAATGGCTCTTCTAGGGCTCATACCTCCTAGAGAGTCCAAGAGGTTAACTTCTTTTCCCTATATATAGGTCGACCTTTGGCCGGCGTAAGGTGGGCCTGAACAATTCGTTTAAATTATCTTATGTCTGATGCACAGAACGATCGCCCATGGGTTGCAGAAATTTGTAAGATAAAGCATTGCAAAGAGGGTATCAAGAAGTTATGAGAATTCTTCCTAAATAATAAAGTAGCCGATATTCTTCACAATTTGGAGATATTTCCCCTTTGTAATGAATGGAGATATTTCCGCTTTGTGATGGATGGAGATCCAATTATGCAGGCAAAAAGTCTTAGATCTCTCTTCGTCTCTTTGTGCTCTTTTATATCTCTATCCCTCTCATAGTCACTCACCTCACGTTCCTTTCACTCGTTTGCCTTCACATTCCTTAGACATCTATCTTCGTCCATTGTGGTGCAATAAAAACAGTGATAATGAAAACAACCTATGGTTGGCCATCTTGGTCGACCTGGATTGGTGGAGATTGTGGACTATTATGGAGGATCATAAGTGACCAATTGTCGGCCAAGTGGAGCCAGAATGCTTTGTTTTCACTTAACATAGTTATAAGGTACGCATAAGGAAATTTAAACCAAGATTTGAAGGGATATAAAAGAGAAAGCCTAAGAGTCTATAAGGTGGTGTAAGACCACTCAGGTTCTACTAATTTCTATCATGGATCTATGAAGGAAAGTCACTTGATCTCTTGGGCTCAGTTGACTAGTATTGGGCTACACACTTTCTTCAACTAATTCCCAAAGAGGGAGAATCTATAAAAAAAATATTCTTGGTGGGGGGCTGCAAGCCATGTCTCAAATAAGGGTATTGTGAAGATTCCTTCCTCTAAAAGTGTAGAAGCCTTTTGGAGAGGGCTTTTGGGATATCTGAAGTGGAAATAGGCTCCTGTCCAGCTTTGTCCAAGCTTATCTATTTCTCTATGAGTTGTACTCGCGAATGTTTCCAAATTAAGTGTTAATGCGATGTTGAATGTACTACCCAGTGATCATTGTCCAACCAACTCTGTTGGATAAAAAAACTTTTACTGGAACCAATTAATTGGATTGTCTTTGCCTCTAAGGAGTTTTAGTTTCACTTTTAAGACGTTTCTATGTTATATTAAAGTATGAAGCCGTTATTCTCCTTTGTTAGAGGTTTCCACTTATATGATTATGAAGGGGACTCTATTTAAAGATCTTCGTACAGCTTTTTGAACATTGAAAATAGAGAATCGTGTTCTTATAGAATATTTGGAATATGAAAATATTACATGCATATAGTTTGCCACACATATTGAGGCCTATACACCTTGCCTTGGGGGTATGAGTCTTATTTGTGCCGATCTTTTCTTAAAAAGATCGGCATTGTTCCCACATGAATAAAGAGCCTTCCAAGAACGAGGATTTTCTCAAGTAAAACCCCCTAATACCTGTTCACTCCTTCTAAGTTCATGGTAATACTCCTCAAGCTCTAAAAAGAGTGCACCCCATGTTAACAGTCTAGCCAAAAACCTAATGTTATTTCTTTGACCTATCTACATTAGGTTCCCCTCCCACCAAGGTGGAGCAAAGGAGGATCTGAAAGACCATTTGGGAACGTTTCTATCCATCTATAAACTATTAGGTCTTAAAAACAAAAGGATTATTTTTAGCCACTTTTCACATGAACATGATTGCAGATCTATGAAGGTGTGAAGCAAATAAAATTTAAGTTGATGAGATATTCTTGCGCGAATTCCTTTGTGTCATGAGGAAGGAGATAAGGAATAGAGCTCACTCACATACTCTCACACTCAAAGAGGAGGACTCACACATATTTAAGCTAGGAATAATGATCTTATTCTTATTCTTCTTCTTCTTCTACATAGAAGGAATATACAAGAATGACCTAATACAACAATACAAGTAGTGCACTATAAAAAACCCAATGTTCACGAATGAGTGAGCTGCCAAGAAACAAGTGTGTCGTCACTCTCAATAGATGAATCTAGTAAAGCTCATTAAAGTATCCCTAACATGTATTGGTGTGACCACTATACATGTCAAAGAAATGAAAAAGTGATACGTATCATCCTTGATCATCACACATTGAGCTTGATATCTCAACACTCCCCCTTAAGCTCAATGTCATGTCCTCTAATCCAAGCATCTTCCGAAACTTCTTCAGCTTCTCTGCTCCAAGTGCTTTAGTGAAAATATCAGCAACCTCCTCATCTATCCTCACATAGACAAGATCAATATCAATTGCAAATACCTTCTCTCGGATAAAGTGATAATGTATCTCGATATGCTTTCTTCTAGCATGAAAAATAGGATTTCGTGCTAACTAAATGCTGTCAGATTATCACAATAGATGATGTTCAATTTTTGCACTTCCACACCTAAATATGCAAGTAGCATCTCTAACCATGATGCTTCACATGCTGCCATTGCAGCACCTCTATACTTAGCCTCTGTACTCGACAAAGAAATAGCGGGTTGCTTCTTTCTACTCCACGTAATAGCTCCACTCCCAAGTGAGAATAGAAAGCCACTAGTAGATCTTGTATTTGCAATACTACCAACCCAATCTACATTGGTGTATGCATGAACTACAAATGTAAATGAGCTTCATAAAACAATGCATAATCCAAAGTAGCACTCACATAACGTAGAGTGCACCTTACAACATCTAAATGCGGTTTCCTAGGAACCTTCATAAATTGACTTTCAAGTCCAATCATGTAGCTTAGATTAGGCCTTGTAATTGTGAGATATATCAAACTTCCCCAATTTTCCTCTACATAGTAGCATTTTCCAATGCTTCACTTGATGTAGTATCCAACTTCAAATTCTGATTTAATGGCATAGAGATTGGCTTACAATCAACCATACCATATTTTTGTAGCATATTCAAGGCATATTTCCATTGCGATATCCATATACATGTTTCTATATGTATAAACTCAATGTGCACATCACATCAACATCTTTCATGTCAAATTCTTGCATAAGGAGTTGCTTTACCTCTTTAATGCTTTCTTCATTATCACATCCTAAAATCGATTCATCAACATAAATAGCCATAATCATGATGCCATCATCAACCTTCCTTGCATATAATGAATGATTTGCATCACACATGGAAAATCCAATGGTGGTTAAGTAATAAGCAATCCTTGCATGTCAAGCACATGGGACTTGTTTAAGCGCATAGAAAACCTTGCAACCTATAAACATATTGTGGGTGCTTCGATTCTTCATATCCTTGTGGCTGGCCCATGTATACTTCATCCTATAACTCACCATGTAAGAAATCATTCTTCACATCCATCTGATGCAAAGTCCATCCTTTTGCTATAGCTAATGCAACAAGTACTTTGACAGTAGACATTTTGGCCATAGGGCTGAATGTTTCCTCATAATCAATGTCATATGTCTGTGCATATCCTTTTGCTACCAATCATGCCTTATATATGCTTATGCTACCATCAACATTGTGCTTTTCTTTCCTTGTGACAATGGAACCAGCTTCCATGTTTCATTTCCGTAAAGTGAAGACATCTCCTCATCCATAGCTTTCTCCCAATCTGCATCTCCAATTGCATCTTCAAAACAAGAAGGTTCATAATCTTGTATTACCTTGGTCATCTAGCCACAATGACGAGCCATGTAACTATCATATGTCAATCGTTGCATTGAATTCCATATCCTCTCGGATCTTCTTGGTCTTGGGTCACTTCTCCTTGTATCATGTGCATCTGCCTTTCTTACTCCTGGAGTCTTCATAGATGGCCATCCTAGTTCCTCATCATGGCTCTTTTCTGAACCAGTTGAATCTCCATCAATGTCTTCAAAACCTGTAGATGTTTTACTACTACTAGAAAGATTTTCTTTACCTTTCTTCAATTTAGTTGATGAATTTGATGGACTAAAATTTCCATGCAATCTTTTGCTCCATGCATTTGAGTTGGAACTATTGCTTGGTGGTGCATCAGGTCCACTCAAAACTTGAGATTTTGCACATGATTTCTTAGCATTTCCTTTGTCATTTGAGTCAAGATTAAGTCCTTCTTTGGCATCTACATAGAAGCTTGACATTTCATCAAACACCATATCTTTGCTTACCTTCACCTATAATGTGAGCAAATTATAACTTTTATATCCCTTTTGCTCAAGGAAGCATCCAATGAAGATATGTTTATCTTCTTTTGGATCAAGCTTTGTCCTCAAATCATCTACAAGATGTACATATGAAATACATTGAAATACTTACATATCTAATAAGTTTGGCTTTTTACCTATAAACATCTCTTTAGGTTTAACTTGATGTACACCAATAGTTGGAAATATGTTCATGATGTATACATTAGTAATAACAATGAGGCATATTCTTCTCAACCATCAAGGCTCTTGCTATTTATGCAATATGTCTATTATTGCATTCAACAATACCATTATGGTGTGGTATGTACCTGCATGAAAACTACCATCGAATTCCATGACTTTTTAGAAAGTTAATGAGCTCATTTGACATGTATTCACCTCCTCCTTCAAATCTTAATGTCTAAATATACTCCTCTATCTGCTTTTCCACCATAGCCTTAAAATTCTAGGAGTGAGTGAATGCCTCACTTTTCTCTTTCATGAAATACACCCATACTTTTCGTGTATGGTCATCAATGAAAGTAACATAAAACCTACAATCGCCCATAGATGGTCTTTGTAGGACCATAAACATCTGTATGTACTATTTCTAGAATATTTTTACTAATGTGCTTGTCATGCAGAAATGATGCTATAGACTGTTTACCAAATTGAAATGCTGCACATACCTTTTGCATCTTTTCAACCTTGAAATTTGGTACTCCATTGACAATCTCCTTTGAATGCATCAATTTCAGCCCATTTAAATTTTCATATCCAATTCATTTGTGCTATACCTCTATATCAACAATAACTCTTGCACCTTTTGCAAACATGGCTGCATTCGTTTCATGAATTTTCACGTTCAAGGTGAACATCCTTCTCACTTTGTTTCCTTTGGGAATCAATCTTCCATCTTGTTTCTACTCTTCTACATATAACCCATCAACATTGAACTTGACTTGTAATCCTCGGTCAACCATTTGTCCAACAAAAACCAGATTCTTTGTTACGTTTGGAACATGCAACACATCAACAAGATATTTTACCTTCCTGTTCTCCATAGATAGTGTTATGTTTCTTCTATGCTGAATAGGATGTGATGCTACAAATTCAACATATCCAAGAGTTGGCAATTTCTACAAACTATTAAACCATTCTGCATGACTAGTCATGTGATTTGAAACACCTAAATCAATGTTTGAAACATTACCATTTGATTTTGAAACATTAGTAGACATCGTATTCATTATGTGGTGTTGGATCATGAGCAGCTTTTGATCAGAATCATCTTCACTTTTGGATGCATAGTTGTTTTGCTACCTTGTGTTATTTTTTTTTTCACCCTCTAATCATGTTCAAAGTATCTAGGTTTACCACAATTCAAGCATCCTTTATTATCATTAACTTAATCCTTTCTTTGGAAATTTTTGCGGCCTCTTTGGCTCCCGATGCCTTGAAACTGTCCTCTACCTTATGCATGATTCTAATGTTGACCTTGGTTTTGGTTGCTATTTCCTCTTCCACTTTGGAAACCTCTAACTCTACCTCTTCATCTGGCATAAAAGAATACTTGCTCAAAACTAGGTTTTCCTTGGGATTTTGAGTCCTTATCAAGATTGTTTTCTTCAATAATCACCACGGACACTAGATTAGGAAACTTCAAAATATTTTCCTTGGTTTGAAAAGAAGTTATGAATTGCTTATATGTAGCTCCTAAACCACAAAGGCACACTACCACCTTATCATCATCATATAAGTTCATGCCAATAGATGAAAGTTACTCACACATGCTTTTGCTTTTCAACACATAGTCACTTACCGACATGCCCTTTTTCTCTCGTATATGCAAGTCATTCTTGAGTTGCAATTTTTGTGCCTTTGCATTGGTCTCATACAGCTTGACCAAAGTGTTCCAAGCCTCTTTTAGAGTCTTGGCATCTTGTATGTGCCCAATCATGTTGTCTTGTATGCTAACATAGAGCCAATACATTACCTTTTGTGCTTCTTGATTCGATTCTTCATATGCTCTTGATTGGTCTGCATTCTGATTCCTTTCTCGTAACCGTGGAGCATTTTTGTCCTCTCCTTTGATGTACTTCTAATAGTCGTTTCCCATCAAGAAATCCTTCATTATAAATCTGCAAGCATGGAAGTTTTTCTTGTCCATCTTATCACCCATAAGCTCACTCATTCCATCCACACTTGCCATTTTTGCAGCAACTTGCAACACTACAAAAACACTAGAAGCAATACCTCTGCTTGAATATTGTCACATTGTGACATGAGAGTTCAATCTCACAAAAACACGGTTCTCGTGTATTGACAGTACACATAACCACTTGAAATTCTAGATTTAGAATATTTGATTTTTTTCCAATAGAACACAAGTTACAGTTTTGCAAACGGACCTAATTTTTCCATGGGTCCCACCTTGTGGGCTTTAAACGTAGGTTAAGATGGCTTTGATACAGAAATTTGAGAAACACAAGTGATCCTAAAGGGATAGCAATCAAAAATATTTTGACACCTTCTATCTTCATGCCAATTTTTGTAGTCGTATGATGTCATTTGTAAATCACGCTTTCTCTATGCCTTCTCACATTTTCTTGATTGTCGGCATTCTCTACGAGCTCTCTTCAGCCATAGTGGCTCTGATACCATGTCATGAGGAAGGAGATAAGGAAGAGAGCTCACTCACATACTCTCACACTCAAAGAGGAGCACATGCATAGATTGAGTCAACGAAAAAACCAATGTCTGCGAATGAGTGAATTGACAAGAAACAAGTGTGCCATCACTCTCGATAGATGAATCTAATAAAGCTCACTAAAGTAGCCCTGACATATACTGGCGTGACCACTAGACATGTTAGATAAATGAAAAAGTGATACATGTAATCCTTGATCATCACATGTGGAGCTTGATATCTCAACACTTTGATGCTCAGAGATTCAATTGTGATATTGTTAATTGCCTTATTGGAGTGCTTCAATATTAATTTTTGTTAAGAGAGATTACATGATTTCATAAGTATGAGTGATGAGGATAAATACATAAACCTCCGTAAGAAAGGCTAAATTGATACATGAGGTTTATGTATGAAGGTTGAAGATTATATTTGTGATACTTTGCTTATGAATACAAACTTTTTTCTAGGGTTTGACAGTATGAATATGTTTTTGGGGTGCAAGTATATGTACGTGGATGTTTGAAGAAATGATGTACAGATGAAAATTGATTCATCAAGGATTTGTAATGATGGGTGAATTATGTGGAGAGTTTTAGGACATTTGTATGCATACTTGTGGAGTAGTGCAAATAAGTTTTAAGATTGCCAAGTCCACAAGGATCTCTGTATGTATATTTTTGGATAGATACTCATTGTTGAATCCAATAGGATTTGTTTGAAGCATTTTGGAAATCAATGAAAGATTGAAAGTTTTCAATGCAAGAGAAATAAAACGATTCTCGCCTAAGGTATACTTTTTATATATTTATTGTTGTATGTCAAAGAGTCTCTTGATTATACAGGTTGAACAAAAACAAGCTAAAGTGACGAGTAGAAGGTGACAAAGGAATTCCGGTTTGAAGCCATTCAAACAATAAAAAGAGGCTCCTTCATACTTTTCTGCCCGAATTGTTGCAATTCTATATTGTATTTTATTTATTACTTATAGAGTTGATTGTAGTAAGATCCTAAGAAGGCTTGAGATCTACACATACTTTGGACAAATAGTTTTGTAGATACTCTTTGTGAGCTAGAGTTGGGCTCGCTATTAACAGTTGAAATCCCTGAGGACAAGTTGGTAACATACATGATCTTGGATGAGCAGAGAAAAAACATATTTCATGTTTATGTTTTATCAAGGTACGTCAAATGTGAGGAACTAATCAGGTTGTGGGAGAACTTAGTGTAAGTTTTGTTAGAACTTGCTAAAATCATAAGGAACTAGAGATTTTGAAATCTTGGAGCTCGTCTCAAAATCCATGAAAATGAATCTAGAAAGGCGAAGATTGAAATTAGAAACAAGAGGAATGGAAAATCTTGAAGAGGCTCTCCCAAGGAGTGGTAGGGCAAAGTTGAAGCTTGCTTAAGGAAGATAGAACCTCGAGAGATTTCTAGGGAAGCTATTCAAAGATAGGATACAAGAGAAGGACGCAACTTTAGATGTCAAGTACGTATAGAAGGAAATATAGAAATCTATATTCAAAGGTAAATGACCATTTGGGCTTGGGTAAACTTTTGTGTGGTAGTTTTTGAAGATGAAGAAAATCACGATATAAAGAAACATGCGATCAAGGGGGAGGCAAAACAGAAAGTGATGAAACCAATCAAGGAAAAGAAGACCTTCAAGATAGCCGTATCTTGGTTGATCCGATTGAAGATTCAACTTGTTTTATAGGTAGATTTCTAGAAAAACAACTAGAAGATGGAGATGATCCCAAACAAGAGAATCAAATTGAAGGAACATTTGCAGCCCCCTATTGGATATGAAGATCCACCTTTAATAGCTTCAATTGTTCAATGATTTGTTCCAAGTTAATCCATGTTATGCAAAGAAGAAATTATGAGCCTCAACCAACATCATTCAAATTCCAATTCCCCTCAAATATCTAAGTTAATTTCATCAAACACACTTAAGCGTAATGAGCTAGAAACTAGGAAACGTGCTCCTAACAAATAGGGAATCTTCTCTACTTGTACACATTGAATGGTTGAGCCCATTAATGGTCTCCAACATCCACTAGTGTGTTCTAATGAAGAAGAAAGAAAACCACCTATTTAAGAAATTCCCTTGTGTGCTTCCAACTTATCTTTGGGTACCCATATCTATCCACTTTTTTGGGCTTAAGTTTTTCTACCTAGCTCTATGTTGTGCCCAATGTTTCTAATTCATCTTGTTTTGATTGCTTATTTTGTATGGATTTTTGGTTGGGTAATATAGCTTCCTAATTTTGGTACAATTATCTAGTCTTACATCACAGGTAACGAGAGAGAGTTCTGAAAGTGAACTGAGGTCTCTTTTTATATACAAAGGGTAGATAGTTGACTAGTGTGAATCTTTCACATTGGTTCTCTAATTATGAGCAAGTTGAGTGTGATGACTTTCATTTGAATCTGCATTGATTCTTCTTATATTTTCATGATTTTTTCCTTCTCCTTCCATTGTATCTCATAGAAGTTAGAGTATTAATCAATTGAGGTGTGTAGTGAGAGTACGAAAGAGGCCATTCATTTCACATCTTACATAGGGGATGATTATCCATCCCCCAACAATAGTATCACATCATTTCAAAACTTGGGCTACATCAGTAGAGACCATAAGGAGCCAATAAAATCTACTGATGCAAAGAGAAGCTAATACTTCAAGCTTAAATAATCCATACATCAAGCAGAAGCTAAATTTGTGAATGCAAGTTTACAAGGCTACCTGTTTGGACACTCTTGGACATTGGAGGTACAATTCTTGTTTTTTTATCACTAATCTTGAATCAAATAACACCACTTAGAATTTACAAGAGATCAATAACAAGGGGAAATCACCATGGCTCAGTTCAACACTGAGAATAAAAATCTAGATAAGAACAATGGTCAACCTTGGAGGTTTAGGATGTGTAGCTTTCTCATGGACAAGGTTCTATGAGGACAAATTAGTGGCAAAGATGCAAGACCTAACTTGGGAGAAAATTTATTCAATGATCAATTAAGGGAATTCAAAGAGTGGAATGAGATAACCTTCATTCTAACCTATATTATCAATGTTATGATAGGGAATATGCAAGATTTGGATGCTTCTATGAAGGTTTAAGAAACCCTAGAAATGTTATACTTTACATCAACCAAAGCTAGGAGAATCGAGTCAAAGAATGGGCTAAATAACTTGAGAAAGACACCTAATGGTAACATCAATGATTTCATCTTGAAAGTTTCAGAAGCTAAGTGATGCCCTAGGCTTAAAAAGTTTTCACATAGATGATGATGACCTTGTTCCCTATACCCTCAATGGCTTGAGGGATGATGAAAAATGGAATGTGTTTACCACTTCTATGTATGGCAGAGATCATTTACCATTGATGGTCATGGACGCGATGAACACTACACTTTCTAACACAAAGGGAAATGATGCCCAAGTATTCTATGTTGGTAAACAAAGAGAGAAAGGAAGAGGACAAGATGCAGTTATATGAAGGCAATGAAGAGGCCAATAAGGTGATTCAAATAAAGAGCAATGAAGGAACTCTTCATATCAAAGATATAGATGAAGGAATAGGAATAAAAGAAGATATAACCAATCAAAAGTCAATTGTTACAATTCAGATGGATGTGACATATGTGGCAAGTATGGTCGTTATACTAGTGATTGCTACCAAAGACACAAGAGCAGTTAATATTATAAAGTTCAATAAATAGTGACTCATCCTCATCCAAACATGACAAAGAGAATAGGATAGAAATGATGTAGGTGATAGATTAAAAATCATATGTGGAGCACTCTTTGATGAGGAAATTCATAGAAAGTCTCTATTTGGCACTCAGAGTGGAGATGCATATAATGTTTGCGACTATTACCAAGGAAAGAATCAACAACATGGTAGGAGAAAGAACATAGAAAAAGGTGGTCAATGGGATACGAGTACAAGTAAATCAAGGAAGAGGGATATGTAGTGCCATTACTGTCATAAGAAAGGACATATGAAGATTTCTATGCATTAAAGAATGCTAATAGTAAATGACAAAATGTTGATGGGCATGTTAAACAATTACCTACACTATCTTCTTTGATTGTGAAGACAACAAAAGTGAATGGTATTTGTGATGATGCTAATGTGTTAAAACTTGATAGTACTATGCCCAATAAATTTCTTATGGCTTAATCTCTTTCACACATGTGGCTGTATGATTTTGGTGCTTCTTTCCATGTGACACCAAATAGAGAATGGTTCTCTACTTATGCAGCAAAATCTCTTGGTATCATGAGACTTGGTGACTCTTACCAGTGTAATTGTTTGAGATTGAAGATGTAGTTTTGCAATTCATTGATGGTTCAAAACTCACTATGCATAATGTAAGCCATGTACCTTATTTATCGCACATTTTGATGACAGTAGTTCAGCTTGATGACTTTGGTTACAAAGTGGTTTTCTATGCTCAGTCCTTTCACATATCAAAGTGAAATATGGTTATTAAAAAAGTGAGCTAAGTTGTCTTAGCTCATTTTTTATTTCTATCAAACAAACAACACTTGTTAGAAATTACTAAACATCCTATGGCTTGTATTTTGCATGGCCATTTGATCATATTCTCATAGTGCAATGGAAAATCTTTCTTGTTCTAGCTACTTAGCTATGTTATCTTTCTCTAATTTTTCACTTTGTGAGTATTGTCAATATGGAAAGAAAACTAGGAATGTACATAAGATGCACATTGACTCCTCAATTCAGCCTTTGGATCTTGTTCATACAAATGTTTGTGGTTCTATGCTTACAAGGTCATTAGGTGGTTCTATTTACTTTGTCACTTTCTGTTGATATATTTAGGTAGTGATGTGTGTGAACACTCTAGGACTGCCGGGGCACTTTTTTCCCTCTTTAGGAGGTTTTTTTCCCCCGGCTTGTATATACGCCTATTGCCCTAATGGGCTACTTATCTTTGTACATTCTCTAGTAATACATTCAGTCGTGTGTGTTGTGCTCCAAGCTTCTTCTTCTTCCTTGTGCTGTTCGCGTGCTTCCGCAGACGTCTAACTCCAGCAATTGGTATCAGAGCAGGTCGTCGCTTCTTCTAGGGCGCCGTCGACACTCCTCCGTTTGCAGTCTCAGATTCGCACGAAATTTGGTGAGCATACTCAGGGTGTTTCCGAGATCAAAACAGCTTCGTTCTGTGGTGCCAAAATCGCGATCTGAGCTCGTTTCGGCCTCCGAACGCACTATCGCAGCGCTTGTGCAGGCTATTTCGTCCTTTTGTGCCAAAGGTATATACCAGTTTCTGTTCGCCAGTTTAAGCGTCTCGAAGTCTGCTACAGGTCTAGCAGAACTCGTCTGGGCAGTTTTGTTCAACTTTTTGAGATACAGTCAATTTTGTGCATCAAGGTATTTTAGTCACCGGCCATGGCTGAAAGCAGTGATGTATTCCGTATGTTGGCTGTTGAGGATAAGTTGGATGGTACCAACTACCCATTATGGGCTTATATGATGCGACATGTACTGGTTGCAAAAGGATTGTGGAACATTGTGCAGGGTGTTGAAAGACGTCCTGTTACACCTGTAACGACAGGTACTGCAAATACAGGTGTTGGAGCTGATGAAGATGGTGTCGAAGATGATATTCCGCAGATTCCTGTTCGTGCTGCTGTTTCTGTTGCACCTACTACAGAGCAGATTCGTTGGGATGGCAGAGATGCCCAGGCACATGCATTGATAGCTTTGTCTGTCAAACGTGCCATTATTCCTCACATTCGCTCTTGCAGAACAACAAAGGATGCTTGGGATACGCTTACCACTTTGTACCAGGCTAGGAATGAGGCTCGTGTTGCTTACCTCCGAAAACAGTTGGAGAGTGAGCACATGAATGAAGGTGATTCTATGGACAGTTTTCTTACAAAGATCAAAGACCTGAAGGAACAATTGATTTCTGCTGATGAAGTTATACCAGATAGCTCACTTGTGCAGACCGTTCTGAATGGTCTTCCTGATTCATATCAGAGTTTTGCCTCTACTCTTCGGTTGATGATGAAAGGCAATCCGAATGCCTTGTCATTTGAGGAATTAGTCTCTGTTCTGTTGCAGGAAGATCAGTCCAGGCAGAACAGGTCCATTATGCGTGTTGCAGATCAAGCTTTCCTGGCTAGTCAGAAGGGCAAAGGAAAATGGAGCTCTTCTACTAGTAAGCAGAAATCTGCAAATGCTGCACAATCGAAGAACCAGGATAAAGATGAGAAGAAATCAGAAAAGCAGAAATTGTTCTGCAAGTACTGTAAAGGAAATGATCATATTATAAAGAACTGTCCAAAACTGGCTGCTAAAGAGGCAAAGAAGAAAGAGGCTGGAATGGTTGTTACAGAGGCCTCTACACCAAAAACAGAGTCTGCAAATCTTGTGCAGGAAGAAGAATGGGCGTTTACTACTGTCTGCAGTTTTGACCCATCTTCTCATGATCAGTGCATGTCTGCAGTAGACTCAGATGTTTGGTACTTTGACAGTGGGGCGACCAAACATATTACCTCGCAGCGCAGTTTCTTCTCTTCACTCGAGCCTGCCCCTACAGGGAATACTGTCACATGCGCCAATAACTCCTCTTATCCTGTTATGGGAGTTGGTAAGATCATTCTGACTACTGCTGATGGTAGTTCTTTCACTTTGTCAGATGCTTTATTTGTGCCAGGGATCAAAAAGAATCTGTTATCAGTTTCTGCATTAGCCAAGATTGGCTTGGTTGTGAAATTTGTTGATGACAGGTGTACAGTCCATGATCTCTCAAATGGCGATGTGATTATTGCTTCTGGCATTTTATGTCGTGGGCTGTATAAGCTCATAGACTATGAAAGATCTGTGAATGATTCGGCATGTGCAGTTCATGATTCTCAGGCTATGTCAGATGCAAAGCTTTGGCATGCACGCTTTGGTCATCTGAATTTTGCTAGTTTGTTACGCCTGCAGAAATCTGAAATGGTGTCCTCTTTGCCCAAACTTGAGGCACCTGGAAAACATGTTTGTGAAGGCTGTATTTTGGGCAAAATGCAGCGTTCTTCCTTTCCAAAAGATGGTTCAGTTCGGGCTATGCAGAAATTGCAGCTTGTACATAGTGATGTCTGTGGTCCTATGCAGACACCCTCTTTTGGAAATTACCTTTACTTCGTGACTTTCATTGATGATTTTTCCAGGCATGCATGGGTATATCCACTCAAAGCAAAGTCCGAAGTGTTCATGTGCTTCAAACAGTTTTTGGTTTTGGCTGAAAATCTGTCAGCATGTAAAATGGGCACCCTCCGTTCTGATCGAGGGGGGGAATATATGTCTTCAGATTTTAATGCATTTCTGGCTGAACGTGGGATAAAACACCAGTGTACAGTGCCGTATACACCTCAACAGAATGGAGTTGCTGAACGAAAGAACAGGTCACTCATGGAGATGGCGAGGTGCATGGTCAAAAGTCAGGCTTTACCACATAGTTTCTGGCTTGAGGCTGTCATGTGTGCAGCATATGTACTGAACAGTTGTCCCACTAAAGCGTTGCAGTCTATCACTCCATATGAGGCTTGGCATGACCGCAAGCCATCTGTTGCTCATCTGCGTGTTTTTGGTTGTTTGGCATATGCATTAGTGCCTGAACAACATCGCAGAAAATTGGATGATAAGGCAGTAAAATGTATTTTTGTTGGGTACAGTTCTGAAAGTAAAGGCTATCGTCTGTATCATCCACAGACTAAACGCATTCTGGTTAGCCGTGATGTTGTCTTTGTGGAAGATGCTATTCAGCCATTGCTTTCATGTACTAAGGAGACATCTGTTAGCTCCAAAGACATGTATGATACTTTGATGCCTCTTTTTACAGGTGGACAGGCTAACGCTGGTCCTAATGAGGCAACTTCTCAGCCTTTGCAGGTTTCATATGATGATGCAGATCATTCCATTTCTGATGCAGATTTACATGATGCACTTGTTGATGAGAGAGCTGATATTGAACAGGCAAAAACTATGCCAAAATGGCTGGTGCAGACTTTGCGTGACAGCAAATTAGATGCACCTTTGTCATATCGTACTCGTTCAGGCTCTCATAGTACCTCCTTTGCATCAGATTGCTATGCTATGGCTGCATCTAGTCTCTGTGATGAGAATGAGCCTGTTTCTTTTGATGAAGCACAAAATTTAGAAAATTGGATGGCTGCTATGCAATCTGAATATGATGCTATAATGAAGAATGGTACATGGTCTTTATGTGACTTGCCTCCTGGCAAGAAGGCCATTGGCACTAAGTGGGTATACAAGCTAAAGCGTAAACCTGATGGTACAGTTGACAGGTATAAGGCTAGGCTTGTTGCAAAGGGTTATGCGCAGCAAAGAGGCATTGATTTTGATGAGACCTTTGCACCTACATGCCGTATGACTACTGTTCGGAGCATTTGTGCACTTGCAGCCCATCATGGTTGGAATGTACATCAGTTGGACATTAAAACAGCATTTCTGAATGGTGACTTGCATGAAGAAGTGTATGTTTTTCAGCCCCGTGGCTTTGTGCAGAAAGGGCATGAAAACCAGGTGTGCAGGTTAAAGAAGGCATTATATGGTTTAAAGCAAGCACCACGTGCTTGGTATGAGAAAATACATGCCTATCTAATTGCACATGGTTTTGAGAACAGTCCAACTGAAAGCACCTTATATGTTAAGCGTGCTAATGATGTGCTTCTGATCATTGTTGTCTATGTACATGACATGCTGCTCACTGGTCCTCTTGAGAAGCATATTGCTGATTTTAAGGCTGATTTGCATGCCTCATTTGAGATGTTTGATTTGGGGCATTTGCATCACTATTTGGGCATTCAGTTTATGCACGTTGATGGTGGAATGGCTTTGTGTCAAACGAAATATATTGACACATTATTGCAGCGCTTTGGCCTTGAAGACTGTAAGCCTATTGCCACTCCTATGGAGACAGGTTTACGATTGAGTCTTCATGATGCTGGAGATGCATTTGATGCTGTTCTCTATCAGCAGGCTGTTGGATGCTTGATTTACTTATGCATTACTCGGCCAGATATTCAGTTTGCTGTCTCACAGATGAGCAGGTTCATGCATTGCCCAGGAGTCACGCATTGGAAAGCGGTTAAGCGCATCTTTCGCTACTTGAGTGGTACTCGGCTACTTGGGTTGTTTTATCCCAAGGGGGGATCACTACCGCCAGATTTGCATGCTTTTTCTGACTCAGATTGGGCTGGTTGCTATGACACTCGTGTGTCCACCAGTGGTTTTTGCTTCATGCTTGGTAGCTCATGTATATCTTGGTTGAGCAAGAAGCAGCCTACTGTGGCCACTTCCAGTTGTGAGGCTGAGTATAGGGCAGCTTTCACAGCGACTGTTGAGTGTGTGTGGCTCAGACGCCTTATGGCTGATTTGGGTGTTGGCCAGTCTTCTGCCACCACCATCTTCACTGACAGTCAGAGCGCATTGGCAGTTGCGAGGAACCCTGTGTTCCATGCTCGCACTAAGCACATTGAGGTGCATTATCACTATGTCAGGGAGAGGTTCTCTGCTGGGGAGATCAGCTTGGCATATGTGCCCACGCAGGAGAACATTGCAGACCTTTTCACGAAGGCTCTGCCTAGGGAGAAGTTTGAAGCTTTCGGCAAAGCTTTGGGCTTACTTCCTTTTGTGGAGTGATTTCCACATAGCTTGGCACTTCCTTATACATGAGTGCCAGCTCCTTGTTCACCGCATCACTCCCAGGGGGGATTTGTTGATATATTTAGGTAGTGATGTGTGTGAACACTCTAGGACTGCCGGGGCACTTTTTTCCCTCTTTAGGAGGTTTTTTTCCCCCGGCTTGTATATACGCCTATTGCCCTAATGGGCTACTTATCTTTGTACATTCTCTAGTAATACATTCAGTCGTGTGTGTTGTGCTCCAAGCTTCTTCTTCTTCCTTGTGCTGTTCGCGTGCTTCCGCAGACGTCTAACTCCAACACTTTCATATATGATGTTCCTAAAAAATTCAAGGCATATCCTATCAAACTGAAGGATGAGGTATTCCCTACTTTTAGAACATTTATTGCTTAAGTTGAGACTAAAAAGGAACTAAGCTCAAGGCTTTACATTCAAATAATGGAGATGAGTATACCTAACATGAATTCAATATTTTTTTGTCACTCGAGAGGAATTCATAGCAAACCTTTCACAAGGCTTCTAGGCAGAAGCAGTATGGATTGTAGTTCATGTGATTAAGTTTTCACCTAGTACTACCAAAGGTTTGAAAGTGACATAAGAATTATTGAGAGGGAAGCCACCATATTATGGTCATCTTTGAGTTTTTGTGTGTGAAACATATGTTAATATACCAAAGAATCTTAGAGAAAATCTGGACAATAAGTCAAAGAAGTGAGAAATTGTTAGTGATCTTGAGACACCATTAGTGATCAAAAGTATTGATGATGTCATTTTCAATGAGTCAAAAATGCATAAATGCCCATTAAGGAGGTTGAATTAAGAAGAGTGGTGCTTAAGGATACATCGCTCTTCTCTCTAACCTTGAGGAACCAAAGGGTAAGCATCAGGTACAAATAGGTGATGACACCAAACACTCAGTGATTAAAGTAGGAAATGTTAAGACCTCAGATGGAAACAATAATCTGTTGAGCAGGGTTTTATATGTACCTACAATTACCAAGAATTTGATGAGTGTTGGACAGATTGTGGCAAGTCAGGTTTAACCAATATGGAGCATTTGTGGAGGATCCCCAGCATGGGTTCAAAAGAATAGCCAAAGGAGAAAAGGCAGGTAGATTATTTACTTTTGAACTTGAAGATACAAGGAATATTGCACTTTATAGCTAGGAAGATCAAACACTTTTAGAACTTGAAATCTGGCACAAGAGATTAGGGCATGTTGGTGAAAGAAATTTAAAACAAATATGTAGAGACCAATGTGTGCTTGGGATACATAATGTATCCAAGCAACACATGATTTATAAATGTGGTGCTTGTCAGTTTGGAAAATCTCACAGGTTATCCTTCTCAAGGAAAGGGCGCTACATGCATGAGGACTACCTAGAGCTTGTCCATATAGATGTATGGGGACCAAGTGAGGATCCCTCAATCTCTGGATCAAGGTATTATGTATCTTTCATTGATGATTACAGTAGGTGGACTGTATTGTACTTTATGAAGCACAAAGATGAAGTATTCAGTTGCTTTAAAAAGTACCTTGCACTTGTTGAAAACCAAACAGGGATAAACCTAAAGAGGCTAAGGTCAGATGGAGGAGGTGAGTACTTCTCAAATGAGTTTGATGCATTCTTGCAGGACAGAGGAATCAAGAGAGAAAGCACAACAAGGTATACCCTTGAGAAAAATGGGATGGCAGAGAGGAGAAATAGATTAATTGTCAAAATGGCTAGGTCTATGTTAAATGAGAAAAAATTACCTAACTACTTGTGGGCAGTGTGTATCTACTACCACTTATCTTGTAAACAGGTTGCCATACAAATCTCTTGATGGGATGACCCCATATGAAGCATGTCATGGCAGAAGACCTTCACTTGATCATTGCAGGATCTTTGGATGTGTAGCTTATGTGCATATCCCTTCTTAGATAAGAGGTAAGCTAGACCCTAAGGCAGAGAAGTGCATCTTTATAGGATATGACTTGAATAAAAAAGGATACGGGTTCTACAACCCCTCAAACAAAGGATCCATGGTTAGTAGAGATGTTGTCTTTGATGAGAATGATTCTTGGTTTGATAATGAATGCAGGAAAGTAAAACTACCTTATGACTTGGAAGAGGAGTTTCCAAGCCTCACTAAGGAGGAGCCTACTCAGAATGGAGATATCAATTCATATGATGAGGACATCATCAACCTAGAAGAGTTCAAGGCATGGAAGTCCAAAGGCAAAGTCAAGATGAAGAAGTTGGAAGATATACCAAAATCATCCAACCAAGCAATCAGACTTAGATCACAAAGGGAGAGCAAGAAACCAATCAGATATGGGTATGAAACTTCCCTAGTTACTAAACACTCTGTTTATCTAGCAAAAGACTCGTCATTTGAAGAGCCATCATCATATGAAGAAGCAAAGACCAAGGCAGAATGGAAGGAAGCTATGGATGAGGAAATTGAAGCACTCAAGGAGAATGATACTTGGAAGCTAGTGCCAAAGAAGGAGTCTATGAAGGTAATTGGTTCTAGATGGATCTATAAGATCAAAAGGAATTCTGATGGATCAATAAGTAGGTACAAAGCTAGACTTGTGGATAAGGGTTTTGCACAAACCCAAGGAGTTGATTATGAAGAAATCTTCTCACCTGTGGCCAAGATGCCAATCATCAGGGTATTGGTAAGTGTCACTGCATAAAAGAATTGGAACATGTATCAATTGGATGTAAAAAATGCATTTCTAAATGGTTGGATTTCAGAGGAGGTATACATGTCACAACCTCCTAGTTATGAGGATCCAAATAAGGTAACATATGTATGTAAATTGAACAAAGCTCTTTATGGATTGAAGTAGGCACCTAGGGCATGGAACCATAGGTTGACTACATATCTTCAGGATCAGGGTTTTATTATGAGTAAAGCAGATACTTCCTTGTTTATCAAAAGAAGTGGTTCAGAGGTAATATACCTATGTGTATATGTTGATGATATCATAGTCATAGGAAATGATGCTAATGGCATCAAACATATTAAGAATTCGATGATGCAGGAGTTCAAAATTAGTGATCTTGGATCACTAAAATATTTTCTTGGACTTGAGTTAGTCTATACTAACTCTGGAATTTATATTACTCAGAGGAAATATATACAGGATATGCTGAAGAAGTTTCATTTGCAGGATGCCAAATTTGCAAGTACTCCAATGGAGGTAAACCTAAAATTAAGTGCTCATGAAGGAGATGTGCTTGAGAATATTGTAGGTTACCAAAGCATAGTGGGAAGCTTGAACTATGCTACATTAACTAGGATTGATATTGCTTATGGAGTAAGTGTTCTAAGTCAATTCATGCACAACCCTAGGGCACCTCATTTGGAAGTTACGAAAAGGATTTTGAAGTACCTTAAGGGCACTCAAAATCAAGGATTGTATTTTCCTTATACCTCAAACTCGGACATCAAGATATATTCAGATGCTGATTGGGTAGGTTGCAAAGATGACAGAAGAAGTACCTCAGGATACCTATCTTTTGCAGGTAACAAACCTATATCATGGTCTTCAAAGAAGCAACCTACTATTGCTTTATCCTCTACAGAGGCAGAGTATCCAATGATTTTTGGAGATAATACCAGCTCACTACACCTTGCAGCTAATCCCATTTATCATGCTAGGACCAAGCATATAGAGGTCCACTATCATTATGTGAGAGAGAAGCTATTGAGCAAGGAGATTCAATTGGCATATGTGTCAACCAATATGCAATGTGTAGACTTATTGACTAAAGCGTTGGATGGAACAAAACTTTGCAGGTTTAAGTCAATGATTGGATTGCAAGACATTCATGAAGATTGAAGATGAAGACCAAGCCAAAATTTTTTGCTTGAGGGGGAGATGTTGGTGCAAAGTTCAAGCCCACTTGAAGTTCATGAACATATGAAGCTCCATGGAAACCATTGCTAGGAAGATATTTTATCTTTACCATTTGTAAAAGTCATTTGTTGACTTGAGAGAATATTTGTAATCACCTACCAAAAACTCGTGGACTTGTTGGATAGAAAAGTAACTACTTCATTGAGGGATTATTTCTTAGATTGAAGGATTACTTTTAGAGAGAGCCAAAAATTTGAATTCAAATTCAAATTTGAATGTAACACTTATATAAAGTGACTTGAAAAAGTCATGTGAAGAAGTTTCAATTCCCGAGTTCTCCATTGCCATATTGTATGAGAGTGAGGCCTACATTGTATCCTATACTACTCATCATCATTAGCCTATGATCTTGTACAACATTGTTCATTAATACAATAGATCTACATTGTTCATCAATGATCTCTTTGTTATAGTCATTCATAACTCTCAACTTGGACTGCTCATATCTCACTCATTTCTTGACCATTTTCAATGATCTATAGCTTTTTGGAATCAGCTCCACGTTATCTAAAAGATCACGAGTTTTGAAGGAATTCTATTCAGCCAATGTGGAGAAAAGTGCAACGAAGAACTCACTAGTCAAACTCTACAGAGGCCCTAAAAAATCGGGGGTAATGATTTATTTCCTAAATTGATTGCTCAGTGTATACTACATCATTTCAAGTGATTTCACTTGGAATCATTAGCTTACTAAGCTAACTAGATACTTCTAAAAGGAATTTTTCTAATACATATTGTACTGGTAGCACTGAGCATAACAAGGAGTAGGTGTGTGATAAAAAAATAGAAGGTTTTCATTGATCCTTCAACTTGGAAGTAGTCTGTTTTGATTCAATCTTCTCTTACATCATTTCCAGAGTACATAGGCACTTGTATAGTGTCTTTGGAAAGCTAAGAGGGTCCACAAATCAACTTTGAAGCTACAAGGGGCTGGTACAAAGTAGGATTTAGCAGTACCTACTCATTTCTTGGAGTGTCCATCCATCTTTCCCAACAATTTAGAGTACACCCACTATTCATGGAGATAATATGAGTTCATTGTATCTAGCTGCTAACCTGTTTTTCATGCCAGAACTAAACACATTGAGATTTAGTATCACTTCTTGAGAGAGAAGGTGATTGAAGTCATACATACTTCAAAAAAGTTCAGATTGCAGACATGCTAACCAAAAGCTTGGATGGACCAAAGCTATATAGATTCAAAGACATGGCAGGTATAAAGAAGATGGAGAAAATCACAATTGATGATTGAGGGGAAGCTATTGGTGCAAGAAAACCATCAATTGATGATTTGGACAAAGGTTTGAAGTAATGAAGACTTGTATATACATGTACACTAAACTTATAGTTAACTCACTTATACCTTTGTAATGTTCACAAGCTTGTACATATATACCTATATATACAAGTAGAAAGTTCGGGCATGTAGGAGAGATGATGAAAGAGAAGTTCTAAGAGTCATTAGACACTTTAAAAGTGATGCGAATATAGCTCATCAATCAGATGTAATGTTTTCCTGAATAAAAGAAATATTGTGCCCGATCTTTTGCTCAGTGCTCCTTTTGTGTTTATTCTTTTGAGAAATTCTTTTGTAAAAGTCTAAGTCTATAGTTGAGTGACCTCTGTACAAATTTTTAGATCCTAATCATGATCAGGCTGAGAGAATTAAAAGTAGGAACATTTACATGTGTAAATGTAAAGAAGAGAAGACTACAACAGGTGCAAATTGGATGATAATGTTTTGGTGAGTTCTCCTTCCACAATGTAAAGTTTTGAGCAAACAAGTACTCATTCTTTAACTTGGAAGGTAAGCTACCTATGGCTAAAAGCATTTGAATAAATGGGTTCTAGTTTGAGAGAGCTATGCATTAGTAGTTGCAGGTGTCAAAGGCGACTATACAGAAGTATAGTTTTAGACATAGGTGAATTGTTTGGAGTAAATCTCAATATTTACTAAACCTTTTGAGAAGTTTGACTTGGACAAGGTGTGAAAAACACTAGGCAACACTTCATACAAAGTCTTATTGAAAATTTTACACATTTGGTCACTCAATGAGTGAATTAAGTGCAGCAGAATTTTCTAAATAATCACTCTCTTCATAGTTAGTGCAAAGATTGATAATTTGGCATTTGTCTTCTAAAATTGGTTGCGGTTTTGAGTTGTTCTTGATATAGAGGTTTTCTAACATCAAGGATAGCTTGTTCTTTTGGAGATTAACACTCTCCATAAAAACATTTGGTTTCACTCAAATAACTTTAAGTGTGAAATGTTTTGTAGGTGCATCTACTATTGGGTAGATGCACCTACCACCACATTATACATTATGAATAGAGCTCTAAAATTATCTAAACATTCTTCCACACCCTATGAGTGTTGGTACATTAGGAAACCAAATTTTTGACACCTAAAAGTATTTGTATTGATACGAAGTGAGTTGAGAAGAAAGCTAGATTATAAGTGTTGAGTGTAGACCACATCAATGCCCAGAAGCATCAAACTAGAATCGAATGGAAGTATCTCAACCTATGAGTTGTCAAACCAATAACCTACCAATAATCTTTTAGTGGTAGGAAGACCTATACACATTGATGGAAAAGCATGCATGCACACACAAATTGAGGTTGCGTGTGAGTGTGACATGAAAGGAAAAAAGTTCTAAAACCTTAGTAAAACAAAAATGAAAAGATAAGTTTCTTATTTTACTAGGCTGAGAAGTAGCCTAGGTGCACTACTTACTGTAGTGCATGGGCAAAAGGGAACAAAATGTGTAAAATGTGTCTTATGTTTTTCCTTTTTGGGTAGCACATTTATGTAGACTTGGTAGATGCAAGTGGAAGCAAAATGGTGCAAGTGAGAAATGGCACTTAAGTGGTGCTGAAGGGTAGCTCACGGTGATGCACTTGGAGGATGCCACCTGTAGTTAGCAAATAGCGGTAAACATTGATGTTGCCAGCTACTCAATTCTAAAATTAGCTTTATATGGAGCCCATACACATTATATGTCAACTACTCCATGAAAAGCAATGTGATTGCCTTTTAGTTTTATCCTACTTCTCCTATAATCGTGAGCATAGATGTAGTGTAATTTCTTGATTCATGACCCCTAAAAGAGAACACTAGTAACCAAGAATCTTTATATATATGTGAGAGATGTTCTCTCCATAGAAAATGCCACTCATGTGCTTTGGATATTGCCAAATTGCCAAGGTGCATAGCCACATGATGTGGT
Organism: Ceratopteris richardii; assembly: GCA_020310875.1. Classification (NCBI taxonomy): domain Eukaryota; kingdom Viridiplantae; phylum Streptophyta; class Polypodiopsida; order Polypodiales; family Pteridaceae; genus Ceratopteris; species Ceratopteris richardii. The sequence goes on from CM035410.1 coordinate 177,888,438, forward strand.
CCTAGTGCTATGTACACATGGAATGCATGGGAAATAGAATGTGGTGCAAAAAAAGGAGGTCTTGGGCAGCAAGCCTAGGGATTCCTTATCATAGAGGCTTCCTATGCTAGTAAGAAGCATGGTTCATTCAAGATCTCCATGATACGAGTATATTTGTCGGTAAAATTGTTTGGTGTCTTCTTGAGATAAGAAGGAAGTGTGTGGATACCATTGGAAAATAAGATTTGTCAAAAGTCTGCATTCTATAGTTTTTTTTCCAAAAGAAGTTTGGCTACAACCTTCTCTCCCAAGCTTTAATTAATAGAAAGAACATATTTTCAATTGAAGAGGCCTAGCACCCATGGGACCCCCCGAACCCCACAAAGTACATGTAGCTTAAAAGAAGTTGCTAGAGTTAGAGAACATTACAAAAAAGATTAATAACCCTTTCATCCCCCTCATAGCCGGCCCACTTGAATTGAATATTGTTGCCCTTGAGGAAGAACACTCTATGATGTTTAAATAGTGAGGATTTGTTACAATTGCAAATTCTCTTTCCTAAAAGCACTACTTGAAGTAGGGGGCATAGTGACACCACCAAATTGAAAAAAAAGCAGGTCCCATCGCTTATGCGATGCTAGCGTCACATAAGCGACGAGCTTGCTTTTTATTAAAAAAAAAAAGATGTGTCGTTGCATAAGCGATGCCAGCATCACTTATGTGATGCTAAAAATATGTGTGGCAAAGAGCGTCGCTAGTTAGCGATGCTTTTAACGACATTGGCAAATTGCCTATAATGCTGGATCGCCGCATACACGACATCTTGGTCTTCTAGAGCATGGCTTAAGCGACGGTCTGGAATGTTAAAAGAAATTTTGGATTTTTCTTGGCACATTTGTGCCAGGATTAGGATGCACAAGAGAGAGAGAGAGAGAGATCAACATGCACATCCGATGAAGTAAGGTACGCACACACACCCATACACACACAGATACACACACACATACACACACATACATATGCATACACACACATAAACACACATAGACACACACACACATACACATAGACACACACACATACACACACATACACACACATACACACATAGACACACACACATACACACACACATACACACACACATACACACTGTAGCTCAAGCGTAAGCACCATCTCCTTTACTTGTCAATCCGTGGAGACGTGAGGACCGGTATGAAGATCACGAGCAAGTGAAGGCACAAGTGAGTGAGTGAAAGCACACAAACATGCACACACATACACACACACGCGCACAAGGTAAGATCAAAGAGAGGAACAATGGAAAGCTTCGATTGCAAAAGATTTCTCTTACAAAAGCTCTATTCTCTATCCAGCTAACCTCAAAAATGAGCTCTCTAGCTCTTTTTATAGTTTTTTGACTAGTTTTGGCCCTGTCTAGACCTAGTGTCCGACCTAGTTAAAAATTAGGTTCCAGGGATTATTTGAGGGCTCAAACAAAGTCTAAAAATTATGAAAATTGGTACGATGGTACTTCTAATACTCCTCAAGCTCAAGGACTCCTCGGCTTGAACACAATGGAGTTATAAAAATAGATAATGGTATTTACAATGGTTTTTAGTGATGAAAATCACTATTTTTGTAAGGGATTCTTCTGAAAATTTGACATACACTTCTTGGAGCTCCCTACTTGCTCCCTCTTCTTCTATGTCCACTTCTTTGATGTGCTCCCATGTTTTATGCTTGACCTTGAGTTCCAACACTCCCCCCCCTCTCGAGTCTGTCGTCCTTGACAGACCCTTGTTGTAAGGGTTGTTCCATGTAGTGCTTTGAGAGGTGGTGTCCATCCTTTGTATGAGCTTGTTCCTTGGATTCCAGCAAGAATGTGTCGTTGTGAGCTTTCAAAACTGCAAGTTGCTCAAAAGAGGTTGTCAAGATTGATTTGGAGCAACTACTGGCTTCAATTTGCTTCCGAGATATGGATGTTGTTCCCATGACGTCCGCTAGCTCTTCCAAAGATGATGTTGAGAGCAATCATGCCAACTACTCATAACCCATAATGAATGATGGGTAAGTGTGTTCGTGCCTCGGTTGAAAAAAAGTATGTGCCTTGTGCATGGCCTTGTAATGTAGCCCTACGCATGCTTAGTTGGAAAATGCATTGGAAGAAGTATGGTGCAAAAATTATGGGTCTTAAGCTAAGTGCTCAAGGGTATGCTGACGAAGAGGTTTCCTAATCTATCATGGTTATGGTGTTGCCAGAGTAAAGATACTTACCGTGGTGAAGGGTTGATTGATGTCTATCTCTTCATGTTGTATACCCGGCATTTGTGATGGAACATTGTCGATGAATGTCCATGTTGCTGGTCCACCGAAAAGCTTTTTGAGTGCCTGGTTCTATCTTCTCTTTTCAAAGCAATGTTTGCCAAATACTGAGAATTGAATTTCTTTATATTCTTTGACAAACATCATTGGGTAACTACACCAAGCTTAGTTTCACATATTCTCTTTAGTTCACCATAAGCAGGAGTCTCCTCATCTGACAAGGATTTTCGGGGTACCAAACAAACTCTTGCAAATATCTCCTTGGATGCTCTCATACATACAATACTTAAGCATCACTCAAGTTGTGGTTTCAAGATCTTCACTCCCACCATGGTAAGGGGAAACCATAGGTGTGGATGCCATGTTCATGCTAAGTTCTTGACATCTACCAGATAAGGCAGCAAGTACATCATCTGCTAGCCGAGACACACTTCTATCCAAACTGATAAATGCCCAGTAATCGATGGTTCAATCTTCAACTAAGCATGACTCATTCATGTTCCATGAGCGAAACCTGGGAACAAGTTCTTTCCCTCTTTTTTTTTTTTTTTTTTTGAGGGATGTCACAAAACAAGAAGGCAAAGTTTAGTATCAAAAAGTGGTTTACATGTGTCAATGTGCTTTAGTGCATGGGACTCTCAGTTGTGTCTATGCACGGCCATGTAATGTGGCCCTATAGAATGCATACTTTAGAAATGCATGACCTGAATGGTGAAAAAGACAAGGTTGTGCAAGGAGCACATGGTTGTCGCTCGTTGAGGCCTGATGTCACTTGCAGATGTTGGTGTCATCTTTGTTGGAGGTATCCATTGGATCTCGAGATGACCACTGATCCTTCCTCTTTATAGGGATCCATTTTAGAACAGCCTTTGGCACTGTAGAGATTACTTCAGGCGTCTTCCTCTTTGGATGCTTTCTGAACTGTGGTATCCAATGTGCTTGGAGCTTTGGTTTGGTGGAGGCTACTTTTACTTTTGGCTTCCAAACCCATAGAATTTTTGCACGTCTTCCTACTATTGTTGAAGAGCTGATTTGATCTTCTTCCGGTCTCTGTACGTGGTTCTTACCCTTTTCTCTTTTTGGCTTCTTTGTTGAGACCTTTCACATGTGGGAGAACATAGGTTGCTGTGGATGTAAGAGCTTCTTAGGTACCCACATATGTAATTGCCCTTGTTGAGCTGCAACTAACTTCTTAGGCACCCAAACTTGTTGGATACCTTGTGATTGAGCTTGTCCGAGCTGCTTCCTTCGTCTTTTGGCCTGGTGGGAGTCCCGAGAGGGGAATTGTGGGGTTAAGGCCGGTGGTTGCTCTCCTTTTCGTACCCAGAGCTGCTTCATGCTCGGTACTAATTTCCTTTGGAAATCTCGCTGCCTATTTGATATATCAGTTGTTCTATTCGGTTGTGCTTGCTTTGTTGGTTGAGTTGTGGTGGCGTCATTAGTCCTTGCCCCAGAGGAGGAGTCCACTTGTCTTTGAGCCTCTTCTTCCATGATTGCGTTCTCCTACGACATAGAGCTTTTGACACATACAACATCTCTTTTGCTAAGATTAGTCCTAGGAGAACTACAAGATGTGACATCTGGATTTGTGAGCATGCCATTTTCTAGTTCTAGTGTAAAGCATTGTCCCTGGACCCAAACTTGAAGAAGTTGACTCCTTAGGTTCAAGTTGACTGCATTGTCATAAATCCAATCTTGTCCTAAGACGAGTGGTTCTGTAAGGTTCTCATCTTGACACACTAGCACTTTGACTTTCATTGGAACATCTTGCAGGTAGATGGGAAGTTCCACCTCGCCCAAACAAGGGGTTTCCACACCTCCCAATCCTATGAGATAAGCTTCTATGGGATTGATGTTCAAGTGCAAGTCTTGGCAGTAGGAAAGTCAAACTGCACTACTTGCTGCACCTGAGTCAATTAATGCTTTCACAGTCCTTGTATCCTTCCCTTGTCCTATCTCTATGGTCACAAAGGGTCGTCGGTCAATGACTTGAGAAGTCGCTATGCCTGATTTTTGGCACATATCCATGTGATATTTTGGAGCTTTTGAGTTGACATCTAGGCCTAGTCGCCTTAACTTATTTCGCCTTATGCGCTCTCTAGCCTCTGCTTGTGCTTCTTCCCTCACCCTTAACTCCTCTTCTTTTCGCTTCTTAGCAGTGTTGAGTCTCTTAAGCATATCCTCAGTAAGAGGTTCTTGATATAGCTTGACTCTACAACCACTAATATAGTTTGGCAAGATATCACCTTCTAAAGTAGCTAATTGAACCGCGCCGCTAGTGGAAATTCTGTTAATGATCATGGGTCCATATCCTCGTTTTTCCAACTTACGGGCATGTTGTTTTAGTGTGTAAACCAACACTAGATCTCCCTCTTTCAGTGCCTTATCCTTAATGTGTGCATCGAAGTATGCCTTTTGCCTTTTCTTTGCAGCGTAGATGCCTGCAGCTGCTCATAGCCTTGTCTCACCTAAGCGTTCTAGATCAAAGATCCTAGATGACAATTCATGTCCATTCCACTCATGCTCTTGTGCTACTTTTAAAGCAGGGATTAAGAAATCCAGTGGTAACACCGCATTCTGTCCAAAGACCATCTGAAATGGGGTGGCATTGAGTACCGTTTTGTAGGCAACTCGGTAAGCCCAAATGATGAAGTTGTTTGTCCCAATCAGAGCATTTATATTTACCAATTTTGTCAATACGTTACAAAGGATCTTATTGGTACTCTCGGCTTGTGCGTTAGCTTGTGGGTGATAAGGGGCAGACTTTTTATGTATCACCAAGAATTCTTGGAGAAGATTTTCAATGACCTCATTCAAGAAGTGTGTGCCTCTATCGCTCACTAACTCTATTGGTAGCCCATATCTCGTGAACACATTCTCGAATAAGACTCACTTAGCCGTCGTTTGAACATCATTCTTTGTTGTGGCTTTCACCTCTACCCACTTTGTAAGGTAATCTGTGGCTACAATAATATACTCTGCATGGGAGTTTCTAGCAGGGGGATTAATAGGACCTATGAAGTCTATGCCCCACTTGGAAAATGCACGCCCTCCCATCATTGGCCTCAAAGACATCTCGTCTTTTCTAACTGGATATTGTGCACGTTGGCATGTGTCACATTTCTTCACATAGGTATGTGCATCCATATGAAGAGTGGGCCACCAAAGTCCTGAGAATAGAATGGTCTTAATCACTGGGTCAGGACCAAAATGTCCACCTGCAACACCATTGTGTGCAGTCTCTAAGACCTTTAAATAGTCTGATTCATGAACGCACAGTCTTAAGTAACCATCTTTGCCTCTTCGGTATAAGTTGTCGCCTACTAAGGCATAGCCTTGAGCTTCTTGCTCCATGCTTTGTCTTCTTGCTAGACTAGCCTCTTTGGGTAATCTTCCCGACCTCATAAACTCTATCAATGGAGCACTCCAATCTGGAATTAATGACACTTGATAAAGGGTCGCATGCTCCACTGGGGGTCTCTCTCTGCACATTGGACAATTCTTAATCCACTCATGTATTTCTTTGTCCATGCTAGGCCAATACACTCCTAGACGCTTCAGATTCTGCAATGTTCGTTGTTTAGAATAGTGATTTCCTAGCAATCCTTCATGAGCTTGCTGCAACCAACTACTATGTTCATCATCCTCGACACAACAAGCTAATACACCCTCAGTATCTTGTTTGTACATGCTTCCTGCCAATATGTGATATTTTTGTGATCTTAAAATTTCTTCTTGTGATGTTTTCACATTCTTATTTGCAGGGCCAAAGGTTAGGACTGGTACCAACTTATTTTCCCATTTGGGAACAACTTCCAAATTGAACAGATAAGCATCAGGTAGTTCATCAGACACTCCTTGTGGTGACTCTCCTGAAGTAATGCGAGAAAGGTGATCTGCCCGAAGGTGGGTTCTACCTTTCCTGACAACAACTTCAAAGTCATATTCCATTAGTAAGAGGAACCATCTTACTAAGTGTCTAGTATTGCAAGGTTTATTGACCAAATATAACAAAGCTTGATGATCAGTGAAAAACTTGAACTTGTTGGCCAATAAATAGTGTCTAGACTTCTTCACAGCATATACCATGCCTAAGCCCTCTCGCTCAGTTGTGGTATAGTTCCGTTCAACTGCAGTGAGCTATCTACTAGCATATGCTATGGGCAAATCTAAGTTTCCTTCACTTGTGGGTTGTGCAAGCACACATCTTACGGCATGATTGGATGCATCCACATGGACATGGAATGGTTTATTCCAATCATGAGTGGTCAGTATCGGTGCCGTGCACAAACGTTTCTTCAGTTCGTTGAAGGAATTCTTGCATTCGTAGTTCCACTCAAAATTAGACAACAAGGCATAAAGGGGTCTAGCTATGATCGCGTACATGTGGATAAACCTACGATAATATCCACAATGGCCCATAAAGGCTTGTACCTCTTTAACACTCCTTGGCCTGTGTTGAAGCTCAAAGTCAAGGACAAAGCATGGAAGCACATCAAAAGGTGAACACACAAGGAAAGGGAGCAAGTAGGGAGCTCCAAGAAGTGTATGTCAAATTTTCAGAAGAATCCCCTACAAAAATAGTGATTTCCATCACTAAAAACCATTGTAAATACCATTATCTATTTTTAGTAACTGCATTTTGTTCAAGCCGAGGAGTCCTCGAGCTTGAGGAGTATTAGAAGTACCATCGTACCAATTCTCATAATTTTTAGACTTCGTTTGAGCCCTCAAATAAGCCCTGGAACCTAAATTTTAACTAGGCCGGACACTAGGTCTAGACAGGGCCAAAACTAGTCAAAAAACTATAAAAAGAGCTAGAGAGCTCATTTTTGGGGTTAGCTTGTTGGAGAATAGAACTTTTGTAAGAGAACTCTTTTGCAATCTAAGCTTTCCATTGTTCCTCTCTTTGATCTTACTTTGTGCGCGTGTGTGTGTATGTGTGTGCATGTTTGTGTGCTTTCACTCATGCACTTGTGCCTTCACTTGCTCGTGGTCTTCATACCGGTCCTCACGTCTCCGCGGATTGACAAATAAAGGAGGTGGTGCTACGCTTGAGCTACACCAAATTTTGGCACCGTTGCCGGGGAGAGAGCTTCGAGGACGAGCGTTGTGATGGTAAGATCGTAGATTTGCGACGTTGGAAGGTAAAAAATCTGTCATTTCAGTTCATTTTCTGTTTTTTCCTCTTCATCTTCATCATCATCATCATCCCCACCTTCTTCCATCTTCTTCTTCATAGAAATTTCTTGTTTTTTAGTGCATTTTCACCATTTTCATACCATTTCTCATGCATTATTGTGTGGGAAGGAGTTAGGAGAAGCAAGGGAGAGCAAGCGCTGTGTTTTTTTCATGATTTTCTACTCATACGGAGCTCGCCATAGCCGGCGCTCAAAAATTTGAATTTCCCGCCAAAAAACGCGATTCTGTGATGAAAATCGCGATTCTGTGAAAATTCAAAATTTTTTGAAAAATCACGATTTTCTGTTTTCCCGCCTAAAAGTTGGCTGAAAAAAAATCGCGATTCTGTGGTCATTCTCAGAATCACGATTCTGTGAGTGTGCTCAAAATCGCGATTCTCACAAATCACGATTTTCAGTAAAAAACACGATTTTGTAAATCACGATTCTCTGAGTCAAAATCGCGATTTTCAAAAACACGATTTTGTGCTCAACATCACGATTTTCAGAAACACGAATTTTTGCTCAACATCGCGATTTTCAAAAACATGATTTTGTGCTCAACATCGCGATTTTCATGCCAAAAACACGATTCTGAGAAAATACGATTTTCAGCGGGCTCAAAATCGCGATTCTCACAAATCACGATTTTCAGTAAAAAACACGATTTTGTGAAAAAAGACGATTTTGTGAAAACACGAATTTTTGCTCAACATCGCGATTTTCAAAAACACGATTTTGTGCTCAACATCGCGATTTTCATGCCAAAAACACGATTCTGAGAAAACACGATTTTGTGAAAAAAACACGATTTTGTAAATCACGATTCTCTGAGTCAAAATCGCGATTTTCAAAAACACGATTTTGTGCTCAACATCGCGATTTTCAAAAACACGAATTTTTGCTCAACATCGCGATTTTCAAAAACACGATTTTGTGCTCAACATCGCGATTTTCAGAAACACGATTTTGTGCTCAACATCGCGATTTTCTGAGTCTCAACATCGCGATTTTCTGAGTCACAACATCGCGATTTTCTGAGTTCTCAACATCGCGATTTTCTGAGTCTCAACATCGCGATTTCCTGAGTTCACAACATCGCGATTTCCTGAGTTCTCAACATCGCGATTTTCTGAGTTCTCAACATCGTGATTTTCTGAGTTCTCAACATCGCGATTTTCTGAGTCTCAACATCGCGATTTTCTGAGTCACAACATCGCGATTTTCTGAGTCTCAACATCGCGATTTTCTGAGTCTCAACATCGCGATTTTCTGAGTTCTCAACATCGCGATTTTCTGAGCCTCAACATCACGATTTTCTGAGCCTCAACATCGCGATTTTCTGAGCCTCAACATCGCGATTTTCTGGAAGTTCACAAAATCGCGATTTTCTCCAAAGGTCCTGTTTGCCTGTTTTGACCCCTAGGAGCCTGAATTGGCATAACTTTCTTATCCAAAGTCCATTTTTTGAGCTCTATAGCTCGTTGGAAAGCTCGTTTCAAATCCTACACGACCTCAACTGTTTTTTTCAAGAATAACGCGTTGATTTTGAGATAGGATAATTTGAAGTTGACCCTCAAGTGGGACTAGGGAACCAAGGGGACTCCAAAGAATTTTTGAACCATACCAAGGGGAAAATTTGGACTCTTGACTAAAGCTTATGAACCTGAGATCTGGTAGACACTTAGGCAAGGATAAACAAAGCATTAGATCTTCTGAGGCTAGTGTCAACCATACATCCAAGTCTTGGGCACAACAAATAAGTGGTCATCTTTTACTAAGTTCAGACACAAGTGATTCAGAAATGTCTTTTAGTATGGGAAAACCTGCAGGTGGCTCAGGGACTGCCCATCTACAAACACCAGAAGGGCCCTATAAGACACAGTTGGAATATATTCGGACCAACCAATTAGGTGCTCGCATCTATGAGGATGGTCTGAGGCGATCAGTGGTCCAACTCAAAAATCCAGATCAATCCTTTGGACTTGAACACCCGGTGGTCAAGTTCGAAGAGGGTTCATACATTGATAAGGAAGGAACCATGTATGTGGTCACCAACCTACCAGATAGGACTGATGAGTTTGGAAATGTCATTCCTGAGAATGAAATAGGAGACCTTGAACAAGGAAATGTAGGACAAGGACCCCAGACTCCCAGAGGTAAGTCAGTTTTGACCCGAGTGATCACTCCAGACTGGATCCCTCAAGATAACAAAAGCATAGAACTATTTTTGAATAGAGAAACAGAGGAAGCCTTTTGGAGATTCAAGCCAGATCAACCTAGCCAATTAGGCATAGTCATCATCTACGAGTTCAAGGATCCAGAGATGCCAGGCAAAGTTGTTTACCTAGATAACACATCAGAGAAAATTTTCTTGGTAACAGAACATGATAGACATGCATATACTTGGAAGAATGAATTGATTTTCCCCCCACCAAGATCCAATGTTTCACGTGGCCTCCAAGGAGTAGGATCATCCCACGCTCATGAAGCCCAAAGAGAAAGAACTAGAGAGAGACCTGAGGTAAGTTTTGCACACACCGTGGGCAGGAATAGATCAGGATTTGAAAATGAAAGACCTGAAAGAGAAAGACATCAAGCACATAGGCAGAAAAGAGATGAACATGATTTTCCATTGCCTAGACCCCGAGAGCACCCAAGAACCCTTAGACCCACTCAAGTGATCAAGGCAATGAAGAATTATTTTGATGGGTCAGGAGATCCTTATGATCATGTGGCCGAGTTCAAACAAGTGTTAAGAGCTGAACAGGTTGAGGATTTATTCACCCAATACGAGGCATTTGGTTTGACTCTTAAGGGCACTGCCTTGGCTTGGTTTCAACCATTGAGTAGTCGCAACTATCGCGATATAGGTCAACTGCTAGACGAATTCATTGTAGAATTTTCCAAGAGTGGTATCAGGCATAACACATCATCCTTGATCCACAGTTTCAAGCAGACACCCCAAGAAACAGTGCGACTAGCAGGTAGAAGGTTCAGACAGTACCTAGAAAGATGCCCTGCTCCCGAGTTACCCACACCAGCCAAACAAGTGGCTTTGTTCTTAGATGGCTTACTGAGCACAAAGTTAAGATCATATGTATATTTGAAAGAGCCTAGATCCATAGAAGAGTGCGTGCGGACATGCATTGACATAGAAGATAACTTGGGTGAGAAGTTAGGATTGTCCAAACTCTACAAAGATTCGGATAGTTCTATTAGTCATACTTCAAAGATCTCCACAGAAATAGAAGAGATAGCTGAGCAAGTTGCCAAGAAGCTGGGAGTCCAAATTAAACAAACACAGAGAGTCACTCCAGTGAATCGGTGTTATACTTGTGGGGGCGACCACATGGCTAATGTATGCCCAATGCAAAACCAAAACATTAGAGAAAGGAATGCTCCATAGTGCACTATTGAGAGAAAATACACAAACCACACGGCTCAAGATTGTCCCTACAATAGGCAGGCTGTTAGAATGAATTATCAGCAACCTTACCCACAAGGTAGGTATCAGAACCAATACCAACAGCCATATTATAGACCACAACAGCAATATCAGGTACGATATAGGCCACAACCTGTCTTGGGAAACCAACCACCAGCTCCAGCCAACGTGATTCCAGTCAAATATGCTGGGGGAGAAGAAAATCCAAATAGAGCATTGGTGCCACTAACCCCATTGATGCCAGATAATGACTCTCATGCTCATTGTTCAGACTACTCCCATGAAGGTAGTCCACATGCTTATTACACAGAGTCACCTGAACATAGTGAGATTTACTCGTATCAATATGAGGTACCACCTATGGAGCAAAATTGGGAGCCAGAATACTCCAATGTCATGTACACAAATCCTAACCCTAGCCCCCAGTTGAGACAAATGAGACCACACGCCCCTAGAGGATCTTGTTTCAGATGTCAAGGTGACCATTTATTCGTGACTGTCCCCACCCACCATCTCCGAGTCAAGGACAGGCTATCACAATACAGGCTTTTTGTCCTGATTGCGGCAAAGACCATCTCCCCAGAGATTGTCCAAGAAACCCCTCCAGTGCACCCAAGATTACACCCATTAATGTGGTAGGCTTAGTGGCAGATTCAAGTTCAAGTAGTAGCAATGTGGCTCCTATACAAGCTGTCACTAGAGCACAAGCCTTAAAACAGGATAAACCAGTAGAACAATCAGAGTCGAGTGAATCAGGAGAGCCTAGTAAGAGGAAAACAAGAACATGGAAGGATACCAGAGAGAAGGCCAATCACAAGTGGAATAAAAAGTTATCGGAACTAGAAGAAAGCTTAAAAGAAGCGAAAACAAAAATAGAAGACATTGCATCTCAAAGCCCCTCGCATGCCGAAACTCCATCCACTCCACCTCATCCCACCCCACCACCCATTGTAAATAGACCACAACCAGGGTCTGTTCTTGCAGATCCAACCCCAGAAGGCTTGGACATGATGTTCAAGGCCTACCAGGCTCGACTTCAAGAAGGGCCTACAGCTGCAAACCTAGACAAGAGTTATCCTAGAGCGGACTTAGAGATTGAACGGATGAAAATGTGCATGAAAATGGTAGAACAAGCTCAAGCTATACTTGAGACTAGTCAAAAGTTCAATCAGACAAACTCTGTCAAAGGGGAATTGCATTTCCAGGGCTTACTAGAACGATTAGAGCAGTTGGTAAACAAACCACAAGTTTCTTTACCTCCACAGGCTCAACCAGTTATTGAAAGAGGAAGCTCACCACCAATGGGAGCTTATGTTCCTAATTCCACGGATCCAGGAATGCCTCCTTCAATTCAACAGTACTCTCAAGAATTCTTGCGGGAAATACAAGAAGAGAAATGGGCCAAGGAGAAGGGTAATTCCCCTCCTATTCCTGAGATTGATGATCTTCATGATCAATTTCCCCAAGACATTCCATCTATTTACGGAGATGAAGCAGAACAACAAGAAGACGAAAGGTTTGTTTTTCCAGGCCCATGGGAATCTGAATCTCTCCAGATTAGAGCTCCCACAATACTAGTGAGAAATGAAGACTCAGTGGTTCCAAGGAACACGGATGTCGTGAAGAACACTAAGGTTCAGTGTCATCTCACTGTAGAAGAGCTGCTCAAAGCAAAACCTGAGCTTTGGAATCATGTGAAGGATCAGGTTCCAGAACTTGATTCCGACATGCCAGAAGCAGGCTCCAAGCAAAGGGTACCAGAGATACCTCTAGACAAAATAGGGGACATGTGTGAGGGTGAAGAAGGTAATACTTATCTTCCAATCACCTACCAAGGTTACACAACCAAAGCAATCATAGATTCAGGTGCTGGTGTTGCTATTGCGACCACCTCCTTGTGGAAGCAATGGGGCAAGCCCACATTAAGACCAACTAGAATGAAGCTTCAAATGGCTGATGGTCATTTTGAAAGACCTCTAGGATTGCTAGAAGGGATCACTCTAACCACTTGTGGTGTAGAGTTTGAGCACACATTTGCTATATGTGACTTTGAGAAAAATAATGTCTATGAGATGATCCTAGGAAGACCCTTCCTACGACAATTGCAAATAGTACAGGATTGGGGAACTAACTCCTTGTACTTACAGCACTTAGGGGTCACCACCAAGGTCAATTTGAAGGATTACACCTTCAGAGATGTACCACCCCTACAGTGGAATTCTATCCACAAAGCGAAAGAAGATTCCATCTCTGTGCATTCTGAAAGTTCACCTGATCCATCATGGCTGCATGAAGATACTCATTTGTGGATGTGCAAGGTCGCAAAGGAAGAGGAAAAATGTTTAAAGGCAAAAGAAGAAGGAACTTCGCTAGGAGATAGACCAGTTAGAGACCCAGCCTACACACCGATGATCTTTCCAGATGAGGAGTTTGAGCCTCATGGCTGGCCAGAAATCTTAGCCACCATGGACATTGCTGTCAATGAGGAGCAGTGGACACCTCATTGTGATGAGGAGGGTTATGATATCTCAGTGTTCATGTGTCAACCCTTGCTAGAAGAATGTGACCCTAGTGATATCATAGAAGAAGAAGAGAATGACGATGATCTGGAGTCTATTGTGATGGATAGTTGCTTTAACTCAGAGCAGCACTATCTAGAAGATATAGGAGTGTTCACCCAGAAAGAAGAAGAACCTCTCACAAGTATTAAAACAGTAAACTCAAAGGATGGAAGTGAGAGTAGTCAAAAGAAAAAGAAAAGAAAAACAGTGAAACAAGAAGAGGAGGAATCATTATTTGAAGTACCAGAAAACTTCAAGAAATATGAAGTTGACGACCGCAAAATTTTGGTACGAATGCCTAAGAGAGAGGCCATCATAGGAGAATCATATGATAATAAAGAAAAGACCAAGAAGATTGTAGTGACCATTGAAGAGAACGAAGAGAGATGCACATATATAGGAGATGACCTAAGTGCAAGAGAAGAAACGGAGCTCATAGCTCTATTAAGGGAATATAGGGATGTGTTTGCATGGCACTATAGAGATTTGAAAGGGGTAGATCCAAGAATTTGCTCTCATACTATCCCCATGACTGCTGATGCTAAGCCCACCAAACAGAAGCCCTACACATATAATGATACCTATGCAGCCAAAATAAAAGAAGAAATTGATAGGTTGATTGAAGCTGGATTCATCTATGAGATTGAGCATACCAAATGGGTGTCCCCCATTGTTGTGGTACCCAAGAAGAACGGGAAGTTGCGAGTGTGTATTAACCTTAAAAAAGTTAATGCCGCTACGATTAGAGATAGTTATCCACTTCCAATCATAGAACACCTATTGGAGCGTGTTGCAGGCAAGGAAGTTTATAGCTTCCTTGATGGATTTTCAGGTTACAATCAAGTAGCCATTGCCCCAGAAGATCAACACAAAACAGCTTTTGCTACAGAGTGGGGAATCTTTGCATTTCGTGTGATGCCATTTGGGCTCACCAATGCACCTGCAACATTCCAAAGGCTCATGTGTCATGTCTTCAAAGAGTTCTTGCGAAAGAGCTTAGAAGTGTATGTGGATGATTTATGTGCTCATTCCCAAGAAAGAAGGTTTCACATCCCTGAGCTCAGACAAATCTTCAACAAGTGTAGAGAATATCGAGTGTGTCTGAACCCAGAAAAGTGTGTGTTTATGGCGCGTCAAGGTAAAATCTTAGGTCATATTGTTTCTAAGAATGGAATCTCAACAGATGAAGATAAGGTACGAGCCATAGCGGAGCTACCAAGGCCAAGGAATATTAAAGAGGTACAAGCCTTTATGGGCCATTGTGGATACTACCGTAGGTTTATCCACATGTACGCGATCATAGCTAGACCCCTTTATGCCTTGTTGTCTAATTTTGAGTGGAACGACGAATGCGAGAATTCTTTCAACGAACTGAAGAAACGTTTGTGCACGGCACCAATACTCACCACTCCTGATTGGAATAAACCCTTCCATGTCCATGTGGATGCATCCAATCATGCCATAGGATGTGTGCTAGCACAACCCACAAGTGAAGGAAACTTAGATTTGCCCATAGCATATGTTAGTAGACAGCTCATTGCAGCTGAACGGAACTATACCACAACTGAGCGAGAGGGCTTAGGCATGGTATATGCTGTGAAGAAGTTTAGACACTATTTGTTGGCCAACAAGTTCAAGTTTTTCACTGATCATCAAGCTTTGTTATATTTGGTCAATAAACCTTGCAATACCGGACGCTTAGTAAGATGGTTCCTCTTACTAATGGAATATGACTTTGAAGTTGTTGTCAGGAAAGGTAGAACCCACCTTCGGGCAGATCACCTTTCTCGCATCACTTCAGGAGAGTCACCGCAAGGAGTGTCTGACGAATTACCCGATGCTTATCTGTTCAATTTAGAAGTTGTTCCTAAATGGGCAAATAAGTTGGTACCAGTCCTAACTTTTGGCCCTGCAAATAAGAATGTGAAAACATCACAAGAAGAAATTGTAAAATCACAAAAATATCACATATTAGCAGGAAGCATGTACAAACAAGATACTGAGGGTGTATTAGCTTGTTGTGTGGAGGATGATGAACATAGTAGTTGGTTGCAATAGGCCCATGAAGGAATGCTAGGAAATCACTATTCTAAACAACGAACATTGCAGAATCTAAAGCGTTTAGGAGTGTATTGGCCTAGCATGGACAAAGAAATACATGAGTGGATTAAGAATTGTCCAAGGTGCAGAGAGAGACCCCCAGTGGAGCATGCGACCCTTTATCAAGTGTCATTAATTCCAGATTGGAGTGCTCCATTGGTAGAGTTTATGAGATCGGGAAGATTACCCAAAGAGGCTAGTCTAGCAAGAAGACGAAGCATGGAGCAAGAGGCTCAAGGCTATGCCTTAGTAGGGGACAACCTATACCGAAGAGGCAAAGATGGTTACTTAAGACTATGCGTTCATGAATCAGACTATTTAAAGGTCTTAGAGACTGCACACAACGGTGTTGCAGGTGGACATTTTGGTCCTGACCGAGTGATCAAGACCATTCTATTCTCAGGACTTTGGTGGCCCACTCTTCATATGGACGCACATACCTATGTGAAGAAATGTGACACATGCCAACGTGCACAATATCCAGTGAGAAAAGACGAGATGCCCTTGAGGCCAATGATGGGAGGACGTGCATTTTCTAAGTGGGGCATAGACTTCATAGGTCCTATTAACCCCCCAGCTAGGAACTCCCATGCAGAGTACATCATTGTAGTCACAGATTACCTTACAAAGTGGGTAGAAGTCAAAGCCACAACAAAGAATGATGCTCAGACTACGGCTAAGTTCTTATTCGAGAATGTGTTCACGAGATATGGACTACCAATAGAGTTGGTGAGCGATAGAGGCACACACTTCTTGAATGAATTCATTGAAAATCTTCTCCAAGAATTCTTAGTGATACATAAGAAATCTGCCCCCTATCACCCACAAGCCAACGGACAAGCCGAGAGTACCAATAAGATCCTCTGTAACGTATTGACAAAACTGGTAAATAATAAACGCTCTGATTGGGACAAACAACTTCATCATGCTGTTTGGGCTTATCGAGTTGCCTACAAAACGGTACTCAACGCCACCCCATTTCAGATGGTCTTCGGACAGAACGCTGTGCTACCATTAGATTTCTTAATCCTTGCCTTAAAAGTAGCACAAGAGTATGAGTGGAATGGGCATGAATTGTCCTCTAGGATCTTTGATCTCGAACGCTTGGGCGAGACGAGGCTACGAGCGGCAGCAGGCATCTACGCTGCAAAGAAGAGGCAAAAGGCATACTTTGATGCACACATCAAGGATAAGGGATTGAAAGAGGGAGATCTAGTGTTGGTATACACACTAAAACAACATTCCCGTAAGTTGGAAAAAAGAGGATACGGACCCATGATCATTAATAGAATTTCCACTAGTGGTGCAGTTCAGTTGGCCACTCTAGAAGGAGATATCTTGCCAAACTATATTAGTGGCTGTAGAGTCAAGCTATATCAAGAACCTCTTACTGAGGATATGCTAATGAGACTCAACACTGCTAAGAAGCAAAAAGATGAAGAGTTAAGAGTGAGAGAAGAAGCACAGGTAGAGGCCAGAGAGCGTATTAGGCGAAATAAGTTAAGGCGATTAGGCCTAGAAGTCAACTCAAAAGCCCCAAAATATCACATGGATATGTGTCAAAAGTCAGGCATAGCGACTTCTCAGGTCATTGACCAAAGACCCTTTGTGACCATAGAGATAGGATAAGGGAAGGGTGCAAGGACGGTGAAAGCATTGATTGACTCAGGAGCAGCAAGTAGTGCAGTTAGACTTTCCTACTGCCAAGACTTGGGGTTGAACATCAATCCCATAGAAGCTTACCTCATAGGATTGGGAGGTGTGGAAACCCCTTGTTTGGGAGAGGTGGAACTTCCCATCTACCTTCAAGATGTTCCAATGAAAGTCAAAGCGCTAGTATGTCAAGATGAGAACCTTACAGAACCACTTGTCTTGGGTCAAGATTGGATCTGTGACCATGCAGTTAACTTAAACCTAAGAAGTCAAATTCTTCAAGTTTGGGTACATGAACAATGCATTACATTAGAATTAGAGAACTGCATGCTCCTAAATCATGGCACCACACACTCTCTTAGTTCTTCCAAGACTAATCATATGAAAGAAGATGTTGTATGTGTCAGAAGCTCTATAATACAGAAGGAGTCAATCGTGGAAGACCAGGTTCGAAGGCGGGTGGATCTTTCTTCCTCTCCAAAGAATCAAGTAGCCACAGTAGTGCGTCCACCACACAAGCAAACACAACCGTTCACGACAACTGCTACATCAAATAGAAAGACACCACTCGATAAAAAAGCAGTTCCGAGCATGAAGCAGATATGGGTACGCAAAGGAGGGCAACCACCAACCTTGCCCCCACAAATTCCATCCATGCAAACCAACCAGGCCAGAAGACGAAGGAAGCATCTCAGACAAGCTCAATCACAAGGTATCCAACAAGTTTGGGTGCCTAAGAAGTTAGCTGCAGCTCAACAAGGGCAATTACAGATGTGGGTACCTAAGAAGCTCCTACATCCACAACAACCTTTGTTCTCCCACGTGCAAAAGGTTTCAACAAAGAAGCCAAAAAGAGAAAAGGGTAAGAACCACGTACAGAGACCAAAGGAAGATCAAATCAGCTCTTCAACATTGGTAGGAAGACATGCAAAAAGGATATGGGTTTGGAAGACAAATGTGCAAGTAGCCTCCACCGAACCAAAGTGTCAACCACACTGGATACCACAGTTCAGAAAGCATCCAAAGAGAAAGACGCCTGAAGTGACCTCTACAGTGCCAAATGATGTTCTAAAATGGACTCAAATAAGGAGGATTACATCAGTTCGAGACTCAATGGATACGTCCACCAAGGTCAGCATCAACATCCACAAATAACATCGAAAGCCTCGAACGAGCGACAACCATGTGCTCCTTGCACAACCCTGTCTTCTGCACCATTCAGGTCATGCATTTCCAAAGTATGCATTAATATAGGGCCACATTACATGGCCGTGCATAGACACACTTGAGAATCCCACGCACAAGAGCACAGTGACATATGTCAAATATTTCTATTGTGCTAACTTTTGTGTTCTTGTTTTGTGATATCCTGTTCCTCAAAAAAAAAAAAAAAAAAAGAGGGAGAAAGAAAGCGGGAGAGAGCTTGTTCCCAGGTTTGGCTTATGAAACATGAATGAGTCATGCTTAGTTGAAGGTGGAACTGTTGATTACTAGGCATTTATCAATTTGGATAGAAGTGTGTCTCGGCCAGCAGTGAGATTATGGCTGCCTTATCTGGTAGATGACAAGCATTTGGCATGAACATGGCATCTACAACTATGATTTTCTCTTACCATGGTAGGAATGAAGAGCTTGAAGGTCCGCAACTTGAGTGATGCTTAACTACTTCATATACCAGAGCATCCAAGGAGATATCTGCAAAGAGTAGTTCTAGAGGAGAAGACTCCTGCATATGGTGAGCTAAAGAGAATATGTGAAACTCAGCTTGGTGTAGTTTCCCGATGTTGCTTGCCAAGGAATATAAAGCAATTCAATTCTCAGTATTTCCTGAACCAGTATGGAACAGTAGCACTGGTGAATGGTCTATCTCTTAGAAACCGGCACGTGTCCAATATTCCTCTGAGTGTCAATATAGGGAAGTGAACGTGCATGAGCCCAAGCTCAGAAATGCACCTTGTTACTGACAAAGGTTTCTTTGAAAAGAGGAGAGGGGATCCACCACTCAAAAGATCTCATCAGTGGACAATCAACATGGACATTCATCAACAAGGTTCCATCCCAAAGGCCGAGTGTACAACACGAAGAGACAAACATCCATCAACCTTCTCCATGGTAAGTATCTTTACTCTGGAAACACCATAACCATGATAGTTTAGGAAACCTTTTCGTCAGCATACCCTTGAGCACTTAGCTCAAGACCCGCAATTTTTGCACCATACTTCTTCCAATGCATTTTCCAAGTAAGCATGCGTAGGGCTACATTACAAGGCCGTGCACAAGGCACATACTTTTTTCAACCCAGGCACGAACACACTTACCCATCATTCATTATGGGTTATGAGTAGTTGGCATGACTGCTCTCAACATCATCTTTGGAAGAGCTAGCGGACATCTTGGGAACAACATCGATATCTCGGAAGCAAATTGAAGCCAGTAGTTGCTCCACATCACTCTCGACAACCTCTTTTGAGCAACTTACAGTTTTGAAAGCTCACAACGACACATTCTTGCTGGAATCCAAGGAACCAGCTCATACAACAGATGGACACCACCTCTCAAAGCACTACATGGAACAACCCTTCCAACAAGGGTCTGTCAGGGACGACAGACTCGAGAGGGGGGGGAGTGTTGAAGCTCAAAGTCAAGGACAAAGCATGGAAGCACATCAAAAGGTGGACACACAAGGAAAGGGAGCAAGTAGGGAGCTCCAAGAAGTGTATGTCAAATTTTCAGAAGAATCCCCTACAAAAATAGTGATTTCCATCACTAAAAACCATTGTAAATACCATTATCTATTTTTAGTAACTCCATTTTGTTCAAGCCGAGGAGTCCTCGAGCTTGAGGAGTATTAGAAGTACCATCGTACCAATTCTCATAATTTTTAGACTTCGTTTGAGCCCTCAAATAAGCCCTGGAACCTAAATTTTAACTAGGCCGGACACTAGGTCTGGACAGGGCCAAAACTAGTCAAAAAACTATAAAAAGAGCTAGAGAGCTCATTTTTGGGGTTAGCTTGTTGGAGAATAGAACTTTTGTAAGAGAACTCTTTTGCAATCTAAGCTTTCCATTGTTCCTCTCTTTGATCTTACTTTGTGCGCGTGTGTGTGTATGTGTGTGCATGTTTGTGTGCTTTCACTCACGCACTTGTGCCTTCACTTGCTCGTGGTCTTCATACCGGTCCTCACGTCTCCGCGGATTGACAAATAAAGGAGGTGGTGCTACGCTTGAGCTACAGCCTGGGTAGCTCCGCTATGGCTCGTACCTTATCTTCATCTGTTGAGGTTCCATTCTTAGAAACAATATGACCTAAGATTTTACCTTGACGCACCATGAACACACACTTTTCTGGGTTCAGACACACTCGATATTCTCTACACTTTTTGAAGATTTGTCTGAGCTCAGGGATGTGAAACCTTCTTTCTTGGGAATGAGCACATAAATCATCCACATACACTTCTAAGCTCTTTCGCAAGAACTCTTTGAAGACATGACACATGAGCCTTTGGAATGTTGCAGGTGCATTGGTGAGCCCAAACGGCATCACCCGAAATGCAAAGATTCCCCATTCTGTGGCAAAAGCTGTTTTGTGTTGATCTTCTGGGGCAATGGCCACTTGATTGTAACCTGAAAATCCATCAAGAAAGCTATAAACTTCCTTGCCTGCAACACGCTCCAACAGGTGTTCTGTGATTGGAAGTGGATAACTATCTCTGATCGTAGCGGCATTAACTTTTTTGAGGTTAATACACACTCGCAACTTCCCGTTCTTCTTGGGTACCACTACAATGGGGGACACCCATTCAATATGCTCAATCTCATAGATGAATCTAGCTTCAATCAGCCTATCAATTTCTTCTTTTATTTTGGCTGCATATGTATCATTATATGTGTAGGGCTTCTGTTAGGTGGGCTTGGCATTAGCAATCATGGGGATAGTATGAGAACAAATTCTTGGATCTACCCCTTTCAAGTCTCTATAGTGCCATGCAAACACATCCCTATATTCCCTTAATAGAGCTACAAGCTCCATTTCTTCTCTTGCACTTAGGACATCTCCTATATATGTGCATCTCTCTTCGTTCTCTTCAATGGTCACTACAATCTTCTTGGTCTTTTCTTTATTATCATATGATTCTCCTATGATGGCCTCTCTCTTAGGCATTCGTACCAAAATTTTGCGGTCGTCAACTTCATATTTCTTGAAGTTTTCTAGTACTTCAAACAATGATTCCTCCTCTTCTTGTTTCACTGCTTTTCTTTTCTTTTTCTTTTGACTGCTCTCACTTCCATCCTTTGAATTTACCGTTTTAATACTTGTGAGAGGTTCTTCTTCTTTCTGGGTGAACACTCCTACATCTTCTAGATAGTGCTGCTCTGAGTTAAAGCAACTATCCATCATAATGGACTCTATATCATCATCATTCTCTTCTTCTTCTATGACATCACTAGGGTCACATTCTTCTAGCAAGGGCTGACACATGAATACTGAGATATCATAACCCTCCTCATCACAATGAGGTGTCCATTGTTCTTCATTGAAAACAATATCCATGGTGGCTAAGATTTCTGGCTAGCCATGAGGCTCAAATTCCTCATCTGGAAAGATCATCGGTGTATAGGCTGGGTCTTGAATTGTTCTATCTCCTGGCGAAGTTCCTTCTTCTCTTGCCTTTAAACGTTTTTCCTCTTCCTCTACGACCTTGCACATCCACAAATGAGTATCTTCATGCAACCATGATGGATCAGGTGAACTTTCAGAATGCATAGAGATGGAATCTTCTTTCGCTTTGTGGATAGAATTCCACTGTAGGGGTGGTACATCTCTGAAGGTGTAATCCTTCAAATTGACCTTGGTGGTGACCCCTAAGTGCTGTAAGTACAAGGAGTTAGTTCCCCAATCCTGTACTATTTGCAATTGTCGTAGGAAGGGTCTTCCTAGGATAGACACTATTTTTCTCAAAGTCACATATAGCAAATGTGTGTTCAAACTCCACACCACAAGTGGTTAGAGTTATCCCTTCTAGCAATCCTAGAGGTCTTTCAAAATGACCATCAGACATTTGAAGCTTCATTCTAGTTGGTCTTAATGTGGGCTTGCCCCATTGCTTCCACAAGGAGGTGGTCGCAATAGCAACACCAACACCTGAATCTATGATTGCTTTGGTTGTGTAACCTTGGTAGGTGATTGGAAGATAAGTATTACCTTCTTCACCCTCACACATGTCCCCTATTTTGTTTAGAGGTATCTCTGGTACTTTTTGCTTAGAGCCTGTTTTTGGCATATTGGACTCAAGTTCTGGAACCTGATCCTTCACATGATTCCATAGCTCAGGTTTTGCTTTGAGAAGCTCTTCTACAGTGAGATGACACTGAACCTTAGTGTTCTTCACGACATCCGTGTTCCTTGGAACCACTGAGTCTTTATTTCTTACTAATATTGTGGGAGCTCTAATTTGGAGAGATTCAGATTCCCATGGGCCTGGAAATTGAGGAAGTTCTTCTAGGGTATTAGATTCAAAATCTAATCTTTCATCTTCTTGTTGTTCTGCTTCATCTCCGTAAATAGATGGAATGTCTTGGGGAAATTGATCATGAAGATCATCAATCTCAGGAATAGGAGGGGAATTACCCTTCTCCTTGGCCCATTTCTCTTCTTGTATTTCCTGCAAGAACTCTTGAGAGTACTGTTGAATTGAAGGAGGTATTCCAGCATCTGTGGAATTAGAAACATAAGCTCCCATTGGTGGTGAGCTTCCACTTTCAATAACTGGTTGAGCCTGTGGAGGTAAAGAAACTTGTGGTTTGTTTACCAATTGCTCTAATCTTTCTAGTAAGCCTTGGAAATGCAAATCCAGTTTGATAGAGTTTGTCTGATTGAACTTTTGACTAGTCTCGAGTATAGCTTGAGCTTGTTCTACCATTTTCATGCACATTTTCATCCGTTCAATCTCTAAATCTGCTCTAGGGTAACTCTTGTCTAGATTTGCAGCTGTAGGCCCTTCTTGAAGTCGAGCCTGGTAGGCCTTGAACATCATGACCAAGCTGCCTTCTGGGGTTGGATCTGCAAGAACAGACCCTGGTTGCGGTCTATTTACAATGGGAGGTGGGGTGGGATGAGGTGGAGTGGATGGAGTTTCGGCATGCGAGGGGCTTTGAGATGCAATGTCTTCTATTTTTGTTTTCCCTTCTTTTAAGCTTTCTTCTAGTTTCGATAACTTTTTATTCCACTTGTGATTGGCCTTCTCTCTAGTATCCTTCCATGTTCTTGTTTTCCTCTTACTAGGCTCTCCTGATTCACTCAACTCTGATTGTTCTACTGGTTTATCCTGTTTTAAGGCTTGTGCTCTAGTGACAGCTTGTATAGGAGCCACATTGCTACTACTTGAACTTGAATCTGCCACTAAGCCTACCACATTAATGGGTGTAATCTTGGGTGCACTGGAGGGGTTTCTTGGACAATCTCTCGGGAGATGGTCTTTGCCACAATCAGGACAAAAAGCCTGTATTGTGATAGCCTGTCCTTGACTCGGAGATGGTGGGTGGGGACAATCACGAATGAAATGGTCACCTTGACATCTGAAACAAGATCCTCTAGGGGCTTGTGGTCTCATTTGTCTCAATTGGGGCCTAGGGTTAGGATTTGTGTACATGACATTGGAGTATTCTGGCTCCCAATTTTGCTCCATAGGTGGTGCCTCATATTGATACGAGTAAATCTCACTATGTTCAGGTGACTCTGTGTAATAAGCATGTGGACTACCTTTATGGGAGTAGTCTGAACTATGAGCATGAGAGTCATTATCTGGTATCAATGGTGTTAGCGGCACCAATGCTCTATTTGGATTTTCCTCTCCCACAGCATATTTGACTGGAATCACGTTGGCAGGAGCTGGTGGTTGGTTTCCCAAGACTGGTTGTGGCCTATATTGTGCCTGATATTGTTGTTGTGGTCTATAATATGGTTGTTGGTATTGGTTTTGATACCTACCTGGTTGGTAAGGTTGTTGATAAGTTTGCCTAATAGCCTGCCTATTGTAGGGACAATCTTGAGCCGTGTGGTTTGTGTATTTTCTTTCAATAGTGCAATATAGAGCATTCCTTTCTCTAATGTTTTGGTTTTGCATTGGGCATACGTTAGCCATGTGGTCACCTCCACAAGTATAACACCGATTCAATGGGGTGACTCTCTGTGTTTGTCTATTTTGGACTCTTAGCTTCTTGGCAACTTGCTCAGCTATCTCCTCTATTTCTGTGGAGATTTTTGAAGTATGACTAGTAGAACTATCAGAGTCCTTATAGAGTTTGGACAATCCTAACTCCTCACCCAAGTTATCTTCTATGTCAATGCACGTCCGCACACACTCTTCTATGGATCTAGGCTCTTTCAAGTACACATATGATCTTAACTTTGTGCTCAGTAAGCCATCTAAGAACAAAGCCACTTGTTTGGCTAGTGTGGGTAACTCTGGATTAGGGCACCTTTCTAGATACTGTCTGAACCTTCTACCTGCTAGCCGCACTGTTTCTTGGGGTGTCTGCTTGAAGCTGTGGATCAAAGATGAAGTGTTATGCGTGATACCACTCTTGGAAAATTCTACAATGAATTCGTCTAGCAGTTGACCTATATCACGATAGTTGCGACTACTCAGTGGTTGAAACCAAGCTAAGGTAGTGCCCTTAAGAGTCAGACCAAATGCCTCGTACTGGGTGAACAAATCCTCAACCTGTTCAGCTCTTAACACTTGTTTGAACTCGGCCACATGATCATAAGGATCTCCTGACTCGTCAAAATAATTCTTCATTGCCTTGATCACTTGAGTGGGTCTAAGGGTTCTTGGGTGCTCTCGGGGTCTAGGCAAAGGAAAATCCTGTTCCTCTCTTTGTTGCCTATGTGCTTGATGTCTCTCTCTTTCAGGTCTTTCATTTTCAAATCCTGCTCTATTTCTGCCCACCATGTGTGCAAAACTTACCTCTGGTCTCTCTCTAGTTCTTTCTCTCTGGGCTTCATGAGCTTGGGATGATCCTACTCCTTGGAGGCCATGGGAAACATTGGATCTTGGTGGAGGGAAAATCAATTCATTCTTCCAAGTATATGCATATCTATCATGTTCTGTTACCAAGAATATTTTCTCTGATGTGTTATCCAGGTAGACAACTTTGCCTGGTATCTCAGGATCTTTGAATTCATAGATGATAACTATGCCCAATTGGCTAGGTTGATCTGGCTTGAATCTCCAAAAGGCTTCCTCTATTTCTCTATTCAAAAATAGTTCTATGCTTTTGTTGTCTTGAGGGATCCAGTCCAGAGTGATCACTCGGGTCAAAACTGACTTACCTCTAGGAATCTGGGGTCCTTGTCCTACATTTCCTTGTTCTAGGTCTCCTATTTCATTCTCAGGAATGACATTTCCAAACTCATCAGTCCTATCTGGTAGGTTGGTGACCACATACATGGTTCCTTCCTTATCAATGTATGAACCCTCTTCGAACTTGACCACCGGGTGTTCAAGTCCAAAGGATTGATCTGGATTTTTGAGTTGGACCACTAATCGCCTTAGACCATCCTCATAGATGCGAGCACCTAATTGGTTGGTCCGAATATATTCCAACTGTGTCTTATAGGGACCTTCTGGTGTTTGTAGATGGGCAGTCCCTGAGCCACCTGCAGGTTTCCCATGCTAAAAGACATTTCTGAATCACTTGTGTCTCAACTTAGTAAAAGATGACCACTTAGTTGTTGTGCCCAAGACTTGGATGTATGGTTGACACTAGCCTTAGAAGATCTAATGCTTTGTTTATCCTTGCCTAAGTGTCTAGCAGATCTCAGGTTCATAAGCTTTAGTCAAGAGTCCAAATTTTCCCTTTGGTATGGTTCAAAATTCTTTGGAGCCCCCTTGGTTCCCTAGTCCCACTTGAGGGTCAACTTCAAATTATCCTATCTCAAAATCAACGTGTTATTCTTGAAAAAAATAGTTGAGATCAAGTAGGATTTGAAACGAGCTTTCCAACGAGCTATAGAGCTCAAAAAGTGGACTTCGGATGAAAAAGTTATGTCAAATCAGGCTCCTGGGGGTCAAAACAGGCAAACAGGACCTTTTAGAGACAATCGCGATTTTGTGAACTTAAAGAAAATCGCGATTTTGTACCTTGAGAATCGTGTTCACAAAATCGTGTTTTTCACAAAATCGTGGTTCTCAGAATCGTGTTTTTGACATGAAAATCGCGATTTTGTCTCAGAGAATCGTGTTTTTTACAAAGTCGTGTTTTCACAAAATCGTGTTTTTACAGAATCGTGTTTTCACAGAATCGTGTTTTCACAACATCGTGATTCTCAGAATCACATTTTTTTGGCTGAAAATCGTGATTTGTGAGAATCGCGATTTTGAGCACAATCACAGAATCGCGATTCTGAGAATGACCACAGAGTCGTGATTCTTTCAGCCAACTTTTAGGCGGGAAAACAGAAAATCGTGATTTTTCAAAAAATTTTGAATTTTCAGAGAATCGTGACTTTCATCACAGAATCACGTTTTTTGGCGGGAAATTCAAATTTCTGAGCGCCGGCAATGGCGAGCTCCGTATGAGCAGAAAATCATGAAAAGAACACAGCGCTTGCTCTCCCTTGCACCTCCTAACTCCTTCCCACACAATAATGCATGAAAAATGGTATGAAAATGGTGAAAATGCACTAAAAACAAGAAATTTCTATGAAGAAGAAGATGGAAGAAGGTGAAGATGATGATGATGATGAGGATGAAGAGGAAAAAAACAGAAAATGAACTGAAATGACAGTTTTTTTACCTTCCAACGTCGCAAATATACGATCTTACCATCACAACGCTCGTCCTCGAAGCTCTCTCCCCGGCAACGGCACCAAAATTTGGTGTAGCTCAAGCGTAAGCACCACCTCCTTTACTTGTCAATCCGTGGAGACGTGAGGACCGGTATGAAGACCACGAGCAAGTGAAGGCACAAGTGAGTGAGTGAAAGCACACAAACATGCACACACATACACACACATGCGCACAAGGTAAGATCAAAGAGAGGAACAATGGAAAGCTTCGATTGCAAAAGCTATTCTCTATCCAACTAACCTCAAAAATGAGCTCTCTAGCTGTTTTTATAGTTTTTTGACTAGTTTTGGCCCTGTCCAGACCTAGTGTCGGGCCTAGTTAAAAATTAGGTTCCAGGGCTTATTTGAGGGCTCAAACGAAGTCTAAAAATTATGAAAATTGGTACGATGGTACTTCTAATACTCCTCAAGCTCGAGGACTCCTCGGCTTGAACACAATGGAGTTATAAAAATAGATAATGGTATTTACAATGGTTTTTAGTGATAAAAATCACTATTTTTGTAGGGGATTGTTCTGAAAATTTGATATACACTTCTTGGAGCTCCCTACTTGCTCCCTCTTCTTCTATGTCCACTTCTTTGATGTGCTCCCATGTTTTATGCTTGACCTTGAGTTCCAACACACACACACATAGACACATAGACACACACACATACACACATAGAAACACACACATACACACACGCATACATATTAGACACATACACACTTACACAACACAAACACACATCCACACACATTTTCACACACACATACACATGCATACACACATATATATATACACATACACACGTATATGCACACAGACACATATACACACATAGATACACACACATAGACACATACACACATATTTACACACACACATATACACACTAATTTACATACACACATACACATGCATACACACATACACATGCATACACACACATATACACACATAGACACATGCATACACACATAGACACACACACATACACACATAGACACACACACATACACATACACACACACATATACACACACACATAGACACATACACACTTACACACACACACACATCCACACACATTTACACACACATACACATGCATAGAACCACATATATATAGATACACACGTATATACACACATAGACACACACATACACACATAGACACACACATATACATACACACACATACACACACATACACACTGTTAACTGTGTTTGTGATTGATCTTTTGGTGCTAACATGTTCCATTGTGTGGAATAGATATTTAATTGCAAGTACTATGAAGATGGGAAATGTGTGCTATGTGAAAGAGAAGCACTAGATTTGTGCCAAAATGGAGCCTGAAGGGGTCTTGCCAATGTTGTTAATTTTTTTGCAGCTTAAAAGCTAGTTGCATTGTGGGGGCCATTGATAAGGGTAGAGAAGTACCAGCGAAACTGGGTTGCAGAAGGCCTATGCGATCAAATATCGGTGTTGGCTGTGTCGTTGTTAGCATGTACATGAAAGATCGATTGCTCACGAGGGCATAGGAACTATTCCTTGATCTACCTCTTAAAGATGCTTAGGGAATCCATCCGGATTCCAGCACTTTTATTAATGTCCTACAATGCTTGTTGCTATGTAGGCTTGGATCGAAGAAGATGATGAGGCATATATGGTTTGAATAGATAGGGCATCATAGTTTTCCTAAAGAAAAATCGAGCAAGGCATTAATCATCAGATTTTTTTTATCTGCTTCGCAAAATATCGAAATGTATATCTGATAGTGGCACGAGTTCGTCGATCGAGGGCATTACGAGCAGCTGTGCACGGATGAGGGAGTGCCCCATGAAGGCACATGTGCGAGGGGCTATAAGGAGGACACTGGTTTGGGCGTGAATGGCCACGGGCTGGCAGATGTCCAGAGGAAGGAGGCCTCATTTTCGGTGTTGAAGGACCAGTTGGGGGGGTCTTTTATCTCGGTTGTAGGAAAGACAGTGTTGAAGCTCAAAGTCAAGGACAAAGCATGGAAGCACATCAAAAGGTGGACACACAAGGAAAGGGAGCAAGTAGGGAGCTCCAAGAAGTGTATGTCAAATTTTCAGAAGAATCCCCTACAAAAATAGTGATTTTCATCACTAAAAACCATTGTAAATACCATTATCTATTTTTATAACTTCATTTTGTTCAAGCCGAGGAGTCCTCGAGCTTGAGGAGTATTAGAAGTACCATCGTACCAATTTTCATAATTTTTAGACTTCGTTTGAGCCCTCAAATAAGCCCTAGAACCTAATTTTTAACTAAGCCAGACACTAGGTCTGGACAGGGCCAAAACTAGTTAAAAAACTATAAAAAGAGCTAGAGAGCTCATTTTTGACGTTAGCTTGTTAGAGAATAGAGCTTTTGTAAGAGAACTCATTTGCAATTGAAGCTTTCCATTGTTCCTCTCTTTGATCTTACCTTGTGCGCGTGTGTGTATGTGTGTGCATGTTTGTGTGCTTTCACTCACGCACTTGTGCCTTCACTTGCTCGTGGTCTTCATACCGGTCCTCACGTCTCCGCGGATTGACAAGTAAAGGAGCTGGTTCTTACGCTTGAGCTACACCAAATTTTGGCGCCGTTGCCGGGGAGAGAGCTTCGAGGACGAGCGTTGTGATGGTAAGATCGTAGAATTGCGACGTGGAAGGTAAAAAAACTCTTATTTCTGTTATTTTCTGATTTTTCTTCTTCATCTTCTTCATCATTATCATCTCCACCTTCTTCCATCTTCTTCTTCATAGAAATTTCTTGTTTTTTAGTGCATTTTCACCATTTCCATACCATTTTTCATGCATTATTGTGTGAGAAGGAGTTAGGAGGTGCAAGGGAGAGCAAGCGCTGTGTTTTTTCATGATTTTCTGCACATACGGAGCTCGCCATTGCTCGGCGCTCAAAAATTCGAAGTTCCCGCCAAAAAACGCGATTCTGTGATGAAAATCACGATTCTGTGAAAATTCAAATTTTTTTGAAAAATCACGATTCTCTGTTTCCCGCCTAAAAGCTTGTGGAAAAGAACACGATTCTGTGGTCATTCTCAGAATCGCGATTTTGTGGTTGTGCTCAAAATCGCGATTCTCACAAATCACGATTTTCAGCCAAAAACACGATTTTGTAAAAACAGGATTCTTTAGAAGAAAATCGCGATTCTCTAAAACACGATTTTGTAAAAACACGATTTTATAAAAACACGATTCTCTAGGACAAAATCGCGATTCTCTAGAACACGATTCTCTAAAACACGATTTTGTGAAAACACGATTCTCTGTAGACAATCGCGATTTTCATGTCAAAAACATGATTCTGAGAAAACACGATTCTGTGGTTGTGCTCAAAATGGCGATTCTCATAAATCACAATTCTCTGAGACAAAATTGTGATTCTCTAAAACACGATTCTCTAAAAACACGATTCTCTAAAAAACACGATTTTCATCCAAGGTACAAAATCGCGATTTTCAAAACACGATTTTGTGAACCACGATTCTGTGAAAACACGATTCTCTGCTCAAAATCACGATTCTCTAAATTTTGAAAACCACGATTCTCTGAGACAAAATCGCGATTCTCTAAAACACGATTCTCTAAAACACGATTTTGTGAACCACGATTCTGTGAAACAGGATTCTATGCTCAAAATTGCGATTTTCAAAAACACGATTCTGTGCTCAAAATCGCGATTCTTTGACTTCACAGCATCGCGATTCTCTGATTTCACAAAATCGCGATTCTCTTGAAGCTCACAAAATCGCGATTCTCTTGAAGTTCACAAAATCGCGATTCTCTGAAAGCTCACAAAATCGCGATTCTCTTGAAGTTCACAAAATCGCGATTCTCTTGAAGTTCACAAAATCGCGATTCTCTTGATTTCACAAAATTGCGATTTTTTCTAAAAGGTCCTATTTGCCTGTTTTGACCCCCAGGAGCCTGATTTGACATAACTTTTTCATCCAAAGTCCATTTTTTGAGCTCTATAGCTCATTGATTTTCAGATAGGATAATTTGAAGTTGACCTTCAAGTGGGACCTGGAACCCAAGGGGACTCCAAAGGATTTTTTGAACCATACCAAGGGGAAATTTTGGACTCTTAGCCAAAGCTTATGAACTTGAGATCTGGTAGACACTTAGGCAAGGATAGACAAAGCATTAGATCTTCTCAGTCCAGTGTCAACCATACAGCTAAGTCTTGGGCACAACAACTAAGTGGTCATCCTTACGGACTAAGTTCAGACACAAGTGACTCAGAAATGTCTTTTAGCATGGGGAAACCTGCAGGTGGCTCAGGGACTGCCCATCTACAAACACCAGAAAGTCCCTATAAGACACAATTGGAATATATTCGGACCAACCGATTAGGTGCTCGCATCTATGAGGATGGCTTGAGGCGATCAGTGGTCCAACTCAAAAATCCAGATCAATCCTTTGGATTTGAACACCCGATGGTCAAGTTTGAAGAGGGTTCATACATTGATAAGGAAGGAACCATGTATGTGGTTACCAACCAACCAGATAGGACCGATGAGTTCGGAAATATCATTCATGAGAATGAGATAGGAGACCTAAAACAAGGAAATGTAGGACAAGGACCCCAGACTCCTAGAGGCAAGTCAGTTTTGACCAGAGTGATCACTCCAGACTGGATCCCTCAAGACAACAAAAGCATAGAACTATTTTGGAATAGAGAAACAGAGGAAGCCTTTTGGAGATTCATGCCAGATCAACCTAGTCAATTGGGCATAGTCATCATCTACGAGTTCAAGGATCCAGAGATACCAGGCAAAGTTGTCTACCTGGATAACACGTCAGAGAAAATTTTCTTGGTAACATAACATGATAGACATGCATATACTTGGAAGAATGAATTGATTTTCCCTCCACCAAGATCCAATGTTTCCCATGGCCTCCAAGGAGTAGGATCATCCCAAGCTCATGAAGCCCAGAGAGAAAGAACTAGAGAGAGACCTGAGGTAAGTTTTGTGATGAGATGGATAGGTATGTTCTTGAAGATGAAAAGGTGTTGCAAAATCCTTGATCTACACCAGCCAAATGAACTCCAAGAGTATATGGTGGGCCCTTTTAGCTTGCCAATAGATGTATTAGACACCCTATGTACCTTGGAAGATCACTCTCAAAAAGATAGATCAAAACAGATAAGTTGGAGTTAGCTCAGAGGTGAAAACTTGCTATTCTTGGTTCATACACCTGTCCAGTGTTTTACATAATTCTCTGAGCACAGCAGCAATTAGCTCAATTCCTCTTGGGGAAGTCTAGGCAACTTGAAGAGCTAAATTTCAAGAGTAATCTCATAAAAAATAATGAACCACACACTGAGAATGAGTTTTAACAAGTGATGACATCATCTCGATTTTCACGGGCTGCTATAGAAATAGACCAGTGAGCAAACAAATCAACATAACTCAAAATGTAGAAATGCAATGATTATGAAAATTTGTATGGTTATACTAGACCGTAATCTGAATATAACAAGCTTTAAATCACTGAATTTGGATAAGTAAACAGTGAGAAATGGCTCTGACAAGATGAGTGAAAAAGTCGGGTACCTGACAGAGAAGTGAAGATGAACAGACCCTGTTGACTTCAAATGAACATAACTGAAGATTGCAACATTCAAATGACATGAAAATTTGCGAGCATATAGTAGACTTATAGAGCTAACTTTACCAAGTTAAATCACTGAAAATGATGCACCAAGCTCAGAGAAAACATCTCTGCAAGCTGACTAAGAAAAACTGCAGTGAGTAGTACACTTCACAAGAACATGGAAAGATGAACTCAAATAATCATGAAAATGAAAGTATATTGCTTGTACAATACAATGACTTACTGATACATATGTGTGCCTTGTAATCACACCTTGATATGGCATAAAGCTCAGCTCTTGGAGGTCTTCACATAGGTCTCACTAACCACGACTAAAACTGCCATCTATTTATAGTTGAGTTTGGGAGGCTAACTTCCCTCAATCACTCTCCAATCAATCAATGATTGATTTGATTCTCTACCTACCACAAATCACGAATTTGTGGCTCCTCTTTCCATTCTTGATCAAGTGGACTCAACCACTTAAGATTCTCTTACTTTTACATTAAGTAAACTCTTCAAAAGTTACAAGAGGTAGTTCACAAGTGAACTTTACATAGTCTTCTTTTTAAAGCTTCTTCTAAGACTTTGTGAGACTCAAGCCAATACTTAGGCTTGTCATAGACTTGCTCCAACAGCTCCCCCTCAAGCCAAGTATGCTTGAGGTCTTTAATCTTCCAAGATTACTTGCAAACCAATCATAGACTTGAATTTGCAAAGCTTTGTACCATCCAATGCTTTGGTTAGAATATCTGCACATTGTTGATGAGTGGACACATATGATATTTGAATCTCTTTGCTTAGAACCTTCTCTCGTACATAGTGATAATGAACTTCAATATGTTTAGTCCTTGCATGAAAAATAGGATTAGCAGCCAAGTGAATAGAACTCATATTGTCACCAAAAATAGTTGGAGTTCCAAACTCCAATCCAAGATCTTTGAATAATGTCTTCATCCACATAGCTTCTTGTGTAGCTATGGCAAGACCTCTATATTCAGCTTCAGTAGAAGAGAGAGCAACTGTGGGTTGCTTCTTGGATGACCATGAAATAAGCTTTGAACCTGCAAAGGTAAGATAACCTGAAGTGCTCCTTCTATCTTCCTTGGAGCCAGCCCAATCTGCATCAGAAAATAGCTTCAAACCTAAATCAGATACATAAGGATAATAAAGTCCTTCATTTATGGTTCCTTTGAGATACTTGAGAATCCTTTTGGCAGCATCCATATGTGGTTTCCTTGGTGTGTGCATAAATTGGCTTAGCACACTCACACTGTAACATATATCTACTCTTGTCAATGTGGCAGAGTTGAGACTACCCACTAGACTTTGATATGATGTGATGTCCTCTATGAGTTCACCTTCATGTGAGCTCAATTTGTGATTGACCTCCATTGGAGTACCTGCAATCTTACAATATTGCATCTTTGAGTGAGAAACAAACCATGATCTTTGTAGACAACTTCCAAACCTAGGAAGTAGGTAAGTGAACCCAAATCACTTATCTTGAACTCTTCTCTCATCTGATCTTTGATCTTCTTCATACCATCTGCATCATTTCCTGTCAATATAATATCATCTACATATATACATAGGTAGATGACCTCGGAATTACTCTTTTTAATAAAGAGTGAAGGATCTGCCTTGCTTGGTTGAAAGCCTTTGTCCTGCAAGAATGAAACAAGCCTGAAATTCCAAGCTCTTGGAGCTTGCTTGAGACCATACAATGCTTTGTTAAGTTTACACACATAATCAGGATAAACTTGATTCTCAAAACCAGGTGGTTGTGCCATATATACCTCTTCTGTTATCCAACCATTCAAGAATGCATTCTTTACATCTAGTTGAAGTATCTTCCAATTCTTGGAAGAGGCAATACTAAGCAAAACCCTAATAGTAGGCATCTTTGCCACAGGAGAGAAGGTCTCCTCATAATCAATTCCCTGAGTTTGTGCAAAGCCTTTTGCTACAAGCCTTGCCTTATACCTGTTAATGGAACCATCAGAATTCTTCTTGAGTTTATAGACCCATCTTGAGACTATTACCTTCATGGATGAAGTCTTGGGCACCAAATCCCAAGTGTTGTTTTCCTCAAGTGCTTCAATCTCTTCCTTCATTGCATGCTTCCATTCTGTTTTTGCTTTGGCCTCTTCAAATGATGATGGCTCCTCTTGGTTTATGTCCTGTGCTATGTAGATAGAATGTTTAGTTACTAATGAGGTGTCAAACCCATACCTTTCTGGTTTTTTCTTTTCCCTCATAGATCTTCTTAGGCCATGATGTGATGATTCTGCCTCATGTCCAAGTTCCTGCAATTTTGCTTTACCTTTAGACTTCCATGCTTTGATCTTTTCCATCTGAGATTCTTCATCATCCTCTGAGGTGCCTTGTTCTTCAATCTTCGGTTGTTCTCTACCAAGCTTTGGAAAATCTTCTTCAAGATTATATGGTAAATTGACCTTCCTGCATGAATCTTCATACCATGAATTGTTCTCATCAAAAACTACATCTCTGCTTACCAAGAATCCTTTGTTGGTAGGGTTGTATAACCTGTAGCCCTTTTGATTGTTTTCATATCCAATAAATACACACCTTTCTGCCTTTGGATCCATCTTGCCTCTAACCTGTGAAGGAACATGATCAAAAGCAATACATCCAAAAATTTTACAATGATCTAAGCTTGGTCTTCTTCCATTCCAAGCCTCATATGGAGTCATCCCATAAAGGGATTTTGAAGGCAACCTGTTAATCAAGTAAGTGGCTGTAGATACAGCCTCAGCCCATAAGTAATTAGGTAAATGCTTTTCATTTAACATAGACCTTGAAGCTTCAACAATTGTCCTATTCCTCCTTTCTGCCACTCCATTTTGCTCAGGAGTGTACCTTGTAGTTACCTCTCTTTTGATTCCTCTTTCTTGAAGAAAAGAATCAAAATCATGGGAGAAGTATTCTCCCCCTCCATCTGACCTTAGCCTTTTTAGTGATTTACCTATTTGATTCTCCACAAGAGCCAAATATCTTTTGAAACATGAAAAAACTTCATCTTTGTGTTTCATAAAGAATAGGATAGTCCATCTGCTACAATCATCAATAAAGGAAACATAATACCTTGATTCAGATATTGAAGCTTCCTTGCTAGGTCCCCATACATCTGTATGAACCAACTCCAAGAGATCTCCATGCATATAACCTTTCTTCATGAATGGTAACCTGTGAGACTTTCCAAATTGACATGCACTACACTTATAAATCATATGTTGTTTTGACAAATTAGGAAGTCCAAGTACACTTTGGTCCCTGCAGATTTGCTTTAATGACCTTTCACCAATATGTACTAACCTTTTGTGCCATACTTCCAATTCTGTGAGTGTCTGACTACCATAATTAAAGAGAGCAATGTTTCTAGTGTCCTGTAATTCAAATGTGAACAATCTACCTGTCCTTTCACCTTTTGCAATTCTTCTGAATCCTTGACTTGGATCTTCAACAAATGCTGCTGCTTTTGTGAACCTGACTTGCAACCCTTTCTCTACTATCTGCCCAACACTTATCAAATTCTTTGTAATGGTAGGGACATAGAGTACCTTACTGAGTAGGTTGATGTTTCCATCAGGTGCTTTGACATTGCCTATTTTCTCCACAGGATGTTTTGTATCATCTCCTATTTGTACCTCATGCTTATTCCTTGGATCTTCTAAATCTGATAGGAGTGCCACATTTCTTGCCACATGATTTGAACAACCTGAATCTGTGTAGAAAATATGCTCATCAGATTTACCTTGTGGCATAGCCATGTTCATGATTAATAATGAATCCTCTTTGTTTGAGTCTTCTGTGTAGTTATTGTAGTCTCTCCTTCCTTTGTAGCCTCCTTGATAGTTTGAATGATTGTAGTTCTTGTAGTTGCCATGGTAGTTGTTGAACCTTCCTCTTGAGTAGCCATAACTTCCTCTATTGTATCCTCTGCCTCTTTGATTCCTGGAATTCCTAAAGCAATTTTCAGTTGTATGATTAGTTAATCCACAAATAGAACATGAGTTGGAGTCTTGGGATCTCCCCCGGCCTTGTCTACCTCCTCTTCCTCTACCTCTGCCATGTCTTCCTCTACCTGCATAGTTAGCTTGATATGTGAAAGAACTTGGAGAAGCTTGTCGAAGGTAGAAAAGTGTGTTTCGAAGCTATGAAGTTTGGTCAAGCCAACCGGCACAAGACCAGCCCTTGAGCTTTTGGAGACTCAAATATACCTTATAAGCATGCTATAAGTGCAAAGAAACACACTATGTACTTTGGAGCATCAAGGAGAATGAGTCGATACAAAACAGATAGGTTCGCGGGTCGACTAGCTCAAAAAACTTACTATCTATGGAAGAGACAATGAACTTCAAATGCCCATAGCGACCAGCGTGATTACAATTAGAAAAAATCCTTTTATGGGAGTGATACACATAGGGTTGAGTGTATGGAATGCACAAAAGTATAAGGAATAAGCAAAATATGCTATAGGAATGAATGCGACATTCACCGGTGGTACCTCCTATTTTTCAGGAATACGTAGAGATTGACCCCGAGGCAGAAAAACTGGTATTTCTCCAAATCTGCTGAACCAAATGCTTTGAAAATTTACAGAAATAAACTAGACACTAATACCTTTCCAATGCATCCTCTTGCACCCAATTTGGAGCTCTGAGGAGAGAGCAGCAGCCTCTGCAAGATTACTGTTGGCGAAGAAGATGATGCAGAAAATTGAAGGAGCAAGACAATGATGGTCACAAGTGTATGTATATTGCTTCCATGTATAATACAAGTGATTTCAACTCCTTATATAGCCTCTAGGAGTGTTCCACAACTTTTACAACTTCAATTTGAATTCAAATGAAGGTGGGAATGGTTGTTGGAGGGAATCAATTCACTTCCCTACAATCTAGGAAAAGTGAAGATCTTGATTGATCTACCTTTAGGTGATTGATTGCTTGATTGAATGTAACTTCAACCACCAAAATTTCGTGGGATTTTGGCCCTATATTTGTACCTTTACATGTGTACAACTCAAGGCTTTTACAACGGTAAATGAGCCATCAAAATATTCTCAAAAAATACAATAAATGAGCATATGAAAAAAAAACTCTCCAACGGATATTCTTTTGACGTGATAGCCTTTTATGTAGATCAAATCCACCTCAAGCATAGTGTAAGCTTGATGTTCCAACAGCTCCCCCTCAAGCTAAAGTATGCTTGAGTCTTCATTCTTTGATAGGTTGAATACCTGCCATAGCTTTGAATCTACAAAGCTTTATTCCATCAAGTGCCTTCGTCATCATATCTATTACTTGCTTTTCAGTCGGAACAAAAGAAATGTCGATCTCCTTTGCCATGAGCTTCTCCCTGATGAAGTGGTAATGGACTTCTATGTACTTGGTTCTCGCATGGAAAATAGGATTTGCGGCTAGATGCATGGAACTTACATTATCTCCAAATATGTGAGGTTTGGAACTCACAAGTCCCAAATCTGTATACAATGCTTTTAACCATATTGCCTCTTGATTTGCTATGGTCAAGCCTCTGTACTCTGCTTCAGTTGAAGATAAATCAACTGTTGGTTGCTTCTTGGAACTCCATGACACGAGCTTCAAACCTGCAAATGCTAAGTAACCAGATGTACTTTTTCTATCATCCTTAGCTCCTGCCCAATCTGCATCTAAGTAGATTTTGATATCCAAATCGGAAGAGTAAGGATAGAATATACCTTCGTTGATTGTACCTTTGAGATACTTAAGTACTCTCTTAGCCGCATCCATGTGTGGTCTTCTTGGTGAGTGCATGAACTGACTAAGCACTCCCACACTATATGAGATGTCTGCCCTTGTGTGAGTAGCATATATCAAGCTACCTACCAAGCTTTGATACTCTTTTATGTCTTCAATTTTCTCACCCTCATAAACACTAAGTTTATGATTCATCTCCAAAGGTGTACCTGCAGGTTTAGTGTTCTCCATTTTGAACTTGAGAAGAAGATCCTGAATGTATCTTCTTTGAGTCAAATACATTCCTTCATCTGTATATATCACCTGCATACCTAGGAAATATGTGAGCTCACCTAGGTCACTGATTTTGAACTCCTCTTGCATGTGTCTCTTGATCCTTTGAATGCCATTTAGATCATCACCTGTCACAATAATATCATCTACATATACACATAGATAGATAACCTCATTGTGATCCCTTTTGATGAATAGAGAAGGATCGGAGTTGCTAGCTTTGAACCCTTGGTCTTGAAGATATGTAACCAACCTGTAATTCCAAGCTCTTGAAGCTTGTTTCAATCCATACAATGCTTTCTTAAGTCTGCAAACATAAGATGGATGATTAGGGTTTTCAAAACCTGGTGGTTGTGACATGTATACCTCTTCACTTATCCAACCATTTAAGAATGCATTTTTCACATCAAGTTGGAGGAGTCTCCAATTCCTTGCAGCAGCTACACTTATCAATGTCCTGATTGTAGTCATCTTTGCAACTGGTGAGAATGTTTCCTCATAGTCTATACCATGAGTTTGTGAGCATCCTTTGGCAACTAATCTTGCCTTGTACCTGCAAACTGATCCATCTGAATTTCTTTTAACTTTATATACCCATCGGCAACCAATTACCTTTTGATTCGGTGACATTGGAACCAAATCCCAAGTGTCCATTTCCTTCAATGCATCTATCTCTTCGTTCATGGCCTTTTCCCAATTAGGGTTTCCCTTTGCCTCTTCATAGGTTGAGGGTTCCTCTGAAATAGAGTCTTTTGCCAAGTAGATTGAATGCTTTGTAACAAATGTGGAATCATATCCATACCTTTCTGGTTGTTTCTTCTCTCTTGCTGATCTTCTAGGTGCTTGTTTGGAGCATTCTCCAACCTCTTCCATCTTTGCTTTGCCTCTTGACTTCCATAGCTTGTAATCCCTTTCTCTTTCATCTTGGTCATCGTCTGTATCACTTCTTGGATCCTGGACCTGTGTATCATGCTTGCTTCCTAATTGATGAGAGTCATAATCAAGATCATATGGTAGTGTTACCTTTTGTTTGTCTTCATCATACCAAGACCTGTGTTCTTCAAACACAACATCTCTACTTGTAGTGAATTGCTTGGTTGAAGGATTGAAGAACCTGTAACCCACCTCTTATTTGTGATGGTACATGAACATAAGCTAAACAACCAAAAACCTTGCAATGTCCAAGACTAGGTTTTCTTCCATGCCATGCTTCATAAGGAGTCATACCTTGAAGTGATTTGGATGGAAGTCGATTGACAAGGTACACTGCAGTTGAAATAGCTTCTTCCCATAGATAATGTGGCAACTTCTTCTCTTCAAGCATTGTTCGGGCTGATCCAACCAATGTCTTGTTTCTCCTCTCTGCAATTCCATTTAGTTGAGGAGAGTACCTGGTAGTCACTTCCCTTTTGATACCTTTATCCTGCAAGAACTCATCAAAATCTTTGGAGAAGTATTCTCCCCCTCCATCAAATCTGAGCTTCTTTAGTGATCTACCTGTATGATTCTCCACATGTGCAAGATACTTCTTGAAGCAATCAAATACTTCATTCTTACTCTTGATAAAGTATAGAACAGTCCATCTACTATGGTCGTCAATAAATGAGACATAATACCTTGATCCTGCCAATGAAGGTTCTTGACTTGGTCCCCATACATCTGTGTGTACTAAGTCCAATAAGTTGTTGTGGATGTAGCCTTTGTGGTTGAATGGTTGTTTTTGTGCCTTCCCAATCTGACATGCATCACCTGTTGATCATGTGTTGCTTTGATATGTTCGGCAGTCCTAGAACACTTTGATCCCTGCATATATCCTTCAAGGTTCTTTCATTCACATGAGCAAGTCTCTTATGCCACACTTCAAGCTCACTTAGGGTTTGAGACCCAAAGTTGAATAGAGCTATGTTCCTGGTATCTCCTACTTCAAAAGTAAAGAGCCTACCATGCTTCTCACCTCGGGCTATCTTCTTGAAGCCTTGACATGGATCTTCCACAAAAGCTCCATGTTGGGTGAACCTAACTTGCAAGCCTTTTTCAACTATTTGGCCTACACTTATTAGGTTTTTAGTGATAGTGGGTACATAGAGAACCTTACTCAGAATGTTTGTCCTGCCATTGGAAGCTTTGACATTACCAATCTTCTCCACATTGTGCTTCGTGTCATCCCCTGTTTGCACTTCATGTCTATGCTTTGGACTTTCCAAGTCAGATAGAAGAGCAATGTTGCCTGCAACATGATTCGAGCATCCTGAATCTATGTAGAACAAATGATCATCTTCTTTACCTTCTTTGTGGCTTAGGTTCATAAGAAGTAATGAGTCTTCATGTGGTTGATCTTCTGAATAATTGTTGTAGTCCCTTCTATTATAGCTTCTATTGTTGTTGTTGAAGTTGTGTCCACCTCTGCCTCTATTGCCGCCATATCCACCTCTTCCACTTCCTTTCTGGGTCTTCCCATTGAACCAGCAGTTCTGAGTGGTGTGGTTGGTCTTATCGCATATGGCACAAGGTTGAACATTCTGACCTTTGGCTTTGTCTTGCTTTGGTCCTTTCTTCTTCCCTTTCCACTTGCTCTTGCTTGCGAAGTTGGCTTGGGAAGTCTCTTCTTCGTCTTCTTCCTTCTTCTAGCCTTTCTGCTTCTTATCCTTCTTATCTGCATATAGAGCACTAGTTGAATTACCATGATAAGAGTTACCTTCCTTTATGCTATTGTTGGCTTCTTGATTGAAGAGTTGTCCAAGAAAGACGTTGAAGTCTGGAGTCTGCACATCCATGATGAGATCATAGGCCGTCGTGGAGGATTGCCATTGCTTATCACTTCGAATGCCGTTGAGAATTTGCCTCATGATGACCTCTTCTTCAATCAGCTCTCCAATGGATGCTAACTGATCCGCAACCTCTTTGACCTTGGTAACAAACTCTGTGATGGTTTGTTTAGGTGTCTTCTTCATTTGGTTGAACTCGTTCCAAAGATGATTCTTTCTTGCTTTGGTACTAGCAGAAAAGAAAGTCTCCAGGGCATCCCAAGTCTCTTGAGATGTCTTGCATCCTCTAATATGTGGTAATAGAAAGTCAGAGATAGAGTTTAGTATGTACGACCTTGCTTGAGCATCCCTTGCGCACCAAAGTGTGAGCTTATCTGTCTCCTCTTGTGTAGGTCCTCCTTTGGATCTTGGAATAGGCATAGCTTCATCACCTGCTACAATTCCATAAAGATTTCTACCTTGCAAATAGGCCTCCATTCTGATTTGCCAAGCCGCGTAGTTGTGTCGATCAAGCTTCTCGATCATTGAGGGAAAGCCGTCACCCATCTTGAACTAGCTCTGATACCACTGAAAGAACTTGGAGAAGCTTGTCGAAGGTAGAAAAGTGCGTTTCGAAGCGATGAAGTTTGGTCAAGCCAACCGGCACAAGACCAGCCCTTGAGCTTTTGGAGACTCAAATAGACCTTATAAGCATGCTATAAGTGCAAAGAAACACACTATGTACTTTGGATCATCAAGGAGAATGAGTCGATACAAAACAGATAGGTTCGCGGGTCGAGTAGCTCAAAAAACTTACTATCTATGGAAGAGACAATGAACTTCAAATGCCCATAGCGACCAGCGTGATTACAATTAGAAAAAATCCTTTTATTGGAGTGATACACATAGGGTTGAGTGTATGGAATGCACAAAAGTATAAGGAATAAGCAAAATATGCTATAGGAATGAATGCAACATTCACCGGTGGTACCTCCTATTTTTTAGGAATACGTAGAGATTGACCCCGAGGCCGAAAAACTGATATTTCTCCAAATCTGCTGAACCAAATGCTTTGACAATTTACAGACATAAACTAGACACTAATACCTTTCCAATGAGTCCTCTTGCACCCAATTTGGAGCTCTGAGGAGAGAGCATCAGCCTCTGCAAGATTACTGTTGGCGAAGAAGATGATGCAGAAAATTGAAGGAGCAAGACAATGATGGTCACAAGTGTATGTATATTGCTTCCATGTATAATACAAGTGATTTCAACTCCTTATATAGCCTCTAGGAGTGTTCCACGACTTTTACAACTTGAATTTGAATTCAAATGAAGGTGGGAATGGTTGTTGGAGGGAATCAATTCACTTCCCTACAATCTAGGAAAAGTGAAGATCTTGATTGATCTACTTTTAGGTGATTGATTGCTTGATTGAATGCAACTTCAACCACCAAAATTTCGTGGGATTTTGGC
The DNA here is from genome assembly GCA_020310875.1 of Ceratopteris richardii. Taxonomy (NCBI): domain Eukaryota; kingdom Viridiplantae; phylum Streptophyta; class Polypodiopsida; order Polypodiales; family Pteridaceae; genus Ceratopteris; species Ceratopteris richardii. Next base: position 177,931,404 of record CM035410.1, read on the forward strand.
CCTATATTTGTACCTTTACATGTGTACAACTCAAGGCTTTTACAACGGTAAATGAGCCATCAAAATATTCTCAAAAAATACAATAAATGAGCATATAAAAAAAAAACTCTCCAACGGATATTCTTTTGACGTGATAGCCTTTGATGTAGATCAAATCCACCTCAAGCATAGTGTAAGCTTGATGTTCCAACAATATGTACCTGCTTCATCATCCACTTTCTTTGCCTTTCCTTTGTTATCTTTAGACTTGCTTTTATCCGTGTATAAAGCTGAAGATTGATTACCTTTAGACCTTTCTCCATTTTTGATAAGCTTTGCCTCTTGAGTAAGTAATTGTCCAATGAGTGTGTTGAAATCAGGTACATGCATGTCCATGTACAAATCCATAGCTGTGGTGAATGCTTCCCACTTATCATCTGCCTTCAAGCCATTGATGACCTGCCTTACAATTTGCTCTTCATCTATTACCTCTCCAATGCTTCCCAATTGATCCGCTATGTCCTTGAGCTTTGTGACAAAATCAGTCACATTCTGTTTGGGAGCCTTCTTGAGAGTTGTGAAATCCAGCCATAGTTGATGCTTCCTAGCTTTGGTACTTGAAGAAAAGAAAGCTTCAAGTGCATCCCACACTTCCTGAGATGTCTTACAACTTCTAATGTGAGGCAACAAAAAATGAGAGATAGAGTTGAGGAGATAAGACCTTGCAAGTGCATCCTTGGAGCACCATGTGCTCAATCTTTCTTGCTCTTCTTGTGTTGGTTGACTTTTGTTCCTGAAACTTGGCATAACTTCATCTCCAGCCACATAACCATATAAACTTCTACCTTGGAGATAAGCTTCCATTCTTAATGACCAAGCTAAGTAATTACCTCTATCCAATTTGTCAATTGATGAAGGAAATCCATCTGCCATGTTGTCCAACCTTGCTCTGATGCCACTGTGAAGAGATGGATAGGTATGTGCTTGAAGATGAAGAGGTGTTGCAAAATCCTTGATCTACACCAGCCAAATGAACTCCGAGAGTATATGGTGGGCCCTTTTAGCTTGCCAATAGATGTATTAGACACCCTATGTACCTTGGAAGATCACTCTCAAAAAGATAGATCAAAACAGATAAGTTGGAGTTAGCTTAGAGGTGAAAACTTGCTATTCTTGGTTCATACACCTGTCCAGTGTTTTACATAATTCTCTGAGCACAGTAGCAATTAGCTCAATTCCTCTTGGGGAAGTCTAGGCAACTTGAAGAGCTAAATTTCAAGAGTAATCGCATAAAAAATAATGAACCACACACTGAGAATGAGTTTTAACAAGTGATGACATCATCCCGATTTTCACGGGCTGCTACAAAAATAGACCAGTGAGCAGAAAGATCCTTCTAACTCAAAATGTAGAAATCCAATGATTATGAAAATTTGTATGGTTATACTAGACAGTAAGCTAAATCCAACAAGCTTTAAATCACTGAATTTGGATAAGTAACCACTGAGAAATGGCTCTGACAAGATGAGTGAAAAAGTCGGGTACCTGACAGAGAAGTGAAGATGAACAGACCTTGTTGCCTTCAAATGAACATAACTGAAGATTGCAACATTCAAATGACATGAAAATTTGTGAGCATATAGTAGACTTATAGAGCTAACTTTAACAAGTTAAATCACTGAAAATGATGCAGCAAGCTCAGAGAAAACATCTCTGCAAGCTGACTAAGAAAAATTGAGAGTAATGGTAGTGAGTAGTACACTTCACAAGAACATGGAAAGATGAACTCAAATAATCATGAAAATGAAAGTATATTGCTTGTACAATACAATGACTTACTGATACATATGTGTGCCTTGTAATCACACCTTGATATGGCATAAAGCTCAGCTCTTGGAGGTCTTCACATAGGTCTCACTAACCACGACTAAAACTGCCATCTATTTATAGTTGAGTTTGGGAGGCTAACTTCCCTCAATCACTCTCCAATCAATCAATGATTGATTTGATTCTCTACCTACCACAAATCACGAATTCGTGGCTCCTCTTTCCATTCTTGATCAAGTGGACTCAACTACTTAAGATTCTCTTACTTTTACATTAAGTAAACTCTTCAAAAGTTACAAGAGGTAGTTCACAAGTGAACTTTACATAGTCTTCTTTTTAAAGCTTCTTCTAAGACTTTGTGAGACTCAAGCCAATACTTAGGCTTGTCATAGACTTGCTCCAACAAGTTTTGCACACACAGTGGGCATAAATAGAGCAGGATTTGAAAATGAAAGACCTGAAAGAGAGAGATATCAAGCACATAGGCAACAAAGAGATGAACATGATTTTCCATTGCCTAGACCCCGAGAGCACACAAGAACCCTTAGACCCACTCAAGTGATCAAGGCAATGAAGAATTATTTTGACGGGTTAGGAGATCCTTATGATCATGTGGCTGAGTTCAAACAAGTGTTAAGAGCTGAAGAGGTTGAGGATTTATTCACCCAATACGAGGCATTTGGTTTGACTCTTAAGGGCATTGCCTTGGCTTGGTTTCAACCATTGAGTAGTCGCAACTATCACGATATAGGTCAGCTGCTAGACGAATTCATTGTAGAATTTTCCAAGAGTGGTATCAGGCATAACACATCATCCTTGATCCACAGTTTCAAGCAGACACCCCAAGAAACAGTGCGAATAGCAAGTAGAAGGTTCAGATAGTACCTAGAAAGATGCCCTACTCCAGAGTTACCCACACCAGCCAAACAAGTGGCTTTGTTCTTAGATGGCTTACTGAGCACAAAGTAACTAAGATCATATGTGTACTTGAAAGAGCCTAGATCCATAGAAGAGTGTGTGTGCGGACGTGCATTGACATAGAAGATAACTTGGGTGAGGAGTTAGAATTGTCCAAACTCTATAAGGATTCTGATAGTTCTACTATTCATACTTCGAAAATCTCCACGGAAATAGATGAGATAGCTGAGCAAATTGCCAAGAAGCTAGGAGTTCAAAATAGAAAAATACCAAGAGTCAGCTCATTGAATCGATGTTATACCTGCGGAGGGGACCACATGGCTAACGTATGCCCAATGCAAAACCAAAACATTAGAGAAAGGAATGCTCCATATTGCACTATTGAGAGAAAATACATGAACCACACGGCTCAAGATTGTCCCTACAATAGGCAGGCTGTTAGACAAACTTATCAGCAACCTTTCCAACAAGGTAGATATCAGAACCAATACCAACAGCCATATTATCGACCACAACAACAATATCATGCACAATATAGGCCACAACTAGTCTTGGGAAACCAACCACCAACTCGTGCCAACGTGATTCCAGTCAAGTATGCCGTGGGAGAGGAAAATCCAAATAGAGCATTGGTTCCACTAACCCCATTGATACCAGATAATGACTCTCATGCAATGCACCATTAATGTGGTAGGCTTAGTGGCGGATTCAAGTTCAAGTAGCAGTAATGTGGCACCTGTACATGCAGTTACTAGGGCACAAGCATTAAAACAAGATAAACCAGCAGATCAAACGGAGTTCAGTGAATCGGGAGAACCTAGTAAGAGGAAAACAAGAACATGGAAGGATACCAGAGAAAAGGCCAATCTTAAGTGGAATAAAAAGTTATCGGAACTAGAAGAAAGCTTGAAAGACGCAAAAACAAAAATAGAAGACATTGCATCTCAAAACCCCTCGCATGCTGAAACTCCATCCACTCCATCTCATCCCACTCCACCACCCATTGTAAATAGGCCACAACGAGGGTCTGTTCTTGCAGATCCAACCCCTGAAGGCTTGGACATTATGTTCAAGGCCTACCAGGCTCGACTTCAAGAAGGGTCTACAACTGCAAACCTAGACAAGAGTTACCCTAGAGCGGACTTAGAGATTGAACGGATGAAAATGTGCATGAAAATGGTAGAACAAGCTCAAGCTATACTGGAGACTAGTCAAAAGTTCAATCAGACAAACTTTGTCAAATTTGCATTTCCAGGGCTTACTAGAAAGATTAGAGCAATTGGTAAACAAACCACAAGTTTCTTTACCTCCCCAAGCTCAACCAGTTATTGAGAGAGGAAGCTCACCACCAATGGGAGCTTATGTTCCTAATTCCACGGATGCTGGAATGCCTCCTTCAATTCAACAGTACTCTCAAGAGTTCTTGCGGGAAATACAAGAAGAGAAATGGGCCAAGGAGAAGAGTAATTCCCCTCCTATTCGTGAGATTGATGATCTTCATGATCAATTTCCCCAAGACATTCCATCTATTTACGGAGACGAAGCAGAACAACAAGAAGACAAAGGATTAGATTTTGAATCTAATACCTTAGAAGAACTGCCTCAATTTCCATGCCCATGGGAATCTGAGTCTCTTCAGATCAGACCTCCCACAATACTGGTCAGACATGAAGACTCAGTGGTCCCAAGAAACACTGATGTCGTGAAGAACAATAAGGTTCAATGTCATCTCACTGTAGAAGAGCTGCTCAAAGCAAAACCTGAGTTATGGAATCATGTGAAGGATCAGGTCCCCGAACTTGATTCCAATATGCCAAAAACAGGCTCTAAGCAAAAGGTTCCAGAGATACCTCTCGATAAAATAGGAGACATGTGTGAGGGTGAAGAAGGTAATACTTATCTTCCAATCACCTACCAAGGTTACACAACCAAAGCAATCATAGATTCAGGTGCGGGTGTTGCTATTGCGCCACCTCTTTGTGGAAGCAATGGGGCAAACCCACATTAAGACCAACTAGAATGAAGCTTCAAATGGCTGACGGCCATTTTGAAAGACCTCTAGGATTGCTCGAAGGGATAACTCTAACCACTTGTGGTGTAGAGTTTGAGCACACATTTGCTATATGTGACTTTGAGAAAAATAATGTTTATGAGATGATCCTAGGAAGACCCTTCCTACGACAATTGCAAATAGTACAGGATTGGGGAACCAACTCCTTGTACTTACAACACTTAGGGGTCACCACTGTTTAGCCTTTCAAACCCAAGGGGAAACTACCGATAAGTGCGTATGTTGTTTCTCGAGTTACTTGGAATCCACAAATTGTGACCATATATGTTGGCAACCGATAGGGAAGGGAACCGTTTTGCACATATGTAAACAAAGACCCAAACCTTGCTATTACCCCCTAGGTGTTGCTCCCCTTTCTCTTCTACCTATCTCCTTCCACTACTTTCCTTTGTATTACACTTGTTCTCTTGCCTCTCTTGTTGGCTGCACTATGGATGTCGTGTTGGCTTATAAGAACGGACTTGTTTTCTCTATGTCATCGCTTGTTGTCACTCAATGGTATGAGAACCATGACATTTGGGTGAGGTATACAAATGCTGAAGTTGACAAGAACACTTATGGATGGCCATCCCCAAACCTTCGAACTTCCTTCATATCTATCAAGTAAAGGTTGCACCACCTAAGCAAAACTTATGATGCTACGAAAGGTCCTCATTTGTGCACTCAAGGAGGGGTCTGACTTGTACTTTATCGTGTGCGAAGGATTCTTATTCATATAATCTCATTGGCTTGATCCTAACCCTATAGATAAAGTGTGTGCATAGATCAACTCCTTTGCTTTTGGAAGTTCAGCTGTAAGCATGATGGGTGGTCATAAGACACTCTTCACTTTTGTACATTCCTATGTTGCATCCGCATACCGAGCAAGGGTGAGTTCTCTTCTCATTGATCAGTCAGAGTCTAGTTCAAAGTCACTAGATATTGTGGTACTATATGGCTTAGAGTGAACCATTGACCATCATGTATAGTGACTGATTGCCATAATCACGTAGCAACATATAAAGCTAAGGACGAGGCATCGCCCTAATCTACCACATCAAGGGAAAATAACACACTTCCCATATTGTGGAAACTTCCTACCCCTTTTTGTTTTCTCTCTCTCGAGCCTAGGCTCACTTAATACCTTGGCAGTTATCGCGGTTTTATTTTCCTTCCAGAAACCCTGAGCCACATACTATCTGTAGGTATCAAACACTTACCCATTCGTTTCTCTGTGGGTCCAAGGTTTTCCCCATTATGGAGGAGGTCGTTCGGTTGTGTACAGTTGCTCAAGAGATGTCATTCGAAACTCTTATGAAGTTATTCTGTATGTGCAAGTTTTAATGCTTTGATCAGTAGCACCATGCATGGCCTTCATTAACTCGGACACTCACTCCCTCATTAGCACGACAGCGAGGCATCATCTGCAGCTATGCGCATCCCCTCCTTCCTTACTTTCGATTTGTCCATCACAAAGGGAGAACTAACTCCAAAGATGAGAATGCAGGGCATTCCTAAAACAGCGTTCAAAATGAGACAATGAAGGCTTTACAAAGCTCAGCAAGTTTAATATTACATCCTGTATTCGATAATTTATGACCTAGCCCATTAACGAACATCAGAGTTCTTAATTAACAAATGGCAGTTTTGTGAACTTGATCAGTCGAGCAGGTGCAGAGTAGCAAAGAAGAAAATTGATCGTGGAAGATGTATTAACAAATCACCCAAAACGTATGCAACATATACCCTCATAACAAAACTATAAAAAAAAACTTTTTAAGCGTCCTAATCCGTGCAAACCTTAAGATTATTGATCATTCGGCACTGTGAAAATAGTCATTCTGAATCAAATTTACGAACAAAATGTGGTAGAGTACCAATAAAGGTAGACCGGATGTCATAGCAATGATAGGCTCAACGCGTTTAGTTTCCTCCTTAATAACTGAGCTCAAGTATGCTTTACAGTTCTCTACAGAAAAAATAATAATGATCATTTTGCAAGAAAAACATACTCTTTCAGTGACTCCTTGTCTACAATGGATTCTGTGTCGATGTGAGGAAGAAGATGCTTCCATGATTATACAGCTCACCACATCCTTGTGCTAACTGTCTTCTCTCATTCGCAGTTTCCCTCGGAACACTCCTCTTCTCTTTCATACCTTTCTTCGCATTGATCACCAGCCTCTCCTTTTTTGTGTATACAACCCAGTAGACAGGATCCTCCTTTCTATTATCTCCAACTATCAGCCTTCCAGCTGCGCTCTTTTTGACCCAGCACGTGGCAGAAGAATGAGAAGAAGCCTTCCCTCCCTGTTATCTCTTTTGTCCTCCGTAGGATGGCCTCCTTAATGTATAAAACAGGTGCTCCGCGCACAAGAGCAACAGGCCCGCAATACCGACCACCCCAAAACTCATTTCTGAGATCCTTTTAAAATGACATGGTACACAACCACTTCACACAGAGTAGGTATGCCCTCGTTCCTCTCTGTTTTTTTCCAGACTACCACAGCCCCTCCCCTTCTGCAGAAAAAAAAAAATAGAGAATCCCCTAACCTTATGAAGATGAGCCGTCGTCTCTCTGCGCAGCCGCCCCCCCTTTCTATTCCCCCTTTTTAATGCGAGGGCTCCCCCCTTTCCCTTTTTTGCGTCGCACACCTCCAAAAACTCCTTTGTCGCCTGCCTCTGTGGAAGATAAATGCTCTCTAGAGAACGGCCCCCTCCTCCTTTTTCTGCACCAAAAAAAACGGAAAGTGCCAGCATATATTTTCTCTGACATCTGAAACAGAAAGCGACTCCAATAGTAATAGAATATGAGTATGAGTATGATCCAAATGCTTCCAACAACAGCATGGACATCATCTCGATGAATACCAGAATTTTTCAGGCCCCAATTTAAATGTCATATTTGTTCTTGGTGAAATGAAGACCATCATGTTCTCGCATATAATATTGACCTATTTTCCACAAGAGGGAGAGAGAGGATTCGATCTTCACAAACCCATTTGTAGCCTTCTAGGCCTACCGTTCTCTAATTAAAGCAGTTCCGATGTCATCAATTAACTTGAAAGACACAACATGACATACTGTTCAGCTTTGAAGGGCATGAGACCCATCATAAATCAACACTAGTTAAACCCTGTCTGGATACTTGTATCCCCATAAATTTTCACACTTTGGTCCTCACGAGCCCATACGCAGCCCTTTAGGCTTGAATCCTGTGTATGGCTCTTCAAGTCCTCATATGTATGATACATGCTTATAAGTGAGCTCCCCACAACAACATCCACTCTACCATCTACAACAAGCACATGTGTATGCAACTGCTTGCTCTTAGCTGAATCCAAAACAAGAGCTGCTGCATGTCATGTCCATCAATGCATTTCCAACAGTAGTATCAAGTTTCCAATCAAGTTTCCAATCGATTCTGATCATGATGTCGTCCTGTAGTTGCAAATACCTCCCTTCAAACATTTGATCACTCTTCAAGTACCTGAAATCAAACGTATTTTCCTGCCAAATAGAACCACATTAGTGCATCAAAACCAACCATTTTCTGAGCTAACATACTCCCCTCTTCTTATTTGCGAAGTCATCCTCGATGAGCCATTCCTGCTACAATACAATCCAAACAGCCATAACCATATCAGTTTGCAACTTGTTTGCATACCTTTTTATCGAGCCATTATTCCAAGTGGACCTGCACTCATTGAAGCTATTAGTGCTAAAAAATCACTCATGAATACATACAAATCACTCACTTTCAAAATGATCGAAGAACACGCACCTCTATGCAAATCCCATTCCAACATGCATCAAATTGCTCATGCATTCCATTATGAAAAATAGTCTCAACCAAAATAACACATGCATACCTTTCCATGTTTTACACATGCAACTGTCATTGCGAAAAAAACAGAAACAGAAATATCAAAATAACAACAACAACTGAAATGAATTCAACAGGAGATGCAACATACCCAAAATGCATACCCCTTTTATTGACCTACTATTCGCTATGTACAATTATTCCATGACTAGACACCCCCGAAGAATCCCCATCGTCGTCCTACAAAAGTCATCGAGACTCGAGTACAGGTCAAGTCCTACATAAAAACCCTAGAGTGCCCCACACACTGGAAAACCCTCGGATAGAGCACACAAGTTATAAAGCAAGACCGTTGCATTACCTCGCTAAAGCATCCATAAGTACATATAGAGTCTCTGTGCCTTCAAGAATGTTGATTCAAAGTGAGTTGATCTGTCACAAGCCATCACATACCAATCACACAAGCAAATAACGTTCCCTTCCGGGCGATCATCGCCCTCTCCTCTCTCTCTCTCCCCCTCAGGAGTGGGGAATAACTTCATAGGTAGATTTTATTTATATTCACACGTTGGCCTACGTTGTCACTGAATGCAATTCATGGACCTAACCACCCGATCAGGTTGATTCCACCCATCTACCAATGCAATGCAGTGCACAACACACGAACACATAACGATAGACAAGTAACATATATCAGCTAGCCCATAACGAAGCTGGATGCGGCTCGTGGTCGTGACTACCCAGCCACGATGGCTCCACCTACCTACCAACCCGTTATGGCGCGTAGCTAAGACATAAACATATACATCCCAAGCCTATGGCGAAACTAGCTGCGGCTCGTGGTCCTAACCACCCGGCTAGGATAAATCCACCCACCTACTAGCCCACCATAGCGCATTGGTACGATCACAGCAACACAAATTTTTTCTTTTCCTTTCTTTTTCTTTTTTTTTCATAGTTAATTAATTTACCCAAGTCCTGAGAATTAGGGAGAGGAAGAAAGGGATTTTTCCCCACTTTTCCCACACATGCATGCAAACATATACACTCTAGCCTTTGACAGATCAACCACCTCTTCACTCCATTCTCTCAATTACAGACACTACATATGTATTCATCGAGTTGAATTTTCACTTGGTAACTACAGCTGGCTATGCCTTGGTCCCTCGTATACCTATCCTTAGATGCTCTAGAATGTGGGTCTCCTGGATGTCTCATATAGCCTCACCTCGTACTCGCATCCCGACGACTTCCCTAGGGCGAGTCAGGCTCAACTTCAGGAGCTCCATCATCATTTCCTATCGTTAACACATCTACCCAAGCCCAAGTGATATCGTTTTCCTCGTTAGGCATTTCACTCGAAGGATCGAAATAGTAATATCGATCCCCCGCCCAGCCTACATGTCGGGTCAGGTATTCCTCAAAACACTCAATATAAAACATAACATCCAAACCCTGGTTTATGAAGCATACCAGCCAATGCGCTTCCTCCACATCATATTCCATATCAAAGTCGTCGACATCTATGTCCATGCGGGTGAATGTTTGGTCCGAGAAATATATCCTCAGCTCGTACAAATAGAGTTGAGTTATTTGATCTGTCATTTCGTTACTTAGCTCCTAATAGTCTCTGCACAACACGAAAAATAATTAGAAGTCCAAAATTCTTGAACTAGCAAGGAAGAATATTTATGACCCACAAATCATAGCTTACATATGCGCATATATATATATATATGCGCATATGTATATATATATATACATATATAACTATACATCTATGTACAAGGAATCTACTACGTTCTTCTGCTTGGATCTCGTCTGGCTTCTCCCGTCCTAATGCTACTTGAAATATGGTTTAACTCTAAGCGCGTTAACCTTCACGGGAGCACATTCTTCTCCTAAATCTTGAATTTGCATGGAACCATTGAAGTTGAGTTCCACCACCTTAAACGGTCCTGCCCATCTTGTCTGTAACTTCCCCGGGAATTTATAATATTTACTATCATAAACTAGCACCAAATCCCCTTCTTGAATCGCATATGTCTTGAGGTTTTTGTCATGCCTCTCCTTACGTCTTCTCTGAATAGCTTCCAGACTTTGTTGTGCAATGAGCCTCTTTTCTTCTAGCTTGACCAATTGTATGTACCTCTCCTTCAATGACTCTTCCTCTCCCAGCCTGGCCTCCATGGCCACTCTTAATGTCGGAACTTCTTTTTCGATGGGGAAGATGGCTTCCTCGCCATATACTAGGGAGAACGGAGTGCTCTTAGTCGTCACTCGGTAGGATGTTCTATACGCCCACAAAGCTTCCAAAAGTCTCTCATCCCAGTCTCGCCTATGCACAGCTACTGTCTTTGTTAGAATCTGTTCAAGAACCTTGTTGGTGACCTCCACTTGTCCATTTGCCCTCGGGTAATATGGAGTGCTTTTTCTATGTTTGATCTTATATAATTCCATTAATTCTTCGATCAGTTCGTTGACAAAGTGCGTTCCTCTATCACTCACTATCTCCAACGGGCATCCGAATCGGGTGATAATTTGTTCATACAAAAATTTAGCTACATCAACAGCTCGGTCAGTCTTCAGAGCTTTAGCCTCTACCCACTTGGTAACATAGTCAGTGCAGACCAAGATATACCTATTGGATCTACGTCTCGAGGGAGGATCAATAGGCCCCACAAAATCAATTCCCCACTTCTCAAACGGCTTAAGAGCCAGCACTGGCGTAAGAGGACCTGCATGTGCTAATGTTGGTTTGCCCATTCTTTGGCATTTGTCGCATTTCTTGCAGTATGTATGAGAGTCTTTGAACAACGTTGGCCACCAATACCCAGCCAATAAAATCTTCCTTGCCGTCAGCTCACCAGCAAAATGCCCACTGCAGGGTTCATCATGCAAAGCTCTCAATACTAGGGTTGCTTCTTCTTCCTCAAGACATCTCCGATAAATGCTTTCATGTACAAAATATCGATAGAGCTGCCCACCAATGATGCTATGGTGTTTTGCCAGTGCTAATAGTTTTTGCTTCTCTCTCTTGCTTGCTCCTGGCGGATATTTAGTGGTGCACAAGAAATTCACCAAGTCGGCATACCAAGGTACTTTAGCATCAACCTGGAATAGATGCCCATCAAGAGCATCATCGGGCACTGTAGCTCAGTGACGAGTAGCACCTCCTTTAATGTCAATCCGGGAAGACATGAGGATGGTATGAAGACCTCAAGCAAGTGACGGCACCAATGTGTGAGTGAGAAGCACACTAACATGCACACACGTTCACACACACGGGCACACACGCCAAGAACAAAGAGAGTAAGACAATGGAATCACTTCTATTGCAACCAAGTTCTCATACAAGCTCAAAACTACAAGAAGCTAGCCCCAAAAATGAGCTCTCTAGCTCTATTTATAGTTTTGGACTAGCTTTGGCCCTGTCCAGACCTAGTGTCCGGCCTAGTTAAAAATTAGGTTCCAGGGCTTATTTGAGGGCTCAAACGAGATCTAAAAATTATGAAAATTGGCAGGCAACTACTTCTAAGGCTCCCCAAGCTCGAGGACTCCTCAGCTTGTACAAAATGGAGCTACAAAAAGGTGAAACGATATTTACAAGGGTTTTTAGTGATGAGAATCACTTTAAAATGATGTAAGGGTTTTGAAAAAAAATGAAGGGTTGCCTTAGTGCTAGATCTGCATGTGTGTCCGTACTTGCTTCTTCCCGTGTGCTGTCAACACTCTCCCCCCCCCTAGCGTCTGTCGCCTCTGACAGACCTGTGTTCCACTGTTTGATCAATGTACTCTTGCAGGAGGTCGGTTGCCACTTCTTGTTCCTTGATGCGTAGTCCCCGAACCAAGTCTCTCTGGAGGGTCTCCCAATTGACTGCACCCGGTATGTCCGGTTGTGGCGTTGTGTAGAGTTCTGAGTGCATGGTTTGTTCACACGCGAATAGATGGAGCAGGTGGGTTGGGCGTGGTGCAAACACTTCTGAGTGTGACTCCCAGAACCCCGTGGTAAACATATCGTCGAAAGTTTGCTTATAGCAGGCAGGGAGATATCTGATGCGTGCGTGCCATGCATAAGCAACTCGTATGCTTGGGGTTATGCTCATATCATACAGGAGGTCATAATTACCATTGATGAAGCCGGGAATCGGAGGCTGAATATGGCATACATTGCGGAAAGTTTTGAGCACCACCTGCATCATATCGAATATCTTGAGCATCATCTGGGCAGCCACATCTCGCATGGAGTGGAGGCGTGGCAACCAATGTCTGATGGTTGCAATCATGTAAGATACTGTGGGGGTGCCGGTTGGGGGTGCAATGGCGGGGTAATTAAGCCATTCTTTACAGTTTACATTGTTCTAAACCTTGATGGCGAAGGCCTTCCATGATCTTCTTCTTTGTACTGGCCCATAACAAGGGTTATACTTCAAATGCATGGGAGCGTGATCCCATGTTCTCAGCATGTCCGGGTATGTTTCCAGTAATCTTTGCCTCCAAGTAGGTTGGAAAATCGCCCCTTTTCTGGCTGCCTCTGGTATATCTTCTGGTTCGAACTGGGTGGCAAAGGTAGGGCACTTGTTGGTGACTCTTTTGATCTCTGCGTTGTAGTCGGCCAACAATACAAAATATGGCTTATATTGTAATTCTGAGCTCGTGATGAGTCGTCTAGGAGCAAGGTGCCTGAAATACTCAGATTGAAGTATGGTTTCTTCAATGGCCTTCATTGCTAGCATCTGAGTTGCTACACGCTCCTCGTGAGTGTGGCCCATCTCCTCTACCTGCTTCATCCATGCTGACGGGGGTTCCTCATATGTATCCTGGCCTTCCTCCGTAATTCTGCCTCCTGGAAGGGGTTGACGCTCGTAATTGTCTTCAAATGTCTCCTCCACTGGAATGACTACTGTGTCTTCTTCTATGGTTTGATCAGGTGGAGAGGGAGGTCGTTCATACTGTAACAATTTAATTTTTAGTTCTGCCACCTGTTGCCGTAGCTCAAGTACCTCATTGGTTACTGATAATTCTGGCTCAGGTGAGGTTGCAGCGTTGGCCATCTCTTTAGGTTCTTGTTGGTGTGGTGCAGGCACATGGGCTTTCTGTAGGTCTTTGACTTGGTCAGCAAGCTGATCATGAGCTTCTAAGAGAGTGGCATAGGTTTCCAATATTTGTTGCATGTTTTCTGAGGGGATGGCTTGGAATTTAGTAGGGTCGATGGGTGCTCCTGGAGTATTTTCCATGGCTGCTTCGAGGTTATCTTGATTTTGTTGTTGCAGTCTTTTGTTTTCTTCTTGAGCGGCTACTAAATGGCGTCGGAGGAGAGCCATGTTTCGTTGTAGTCTAGCGTTACGGGCTAGCTGATCTCTAAGTTGTTCTTCCGTTGCCCTACGCTTCTCTATGTGTGTGGACTCGAGCTCCACCTGGTATTGTTGGAGGGTGGTCACCTCCTGCTGTAACTCTGTATTAGACAACTTCAAGGCAGCGACACGTGCCTGGAGGTGGGATGACAATGTACAGAGCTCCTTATTGTTTTCTTCTAATAACCTGTATTCTTGTTTAAGTTGGGCAGCAGCTTCGAGCATGGTGTCGAGTGCATTACTAAATGAGGTGGGTGCAGGGGTGAGGGTGGACGATGCAAGGGGTCGGGAGATGGGAAAGGGAAAAGTGGATGTTGTGCCTACCGTGTCTGGCAATGGTGATGTGAGTGACGTGACACGTGGTGATGTTGGAAGTACCGTGGTGGTGGGTGATCCTGTGGATGGTGAGATGTCCATGGGATCGGACATGAGAGTGTGTGATTCGTGCACTGTGAATACAGGAATGGTGGGTGGTGTGATAGTGGTGGCAGTGAATGTGGCGGAGTGGGGTTGGGAGAGGGACTTTTTATTATAATTATCCACCTGTTGGAGTATATTTACAAGGTTTGTCCAGAAAGATGGTTGTGTGATTTGGGTTGAGCATGAGGCGGTTACTAGGGAAGTGGTGGATAGGGTTTGGGTGTGGGTGAATGGGAAAGGATGGGATGAGGTCTGGCTAGTGGCAAGTGGTTGTCCAAGGGTGGGGAGATAGGAAGGGTGACCTATTATGGTTTGATCGGTGGCAGGATGACCGGTATGAGGTTCAAAAATTTGGGTGGAAGTGATGGATGTGGGTAATGGGAAGGATGTAAAAACAGAGGTGTGTACAATGTTTCATGAGGGTTGGATATCAGTTGTTCCGAAAGACTAGTGGAAAGGGGGTCTGAGGGTTGAATGGGAGGTGGCGGTGGAGATGGTACCTGTATAATTACATCTTGTTCGTCAATGGGATTTGCGCTCATCATGTGAACATCCTCGGAAACTGTAGTAGGCAAGGCTGTAGAGACCTCCATTTGAATCATTTTCCCTCATCGTGGACGTGTATCAATCCTTCGTTGATCATAGGTAGGGTTTTCTTGATAGACCATTGTCCTCAATGCTTCCCCGATCCCACATGTCTCAGCCAATAGGTTCACTGATTCCACAAAATGTGAGTCGACATTCTCATTTTGAAGCATTTGATTCACTAGGGCTCTATTCGCCTCTTCTGTCATCTTGTGTCTTCTCTGCACCTGCTTGATTGTCCTGTATAGCCGTCTGAGTTGTGCTGTGTAGGCAGGGGCCTCCTCTTCACTGTCTTCGGGGTCATTTCTTTGTGCACCTTCATGAACTTGTGTGTTCGGGTCATGAGGATGTTGTGTCACTTCTTCCCCATGTACTCTGCTCGTCTCGCCCCGTGGCTGTTCTCTTTGGACTGATGCACCCGGATCAACATTGTTAGTGGAATCTTCACTATCTGATAGGGGGACCGTCTGCAGGAATCTTTCAAAATCGAAGTTTGGATCCTCTATGAAGGTGGCCATAGATGCAAACTCTGCCTCGGTAGGTAGTGGAGGGGCGGATGGAACGGGTTGTACCACCTCCCCAGCTTGAACTCCTTGAAGATGGATCGTGAAAGGTGTGACCTGAGCGTCTGGTCGGGGAGAAGCTTCGGTCGTGGCTTCTTGAGGGATCGTGACCTGGGAGAGCGATCCACACATTCGTTTTGCAGGCTGGCTCCCTGACTTCCGCCCTTTGAACAACTCCAATTGTGCATACTTTAAGGCTCTGGCAACTGGCACGTCATATGCAAGACATCTATAGATAATTCTTGTAAGCGCACAAAAACCATGTAGAGTAGGCTTTCTCACTCCCCGCTTGCCGGCCTCATACACTTGATCCAAGATCCATACAGGCATCTTAATGGGCAAGCTTCCAGTCTCTGCGAGATATAGCCCATACCATATTTTCTTGTGAGGTTGAGTGAAACGGTCCTGAGCGGGGAATGCAAAGTGTTGGAGGCACATCCGCAAAGGTATGGCGATGTTGGGGGTGAGGGCGCACATTTCTTTTAGCTTCTTGATTCTATTGCTTTTCATCGACTCAGGTATCAAGGGGTCGCGGTCAGAAGGTACATGCGTGCCATACATCTGAAGTGCTTCCCTGATTAAAGTAACATTCAATTCAAACTTCCTCATTTCCTCCAGATTTGACAAGGAGGGCACCCAGAATGTGCCTGAATGATCTTTATCCCCTGTCGGCTTCAGCGTGGCAATCAGGTAGTAGCACCTGAGGAAATCGGGTTTAGGCAGAGCTGCACTGAAATAAGTTTGTAATCCTGCCTTTTGCCAGATATCTTGAAGTGGAACTGCATTTTGCAATGCTTCGAATTCTGGAGAGAAGAGCTGGAAGGTCCACCACACTCCTCCACATTCCATCTTGGATTCCCAGATGTGATCCGCGTCTCCCAAATCTCCTGGCATCTCATTGAACCAGTGAGAATGCCCCTTTACTCTTTCGGTTAGGCCATTGGGTGGATCTGGAATAGGAATTCTCCGCACATTCACGAACTCTTGAGGCCAAGCTATTGGTGGGGCCTCCACTGGCATGGCATCCCAATTGATTGGAGCACCAGAGCCTGCCTGAGAGCTTGTGCTTGCCGCTGTTGCCATGAGAGTAGGTTGCTTATCTGCTGGAAGAAGAAAGGCACATTAGTGTTGCCTAGGAAACAAGATGTAATGGTGTTCCCTTCACAATACTAACATGACAATCCCGGAGGTCAGTGGTTAGTGGTGAAGTGTTTGTGACAGGTGTGAGTGGTGATTAGAGGTCAGTACCATCCTAGATGCATACTTTGGTTATGCAATGGGCTCATAATGCTCCTGTGTTAGAGTAGACGGATTTACAGAATTGGGTCAGGGGGTTTACTACACAGTTTAATTCTCCAAACTTTGATAGAGGAGTCGTAGCTCTTAGAGTTAAAGACAGGTGAAGATTTCTGGATGAGAGTGTGATGTATTTGGGACCTTTTGGGTACCCATTTCCAGACATTCCTAGGGTTCATGGGAGTGGGGACAGTGAGAGGTGTAGGTATCTTTTCATTTTCTGAGTAGTTGGCCACGAGTGTTTGTGAATGTTGCTTCATCCTAGGGCCTGAAGGTGAAGTAATTTGAGCTTGTAAGCAGGCCTTGGGCACCCATATCTGTCTAGCATTAGGGATGGCCTTCATTGACCGCTTAGGAACCCAAATAGGAATGGTATGCCTAGGGGTTATCTTAGAGGGCTTCGTCACTTCGTTCCTTGATGGTGAGGCTCGTTTCTTGTCTCCTTGAGAGTCTGCTCTTAGAGTTGTGGGTCTTCCATCCTTGCGTATCCAGATCTGCTTTGCGCCACGAGATGCTCCATGTTGCACGGGTTGGCGCTCTTGCCTCTTGATCATCAGCCTCCTTTGTGTCGAGTGATGTTCGGTCTGCTCATTTAGAATCTTCTTTGGATCAGTTAGGAACTCCTTATTGGCTCCTGTACCTTCAGTAAGATTGACAATCCTCTGCACCATAGAAGTTTGTACAAGAACAGCATTGTTATCTTCATGTGGATTCCTGGAGGGACCAGGAGTTGGTGCCTGTTCTATTGGTTTGAGTGCTTGATTTTCTAATTCAATCGTGAGACGGCTTTGGCCTACCCAAGCCTGAAGAAGTCCACTTCTTAGGTTGAGGTTGACTGCGTGGTCATAGATCCAGTCTTGGCCTAAGACAAGAGGTTCGGTCAGATCCTCGTCTTCACACACTAGCACTTTTGCTGGCATGAGGACCTCTTGTATGTAGAGGGGAAGATCCACCTCTCCCATGCAAGGGGTTTCAACGCCTCCTAATCCTATCAGGTATGCTTCTAGGGGTTTTACCTCCAATTACAGCTGCTTGCAATAAGAAAGCCGAACTGCACTAGTGGCTGCTCCTGAATCAATTAAAGCTCTCACGCTTGTTGTGCTGTCTCTTTGTCCTATTTCTAGGGTCACAAAAGGTCTTCGATCCACTATCTTATGAGTACGTTCACCTGAAGCCTCACACATGGCCATGTGATAGCCTGGAGACGCTTGAGTGTCAGTCATAGGCTGATCCCTCCCTTGTCTCCTCAACTTCATTTGTCTGATACGCTCTAAGGCCTCTGCCTGTGCTTCTTCTCGAATTCGTTTTTCCTCCTCTTTACGTTGCTTAGCAGTATTGAGTCGACTTAGCATTTCCTCCGTGAGGGGTTCCTGATACAGCTTGACTCTGCATCCGCTAATATAGTTTGGGAGAACATCACCCTCTAAAGTGGCTAGTTGTGCTGCTCCACTTGTGGAGATCCTATTGATGATCATAGGTCCGTAGCCTCTCTTTTCTAGCTTTCTTGCGTGTTGTTTCAATGTGTAGACTAAAACTAAATCTCCTGCTTTCAAACCCTTATCCTTCACATGGGCATCAAAGTATGCCTTCTGTCTCTTCTTAGCTGCATATATCCCTGCAGCTGCTCTCAGTCTTGTTTCTCCTAATCGTTCAAGGTCAAAAAGTCTAGAGGAGAGTTCATGACCCGTCCATTCATGCTCTTGTGCTACTTTCAATGTAGGTATTAAGAAGTCCAACGGTAGCACTGCGTTTTGGCCAAATACCATCTGAAAGGGGGTGGCTTGGAGTACCGTTTTGTAGGCAACTCGGTATGCCCAAACAGCATGGTGTAGCTGTTTGTCCCAATCAGAGCGTTTATTGTTCACTAATTTTGTCAATACATTGCATAGGATCTTATTGGTGCTTTCAGCTTGTCCATTAGCTTGAGGGTGATAGGGGGCAGACTTCTTATGCACTACCAAGAATTCTTGGAGCAGATTTTCAATGACTTCATTCAAGAAGTGAGTGCCTCTATCACTAACTAGCTCTATAGGTAGCCCGTATCTTGTGAATACATTCTCAAACAAGAATTTAGCAGTTGTCTGAGCGTCGTTCTTCGTTGTGGCTTTTACCTCTACCCACTTGGTTAGATAGTCTGTGGCAACAATGATATACTCAGCATGGGAACCCTTAGCTGGGGGATTGATAGGACCTACAAAGTCTATTCCCCACTTAGAGAACGCACATCCGCCCATCATTGGCTTCAGTGGCATCTCATCTCTACGTATAGGATACTGGGTTCGCTGACAAATCTCACACCTCTTCACATAGGTATGTGCGTCCATGTGAAGGGTGGGCCACCAAAATCCTGCAAATAGAATTGCTTTGATCACCCTATCTGGACCAAAATGTCCTCCTGCTACACCCTGGTGAGCTGTTTCCAAGATCTTTAAGTATTCACCTTCATGGACACATAGTCTCAGGTAACCATCCTTACCCCTTTTGTATAAATTATCACCAATGATGGTGTAATCCAAGGCTTCTTGTTCCAAACTTCTTTGCCTGGCCAAAGTCATATCTTGAGGAAATGTTTTCGTCCTCAAGAAGGATACTAGGGGTTCACTCCAATCAGGCACTATGGACACTTGATAAAGAGTGGCATGTTCCACAGGTGGTTTAGTGCAGCAGATTGGGCATTCCTTGCACAACTTCTGGACATCCGCTTCCATGGTCGGCCAATGCACTCCTAGTCTCCTCAAGGTCTGTAGGGTTCGTTGTTTTGAGTAGTGTTGCTCTAATGCACCTACATGTGCTAATTGCAACCACTTAGCGTACTCGTCCTCTTCTACACAGCAAGCCAAGATTCCTTGATCCGTGTGCTTGTACATACTTCCAGCCATGATGTGGTACTTTTGAGCTTTGACTACCTCCTTATCCTGTGTGTTTACTATTGGATGATTAGGTCCATATGTAAGTATTGGCACTAAGGGCTTGGCCCATTGGGGCACCACTTCCAAGTTAAACAAGTAAGCATCAGGCAAGTCATCTGACACTCCTTGTGGGGCTTCTCCTGATGTGAGCCTTGAGAGATGATCTGCTCTTAGGTGAGTTCTGCCCTTTCTCACTACTACCTCAAAGTCATACTCCATTAGTAAGAGAAACCATCTTACTAATCTGCCTGTATTACATGGCTTGTTCACGAGATATAACAATGCTTGGTGATCAGTAAAAAATTTAAACTTATTTGCAAGCAAATAGTGTCTAAATTTCTTGACTGCATATACCATGCCTAATCCTTCTCTTTCAGTAGTGGTATAATTTCGTTCAGCTGCGTTCAACTGTCTACTAGCGTAGGCAATGGGAAGATCCATATTACCTTCGCCAGTAGGTTGTGCGAGTACACACCCAATAGCATAATTGGATGCATCCACATGAACATGGAAAGGCTTATTCCAATCTGGCGTGGTCAAGATTGGTGCTGAACATAATCTTTGTTTAAGCTCCTGGAAGGAGTTCTCACATTCATCAGTCCACTCAAAATTAGTCAGAAGTCCGTACATGGGCTTTGCAATGACGGCATACATGTGAATGAATCGTCGGTAATAACCACAATGCCCCATGAAAGCTTGTACTTCCTTGATATTCCTTGGCCTAGGTAGCTCTGCTATGGCTCTCACTTTCTCTTCATCAGTAGATATGCCATTCTTTGACACTATGTGTCCTAGAATCTTGCCTTGCCTGACCATAAAAACGCACTTTTCTGGGTTCAGGCAGACCTGATATTCTCTACATTTGTCAAAGATTTGTCTGAGTTCAGGAATATGGGTTTGTCTAATATTGGAATGAGCACAAAGATCATCAACATAGACTTCTAAATTCTTCCTCAGGAACTCCTTAAACACATGGCACATTAATCTCTAGAAGGTAGCTGGTGCATTGGTAAGCCCAAATGGCATTACTCTGAAGGCAAAAATGCCCCATTTTGTGGCAAAGGCTGTCTTATGTTGATCTTCTGGAGCTATGGCTACTTGATTGTAGCCCGAAAATCCATCGAGGAAGCTGTACACTTCCTTGCCTGCTACTCGTTCTAGGAGATGTTCAGTGATGGGAAGCGGATAGTTATCTCGAATTGTGGCTGCATTGACTTTCTTCAAGTTAATGCATACATGCAATTTTCCGTTCTTCTTGGGCACCACCACAATGGGGGATACCCATTCAGTGTGCTCAATTTCATAGATAAATCCAGCTTCAACTAGTCTATCTATCTCTTCCTTGATCTTGGCAGCGTAGTTATCGTTATATGTATAAGGCTTTTGCTTAGAGGGTTTAGCATCTGAGGTCATGGGGATAGTGTGTGAACATATGTCAGGGTCAACACCTTTCAAATCCTTGTAACTCCAAGCGAACACATCTCTGTATTCTCTTAGCAAGGCTATTAGCGCATGCTCTTCTTCCTCTATTAGGTCATGACCTATGTATGTGCATCTTTCTTCTCCTTCCTCGATGGCGACAACTATTTTCTTGGTGGTTTCCTTGCTATCATAGGCTTCTCCTGCTTGTGCCTCACGTTTAGGCATTCTTATCATGACCCTCCTGTCATCTATCTCATATTTCTTAAAATTTTCTGGGACCTCAAACAAAGATTCTTCCTCTTCTGGTGAGACTTCTCTCTTCTTCCGTTTCTTTCCTTCTTCCTTTGGGGTCACATGTGTGGCTAATCTTACTTCATTTGTAAGCTCTCCATGCCTCTGGGGTTGAAATTCTACTTCATGGAAGTATTCTTCATCTGATGCAAATGGTGGGTCCATGATGATTGACTCTAGGTCGGAGTCACTTGCATCCTCAAAGGCATCAGGGCTAGGTTCGCATTCTTCTAGAACTGCCTCTCCCATGATTGGCTCTATGGAGAAGACTGAAATATCATAGCCATCCTCATCACAGTGAGGTGTCCATTGTTCTTCATTGATGGCTACGTCCATTGTTGCTAGGATTTCTGCCCAGCCATGGGGTTCAAATTCCTCATCAGGAAAAATTACAGGTGCATAGGCTGGGTCTTGAATAGATCTATGTGTTTCTTTTGCACCTACCTCTCTGGCTTTCTCTCTCTTCTCTTCTTCTAGTGCAACCTTGCACATCCATAAATGAGTGTCTTCATGCATCCATGAGGATCCAGACCCTATGGAATGCACAGATTCCGTGTCATCTTTGGCTCTATGGATGGGATTCCATTGGATAGGAGGGACATCTCTATGAGAGTAATCCTTGAGATTGACTTTGGTCGTAACACCTAAGTGTTGCAGGTACAAGGAATTAGTTCCCCAATCCTGTACCACTTGCAACTGTCGCATGAATGGTCGTCCCAAAATCATCTCATAGGCATGATTTTTGCTAAAGTCACATATAGCAAAGGTATGTTCAAACTCGACACCACAAGTGGTGAGAGTTATTCCTTCTAGCAATCCTAGGGGTCTCTCTATGTGACCATCGGCCATCTGCAATTTCATTCTCGTTGGCTTGAGTGTCGGCTTGCCCCAACGCTTCCATAGGGAGGTGGTGGCAATTGCAACTCCTGCACCTGAGTCCAAAATTGCCTTGGTGGTGTACTCCTGATAAGTAATGGGAAGATAGGTGTTCCCTTCTTCACCTTCACACATATCTCCTATCTTATCCAAGGGTATCTCTGGCACTGTCCTATGTGATCCTACCTGGGAGCGAGGTTTCGCTATCTCGGGCACTTGATTGGCTACTTGTTTCCACACTTCTGGTCTAACCTTAAGCCACTCTTCCAAAGTGAGATTGCACTGCACTTTGGTGTTCTCCACTACCTCTGTGTTCCTAGATATGACTGAATCTTCGTTTCTTATCATGACTGTAGGTGCTCTCATACAGGTGGACTTTGCTTCCCATGGGCCTGTGAAATGGGGTAGTTCTTGTAAAGAATTAGACTCGAAGTCTAATCTTTCTTGAGATTGGGCACTCTCCTGTTCTCCATAAATGGAAGGAAGGTCTTGTGGGAATTGATCGTGTGTGTCATCTATCAGCTCAAAAGGAGGAGGGACTTCACTCTCTTTAGCCCATTTGTCTTCTTGAATCTCTCGTAGGAATTCTGGTGTGAATCGATTCATAGAAGATGATGTGTCTGGCTCCGTAGAGTTAGGCACATAGGCTTCAGGCACATGGGCTCTCTGGGTAGGAAGACCTGCTCTTTCACTAGCCTTGTTATGGTGTTGAGGGGCGAGTTCCGTTTGTGATTGTGCCATTAGATTCTCTATTCTTTCTAAGGAGGGGGGGCTGTCTGGTTCAGTGGAATTGGGCACATAAGCTTTCGGTGGGGAATGGGTCATGTTTTTGCTTGCTTTATCTCTTTCTTGATTTTTTTCTTCCTTGGCAGATCTTGAAATTATGCCCTCCAACTTCTCTAGAAGTCCATCCAAGTGTAATTGTGTCTTGGCTGAGCCCGAGTAATTGAAAAGGCGACTGGCTTCAAACATAGTCTGAGCCAATGCGACCATTTTCGCGCAAAGCTTGGTTCTTTCTATCTCTAGGTCAGCTCTAGGGTAGCACTTGTCATGATCCGTTACATTTGGCCCTTCTTGGATTCTGGCCTGATATGCTTTAAGCATCATGTCTATGTCTTCAGGAGTGGGATCAGCTAATACTGATCCTACTCGGGGTGGTGGGTGGGATACGTGGGGTGTATTAGAGGGTGGAGGGATGGAGGGTGATGGGGATGGTAGCGGTGGGAATGTGTGAGAGTGCAATTGAGATGTGATCTCTATGATCTTTGCTTTGGTTTCTCTCAAGCTTTCTTCAAGTTCGCTCATCTTTTTTGCCCATTGCCTTTTCATTCTTTCACGACTATCCTTCCAGGCTCTCGTTCTCTTTTTGGTTAAGCTCTCTGTTTCACTCACCTCGGGGCTCTTTTCCTGACCAACACCTTGGTTTTGTTGTAGTGCCTGGGCTCTTGTGATCACCTGCACAGGTGCAGTGGAAGTCACACTCCTTGTGGAGTCTACAACTAACCCAACAACATTGATAGGAGTGATTTTAGGCATGTTATTAGGGTTCTTCGGGCAATCTCGTAGGAGATGCTCTTTCCCACAGTCTTGACAGAAACCCTGAATGGTTACTGGTTCAGGTTGTGTAGGGGCAGGTAGTGGACAATCACGTATAAGGTGATCTCCCTGACATCTGAAGCATGGTCCTCTAGGAAATGGGGGTCGTACCTGCCTAGGTTGAGGTCTAGAGTTGGGGTTTGTGTACATGACATTAGCATACTCAGGTTCCCCACTATTTTCACTTGGGTCCTCATAATAGTATGACTCGTTATGCTCGGGTGACTGCATGTAATAAGCCTGTGGGATATCAATATGCGTGGAGTCAAAACTATGGTCACTTGGATCACTGTCTGATAGTAATGGGGTGATTGGGACTATGGCTCTGTTCGGATTTTCTTCAGCAGATGCATATTTCACTGGGATCACATTGGTTGGAGCAGGGGGTTGCTGTACTAGGACTCGTTGAGGTCTCTGCTGCCCTTGATAAGGTGGCTGATAAGTTTGCTGTGGTCTGTTGTATTGTTGTGGTGGGTACTGATTCTGGTATCTACCCTGTTGTGGATATGGCTGCGGGTAATTTTGCCTAACAGTTTGTTTGTTATATGGGCAGTCTTGTGCAGTGTGGTTTGTGTACCTGCGCTCTATGGTGCAGTACTGGCTATTAGGATTCGCCTGGGGTTGGGCCATAATGGGACATACATTTTCCATATGGTCACCGCCACAAGTGTAACACCGCTTAACTGGGGCAAATCTCGAAATTTGTTTGCTAGAGACACCTAGTTTTTGAGCTACCTTCTCTGCAAGTTCCTCAATGGATGTGGATTGACTAGATGTGAGGCTACTAGAGCTATCAGAATCCTTATAGATTTTTGATAGTTCCAATTCCTCACCTAGATTGTCCTCAATGTCTATGCACATGCGCACACACTCTTCTATCGTTCTGGGGTCCTTTAAGTACACATATGACCTGAGCTTGGTGCTCAACAATCCATCTAAGAACAAGGCCACTTGTTTGGCTGGTGTGGGTAACTCCGACATCGGGCATCTCTCCAGGTACTGCCTAAATCTTCTTCCAGCTAGTCTGACCGTCTCTTGAGGTGTTTGTTTGAAGCTATGAATTAGTGAGGAGGTGTTATGCCTGATTCCACTCTTAGAAAACTCAATGATAAATGCCTCTAAGAGCTGGTCTATGTTTCTGAAATGCCTCTCGTTTAGTGGTTGAAACCACGTAAGGGCAGTGTTCCTAAGGGTTAGACCAAAAGCATTATATTGTGTGAATAGGTCCTCTACCTGCTCAGCTTTCAAGACTTGCCGAAATTCTGCCACATGGTCATAAGGGTCTCCAGTGCCATCGAAGTAATTCTTCATGGACTTCACCAGTTGAGTTGGTCGCAGGGTCCTAGTGTGTTCTCTCGGCCTTGGCAAAGGAAAATCGTCAGCATTCCTTTGATTCCATGGGGTTCTATGTCTCTCAGGTTCCACCCTATTCCTTTCTGTTCCCGTTCTTTCTCTTCCCAGGGAGTTGGCAAAACTTACCTCAAGTTTGTCTCTACTTCTATCTCTTTGAGCTCCATGAGCTTGGGAGGTCCCAGCTCCTTGGTGACCAAAGAACGCATTAGACCTTGGTTGGGGAAAAACAAATTCACCCTTCCATGTGTAGGCATGTCTGCCATGCTCCGTGACCACGAAGATCCTCTCTGATGTATTGTCTAGGTATGTTACTTTACCTGGGCAGTCAGGGTCTTTAAACTCATATATTGTGAGGGCACTCACTTCCTGAGGTTGAGCAGATTTATATCTCCAAAAAGCCTCATCGGTTTCTCGGTTTAAAAGCAGATCTATGCTTTTATTATCCTGTGGAATCCACTCTGGAGTCATGATTCTGGTCAAGACAGATTTACCACGGGGAGTTCTTGGCTCTCTCTCTGAGTTCCCTTGCTCTATATCACCCATGTCAGTCTCCGCAATCACATTTCCAAACTCATCAGTTCTATCAGGAAGAGTGGTGACTACATATATAGTCCCCTCTTTATCTAGGTATGCTCCATTCTCAAACTTGACTACTGGGTGGTCTAATCCATGGGGTTGATCGGGGTTCTTAATCTGTACCACCGATCTTCTCAGGCCATCTTCATAGATGCGAGCACCTAGATGATTAGTCCTGATGTATTCCAGTTGAGTCTTGTAAGGTCCTTCTGGCTTTTCTAGATAAGCCAACCCTGAACTGCCTACTGGTCTCTCCATGTGATAGGACATCTCAGAATCACTTGTTTCTGATCTGGGAGTGTATGGGTAATCACTCAACTGTTGGGCCCAAGACCTGGCAGTGTGATTGACACTAGCTTCAGAAGATATGAGGCTTTGTCTGTCTCGGCCTAAGTGTCTGCCTGATCTAAGGTTCATATGCCTCATTTATCTACCCCCTTGGACCTAAGCACACTCTCGTCGCAAGTTAATTTGCACCAATCACTTTGTTCTTTTGAGTTGAATATTATGTTTATGGTCTTGTTTGAAATCGCGTCGTTAGGAGTACTTAAGTGAATTTCCGCACTTGATAAGTGATCGATTCCAGTTTACCTTTTGTCCCTTAGGGTTTTCGCACTTAAGACCTATTTACTTCTTGCACTTGGTTGATTAATACTCTTGGACTTGATTCGTTCCTAACGTTGCCCTAATTAATTACCACACCTAAGTCGTACTTAGCCTAGGCTAGGAATTGACAAAGGAGGGTTGAGAGATCTTCCAACCTCAATTAGCTGGTTGACCAGACTGCTACACAAGCCCAGGAAGCCTTCTCCCAAGCTTGGTACTCACCCTTGCTAGCTTGCTTTGGATTGCCTTGAGTGCACACAATGTTCCTCCAAAAGCTCACCAGTTAGTATAGCTCTATTACCACAAGTATTTGAAAGACACACATCAATATTTTCAGCCCCCCCTGGAGTAACTCACTGTACCCCCTCAATCTTAGGACCACCTAGTCTCACCTAAAGGCCAACTTGAAAATACATGTTCTAAAACTCCACGTAGGATTTTCAACAAGCTTTCCAATGAGACCAAAATCTCATTAATCGGAGTTCGTATGGTGAAGTTATGACCATTCAGGCACTTAGGGGTCCAAACAGGCTCTTAGGGTTCAGGAAATTCCTCCCTGGTTTTTAGGTCTTTTGCCCACTCCTGAGGTTCTAAAGTTATACCAAGGTGCCTAAAATTAAGCTCAACTACCCTTCCAATCACTCAAAAATAACCCTAAATTTTCATGCGTTTAAAGGCCGTGTATCGCGATAGGTCGGGTCGAGGTGTCGCGATAGGTGGGAAGTGTCGCGATAGGTCGTGAGGTGTCGCGATAGGTCGAAGTGTCGCGATAGCTCGTGAGGTGTCGCGATAGGCCGAAGTGTCGCGATAGGTCGTGAGGTGTCGCGATAGGTCGTGAGGTGTCGCGATAGGTCGTGAGGTGTCGCGATAGGTGGCAAAGTGTCACGATAGCTCGTGAGGTGTCGCGATAGCTCGTGAGGTGTCGCGATAGCTCGTGAGGTGTCGCGATAGGTGGCGAAGTGTCGTGATAGCTCGTGAGGTGTCGCGATAGCTCGTGAGTGTCGCGATACGTCGTGAGGTGTCGCGATAGGTGGCGAAGTGTCGCGATAGCTCGTGAGGTGTCGCGATAGCTCGTGAGTGTCGCGATACGTCGTGAGGTGTCGCGATAGGTGGCGAAGTGTCGCGATAGCTCGTGAGTGTCGCGATACCTCGAGGTGTCGCGATAGCTCGGGATATGGTGAATTTTACTGTTCTGTCTAGTGATCCTGGGAGCTCTAGGCCTGCGCAGTGTCGTGGTGCACACAGAATCGTGATTGGGTGAAATTTTTGGAGTGTCGCGATAGCTCGAGGTCAACGCCTCGAGGACTGTGCAGACAGATTCTGTACCTGCTGAGCCTGCTGGAGATGATGATGGAGCTGCAACCTGCAAGAAACATGCAAAAACACACAAAAACAAGCACACACACTCGCTCTCTCTCAAACTCGCACACAACAAATGAGGGAAATGACAAGGAAGAGGGAATATGTAGTGGGGAAGGACAAGGAGGTGGAGATGGAGAAGGAGGTGAAGATGGAGATGGAGATGGAGAAAAATCAGAAATTTACCAACTACTTACCATTCCAACGCGTCCTCTCTACGTCTTACCATCACACGCTCGTCCTCAAAGCTCGCTCCCGGCAACGGTGCCAAAATTTGGTGTAGCTCAGTGACGAGTAGCACCTCCTTTAATGTCAATCCGGGAAGACATGAGGATGGTATGAAGACCTCAAGCAAGTGACGGCACCAATGTGTGAGTGAGAAGCACACTAACATGCACACACGTTCACACACACGTGCACACACGGCAAGAACAAAGAGAGTAAGACAATGGAATCACTTCTATTGCAACCAAGTTCTCATACAAGCTCAAAACTACAAGAAGCTAGCCCCAAAAATGAGCTCTCTAGCTCTATTTATAGTTTTTGACTAGCTTTGGCCCTGTCCAGACCTAGTGTCCGGCCTAGTTAAAAATTAGGTTCCAGGGCTTATTTGAGGGCTCAAACGAGATCTAAAAATTATGAAAATTGGCAGGCAACTACTTCTAAGGCTCCCCAAGCTCGAGGACTCCTCGGCTTGTAGAAAATGGAGCTACAAAAAGGTGAAACGATATTTACAAGGGTTTTTAGTGATGAGAATCACTTTAAAATGATGTAAGGGTTTTGAAAAAAAATGAAGGGTTGCCTTAGTGCTAGATCTGCATGTGTGTCCGTACTTGCTTCTTCCCGTGTGCTGTCAACAGGCACACCAGAGATTGGATCCTCATTAACAATTCGAGATAAATGGTCAGCCAATATATGCGCTTTGCCTGGTTTGGTTACCACTGTGAACTGAAATTCTTGGAGGAGTAGCATCCACCTCATCAATTGCCCTGATAGCTCGGGTTTATGAATGATATACTTAAGGGCTTCGTGATCCACATAAAACGTGAAATGCTTTCCCATCAAGTAATGCCGATACTTCTTCACCGCAAAGATCATCGAGAGGCATTCCTTCTCTGTAGTCGTGTAGTTCCTCTCAGTGCTATTCAAGTTGCGACTTGCGTAATAAATAGGGTGGTCCAACTTCTTTTCATCGGCTTGGCATAGTACTGCTCCAACCGCAGTATGAGAAACGTCGGTATGCACATGGAATTCTTTCGTCCAGTCGGGTGCTACCAAAATCGGTGCATTTATCAATCTCTCTTTGATCGAGTCGAATGCAACTTGACACTCTCCAGTCCATTGGTATTGTTGGTCCTTCCTCAAAAGATTCGTCAGTGGTGCCGCTATTGATGCAAAATTTAATATAAAACGTCGATAATAATTCGCATGGCCCAAGAATCCTCTGAGTTGCCGCAAGTTTTGAGGAGGTGGAAGTTGTCCGATCTTTTCCACTTTATCCTCGTCAACCGCAATCCCTTTTTCGGAAATAACATGTCCCAAAAGCAATCCTCTTCGTACTCCAAATGTACACTTTTCAGGATTTAATGCGATGCCCTTTTCAATGCTTCTTTTTAAAATAGCTTCAATCCTCTCCATCATGTTTTCATCGTTGCCTCTGATCGCAAAGTCATCGAGGAATATCTCCATCCAATCCTGCAAATAATCTTGATATGCAGCTATCATTGCCCTCTGGAATGTGGCCGGTGCATTGCATAATCCAAATGGCATCACACGATATGCGTACGTACCCCATTCTGTCGTGAAAGTAGTTTTTGATTGATCCTCTTCATGGATTTGGATCTGGTTGTACCCACTGAAACCATCCAAAAATGAGTACAATTTATGGCCAGCCACTCTGTCCAAGATTTGATCAGTGAATGGCAAAGGGAAGTGATCCTTCTTTGTGCGCTCGTTCAACTTACGATAATCTATGCAAATACGGATTTTCTTATTTTTCTTCGGAACAACTACAATTGGTGATACCCACTCGCTGGATGCGATGGGATATATAAATCCTGCCTCCAATAACTTAGTCAATTCCAGCTTGATCAATCCCGAATAGACTGGATTTGTCCGCCTAAGTCGTTGACATATTGGTCGGGTACCTTCTTCCAAGTCTATATAATGTTGGCATATTCGGGGATCAATTCCTCTCAGATCATTGTATGACCATGCAAAGGCCTTGCTGAAATTTTTGAGTGCCAACTTAATACAATCTCGTACTCCATCTGGTAGCTCTGACCCCACACTCAAGAACTTTTCTAGAAAAACTTCCCATTTTTCCAACTGAGCTCTCGCGAATATTCCTTATTCCTTGATAACACTGTGATTGGAACGTGCTCTCCAATCACGCGTGCATGGTTGGCGAGTAAATCATTCTTTTGTTCTTTTTCAACCGCACCCAATTTCTTAAGTTCAGCTTTTGCAATGGCTTCCCGCACTTTAGTTTTACTTCCCGCTTCTCTGTCTGATTGTCGACTTCTCCTTAGAAGCTCTTCTTCTAGCATTCTAACCCTTTCTCTCAACTATTGCATTTCCATTGCCGGAGCTAACTCCAGTTTCAACTCTTCTTTTGAAGTTCCCTTCTTCAGGGATTGAGTAGCTTTGTTTTCATTTGCGTCTATACTCAACATGTAGCACTCAAATTCACTTGTATGTGTCAACCATCCCAACAACTCCTGGTCTGAATCATCCTTGTAACATAGAGGATCTATGTACTCGCCCACTTTCGCATGTTGGAGGTCGGCCAATTGCAGATTAAATCCATCCTGTAAAAGGTCCTTGGAAGTCTCCATGCGCAGGGCAAATCTTACCCGCGCCATTTCTTGTCTAACCTTTTCCTTCGCTTTTTGCTCCCTTTCCTCAGCTGTTGTCGATTTCGTGCCGGTCAAGTTTGGAGACACTTGAAGTTGTATTCGATCAACCTTCGGTCCAATTGTGATAAATCCTGTGTGCCAATCGTGCACACATTCGGCTTGCACCAGCCATGGCCGTCCAAGTAAGATCGAGAAGGTAGCCTCTGAGGTCCTTGGTCTTACTATCAGATAATAAACTTTAAACTCTAGACCGCCCACAACTGTGCTTACATTCTTCAGAAGGCCTGCAGGCTTCACTTGTGTTTGATCTACCATTCTCAAGGACATCGGAGTTTCTTCCATGTGGTTGAGGCCCAAAGCTTTCATCATGAACTCGGTCATTAAGTTGACTACGGCTCCACTATCTAACTGGGCACCGGGGACTGCATATCCTTTAATCTCGACCGTCACAGCTGGAGCATTCGAATCAATTTGCGTCGTAATACTTTGAATGATCCCTTGGACATCTTTATCTTGTCTCTTTTTATCTCGAGCTTTTCTCGGTTTCTTAATATATTCATTGTAGAATTGTTTCCTATAAGCAGGTGAACATTTCAGCAATGTGCCAATGTCCAACGTGACTTCCGTGTCCGCGAGCAATTTTACAATGTCCACTTCCTCCAAACTCTGTTTTTCCTTCCTATACTTCGGAGCTCTTAATCTTTCAGGGAATGGTGCTATGCCTGGCACAAACTCCTTGGTCACTGGTGGAAGGATCTCAATCTCTTCCCCATCCTCAAACTCTTGCTGCTCCGCAAATCCTCCAACTTGGTTTTCTACCTCTTCGTGTTCAGCTATCTTCTCTTGGCTTGCTTTTTCGCTTCCGTCTTTTGGATTTTTCTTCAAATACTCTTGAGTCCTTGTGACTACTGCCACAGTTGGCTCTTCATGTGATTTCTTGGCCTCGTAAGCATCCACAAAGTGCATTGACGAGCTAGAACCTTCTTGAGGGTTCGATGTCTTGAACACTACTCCGATTGTAGGAACGTGCTCTTGAGCTCTCGATGTGGAATGCATCTGAGTATCAACATAATTCGAGGACCCTACTGGTCCCTTATCCTTGCCAGTGGAAGCTCTTCGTTTTGGACAATCTTCATCAAAGTGGCCCTCTCCACTACAATACCTACATAGTGGGGTATAATCAACTTGTTTCTTTTTGTTTGGACATCTAGATTGAGTATGGCCAAAGCCGTGGCATCTCCAGCACTGGATTGGACCATCTCTTCTTTGATCACGTGCAACTCCTCTCGGATAGTCTCCTCCTTGACCATGAGCACCATATCCATAAGTCGGTCTATTTTCCCAACGAGATGTAGGTGGGACACTTTGAGCGGGCAATCCCGTGTAAGGTCTTTCTCTTGTATCTCCCGATTTCATGGTCCTCTCTTCATAGGCTCTCTTGTTGTAACATCGGTCCTCTGTGTGATTTGTTCTTCCACAAAAAGTGCAACGCATTCTGTTTGGTGATCTATCTGTGAATACTCTTAAGACTGTAGGGCATTCTGAAGCCAAATGGCCGTAACCATGGCACTTTCCACACCATGTATTTGATCTAAACACTTGATTCGGGTTTGTAGTTACCTCGGGTTTTACTGTGTATGTTTCCTGGGTCATAGTGGCAGCTTTTATAGCTTGCATGACCAACTCCAATATTCGTTCTTCAGTTAGCGCAAGCTTTACCTCGCCTGGCGTGCTAGTGGCAGCTACAAAAGCTGGAGTCGTCAATGAGGGACTTCCTTGGCCAGGATCTTTTATTGGAATATTCCCTGGGCCTCCCATAGGCTCGTATAAGAGTTCCATCTTCCTCTGTTGGCATAATTGTACTTCCTCCCAAAGCCTTGCTTGTTCCTTAGCATCTATTAAGGTTGCAAGTCTTGTTAGGCTGATATGCTGCTGCGCCGTAGGATCTCTCAATCCCGCAATGAATCTTCTCTTCAATGTCTCATCGTTCGAGGCATTCACACCCATCTTTCTTACCAACGTTTTAATTCTCTGAATGTAGTTATCGATGCTCTCATTGACTCCCTGTCGCAAGTAATCCATCTGTTGTGCCAATCTATCTTGGAAGCCTTGTCGTCGAAACTTTGCGAAGAAGGCTTCCTTGAGCATTTGATAAGTTCCACGCTCTTGTGGTGTCAGATTCCCATACCAATTGGCTGCCTCATCACGGAGAATAGCCGGAAAAATTCTCAACCTTTGACCCTGGTCAACTACCTCATTGGCCTCACAAGTAACCTCAAACAGTTGGATAAAACTATCTGGATCTTCGTCCCAAGCACCTGAAAACTTGGTGAAGTCCCCCAAATGAACCGAAATCCGTTGAGCCATTTCGAACAGAGGTGTGATGTCAATATCATTTCGATCCCAGAAATTTAACGCACGTGGCCTCAGGATCCCTCCTTCAAACTTCCGCACTTGATTCGCGACTCTCCTACGGGAGTACACATTTTTTGCAGATTTCTTCGAGTTAGTCGAGGTAGACTCACCTTGCAACTCCCACCTCTTCTTTTCTCTTTCAAGGGCTCTTCTCTGAGCGCGTTCCTCTCTTTGCGTTTGTGTTGCTCCTGAGGATGAGCTCCCCTCACTCATGTACTAGATCTGGAGTCCGCAAGCTCGGCCAACATGTGGCGCTAGGCGAACCTATGACACTCTCTTATAGAGACGTGCCAAGCTATTCCCGGCAAACGCACCAAAATGTTTAGCCTTTCAAACCCAAGGGGAAACTACCGATAAGTGCGTATGTTGTTTCTCGAGTTACTTGGAATCCGCAAATTGTGACCATATATGTTGGCAACGAATAGGGAAGGGAACCGTTTTGCACATATGTAAATAAAGACCCAAACCTTGCTATTACCCCCTAGGTGTTGCTCCCCTTTCTCTTCTACCTATCTCCTTCCGCTACTTTCCTTTGTATTACACTTGTTCTCTTGCCTCTCTTGTTGGCTGCACTATGGATGTCGTGTTGGCTTATAAGAACGGACTTGTTTTCTCTATGTCATCGCTTGTTGTCACTCAATGGTATGAGAACCATGACATTTGGGTGAGGTATACAAATGCTGAAGTTGACAAGAACACTTATGGATGGCCATCCCCAAACCTTCGAACTTCCTTCATATCTATCAAGTAAAGGTTGCACCACCTAAGCAAAACTTATGATGCTACGAAAGGTCCTCATTTGTGCACTCAAGGAGGGGTCTGACTTGTACTTTATCGTGTGCGAAGGATTCTTATTCATATAATCTCATTGGCTTGATCCTAACCCTATAGATAAAGTGTGCGCATAGATCAACTCCTTTACTTTTGGAAGTTCAGCTGTAAGCATGATGGGTGGTCATAAGACACTCTTCACTTTTGTACATTCCTATGTTGCATCCGCATACCGAGCAAGGGTGAGTTCTCTTCTCATTGATCAGTCAGAGTCTAGTTCAAAGTCACTAGACATTGTGGTACTATATGGCTCACAGTGAACCATTGACCGTCATGTATAGTGACTGATTGCCATAATCGCGTAGCAACATATAAAGCTAAGGACGAGGCATCGACCTAATCTACCACATCAAGGGAAAATAACACACTTCCCATATTGTGGAAACTTCCTACCCCTTTTTGTTTTCTCTCTCTCGAGCCTAGGCTCACTTAATACCTTGGCAGTTATCGCGGTTTTATTTTCCTTCCAGAAACCCTGAGCCACATACTATCTGTAGGTATCAAACACTTACCCATTCGTTTCTCTGTGGGTCCAAGGTTTTCCCCATTACGGAGGAGGTCGTTCGGTTGTGTACAGTTGCTCAAGAGATGTCATTCGAAACTCTTATGAAGTTATTCTATATGTGCAAGTTTTAATGCTTCGATCAGTAGCACCATGCATGGCCTTCATTAACTCGGACACTCACTCCCTCATTAGCACGACAGCGAGGCATCATCTGCAGCTATGCGCATCCCCTCCTTCCTTACTTTCGATTTGTCCATCACAAAGGGAGAACTAACTCCAAAGATGAGAATGCAGGGCATTCCTAAAACAGCGTTCAAAATGAGACAATGAAGGCTTTACAAAGCTCAGCAAGTTTAATATTACATCCTGTATTTGATAATTTATGACCTAGCCCATTAACGAACATCAGAGTTCTTAATTAACAAATGGCAGTTTTGTGAACTTGATCAGTCGAGCAGGTGCAGAGTAGCGAAGAAGAAAATTGATCGTGGAAGATGTATTAACAAATCACCCAAAACGTATGCAGCATATACCCTCATAACAAAACTATAAAAAAAAAATTTTAAGCGTCCTA
Organism: Ceratopteris richardii; assembly: GCA_020310875.1. Classification (NCBI taxonomy): domain Eukaryota; kingdom Viridiplantae; phylum Streptophyta; class Polypodiopsida; order Polypodiales; family Pteridaceae; genus Ceratopteris; species Ceratopteris richardii. Next base: position 177,966,393 of record CM035410.1, read on the forward strand.
ATCCGTGCAAACCTTAAGATTATTGATCATTCGGCACTGTGAAAATAGTCATTCTGAATCAAATGTATGAATTCAAATGTGGTAGAGTACCAATAAAGGTAGACCGGATGTCATAGCAATGATAGGCTCAACGCCTTTAGTTTCCTCCTTAATAACTGAGCTCAAGTATGCTTTACAGTTCTCTACATAAAAAATAATAATGATCATTTCGCAAGAAAAACGTACTCTTTCAGTGACTCCTTGTCTGCAATGGATTCTGTGTCGATGTGAGGAAGAAGATGCTTCCATGATTATATAGCTCACCACATCCTTGTTCTAACTGTCTTCTCTCATTCGTAGTTTCCCTCAGAACACTCCTCTTCTCTTTCATGCCTTTCTTCGCATTGATCACCAGCCTCTCCTTTTTTGTGTATACAACCCAGTAGACAGGATCCTCCTTTCTATTATCTCCAACTATCAGCCTTCCAGCTGCGCTCTTTTTGACCCAGCACGTGGCAGAAGAATGAGAAGAAGCCTTCCCTCCGTAGGATGGCCTCCTTAATGTATAAAACAGGTGCTCCGCGCACAAGAGCAACAGGCCCGCAATACTGACCACCCCAAAACTCATTTCTGAGATCCTTTTAAAATGACATGGTACACAACCACTTCACACAGAGTAGGTATGCCCTCGTTCCTCTGTGTTTTTTTCCAGACTACCACAGCCCCTCCCCTTCTGCAGAAAAAAAAAATAGAGAATCCCCTAACCTTCTGAAGATGAGCCGTCGTCGCTCTGCGCAGCCGCCCCCCCTTTCTATTCTCCCCCTTTTTAATGCGAGGGCTCCCCCCTTTCCCTTTTTTGCGTTGCACACCTCCAAAAACTCCTTTGTCGCCTGCCTCTGTGGAAGATAAATGCTCTCCAGAGAACGGCCCCCTCCTCCTTTTTCTACACCAAAAAAAACGGAAAGTGCCATCATATATTTTCTCTGACATCTGAAACAGAAAGCGACTCCAATGGTAATAGAATATGAGTATGAGTATGATCCAAATGCTTCCAACAGTAGCATGGACATCATCTCGATGAATACCAGAATTTTTCAGGCCCCAATTTAAATGTCATATTTGAATTCTTGGTGAAATGAAGACCATCATGTTCTCGCATATAATATTCACCTATTTTCCACAAGAGGGAGAGAGAGGATTCGATCTTCACAAACCCATTTGTAGCCTTCTAGGCCTACCGTTCTCTAATTAAAGCAGTTCCGATGTCATCAATTAACTTGAAAGACACAACATGACATACTGTTCAGCTTTGAAGGGCATGAGACCCATCATAAATCAACACTAGTTAAACCCTGTCTGGATACTTGTATCCCCATACATTTTCGCACTCTGGTCCTCACGAGCCCATACGCAGCCCTTTAGGCCTGAATCCTGTGTATGGCTCTTCAAGTCCTCACATGTATGATACATGCTTATAAGTGAGCTCCCCACAACAACATCCACTCTACCATCTACAACAAGCACATGTGTATGCAACTGCTTGCTCTTAGCTGAATCCAAAACAACAGCTGCTGCATGTCATGTCTATCAATGCATTTCCAACAGTAGTATCAAGTTTCCAATCCATTCTGATCATGATGTCGTCCTGTAGTTGCAAATACCTCCCTTCAAACATTTGATCACTCTTCAAGTACCTGAAATCAAACGTATTTTCCTGCCAAATAGAACCACATTAGTGCATCAAAACCAACCATTTTCTGAGCTAACAACCACCAAGGTCAATTTGAAGGATTACTCCTTTAGAGATGTACCAGCCCTACAGTGGAATCCTATCCACAAAGCGAAAGAAGATTCCATCTCTGTGCATTCTGAAAGTTCACCTGATCCATCATGGCTGCATGAAGATACTCATTTGTGGATGTGCAAGGTCGCAGAGGAAGAGGAAAAATGTTTAAAGGCAAGAGAAGAAGGAACTTTGCCAGGAGATAGACCAGTTACAGATCTAGCCTACACTCCGATGATCTTTCCAGATGAGGAATTTGAGCCTCATGGCTGGCCAGAATTCTTAGCCACCATGGACATTGCTATCAATGAAGAACAATGGACACCTCATTGTGATGAGGAGGGTTATGATATTTCAGTGTTCATGTGTCAGCCCCTGCTAGAAGAATGTGACCCTAGTGATGTCATAGAAGAAGAAGAGAATGACGATGATATAGAGTCCATCGTGATGGATAGCTGCTTTAACTCAGAGCAGCACTATCTAGAAGATATAGGAGTGTTCACCCAGAAAGAAGAAGAACCTCTCACAAGTATTAAAACAGTAAATTCAAGGGATGGAAGTGAGAGCAGTCAAAAGGAAAAGAAAAGAAAAGCAGTGAAACAAGGAGAGGAGGAATCATTGTTTGAAGTACCAGAAAACTTCAAGAAATATGAAGTTGATGACCGCAAAATTTTGGTACGCATGCCTAAGAGAGAGGCCATCATAGGAGAATCATATGATAATAAAGAAAAGACCAAGAAGATTGTAGTGACCATCGAAGAGAACGAAGAGAGATGTACATATATAGGAGATGACCTTAGTGCAAGAGAAGAAATGGAGCTCGTAGCTCTATTAAGGGAATATAGGGATGTGTTTGCGTGGCACTATAGAGACTTGAAAGGGGTAGATCCAAGAATTTGCTCTCATACTATCCCCATGACCGCTGATGCCAAGCCCACCAAACAAAAGCCCTACACATATAATGATACATATGCAGCCAAAATAAAAGAAGAAATTGATAGGCTGATTGAAGCTGGATTTATCTATGAGATTGAGCATACTGAATGGGTGTCCCCCATTGTAGTAGTGCCCAAGAAGAACGGGAAGTTGCGAGTGTGTATTAATCTTAAAAACGTTAATGCCGCTACGATCAGAGATAGTTATCCGCTTCCAATCGCAGAACACCTATTGGAGCATGTTGCAGGCAAGGAAGTTTATAGCTTCCTTGATGGATTTTCAGGTTACAATCAAGTAGCCATTGCCCCAGAAGATCAACGCAAAACAGCTTTTGCTACAGAGTGGGGAATCTTTGCATTTCGTGTGATGCCATTTGGGCTCACAAATGCACCTGCAACATTCCAAAGGCTCATGTGTCATGTTTTCAAAGAGTTCTTGCGAAAGAGCTTAGAAGTATATGTGGATGATTTATGTGCTCATTCCCAAGAAAGAAGATTTCACATCCCTGAGCTCGGACAAATCTTCAACAAGTGTAGAGAATATCCAGTGTGTCTGAACCCAGAAAAGTGTGTGTTCATGGCGCATCAAGGTAAAATCTTAGGTCATATTGTTTCTAAGAATGGAATCTCAACAGATGAAGATAAGGTACGAGCCATAGCGGAGCTGCCAAGGCCAAGGAATGTTAAGGAGGTACAAGCCTTTATGGGCCATTGTGGATATTACCGTAGGTTTATCCACATGTACGCGATCATAGCTAGACCCCTTTATGCCTTGTTGTCTAATTTTGAGTGGAACGATGAATGCGAGAATTCTTTCAATGAACTAAAGAAACGTTTGTGCACAGCACCAATACTGACCACTCCTGATTGGAATAAGCCATTCCATGTCCATGTGGATGCATCCAATCATGCCATAGGATGTGTGCTAGCACAACCCACAGGTGAAGGGAATTTAGATTTGCCCATAGCATATCCTAGTAGACAACTAAACCCAGCCGAAAGAGAAGGGTTAGGCATGGTATATGCTGTGAAGAAGTTTAGACACTATTTATTGGCCAATAAGTTCAAGTTTTTCACTGATCATCAAGCTTTGTTATACTTGGTCAATAAACCTTGCAATACTGGACGCTTAGTAAGATGGTTCCTCTTACTAATGGAGTATGACTTTGAAGTTGTTGTCAGGAAAGGTAAAACCCACCTTCGGGCAGACCACCTTTCTCGCATCACTTCAGGAGAGTCACCACAAGGAGTGTCTGATGAATTACCCGATGCTTATCTGTTCAATTTAGAAGTTGTTCCTAAATGGGCAAATAAGTTGGTACCAGTCCTAACCTTCAGCCTTGCAAATAAGAATGTGAAAACATCGCAAGAAGAAATTGTAAAATCACAAAAATATCACATATTGGCAGGAAGCATGTACAAACAAGACACTGAGGGTGTATTAGCTTGTTGTGTTGAGGACGATGAACATAGTAGTTGGTTGCAACAAGCTCATGAAGGATTGCTAGGAAATCATTATTCTAAACAGCGCACATTACAAAATCTGAAACGTTTAGGAGTGTATTGGCCTAGCATGGACAAAGAAATACATGAGTGGATTAAGAATTGTCCAATGTGCACAGAGAGACCACCAGTGGAGCATGCGACCCTTTATCAAGTGTCATTAATTCCAGATTGGAGTGCTCCATTGGTAGAGTTTATGAGGTCGGGAAGATTACCCAAAGAGGCCAGTCTAGCAAGAAGAGGAAGCATGGAGCAAGAGGCTCAAGGCTATGCCTTAGTAGGAGACAACCTATACCGAAGAGGCAAAGATGGTTACTTAAGACTGTGCGTGCATGAATCAGACTATTTAAAGGTCTTAGAGACTGCACATAGTGGTGTTGCAGGTGGACACTTCGGTCCTGATCGAGTAATCAAGACCATTCTATTCTCAGGACTTTGGTGGCCCACTCTTCATATGGATGCACATACCTATGTGAAGAAATGTGACACATGCCAACGTGTACAATATCCAGTTAGAAAAGATGAGATGCCTTTGAGGCCAATGATGGGAGGGCATGCATTTTCGAAGTGGGGCATAGACTTCTAGGTCCTATTAACCCCCCCAGCTAGAAACTCCCATGCAGAGTATATTATTGTAGCCATAGATTACCTTACAAAGTGGGTAGAAGTCAAAGCCACCACAAAGAATGATGCTTAGACAACGGCTAAGTTCTTATTCGAGAATGTGTTCACGAGATATGGGCTACCAATAGAGTTAATGAGCGATAGAGGCACACACTTCTTGAATGAGGTCATTGAAAATCTTCTCCAAGAATTCTTGGTGATACATAAAAAGTCTGCCCCTTATCACCCACAAGCTAACGGACAAGCCGAGAGCACCAATAAGATCCTCTGTAACTGTTGTCAGGATCTTGCTCACGCGCATACAGAGATTACAGACGCAGAAAAAAAACACACAGAAAATAGAGGCAACAAGAGACGAGACCGAATGCAAGATTGGGTGCAATCTCCCCCCATGCACTCTGTTTCGACAGTCCACAGAGTGCATGTATTTATAGGAATTTTGATTATGTCGAAAAGAGTGGTTACAAGAGGGCGGCTTTGAAAAGCAAGCGTGAAACTAAAAGTTGATAACTTTTACAGAAAGCCATTGCTTTTAATAACAGAAACTACGGTCTACAATGATCCTTATGCTAATCATTACTTTTTTAACAATAGAACCTTCTACGCAGGGTTATTTACAAGCTAAATAATAATTATTCGGATTATTGATGTCCGCCCTTTCACGCCTTGCACGCTCCTCACGAACCTTCAGCTGCTATATCATAAACATCAAAAACATATCAATACATTAATAATATAACACTTTAGCAATGCATTGTTCAATAATATACAACATGCCTCCCAGTTGACAAGCAACTGACCTCAGTTGATAAAATAATTCAACACTCTAACAATTTATAATGCAGTGTTCAACATATTCCATGTGACAATCCAACAATGCATTGGCTATTTTATTTTTCAATCCAACAATGCATTGGCTGTTCTATATTTCAATCCAACAATGCATTGGCTATTTTATATCTCAATCCAACAATGCATTGTTCAACAGATTCCATAAGGTATAACATGCCCCGCAGTTGAACAAGCAACTGACCTCAGGTGATAAAAGAATAAACATAGATGGCCAGTCACATGTTTCATCACTGAATAAAAATAGGCATGTGCCATGTAAAAAAAATACATGCATGGAAATGTTCATGGAGCCGTTACATTAATGTGTGTGTATGATATGCAGAAATTAAGTGGTCATAATGAGGTGTTAATTGTGTTTTATGTATCCATTGACATTCTTCAATAGAGTGATTTTTGTACTTAACCAAATATCGATGATATTGAGTACCTGTGCGTGTAGTAGTGACAACATAACCAATGATTTTCTCAGGAACTAAGATTTCAGATTGTTCTTCAATTAAAGGAGGGTCATCAAGAAGTGGAGCAAGTGGTAAAGTTCCTTTAAATGGTTTAAGTAAACTAATATGAAAAGAATTATGAATGGTCCAATGGGATGGAATATCTAATCAAAATGAATTATCATTAATTTTTTCTATAATGCGAAACGGTCCATAATAGCGTGGTGCAAGTTTAATTTTAGGATGCTGCAAAATATTTTTGAGACGTCTTTTAATTATTCACAACCATACAAAATCATTTTCCTTGAATTATTTGGCTAATCGTTTAGTATTGATAATACGTGTATATCGCTCTTGACTTTTCCTAATGTGCTCGTGAACATCATGAAGTATAGAAACGTGATCTTGAGCAATAGAATCAGCCATCGGAATGTCGGTTTGGGTGAGGGACATGGGAGTGGGAAGCTTTTTATCAAAAACTATTTCAAAAGGTGCACGACCAGTAGTGGTGTGTGAAGTGTTATTGTAAGCAAATTGAAGCAATGGCAACTTTTCATCCCAGTTATTAGGATTATCTAATGAATAACAACGCAATAAATCAAGAATAGTACTATTTGTAGCCTCACTCTGTCCATTACTTTCAGGATGAAATGCAGAGCTAAAATCTATTTTAGAACCAAAATGTTGAAATAAGGCAACCCAAAAATGATTACAAAACCTAACATCACGATCAGATAACATTACTTTAGGAAATCCATGATGTGGAAAAATGCATTTAATGAATAATTTTGCAGCTTGAGGTGCAGTCAAAGTTTTTCTACATGGAATGAAATATGCATATTTACTAAACCTATCAACTATTGTCCAAATCATATTATTATGTGATGAAGTGATAGAAAGACCTGTGATAAAATCCATAGAGATTTGTTCCCATGGTTCATTTGGAATAGGAAGTGGCATTAATAATCCAAATGGTTTACCATGATGATGTTTGACACGCTGACATACAATGCATTGAGAAACATAATGTGCAATGTCTTTTTCCATGTGTGGCCAAAAGAAGAAATCTTTGCAAGCAGAAATGGTGCTTTGTATGCCTCTATGACCCATGTAAGATGGTTCATGCATTTCTTTAATGACAAAATCTTTAAAAGCTTGGGTTATGCACAATCTATGTTGAAAATAGAGAAAACCATTATGAAATGTATAATGTTCATCAGTTAAAGATGCAGCATTGTTGAAGTCATGCCATGCACGTGAAAAATACAAATCAGATGCATAAGTGAAAACCATTTCTTGAAAAGAATGAATTTGGATGGCAGAAATATTATTCAAAACAACAGAATGCAAAGGAAAACGGCTAAGAGCATCCGCTACAACATTAGCTTTACCAGGCTGATATTGTATCATGGGTTGGAAATTTTGAATGAATGATGCCCATTTAAGATGCCTATCAGAGATTAAGGGCTGATTTAATAAATGTTTAATAGCCTGTTGATCGGTTTTGATTAAGACCTCAGAGCCCATAAGATAGTGCTTCCAAATTCGCAAAGCATGCACAACTGCTAACAATTCTTTATCATACGTACTATAATTATGCTCTGAAGGTTTAAGCTTTCTACTCTCAAATGCAATGGGATGGTCATTTTGCATCAGAACAACACCTATTCCTGAACCACTAGCATCAGTAACAACATGAAAGGGTTGGGAAAAATCAGGTAATTGTAAAAAAGGTGCATGTGAAAGTGCATGTTTAAGTTTGTCAAAGGACTGCTGTTGGGTAATTCCCCATGCAAATTTTATTTTCTTTTTCAACAACAAGGTAAGAGGCAATGCTAAATAAGAAAAATTTCGAACAAACTTCCTATAGAAACTAGCCAACCCAAGAAAAGAACGAACATCATTGACTGATTGTGGTGTAGGCCATTCTATGATAACTCTAATCTTTTTCGGATCCACATGCACACCTTCACTTGAAATAATATGTCCTAAATATTCTAGCTTACGCTGAAAGAAATAACTCTTTTCAGGATTAGCATAAAATGTGTTATCTCGTAACAAATGAAAAACTATTTCAAGATGCTTTTCATGTTCACTATCATTCTTACTGTAAATAAGTATGTCATCAAAGAATACAAGAACAAAAGCTTGGTAATCAAGAAAAATATTGTTCATCATTCGCGCAAATGTAGCAGGGGCATTAGTAAGTCCAAAGGGCATTACCATAAATTCATAATGGCCATTTTGAGTTCTAAATGCAGTCTTAAAAATATCACTTTGTGTCATACGAATCTGATGGTAACCCGATTTAAGATCAGTTTTACTAAAGACACGAGCTCCTCGTAACTTATCTAAGAGATCATCTATTCGAGGAATAGAATATCTATTCTTGATCGTGATCTTGTTAAGGGCTCTATAATCAATGCACATTCGATAAGTTTTATTCTTCTTCTCTACTAAGAGAACTGGTGCTCCAAATGGGGAAGAACTAGGCCTTATAAGTCCTTTTTGTAGTAGGTCTTTTACTTGATTTTCTATTTCCTTTTGATGTAGTGGGCCATGTCTATAAGGTGCTTTATGAGGAGGAGAACTACCAGGGACTAAGTCTATGCTATGGTCAAAGGATCCTCGAACTGGTGGTAGTTCAGAGGGATATTCAGACATAAAACAATCCTTATAAGTACTCATGAAAGGTTTATATGCATCTGGAAGTGTATGAGTATAATCATTGATGACATTGACAAAAACAATGCATGAGTTGAATCCTTTCCTAAATGCACGTTTTACTTGAGTGTGACTAATCAATGGAAATGGCTGGAAATCATGCCGTGCAGACAAAGTAATGATTTGACCTTTGAAAGCAAACTTAAAGGTACGAGTATGGTAGTCAATACGTGGGTTATAATGGTGACGAAAAGGCATACATAGTATAACATCATAAGATTGCAAAGGTGCAATTAAAAATGTTCGTGAATCAACATAAGGGCCTATGCTAATCGTAACAGCTTGCACTTCTCGTGTTACATTATAACGACTACCTTGAAATGCAGCTTTCACTTTATACAAAGAAGGAAACGTTTGTAATTTAAGTTCTTGTACTAATAAATGTGAAATGAAGTCATGTGAACTACCATCGTCATGTAGAATTTTAACTAGTTTGTTATTTATTGTACGCTGCATGCAAAGAAGAGAGTGTAGAGAGATATCGTTACCCAAGGTACTTAAATCCTTCTCCAGTGATTCCTCTCTCTAAACAGGAGGAAGAGGTGAATTAGTGTAATCCTCCATGGTGCTCTTGGACCCTTGCTCTCAACCTTGGTGTATTGAACCTTCTTATTTGCAACCTTGGTGTCTCGATCCCGTGTTCTCAACCTTGCTTGGTATCTTGAACACTCAATCGAGTGCCACCCAAGGATTTTGAAGGAATTCACACTTCCAAGCTAGCTCATTGGAAAGTTCGTTCCGAGAGCTTTCCAACGGTATATTACACGCCTCAATCCGGCCTACGGATTGAGAGATACACTTGATTCTTTCTTAGGTCCAATCTTGAAATCGACGCGCGTGCCTTCCACAAGTAATAAAGAGAGAGAACCTGAGTACAACTCCAAGAGATGGTGGAGTGGTCAAAGTACTTCCCTTGAAAGTAGGAGGTTGTGGGTTCAAATCCTCCTACCTTAGGGACTCTAAACCTCTCTATACCACTCAAAAATTAAAATTGCTTCGCGCGTAGCCAACGGCTGCCAACGGTCGCCAAGGGAGCCTTGGGTGCCAATGTTGCCAATGTATTGCCTAAGTTCTTTGCCTTAGTCGACGCCTTAGTCGACGCCTTAGAGTAAGCCGAAGGAGTAAACGTAGGTGAAAACGTAGGTTCTGGTTCTGGAACAGGAACCGAAACCGAAACCGAAGACGAAACAGGAACAGAAACAGAAACAGAAACCGAAACTGAAACCGAAACCGAAAACGGAGACGGAGATGGAGATGGAGAAACAGAAACCAAAACCGAAGACGGAGATGGAGATGGAATCGGAATTCAGAATCGCAAACAAAGAACAGAACCCTCTGTATTGACGCGTGCAGAGCTCTGATACCACTGTTGTCAGGATCTTGCTCACGCGCATACAGAGATTACGGATGCAGAAAAAAAACACACAGAAAATAGAGGCAACAAGAGACGAGACCGAACGCAAGATTGGGTGCAATCACCCCCCATGCACTCTCTTTCGATAGTCCACAGAGTGCATGTATTTATAGGAATTTTGATTACGTCGAAAAGAGTGGTTACAAGAGGGCGGCTTTGAAAAGCAAGCGTGAAACTAAAAGTTGATAACTTTTACAGAAAGCCATTGCTTTCAATAACAGAAACTACGGTCTACAATGATCCTTATGCTAATCATTACTTTTTTAACAATAGAACCTTCTACGTAGGTTTATTTACAAGCTAAATAATAATTATTTGGATTATTGATGTCCACCCTTTCACGCCTTGCACGCTCCTTATGAACCTTCAGCTGCTATATCATAAACATCAAAAACATATTAATACATTAATAATATAACACTTTAGCAATGCATTGTTCAATAATATACAACAGTAACGTATTGACAAGACTGGTAAATAATAAACGCTCTGATTGGGACAAACAACTTCATCATGCTGTTTGGGCTTATCGAGTTGCCTACAAAACGGTACTCAACGCCACCCCATTTCAGATGGTCTTCGGACAGAATGTTGTGCTACCATTAGATTTCTTAATCCCTTCCTTAAAAGTAGCACAAGAGTATGAGTGGAGTGGACATGAATTGTCCTCTAGGATCTTTGATCTAGAACGCTTAGGTGAGACAAGGCTACGCGCGGCAGCAGGCATCTATGCTGCAAAGAAAAGGCAAAAGGCATACTTTGATGCACACATCAAGGATAAGGGATTGAAAGAGGGAGAACTAGTGCTGGTTTATACACTAAAACAACATGCCCATAAGTTGGAAAAAAGAGGATATGGACCCATGATCATTAATAGAATTTCCACTAGCGGTGCAGTTCAGTTGGCCACTCTAGAAGGAGACATCTTGCCAAACTATATCAGTGGTTGTAGAGTCAAGTTATAACAAGAACCTCTTATAGAGGATATGCTTACGAGACTCAACACTGCTAAGAAGCGAAAAGAAGAGGAGTTAAGGGTGAGAGAAGAAGCACAAGCCGAGGCTAGAGAGCGCATAAGGCGAAATAAGTTAAGGCAACTAGGCCTAGATGTCAACTCAAAAGCCCCAAAATATCACATGGATATGTGCCAAAAGTCAGGCATAGCGACTTCTCAAGTCATTGACCGAAGACCCTTTGTGACCATAGAGATAGGACAAGCAAAGGATGCAAGGATTGTGAAAGCATTGATTGACTCAGGTGCAGCAAGTAGTGCAGTTAGACTATCCTACTGCCAAAACTTGCAGTTGAACATCAATCCCATAGAAGCTTATCTCATAGGATTGGGAGGTGTGGAAACCCCTTGTTTGGGCGAGGTGGAACTTCCCATCTACCTGCAAGATGTTCCAATGAAAGTCAAAGTGCTAGTGTTTCAAGATGAGAACCTTACAGAACCACTTGTCTTAGGACAAGATTGGATTTATGACAATGCAGTCAACTTGAACCTAAGGAGTCAACTTCTTCAAGTTTGGGTCCAGGGACAATGCTTTACATTAGAACTAGAAAATGGCATGCTCACACATCCAGATGTCACATCTTGTAGTTCTTCTAAGACTAATCATATGGAAGAAGATGTTGTATGTGTCAAAAGCTTTATGATGCAGAAGGAGTCAATCGTGGAAGAACAAGTTCGAAGGTGGGTGGATCTTTCTTCTTCTCCAAAGAATCAAGTAGCCACAGTAGTGAGTCCACCACACAGGCAAACACAACCGTTCACGACAACTGCTACATCAAATAGAAAGACACCATTCGACAAGAAAGCAGTTCCGAGTATGAAACAGATCTGGGTACACAAAGGAGAGCAACCACCAGCCTTGCCCCCACAAAGCCCATCCAGGCAAGCCAACCAAGCCCGAAGACAAAGGGAGCAGCTCGGACAAGCTCAATCACAAGGTATCCAACAAGTTTGGATGCCTAAGAAATTAGCTGCAGCTCAACAAGGGCAATTACAGATGTGGGTACCTAAGAAGCTCTTACATCCACAACAACCTATGTTCTCCCACATGCGAAAGGTCTCAACAATGAAGCCAAAAAGAGGAAAGGCTAAGAACCACGTACAGAGACCGAAAGAAGATCAAATCAGCTCTTCAACAATAGTAGGAAGACGTGCAAAAAGTCTATGGGTTTGGAAGCCAAAAGTACAAGTAGCACATTGGATACCACAGTTTAGAAAGCATCCAAAGAGGAAGACGCCTGAAGTGATCTCTACAGTGCCAAATGTTGTTCTAAAATGGATCCCTATAAGGAGGAAGGATCAGTTGTCATCTCAAGATCCAATGGATACCTCCACGATAGATGGCATCAACATCTGCAAATAACATTGAAAAGCCTCGACAAGCGAACACCATGTGCTCCTTGCACAATCCAGTCTTTTGCACCATTCAGGTTATGCATTTCCAAAGTATGCATTAATATAGGGCCACATTACAGGGCCGTGCATAGACACATTGGAGAGTCCCATGCACAAGAGCACATTGACATATGTCAACTATTTTTTCTGGTACTAACATCTATCTTCTTGTTTGATGACATTGTTCCACAAAAAAAAAAAGAGTGGAAGCACTTGTTCCCAGGTCTGGCTCATGAAACATGAATGAGTAATGCTTGGTTAAAGGTGGAACTGTTGATTACTGGGCATTTATCAGTTGGGATAGAAGTGTGTCTTGGCGAGCAGATGATATAATTGCTGCCTTATCTCATAGATGTCAAGAACTTGGCATGAGCATGGCATCCACAACTATGGTTTCCTCTTACTATGGTAGGAGTGAAGAGCTTGAAGGCCTGCAACTTGAGTGATGCATAACTATTGCATGTACGAGAGCATCCAGGGAGATATCTGCACGGGGTAGTTATGGTACCCTGCAAATCTTTGTATGTATATTGGATGAGAAGACTCCTGCTTATGGTGAGCTAGAGAGAATATGTGAAACTAAGCTTGGTGTAGTTATCGAATGTTGTTGGTCAAGGAATATGAAGAAATTCAATTCTCTGTATTTGGCAAATGATGCTTTGAAAAGAGGAGACATGATCAGCCATTCAAAAGATCTCATCAGTGGACCATCAAGACGGACATTCATCAACAATGTTCCATCCCAAAGGCCGAGTGTACAACACGAAGAGATGAACATCCATCAACCTTCTCCATGGTAAGTATCTTTACCTTGGAAACATCATAACCATGATAGCTTAGGAAACCTCTTCATCGGCATACCCTTGAGCACTTAGCTCAAGACCCCCAATTTTTGCACCATACTTCTTCCAATGCATTTCCCAAGTAAGCATTCATAGGGCTACATTACAAGGCTGTGCACAAGGCACATATTTTCCTCAACCCATGCATGAACACACTTAACCATCACTCAATATGGGTTATGAGTACTTGGCATGACTACTATGAACATCAATTGTGGAAGATCTAGAAAACATCAACGGAGACTCACAACGACACAGTCATGCTAGAATCCAAGGAAGAAGCACATACCAAGAGACTACAACTTGCAAAGACTCGCAGTGATAAATGAAGAACCAGACACACCTGGAAGTCAGACGACTTTTGTTCATACAGAAGGGACACTCCCTCTCAAGGCACTACTTGGAACAACCACTACAACAAGGGTCTGTCAGGGACGACAGACTCGAGAGGGGGGGGAGTGTTGAAGCTCAAAGTCAAGGACAAAGCATGGAAGCACATCAAAAGGTGGACACACAAGGAAAGGGAGCAAGTAGGGAGCTCCAAGAAGTGTATGTCAAATTTTCAGAAGAATCCCCTACAAAAATAGTGATTTTCATCACTAAAAACCATTGTAAATACCATTATCTATTTTTATAACTCCATTTTGTTCAAGCCGAGGAGTCCTCAAACTTGGAGTATTAGAAGTACCATCATACCAATTTTCATAGTTTTTAGACTTCGTTTGAGCCCTCAAATAAGCCTTGGAACCTAACTTTTAACTAGGCCAGACACTAGGTCTGGACAGGGCCAAAACTAGTCAAAAAACTATAAAAAGAGCTAGAGAGCTCATTTTTGACGTTAGCTTGTTAGAGAATAGAGCTTTTGTAAGAGAACTCATTTGCAATCGAAGCTTTCCATTGTTCCTCTCTTTGATCTTACCTTGTGCGCGTGTGTGTATGTGTGTGCATGTTTGTGTGCTTTCACTCACGCACTTGTGCCTTCACTTGCTTGTGGTCTTCATACCGGTCCTCACGTCTCCGCGGATTGACAAGTAAAGGAGGTGGTGCTTACGCTTGAGCTACAGACGGGGGGGGGGGGGGGGTTGGCGATTCTTGCTGTGTTCTTCTCTTCGAGAGTCGTAGGCATAGACGAGATTAGAGAAAGAGGAAGGTTGCTCTGCGTTTTTTTTTGCTTCTGGCTAGGGACCTCATTTTTTTCTACTGTGCATCGAGGGGTCTTATTTCAGTCAAGGAGCGTGGATGGGGGGAATTTCTTGTTTTGGGGGTTTCTTTGGGGGCAGGTTCCTGCTGTAGAGGTATATACGAGAAGAAGCAAACAGAGGGAAGGAGGATACAGACGGGAAAAGAAGGGGGAATCTATGTGTTGGAACACACGAAGGGAGACCTACGCCTACAGGGAAAGTTTTCTGGACGTCTCTGCGACAGGGAAGCCCCTGTGTTCGCCATTATCTTGGAGTTCAAGCAATGCGTGGTCAACTGGCTCTCAGTGCGGGAGATGGAGTTGGTGTGATCTTTTCCACGGTTCATGTTGAGAAGATTCTGACGAGTGTGGAGGAGTTTTTGGGTGTAAAGAAGGAAGCACTGGCGGCCCTTTTGCTGGTCCCAAGTTTTTTGGCAATTCTCAACTGGATAGAGAGGAAAGCTGGAGGGGTGTGGACTGTTGCAATCCCACACGATTAAATTGAATCACGGAGATCCTCAAGGTATTCAATGAATCGGGTATTTTATTTCAGTCATTCCACTAGGCCCTGCGATAATAATTTGCCTTGAAACTGCCTATGCATACATGCCGTGTATATTGATGTTGTAGCAAGGTTAATATTATGTAATGTCCCAAGGGATGAGATGATTCCATGATGTAGTTGAAATTCTGTTTTATAAATCTATGCGAACCCTCTGCATTACAATGTTATGCATATAAACAATTGGCCTTCATAGTTGTTTCTCGTGTAGGTTGAGTCTTTTGCCTAGAGTCATGGAGAAGCAAAAGTCTTCTTACTTCTTCCCAAGTGAATTCTTGACCTCTGTTGTAAAGAGTGGACACAAATGTTTCATAGGATCTAGGAACCTTGTTAAGCAATCTAATGGCCATGTCTTCATTTAAGACCTTTTGTCCATAAAGTGCTAAATTTCTTTGATAATATTTAAATTGTGATATTACCTTTATGATGGTTTCTTGAGGACTAATAAAGATATTCTCATTCATGCATTATAAAATGGGCGTGAGTTTCCTTTTGTATTGAATTGTTAGGTTTCGACCTTGTTTTGAGAGGTGATGGTAGGTGACAATGGAGTTGGTCCAACACTTCAAATCTACATAGGACCTACTATTTAACACATGGAAGTTGTCTTGGAGCTGAAAATTTTTAAAATGATTCACTACTAGCATGGAGGTTCTTTAAAGCTTTGCACCAAGATATGGAAACATCTCTGAATCTAGAGAGAAGACATTGGATTATATTTGAGGATATAAACCCGTCTAAAAGAGTTGACCATGAAGATTGGTGCCTATTAAGACATAGAATCAATTCTTGGGAGAAGACAACTTGCCTCCTTCTCAAACAGGATCCCCCATACATAGAAAGGTTGATATGGACGAACGAAAACAAATTGGATAAGGTGATAAGACTCATGAAGCACCATGACTTGCATGTCTCCCTTAACAGGAGATGGTGTCAGAACAGGCCTAGTATCAACTAGAAATTTAAGTTCATGGACCTGTGGTATCCTCTCATTAAGAACAAAAAGTGGAATTTTATGCAGAAAATGATCCACAAGGATATTCAGACCAATGTCAAAGCTAGTAAAATTTTTAGGAATCCTGAACAGTGTAAGCACTATCTCTGTGGTAGAAAAAACATAGGTCAATTCTTCTTTTTGTGCCATAAAAGTCACTTAGTCTAGCTAGCACCTGCTAGGATTCCGAGGTCACAAAATCAAACCAACAAGAATCAAGCATGACTTCAAGAAGGAGTCGGATGCTCTTTTTCCTTGTGGAATGCCATCAAGGGGGAAGCGCTTTGAAAGATATGGAAAGGAACATCATTTAATATATACATGAAATCAAAATCGGTTGCTAGCTACTGCCGCAACTGTCATCAAGTCATGTAAACGATGACGAGTGGCTTTTGGAATGTGAAACCAGGAGAAACAAAAAAATATGCACTACCTTAACAATATTGAGTCATCTTCTCCACCCACAGCTTCAAGGTCAAAAAACGCAGGCTTTGATACCAATAGTGAGATACATACCCAAGCTCATTTGCCTCCTTGTTGAATTCCACCATGGAGACCCGTATCAATTTGACCACATGCACAGAGAGTTCTACATGCCCTAAACTCTTAGCATCACTCGAGCTGCATCCAAATGATCTCTCACGAATCTCTAATTTGTTCCTCTTCTTCCTCATGCAAAATGAGTGCCATGTGACACACATGCCCATACAATCTTAAGGGGTGTTCCATCCATAGTATAATGTGACAAATCCCACCCAATTTCCTTAGTCAACATAGTCTTTTATTGAAGAACCTTGAATCTTTGTGAGTTCTACCTTGCAAACTCACTCAATAACATCAAATGGATACACTGATACTTCCAAAATATCAGCATTATGTACATGGGAGTCAATGATTACTTTCTACCTCATATTAGAGGTCTTGAAAGTGCAAGTCATATATGGAATGCTTTGGAGGAGCATTTCCAAAATACTACAAAGTCAAGATAGGCATCTTTGGGAGCAGAGTTTACCACATTCAAGAAGAAGGCCTCTCAATCAATCTCTGATTATGTAACAAGGATGAAGGACATTGCAGATGCATTAGGAGCAGTTGATGAAGATATTGAAGAGGATAAATTGGTAAGGCACATCCTCACAGGTTTTAGAGGAGGTGAGAAATGGAAGCCATTAATTTTTTCTACTAAAGTGTCACTAGATCATTTTACTCCTGATTTAAATCAGTTGCTAGGACACATGCTAACCTTTGAGCAGGATGTGAAAGGTGAAGGTGATAAGAGTGCAGGTCAAGCAATGTATTGAAAGGATAAAAAGAAGAATAGCAAAGGAAAGCAACAAGCAAATGAAGATGAAGGTACAACTAACCAAGCTAACTTACTAAGAGGAAAAGGAGGTGGCAAAGGTAGAGGAAGAGGTAGAAGCAATAAAGATGGAGCCAAAGCTTGCTAGATTTGGGGTAAGACAAATCACTTAGCTCATGATTGTTGGCATAATAATCAGAATAATGGTGGATATAATAAAAACTTTAATTCAAGAGGAAGAGGTGGCAGAAATCAAAGAGGTAATTTCAGAGGTAGAGGTAGTAGAGGTTACTTTGGAAGAAATGCAGGTAGAGGATTCCAAAGCCAATCCTACAACAATACCTACTACAATTATGCTTCAGATCAGAAGGAGGATTCAACCTTGATTATGAATGGAACTTGTGAAAGGCAAAGTGAAGACCAAAGAGTCTTCTACATTGACCTAGGGTGTAGCAATCACCTGAGTGGTAACATAGCCTTGATGACTGATTTGGAGAATAAGGTAACTAATCATGTAGTTCAAATAGGTGACAATACAAAGCATAATGTGAAGTCAATTGGATCAGTAAAGGCCAAGGATGGAAGTACTCTTCTGAGTAAGGTCTTGTATGTTCCTACAATTCCAAAGAATCTGATAAGTGTAGGACAAATTGTTGAAAACGGTTATGAAGTAAGGTTCACTAATCAAGGACTTTTTGTGGAAGACCCTAGCAATGTGTATAAACAAATTGTTTCAGGGAAGAAAGAAGGGAGACTCTTCACATTGAAGATTCAAGGTAATGTTGGTCATGCCTTGTTCACTTATGGAGGACATAAGAACTCTTAGTTAGATCTTTGGCATAAAAGGCTTGGACATTTCAATGAAAGATCTATTAAGGATATGGTTAACAATGGTTCAGTGCTTGGATTGCCTAATGTTGCAGGTCAATATATGATATACAGATGTAAGGCATGTCAATTAGGTAAGGCTCATAAGCAATCATATTCTAAATATGGATTTATGTATTCAGAGAAGCTTCAGTTGGTACACACAGATGTGTGGGGACCATCAAAGGATTTCAATATAAATGGTTCAAGGTATTATGTGATTTATGTTGATGATGCTACCAGGTCAATCACTATATATGTGATCAAAGATAAATCAGAGGTATTCAATACATTCAAACATTATCATGTGTATGCAGAAAGAATTGCAGGTCAAAAGTTGAAGAGACTAAGGTCAGATGGAGGGGGAGAGTATTTCTCTAATGATTTTAGTGATTACTTATGGAATGCACGCATAAAAAGGGAAGTGACTTGTAGGTACTCTCCTCAACAAAATGGTGTAGCAGAAAGGAGAAATAGAACTCTTGTTGAGTTTGCAAGATCTATGATGAAGGAGAAAAATTGCCCAAATTATTTGTGGGCTAAGGCTATAAACAGAGCCACATATTTGGTCAATAGGTTACCATGTAAAGCTTTGTAGGTTATGACACCATATGAGGCATGGTGGGGTAAGAGACCTACCTTAGATCATTGCAAAGTATTTGGATGTTTGGCTTATGCATATGTGCCATCTCAGTTGAGGCATAAATTGGAACCTAAAAAAGTATGTGTTTATTGGATATGATGATAAGCAGATGGGATATAGGTTGTGGAGTCCATCCACAAAGCAATTCCTTGTATCAAAGGATGTTACATTTGATGAGCAAGGTACTTGGTATGTAGGTACAATCAATATTCATGCAGGTGATGAAGAAGTTGTGCATCAGAAGAAAGGTAAATGAAAGGTTCAGATATTTGATGAAGAAGAAAGCAATGAAGTACAAGTGGAAGTTGAAGAAGTGCCAAGGTTTGATCCAGAATGTGATGAACTAGAAACTTCAAGAAGAGGAGAACTCATAAGGTCATCAAGACACAAATGGCAACCTACAAGGTATAGCTATGACACTTCATTTTTGACTAATAAGGATTATGCTTACATGATGAAAGTAGATGAAGACCCTTCTACATATGAAGAGGCAAAAGGTAAGGAAAATTGGGAAAAAGCTATGCAGGAAGAGTATGATGCATTGATGGAGAATGAGACTTGGGATTTGGTTCCTAAAACAAATAGTCAGAAGATCATTGGATGTAAATGGGTCTACAAAATAAAGAGGTATGCAGATGGAAATGTGTCTAGGTATAAAGCTAGACTTGTTGTGAAAGGATTTTCTCAGACATATGGTATAGACTGTGATGAGACCTGTAGTCTTGTGGCAAAGATGGATACCATTAGGACACTCATATCCATTGCTGCATGTAAAGGTTGGAGATTGTGTCTATTAGATGTGAAGAATGCTTTTCTAAATGGTTATATTTCATATGATGTTTTCATGGAACAACCACAAGGATTCAGAGATGAAAGGTATACAGATCATGTATGTAAGCTCAAGAGATCTTTGTATGGTTTGAAGCAGGCCCCAAGGGCATGGAATTATAGACTTGTGAAGTTCTTGAAGGAACTTGGTTTCCAAGTATCTAAAGCAGATAGTAGCTTGCTTGTCAAAGCAAGTGATGATGGGTTCATTTACATGTGCATATATGTTGATGACATAATTCTTACAGGTACAGATGAGAAAGGCATACAAAGCCTTAAGAAGCAAATGGAGAAAGAGTTCAAGATTAGTGACTTGGGAGACTTGTCATATTTCTTGGGCATGGAGATCTCATACACTCAACATGGAGTGTATGTAACTCAAGAAAGGTATTTGAAGAATTTGTTGATCAAGTTTAAAATGGAAGATTGTAGAGTAGCACCCACTCCAATGGAGGTGAATCACAAATTGAGCAGATATGGAGGACAAGAATTCAAGGTCATGAAGCTATATCAAAGTCTGGTTGGTAGTCTAATCTATGCTACATTAACTAGGCATAACTTGTCATATGCAGTTGGAGTATTATCTCAGTTCATGCATTGTCCTAGGAAAGAACATTGGGTTGCAGGACAAAGGGTGTTGAGGTACATTAAGGGTACACTCAAAGAAGGTTTGTATTATGGTTTTACATCAGATACAAACATCAAGATATATATTGATACAGATTGGGTAGGTAATCCTGATGATAGGAGATGAACTTATGGATACTTGAGTTATGTGGGAGATAAGTTAATCTCTTGGTGTTCAAAGAAGCAACACACAGTTGTTTTATCATCTACAGAGGCAGAGTGTAAAGGTATGGTTGAAGCTGCAAAGGATCTCATGAAGAGTTTTGACATCAATCAGAGTATACCCACTATTCATGGAGATAATATGAGTTCATTGTATCTAGCTGCTAACCCTATTTTTCATGCCAGGACTAAACATATTGAGATTCAGTATCACTTTCTAAGAGAGAAGGTGATGGATAAAGAGATTGAAGTTATACATACTTCAACAAAAGATCAGATAGCTGATATGCTAACCAAAAGCTTGGATGGACCAAAGCTATAGAGATTCAAAGACATGGCAGGTATAAAGAAGATAGAGAAAACCTCAATTGATGATTGAGGGGGAGCTCTTGGTACAAGACAATCAAAAATTGAAGTTTTGATGAGGGATTGAAGTCAAGGATTGAAGAAAAGATCAATTTATGAATCTTGAAGAAGGTACATGTTCAGAAGATGAAGACTTGTATACATATGTACATTAATTTAGAGATAGCTCACTTATACCTTTTGTATGGTCATGAGCTTGTACATATATGCCTATATATACAAGTAAAAAGTCGGGGAAAATATGAGAGAGCATGTGAAGAGAAGAATTAGAAGTTGTAAGAGTCATTAGACACTTTAGACGTGTAGGAAATCTCTCTCATCACTTAGATGTAAAACTTTCAAGAAATGAAGAAAGATTGCACCCGATCTTTTGCCTAATTCTCCTTCTATGTTTAAACTTTTGTGTAATGCTTTTGTACAAGTCTAATTCTATATTTGATTGACCTCTGTACAAGTTTTCAGATCCTAATTGTGTTCAGGCTAAGAGAATTGAGAGTAGGAACATTTACATGTGTAAATGTGAAGAAGTGAAGTTGCAATAGGCACAAAATTCGATGCTAATGTTTTGGTCATTTCTCTTTCCACAGTGTAAAGTTTTGAGCAAGCAAGCTCTCATTATTTAAGTTGGAAGATAAGCTACCTATGTCTAAAAGCATTTGAATAAACTGGTTTTATTTTGAGAGAACTAAGCTTTAGAAGTTACAGGTGTCAAAGTCGACTATAAGAAAGTACAGTTTTAGACATAGGTGAATTGTAAGGATCATTTCTCACGATATACTTAATCTTTTGAGATGATTTAGATTGGAGAAGGTGTGCAATCTATAGGCAACACCTTGTGCAAAGTTTTATAAAAACTTTACACATTTGATCAGTCAATGAGTGACTTATGTGTAGCAGACTTTTTAAGTATTAACTCTCTTCACAGTTTGTTCAAGATTTCCATAATTCAGTATTGATCCTCCAAATTAGTAAATATTTTGAGTTGTTCTTGATATAGAGGAGCTCTAACATCAAGAATAGCTTGTTCTTTGGAGATTAACACTCTCCATCATATGTAGATGATTTATGTACTCATTCCCAAGAAAGAAGATACCACATTCCTGAGCTCAGATAGATCTTGGACAAGTGTAGAGGATATCGAGTGTATCTGAACCCAAAAAAGTGTGTATTCATGGTACGTCAAGGTAACATCTTAGGTCATATTGTTTCTAAGAATGTAATATCAACAGATGACGACAAAGTCAAAGCCATAGCAGAGTTGCGAAGGCCAAGAAATGTTAAAGAGGTACAAGCCTTTATGGGCCATTGTGGATATTATTGCACATTTATCCACATGTATGTAGTCATAGCTAAATCTCTTTATGCCTTGTTGACAAATTTTGAGTGGAATGATGAATGCAAGAATTCCTTCAATGATCTGAAGAGATGTTTGTGCACAACACCAATACTAACCACTCCTGATTGGAATAAACCATTTCATGTCCATGTGGATGCATCCAATCACGCCATAGGATGTGTGCTAGCACAATCCATAGGTGAAGGAAATCTAGATTTACCTATAGCATATGCTAGCAGATAGTTAAATGTAGCTGAACAACTATACCACAATTGAGCGAGAAGGCTTAAGCAGGATATACGCCGTGAAGAAGTTTAGACACTATCTATTGGCTAACAAGTTCAAGTTTTTCACTGATCATCGACCTTTATTATATCTGGTCAATAAACCTTTCAATATAGGATGCTTAGTAAGATGGTTCCTCTTACTAATGGAATACGACTTTGAAGTTGTTGTGAGGAAAGGTAGGACCCACCTCAGGGCAGATCACCTTTCTCGCATCACTTCAGGAGAATCACCACAAGGAGTGTCTGATGAATTACCTGATGCTTATTTGTTCAATTCAAAAGTTGTTCTTAAATGGGCAAATAAGCTGGTACCTGTCTTAACCTTCAGACCTGCAAATAAGACTCTGAAAACGAACAAAAAGGAAATTGTAAAATCACAAAAATATCACATCTTGGTAGGAAGCATGTCAAGGAAGATATAGGAGGTGTACTCACTTGTTGTGTCAAGGATGATGAACATAGGAGTTGGTTGCAACAAGCCCATGAAGGATTTCTAGGAAATAACTATTCTAAACATCAAACATTGCAAAATTTGAAACATTTAGGAGTGTATTGGCCTATCATGGACAAAGAAATACATGAATGGATTAAGAATTGTCCAATATATCAAGAGAGACCCCTAGTGGAGCATGCCATGCTGTATCTGTGTTGTTAATTCCAAATTGGAGTGCTCCATTGGTAGAATTTATGAAATCAGGAACACTACCGAGTAAGGCTAGTCTAGCAAGAAAAATGGAGCATGGAGCAAGAGGCTCAAGACTTTGCCTTCGTTGGAGACAACCTATACCGAAGAGGCAAAGATGGTTACCTTAGATTGTGCATTCACACATCAGACTATTTGAACGTCTTAGAAAATGCACACAATGGGGTTGCAGGTTGACACATCGATCCTGATCGAGTAATTAAGACCATTCTATTCTCAGAACTTTGGTGGCCCACTCTTCATATGGATGCACATACCTATGTGAAGAAATGTGATACAAGCCAACATGCACAATATCCGATAAGAAAAGACGAGATGCCTTTGAGGCCAATGATGGGAGGATGTGAATTCTCAAAGTGGGCTATAGACTTTGTAGGTCCCATTAACCCACCAGCTAGAAACTCCCTTGTCGAGTACATTATTGTAGCCACATATTACCTTACAAAGTGGGTAGAGGTGAAAGCCATGACAAAGAATGATGCTCAAACAATGGCTAAGTTCTTATTTGAGAATGTGTTCACTAGATATGGGTTACCAATAGAGTTAGTAAGTGATAGAGGTACGCACTTCTTGAACGAAGTTATTGAAAACCTTCTCCTAGAATTCTTGGTGATACATAAGAAGTCTGCCCCTATCATCCACAAGCTAATGGACAAGCCAAGAGCACAAATAAGATCCTATGTAATGTATTGACAAAACTGGTAAACAATAAATGCTCTGATTGGGATAAACAACTTCATCATGTTGTTTGAGCTTACTGAGTTGCCTATAACCATTAGATTTCCTAGTCCCATCTTTAAAAGTAGCATAAGAGTATGAGTGGAATGGACACGAGTTGTCCTCTAGGATCTTTGATCTAGAACGCTTAGGTGAGATGAGGCTACGAGTAGCAGCAGACATCTATGCTACAAAGAAAAGACAAAAGGCTTATTTTGATACACACATCAAGAATAAAGGATTGAAAGAAGGTGACGTAGTGTTGGTTTATACACTCAAACAACATGCTTGTAAATTGGAAAAAAGAGGATATGGACCCATGATCATTAATAGAATTTCCACTAGTGGTGCAGTTCAATTGGCCACTTTAGAGGGTGACATCATGCCGAACTATATTAGTGGTTGTCGAGTCACACTATATCAAGAACCTCTTACACAGGATATACTAAGGAGACTCAATATTATTAAGAAGAAAAAGAAGAAGAGATAAGGGTTCGAGAAGAAGCACAAGAAGAGGCCAGAGAGCACATTAGGAAAAATAAGTTAAGGCGACTAGGCCTAGATGTCAATCTTGAAGATCTACGATATTACATGGACATGTGCCAAACATCAGGTGCAATGGCTTCTCGAATAGACATCCCTTTGTGACCTTAGAAGTAGGACACTGAGAGAATGTAAGGCCTATGAGAGCATTGATTGACTCAAGTGCAATAACTATTGCTATTAAACTTTCATACTACCAAGACTTGCAATTGAACATCAATCCCATAGAAGCCTATCTCATAGGATTTGGAAGTATGGAAACCCCTTGTTTGGGCAAGGTAGAGCTTCCCATCTATCTTCAAGATGTTCCACTGAGAGTCAAAATGCTAGTGTGTCAAGATGAGGATCTTACGACACCACTTGTCTTGGCTCAAGATTGGATCTATGACCATGTAGTCAAATTAAAACTAAAGAGTCAACTTTTTCAAGTTTGGGTACATGAACAATGCATTACATTAGAATTAGATAACTACATGCTCACAAATCCAGGTGTCACACATTCCCTTAGTTCTTCCGAGACTAATCTTATAGAAGATAATGTTGTATGTGTCAAAAGCTCTATGATGTAGAAGGAGTCAATCATGGAAGAATAGGCTCGACGACGAGTGGATCTCTCTTCTTCTTCAAAGACTAATGCAACCACAGTAGTTCCACCACAAAGGCAAGCACAAGAGTTCAAGAAAACCGCTATATCAAATAGAAAGATACCATTCAACAAGAAAGTAGTTTCGGGCATGAAGCAGATCTCGGTACAAAAAGGAGGACAACCACCGGCCTTGCCCCCACAATTCCCATCCAGGCAATCCAACGAGGCCAGAAGTCGTTGAGCTTGAGGAGTATTAGAAGTATCATCCTACCAATTTTCATAATTTTTAGACTCCGTTTGAGCGGTCAAATAAGCTCTGGAACCTAATTTTTAATTAGGTCGGACACTAGGTCTGGATAGGGCCAAAACTAGTCAAAAAACTATAAAAAGAGCTAGAGAGCTCATTTTTGGGGTTAGCTTGTTGTAGATTTGAGCTTTTGTCTGTGAACACTTTTGTAATTGAGGCTTTCCATTGTTCCTCTCTTTGATCTTGCCTTGTGTGTGTGCGTATGTATGTGTGTGCATGCTAGTGTGCTTCTCACTCACACATTTGTACCTTCACATGCTCACAATCTTCATACCAGTCCTCACCTCTCCGCGGATTGACAAGCAAAGGAGGTGGTGCTTAGGCTTGAGCTGCACTAGAGCTGGAAGATGCTTTAGAAGAGGAATGCCACCAAAAGACAAAAGCATAATGAGGACCTACACAAGGAAGTAGGAAAGATTATTTTGCAGCAGAATATTTTAAGGAGCGAATTCACCTTCGAGAGGTAGAATGTGTATCTCGCTATTCACTCAAAGTAAAACTTGTGATTCTAATAACAATCTAGTAGCGGCACTTCACGATAAACTAATATTAGTTGCATTCCCTTATTTGGGGTTATCCATATAATCATGATAACCATGGATTTTTGCTAATGATCAACAAGATCCCCCACTCCCTTTATGCAATAGTGCTTTGATCGCACATTTCTGTCAATCCTCACACAAAGTTAAGGAAGCACTCACACTCCTCGATGAAGATACTACATTTTTGCAGATTAACCAATTTTTAATCGATTTTGCCTATGATTGCTAACTTATTTCCTATACATCGAACGAATTTGGATTTCCCTCCATTAATTTTACATATGGAAATGAGTCATTTATTAATCAATTTCCCTATGATTACTTATTTCTTTGTGGTCCAATTGATTTGGATTTCCCTCCATTAATCTACCATGAAAATATCTATCTATTTCACCAATTTGATTTGTTTTTACATTGTACTTATTCGTCTTCAACATATGCCTAGTAGTTTCCCCATAGTTCCTTCTAACAAGGAAATACTTATCCATTTAATCTTGTAGGGTCACTTGACTGCTCGTTTACCTCTCCGTTTAGAAAGAAATTCCAAAAAGGAAGATACGTATTTAGGAAGGTACCTGAGGAACAAGTCTAAATGCCTGCAAATTTGCCGTGTCATCACTTGGGGAAATACCTCGGTAGTTGGTTGAACTTGTGGCTGCAGTCCGCTTGAAAGCTGATGATGATGGCCTTTGCAAAGAAAATTTCACATAGACTTATATCTTAAGAATTATCGGTCCACTCAACTTTTCATGCAACTAAAGCTCCTTACTTTTACATCATTGTAATTAGAAACTACTTGTTCTAATTAACCACCTCATAAAGGACATTTCAATGGATCTTAGTTCATTAGAAGTGACTTCACAACTGTATCATATACATGCGAGTTAGACCTCTGTTAGAAAAACTCAAGCTTGAACATCATGCAAGCTAACTAGCTTAATACTGCCAAAGTTTTTTCTCCATTATGTAGACAATCAAGAAAGACACTTTTATAAAGCCCGAACTGAAAAGTTCATGGAGGTCATAGGTAGGAATAATGAGAAAAAAAAAATAGCGAATATGTTGAAGAAGATGATGACTTACAAAGATCAATCTGAGTCACTTTATAATTGAACATGCAAAAATAGCCAAATGTATCTACCTAATCACTCAAATAATATCAACTTTGGAATAATTTAGAGGATCTAAAAAATCTCCTCAAGAACTAAGATCTATAGATGAAATTTCCTGTATGACAATATTGAGTTTGAAGGCACTTGCAAATATGATATACGTAGAAATAAACACAAATAGATCTCATTCATGCATGTCCTTTGAAGAACTTAGAGCGAGAGGAAATTTAACACTTAAGGAGTACAATGGGAAATATTCATTGGAGAAGTCACAACCGTAAAATTTGAAGAAGGAGAAGCTCACTTCAAAAATGATCAAACAATCTCTTTTCAATCTAGCTTGCATCACCTAAGGTTTGTGCATACATTTTCTAGGCTTCTTCTCTCAAATAAAAAACAAGAAAGAAAATTCATCCCTTTTTACCAATGGGTTCATGTGATTTTATCTAAAATTTAAAGGATGGGAACTTTGAAGTTAAAAACTTTGAAAAAACGTTTCTCCGCCTCTTTTAGGTCTTCTTTTTTTGCTCCGACCTACTTTCTACAATCCAAAAGATACGATGGAGAATTGCTGCATAGCCTTCAAAAAATTCTAGAAATGGCCACTTCAAAAAGGTTTGTTTGATGAGTAAATTTGATTGAGGCAAATACTGAAGTATTTGGCCAAGTCGCATGAACTCTACTACAAGATGAATAGCTTGTGAAGCCAATCAATTTGAAATACAAATATAAACCCCTCATATTGGGAAAGAGGCTATAAATTCCCTTAGATTAATGACATTCATATGCTTAAACAATTTGAAATACAAATATAAACCCCTCATATTGGCAAAGAGGCTATAAATTCCCTTAGATTAATGATATTCATATGCTTAATATACTGAAAGAATTAGATTCTCATATTTGCAAATCAATTTATTTACCAAGAGGGCATCGTCTCTAGAGAAGAAAAATCTATCAAAGATGAAAAAGATTCGAGTGAGATTGTTGGAGTGGCACGAGCTAAGGAGTGAAGATGATTCGGGTGAATTAGAGGAAGAAGAAGCAAAGAAAAAGTTGAGCAAGTGAAGATACGATATTATGTGGCCGAGAACAAAGACATGATATCTCACATTGTGTGAGCAATTTCATGTTCCGTAACTTTTTTGAGTGCACTTGGTAAAAAAATAGCAGCACATCAAAATAGACTAGTAGACAGAGTTGAGAGAAAAACACAGACAAAGATAGATGCAGATTAAGAGGTAGAGAACTCTAATTCTCAGATTGCCAGGCATAATGTAGTTACAACAATGGTGTTGTCCACCTGTGCGCTCCCAATGTGGAGCTTAGATAGCGATCTAGACAGACTCTAGATGAATGGCTTACTAGTGCGCAATGCTATGTAAAGCTCAACCTAGGTCATGCTTATATAGCTTTTACAAAGGGAGTTGGTAGGACTTCTTGTGAAAGGTTTGCATGATGCACCATAGAGACTACTCTATCCTGAATAGTCCTATTCATTCTTTTAGCTACACCATTCTATATTGGGATATAAGGAGCTGTAAAATCTCTATGAATTCTCTAGATTGGCAGAAAAGGTTGAATTCATATGAGGTATACTCACCTCCATTATCTAAACGTAAAGCTTTGAGCTTGGTTCCTTTCGTAGTCTCAATTGAAGCAAGCCAGTTTTTGAAAGTAGGGAATACCTCATCCTTCAGATTGATAGGATATACCCAAACGTTTCTAGTAGCATCATCTATGAAAGTGACAAAGTAAAGAGAACCACCTAATGACCTTGTGGGCATATGACCACACACATCTATATGATCGAGATCTAAAGGCTGAATTGAAGAGTCAATGTGCATTCTATGCACTTTTCTAGTTTGCTTTTCATATTGACAATGCTCACAAAATGAAAAATCAAAGAAAGATAACAAAGTTAAGTAGCGAGAACGAGAAAGATTTTGATTTCCACTATGAGGTATATGGCCCAAACAACCATGCCAAATACAACCCATAGGTTGTTTGGTAACAACTAACAAGTGTTCTTTCTGTGATACAAATAAAGGATAAAGTGAGCCAACTTTGCTTTCGAATTAGGGGAAAAAATGAGCCTTGCATGGGCCTTGTAAGGATTCCTAATTTTTAGGGATTAAAATGCTTAATCTAGGAGATTAGGGGCTTATAGAAAACCACTAGTGGTATTCTCAAATAAAATAACCATTGAGAGAATTTTGTGTTTGAATTTAAAAAAGGAAATTTTCTTGGCCATTGGATGATCCAATTTAATAGCTTAGATTGGAAGATTTGAATCACTAGAGAGAGAAGATCTGACATGCATGGGAGTTAGGATGGATCCCACAGATTTTTTTCATAGTCTGTGCATGTTTTTTGACCCTTGGATGGGAGGAAATCCAACGCACGCCCGGATTTGGGGCTGATCTCAATTAGAAGATGCATATGAGGCATCGGATGAGGTCCAAATCCAATAGAGATCCGCAATTTGGGCCGAGAACAAATTCGTCATGCCTCTGAGCCATCCGATGCACATATGATCCAAGGGGTAATAGTTAAAGGCACCTTTTTCTTCTAGGAATGCATCCTCAGCCATTAGATCAATTTTAGATCCAATGGCCTCAATTTTAGGCGCTCAAACTTCAAGGATTTGAAGCAGAACCGTCGAGTTTCAAGATTCATCCAAGGGCCTATATGAAAAGGCGTTTTTTCTTGCAACAAACTCATCTTAGCCATTCCCTTCTCACAAATCCAAGGGCCCATGTTGAAAGTTGCCTTGACTTTTGTCATTCAACCTCAACCTTTGGATGATTGAGCTAATCCAAGGGCCCTAATTCATTTCTAAGCCTTTCAAAACCATTCACACAAGTAAAACCACTAGTTCTAGGTGGTTTTCTTCTCTTTGACCACAAAAAAACCATGGAAGTCTATGCCTAGCCTATGTGATTAAGGGACTAGACTGTGTCCACCACCCTCTTCTCATTGGTCCATCACTAATCAGCCCTTAATCTAAAAGGCCCAAGGAGGGTTCATTTTTTCCCCTAATGGTTTTAAAATAACCATATTGCCCTTTGATATGCAAAAGGACTTAGCATAGAAGGCTGCCTTGTAACCAAGGCCATCAAGTTGACCAACTGACATCAAAATGCATGATAACTGAGGTACATGGTACATTATGCATAGTAAATTTTGAACCATCAATGAATTGCACAACCACATCTCCAATCCTGACAATATCACACTGATAAGAATCACCAAATCTCATAGTACCCAGAGACTTTGCTATATAAGTAGATAACCACTCTTTATGTGGTATCACATAGAAAGAAGCACCAGAATCTAGTAGCCATGTGTGGGTAAGAGAATCAGCCATAAGAGCCTCGGTAGGCACAGTATTGTCAAGTGTCAACACATCAGCATCATCAGAAATAGCATTGATTTCTTCAAAAATAGATGGTGCAGGTAACTGTTTAACATGCCCATCAACATTTTGCCCTTTACTTGTAGCATTCTTTAACGCATAATAGTCTTTCTTCATGTGTCCTTTCTTATGACAATGGCATTTGATATCCCTCTTCCTTGATTTGCTTCTACTCTTATTTCATTGACCATTCTTTTCCTTGTTCTTTCTCCTACCACATTGTTGATTCTTTCCTTGGTAAGAATCACAAACATTATATGCATCTCCACTCTGAGTGCTAACCATAGATTTTCGACAAATGTCCTCACTCAAGACTGCTCCACATATGTCATCATAAACCAGTTTACCACCAGGTGCACTATTTCTAATAGTTGTGCAAAATGTATCCCATGATGATGGCAAGGTGTGTAGCAACAAGATTGCTTTCATTTCATTATCCATGTCCATTTTTTGAGCCTGAAACTCAGAGAATATAGCATCAAACTCATTCAGATGAGCAACAACATTGCCTGTATCCTTTATGTAGAGATCATATACCATTCTCATTAGATGCACTTTGTTTGATGCCTTTTCTTTTTCATATGTATTGCATAACTTCTTCCAAAGCTCCTCTGCACTTTCAGAGTCCAATACTATAAAGTAAACATTATCTGCTAGGTGCAATTGAATGGTAGACCTAGCCATTTCATCTAACTCATCCCAATCATCTTCATCCATGTCATTAGGATTCTTTGAGATTCCATTTACTTGCTTCCATTGCCTCCTCTGAATTAGCACATCTTTAATCTAATTCTTCCATAGAGAAAAGTTTGAGCCATCAAATTTACGAATCTCAAAATGGTCTTTGCCTACAAGTTAGAGCTCCTCCTCAGAACACTAGCACTAGACTCAGATCCACCAAATGTGCCTGAGACCTCTGATCCCATGATGATAGAGAAATAAATAGAATGATAATGGAGCTAAAGGTGCTCAAAAATACCACTAAGGCTCAAAGAAGGATGACCAAGTGTTAGATTCTAGGAAAACTTCAATAGAGTCTTCCCAGAAAAATGAATTAATGCACAATAGTGCCCAACCAAAAGGATTATGTGAGAATAAATGTGCCCACACCAATAAGTGTATCAAGGTGTAAATCGACCAATGTATAGTTTACAAAACCAAAAGAAATCTAGAAAAATTTTGCCAAAGTATCCTCCGCAAAATGAGCATATGACTAGTGTCAAAATCTCATAAAACTACAAGTACTAACATGTTTACCTGCATAGTGAATCACTGACTCCATTGTATATAATCAATTGCCTGAAAGAAGCCAACTAGGCTTATCGAGCACCTATGAACAACTATCATACATCTCCTATGGCAAGGCTAGGTAAGTCTTCCACCTACATCACTGAAGAGACCCTGACCTTTGGGTCTCTCCTAGTTAAGAAAACCTCACCATGACCCTCTTTATCAAACATAAAAGAATTTATGCAAAATGTAACGGCTATATCAATGACCACATGGACATACATAAGCGGTATCCATACAAGCGTACATAGTGTGTATGTGCTGAATATATGCAGTAAAATGAAACTGAA
Source organism: Ceratopteris richardii (assembly GCA_020310875.1). Taxonomy (NCBI): domain Eukaryota; kingdom Viridiplantae; phylum Streptophyta; class Polypodiopsida; order Polypodiales; family Pteridaceae; genus Ceratopteris; species Ceratopteris richardii. The sequence continues at coordinate 177,998,553 of CM035410.1, forward strand.
AGGATGAATGCACAGACCAAAAACTAGCCAACAACACCTGCAAGTGTCTATTAACTCTGTTGTTTAGGTTCAAAAACCTGCATAAATTTGCAATAGCTACTCTCGACTCAACTAAAAACCTTTCAAGAAACCTGTAGTTTTACAAGTGTGGCTTAAAACATGGACCCAAAGGTGAATACTCATTTTCAAAGAAGTACAAAGAACACTCTACTTGATGTTTTTGAACTTGTGCAGAGAGCCCTATGCATGAAAGTACAAAATGGCTCCAAAAATTACTACAAATTTGCTTCAAAAACAGGCTTTGAAAGCAAAGAATGAAGCTTTGAGGGACCAAAACACATTCATGGTAATGTTAAACTTAGTCATTCCCCTTCTTTAGACACCACAAGAGTGTAGCTTAGTGGAAAGATATTTCCATGGTTAAGTGAGCTCCGAGGGAGACAGTACTGGGATGGGTGGCCTCTCGAGAAGTACCAAGAACCTCTGTCTTACTTGATTGTTGAGGTCCTCCCTTCCGTGCAGCCAACGGTGACCTCGATGAATCGGATGACAAGGTATGCCAAGGTCTATGACTTGGTCACCACCTTAGTCATAAGCCTTGGAGAAGGCCTTGGCTGGGTGGCCAACTTCTCACTTTGCTCGCACAAAATGAAGAAAGCTTTTGCATCTAAATGCTCTGATCCTAGTGCTTTATTTTGATGGTGATGCACCACACTGCGCTCTACTTCTCAAAAGCTCCATGAAGATATCCTTGAACTAGAAAAGCGAGCTCCACTCTCTGCACACAGTACTATGCATAGAGGTTGAAGAGTACGTAGAAAAACATAGTACACAAGCAACACAAACAAAAACTTCTTAGGTGTTACAAATCTGATCAAACTTATAGGCTATGGTTGACCAGTCCACTATACATTTTATTAAAGAACATATACAAAAGTTTTTGGTGGCCATTTGGCCTTTCACATGGATACTAACGGTAACACTCTCATACCATGTAAGAAAATAAGAGCATAGCAAAATAGACTAGTAGACAGAGTTGAGAGAAAAATACAGACAAAGATAGACATAGATTGAGAGATAGAGAACTCGAATTCTCACATTTCCAAGTGTAATGTAGTTAGAACAATGGTGTTATCCACTCGTGCACTCCCAATGTGGAGCTTAGATAGTGATCTAGACAGCTAGGTTGCATTTATTCAATCGAATAATAAAAAAATACCGAATATGTTTGTTTTATTCATGGTTCTTTGAATAAACACTGAAAAAAAAAACAAATAGGGATAAACTTCAGATCGAAAGGCTTTCCATCGAAAACATTTTCAAACAAAACATTTTCAATCGAAAAAACTTTTCTAATTAAAAAAAAAAAACTTTTTTACATTCGATCGAAAACATCATTCTACACGTGCTTGTTTTGAGAGTCTACAAAACTTCAATCCTACCATAGGGACTTTTCTTCAGAGGTAAACTTAGTTTTTTTGTTTTGCAAATTTGAAAGTATGTGTATGCATATGTGTGTATGTATGTGCATGTGTGACACATGCACATGCATACACGTACTTTCATGCATACACACATGCACACATACACATATATACACACACATACATATACACATACACATACAAAATCATACACAAACATAGACATATACACATACACATACACATATAGATACTTGCACATATACATACACACACATATAGATACTTGCACATATACACACACATACATATACACATATACACACAAAATCATAGACACACATAAACATATACACATACACATACACATATAGATACTTGCACATATACATACACGCACATATACACACACATGCATACATACACACATGCATATGCATACATACATAGATACATGCATACACACACATGCACATACATACACACATATGCATACACACACACATACACACATATACACACACATACACAAATGCACACATATATGATTTGTATATAGATACATTTACAAATGCACACATATGCATACACACACATACACATATAGATACTTCCACATATACACATGCACATACACATATACATATAGATACTTGCACATATACATATACACACATAGACACTCACATGCATACATACACACATATGCATACACATGCATATGCATACATACATAGATACATGTATACACACATGCACATACATACATACATATGCATATATACACATATGCATACATGCTCACATGCATACATACACATATGCATATGTACATACTTACATACATACATACATACACACATGAATATGTATATATACATAAACACAAGCACATACACACAGTAAATCAACTTGAACCTTGAAAAAATAAGTGAAGTCAAGAAATCGCATTTGCCTTCACAATCATATACAAGTAAGTAAAGTTAGAAAAGAGGGTTCTTCATGCATCAAGAACCAACCCTGCACATATGCACGTATGGTATTTTCAACCATACTTTTTTTCGACTTTCCTACCCATATGTGTTTGCCGTATGGTTGAAGCATATACACATTGCATCTAGTCCTCCCACCACCTACTTGGCTCAAAATCAATCAACCTTCAAAATAACCTATAAAAATATAAACAAATAAAAATTCATTATTGTGTGCTTGAAAAAATACTAAACTATATCATAAAAAGTAAAATGTTTATTTACTTGTTTGCATCTTTTTAATTGTAAGTATCCAAGGATCAGGTGCATGAGTCAAATTCTATCAAAAATTTGCCATAACAAGTCTCTCTTGATGCTATTGTCGCAACTAGTCAATTTCTTTCCTCCCAACAAGTCCCTCTTGATGCTATTGTCTTGATGTCAACATCTTAGCTAATAGAAGGTTCTTGTTGTATCAATACAATACAAATTCCTAAAGAAGATCTATGGATCTCTCAAGTTGTATTGAATTGATACAACAAGAACCTTCTGTTAGCTGATATGCATTGTCTTGGATGCCTTTGATCTTCACTTATTAATACCTTCTCAACCCTTGAATTATAAAAAAACATAAAACCTTTTCTAACAATTCCAATAGTTTTTAATTCACAATCATACACACACATATACATGCACATACACAATCATATTAGATTTTCACTTACAATCATATAACATACACACACATACACATACACATATACATACACATACACATACACATACACATACACATACACATACACATACACATACACATACACATACACATACACATACACATACACATACACATACACATACTATTTGTGAAGTAAGAATCAATATTGATTCAAAGAATCACAACACATTTTTATTCACAATTATACACACACATACATTTACTATTGTGAAGTAAGAATCAATGTTGAATCAAACAATCACAATAGATTTCATTCACAATTATACACTCAAAAACACATACATATACTATTGTGAAGTAAGAATCAATATTGATTCAAACAATCACAATACATGTTTACTCACAATCATACACACACATACATATACTATTGTGAACTAAGATTCAATGTTGAGTTAAAAAATCATAATAGTTTTTAATTCACAAACAAAATTATTCTACTTTATGATTTATTACTAAAATACTTAATATTTATAGCAAGAGTTTATACCTTGTTCTTTCTACGACACTGTAAGTTCATAAAAAACAAAGTAACTCTTTTGAAAAATGGTTCTCATTGTATTCTTTTACAAAACATTATTCGACCGAATTTGTTTCCATTGAAAACATTTTTGATCAAACAAATTTCGACGTATAAAGTTTTTGATCGAAAATCTTTTCGATTGAAAGCGTGTTTGATAAAAAATTGTCGAATTACCATGAAAAAAGTATTCGTCCATGTCTAAATAAGCTGACATGGCAACGAATAATTTGTTTGAATAATGAGGGTTTGCCATAAAATTCCATAATTATTCACGAATAAATGAATTGTCAAATAAGGAATAATGCAATCTAGCTAGATAGACTCTAGATGAAGGGCTTACTAGTGTGCAATGCTATGTGAAGCTCAACCTAGGCCATGCCTATATAGCTTTTACAAGGGGATTTGGTATAGATAAATGTAGTTGGGAGATACAAAAATGTCACTAAAATATATGATCCGACAATATCTCCATGACCAAAAGTCCTACCATCTCGTCCCTACGGGCTAGGGGTATAGGCCCTCCGGACCCCACAGAAGGGGCAAGCTACCCTCTACACTCTCCCCATTAAGGTTCCATGGGGAGACCATGCAATGCCATAGGGCCTTTATTTTTGCCTTGAATGGAAAACCAATGGCCGTGGAGTTTATGGCCTACGCAACCTAATGGCTAGGCTCACAAAGATCATCTATAACCATCAACGATCACACATAGACCTCAACTAACTTAGAAGTTAGGGTTCCACAAATGTTCAAGCTCTGACAATGGCTTCTCCTCATAATGAGGACCTTACAACTTAGAGCAGCATGGATCATTTGTGGTCACTTAAGGGTGGAGTATTGAGCATATCTAACACACTTATGTAAATAACATCCTAGATTCTTTCATTATGAAATTTCCAATGTAAAACTAGACATTTGAACTCGTATATAAGTAACCTCACTTCATTTTTGTTAAGCTTTTTCTTTACTAGTTAACACGGAAAATAAATAAATATCATTATTTAGTTCTTAGATATATTATTTTCTTCTCATCCATAAGGTTAGGTAAGCATGCATTTCTTTCTTCTTTAAGCATACGTTGTGAGAACTAAAGATAGCTGCTTCCTCAACTTTTTTGGGTTAAAGTGTCTGAATAGCACTTGGCATGTCTAGGTTTCAAGAGCATAGAGACATAGGACTTGTCCTTGCCTTCATGTTTACATTCAAGAAAGCAAGAGTTATCTCTCATGCGTTCTATGTTATTGCCACAAAAAAAAGGTTTCTGATAATTTTCTTCAAATTTTTGCACATTTGGAAACAGAAATATCAAAAGCCAAATGATGAAGGAGTTCAAGATCAATGATATTGGGCTATTGAAGTATTTTTTGGGACTTGAATTAGTTTACACTAATTCAGGGATATACATTACTCAGAAGAAGTATGTGCAGGACATGTTGAAGAAATTTCACTTGCAGGATGCTAAAGTAGCTAGCACTCCAATGGAGGTGAACCTAAAGCTAAGTGCCCATAAAGGTGATGAAGTCCAAGACATTACAGGTTATCAAAGTATGGTGGGTAGCTTGAACTATGCTACCTTAACTAGAATTGATATTGCATATGGAGTTAGTGTGCTAAGTCAATTCATGCACAAACCAAGGATACCTCACTTAGAGGCTGCCAAAAGAATCTTGAAGTATCTCAAGGGTACACAGAACCATGGTTTGTGTTTCCTTACACTTCAGATATTGATATAAAAGTTTATTCAGATGCAGATTGGGCAGGATGCAAGGATGATAGGAGAAGCACTTCAGGATACATTTCTTTTGCAGGTGATAAACCAATTTCATGGTCTGCAAAAAAGCAACCAACTGTTGCATTGTCTTCTACAGAAGCAGATATAGAGGGCTAGCTAATGCCACTCAAGAAGCAATTTGGATTAAGCTTTTGTACACAGAATTGGGCTTATATACTAGGCCTCCAATTATCTTTGGAGATAATACAAGTTCTCTTCACCTTGCAGCTAATCCTATCTATCATGCCAGGACCAAACACATAGAAGTTCATTATCATTATGTGAGGGAGAAGTTGCTAAGCAAGGTCATTCAGCTGACCTATGTGTCAACCAACATGCAATGTGCAGATTTGCTGACTAAAGCTTTGGATGGGACCAAACTTTACAGGTTCAAATCTATGATTGGATTGCAGGATGTACGTGAAGATTGAAGATGAAGACTTAAGCCAAAATGTTTGGCTTGAGGGGGAGTTGTTGGTGTAAATCACAAGCCTACACATTTGGCTTGGAAGATATCATGAAGACTCTACATGCATGAAGAATCATAGGAACATATGCTAGTGATTACTTACCACTTTACCTCATTGTAAAAGTCAATTTGACTTAGAATCTTTTGTAATCACCTACCCAAATGATTCGTGGAAAAGTTAGTTCACTTGATTGAGAGAATATCTCCAAGTTTTTAGAAGCTTGATTAGAAGGAGCCAAGAATTTGAATTTGAATTCAAATTCTTACACATTCCATATAAAAGGTGAACTTGAAAAGTCGCGGTAAGAGACATCACTCCCGAGCTTCATTCTACTGCCATTGAGTGTGTGTGAGCACTACATCATAGTCTACACCTTTCTAAACCATTAGGCAATGCTTGTCATGCCAATTGGATTGTATACAAGTGTTAATTTATAGATACATTTACATCATTCATTTCTGTGCTCACTGATTGTCTACTCCAAAGTCTGTCAACTTGTCAAGGGCATATCGCAGCCAATACTCCATCAAATTCAGTGATTCAAAGTTTGTTGGATTCAGCTCAAAGTAATCTACATTTTGACAAAGTTTGAAGTGATTTCATTCAGCCAATTCAGAGAAATCGTCATCGAGGTGCTCACTGGTCTATCTCTACTACAGTCCTAAAAAGTCGGGGGTATACCAAATCTTGCTAAATTAATTTCTCTTAGCATAGTTCATTATTTTACATCATTCCACTTGCAAATGTTAGATTACTAAGCTAATTGAATACCCCTAGAAGGAATTTTATCAATTGCTACTGTGCTGGTCACACTGAGCAAAACATTGAGCAGGTGTCAAGACCAAAATTGAAAGTTTTCTTGACTTTGTGACTCCCAAAGTTATCTGTTTTGATTCAATCATTGCACACATCATTTCCAAAGGACATAGGCCATTTCTTGGTGTCATTGGAAAGCTAAGGGAGTCTACTAATCAAATCTAAAGCAAGAGAGGGCTGGTACAAAGCAGGTTTAGCAGTATCTACTTAGTTTCCTGGATCATCCATCCATCTTTCCCAACAGAGATGAAGAAATCAAGGCAAGACTTGTTACCACAAGCAACGAAACATCTAGTTGAGCAGTTTGCTCCGTACGTTGTGCTTGGTCGATGAGTTGTGCAGTTTCCATGTTTGTGTCGATTGCTGACTCCTGTGGATGAGACTGCGACTGCATGACCGTATTAGCAAGATGAACTTCGTCAATAACGGTATCAGGAATAGCTTGATCTGGAGGAGATGATGGGGCAAAAAATATCTGGGCCGATGAAGTAGTGCTCTGCACTTGCATGGTGGAGGACGACAGTGCTTTACTATGAGAGGGGCTCAGTTTGCGGCGCTTTCCTTTGAAGAACTGCAAAAGATCTGCATCATCATCGACCTCCATCATTTGTGCAGACTCCTCATGTAATAGAATCGTATTCAATGGAGGAGGTTGTGCGGCCTGAATTGTCGGGAGGAGGAAGGTAAGGAGTTGCGGCAAGCGAGTGCGGGGTATCTCATTCTTGGCCAATTGCTTAGAAACCGCATGGCATTCCCGGTGAATGCGCCAAAAAAAGAAGGAAGCAAGATTAACTACTTTGCGCGCTACTATGTCGATCATAGAATAAAAAGGGCGAGAAATGCCATATGTGCATTTTTGAAGGTTAAGGGCAGCGACAAGAAACTAGAGTGCGGTGCACTCCGGTTCAGGATGACACACGATTGCAAACTCGTTGGACGAGTGGCGGGGAGAGAGTTCTTTCATAGTGGACATTGGTAAGAGAGGTCCATCTACCAGACCCTCATGAGGGAGATGGAATCCCTCAGCTATTGGAGTAAGAGTGACAACTACACGGGGGTTAAGGCGTGCGAGCGGCCAACATGTTTCAGTAGCAGGCATAGCAGCAATGGCAGAGATGATTTGCGCAAAGAAAGGATGGCACTCCACCGAATGCAAGGCCAATTCAGCGAAGGCGAAGAGGCCACGAACACCTAAAAACTCGCTCACTTCCGGAGCCAGGCCAGCACGGAAGGTAACAATGTTAGCCAGAGCTTCCATGGCGAAGATGAAAACACAAAGACAATGGTAACACAGAGTACACAAGCACACAAAGATGCAATAGCGGAAAACAGTGTGGAGAACGGGATTAAGTAGAAATATTGAATGAACATGCGGAAAGAAACATAATCATCATGCACTGTTGGAAATATACAAACATAATGGCGACATGCATGCATTAATAGAATCAGAGACACATAAGGTGGCTACTAATCATGGTTAGGTAAGAAAACAGAAATATTACGGTCAGGTGGTCAACTAAAACACGTAGAGAGGAAAGGAACGTCAAGTCAGAACAATGGGAGAAAACAGGTGTGGAATAAAAATACCGATCAACCATCACGAGGAAGAAGATGCAGAATAGTAGGGATGAAGCTTCGATCCATTGATCACCTTAGGGAGAAGGGTACCAGTTAGCATTGATAACCGGAACGTGGCAGGTCCCACTTGTTCGGCAATACGGTAGGACCGAACCAGCACAGTTTAAACTTTCCTGCGGATCGATTAGATTTAGCATTATAAAAGAGCACTAATTGATTTATCGTAAAAACAAGAGTTTTAAGGAAACGATCGTGGGTTCTTGCTTTCTGAGCTAAACTTCCTGCAGCACCAGAAAACTCTCGAGGTGATGTTCATCCAAAGATCATAAAGCATCCAATCAGAAAGGGAATGATTCTGTCGGTAGTAACTTCTGCTCTAATGCCACTCGCAGACTAGGAACCACCAGTTCCATAGGGGCAATCACTTCCAAACTATATGCCAACTTGAAGGGAGTTGTTTTGGTCGCCACTATATATGTTGTATGGTAAGCCCATAATACCGCAGGTAGGAATTGATCCCATCTCTCTGGGCAATCCAATACCAGTTTCCTTAAAATGTTCAACAGAGATTTGTTTGTGCTCTCGATGAGTCCATTCGCTCGTGGGTAGTAGGTGGAACTGAACTTATGCACAATCTGGAAGGTATTAGTAAGCACTTGCATTAATGTGTTAGCAAAGTGCGTGCCTTGATCAGTCACAATCTCCAAAGGTAAACCATAGCGTGGAAAAACTTCTTTCATCAAACATTTAGCGACCGCAGCAGCTGTGGCTGATCATAGAGCCCAAGCTTCGGCCCACCGAGTCGCATAATCCGTGCATGTAAGAATATATCTGTTATTGGTAAGTGTCGCAGGAGCTGTAATTGGTCTGATAAAATCCAAGCCCCATTTCTGAAAGGGTTCGAGAGGCAGAACTGGTTGGAGCGGAAAGTAATGTCTCTGTAAAGGTTGACCCGAATGTTGACAGGCATTGCACTATTGCACATACTTGGCCACATCACAATACATAGTAGGCCACCATAAGCCACTTTGCAGAATCTTTCGGTGGGTCAGGTCAAGTGCAAAATGACCTCCTATTGGGGCAGAATGAGCCATTGTGATTATTGAAGTAGTTTCGTGTGGTGGAGCACATCTTAGCAGCACTTTCAATTGATCCATATAATATAACTGCCCTACAATTAGCTGAAATCATCGACTATACATGGCCAGTTTTCGTCGAGCAGCAGGAGAGATCATACCGGGAGGACATCCACAGGTCAAGAAAAACATCAAAGTGTCATAGAAGGAGGAGGTTACTGGCAATTCTTGTTGATCATCCTGTACAGTCTCAGGTGCATAGATAGTGGGTGTGGTATCATCAACCCCTTCTCGAAGTTCATGGGAATCCAAACGAGATAAAAAGTCAGCAAGCGCGTGTGTGGAGCCTAGTCGATGTACTACTGAGTAATCAAACTCTTGGACCAAGAATACCCATCTTGCCAATCTTCCTCCCAGATGCTGTTGGCAAACAAGGTGCACCAAGGCTGCATGATTGATGTGGAAGGTGAAGCGACATCCCAGTAAATAATGCCGGAATTTCTTCACCGAATACACTAATCCGAGACATTCACGTTCGGTGACTGAATAATTACGCTCTGTCGGAGCTAACCTGTGACTCGCATAATACACTGAATGGAAGCATTTCTCTGTTTGCTTCATTAGCACGCTGCAAATTGCAATGTCAAATGCATCCACAAAGACGTGAAATGGGAGTTCCCAATTTGGCGCTTGTAAAATAGGTGCCTGCGTTAATAGTGATTTCAATCGATCAAAAGATAGTTGACAGGCTTCAGTCCATGCAAACTAGCAAGAAGTACTGGTTATCAGTCGATTGAGTGGCATGGCCAGATGAGCAAGCCACCGCAAATGTCACCCATGCCACCGGAGTTGGCCCAAGAAGCGCATCACTTCTTTGAGTGTCTTGGGAGCAGGTACCTCCCGTAACGCCTTCACTTTATCTGGATCAACTTGGATCCCTTGTTTTGAGATGATGTGCCCTAGCAACTTTCCGCAAGATACAGAGAATACAGATTTATTGGGGTTTAAGCACAAATGGTATTCTCGACACTTGAAAAAACAGCACCGTAAATGATACAGATGCATCGAAGTATCACCGGATAAGGAGAAGTCATCCAAGTAAACTCTCATGACTGTAGTTAGATAGGGAGAGAAAACTTCCTGCATACAATGTTGAAACATACTTGGCGCATTTCGCAGCCCAAACCACATCACTGTACACACATAAACACCCCAATTTGTTATAAATGTTGTCTTTGGAATGTCTTGCTTCGCCATTTGTACTTGGTTATAACCACTATATCAGTCCAAAAAGGAGTACATCTACGGCCTGCCACATCATCTAACATTGTGTCCAGAAACAGTAGAGGGAATGGATCAGGTACTGTTGCTGCATTTAATTTCCGGTAGTCCACACATATTCGTAATTGCTTATTCTTCTTAGGGAATATGACAATGGGGGAAATCCACTCCACATGCTCAATAAGGACAATAAACCCAACCTTCATCAATCGATCCAGTTCGGCTTTGACCTGAGCCACATAGTGAGGATTCATTCTATAGCTGGGTTGTTTAATAGGCCAAGCATCTAGTTTCAGCATAACCCGGTGTTGATAGATGCGCGGATCCAACCCCTTCATATCGTGGTAATCCCATGCAAATACATCAGAGAATTCACGTAGTAACTTTAGTAATTTATCTTGGAAGGTCTCTGATAGTCCCGCCTTAATCTTCACTGGCCACGGATTGGCTTCATCGCCTAAGTTGCAGGTAACCAATTGGTCTTCTTGTATGTAGAACTGCCAGGGCATGGCAAAGTTGTCAACTGGCTGAAGCAATTGTTGTAGCGTCGTATCATCCAAGGTCTGTGCTGCACTTGGTTCTAGTTCACTGGTCAATGATACTACCGTACAGGCTGCCGGACTCCGGTTATCTACAATCGTTTGTAAGTCCACAGTTTCGAGCACCATCAGATCCTTGTTGGCTTTAAGAAAATCTTCCTCTTCATCATCTGAAAGACCATCCAACATGTGTACAGGTTCGGCTACATATGGTCATGCATGCAAGTCACAAGGCTTCATGTCGTCTAGTGGAACGACATATTTTTGGTGGTTATTCTTAAAAATCAATTCATATGCTGACCAATCATGAACTACCTTAGCTTGCTTTAACCATGGTCATCCAAATTCCAGAACAATGAAGGTCATTTTAAATACAGCTCCTTGAAGAGTAATAGGAAGTCTCACACCAATCCAACCAGATGAACTCGGGATTGATCAGCCATGCAGACAAAAAATTGGACAGGTTTGATTTGTGTCCATCCCATCCATTGACAAAGTGTTGTTGTTGCAATGTTTACTCTAGAACCTCCATCAATTAACACTTGTGTTATTTTATGATTCTTATACCAGACCGAAATCAAGGGCACTGTATGGCCCACCATCAGGTCCAGTCCGGGCTGGATTGTTGCTGTCGAGGGAGCACATGAAGGTCCTGGACTGACCTTCTGCTAGAACTATTGGTGCATGCCACGAACCAAAGCCAATAATTGTCCCAATGGTAGTGTAATTGACACCTTGGATAAGACATCCCACACCAGATCAAATTTTGTTGTTCCCGGTACGGAGTCCGGTGGGGACTTTGGTGTTGCGTGGGTCAGATTTCTTCCTTCCAGTACTACTTACGGTATGCTTTGCTGCATCACTGGAACTGGGTCAGGAAAAACAGTTTGTTCTTGGGTCGCCCACTTGCTTGCTTTAGTAAACACCTTCTGCTGTGCACGGATTCCAAGTTCAAAAATCTTTGCAATTGGCTGTAATTGCTTTCCCAATCGTGTTTGCACCACTGCCGTTTGAGTGTCTACTGCTAAAATGTACACCATGTTCGCCATCGGTTGTTGTCTTTCCTTTTTCCTTTTATCGTACTCAGCTGCATCTTTACAGTACCTACGGATATGCCCCATTTCACTGCAAAAATGACATTTAGGTGGAGGAGGAGATGCACCTTCACCTGATGGACTTGCATTCCACCGAGTTTGTCCAAAGTTAGTTTACTGTACTCCTTTATAACTCTTGTATCCATGGTAAGGATTATTCCTCATTTGTGGTGGTACGTAATGACTGGTCGGTTTCCCTTGTTCCTGAATGATAGCATTGACAGCCGCTCTGCTCTATACCTTTGCATTATAAGGACACATCTTCGTAGTGTGGTCCCCTCTATGGCAAATGGCACAATACATCTGATTCAGAGCGCATGCTGAGTTGCTGTGTCCTGTGTTTTTACATTTAGTATAGTAAATTTGTTTCAGAGGATCTCATTTGAATGCTTGGATGCCTTCAACTACTCTAAATCTTCAGTGAATCCTCCCACTTTATTTTCTAACTGTAAAGCCATAGTGATTCCAACATCCAAGGTCATTCCTCCCACACATCGTATAATCATGATCTGTTTCAATTGGGGATTTAATCTGTTTATGAACAATTGAGTAATGACGTCGTCTGGTAAATTGGCGTGTGCTGGTGGTAACTGCCGTAAATGAGTCCGGAATAGAGTGGCATAGTCTTGGTGTGGCTTCTGCCTATTATTCTGCAAGTAATCAAAAATTTCTGCTAGGGTTTTCTTTAATCGAAATCATTGCAGAACTGCATTCTTCACATCATCGTACTATCGGAAATGATTCAAGTCATACTCGGTTCACCAGCGTGCAGCTTCATTAAGCAAAGTTGATTGGAACACAATGGTTTTATAAGCAGGGTCTGTTGGGTAATTCAAAACTGCATAATTAATTTCAAATGTCTGCACATGCGCATCTGGATCATCTCCCGAAAAACCTCCAAATTTTTTTTATGTGACTCCGGCTGGCAACGATGCAGTGGAATAATCTGTCGTCGTTGTTGTTGTTGCTACTGTTGTTATTGTTGTTGCTGCTGCTATTTTTGTTGTTTTTGCTTATTGTTGCTGTTGTGAACTACTCATGTTGCCTAAATTTTGGGGAAGTATTTCTTGATGTTCCTGGGCCGTATGGTCACTTTGCCAACTTTCTAGTCCTAAAATATCTCTGAACCGATTACTTAGCTCAAAATCTAACAGCCCTTTCTCAATTTTAGTGTCAAAATTGGCTAAACTTGCACCTAAAAACGCTAAATGAAGTAAATTCCCACCGAACACTATCGTACTATCACCAAAGATCACCAAATTGTCATTGGATAATGCTGAGCTGTCACTGAAGATCACCAAATTGTCACCGGATAATGTTGAACTGTTACCGAAGATCATAAAATTATCACCGGATAATGCTTAACTATCACCGCACTGCACCGAAGTACAACCAAAAACTAACATACTATCTTCAGAATGTACCGGACTATCACCGGAACGCACTGGATTACCTCCGCAAGCTACCGAACTGCTTCTGCACAGCACCGAACTGCCACCAAAATTGCCACTAGCTTGCTGGACTGGACCTTCTGCAACTGAACTTGGTTGTTCTTCACGTCTACCACTAGAGGGTGTTCCTAACAAACTCGGAACTGCCTAGGGATGTTGATCACTTTGGTATTTGGGATAAGATTCACCGGAACGTGTTACCGGCATATATCAAAGGAGTCTTCTTCGACCCTTAACCTTTTCTTCAACTGGCTACTCCATTTCCCACAAACGGTGCTAGTGTTAAATTGTTGTTTTTTCTTATTTAAACTACTACGACCTGGGTTCTTGGGATGGTTAGGGGTCTGTAAAACAGAGGCCCTGTTTGTATTTTCCCAATCTACTAATTCACTATATGCTTCTACACCGACTTAACACTTCTGAATTAGACTGTTTATTAACTACTTCTCTGCTCTATGAATTACAACTTCTTCACTACAATAACGCATAGACGCATGACTAAGTCACTTAATCGCAATATCGTCTTAACTTAACACTTCAATAGAAATTTAAGTAATTATGGAACTGTATTAACAGGGTTAAAGAATACACAGAGATGTAGACAATCCGACACGCTTCAACTTTAGGCGCTCACCTAGAACAACAGTCCGATGTCGACCCCCTGTTGTCTTACGCACGCTCCTTTCATTAATAAAAAAGGTTTACAATGTTTGCACTATGCCCTTTCAGTGTGCATGCGACTTTTCATAATTACATTTCTTCTATGCTAAATATGATAATTCCATTCCGACAGCCAACAGTTGAAAACATGGTTAACTCATAAACCCTCGGCCTAGAGGTATATATATGGGTAGAGTTGGATGGGTGGAAATGCACTCTCTCTTCCTCGTTGTTTTTGCTAGATAGTTTATTACCTAGAGATTTTCTAGTTTTTATATAACAATGATTTATTTCCCTAATATGTACCCCCTTTTTCGTGAAAAATATGAACCATTCATAGCTTTAAAAGGAAGTTGCTTCAAAGATAACGAGTTGTAACTCTTTAATGCAAAAAGGAATATAGAGAAAAAAAATAAATACCACACTCTAACACCCTACGAGAAAGTGGCAATTTGTGATCATTTGGATAAGACTATTTTCTTTGTAATACATGTCTAACCGTGTCAAAAGATAATACTTGAATTGATAATATACTAGCTCTATTATCATGTGACATACAAAAGATCTTTTTTAATACATTCGAGGAAAGAAACAGTTCAATGAATATTAAATAAAGAACAATGAATATTAAATAAAGAAAAAGCATTTTCAAGTAAAAAAACTTGGTAAGTAAAAAACTTACAAGTCTATAACGGCATTTTGATCTATGCTACTTGATTAGACTAAGAGGAATTTTATTCCTAAAAATATTATCAAATCCAATTCTAAGGCAAGATCTAAAGTTATCTACGTGAACATGAGCGTCTACACTGGATGGTATCACACGTTAAGCTTCAGGTTATCGCTCTATTGGATTTGATGGTATTGGATGTGAATATTAAAGATAATAAAAGCTTAAACTTAAGGATATTTGATGATTTGCTAAGTCAATTTGAAAGAAAAGAGCATTGAACATAAATAAAGCTCTAATTAGGTTTGCACTTAGGAAATTGGATGTGCAATAACTTCCTTGAAGAAATAAAATTTATTGGGAAAAAAATCTTTAAGGGAGGAAGAAAGGCATCAATGACATGATACCTAGCAAATGATACATTCCTTGACTCTTTTATGAAATTTAGGAGTATATTTCACATCAAGTATCTTGTGTTTGAGATTTATATGCAAACAAAGTGAATATCAGACATGCAAGGATGGAAATCATAAAAGAATTCCCATTTGGTAATAACCAAAGAATGAGCTCGTTAAGGACTTGAAGCATATCCATAGTAAAGTACTTGAAAATGGACATGCTTAGTAAGAGAATTTTGCTTGAAAAGCATGACACACTACTTAGGTCAAAGGGATAGCATAAAGTTGTTTGTCCCTAGAAGAGTAGCAATTAGAGGCTTTAAAAACATCAATAGGATGTTAAAGACTTCAAAAAAGTATAACTCATGAAGTTATGATTTAAGATCCCAATTAAATTCCATGTGTAAATTATCAAGAAGAATAAGGGATCTAAAGGAGAAAGGCTTATTCTTATCTCAAATTAACTTGCTAGAGGAATTCGGGAAATTCAAATGACCTTGAATCCTCAAAAAAGATCAAATCTTGTATAGTTTGATTAATCATGCCAATGAAAGGTTAATGTTGATTCAAAAGATCTTTTGGATGAAAAACTAATTGGTATGTTAATGACACCTTATTCCTTGCTCTAATTTACATGGCTCTAATGAATTCAATATTTAAGATCGAATAATTAGAAAGCATGAAAATGACAAAGATGGTGGAAAGATAAATAATGTAATTTTACAAATTGGAGAAAAGAACTCACTTGTATGGGATAGTGGAAACTAACTCCCTTTGAGAGTTTTTTCTAATGGCCAAAGAGGAATCTTGAAGTTCTAGAAATCTAGAAGCATGTAATCAACACAAGGAAGAACAAGAATCTTGGAGCACAACACAACACTGAGTGTATTACCAAGTACAAAAGGTAAGTGAATCATTAGGGGTTATATGCATATATAAAAGCTGAGGGAGAAAAAGCTCCTAAAGAGGGAAAACATACCCTAGTGGTCCTACAGGTGTTCACACATATCACTACTGAAATATATCAATAAATCCCCCTAGGGAGTGATTCCGTGAACAAGGAGCTGACATTCGTGTATAAGGAAGTGCCAATCTTTATGGAATGAAATAAATCCATAAAAGGAAGTAAGCCCAAAGCTTTGGAAAAAGCTTCAAACTACTCTCTAGGCAAAGCCTTTGCGTAAAGTTCTACAACATAATTCTATCTAGGCTTATAAGCCAAACTAGTCTCTCTAGTAGAGAGCCTCTCCTTGACATAATTAAAGTGCACATCAACATGCTTTCTGAGAGCATTGAACATAGGGTTCTTCACAATTAACAATGCACTCTAACTTTTAGTAAAGATGGTGGTGGCAAAAGATTGGCCAACACCCAACTCAACCAAAGGACATCTAAGCCACATACACTCAACAATAGCTATGGAAATTTCCTTATGCTCAACCATACAACTAGAAGTAACCACAATACGCTACTTCTTTCTCGACAAAAAGACCTATGATCTACCAAGCATGAAGAGAAAACCACTCGTGGACACACGCATTTCATAGAAAGCAACCCAATCTAAGCCAAAAAAGGCATGTAAATTTGGTGGTAATGGTCCTCACTTGGGATAAAACAAGGTTGGGAATCACTCAAATAGTGAAAGATGCACTTAACCACCCATCAATGCTTCACACCTGAGCTATGCATGACAATATTCATCTAAGAGACAAAAAATTGAATATCGCCTTCGGTTATGCATAAATAAATCAAACATCCAATGGTGGATTGATAGAAAAGAACTTAAAATGTAGTTCCAACATCATGAATACTCAACTAAAGACCTGTTTCAATGAGAGTGGCTATGTTGAATGCCCAAATAATGGTGCAAATGCCCCACATCTAACGTCTCAAAAGGGTCATACAAATCAGCCTTAAATTTAGTAATATGCTTTCTGTTAGGGCCAATGAGTAGCATGTCATCAACATATACGACAATGATATGTACATCATGTGCATGCTTAACTATTGGGTGTGTGTAGAAGTGCGAGAGACACACAAGAAGCACACACAAGGAGCACAAATTCAGCAAGACACACGGAGAAGACGATGGCTAAAATAGCTCTCTCTATTGACGATGAACTGAACTGAAGTAAGAGCTGAATAATATCCCTAAGTACAAAGTACCACCACATATGAGAGTATCAAGTATGTGGTAGCATGGGGAAAAATCCTCTAGCCAGCACTAGAGTAAAAAGTGCCCATGTATAGGGAAAAGGTTCACATCAAAGCTACTCGATGAACACATAAGTGTAACAAACCCCCCTGGAGCAAATGATGTGAACACATACAGGGAGTGACAGATCAGCCCCCACAAGGTAATAAGCCTAAAACTTTGCGAGAAGCTTCAAACTTTTCTCGTGGAAGAGCTTTGGTGAATATGTCTGCCACATTATCTTGTGTAGGCACATATACCAAATCAATATCTCTTGCATGAAGGTGCTCTCTCACATAGTGATAATGCACCTCAGTATGTTTGATCCGTGCATGAAACTCTGACTATCAGTGAGAATATGTGTAGCAACATCAATCTCCATGTAAAGATCCATCAATACGCGTCTCAGCCATATACACTCCACTATAGCTGTGAAAACTACCCTGTACTCAGCTTCACAACTCGATGTCGCCACTGTAGGTTGCTTCTTAATCAACCAAGATATGCATGAGTCAACAAGGAAAAAGCAATTACCACTAGTGGACATGCAAGTATCATAACAACCAGCTCAATCACTATCTGTAAAAGCATGCAAGCATGTTTGAATATCTCTGCCATAAAAGAGACCAAGCTCAAAGTTCCTCAGAGATATCTAAATACACGTTTCACCGCTTGCCAATGCTTAGTGCCAGGGCTATGCATGAATCGACTCAACTGGGAAACTGGATACTGCATATCTGGCCTTCTGTTGCATGCATATATAAGACATCCCACAGCTTGCTGATAAAGAGAAGGGTCAAATGCATCACTGGAATCCTCAACTGAGAACCTGAATCATGTCTCAGTTGGTGTGGAAATTGGCTTGCAATCCTAAAAGTCAAAACGCTGAAGTAGTTTTTCAACATACTTTGCTTGATGCATAACAATTCCCCCCTCAACGGATACAAACTCGATGTCAAGATAGTAGCTCAAAAGACCAAGATAAGTGACATCAAAAGTATGCTACAAATCAGCCATAAGAATGTCAAGTTTTGTATCACATGACCCAATCAAGAGTATGTCATCGACATAAAGAACAAGCACTATAAGATCAGCCCCATTTTTGCGTACATAGAGCGTGCTTTCAATCGGAATACATGTGAAGCCAATAGCAATCAAGTGCTTATGTATTTTGTCATACCATGCACATGGAGATTGCTTGAGACCATATAATGCTTTATGCAAGCGACAAACCATATGCTCTTTCCCTTTCATAGCAAATCCAGGAGGTGGCTGCATGTAGACCTCTTCTTGCAAATCACCATTCAAGAAGGCTGTTTTTATGTCCAACTGATGCACTTTCCAACCTTGATGGACAGCCAATGCAACCACGGTACGAATGGTATTCATGAGTGAAGTACATGCAAAAATTTCCTCATAATCAATGCCATATTGTTGGACATATCCTTTGGAAACTAATCTAGCTTTGTAGCAATCAATGCTACCATCAGATTTTCTCCTAATCTTATAAACCCACTTTGTAACAATGGCATTCTTTCCTTTTGGCAATTCACATAACTCCCAAGTACCATTCCTATGTATGGAATCCATTTTTAATTGCATAGCACTCATCCATTGTGGATTGTCACATGCATCTTCAAAAGAAAGTGGCTCTTCATTACATGTTGTAGCAATAAGAGAATAATCCACAAAATTACTTGATGCATGGTGAGAGCTTGATCTTGTTCTACCAAGTAAAGGTGCACTCAATTTGCTATCCTGCAAAGTTTGTTTCAGCCACTTTGGCATAGATTGTGCACACTTGATAGACATGCATTCATTATCTAATACATCTTCAACATGTACATCATGTGTGGGATGAATTTTATGCTCATTTTCAGCCATATTTTGATGAAAATGTTCAGCCATATGTGGCTGGAAATTTCCAACAGTTTTGATAATTTTTGGCTGAAAGTTTTCAGCAATGTTTGGCTGGAAATTCTTTGCATTGTCAGCTCTAATTCGCTGGAATTTTTTAGCCCTTTGAGCCTTACTTGGTTGGTTTACATGGCCATAGTCAAGTGCACCATTTTGGAACAAAGGCATGAGTTTATTGAACACATCTTGTGAGCTAACTATTGGCTGTTTTTTGCATTCAAGTAGAGGGAAAACTGAATTTTTAGCAAATACCATATCTCGACTCATAATAATTGTGTTCGTCAATGGACGGTACAAAGGATATCCCTTACTTTCAACACTATAACCAACAAACTTACATTTCTTTGCCTTGTCATCAAGTTTGTGACGTTGTTGTGATGGCACAAGGGTATATGCCAAACAATCAAACACACCCATATGAATAACCATAGGCTTATGACCATTCCAAGCCTCATAAGGGGTGATGACCCTCAATGCTTTTGTAGGGCAGCGATTCAACATATAGTTTGCACACATGACCGCTTCCATCGAAAACTTATCAAGAAGATGCTTTCCTTTAACCATACATCGTGCCATCTCAAGTAGAGTTCTATTTTTACGCTCAGCAACACCATTTTGTTGAGGTGTATATGGCACCATACATTGATGTGAAATACCTCTTTCAGGAAGAAGAGAATTAAACTCATGTGACATGTATTCACCACCACGATCCGTGTGTAGAGTCAAAAGCTTTTGTGAAGAAAACTTTTTAACCATAGCTAAAAATGTTTTGAAGAAAGAAAATACCTCATTCTTTGCTTTCATAGGATACACCCATGTATGGCGAGTAGCATCATCAATGAAGGTAACAAAATATACATGCTTCCCAAAAGATGGAGTCTTGACGGGACCACATACATCACTATGAACAAGTTGCAATTTTCTTGTAGTGTGTGTATGACTATCTTTTGGAAAAGAACGATGCATTTTTCCAAGAATGCAACCTTCACATGCATGCTTTTCAATGGACTCAAGTGTAGGCAAACCAATAACCATATCCTTGTTTTGCAAGTAAAGCAAACTATTGAAGTTCAAGTGACCAAAATGAGCATGCCAAAGCTCCATTTCAACCATGGAAGAAGTATGAGAAACCAAGGCATTTGAGGCAGCCCTCTTGTATGTATCCAAGCGATACAAACCATTACATAATGTACCGGACATCACGATAATATCGCCATTACTGAAATCATGAACCATACACTTATCATCAACAAAGTGTAGATCAAGTCTAGCTTTGACAATCAATGGAACTGAAATTAAGTTCTTCTCTATACCGGGCACATACAATGTATTTTTCAAGAGAATCACACCTCCATTTGCAGCCGTAAGCTCAATTTCTCCTACTCCAATGATACGATAAGAGGCATTGTTTGCACACACCACATGTCCATCTTTCAAAGAGGCAAAAAATATTTTGCATGATGTTATATGCTTTGAAGCAGCACTATCAAAGAACCAATCCGAATCAGCCTCACTCACAAGCATACATTTAGAATGCAAAGAAGCATCATAATGGCATGTATCAACACATGCCCAAAAATCTTGAGCCATATTAGCTTCATCATTCTTTACATTTGCTGAATTTTCAGCAATAGACTTAAAGAAACTTGGAGAAGCTTGTCGAAGGTAGAAAAGTGCGTTTCGAAGCGATGAAGTTTGGTCAAGCCAACCAGCACAAGACCAGCCCTTGAGCTTTTGGAGACTCAAATAGACCTTATAGGCATGCTATAAGTGCAAAGAAACACACTATGTACCTTGGAGCATCAAGGAGAATGAGTCGATACAAAACAGATAGGTTCGCGGGTCGACTAGCTCAAAAAACTTACTATCTATGGAAGAGACAATGAACTTCAATTGCCCATAGCGACCAGCGTGATTACAATTAGAAAAAATCCTTTTATGGGAGTAATACACATAGGGTTGGGTGTATGGAATGCACAAAAGTATAAGGAATAAGCAACATATGCTATAGGAATGAATGCGACATTCACCGGTGGTACCTCCTATTTTTCAGGAATACGCAGAGATTGACCCCGAGGAAGAAAAACTGAGATTTCTCCAAATCTGCTGAACCAAATGCTTTGAAAATTTACAGGCATAAACTAGACACTGATATCTTTCCAATGAGTCCTCTTTCACTCAGTTTGGAGCTCTGAGGAGAGAGCAGCAGCCTCTGCAAGATTACTGTTGGCGAAGAAGATGATGCAGAAAATTGAAGGAGCAAGACAATGATGGTCACAAGTGTATGTATATTGCTTCCATGTATAATACAAGTGATTTCAACTCCTTATATAGCCTCTAGGAGTGTTCCACGACTTTTACAACTTGAATTTGAATTCAAATGAAGGTGGGAATGGTTGTTGGAGGGAATCAATTCACTTCCCTACAATCTAGGAAAAGTGAAGATCTTGATTGATCTACTTTTAGGTGACTTGATTTGCTTGATTGAATGCAACTTCAACCACCAAAATTTCGTGGGATTTTGGCCCTATATTTGTACCTTTACATGTGTACAACTCAAGGCTTTTACAACGGTAAATGAGCCATCAAAATATTCTCAAAAAATACAATAAATGAGCATATGAAAAAGAACTCTCCAACGGATATTCTTTCGACGCGATAGCCTTTGATGTAGATCAAATCCACCTCAAGCATAGTGTAAGCTTGATGTTCCAACAGCTCCCCCTCAAGCTAAAGTATGCTTGAGTTTTCATTCTCTGATAGGTTGAATACCTGCCATAGCTTTGAATCTACAAAGCTTTATTCCATCAAGTGCCTTCGTCATCATATCTGCTACTTGCTTTTCAGTCGGAACAAAAGAAATGTCGATCTCCTTTGCCATGAGCTTCTCCTTGATGAAGTGATAATGGACTTCTATGTGCTTGGTTCTCGCATGAAAAATAGGATTTGCCGCTAGATGCATGGAACTTACATTATCTCCAAATATGTGAGGTTTGGAACTCACAAGTCCCAAATCTGTATACAATGCTTTTAACCATATTGCCTCTTGAGTTGCTATGGTCAAGCCTCTGTACTCTGCTTCAGTTGAAGATAAAGCAACTGTTAGTTGCTTCTTGGAACTCCATGACACTAGCTTCGAACCTGCATATGCTAAGTAACCAGATGTACTTTTTCTATCATCCTTAGCTCCTGCCCAATCTGCATCTGAGTAGATTTTGATATCCAAATCTGAAGAGTAAGGATAGAATATACCTTCGTTGATTGTACCTTTGAGATACTTCAGTACTCTCTTAGCCGCATCCATGTGTGGTCTTCTTGGTGAGTGCATGAACTGACTAAGCACTCCCACACTATATGAGATGTCTGCCCCTGTGTGAGTAGCATATATCAATCTACCTACCAAGCTTTGATACTCTTTTATGTCTTCAATTTTCTCACCTTCATAAACACTAAGTTTATGATTCATCTCCAAAGGTGTACCTGCAGGTTTAGTGTTCTCCATTTTGAACTTGAGAAGAAGATCCTGAATGTATCTTCTTTGAGTCAAATACATTCCTTCATCTGTGTATATCACCTGCATACCTAGGAAATATGTGAGCTCACCTAGGTCACTAATTTTGAACTCCTCTTGCATGTGTCTCTTGATCCTTTGAATGCCATTTATATCATCACCTGTCACAATAATATCATCTACATATACACATAGATAGATAACCTCATTGTGATCCCTTTTGATGAATAGAGAAGGATCGGAGTTGCTAGCTTTGAACCCTTGGTCTTGAAGATATGTAACCAACCTGTAATTCCAAGCTCTTGGAGCTTGTTTCAATCCATACAATGCTTTCTTAAGTCTGCAAACATAAGATGGATGATTAGGGTTTTCAAAACCTGGTGGTTGTGACATGTATACCTCTTCACTTATCCAACCATTTAAGAATGCATTTTTCACATCAAGTTGGAGGAGTCTCCAATTCCTTGCAGCAGCTACACTTATCAATGTCCTGATTGTAGTCATCTTTGCAACTGGTGAGAATGTTTCCTCATAGTCTATACCATGAGTTTGTGAGCATCCTTTGGCAACTAATCTTGCCTTGTACCTGCAAACTGATCCATCTGAATTTCTTTTAACTTTATATACCCATCTGCAACCAATTACCTTTTGATTCGGCGACATTGGAACCAAATCCCAAGTGTCCATTTCCTTCAATGCATCTATCTCTTCGTTCATGGCCTTTTCCCAATTAGGGTTTCCCTTTGCCTCTTCATAGGTTGAGGGTTCCTCTGAAATAGAGTCTTTTGCCAAGTAGATTGAATGCTTTGTAACAAATGTGGAATCATATCCATACCTTTCTGGTTGTTTCTTCTCTCTTGCTGATCTTCTAGGTGCTTGTTTGGAGCATTCTCCAACCTCTTGCATCTTTGCTTTGCCTCTTGACTGCCATAGCTTGTCATCCCTTTCTCTTTCATCTTGGTCATCGTCTGTATCACTTCTTGGATCCTGGACCTGTGTATCATGCTTGCTTCCTAATTGATGAGAGTCATAATCAAGATCGTATGGTAGTGTTACCTTTTGTTTGTCTTCATCATACCAAGACCTGTGTTCTTCAAACACAACATCTCTACTTGTAGTGAATTGCTTGGTTGAAGGATTGAAGAACCTGTAACCCATCTGAGTTGAATCATATCCAATAAGCACTGCCTTTGTTGCCCTTTCATCTAGCTTACCTCTTATTTGTGATGGTACATGAACATAAGCTAAACAACCAAAAACCTTGCAATGTCCAAGACTAGGTTTTCTTCCATGCCATGCTTCATAAGGAGTCATACCTTGAAGTGATTTGGATGGAAGTCGATTGACAAGGTACACTGCAGTTGAAATAGCTTCTGCCCAAAGATAATGTGGCAACTTCTTCTCTTCAAGCATTGTTCGGGCTGATCCAACCAATGTCTTGTTTCTCCTCTCTGCAATTCCATTTAGTTGAGGAGAGTACCTAGTAGTCACTTCCCTTTTGATACCTTTGTCCTGCAAGAACTCATCAAACTCTTTGGAGACGTATTCTCCCCCTCCATCAGATCTGAGCTTCTTTAGTGATCTACCTGTATGATTCTCCACATGTGCAAGATACTTCTTGAAGCAATCAAATACTTCATTCTTACTCTTGATAAAGTATAGAACAGTCCACCTACTATGGTCGTCAATAAATGAGACATAATACCTTGATCCTGCCAATGAAGGTTCTTGACTTGGTCCCCATACATCTGTGTGTACTAAGTCCAATAAGTTGTTGTGGATGTAGCTTTTGTGGTTGAATGGTTGTCTTTGTGCTTTCCCAATCTAACATGCATCACACCTGTTGATCATGTGTTGCTTTGATATGTTCGGCAGTCCTAGAACACTTTGATCCCTGCATATATCCTTCAAGGTTCTTTCATTCACATGAGCAAGTCTCTTATGCCACACTTCAAGCTCACTTAGGGTTTGAGACCCAAAGTTGAATAGAGCTATGTTCCTGGTATCTCCTACTTCAAAAGTAAAGAGCCTACCATGCTTCTCACCTCGGGCTATCTTCTTGAAGCCTTGACATGGATCTTCCACAAAAGCTCCATGTTGGGTGAACCTAACTTGCAAGCCTTTTTCAACTATTTGGCCTACACTGATTAGGTTTTTAGTGATAGTGGGTACATAGAGAACCTTACTCAGAATGTTTGTCCTGCCATTGGAAACTTTGACATTACCAATCTTCTCCACATTGTGCTTTGTGTCATCCCCTGTTTGCACTTCATGTCTATGCTTTGGACTTTCCAAGTCAGATAGAAGAGCAATGTTGCCTGCAACATGATTCGAGCATCCTGAATCTATGTAGAACAAATGATCATCTTCTTTACCTTCTTTGTGGCTTAGGTTCATAAGAAGTAATGAGTCTTCATGTGGTTGATCTTCTGAATGATTGTTGTAGTCCCTTCTATTATAGCTTCTATTGTTGTTGTTGAAGTTGTGTCCACCTCTGCCTCTATTGCCGCCATATCCACCTCTTCCACTTCCTTTCTGGGTCTTCCCATTGAACCAGCAATTCTGAGTGGTGTGGTTGGTCTTATCGCATATGGCACAAGGTTGAACATTCTGACCTTTGGCTTTGTCTTGCTTTGATCCTTTCTTCTTCCCTTTCCACTTGCTCTTGCTTGCGAAGTTGGCTTGGGAAGTCTCTTCTTCATCTTCTTCCTTCTTCTTGCCTTTCTGCTTCTTATCCTTCTTATCTGCATATAGAGCACTAGTTGAATTACCATGATAAGAGTTACCTTCCTTTATGCTATTGTTGGCTTCTTGATTGAAGAGTTGTCCAAGAAAGATGTTGAAGTCTGGAGTCTGCACATCCATGATGAGATCGTAAGCCGTCGTGAAGGATTGCCATTGCTTATCACTTCGAATGCCGTTGAGAATTTGCCTCATGATGACCTCTTCTTCAATCAGCTCTCCAATGGATGCTAACTGATCCGCAACCTCCTTGACTTTGGTAACAAACTCTGTGATGGTTTGTTTAGGTGTCTTCTTCATTTGGTTGAACTCGTTCCAAAGATGATTCTTTCTTGCTTTGGTACTAGCAGAAAAGAAAGTCTCCAAGGCATCCCAAGTCTCTTGAGATGTCTTGCATCCTCTAATATGTGGTAATAGAAAGTCAGAGATAGAGTTTAGTATGTACGACCTTGCTTGAGCATCCCTTGTGCACCAAAGTGTGAGCTTATCTGTCTCCTCTTGTGTAGGTCCTCCTTTGGATCTTGGAATAGGCATAACTTCATCACCTGCTACAATTCCATAAAGATTTCTACCTTGCAAATAGGCCTCCATTCTGATTTGCCAAGCCGCGTAGTTGTGTCGATCAAGCTTCTCGATCATTGAGGGAAAGCCGTCACCCATCTTGATCTAGCTCTGATACCACTGAAAGAAACTTGGAGAAGCTTGTCGAAGGTAGAAAAGTGCGTTTCGAAGCGATGAAGTTTGGTCAAGCCAACCGGCACAAGACCAGCCCTTGAGCTTTTGGAGACTCAAATAGACCTTATAGGCATGCTATAAGTGCAAAGAAACACACTATGTACCTTGGAGCATCAAGGAGAATGAGTCGATACAAAACAGATAGGTTCGCGGGTCGACTAGCTCAAAAAACTTACTATCTATGGAAGAGACAATGAACTTCAATTGCCCATAGCGACCAGCGTGATTACAATTAGAAAAAATCCTTTTATGGGAGTGATACACATAGGGTTGAGTAAATGGAATGCACAAAAGTATAAGGAATAAGCAAAATATGCTATAGGAATGAATGTGACATTCACCGGTGGTACCTCCTATTTTTCAGGAATACGCAGAGATTGACCCCGAGGCAGAAAATCTGAGATTTCTCCAAATCTGCTGAACCAAATGCTTTGAAAATTTACAAGCATAAACTAGACACTGATACCTTTCCAATGCGTCCTCTTGCACTCAATTTGGAGCTCTGAGGAGAGAGCAGCAGCCTCTGCAAGATTACTGTTGGCGAAGAAGATGATGCAGAAAATTGAAGGAGCAAGACAATGATGGTCACAAGTGTATGTATATTGCTTCCATGTATAATACAAGTGATTTCAACTCCTTATATAGCCTCTAGGAGTGTTCCACGACTTTTACAACTTGAATTTGAATTCAAATGAAGGTGGGAATGGTTGTTGGAGGGAATCAATTCACTTCCCTACAATCTAGGAAAAGTGAAGATCTTGATTGATCTACTTTTAGGTGACTTGATTTGCTTGATTGAATGCAACTTCAACCACCAAAATTTCGTGGGATTTTGGCCCTATATTTGTACCTTTACATGTGTACAACTCAAGGCTTTTACAATGGTAAATGAGCCATCAAAATATTCTCAAAAAATATAATAAATGAGCATATGAAAAAGAACTCTCCAATGGATATTCTTTCGACGCGATAGCCTTTGATGTAGATCAAATCCACCTCAAGCATAGTGTAAGCTTGATGTTCCAACAGACATGCCGGATTCCTTCTTCTTTTCATTGCGTTTAGCAAGCTTTCTACATTCATCAATAGTATGACCAGCCTTCCGACAATATTTGCATCTCTTCTTCTTTTTCAAATCGGCATCATTAGAGGAATGAGTGGAAGAGGAAGCTTGAGGCTTTGGTTTTGATGAACCCAAAGCTGAACCATACTTGCTTTTCCCCTTTTGTGAGATAGAAAGTGATTGCATTCCCTCAATCAAACCACTCCTATTCACTCTAGATTGCTCTTCTTACAAAAGAAGAGACACAACCTCATCAAATGCATACATATTAGGATTCCCTTTTGCAACCAAACAGAGTGTAGTAGAAAAGCTTTCAAAAGATTCTGGTAATCCTTTCAACAATGTAAAAATGAGTAATGCATCCAGAATGATCTCATCTATGTTTGCCAATTTCTCTTTCAAGTCCTTGATGCATGTCACATACACATCCAGCGAGTCATTTTCAGCCATACATACATCCTCCAGTTGCTTCCTCAAGTATGCAACACGTGCTTCATTATGTACGCCATACAAAGAAGCAAGAGTGTCCCATGCCTCTCTTGATGTAGACCATGACCGAATGTGTAGAACTATATGATGCTTCAGAGAAAGCGCAATCAATGCATAAGCTTGAGCATCTTTTCCATCCCATCTAAGCTGCTCCTGTGTAGGTGGAGAAGGAGAAACCACTGTACTCAAAGAAGAAGCTCCATCTGTGACACTACACTATGAAGTAGAAGAACTTGCGGGTCTTCGATCTACATCTACCACTATGTTCCAAAGTTGTTTAGCAAGAAGAACATGCTTCATCATGTAAGACCACATCAAATAGTTGGTCCCATCAAGCTTATCTTTAGCTTGAAACATGCCGAACAAGTCATTGATGCTCGCCATTTCACAAAAGAACAAGAATGTAACAAAATCTTCACTTCAACGAAAGCTGAAATGAATGCTGAAATTTCAGCTCACAAACCATCACTCTGATGGCAATTCTGATTGCACGAATGGCTTTGAAATGAGGGTGAAACCCTAGCGTACCTGGTGGAAATGTTTCTTGGCTGTTGAAATTCATAGTTCTATACTCCGAAGTCCATTTGCACTGTTAAAAGTGCACGCGTGTCTCGACGCAAAAAACCAAAACTTGAGAAGGAGTTGAACATGCTCTGATACCACTATTGGGTGTGTGTAGTAAGTGTGAGAGACACACAAGAAGCACACACAAGGAGCACAAATTCAACAAGACACGGAGAAGATGATGGCTGGAATAGCTCTCTCTATTGACTATGAACTGAATTGAAGTAAGAGCTGAATAATATCCCTAAGTACAAAATACCACCACATATGAGAGTATCAAGTATGTGGTAACATGGGGAAAAAACCTCTAGTCAGCACTAGAGTAAAAAGTGCCCATGTATAGGGAAAAGGTTCACATCAAAGTTACTCTAGGAACACATAAGTGTAACATTAACATATAAGGTTCTCTAAGTTGGACTATTCTAAAATCCATATGCTAGCAAGTAGGCATGTATCTTTTCACACAAAACGTGTGGTGCTTGTTTCAATCCACATAATTCCTTTTTCAACCTGCATATTTGGTTTCATGCCCTTCTTTTATGAAACCATGGGGCTAAAAATCAAACTTCTTCACCATTAAGAAATGCAGTTTTGATGCCCAAAGGGTATACATTCCAACCATGATGAGCCGCAAGTGCATAGATTGAATAGTGTTCATTTGGCACGTAGGATAAAAGGTTTCTTCGAAACTAGTGCCCTTCTCTTGAGCATAATCTTTGGCAACAAGTCGAGCCTATTACCTATATGTTGTTCCATCAGCCTCATGTTTGTATACTTATTTAGTGTCAATGGCCTTTTTGCCTAGAGGAAAATCAGATGAAAACCAAGTACCATTCTTCATAATAGCATCATATTTTGATTGCATAGCATCCATCCAATTTTCTAAGCTCTGTGCTTCATCAAAAGAAACAAGATTATTCTCATCACAAAGTCTAGAGACATCCATCCCATTACAATCTGATGCAAAAGAAGCATTATGAGAACCTAAATGAGTATGATATGTAAAAGGTGCATCTAACTTGGTATCTCAAAGTATGCACCAATCATTTATGCATATTTTCTATCTCTTCAATGTCAGCCCTCTCATCAATAAGTGCATCATATAAATCTGCATAAAAAATAGAATGATTATCATCATCATTTAAAACCCATAGAAGTTAAGAAATTGCCTCATTAGGAGTAGCATTTGATTATTTGTGTGTAAAAAGAGATACTAAATTGTCATACATATACTTTGAGCTCATTCATGTCTCTTGGTACATGAAAGTAAGGGCTGCATTGCATCTTCCACAAAAACAAATATAACGACTAACTTATAAGGGATTCATTGCATCTAGCACATATATGGTATCTGAAAATGTGAAAGTACTACCATCAAAAATAGAAAGAATGATCTTTTCAACTCTCTGCCTCTTTCTTCTTTCCCTCTTTTACAGACAATTCAGGACAACTCCTAATAACATGATCATGTTCCTTACAATACTTACAAAATTGTTCTTTCCTTTTAATGTTTTCTTTTCATCTTTTTCTTCCTTCTTTGACTCTATAGCATTAGTAAGTTCCATTTACTAGTAGACAAGCTTCATTTACCTTTGTCCTTTTGAGTAGCTAAGAAAGATTCTTCTACAACACATATAATTGACCTCTTTTGTCTAGAATGTCCTTCCTACAACAAAACAAAGTTTAACTCCTCAAACTTTAAGGCATTTGGATTATCTTTCATCATCAACCAAAGAGTAGAATAAAAAATCTAATAAGAATTTAGAATATCATTAAGAAGATTTTCATAAGCAAACTATCAAGCAAGGTTTCATTGACAAAAATTAGTTTTTCTTTCAAATCATTGATCTTTGTAAAAAAAGTGTCCATTGAATCTCCTTTGTTCATATGTTCACTCTCTAGCTATTTTTGAAGGTAAGAAGCATGAGCCTCATTTCTTGCATAGTATAGTATATCCCAGGCATCTTTTGCTACTTTGCATGAGTGAATGTGAGGGATAATGGCATGTTTGATAGATAAAGCTATCAATGCATGTGCTTGTGCACCTCTGCCATCTGAATGAAGCTCTAGACGAATGTGAGTGATAGAAACCATAGTAGAAGTAGGAGGTTGAAGATCATGTTCTTCAGAACCACTTAGATCATGTACCATAATCATATTTGTGGGTGTAGGAGGATGTATTTCAACACCCTACAAAATTCCACAAGCCTTTTGCTACCGCGTTTTTGATGCATGATGTATTCCCACAATGGGTAATTAGAACCTTCCAACTTATCCTCAATAGCCAGCATATGGAATACATCATAGCTTTCAATCATGGATAGTGAATATATAACTTGATGGAAAAAATTAATTGTATCTCAAAAATTTTGAACACAAATACCCAATTGAGCTCTGCTAGACCTAGAGAAAACTTTGAGGTTCTTGTACTTGTGAACCAAGAACTATATATATCTTTGCAAACAAAAGGAAAAAAATTTATTGCACAATCATTTTCATCATGCATTTGAAGGCCCAAAAGAGCTCAAATCAAATTTTTTATGTCATGAAGCACCTTTTAAATTACTAATGATCTTATTTTGATGGTTTCCTAAGCAATATTCTTCAATTAGTCTAAGGTTTTAAAGGAATTAGTTAAGTAAGATTTTTTTTTTCTATTTGCAAAGCATCAGTGATCTTTGAAGCTAGTATGCTTAACTATCCAAGCTATAAACCAAATTTAGTTCAAAATAGTTAGTATAAGTACTCTTGGGAAGAACTTGCCACAGCTAGATGAATAGAGAACTTGAGTAGAGACCTAGAAGAATAGTCTACCAAGTATTCCAATTTCTAAATACATGATTGTATTCTTTGGATCTATGAAGACTTGAAGATCAAAAATTTTTCAAAAGGAATGACCTATGAAAGAACAAGGATACATTCCACGGGTTAATCAAGAGAAAATCAAGGATGGTCAAGATAAGGATCCACTATAGTAAGAGACAAACTATACAAAATTGGATTTACTCTCTATCACTCATAGTACCATTATGGCTAGCTTGGTACAATATTAGACAATATAAGAGACCTCACCAAGGTATTGTGCATGATTAGCTAGGGACAAACTTTACCCATCTTGCTCAAATTCACATGTTTTACCAAGTCCTATAACACAAAAAAATATAATTGTATTTGAAAAGGACTATAAAAGAATAATCTAAAGAATCTTCTCCTTTGTATTTTAAGTGCTCAAAGAAACTAGTTTCTAACCCTTTTAAGATAGATATAGGACCTCTATTGGATACTACTAGAATTAAACATTTTGAGGAAGGTACAAGAGGTACAAAAATGTAAGATTTTATGGAGCTAAAAACTTTTGAATGTGCCAAAGGGAAACAATTAAGCTAAGACCACCAAAAAAAATCCACTCATTTCACTAGTTCATAGTGGCAAGGCATGCATGTACATAGATTTGGACTAAGGGAAAGTGATTTGGAATGGGATTATGACTCCCCTCCTTTCAAATTAAGAAAAGAAGTAATCCTTATGTGATTATGGATATGACTCTAAAGAGAGAGAGAGAGAGAGAGAGAGAGAGAGAGAGAGAGAGATAACCATCACCTGAGTATAGATCATGGTGCACAAGGCAATACTCCACATAAAATACTTCTATACATTTTTTAGGAAAACATATATTTTAAGGGAGCAAGAATATTGTATAAATTATGGGTTTGCAAGGCTAAAATAAATGATTTATAAGGGTTAGGATATAACCCCTTGTCCTAAAGTCATATACTGTTGGAACATCAAGCTTACACTATGCTTGAAGTGGATTTGATCTACATCAAAAACTATTGGTGGTTTACACTGAAGGAATATCCATTGGAGAGTTCTTTTACTTAGGCTCGTTTATTGTATTTTTTTAAAAGGCTTTTTTATGGATCTTTTACCATTGTAAAATCCTAGAGCTTTACACATGTAAAAGTAGAAAAAGAGAGCTAAAATTCCACAAATTTGAGGTGGTTGAGTTGCAATGAATAAATCAATCAATCACCTAAAAGTAGATCAAACTAGATCTTCACTTTTCCTAAATTGTAGGAAAGTGAATTGATTCCCTCCAACAACCTTTACTAGCTTCATTTGAATTCCAAATCCACTTGTAGACGTTGTGGAGAACTTCAGGATTCTATATAAAGACTTCAAATTACTTGTACATCACATGGAAGCAATATACATACAGTTGTGGCCATCATTGTCTTGCTCCTTTATTTTTCTGCATCATCTTCTTCACAATAAGGTTGCAGAGGCTATTGCTCTCTCTATAGATCTTCAAATTGAATGAGAGGTGATTGAAAATATATTAGTGTCTAGTTTATGTGTATACATTTTCAAAGCATTTGGTTTTGTAGATTGGGAGAAATCTCTGTTTTTCTATCTCGAGGTCTATCTATGTGCATTCCTGAAAAATAGGAGGTACCACTATTGAGTGTCTGATTCATTCCAAAAGGATATTTTGTTTATTTTTCGTACTCTTGTGCATTCTATACACTCAACCCTATGTGTATCACTCCTCCAAAAGGATGTTTTCTAATTTTAATCACACTAGGCGCTATTGGCATTTGAAGTTGATTGTCTCATCCAAAGATATAGTAAGTTTTTTGAGCTAGTCAATGCACAAACCTATCTGTTTTGTATCGAATCTTTGTCCTTGATGCTCCAAAGTACATGGTGTATTTTATTGCACTTATCGCATGCCTATAAGGTCTATTTGAGTCTCCATAATCTTAAGGGCTGGTCTTGTGTTGGTTGGCACGACCGAACTTCGTAGCTTCACAACTCACTTTTCTACCTCATACAAGCTTCTCCAAGTTCTTTGAGCAGTATCAAAGCTAAATCAAGATGGGCAACGGCTTTCCCTCCATGATCGAGAAGCTTGATTGACACAACTATGTGGCTTGGAAAATCATAGTGGAGGCCTATTTTTAAGGTAAAAATCTTTATGGAATTGTAGCATGTCATGAAGCTTTTCCTATTCCAAGATCCAAAGGAGGACCTATACTAGAGGAGACAAATAAGCTCACACTTTGGTGTGCAAGGGATGCTCAAGCAAGGTCGTACATACTAAACTCTATCTCTCGCTTTCTATTACCACATACTAGAGTATGCAAGACATCTTGAGAGACTTGGGATGCCCTAGAGACTTTCTTTTTTGCTAGTACAAAAGCAAGAAAGAATCATCTTTGGAATGAGTTCAACCAAATGAAGAAGACGCCTAAACAAACCATCATAGATTTTTTTACCAAGGTCAAGAAGGTTGCAGATTAGTTATCATCCATTAGAGATATTATTGAAGAAGAGGCTATCATGAGGCAAATTCTCAATGGGATTCGAAGTGATAAGCAATGGAAATCCTTCACCACAGCTTATGATCTCATCATGGATGTGGAAACTCCAAACTTCAACATCTTTCTTGGACAACTCCTCAATCAAGAGGCCAACAATGGCATAAAGGAAGTTAACTCCTATCATGGTAATTCAACTAGTGATCTTTATGTAGATAAGAAGGAGAAGAAGTTGAAAGGCAAGACGAAGGAAGAAGATGAAGAGGAGACTTCCCAAGCCAACTTCGCAAGCAAGAGCAAGTGGAAAGGGAAGAAGAAAGGACCAAAGCATGACAAAGCCAAATTTCAGATGGTTCAACCTTGTGCCATTTGCGATAAGACCACCCACACCACACAGAATTGCTCGTTCAATGGGAAGACCTAGAAAGGAACTAGAAGAGGTGGATATGGGAGCAATAGAGGTAGATGTGGACACAACGTCAGCAATAACAACAGAGGCCATAATAGAAGGGGCTTCAAAAATTATTCAAAAGATCAACCACATGAAGACTCATTGCTTCTTATGAATCTAATCCACATAGAAGGTAAAGCAGATGATCATTTGTTCTACATAGATTCAGGATGTTCAAATCATGTTGCAGGTAACATTGCTTTTCTATCTGATTTGGAAAGTCCAAAGCATAGACATGAAATTCAAATAGGGGATGACACAAAGCACAAAGTGGAGAAGATTGGTAACATCAAAGCTTCTAATCATAGGAAAAACGTTCTGAGTAAGGTTCTCTATGTAACCACTATCATTAAAAACCTAATAACTGTAGGCCAAATAGTTGAAAAAGGCTTGCAAGTTAGGTTCACCCAACATGGAGCTTTTTTGGAAGATCCATGTCAAGGATTTAAGAAGATAGCCAAAGGTGAGAAGCATGGTAGGCTCTTTACTTTTGAAGTAGGAGAAACCAAGAACATAGCTATATTCACTTTTGGGTCTCAAACCCTAAGTGAGCTTGAAGTGTGGCATAAGAGACTTGCTCATGTGAATGAAAGAACCTTGAAGGATATATGCAGGGATCAAAGTGTTCTAGGACTTCCAAGCATATCAAAGCAACACATGATCAAAAGATGCAATGCATGTTAGATTGGGAAGTCACAAAGACAACCATTCAATCACAAAGGCTACATACACAACAACTTAGTGGACTTAGTACATACATATGTATGGGGAGCAAATCAAGAACCTTCATTGGCAGGATCAAAGTATTATGTGTCACTTATTGATGAACATGTCAGAATGATCAAAAAGTATCTAGCACATGTGGAGAAACATATAGGTAGATCACTCAAGAATCTCAAATCTGATGGAGAGGGAGAATACTTCTCCGAAAAGTGTGATGAGTTCTTGTAGGATAAAGGTATCAAAAGGGAAGTGACTACCAGGTACTCTCCTCAGTTGAATGGAATTGTAGAGAGGAGAAACAAGATATTGGTTGGATCAGCCAAAACAATGCTTGAAGAGAAGAGGTTGCCACATAATCTTGGGGCAGAGACTATTTCATTTCAAATTTTGTATACCTTGTTGATAGACCACCATCCAAATCACTTCAAGGCATGACTCCTTATGAAGCATGGCATGGAAGAAAACCTAGTCTTCGACATTGCAAGGTGTTTGGTTGTTTAGCTAATATTCATGTACCATCACAAATAAGAGGTAAGCTAGATGAAAGGGCAACAAAGGTAGTGTTTATTGGGTATGACTCAACTCAGATGGGCTATAGGTTCTATAATCCTTCCACCAAGAAATTCACTAGAAGTAGATTTGTTGTGTTTGAAGAACACAGGTCTTGGTATGAGGAAGACAAACAAAAGGTAACTCTACCATATGATCTTGATTGTGATTCTCATCAATTCGGAAGCAAGCATGATACACAGTTCTAGGATCCAATAAGTGATACAAATGATGAGGAAGATGAAAGGGAAAAGGATTACAAACTATGGAAGTCAAGAGGCAAAGAAAAGATGCAGAAGTTTGGAGATTGCTCCAAGCAAGCAGCTACAAGATCAAATAAGAGAGAAGAAACAACCAAAAAGGTATGGATTCCACATTTGTTACAAAGCATTCAAACTACTTGGGAAAAGACTCAATTTTAGAGGAACCCACAACCTATGAAGAGGCAAAGGGAAACCCTAATTGGGAAAATGCCATGAAAGAAGAAATAGATGCATTAAAGGAGATGGACACTTGGGATTTAGTTCCAATATCATCTGATTAAAAGGTAATTGGTTGTAGATGAGTGTATAAAGTTAAAAGAAAATCAGATGGATTAGTTTGTAGGTACAAGACAAGATTCGTTTCCAAAGGATGCTCATAAACTCATGGTATAGAGTATGAGGAAATATTCTCACCAGTTGTCGAAGATGACTACAATTAGAACATTCATAAGTGTAGCTGCTGCAAGGAATTGGAGACTCCTTGAATTGGATGTAAAAAATGCATTTCTAAATGGTTGGATAAGTGAAGAGTTATACATGTCACAACCACCAGGTTTGAGAACCCTAATCATGCATCTTATGTTTGCAGACATAAGAAAGCATTGTATGGATTGAAACAAGCTCCTGGAGCTTGGAATTACAGGTTTGCTACATACCTTCAAGATCAAGGGTTCAGACCTAGCAACACAGATCCTTCTCTATACATCAAAAGTGATCATAATGAGTTTATCTATCCATGTGTATATGTAGATGA
This sequence comes from Ceratopteris richardii, assembly GCA_020310875.1. NCBI lineage: Eukaryota > Viridiplantae > Streptophyta > Polypodiopsida > Polypodiales > Pteridaceae > Ceratopteris > Ceratopteris richardii. The sequence continues at coordinate 178,035,293 of CM035410.1, forward strand.
TATTATTGTGACAAGTGATGATCTGAATGGCATTCAAAGGATCAAGAGACACATGCAAGAGGAGTTCAAAATTAGTGACTTCGGTAAGCTCACATATTTCCTAGGTATGCAGGTCATATACACAGGTGAAGGAATGTATTTGACTCAAAGGAGATACATTCACGATCCACTTCTTAAGTTCAAAATGGCGAACACTAAACCTACATGTACACCTTTGGAGATGAATCATAAACTTAGTGTTTATGATGTTGAGAAAATAGAAGAAATTCAATAATATCAAAGCTTGGTAGGTAGCTTGATATATGCTACTCATACAAGGGCATACATCTCATATAGTGTGGGAGTGCTTAGTCAATTCATGCACTCTCCAAGAAGTCCACACATGGATTCAACTAAGAGAGTACTTAAGTATCTCAAAGGTACAATCAATGAACTTATATTCTATCCTTAATCTTCATATTTGGATATCAAAATCTATTTAGATGCAGATTGGGTAGGAGCTAAGGATGATTGAAGAAGTACCTCTGGTTACTTAGCATTTGTAGGTTCAAAACTAGTGTCATGGAGTTTCAAGAAGCAACCAACAATTGCTTTATCCTCAACTGAAGTAGAGTATAGAGGTTTGACCATAGCAACTCAAGAGAAAATATAGTTAAAAGCTTTGTATACAGATTTGGGACTTGTGAGTTCCAAACCTCACATATTTGGAGATAATGTAAGTTCCATGCATCTAGAAGCAAACCCTATTTTCCATGCAAGAACCAAACACATAGACTTTCATTACCATTTCATCAAGGAGAAGCTCATGAGATTGACATTTCCTTTGTTCCAACTGAAAAGCAAGTAGCAGATATGATGACGAAGGCACTTGATGGAATAAAGCTTTGCAGACTTAAATCAATGGTAGGTATTCAACCTATTAGAGAATAAATATTCAAGAATACTTTAGCTTGAGGGGAAGCTCTTGGAACATCAAGATTACACTATGATTGAGGTGGATTTCTCTGAGAAAGCGATAATTACAGAAGACTCGACCTGCTAATTCCATAGATACTATAAGACCTCTCAAAATAGGGGCAATCGAAAGTCAATGAGCAATCACACCGGATTGTTTGTGTCAAGCCAAGAATATAGCTCAATAAAGAATGTTTGGATCACACCTCATTGCATCCTCTAATGATACGTTCACACCATCATAAATGGACTTAGGCTCAGTTCACATAAACTCACAACAGATTCTAGGTTTTCAGACGGCAACATCCTATTTAAAAGAAGAAAAACTTTTGGGCCCACCTTTGAATGAGATAGGCTTACATCCTAGAATCAGAGTTGTACCACTATAATAACAAATTTTCATTGAAAATTGCAATTGTTCAACCAATAATATCACGGATATTCTTTATTTCTAGATACTTCCTCTACCCTATGTGAATTTGAGCGGAGAAAAACTAGATAAAGTCGACAAAAATGTGCCTCAAAGTATGGCCCCACCTTATTCTTCCTTAAAATCATCTTCATGCACGCTCAATTAAACTTAAAGTTGGTAAAAAATGTTTGAAATAAGTATTAGAAGGCAATCAATAGTTTGAGAATTGACCCACTCCAAAATTATGGCAGATGCCTAAAAAAACCAAGTCCCTTGAGAAGTTCCACCTATTATGCACACACCTTGGTGAAGAGCTCTAGAAGTTTCTAAAGCCAAAAAGGAGGCCGTGCGAGAGCCCTGAATGCCCTATACCGGCGAGAGCATTGTTTATAAGTATGAGCAAGCATTAAGATTGATTGGAAAAAATGTTGACTATATTTAAAGAGCCCAAAACGGTGAATAATTGTTAGAAAAGAGAGTGGAGTATGTACCCAAATTGAGAGGTTGGAGGTTGGTTCATTGAACCACTTGGAAGGCACAGAAGGTAGCATGGAAGTCAAATTTTTTATGAGGTTCCCCTCATAGTTGTGCACAATTCAACATCTAAAGGTAGACTCCCCAAGCACTACAAGCTCAATATAGAAATACATGCCACTCTAAAGGTAGACTCCCCAAGCACTACAAGCTCAATATAGAAATACATGCCACTGTGCAAAGATAGGTGGAGAGGAGTCAAGGGGGGGGGGGGGGGGCATAGAGGCCCAAAAAGTGGGGAACATCATCCCCAACATGCCCTTGCGAGGAGCCCCCAAGGTTCCCCAAAGTGTCCTGAAGGTGCGTGAGAGGTTTCCAAATATGTCCCCAACAAAGCCTCGAAGAGCCCCCAAGAGCCCGCACAGAGGGGAAAAAATCCACCATTCCACTATCTTCAAGAACCTCAATATTCTCCTCCCTTTTTAGAACCTCAATATCCTCATTAGGAAGAGTTTTTTTTTTTAAGGAAGTTCGGCCTTGGCCTACTCTCTTGGAGTTTAATTTTTTAAAAAGGGAAGAAAAAGATACAAGTGAATGGACTAGTGCCCTTAGGACCCCCCGAATCCAACAAAGCAGGGGAAGAACTAGCGAGTCTAGAGAAAGTTACAAAGGAGGTTAGGAACCCTCGCGTCCCCCTCATGCGAGGCCCACTTGGATTTAAGCTTGTTGTTCTCGATGAGAAACACTTTATGATGCCTAAAGGGTGGGGACCCCTTGCAATTGGAGATTCCTTTGCCAAGGAGGAACACAGACTTCTTGATCCACCACTCTTTAGGAGGGTGTCCAAAATTATAGGCACACCACTCCCTCCAAATGTTCCAAAGGGTCTCCCCTCTAATAGTGTTCCACAATGCCATAGAGAACCCAATCGCTTTGCCCAGGAGAGCTTGCTTACAGGTTATTTGTTCCTGTAGACTCAAAATATTCCCAAGGGTTCTCCAGAGCCAAAGAGACTTGGGGAATGTGAAGAAGATGTGACCCAGATCCTCAATGCTATGATTGTTGGTGCATTTTACCCAAGCCTACATGCTTGATATATTTGATATTATCCTTATTTGTAAGTCACATGAGTAGCCATGTGAACACCTCTTTAAAAGAGTACATTTTATCTCTTGTATTTGGAAAAAGAAAAAAGGAAAAGAATGGCTTACCTCATGCATGATGTAAAAGCAAATTCGTGGCTCTAACTACCAAAACCACAAAATTTAGAGCTGAGGGAATCTCTCCTAACTTTGGGGATCACTTTTAGGTGGAGCCATTCGAATTCGAATTCAAAACTCCCTCCAAGAATAGCTATAAAAAGAGAAAGAAGGAAGAGGCGATTAGCAAGCCTTGTACGTGACCACTTCATGTCATTTTGTAGAGATTGAAGAGCTTACTCCATAGCTCTATCATTCTACTCCCATTGTGCAAAGATTCATTGCCAATGTGGTTGTAATCATATGTGAATCTATACATTTATCATCATCTACTTCTCTGTTTTGTTCTCTGTTATACTCACTCAAAGCAGTAACTTCAAAAGGTCATATCTCGAGTTCTACTGAACCTTTTTCAGTGATTTAACTTGAGTTGGATTATTACTTTTGGAGATATCTGCATTTTACTGCTTACTGGTCTATCTCTGCAGAGCCTCGAGAATTGTGGGGAGGTTCCAGAAATTGTTGAAACTTGTTCTCAGTGCTCAGTCCATCATTTGAAGTGTTTTAACTTGGATTGGGAAGCTTGATAAGTCTATTTGCTATTCCCAAAAGGAATTTTTCAAATTCTTACCAGGTTGAGAGCACTGTTCATTTTTTCCAGCAGGTGTATGTCCAAAAATAGCAAGTTTTGGGAGCTAGTCATTTCGCAACTAGTCTGTCTTGACTTAAACTTTTGGGATACATGTTCCAAAGTACTTGGCTGATATTTTGGTGGATTTAGGAAGCTCAAAGGGTCTACTAATCAACTCTGAAGTCTCAGTTGGCTGGTGTGAAGCTGGTTGTAGCGGCACCTACTCATCTTTGGATTGCATCCACCATCTCTCTTCACAATGATGGCATTGCTTGCACCACGATGGAGCCCCACAAATTTTTCTAGCTTTTAGATTGGTTCAGATACCACGGTGGAGAATGTTCCACATGAGAACCGCCTTTTTGATCTTGATGAGGGGATGTGAGATAGACATGAACTTCAAATCCCAACACAGCTTTGTCCAAGTTAGGCACCACTTCTTGTTAAGCATGATATGATAGTCCATGTTCACCTTGATTCTAGGAATTTTGGACAAGCAATTGCTGTTGTGCCAAATAAGACCCTCATGGCATGGTGGATCCCTCCCAATAAGGAGTCGGGTTTCTGATCGTTCCCAGGTGAGGCATCTGCTCTGAAGGAGAGTCCATTCTTTGTAGTTCACTCTTATTTTAGGGTCTATGTCCTCAAAGCTGATCCACTGGCTAGTTTCTTATTTCTAAGGGTATTTCAAAGGTCTAAAACTTGTTCTAGAGCCTCTTAACATTTTTGAGGTTCCAGGAATCCACATCCTTGATGTTCATGATCCAAAACCGGATTGATTCATTTTTCTGATATCGACCACCCATTTCCAACCTTCTCTAATTCCGATAAGTTGTTTAAACTTGTTCCAACTCTTCCATAGGGAGCAGCACACAAGATTCGAGCCTTTAGGGGAAAGCTGAATCGGGGAGAAAGGTTAAGGAGGCCCAAGTCCTTCCAACCAGGGAGGCCCACGAGCGTAATCACATTCTTGTTCTTGAAAATGAGCTTGGCCCAAGAGGTCTAATAGTTGCACCAAGCCCTGATGATCCATTTTGGTGCGAACTTGTCAGCCATGCCTTCAATATCCATAATACCCGGACCCCCACAATCCTTTTGGCTGATGCAAGTAGACCATTTAATTTTGCAAACCCCCCTTCTATTATAGTCCCTTGTCCAAAGAAAGTTTCTGCAAATTCTTTCCAATTTACTAAGCTCTTAATCCTTCGGTCTTCAGCAAGAGAAAGAGTAAATGGTTGAAGAGATGAGGAACGTATTAATTACCATGACACGCCCCGCGAGGTTGATTTGCATGCCCTTCCAATATGCTAACTTGTTGTGTAGTTTACAAAGGACCCAATCCCATCTCTGCTCCATTGAAACACCAAAGCCCATCGAGGTACCGAGTGGGCAGAAGACCAAACCCCTGGGGATAATTTGGCAACCATGGTCAGCCAACAGTTGGGGTGGCGATCCAATGGTGGCTCTAAAAGCAGTTTTCGAGTGGTTTATTTTGGAACCAAGAGGTTTTTAATTAAGGTTGTGTATGTGCATATTAAAAGTTCATAAAATAGAATATTAAAAATGCATATTAAAAATAGGAAAAAGAAGCCTAAATCCTAGGCGTATGTTGAATGCCAGGAAGGTCCGAATAGCAAAGAAGTAGCTCCCAATCAAGAGCTAAAAGACAATCCATGTCACTTAACATAGAATCCTGGTTGCTTATGAAGTCAATGTTCTAAAATAACTTTGAGTTCCAATGGGTGGCCCAAGAGTGATATGTGATGCTTGAAACGTGAATGGGTAGAACCGTTTGAGTAGACTCAAGTAGAATGCATTATGGATCTTCATTTCTAAGGGAGTTTGACTTTAAAAGTGACTCCATTGTAGTCGTCCAAAATCTTGTAAGGTCCATACCACCGACGACCAAACTTCGGTATGAGATTTGCACAGAGATAATATGAGCACTTAGAAGCACCAAATCACCTTCAGTGTAGAGCTGTGGTTGGCCTTGAGCATTATTCCTCTTGGTATAAGCATCATTATAGCTTTGTAGTTTGTTGCTTGGCACTTGTATTCGGATGCACCATTGCTCCAAAAATACATATGTATCTGGATCCATCACGTCTGGTTTGCCTCCCACAAAGACCATCGGGGTTATGACTTGTTTGCCGGTTGCCAATTCAAATAAGATTAACTTAGTAGCTGAGTGTGTTGTGCTATTGTATTGAAATTCCAAAACTTCCAAATGATCTATCAAATCCTTTTGATTCACCTCTACATAGGCCCTGATATAGTCCTCTATGCCTCAATTGAGGTGCTATTCCTACCCATCTCTTTGTTGATGATAGGCTGGTGAGAAGCCAATTTGCATGCCCAAAAATGTGAACAACTCATGCCACATTATGGTAAGAAAATGGCCTTATCTATTTGATATAATAGCCAACGAAAGATTGTGGTACTTCAATACATGTTTGAAGAAATGTTTTGCCACTTGAAATGAATTGAGGGATGGCTTGGCCGGAATAAAGTGAGTCTACTTAGAGAAAAAATCAACCACACACAGATAATGGTGAACACTCGAGACTTTCGAAGATCCAATATGAAATCCATGCTAATTACATTCCACGGCTACGCCAACAAGGGCATATTCACCAACAAGCAAGATGGATTGATACGCCTTGCTTTTACCACTTGGAAAGTGGGACATACTACACTACATCTTCATGCATATGAGGCTAGACAAAATGTTTTGCCAATATGTCATATGACGTATTTCGTCCTCCATGTATTACCAACTCACAATCATGTGTTTCCAAAAGTAATCTAAAGTATTGTGATAGCGATGCTTTTCAAAGAGCTCCACAAAGTTCCCTTGCAATATAAAACCGAGCTCTAGGCATCGCACAAAGTACTCCATAAAGAAGATACAGAATACATAAAAAACACATAGTACACAAAGAGCACAAACATACATTTCTTGGGTGTTACAAAATGTGGTCGAACGTGCAATATATGGCTCATCAGGCCACTATTTGTTTTATTAAAAAAATTATACAAAAGTTTATGGTGGCCACTTGGCCTTTCACATGGACACTAACGCTAACAATCACCCACTAAAGGCTAATATGGCCAAAGTGACTATGGAAGAAAAATGAAGAATGATAAAGAATTCCTAAGTGTAAGTATACAAACTATACACTATTATCACTCAAAAATGAGGTACCTACTCAGGTAGACCCATACCACAAGCAAGATGAGAAAACCACAATGCTTCCTTACATGCCTCACTTGTTGCAACATACTCCACTTTTGTGTTGGAAATAGTTGTTAATTCTTTAAGATGAGATCTCCAAGAGATAGCACATCCATCAAAATGAAAAATGTATCTTGATGTAGACTTTCGATTGTCTACACAACCAGCATAATCAAATCTTTGTTACCAATAATGGAAGCCTTTTCTCTACTTAAGCATAGACACTTGTCCTTAGTGCCACTTAGATATCTCAAAATCATCTTGATTGCTTCCTAATGCTTCTTGCTAGGATTAGACATATATCTGCTCAACTCCCACTATATATCCAATGTTTGGTCTCCTATCTACCAGAGCATACATGAGACTATCAACAATACACTAAAAGGAATTTTTGTCACAAATGCCTTTTCATCATGTGATTTGGGGTAATCATCCTTGCTCAATGTCACATATTTTGGTAAAGGTGTACTTCATGCCTTTCCACCTTGCATATTGAACATATGAAGTACTTTGTATATGTAATCACTTTGAGATAGGTATACACATCTTTTACTCCTACCAGAAAAAATAATCATGCCAAGAATATTTCTCGCATCCCCCAAATCCTTCATATCAAATGTCTCACTCAATTTCTTTTTGAGAAATGACAAGTTATAAGAGGAATTTCTATAATCTACACACCTTCTACAAAGAGAAATTGAGAAAATCCTTTAACACACATAATAAGTATAATTCAAATGTTAATGCAAAATTAGAACATACACTAAATCATGTTTTGCATTCATATTAGTAGCCTCTCAAGATGCAATAGTAGTGAATAGGATGAAATTTCCCAACTAAATGTGATTTTTATTAAAATAAATAATCCATTATATGAAAGAAGAAATTATACACATTCCTTGAAACACAAAGCACATTGTATGAACCTCAAATTCACTCATAAAAATCATTCTCAAGTTGAATAAAATCAATTATATTGACTTTGTAGACCAAAAAGAGCAACTAGTTCTACACATGGTTCAAACCAACTTATGGGAATCCAAAAAGGTGTACAAATATGCCATCAACCAAACAAGGAATGAAGAAAAAAACCAAGGTATCCACATTTAAAATCAACTACTATGACTCTAGTCACCCAAAAAAAACTAAAGCATACATATATGACTCAAAAGAATTTACAAACATCATCCAAGGTGAAAACGTTCAATTCAAAAATAAAAAAATGTGTGACATAACAAAATAAGGTTTAAACATACAAGGATAAACAAATTATGAATATCCACCAAAATATTCACATCTCTGGACACAACGAAGGATCTTCACTTGTTTGGGCATCAACCCATTTCTACATATACAATCATGAACACTTTGTGGACACATAATAAAGCATGTAAATTTATGGAAGAGATCCAATTTCTTCACTTGAACCACGACAGTAAGACATCAAACAAGATATACACATAAGGCAACTACCAATATGTGAAAATCAACCAAGTTTTTCACATTTGAGTGCACCAAACAAAGTAGATATACATGTCGACACCAATCAATATATCCACAAACAAATAATAACACCTAATTTAATAATATCAAATTATAAACATTTAGCCTGATATCCAATAAGAAAGACTAGTTCTTACCAAGAAACAAGAATAACATACACAAAGAATCAAAAGAAAATATATATTTGACATATTTAGTAAAAATAATTATTTGGTGGTTGTTATATGCATAAACACACAATCCCATGCATACATCCACACATAGTCAAAATAATACTCAAAATTCTTTGATGTAATCTTCAATATCATAAAATTGATAAGGATCACTTGAAAACATTCCATCATTTCCATCATGGATGCCATCTTCATTTTTTTTCAAATAAAATGTATATCCTGATTTCTTCCATTCTCATCACAATCACTATTGCATATCACATATTCTTTGAGAAGATTAAGAACAACCGAATCGCCCTTTCCTATCACATGTTATTTGGAATATTAAGAACAACCAGATTGTATGAAAGGATGTTTTGGAATTTTTAATACTTATAATGGCATTTAAATAATTATTATTGTGCATCATAACTTTTTATTCTACCTCTCGAACTATGTTCTTTTCATGAACATGGAAATATAGGCTTTCCCAAGTCATCATGAAAGTTAGCACCAAATGTAATGGCTACTCATTCAAAGTGGAGGACTTCTAATTTTGAATAAAAATGTGCATTCAATTAGCATGAAGATTGGCCATTGATAACTTTCCAATTCTCTTCAATCTCACTTACACACAAATTATAGTGAGCCATTCCTCAAAAGTTATGATAAATGGCAATGACCTAGAGAAGACAATTTTTGAGTCCATGTTTTTGCTTTTCGAAGTGTTCAAGCTTCTCAAGAAATCCCCAAGCACTTGCTCTAGATTGCCAAAATCCATCAATGACTTTATATTTCCTATATCACATGCAATTTGTCAAAATGTTTTAGTTAAGTTACTTTTTCAATTATTGTAAAAGTTAGATTTTTAACAATTTCTATTTTTTATTCATTTAATAACCCATATGATGTTGAAAAATATTAAAGATTATATTTATTAAAATTACATGATGTGTTATATAAAATCCAAGTGAATATGCCATCAAAGCTTCAAGTCTATCATAAAAAAAATAAAGCAAAGTTGTGTAAAAGCAAGACATGTAACTGTCCCACGATAGAACTAGTGTTAATAAGAAATTATATGGAGTTAAATAGTCCCCTAGAAAATGATACAAAAATCTTGATGTTTTTTTTAATTACTCAAGGTTTTCATAGAAGAAATGATGATCATTGTCTCTACACAAAGAGATGCTCAGATGGAAACTTGATATCTTGATACTTTATCTCGATGATATGTTGATTGTTGGCAAGTCCTCTGATAACTTGTCATTGCACAAAAGGAAGTTGAGTGAGAAATTTGATATGAAGGCTTTGGGGGATGCCAAAGATATTTTTGGCATGCGCATTACTCCTCATAGGAGTAAAAGATGTATATACTTGTCTCAAAGTGAGTACATATTCAAAGTACGTCAGAGGTTCAATATGCAAGGTGACAAGGCTTTGAGTTCACATTTACATACGTATGGGAAATTGAGCAAGGATGATTGCTCAAAATGAGATTAGGAAAAGAAATTCATGAAAAAAAATTCTTATCAATCTACTATTTTTTTTCTCATGTATGTTATGGTAGCTATATGACTAGACATTGCATTTGTAGTAGGATTTCTCAGGAGAGAAATGTTTTAATCTTTGCAAGAAGCATTGGGAAGTAGTCAACATGATTTTGAGATATGTGAGTGGCATAAGGACAAGTGTCTATGCTTGGGTAGATGAAAGGAATCCATTCTTGGTTGCATAGATTTTGATAATGTTGGTTGTGTAGACAATTGAAAGTGCAGATGAGGGTACATTTTTCACTTTAGTGGAGTTGCTATCTCTTGGAGATCTCATCTTCAAGAATGTACATTTGTTTCCACTATAGAAGTAGAGTATGTTGTAGCTAGTGAGGCATGTAAGGAAGTATTGTGGTTTTTGGGTCTTCCTTGTGATATGGGTCTACCTTAGCATGTACCTTGTTTGCTTAGTGATAGTAAAAGTGCCATTGCTTTCACTAATAATCACGTCTATCATGCAAAGACTAAGAATATTGAGGTGAGATATCACTTCATTAGATATTGTTGAGCCATTGAGCACATTATTTTTTAGTAGGTTCATACTAGAGAAAATGTTGCAAATGCTTTGATCAAAGCTCACCATAGGGTAGCTTTCGAAACTTTGTCACCTTGAGGTGTGAGGTATAGTTTGTATACTTAGACTCATGTATCTTTTATCATTGTTTATTATCTCCCATGATCACTTTGGCCATATTGGCCTTTAGTAGGAGATTGTTACTATTAGTGTCCATGCAAAAGGTCAAATGGTCATCACAAAGTTTTCTATATGTTATTTAATAAAACGTATAGTGGTCTCATCAGCCACAAACTATATGTTCGATCATATTTGAAAACCTAGGAAATTTATGTTCATCCTTGTCGTTCTGGCACTTTATTGTTGATTGTGAGGGCATCATTTCAAAGCTCTCACAAAACAAAATCCAGCATAGTGCATTGCCAATGCAACACTTCACCCACACCCATGAAGTTTGGTACAAGATTACGAGCAAATGTTTCACACTCAAAATTATTTGAGTGTGAAACATTTGGTTTCACTCAAATAATTTTAAGTGTGAAATGTTTTGTAGGTGCATCTACTATTGGGTAGATGCACATACCACTACAATATACATTATGAATAGAGCTCTCAAAGTATCTAACATTCTTCCACACCCTATGAAGCTTGTTATAGGAGGAAACCAAATGTTTCACACCTAAAAGTATTTGTATTGATACCCAGTGAGTTGAGAAGAAACCTAGATTCTAAGTGTTGAGTGTAGACCACCTCAATTCCCAAAAGCATCAAACCAAAATCGAGTGGAAGTATTGCAACGTATGAGATGCAAAACCAATAACCTTTTAGTGATAGGAAGACTAGACACATTGATGGACAAGCATGCATGCACACACAAATTGAGGCTATGAGTGAGTATCTCATGAAAGGAAAACACTTCCAAAACCTTAGTAAAACAAAGATGAGAAGATAAGTTTCTTATTTTATTTGGCAGAGAAGTAGCCTGGCTGCAGTACTTAGTGTAGTGCTTGGGCAAAAGGGAACTACTTAATGTAGTGCTTGGGCAAAAGGGAACAAAATGTGTCTGATGTTTTTCCTTGTTGGGTAGCCCTTTTTATGCAGAGTTAGTCGAAGAAAAATGGTGCAAGTGAGAAATGGCACTTAAAGTGGTGCTTAAGGGTAGTAAGCAAATCAAAGTGGTGCTTAAGGGCACTTAAAGTGGTGCTCAAGGGTAGAAATGGCACTTAAAGTGGGCTCAAGATTAGTTTTATACAGAGCCCATAACCATTATGAGTCAACTGCTCCATGAAAAGCAACGTGATTGCCTTTGAGTTTTGTCCTCCTTGTCCTGTAATCTTTCGCATACATGTAGTGTAATTTCTTGAGTCATGACCCCCCTAAAAGAGAACATTACTAACCAATAATCTTTATATACACGTGAGAGATGTTCTCTCCATACAAAATGCCACTAATGTGCTTGGGATATTGCCAAATTGCCAAGATGCATAGCCACATGATGTGATCCTACTGCTACGTACACGTGCAATGCATGGGAAATAGAATGCGGTGCAAAAAACGGAGGTCTTGACTAAGTCTGACACCTCCTCCTCCTATTGAACCTCATACGAAAGTCCATATTCGTCTTAAATCTCGGAATATTCTTGATATTGTTGCTGTGTTGCGATCTTAGACCCTCTAGGCATTCTATAGTTTGCCAAAACTGGTAATGCATACTTGAATCTGTTGACCGGCCAAATCTAGTGGGCAGTTGGTATCAGACAAAACGATTCTATCTGGTTCCCCATCCATGGCATCCGGAGTGTGGAATCTTGGAACATTCAGAATGCCAAGAAGTTATGGAAAAAAGGCTTCAAAAATTGGAAACATCTCTAGAAACAAGACACCAACCGATGGATCAACTTTGAAGATATTGACCCTAGCGTCAACATTTCGTACAAAGAATGGAACACTTTGCAAAGCAGATGCCTCGCCTGGAACCGCCACAAAGTTCGCCTTCTCATGGGACACGGCACGTGGAGCTTGCTTGGTATCAAATGGCACAATGGGAATAGCCTATCAAAAATCCTGAGCATCAAAGGAATGATTGACTATCATGTTAACCTCAACAAGAAGTGGTGGTTGTCATGGACGCGGCTTCGGTGGGACATGAAGTTCATGGCTATCTGGCTCCCCCTCATAGAAATCAAAAAGTATGTCCTCTTATGGCAAATTCTTCATCATGGAATCTGGACCAACCTTAAGGCTAGCAAATTTTGTGGGATTCCTCCCTAGTGCAAATGCTGCTAGTGGTCTATCGAAGATGTTCCACACATCTTCTTTATCTGCCCCAACTCCAACAGACTGTGGCAGACAGTTGGAAAGAAATTTAGACTTCAGAAACATCTCAGTTGGAAGCAAGCCCTGTTGGGAGAAGCAATCCGCTGCTCCGCGACTCTCTGGAATGCCATCAAAGGGGAGGTCCTATGGAAAATCTGGCGGGAAAGATGTGCTTTCAACTTCGGCGACTCCCCCAAAGAGTGGTCAATTGAGAAATCATTGTTCCTCCTTGGCAAAAGGATCGTTAACAGTAAGAAATCCCCCCCCCCCATCAGGCATCATCAAGTACTCCTTTTGATCAATAACAAGCTTAAACCCAAGTGGGCCCCACATGAGGGTGATGAGAGCATGATTAACCTTCTTTGTAATGTCATCTAAGCTCTGTAAAAGCTTCCCCTGCTTTGTGGGATTTGGGGGGTCCCGTGGACACTAGTCCCCTTCTCTTGTACTTTTCTTTATTTAATTCAAGTCCAGGAGAGTAGGTTATTGCCGAACTTCCTTTATATTAAAAAAAAGGAACCACGTTTTTAGAATCTCAATAAAGATCTCGATTTTCTTGGCACTTGGAGGTGGCATCTTTGGACAATTCAGCTAAAATTGTTTTTGTTTTGTGTAGGTGGCACATTTTGTCATAGGCGGGCCACTTTCATATAAAATGTTTGATTTAACTTTCATATGTAATGTGGCACGCTTTGTTTTCCCACTCGACGACTTCCTGAATGAAGCATCAACGTCAAGCGGGATTGATAGAGTCGATGAATGTATTTGATAGGCTGGTGGTGCCATCAAGGGAAAAGGATACCCCATGGCATGTGGATTGAGGCCGCTGATTTCTCCAATCTTTTGAATGGTCCAAAGTCGTAGAGACCCAAAGCTCTTACATAATAGGATATGGAGACATAGTTTTCCAAGCAAAGCCATTTTGTTGTCCAAATGTCTCGCATGTCACCATCTTCTAGTAGTTGTTTCCTTTCATGCAAGATACACCCCCTTTCAGACCCCGCAGGATTTGGCCTTTAAAATACTTTTTGGCAAGTTGTAATCAGGTATATTTTAATGCAATATTAATAGTTTAGATCTACTTTTAAATGTTTTTTCCCCTCCATTATCTACTGCTAACTCCTCCGATTTTGGATAATGACCCCTGCTTCCACATGTTTTGCCTACAAATTCTGTGAGAACTCCAATACTAGCACTAGTGTCAAAAGCATTTTTTAGTGTTCTCACCTTATGTTTAGTAGGCCATTCTTAAGACTGAATTGTCCTTACTCCCTCAGCAATTTATGGTCTTCTTCTAAAGTTTGATTGCCCCTTCCAATTATCACTCAACGCTTCTACTTTAAAGCTTTTCTTCATGCCCTATTGTCTCACAACTTAAGCCATTCATCTACAAAGTTCTTTTTTCTCCAGTGGAAAGTTTTTGATTGTGCCTATCAACAATGTACCTTGTAGAGAGTACACATGCAGAAGCAAAATGAAGAGTGTACTCACAAAATAAAAGAGTGTGAGACTTAAAAGTTAGTAGACCATGAAACGAGAAAACTCACATGGATTAGAGTGAGCTTGCCAAGAGCATGGAGTAAGCTCCCCAAGCTTCTAACCAAGTACAAAGTGGGGGAGAGGCTCTCCTTATATAAAGTTGGATGGCGCTCTCCAAAGTACATCATATGTGGGTAATTCCCCTTGAAAGAGAATGAATACACAAGTAGAAGCAAATGGCAAGGTACCCAGATACAATATAAAAAGGAAATGAAATGGAAATGGAGTGTCTCCTACATACAAAATGGAGATACACTCTCATATTCTCAACACCCCCTTTACAACTCTATTTCAAAGAGTATGGAGGTTGTTAGGGTACAAGAGAAATGTCCCACATGACTATAGGAGCAACAATGCAAGCATGAAAAAGAAAGTCTCCATGTGGAAATCCATAGCCTCCAAGTGAGATCGATAATGTGTGATCGCCAAGCACTCCATAAGATGTCTACCGGATGGATCAAGAAAATGCTCCATATATAGGCCACCAACGAGATACATGAATGGAACAAGACCTCACAAGAGGAGATCAATTCCATGTAGATAGATAGGATGACTCCATGTGGTATGCGTAAGTCTCGAAAGCTTTGACAATATCCACCATGGGATGTTTATTGCTCAGAAGTAGGTCTTGCAAGAATTAAATGTATAACATGAAGCATGAAATGCTAATCACATGGTAGAACATCTGTATGTTGTAGTACTCCGTGGAATGTACAAATTCCTCATATATATCCATAGGACTATGAAAGCCCCCTCTGAACCAAAAAGATGGCTCAGAAAAAAATTCAAATAAGTGATGTATCCAAGTAGATCCAAGAGTATCCTGTGGAGAATGGAAAGATGTTGCACTCCATGAATGGAACATTGTATGCCAAAAATGTTGTTGTAAACAGGGTAAGTGGACTCTCGAAGAGATGGATGAAAAATGAGGAGTCAATAATCCTGGACTAAAGCCTATTTGAAGCTAAGGGAAAATAAAAATCTTCCATGTTAGGATGGGAGGTGTAGCCATCTGAGGTGTAAATGGAGACTATATCCCTGAATCCTCATGCTCCAAAATTATAACATTTTTGGAAAGTCATTCACAAAGAGGAAATGGAATGACCACCCATTAAAGAGGAAATGGGAGGGTCAGGATCTTGAGAAGAATAAAAAAGGAATGAACACTTAAGATTATTCATCAAAAGTGAAGTCTCTAGTAACTATAATTGAGTGACTCTTAGGATCATATAGTTTGTATGTCTTCTGATGGTCACTATAGCCAATGAAAATGTATTGCTTAGGCTTATCATAATCAAGGCCTTCCACATCCGCATCAATACCAAAAACATTAAAATATCTCATATTGGATTTCCTCTAAAAACTAAGCCTCGAATGGGGTTTGTTTCTTCAAAACATGTGAGAACCCTCTATTAAGGAAATGTATTGGTGTATGTACAGCTTTAGCCCCAAACTTATGTGGATGTTGCTTCTGATGAAGCATAGTCTTGGCCATCTATAACACACTTTGAATACTTTGTAGAACAATATCTTGAGTATCCTTCTTAGCTTGGTACATAATACCTATTTTAAATACTCTTAGAAATTATGGTTGACAAAGCCACTATCTCCATCTGATATCATGGTCTTTAAAGAACTTGGAAAATCTTCTTGAACTATCTGTATCCACTCCTTAAGCTTCAAAAGTGGATTCTCTTTATGTTTTAATAAATAAACCCAAGTGTACCTAGTGGATTCATCTACTATCAAGAAGAAGTAAAGTGACAACTTAGTGATGGTGTATGCATAGTCCACAAAGATTGGTATGAATTAATGCTAAGGGTTTAGATGAGGAAATGGATGCTTCCATAGGGAAAGGGATAAATATATGCTTAGCACATGCTTGATAGTTCAAATCTGCTTGTGGGATTTTGGGTAAACACTTGACAAGATGACTTGAAGAGATCTTTGTTAAGTAGGAGATGTGTAGGAATCATAAATGCCACAAGCTAAAGCTTGAATCCTTGGCCATGAAACTTGAAAGCTTGTAGAGTCCTTTTTCTTTAAATCCTTGAGCTATGAATTCTTTGGATGTTCGATCGATGAATCAAAATTTTTCATCATCAAATTGCACTCTCATGTTGCCCTTAGTATTGGCCTTCATTGAGAGAAGGTTCTTACAAAGGCTTGGTACATAAACAACATCTTTAAGTGACTTGGTCTCACTTTTTGACTTTATGACATGAACTTTGGCTCTTTCTTGAATCTCAATGCACTTATTATCTCCAAGATAAACTTGTCCTTTGTGCTCTTGAAACTCATGAAAGTCTTCTTTTCCATTTCATATGTGCAACATACATATACACACACATACACATACATAGACATACAAGCACATACATAACACACGCACATACACATAGACACACATACACATAGACACACATACACATACATACACATACATAACACACACATACACACATACACACACATAAAAACACATACATAACACACACATACACACACATACACACATAGATACATACATGCATACACATATATACACACACATACTCACATATACATGCACACACATATACATACATACACATACACGTTGTGAGCACTAGCTCATGAAAAGAAAGGCTTGCAAATGATGTATGTGCAACTCTCCTCCCATCCTTTATATTATTTTGTATTCTAAAAATAGCAATGATCTCGAATGATCTAGTGCTGCCATGTGGCCATAATGCAACACTCATCCCCATCACTACTAAATATCTTAGGATCCCTCGAGCTTGGGACCTTGGCTATGCCTGCCCTTGTCCCACACACACACATGCAGTGTTCTCTATAGAACAATGTTTGATACTCTCTCCCCCTTCTGAAGATCATTGTCCCAAGTAGATTCAGTAAGGGATAATACTCTCCACGCTACTAGATACTCCTTGATGACATGGTTTCTCAACCGCTTTTATCTCCAATTTAGTATCCTTTCTAGAGAATGATATCTGCTATCACTTTCCTACAAAGAAACAATACCCTCTATTAGATTATCCTCCTTGAAAATATACTTTCTAAGTTTATTGACATGAAACACTGGACGGACTATACAATCTAAAGGAAGCTCTAATCCGTATGCAACATCACTTAGCTCATTTACTATCTTCCAGGTCTAGAAAACCTTGGTGAAAGCTTACTACACTTCCCTGTGGATAGTGAAGTAGATCGAACTGGTACCTAAAGAAAGACTCTATATTCCTCCTTAAAGGATCTAGGAGATCTATTTGTGTCAACATACTCTTTGGCCCTATCAGCTACTTGCTTCGTCTTTGCTTTAGCTATTTTGAGATTTTCTTGGAGGTTCGCTACGAATTTTGGAGCACTAGAACATTTCTTTGGCATTCCTGTGGTACTAGGATCAGTGGGATTCATGACATAGCTCATCTCAAAAGGAGACTTCTTATCACCTTGTGAGGCCTATTATTATTATAAGCAAACTCTACTAGTGGCAAATAACTATCCCAATCTGTATGTCTCTCAGACACATATGCTCTTAACATGTCCTCTAGAATCTGGTTGACCCTTTCGGTCTGAGCATATGTCTGTGGATTATCACCACTACTCATCTTTAATTACACTTTCCAATTGTTAAATAGAAACTTCTAGAAGTGTCTTATGAATCTCACATCCCTATCTGAAACTATGGATGTAGATAACCTATGCAATCTAAAGACATGCTAGACAAACAATTGACATGTTGGATTAACAACTCCTCCACCTATGGAGCCTCTATCATCTCCTGCGTGGGTATGAAATGAGCCATCTTGCTCAATCTATCTACCACAACTAGGATAGTATCCCATTTCCTTTGGATCCGTTGTAACCCCACTACAAAGTCCATGGATACTCTATCCCAGTTATGATTTGGAATTTGTAAAGGATGCAAAAGACATTGTGTCTTTATCCTTTTTGCCTTGTCAACTTGACACATAAAGCATTGTTGAACATAAGTGTGGACATCTTTAGCTAATCCAAGCCACCAAAATGTTCTTCTAACAAGCTATATTGGCTTGACAACACCACGATGCCCTAAATAAGGAACATCATGGTTATCATGCATGACTTTTCTTCTCAAATCGCGTGAATCTAGTATGCAAACCTTTCCTTTCTATTTGACTATTCCATTCTCTTTTGAGAAATTGGAATATGGACTAGACTTATTTGCTCTGTTAAACAGCTCAAACTACCTCATCTCCTATGATAGAGTCATCACTGATGGCTCAAATAATCTGTAACAAATGTGGATCTTCCACCTATGCTTCTTTTATTTCTTGAAGCAATGTGATTTCTAGAACTATAAAGCTCATTTGATACATTATCTATGATAATGCATCAACTACTATATTCTCTTTTCCTCTTCTATACAGGATTTCCATGTGAAACTCCTACATGAGCTCAACCTAACGAGCCTGTCTGCCTCGAAGATCTGGTTGACTACAAAAGTACTTGAAAAGTTTGCACCATAAAGATAGTGTCTCTAGACTTTAAGTACATGCACCATTGCATACAACTTATATTCATGCACTGTCCAATTGTGTTGTGGACTTCTCAATTTCTTGCTTTCAAAAGCTTTTGTCCTTCCATCTTGGCTCAAAATTGCCTCAATGGCTATGCCACTAGCATTTGTCTCCAACTCAAATGGTTTCTAAATAACTTGTTTTAGAGTATTAAAACTAGCTTGTTGCTCTTGGTTCCATGCAAATGGAACTTTGCCTTGAAGCAAGTTCATCATAGGTGCTGCTATCGACGAATAAGAAGAGATGAATTTTCGATAAAAACTAGAAAGTCCTAGAAATGATTGTAAGTGGTCCTCATCGTGAGGAGTAGGCCAAGCTAAAATAACAAAGACCTTCTTGGGATCCATCTGGATCCAATTGACCAATACCACATGCCCTAAATACTCTATCTTCGAAAGAAACAACCGAGTCTTCTCCAGATTTTCATACAACTAATTCTCTTTTAATACATTCAATACTAATCTTAAATGAGTTTCATGCTCATTCACAATCCTGATATACAATAATAGATCATCTACAAATCCACAACACACTTTCCCATGAACCATCATAGAATATCATTCATTAACATCATAAATATAGCTAGTGCATTCGTTAAGTCTTCTCCAGATTTTCATACAACTAATTCTCTTTTAATACATTCAATACTAAACTTAAATGAGTTTCATGCTTGTGAAGAGATGGATAGGTATGTGTTGAAGATGAAGAGGTGTTGCAAAATCTTTGCTCTACACTAGCCAAATGAACTCCAAGAGTAGATGGTGGGCCCTTTTAGCTTGCCAATGGATGTATTAGACACCCTATGTACCTTGGAAGATCACTCTCAAAAAGATAGATCAAAACAGATAAGTTGGAGTTAGCTCAGAGGTGAAAACTTGCTATTCTTGGTTAATACACCTGTCCAGTGTTTTACATAATTCTCTGAGCACAGCAGCAATTAGATTAATTCCTCTTGGGGAAGGCTAGGTAGCTTAAAGAGCTAACTTTAGAGAGTAATCTCATAAAAAATAACAAACCACACACTGAGAATGACTTTTAACAAGTGATGACATCATCCCGATTTTCACGGGCTGCTACAGAAATAGACTAGTGAGTAGAAAAATTAACATAACTCAAGATGTAAGAATCCAATGATCATGAAAATTTGTATGCTTATACTAGACAGTAAGTTGAATCCAACAAGCTTAAAATCACTGAATTTGGATGAGTAAACACTGAGAAATGACTCTGACAAGATGACTGAAAAAGTCGGGTACCTGACAGAGAAGTGAAGATGAACATACCCTGTTGACTTCAAATGAACATA
The DNA here is from genome assembly GCA_020310875.1 of Ceratopteris richardii. Taxonomy (NCBI): domain Eukaryota; kingdom Viridiplantae; phylum Streptophyta; class Polypodiopsida; order Polypodiales; family Pteridaceae; genus Ceratopteris; species Ceratopteris richardii. The sequence continues at coordinate 178,055,643 of CM035410.1, forward strand.
ACTGAAGATTCCAACATCCAAATGACATGAAAATTTGTGAGCATATAGTAGCCTTATAGAGATAACTTTACCAAGTTAAATCACTGAAAATGATGAACCAAGTGCAGAGAAACAATCTCTGCAAGCTGACTGAGAAAAACTGAAGTAATGGCAGTGAGTAGTACACATCACAAGAACATGGAAAGATGAACTCAAATAATCATGAAAATGAAAGTATATTGCTTGTACAATACAATGACTTACTGATACATATGTGTGCCTTGTAATCACACCTTGATATGGCATAAAGCTCAGCTCTTTGAGGTCTTCACATAGGTCTCTCTAACCACGACTAAAACTGCCATCTATTTATAGTTGAGTTTGGGAGGCTAACTTCCCTCAATCACTCTCCAATCAATCAATGATTGATTTGATTCTCTACCTACCACAAATCACGAATTCGTGGCTCCTCTTTCCATTCTTGATCAAGTGGACTCAACCACTTAATATTCTCTTACTTTTACATTAAGTAAACTCTTCAAAAGTTACAAGAGGTAGTTCACAAGTGAACTTTACATAGTCTTCATTTTAAGGCTTTTTCTATGACTTTGTGGGACTCAAGCCAATACTTAGGCTTGTCATAGACTTGCTCCAACAGCTCCCCCTCAAGCCAAGTATGCTTGAGGTCTTCAATCTTCCAAGATTACCTGCAAACCAATCATAGCCTTGAATTTGCAAAGCTTTGTACCATCCAATGCTTTGGTTAGAATATCTGCACATTGTTGATGAGTGGACACATATGATATTTGAATCTCTTTGCTTAGAACCTTCTCTCGTACATAGTGATAATGAACTTCAATATGTTTAGTCCTTGCATGAAAAATAGGATTAGCAGCCAAATGAATAGAACTCATATTGTCACCAAAAATAGTTGGAGTTCCAAACTCCAATCCAAGATCTTTGAATAATGTCTTCATCCACATAGCTTCTTGTGTAGCTATAGCAAGACCTCTATATTCAGCTTCAGTAGAAGAGAGAGCAACTGTGGGTTGCTTCTTGGATGACCATGAAATAAGCTTTGAACCTGCAAAGGTAAGATAACCTGAAGTGCTCCTTCTATCTTCCTTGGAGCCAGCCCAATCTGCATCAGAAAACAGCTTCAAACCTAAATCAGATACATAAGGATAGTAAAGTCCTTCATTTATGGTTCCTTTGAGATATTTGAGTATCCTTTTGGCAGCATCCATATGTGGTTTCCTTGGTGTGTGCATAAATTGGCTTAGCACACTCACACTGTAACATATATCTACTCTTGTCAATGTGGCATAGTTGAGACTACCCACTAGACTTTGATATGATGTGATGTCCTCTATGAGTTCACCTTCATGTGAGCTCAATTTGTGATTAACCTCCATTGGAGTACCTGCAATCTTACAATCTTGCATCTTGAATTTTGCCAACATGTCCTTAATGTACTTTCTTTGAGTGAGAAACAAACCATGATCTTTGTAGACAACTTCCAAACCTAGGAAGTAGGTAAGTGAACCCAAATCACTTATCTTGAACTCTTCTCTCATCTGATCTTTGATCTTCTTCATACCATCTGCATCATTTCCTGTCAATATAATATCATCTACATATACAAATAGGTAGATGACCTCGGAATTACTCTTTTTAATAAAGAGTGAAGGATCTGCTTTGCTTGGTTGAAAGCCTTTGTCCTGCAAGAATGAAACAAGCCTGAAATTCCAAGCTCTTGGAGCTTGCTTGAGACCATACAATGCTTTGTTAAGTTTACACACATAATCAGGATAAACTTGATTCTCAAAACCAGGTGGTTGTGCCATATATACCTCTTCTGTTATCCAACCATTCAAAAATGCATTCTTTACATCTAGTTGAAGTATCTTCCAATTCTTGGAAGAGGCAATACTAAGCAAAAACCTAATAGTAGGCATCTTTGCCACAGGAGAGAAAGTCTCCTCATAATCAATTCCCTGAGTTTGTGCAAAGCCTTTTGCCACAAGCCTTGCCTTATACCTGTTAATTGAACCATCAGAATTTTTCTTGAGTTTATAGACCCATCTTGAGCCTATTACCTTCATGGATGAAGTCTTGGGCACCAAATCCCAAGTGTTGTTTTCCTCAAGTGCTTCAATCTCTTCCTTCATTGCATGCTTCCATTCTGTTTTTGCTTTGGCCTCTTCAAATGATGATGGCTCCTCTTGGTTTATGTCCTGTGCTATGTAGATAGAATGTTTAGTTACTAATGAGGTGTCAAACCCATACCTTTCTGGTTTTTTCTTTTCCCTCATAGATCTTCTTAGGCCATGATGTGATGATTCTGCCTCATGTCCAAGTTCCTGCAATTTTGCTTTACCTTTAGACTTCCATGCTTTGATCTTTTCCATCTGACATTCTTCATCATCCTCTGAGGTGTCTTGTTCTTCAATCTTTGATTGTTCTCTACCAAGCTTTGGAAAATCTTCTTCAAGATCATATGGTAAATTGACCTTCCTGCATGAATCTTCATACCATGAATTGTTCTCATCAAAAACTACATCTCTGCTTACCAAGAATCCTTTGTTGGTAGGGTTGTATAACCTGTAGCCCTTTTGATTGTTGTCATATCCAATAAATACACACCTTTCTGCTTTTGGATCCATCTTGCCTCTAACCTGTGAAGGAACATGAGCAAAAGCAATACATCCAAAAATTTTACAATGATCTAAACTTGGTCTTCTTCCATTCCAAGCCTCATATGGAGTCATCCCATCAAGGGATTTTGAAGGCAACCTGTTAATCAAGTAAGTGGCTGTAGATACAGCCTCAGCCCATAAGTAATTAGGTAAATGCTTTTCATTTAACATAGACCTTGCAGCTTCAACAATTGTCCTATTCCTCCTTTCTGCCACTCCATTTTGCTCAGGAGTGTACCTTGTAGTTACCTCTCTTTTGATTCCTCTTTCTTGAAGAAAAGAATCAAACTCATGGGAGAAGTATTCTCCCCCTCCATCTGACCTTAGCCTTTTTAGTGATTTACCTGTTTGATTCTCCACAAGAGCCAAATATCTTTTGAAACATGAAAAAACTTCATCTTTGTGTTTCATAAAGAATAGGATAGTCCATCTGCTGCAATCATCAATAAAGGAAACATAATACCTTGATCCTGATATTGAAGCTTCCTTGCTTGGTCCCCATACATCTGTATGAACCAACTCCAAGAGATCTCCATGCATATAACCTTTCTTCATGAATGGTAACCTGTGAGAGTTTCCAAATTGACATGCACTGCACTTATAAATCATATGTTGTTTTGACAAATTAGGAAGTCCAAGTACACTTTGGTCCCTGCAGATTTGCTTTAATGACCTTTCACCAATATGTGCTAACCTTTTGTGCCATACTTCCAATTCTGTGAGTGTCTGACTACCATAATTAAAGAGAGCAATGTTTCTAGTGTCCTGTAATTCAAATGTGAACAATCTACCTGTCTTTTCACCTTTTGCAATTCTTCTGAATCCTTGACTTGGATCTTCAACAAATGCTCCTGCTTTTGTGAACCTGACTTGCAACCCTTTCTCTACTATTTGCCCAACACTTATCAAATTCTTTGTTATGGTAGGGACATAGAGTACCTTACTGAGTAGGTTGATGTTTCCATCAGGTGCTTTGACATTGCCTATTTTCTCCACAGGATGTTTTGTATCATGTCCTGTTTGTACCTCATGCTTATTCCTTGGATCTTCTAAATCTGATAGGAGTGCCACATTTCCTGCCACATGATTTGAACAACCTGAATCTATGTAGAAAACATGCTCATCAGATTTACCTTGTGGCATAGCCATGTTCATGATCAATAATGAATCCTCTTTGTTTGAGTCTTCTGTGTAGTTATTGTAGTCTCTCCTTCCTTTGTAGCCTCCTTGATAGTTTGAATGATTGTAGTTGTTGTAGTTGCCATGGTAGTTGTTGAACCTTCCTCTTGAGTAGCCATAACTTCCTCTATTGTATCCTCTGCCTCTTTGATTCCTGGAATTCCTAAAGCAATTTTCAGTTGTATGATTAGTTAATCCACAAATAGAACATGAGTTGGAGTCTTGGGATCTCCCCCTGCCTTGTCTACCTCCTCTTCCTCTACCTCTGCCATGTCTTCCTCTACCTGCATAGTTAGCTTGATATGTACCTGCTTCATCATCCACTTTCTTTGCCTTTCCTTTGTTATCTTTAGACTTGCTTTTATCCGTGTATAAAGCTGAAGATTGATTACCTTTAGAGCTTTCTCCATTTTTGATAAGCTTTGCCTCTTGAGTAAGTAATTGTCCAATGAGTGTGTTGAAATCAGGTACATGCATGTCCATGTACAAATCCATAGCTGTGGTGAATGCTTCCCACTTGTCATCTGCCTTCAAGCCATTGATGACCTGCCTTACAATTTGCTCTTCATCTATTACCTCTCCAATGCTTCCCAACTGATCTGCTATGTCCTTGAGCTTTGTGACAAAATCAGTCACATTTTGTTTGGGAGCCTTCTTGAGAGTTGTGAAATCCAGCCATAGTTGATGCTTCCTAGCTTTAGTACTTGAAGCAAAGAAAGCTTCAAGTGCATCCCACACTTCCTGAGATGTCTTACAACTTCTAATGTGAGGCAACAAAAAATCTGAGATAGAGTTGAGGAGATAAGACCTTGCAAGTGCATCCTTGGAGCACCATGTGCTCAATCTTTCTTGCTCTTCTTGTGTTGGTTGACTTTTGTTCCTGAAACTTGGCATAACTTCATCTCCAGCCACATAACCATATAAACTTCTACCTTGGAGATAAGCTTCCATTCTTAATGACCAAGCTGAGTAGTTACCTCTGTCCAATTTGTCAATTGATGAAGGAAATCCATCTGCCATGTTGTCCAACCTTGCTCTGATACCACTGTGAAGAGATGGATAGGTATGTGTTGAAGATGAAGAGGTGTTGCAAAATCTTTGCTCTACACTAGCCAAATGAACTCCAGGAGTAGATGGTGGGCCCTTTTAGCTTGCCAATGGATGTATTAGACACCCTATGTACCTTGGAAGATCACTCTCAAAAAGATAGATCAAAACAGATAAGTTGGAGTTAGCTCAGAGGTGAAAACTTGCTATTCTTGGTTAATACACCTGTCCAGTGTTTTACATAATTCTCTGAGCACAGCAGCAATTAGATTAATTCCTCTTGGGGAAGGCTAGGTAGCTTAAAGAGCTAACTTTAGAGAGTAATCTCATAAAAAATAACAAACCACACACTGAGAATGACTTTTAACAAGTGATGACATTATCCCGATTTTCACGGGCTGCTACAGAAATAGACCAGTGAGTAGAAAAATTAACATAACTCAAGATGTAAGAATCCAATGATCATGAAAATGTGTATGCTTATACTAGACAGTAAGTTGAATCTAACAAGCTTAAAATCACTGAATTTGGATGAGTAAACACTGAGAAATGACTCTCACAAGATGACTGAAAAAGTCGGGTACCTGACAGAGAAGTGAAGATGAACATACCCTGTTGACTTCAAATGAACATAACTGAAGATTCCAACATCCAAATGACGTGAAAATTTGTGAGCATATAGTAGCCTTACAGAGCTAACTTTACCAAGTTAAATCACTGAAAATGATGAACCAAGTGCAGAGAAACAATCTCTGCAAGCTGACTGAGAAAAACTGAAGTAATGGCAGTGAGTAGTACACATCACAAGAACATGGAAAGATGAACTCAAATAATCATGAAAATTAAAGTATATTGCTTGTACAATACAATGACTTACTGATACATATGTGTGCCTTGTAATCACACCTTGATATGGCATAAAGCTCAGCTCTTTGAGGTCTTCACATAGGTCTCTCTAACCACGACTAAAACTGCCATCTATTTATAGTTGAGTTTGGGAGGCTAACTTCCCTCAATCACTCTCCAATCAATCAATGATTGATTTGATTCTCTACCTACCACAAATCACGAATTCGTGGCTCCTCTTTCCATTCTTGATCAAGTGGACTCAACCACTTAAGATTCTCTTACTTTTACATTAAGTAAACTCTTCAAAAGTTACAAGAGGTAGTTCACAAGTGAACTTTACATAGTCTTCATTTTAAGGCTTTTTCTATGACTTTGTGGGACTCAAGCCAATACTTAGGCTTGTCATAGACTTGCTCCAACAATGCTCATTCACAGTCCTGATATACAATAATAGATCATCTACAAATCCACAACACACTTTCCAATGAACCATCATAGAATATCATTCATTAACATCATAAATATAGCTAGTGCATTCGTTAAACCAAGTGGCATGACCAAATATGCATAATGCCCAAATGGGTCCTCAAATTTGTCTTATGTACATCATGATCTTTTATCCTAATCTGATGGTAGCCACTCTTTAAATCTATTTTGCTAAATACAACCGTGCTACCTAGAGCATCTAAAAGATCATATATCATGGGCATGGGATATCTGTGTCTGATAGTAATCTTCTTAAGTGCTCGATAGTCGATGCACTTCCTATAAGATCCATCTTTCTTCTTCACAAGAAGAACTAGTGCTACAAAGGGCGAATAGCTAATTCTAATCAGCCCTTTCTGTAGGTATGCATCCATGGCCTTGTGCAATTCAATCTCCTCCTCAAGGTGCAATTCAATCTCCTCCTACAAGCTCATTCTAAATGGTGGCCCAGTGGTCGGACTCGCTCCTGGTACTAATTTGATTCTATGCTCAATGTTCCTACAAGGAAGCAAACCTGGAGGTAGTTCTTTCAAGAATAACTCTTGGAATTTTTCTTTTACTTTCTATGAAAGTGTTTGAGCATTCCAACTAGAGTTTCTGTGACTGCATGAATCCATCATAATACACAAAATAAAGAAAATCAATATACTTGCAATCAATCTTGAGCAGCTTGGTAGCAGTTACCAAGTGCGTCTCTTAGAGATCTCGCTCTCCGTGGATCAGTAGTTGCCTCCCCTCATGCTCAAACTAGTACACATGCGATGCAAAGTCAATGACTGGTCATTTCCTAGCATGCCACTTCTTACTTTGCACTACATCAAAATGTGCCAGTCTAGCTATCTCAAAATCTAGTATGTCCTCATAGGACTGGATCTGAATGGAGAAACCAACAACTCGCTGATCCCATATCTCACTTCCCTTCCCATCCGCTAACTCTATTGTGTAGGCATACTCCGACTGCAAAAGCTCTAGATTTAGCCTCTTGAATGACTAGTCGAGAACTAATCACATTATGTGTTGATCTAGTGTCAAAGAGTACCTTGAAAGGTTGTCTTGCAATGACTTCCCTCATGACAACGAGTTATGTATCTAGAAAGTGATATCCTTTCTGTGCCATTGGCAAAAGCACAACATCTAGCACAGTAGGGACCTTCTTCATGATCGTCATGGCCACCATGGGAGATGATATCTAGGATGGGGAATCTCCAAAGTCCTCATCTCCATCACTCCCTGCCTGAGTGAGATTAATAACTATGGTGGATACTATTTCCTTTTTCTTAGGAAAGTCCTTGAAAAGGTGCTACCCTAGACACCCATAACATCACCCCTCTTTCATTGCCTTCTCTTTTTGTTAAGGGGTAAGAGTAGACTTGTTATACGCTCTCTCAGCCAGAGCAGACACTTTCATCTTCCCTCTTGAAACTATCTTGATCATATGCACCTGCATAGCCTCTCTAGAATGTTGTGCACTAATCGAGCCAGGAGTAGATGTGTGGGAGGGTCGGCTTACCTTAGTTCATGAGGACCTCTGACCCTCGGAGCATGTGCCCCTATGTTCCTCCTCATAGACTAAAGCCATTTCCATGGTTTGTGCCAAGGAATGATATCTCTCCTTTGTCACCAAAGTTCTAATGGTTTCTCTTAGTCCCAAGACAAATTTGTGGACTTGAAGAAACTCAAGGATAGTATCAGGTACTTTAAGAAGTGCATCTCTGTACTTATCTAAGTACTCCTAAACAATATGATTCTTCGGACTGATGAAGAACCAAGTGTCTAGCACTCAAGTCCTCTCATTAGGTGGTATGAAGTTATTATAGAACAAGACCTTGACCTGATCCCTAGTCATCGGCTCTTTCCTAGATTGTTTGTTGGAATATTTCTCTTCCAAATGCACAACAAGAAGCTTGGACCCTTCCCAAGACCTATCTACCCTCAGACCAATACTCACTAAAACTAGTATATCTCACAATTCCCGAATTCAATTCAAAAACCCTTTTAGTCATAGAAACTAGACAATAAGGGCTTTCTAATGAGCTATGAACCACTAGATTTTGACACCTGTAGACCTGTCAACGGAGTCACACACGACAACCCAATTTTTCTAGTAGGTTTTGAGATAGAACAGCAAACAACAAAATAGCAATATCTCATAGTCCAAAAATCTTTTTGGAATAGAATTCTTGATTTATAAGCTTTCCATCAAGTACAAGAACACACAGAATGGAGCTTCCTACAAAGAGAAATTGAAGTCCTAATAGGTTGTTATAGAAATGGAGCACCCTTTGGAAGGGGTAAGAGAGATATACAAGAGAATAAGAGCATCTATGAGAGCCTATGGCTCAATGGCACATATATATGCAGCACCCCAACTTCCTAGAATCCACAAACACCTTGAAAGAGCTTGGATGGTATTTATATAGCCATGAGATCCTTCTATGACTGTTCATATGTCTTCCATGTCTCTTCACATGCCCTCCTTGTCTCTTCACTTGCCTTGTGACTTTGTCTCTTCATTGGAGTGGATTTTGGTGGTCCAATGCCTCTTTTTGGATAAGGTTGCACCTTCAACTTTGTACTTTGACTTTCCTAAGGTTCAAAAGCCTTCAAATGGAGTTATTTTATGAAAAGAAAAACTTGAGCTCACCCTAGATATGCATATCTCTTAACACTCACCCTCAAGCTCAAGTTTCTTTTGCATTTGAAGTTGGTTCCTTGAGTTGTATGGATTGCTTCAGCTTAGCAAGCTTTCCAGCATCTAAGAACTTTGTTAGTAGATCAGCTACCTGGTCCTTTGTACTTACATGATGAATATCCACTTGCTTTTCAAGCACCTTCTCCCTTATGCAATGATAGTGGACTTCGATGTGTTTGCTCCTTGCATGAAACATAGGATTGTTTCCAAGATAGATGCTTGATATATTATCTCCAAACAAAGGAACTGATCCAACCTGCACATTCAAGTCTTTCATTAGCTTTTTCATCCACATTATCTCACAAGTAGCTTGGGTTAAGGCTCTACATTCAGCTTCGGTTGAAGATAAAGCAATCGTGGGTTGCTTCTTTGAACTCCATGATACACAATTGTTTACTAGCATGATCACATAACCGGTGGTGCTTCTTCTATCATCTTTGGAGCCAGCCCAATCAGCATCCCCATATCCTTTGAGCTCTAATGATCCTCCATAAGCATAGAAAAGTCATTGATTTATTGTACCTTTGATGTACCTGAGTATCCTTGTTGGCAGCAGTCAGGGAACCGAAGGAGCCACAAGACAAAGAGGGTCGGAACGAAGAGATAGCACAAGCAGACACAGTAGCCAAAGAAGATCTGGCAAATAGGCCATCTAAATTTTTCAGACATCAAGGAGTGGAGCACACAAGAAGGAAGAGCAAGTAGGGAGCTCAAAGATGTGTACGACAAATCGTAGAGAAAATCTCTACACAAATAATGATTCTAACCACTAAAAACCATTGTAAATACCATTTCGTATTTTTGTAGCTCCATTTTGTGCAAGTGAAGGAGCCCTTGAGCTTGAGGAGCCTTAGAAGTGCCTACATATCAATTTTCGTATTTTTTAGACTCCGTTTAAGCCCTCAAATTGGCCCTGGAACCTAATTTTTAACTAGGCCGGACACTAGGTCTGGACAGGGCCAAAACCTAGTCAAAAACTATAAATAGAGCTAGAGAGCTCATTTTTGAGGTTAGATTGTAATTGGAATGAATTTGTAAGAGCTTTTTGAAAGTAATCAAAAGAACTCCATTGCTTCTCACTCTTTGCCTTACCTTGTGTGCGCGTGTGTGTGTATGTGTGTGCATGTTAGTGTGCTTCTCACTCACGCACTTGTGCCTTCACTTGCTCGAGGTCTTCATACCATCCTCACGTCTTCCCGGATTGACATTAAAGGAGGTGCTACTCATCACTGAGCTACACCAAATTTTGGCGCCGTTGCTGGGGAACGAGCTTTGAGGACGAGCGTGTGAGGGTAAGACGTAGATTTGAGACGTTGGCGTTGTAGGTAATTTCTTCACTCTTCTTATTTTCTTTTTCTTACCTCACCACCATCATCACCATCATCATCATCACCATATCCGACCTCCATCTCCATCATCGCAAAAATTTCAGTTTTTGACTATATCTCCTTCCCCCTTTCACTTCCCTCATTTCACTTGTGAGAGAGAGCGAGAGAGCGATATTGTGTGCTGTTTTTGCATGTTTCTTGAGCTGTCTTGCAGATACATGCTGCATCATCTTCTCCAGCACCCCGCGCAGGTACGGAAATCTTGGCAACTGTCTCTGTGTCGCCGACCTCTGTCAATCGCGACCGACAGAAAAAATGCTCCATTTGCCAAACAAAGTGCAAAACCATGATCTACAGGCCTAGAGCTTCCCAAAACTGTGTTTAGATTTTTGAAATTCATCAGATTTATGTCAATCGCGATCGCTCTATCAATCGCGATCCACAAACCACGACGGACAGACCTGTCAATCGCGATCAACCTGTCAATCGCGACTGACAGCCCACGACGGCTCTGTCAATCGCGATCGACAGAGTCAACGACCGATTGACCACGACGGACAGATCCTACGCGTGACACCTGTCAATCGCGATCGAGCCATCAATCGCGATCGACCAGTCAATCGCGACTGACAGCCCACGACGGCTCTGTCAATCGCGACCGACACAGTCAACGATTGTTTGACCACGACGGACAGACCTCGCGTCCGACCTGTCAATCGCGATCGACCCATCAATCGCGACTGACAGAGTCAACGACCCTTTGACCACGACTGATTGACTTTTCGAGCCACGTGTCAATCGCGATCGACACATCAATCGCGACTGACAGTCACGACGGTACTGTCAATCGCGATCGACACATCAATCGCGATTGACAGAACTTGCGAACGCGATAGAAGGGCAAATTGGGTCAAGATTTTAGGGCAAATAATAGGGGGCTAATTTGGTCAATTTGTGGGACAACCACTAGGGGTTAGCATTGCATGTTGAGGGCACAACCCAAGCAATTCAAGAATTTCTACCTGCCTGATTAAGCTGTCTTGAACCCTGTTTTAAACCCTGAAGCCTGAACTGACATAACTTTCTCATATGAAATCCGTTTGCCGTGATTCTTGTTTTGTTGGAAAGCTCGTGGGGAGTTAACCATACCCCGAGGTAGGAAAACAGAGGGATCCTTGGGATTGATTTCCATAAAAACAAAGAATAATTTGGTCTGTGAGTTACATGCATGAAAGTGGTCTAGTCTGTCATTTGAATTTAAGTCTGGAGCTAATCTTGGAATTGATGCAGGTCTATTGAGAAGCAATTGAGAGCATCCAAGCAAGGGCTGTGTGCAAGCTTGAGAATCAACTTCTCGAGCATTAAAGAACAAGGATCAGCACGAAAGGTCGGCATATTCTCAACTCCCCTTCGTCAATTCCTAGCGTAGGCTAAGAACGACTAGAGGTAGGAGTAAGTCAGGGCGACGATAGGCAATTATCAAGTTGAAGAATACCTAAACTTTCAAGTTCAAGCTAAGGACATAATCTTTGTACTATCGAAAACTTTAAAGGAAGAGAACTTAACGTGGAACGAACAACTTTAAGCGCGGAACTACACTCAAATATACCTTACGACGTGATATCAGACAAGAATTTTAACACGGTAATCAACTAAAAAGAATCAAGTAACTGGTACAAAAGGACTCTGCAACGAGGTTGTACTTGGGCAATTTGGGTTATTCAATCAGGCTTATGAACCTTAGATCAGGGCGACATCTAGGGAGAGATAGACAAAGCCTTAGGTCTTCAGAGGCTAGTGTCAACCACACCGCTAGGTCTTGGGCCCAGCAGTTGAGCCACCACTCATACTACCCTAGCTTGGAGACTAGTGAATCAGAGATGTCTCAAGGCATGGACCGACCTACGGGAAGTTCAGGAGTGCCATACTTGCACAGGGTAGAAGGCCCTTACAAAACGCAGTTGGAATACCTTAGGACCAACCGATTAGGTGCTAGCATCTATGAGGACGGCCTAGGAAGGTCTCTGATCCAGATTAAAAACCCTGACCAATCCATTGGACTAGAGCACCCCGCTGTCAAGTTTGAAAACAGAGCATACTTGGACAAAGAAGGAACTATATACGTAGTCACTAGTCACCCAGATAGGACGGACGAATTCGGAAATGTGATTTCAAAAGCGGATTTAGGTGACTTGGAGCAAGGAAACATGGGTGTAGAACCTAGAACCCCCCGAGGCAAATCTGTTCTCACTAGGATTATCACACCAGAGTGGATTTCCCAGGACAATAAGAGCATAGATCTGCTTCTGAACCGAGAAACTGACGAAGCCTTTTGGAGGTATAAATCTGATCGGCCAATTGATATAGGAACAATCATGATCTATGAGTTTAAGGATCCTGATAGCCTAGGCAGAGTGACCTACTTAGATCACGCTTCAGAGAGGATCTTTGTGGTTACAGAAAATGATAGGCATGCTTACACTTGGAAGGGTGAATTCGTTTTCCCCCAACCAAGATCGAACGTGTCCTGTGGTCACCCAGGAGCTGGAACCTCCCACGCTCACGGAGCTCAAAGGGACAGACATACAGAAAGGCCGGAGGTGAGCTTTGCCAACTCAGGGGGCAGAGAAAGAACGAGGACGGAAACAAATAGAGTAGAGCCTGAGGTACTTAGAGCTCACAGGAATCAAAGAAATGCGGATGAGTTCCCTCTACCACGACCTAGAGAGCACACAAGGACTTTGAGACCAACTCAGCTAGTTAAGTCCATGAAGAACTACTTCGATGGCACGGGAGATCCATACGATCATGTGGCTGAGTTTAGGCAAGTCTTGAGAGCTGAACAAGTGGAGGATTAATTCACGCAGTATAATGCCTTTGGTCTAACCCTTAGGAACACAGCCCTTACGTGGTTTCAACCATTGAATGAGAGACAGTTCAGGAGCATAGACCAACTCCTAGAGGCTTTCATTATTGAATTCTCTAAGAGTGGCATAAGACATAACACCTCCTCGTTGATTCACAGCTTCAAGCAAACCCCTCAAGAAACCGTGAGACTTGCAGGAAGAAGATTTAGGCAATACTTAGAAAGATGTCCTGTTTCGGAGCTCCCCACACCTGCTAAGCAAGTGGCTTTATTCTTGGATGGATTGCTAAGTACCAAATTGAGATCTTATGTGTACTTGAAGGACCCTAGGACCATAGAAGAGTGTGTACGCATGTGCATTGACATCGAGGATAACCTAGGGGAGGAGTTAGAGCTTTCCAAGATATACAAAGATTCAGATAGTGCCTCTAACCTCTCTTCCACGCAATCCACATCAATTGAGGAACTTGCAGAGAAAGTAGCTCAGAAATTAGGTGTCACTAGCAAACAGATCCCAAGGTTTGCCCCGGTGAAAAGATGCTATACTTGTGGGGGTGACCATATGGCAAATGTATGTCCCATTATGGCTCAACCCCAAGTAAATCCTAGTAGCCAGTACTGCACCATAGAACGGAGGTACACCAATCACACCGCGCAAGATTGCCCATACAACAAGCTGGCGGTTAGGCAACCCTACCCTCAGCCATACCCTCAGCAGGGAAGATACTAGAACCCGTACCCTCCACAGCCATATGGCAGGCCACAACAACCTTGTCAGCAACCATACCAAAACCAACAAAGGCCTCAGCCTGTGTTGGCACAACAACCCCCTGCCCCAGCTAATGTGATCCCAGTAAAATATGCAGCAGCAGAAGAAAACCTGAATAGAGCTATAGTCCCTGTAACACCACTGCTTTCTAAAAGTGACCCCAGTGACCATAGCTTTGATTCTACACATGTCGATAGTCCCCATGCTTACTACATGCAATCTCCTGAACATGGTGAGTCCTACTACAGTGAGGAACCGAGTGAACCTAGTTGGGAGTCAGATTACACAAACGTCATGTATACAAACCCCAACCCTAGGCCTCAACCTAGGCAGGTAAGACCCACATTCCCTAGAGGACCATGCTACAGATGTCAGGGAGATCACCTCATTCGTGATTGTCCCTTACCTCCACTTACACAACCCCAGTCAGTGACAATTCAGGGCTTTTGCCAAGAATGTGGAAAGGAGCATCTCTTACAAGATTGCCCTAAGAATCCTAATAATATGCCAAAAATCACTGCTATTAACGTTATTGGGTTGGTGGTAGACTCCACAGGAAGTGTGACGTCCACCGCACCAGTACAGGTAGTGACTAGAGCTCAGGCATTGTAGCAGAACCAAGGGGTAAACCAGGAAAAGAACCCAGAGGCTAGTGAAACCAAGAGCATGACAAAGAAAAGGACTAGAGCGTGGAAAGATAGTCGGGAAAGAATGAAAAGACAATGGGCTAAAAAGATGAGTGAACTTGAGGAAAGCATAAGAGAAACCAAAGCCAGGATAACTGAACTCACATCTCAAAATCCCTCTCACACTACCCCACCACCACCATTCCCATCGCCATCCGACCCGCCACCTTCCAACCCACCTCATACGATTCCACCACCCCCTAGAGTAGGATCAGTCCTAGCAGATCCCACTCCCGAGGACCTAAACATGATGCTTAAAGCATATCAGGCCAGGATCCAAGAAGGGCCAAACGTAACTGATCATGAAAAGTGCTATCCTAGAGCAGAACTAGAGCTTGAACGAACTAAAATTTGTGCTAAAATGGTGGAATTGGCTCAGACCATGTTTGAAGCCAGTCACCTCTTTAACATCTCTAGTTCAGCAAAGACACAGTTGCACTTTGATGGACTGTTAGAAAGAATAGAGAAGCTAATTGCACAATCAGAAAAGGAACCCGCGTCCCAACCTAAGGACAAGGCAAGTGAAAGAGCAGGTCTTTCTGCCCAGAAAGCATATGTGCCTGAAGCCTATGTGCCTAACTCTACGGACCCAGACACATCATCTTCTATGAATCGATTCACACCAGAATTCCTACGAGAGATTCAAGAAGACAAATGGGCTAAAGAAAGTGAAATCCCTCCTCCCATTGAACTTGTGGATGATGCACACGACCAATTCCCACAAGACATCCCATCCATTTATGAGGAGCAGGAGAGCACCCAATCTCAGGAAAGATTAGACTTTGAGTCTAATTCTCTACAAGAATTACCCCACTTCACAGGCCCATGGGAAACTAAGTCTACTTGTATGAGAGCACCCACGGTCATGGTACAAAATGAGGACTCAGTCATACCTAGGAACACAGAGGTAGTGAAAAACACTAAAGTTCAGTGCAACCTCACCTTAGAAGAGCTACTCAAAGTAAGGCCAGAACTATGGAAACATGTAGCCAAACAAGTACCAGAGATAGCAAAACCTCGTTCCCAGGTAGGATCCCAGAGAACAGTGCCAGAAATACCCTTGGACAAGATAGGAGAGATGAGTGAAGGTGAAGAGGGAAACACTTATCTTCCCATTACACATCAAGGATACACAACCAAGGTAATTCTCGACTCAAGTGCAGGAGTTGCAATTGCTACCACTTCCCTGTGGAAGCGTTGGGGCAAGCCAGCACTCAGGCCCACGAGGATGAAATTGCAGATGGCCGATGGTCACATAGAAAGACCCTTAGGATTGCTAGAAGGAATAACTCTCACCACATGTGGTGTTGAGTTCGAGCATACATTTGCTATATGTGACTTTAGCAAAAATCATGCCTATGAGATGATTTTGGGAAGACCATTTATGCGACAGTTGCAAGTGGTACAGGATTGGGGAACCAACTCCTTGTATTTGCAACACCTAGGTGTCACGAACAAAGTGAATCTCAAAGATTACTCTCATAGAGATGTCCCTCCTATCCAATGGAATCCCATCCATAAAGCTAAAGATGATACAGAATCGGTGCATTCCATAGGATCAGGATCCTCATGGATGCATGAAGATACCCAGTTATGGATGTGCAAAGTAGCAGTAGAAGAAGAAAAGAGAGAGAAAGCCAGAGAGGTAGGTGCAAAAGAAACACATAGATCAATTCAAGACCCAGCCTATGCACCTGTAGTCTTTCCTGACGAAGAATTTGAACCCCACGGCTGGGCAGAAATCCTAGCAACAATGGATGTAGCCATCAATGAAGAACAATGGACACCTCACTGTGACGAGGATGGCTATGACATTTCAGTTTTCTCCATAGAGCCAATCATGGGAGAGGCAGTGTTAGAAGAATGCGAACCTAACCTTGATGCATTTGAGGATGCAAGTGACTCCGATCTAGAGTCAATCATTATGGATCCGCCTTTTGCATCAGATGAAGAATACTTCCATGAAGTAGAATTTCAACCCCAGAGGCATGGAGAGCTTACAAGTGATGTAAGACTAGCCACACATGTGACCCCGAAGGAAGAAGGAAAGAAAAGAAAGAAGAGAGAAGTCACACCAGAAGAGGAAGAATCTTTGTTTGAGGTCCCAGAAAATTTTAAGAAGTATGAGATAGATGACAGGAGAGTCATGATCAGAATGCCTAAACGAGAGGCACAATCAGGGGAGGCCTATGATAACAAAGAAACCACCAAGAAAATAGTAGTGGCCTTAGAAGAAGGAGAAGAGAGATGCACGTACATAGGCCATGACCTGACGGAAGAAGAAGAGCAAGAATTGATAGCCTTGCTAAGAGAATACAGAGATGTATTTGCTTGGAGTTACAAGGATTTGAAAGGTGTTGATCCAGACATATGCTCACACACTATCCCCATGACCTCGGATGCCAAACCTTCTAAGCAAAAGCCATACACATACAATGATAATTATGCTGCCAAGATCAAAGAAGAGATAGATAGGCTGGTTGAAGCTGGATTTATCTATGAAATTGAGCACGCTGAGTGGGTATCCCCCATTGTTGTGGTGCCCAAGAAAAATGGAAAGCTGCGTGTATGCATTAACTTAAAGAAGGTCAATGTAGCCACAATTCGAGATAACTATCCACTTCCGATCACAGAGCATCTCTTAGAAAGAGTAGCAGGCAAGGAAGTGTACAGCTTCCTTGATGGATTTTCGGGCTACAATCAAGTAGCCATTGCCCCAGAGGATCAACATAAGACAGCATTTGCCACTGAATGGGGCATATTTGCCTTTCGGGTAATGCCATTCGGGCTTACTAATGCACCTGCTACCTTTCAACGATTGATGTGTCACGTGTTTAAAGAGTTCCTGAGGAAGAACTTAGAAGTCTATGTTGATGATCTTTGTGCTCATTCCAACATCAGACAAATCCATATTCCTGAACTCAGACAAATCTTCGATAAATGTAGAGAATATCAAGTCTGCCTGAACCCCGAAAAGTACATTTTTATGGTCAGGCAAGGCAAGATTCTAGGACACATAGTGTCAAAGAATGGCATATCCACTGATGAAGAGAAAGTGAGAGCCATAGCAGAGTTACCTAGGCCAAAGAATGTCAAGGAAGTACAAGCTTTCATGGGACATTGTGGTTACTACCGCCGGTTCATTCACATGTATGCTGTCATTGCAAAGCCCATGTACGGACTTCTAACTAACTTTGAGTGGACTGATGAATGCGAGAATTCCTTCAATGAGCTTAAACAACGATTATGCTCAGCACCAATCTTAACCACACCAGATTGGAACAAGCCATTCCATGTTCACGTGGATGCATCCAATTATGCTATTGGGTGTGTACTCACGCAGCCTACCGGTGAAGGTAATATGGATCTTCCAATTGCCTATGCTAGTAGACAATTGAATGCAGCTGAATGAAATTATACCACTACGGAGAGAGAAGGACTAGGCATGGTATATGTAGTTAAAAAGTTTAGACATTATTTGCTTGCAAATAAGTTTAAATTTTTTACTGACCATCAGGCACTGCTATATCTCGTGAACAAGCCATGCAATACAGGTAGATTAGTAAGATGGTTTCTCTTACTAATGGAATACGACTTCGAGGCTGTGGTAAGGAAAGGTAGGACTCACTTGAGAGCAGACCATCTCTCTAGGCTCACATCTGGAGAAGCCCCACAAGGAGTGTCAGATGACCTGCCTGATGCTTACTTGTTTAATTTGGAAGTGGTGCCGCAGTGGGCTAAACCATTAGTTCCAGTATTGACATACGGGCCTAATCACCCAGTAATAGCCACACAGGATAGAGAGGTAGTAAAGGCCCAAAAGTACCACATCCTGGCTGGAAGTATGTACAAGCACACAGATCAGGGGATCTTGGCCTGTTGTGTGGAAGAGGATGAGTACGCTAAATGGTTGCAATTAGCACATGTAGGTGCATTAGAGCAACACTATTCAAAGCAACGAACCATACAGACACTAAGGAGACTCGGAGTGCATTGGCCGACTATGGAAGCTGATGTCCAAAAGTTGTGCAAGGAATGCCCAATCTGCTGCACTAAACCACCTGTGGAACATGCCACTCTTTATCAAGCGTCCATAGTGCCAGATTGGAGTGAACCACTAGTTTCCTTCCTGAGAACAAAAACTTTCCCTCTGGATATGACCCTAGTTAGGAAAAGGAGTTTAGAACAAGAAGCCCAGGATTACTCACTCATCGGTGATAATCTATACAAGCGTGGTAAAGATGGTTACCTGAGACTATGTGTCCATGAGAGTGAATATCTTAAGATCTTGGAAACTGCTCACCAAGGTGTAGCAGGAGGACACTTTGGATCAGATCGGGTGATCAAGGCAATACTATTTGCGGGCTTCTGGTGGCCGACCCTTCACATGGATGCACATGCCTATGTGAAACGATGTGATGTCTGTCAGAGAACTCAGTATCCTATACGTAAAGATGAGATGCCACTGAAACCTATGATGGGTGGACGTGCATTCTCTAAGTGGGGAATAGACTTCGTAGGTCCTATTAATCCCCCAGCTAAGGGTTCCCATGCAGAATATATCATTGTTGCAACAGACTATCTAACAAAGTGGGTAGAGGTAAAAGCCACAACGAAGAACGATGCTCAAACAACTGCTAAATTCTTGTTTGAAAATGTATTCACAAGATACGCGCTACCTATAGAGCTAGTGAGTGATAGAGGCACTCACTTCTTGAATGAAGTGATTGAAAATCTACTCCAAGAATTCTTGGTAGTTCATAAGAAATCTGCCCCCTATCACCCACAAGCTAATGGGCAAGCCGAAAGCACAAACAAGATTCTATGTAATGTGTTGACCAAGTTAGTGAATAATAAACGCTCTGATTGGGATAAACAGCTACACCATGCTGTTTGGGCATACTGAGTTGCCTACAAAACGGTACTCCAAGCCACTCCCTTTCAAATGGTGTTTGGTCAAAATGCTGTGCTACCTTTAGACTTTTTGATACCTACATTGAAAGTGGCACAAGAGCATGAATGGACGGGTCATGAACTCTCCTCTAGACTTTTTGACCTTGAACGATTAGGAGAAACAAGACTGAGAGAAGCTGCAGGGATATATGCAGCTAAGAAACGACAGAAGGCCTACTTTGATGCCCACGTTAAGGATAAAGGTTTGAAAGCAGGAGACCTAGTGCTTGTCTACACTTTGAAACAACATGCTAGGAAGCTAGAGAAAAGAGGCTATGGACCCATGATCATTAATAGAATCTCAACAAGTGGAGCAGTGCAACTAGCCACATTAGAAGGCGATGTTCTTCCAAGCTACATTAGTGGATGCAGAGTCAAGTTGTATCATGAACCTCTCACAGAGGAAATGCTAAGCCGACTCAACACTGCTAAGAAACACAAAGAAGAAGAAAAGCGAATTCGAGAAGAAGCTCAAGCAGAAGCTTTAGAGCGCATACGGCGAATGAAATTAAGAAGACAGGGTAGAGAGCAACCTAGGACAGATGCATATGCAGATCAAGGATATCACATGGCTATGTGTGAAGTTTCAGGCATCAGCTCTCATAGGATAATTGATCGACATCCTTTTTTAACCTTAGATATAGGACAAGGAAAAAATGCAAGGACTATAAGAGCCCTGATTGACTCAGATGCAGCCACTAGTGCTGTTAAATTGACTTACTGTCAAGAGTTGAAATTAACTGTCAATCCTATAGAAGCATATCTCATAGGATTGGGAGGTGTGGAAACCCCTTGCATAGGCGAGGTGGAACTTCCCCTCTACATTCATGACGAGGCAATGACAGTCAAAGTACTAGTGTGTCAAGATGAGGACCTTACTGAACCTCTTGTCTTGGGTCAAGATTGGATTTATGACCATGCAGTCAACTTAAACCTAAGAAGTGGACTTCTTCAGGTATGGGTGAATCAGAGTAGAATTACAGTCGAGTTAGATAATGGAGCACTTCCGAAACTAGGAAAGGCACAAACTCTTGGTCCCTCCAGGGGTACACATGAAGTTGACCATGCTGTTCTTGTCCAAAGCTATGTGATGCAGAGGAATGGAGATCTCAATAGAAGAGTCAAGGCGTTGGCGGAACTCCCTTCTTTTCCAAAGGCCAGAAGGAGGCAGCAACTAAGGGCAGATCAAGTACTGACGACTATCTATGCGCGAGATCAAAAGAACGCGCGAAGCCGAACAACTCAGACGGTGAAACAAATGTGGATGCGAAAAGATGTACTGTCGACTATAGCCAAGTCGCGACAACTATTTCAACCACCTATTAGTGATCAACGACATGATACTAATAAGAGGACTCCTAAAACCTCTGTTGAAAAATTGAAGTCTATCTGGGTGCCCAGGAAGTCGATGAAGGCTGACCCACAATCAAGACAAATTTGGGTGCCTAAGGCTTGCTTGCAGGCTCAACTAGTCCCATACAATTCACGTCATACACGACAGGTTTCACTCGCTCAAGTAGCCGCCACCCACTCTTGTCTGATACACTCGAACACACTGCCACCGAGAAGCATGCACAGACTCACTCGTAAATGGGATCCAAAGACACATCACCCACAAGAAGAATTACTCATCCAACCCTCCCGAGTCTCCACAAACCTAAGACCAAAAGCCATCCATGGTGTTTGGCAACCTAAGACTTGTAATAAACCCCCTAACCCCAATTTGTGAATTCATCTCCACTTACTAACTGCATCAGTCATACACTGCGTCTTTCCATCTAGTTCCTAGGACCACCCATTCATTAACAACACACACGGTCATCATGCACTTACTGACCACTAATCCTTTACTCACCTCACAATAATGTTGTAACGGGGGCAAAACGTGTTCTATCTTGTCTAGTACAATATTAACGCATGCTGCTCTATATTCTCAACAGAATCGGCTCGCAAGCAATAACGATGGCAGATGCTGGAGGCCCCAGTTCCCAGGTAGGGTCCAGCACACAGATTGTGGACATTGAAACCATTCTCCTGGAACCGCCACTCACCGAAAGGCCTCAAGAACTTCAAGCGGTGCATGTCCTTCCTATCCAGGACCCTCCTCAAGGACACACTTCTCAAGTGGGGAAACATGCTCATTGGTTTAGTGATGTAGCAGGGCCATTGGGTGACGGCACCTACTTCTGGGAAGCCGAAATTGAATTTAATGGCAAATGGGGACGCTACCGCTTTTTCACTCGGGAATTCGAGAACTATCAGAATGCAGAGGTAATGCGATCAGTTTGGACCAAGGCAGGCGTGGATAGATATTTCAGAGCACACTTGCCTAAACCTGATTTTCTACGCTGCTCCTATTTCATAAGTACCATAACTCCTAGCAGGGTCAAGGGAGGTGATAGTACTTTTGTACTACCATCATTGTTGCCAGGACACGAACTCAAGAGATTCAAATTGACCCTCAATCTGGTACGGGAGGCATTGAACATGCAAGGTATGCACATTCCCACCGAGAAAGAAACAATGGTCCCGGGTAGGATGAAGCATAAGGATCTCAATAAATTGAAGGACATGGTGGCAATGACGCCTACCATTGCTCTCCACTTACGAACTGTTATGCAACATTTTGCTTTTCCCACACAGGAACGATTCACTATGCCCCCTAAGAAAATATGGTTCAGCTTATACTTAGCAGAAACAGAGAACCTCACCCTCAACATACCGCACTGGGTCATCGATCAGATACACCTTGCCCATCAGCGCTGGAATAAGAAGCAGAAAAATGTACTTCACGGCTGTTGTGCCCTAACAAGAATAATTTACAGGTGCCTAGCATATGACGTGCCCATTCAAAGAGCACTAGTGTGGTCCACGGTCCAAGAATTCCAAAGGCGACTATCAACAGCGGGTCCTCCATCGAAGAAGATGAGAGGGGGCGTCCAATTACCATGTGCTCAACCAAGGGGAGCCACTACCACACCTGAGGTGACTCCTCCTCAAACTAGGCATGTTCGGCCATTCACCATTCGTCTTCCCAGACCGAGTACAGAAGGACCCAACTTGGTGTTTCCCCCCATTCCATCAGACTTGGAATTTCCACAGGGATTTACTCTCAATGACCTCACGGATGAAGAAGTTTCCAGGCTGATCTACGAATCTAATCTTGAAACAGAAGCAGACCAGACCCAGGAACCACACCCCACCACAACAACACCAGCCCCGACACAACCAGTCGTCGTAGAAGTCGAAGGAGATGAACAAGACGCAGGAGGAGAAGAAGAAGAAGCCGATGAAGAACAATATCAAGAATATGATGAACTCTCAGAGCTAGCAAGTGCCCCAGCATATTCGGCACAAATAAAAAGATTGTACCAAACCATGAAGCGAGTTCAGGAACAACACAAAATGTCACTTGAATCAGGCAAGGTGCTCATGAGCCAACTATTGGATGAGGAAGGTGTGGACGATATGTTTATCGAATCCATGAACCTACACGCAGAGGCAGTCGGCTTGGATGAGGCCATACATGAGGCCATGACATACATTAATCGATTTGAGAAACGTGTGCCTGCCCACCCTAGGCGATCTGGAAAACAAATACACATCAATGTATCAGAACCAGAAGGCAACACGCAAACAGAAGAACATCAGGAGGAACCACTCTCCCCACCCACCTCACCTCTCACTACACAATTCACCTCACCAACCGGCACGACCACGCCCTTTTCTACCACTACCACAGTTGTCATGGGAATTCCTCTCTCTCCCGGTATCCAATTCGGAGGAGTTTCCATGCCCACCTTCACGACACTCTTCACCAATATCACTTCCACCCCACCCACTATCCCCATTTTTACAGTCACACACACATTTGACACAATGGAGACATCACCCGCCACAGTACCACCCCCACCCCCCACACAACCTCAATCTCCCATACCCCCTCCACCAACTTCACCACTTGATTCCATAGCATTCACAACTCCCTTCCCCATCCCCATTCCCCTTGCATCTTCATCTTTATCTGCATCTTTTAATATAAATAGTATATTCCTGTCATTACATCAGTGTGTATATCAACTTCAGCGTGAGTACAAGGATCTCGAAGGCCACCATCAACAGTTGACAACGAATCATCAGAACCTACAGAGGCAACTCACAACTCTAGCAGAAGAAAATGCAGAACTTAACCAGCGCTACACAACTCTCGAGCAAGCCCATCAAACACTCCTGGAGACACCCCAACCATCAGCAGCACCCGGTGTCAAACAACTCGAAGCCTTGCTGGAGGTGTACCAATCAGATAACCTGAGAGTCCGGCGTAATTTAACTCTACTTCAAAAGCATATGGCTACAGCACTTGAAGAAAATAAACGGTTGCAGAAACAAAATGAAGAAAACTTGGAAGCAGCCACGGAAGGTTCCCCCCATGAGATAGATCCAGAACAGTTCAAAGCGGTTCCCACAGAAACAATGAAAACCATCTTGGAAAGTTATGCGGATCTATTAGACACACATGATGATTTGGAAAGGGAACGAGATGAGCTACGTAGCCAGCTCAGGGAAAAGGAGGCTCCAACCAAGGAAATAGAAACGGCCTCGACTTCAGAGGAAGTAAAGGCATTGACAGAGCAGGTGGCTGAACTCCAGAAAAAGTTACTAGAATATGAAAGGCAGCCCTCCCCGGTTGTAGAACCCGAACCGGAGGATTTAGTACCCATTGAGGTGGATGAAACATATGAGGAACCATACGTACCTATGCCGATGCCAGGTGGTGCACAGACCTCAGAAGGACTGGACACATTAGAAGTTGAAGTACCTGAATGGCTCCAAACACTCGAGAAGACAGCAACAACCCATGAAGATAGAGTGGCCATTCAAATCCAATCTATGGCAAAGTTAGAAGACACCATCATTAAGTCTGAATACTTTCAAAGCATGTCTCATCATAGATGGATCGACACCAACGATGATCAATATGTGCCATATTGTGTGCTCCTTGCGGATTACAATGCAGAGATTCAACGCAGTTGTGGCAAACCTCCAACTTTTGCCACACAATTTGGGCCAGAGGATATCCCAGAAAGTGCAAAGAAAGGCTCCATTTGTCAACCAACCTGGAGAATCCGTCTTCTTGAAACCTACCCGGAAATGGTTCGTACCTGGACTAACATGCCCCTTTTTATTAAATACAATCCTTGTTATGTTCCAGTATTCCGCCGATGCACTTGGCCAGAGTTTACCATTGCTGTCAAGAACGTCAAGGGTTGCGTGAAGTGGTTAAATTATGTTTATCTAGCACCGCCACAAGGCCCTCCCACTGTCAATTACATGATTTCTACCATCAGACACTGGAGCACTCGACTACGGAATACCCCCGATGTGATGGCACAAATGTGTATGAAAATCTTTGAACTAATGCTAATCACCTTCAGGACGTTCAAGAATATTAAAGACCCCCACTTCTCAGGTGTCGGATTTCTTACAGGAAATCAAGATCTGGTATACGACATGAGCACAACCCCATCCATAGAGGTAATATATGCTTGGCACGCCAGAATAAAGTACCTCCCAGCTTGTTTCAAACAGACATTCGAGGAGATGTTCATAACGGGATTTTGGGAATATCACTCAGAAATATTTGTACCCAGGCCCTCACATCTCCTCCACTTATTGGCTGTGGAAAGAACCATCTATTCAGAACAACTACGGGTGCCACATCCGGACGTACCAGGACCAGTGAATTGGGATGCATTATTAACAGATCTAGCACGGGGGCTCAGATTAGAAGAACATCACCTCGCTTCCGACGTTGTCCAATATTACGTTCAACGAGCATCTAGACAAGGGTCTATCAGGGGCGATAGACGCGAGAGTGGGGGGGGGTGTTGGCAGCAGTCAGGGAACCGAAGGAGCCACAAGACAAAGAGGGTCGGAACGAAGAGATAGCACAAGCAGACACAGTAGCCAAAGAAGATCTGGCAAATAGGCCATCTAAATTTTTCAGACATCAAGGAGTGGAGCACACAAGAAGGAAGAGCAGCTCAAAGATGTGTACGACAAATCGCAGAGAAAATCTCTACACAAATAATGATTCTAACCACTAAAAACCATTGTAAATACCATTTCGTATTTTTGTAGCTCCATTTTGTGCAACTCAAGGAGCCCTTGAGCTTGAGGAGCCTTAGAAGTGCCTACATATCAATTTTCGTATTTTTTAGACTCCGTTTAAGCCCTCAAATTGGCCCTGGAACCTAATTTTTAACTAGGCCGGACACTAGGTCTGGACAGGGCCAAAATCTAGTCAAAAACTATAAATAGAGCTAGAGAGCTCATTTTTGAGGTTAGATTGTAATTGGAATGAATTTGTAAGAGCTTTTTGAAAGTAATCAAAAGAACTCCATTGCTTCTCACTCTTTGCCTTACCTTGTGTGCGCGTGTGTGTGTATGTGTGTGCATGTTAGTGTGCTTCTCACTCACGCACTTGTGAGGCTTCACTTGCTCGAGGTCTTCATACCATCCTCACGTCTTCCCGGATTGACATTAAAGGAGGTGCTACTCATCACTGAGCTACAATCCTCTTTGCTACATTCAAATGATCATTAGTAGGAGCATGCATATATTGAGAAAGAAACCCTACACTAAATGCCAAATCAGGTCTAGTTATGGTTCCATATATAAGTGAGCCTATTAGGCTTCTATAGGTATGAATGTCCTCAAGTTCTTCTCCTTGGGTGGAGCTTAGTCTGGTATTTACATCCATTGGTTGCTTTAGTGGTTTGCATCCACTCATTCCAAACCTGTACAATACATCCAACAAATATTTTCTTTACATCAAGTAGAGACCATCATTTTTGTACATAAACTCAATGCCCAAGAAGTATTTGACGATTCCAAGATCTGATATCTTGAATTCCTTCCCAAACTTTGCCTTAATTTCTTTGATACCTGCATCATTATCACCTGTTATGATAAGATCATCAACATATATGCATATGTATATAGATTCTCCATCAACCCTTTTGATGTAGAGTGAAGGATCAGAATCACTTGCAACATAACCATACTTCATTAGGTACTCAACCAATCTCTGATTCCATGCTTTAGGTGCTTGCTTGAGTCCATACTAAGTCTTCTTTAGTTTACATACAAAATCATGCTTCTTTTCATCTTCATAACCTATGGGTTTATACATATAAACCACTTCTTTCAAATTTCCATTAAGAAAAAGCATTTTTAATGTCCAATTGATACATTCTCCATCTTTTAGAAGTTGCCACTGAAATCAAAGTTTTAATTGTATTCTTATTTGCAACAGGACTATGTTTGTGTGTAGCCCTTAGCTACTAACCTTGCTTTGTGCCTTGCTAAAGATCCATTTGAATTCCTTTTGACTTTGTACACCCATTTGTTTGTGACTACCTTCATGCCTTCCCAAGTTTGGTTTTCCTTGAGAGCTTGAATCTCCTCATCCATAGCATCTCTCCATTCCTCGTGTTGGCTAGCTTCCTCATAGCTTGACGGTTCCTTATCTTTGATAACCTGTGTCATATAAGCATAATGCTTTGCAATAAAGCTATCATAAGTGAGCTTTTGAATAGTATGTTTTACCCTTTCTGACCTCCTTTCACTACCTATGATTGGATATTTCTTCAATGTCCGTTTCTTATGCACTTCAGGTGTTACAACTTCTTCAAATTCATTAAAATCTCTTACCAAGTTACCTCCATTATCTCTATTCTGGCTACATTCTGATGTATGCTCTAACTCCTTTTGCTTGCCCTTCCATGATGATGAGCTTTGTGAAGGACTTGGCATACTTGGTCCACTCAATGTAGTGCTAACTTGCACTTGCTCTTCATGTACCTGATCTACATGTACAAAGTCTTCTTCCTGCAAATCATTCACACCTCCATACCAAGGTTTTAACTCATCAAACACAACATCCCTTGACACTCTAAGATTTTTAGTGACCGGATTATAACACATGTACCCCTTTTGCTCATTTGCGTAGCCAACAAAAATGCATTTTTCAGCCCTAGCATCAAGTTTACCTTCTCTATCGTCTTGTGGAACATGAACATAGCATATGCAACCAAAAATCCTTAAATGAGACAAATCTGGTTTCCTTTGATAGTATACCTCATCTGGAGTAAGATCATGAACCCTGTTCATAATATATGCTGTTGTGGTTGCTGCATTAGCCCAATATGAGAAAGGTACATTCATCTCATTCAACATGCATCTAGCTACCTTTGCAATTTGTCTATTTTTTCTTTCTGAAATACCATTCTACTAAGGGGTATACCTGCATGTGTATTGCCTCCTTATGCCTTCATCTTCTAAGAACCTTGTGAACTCATTGGAGAAATATTATCCCCCTCCATCTGACCTTAGGCTTTTAATCTTATGACCTGTTTCATTCTCAACAAGTGCCTTGTATTTTTTGACTACTTCAAATACATCTGACTTTTGCTTGATTATATACAACCAAATTTTCCTTGAACAATCATCAATAAAGGTAAAAAAGTACCTATTACCTGCATGTGAAGGTTCTCTTGAAAGTCCCCATACATTTGTATGCACTAAATCCAAAACCCCTGGAGAAACATACTTGCTTGACTTGAAAGGCAGCCTAGTTTGCTTCCCAAATTGATAAGCTTCACATACCTCATGAAGATGTGATGTTGAGAAGTTTGGAAGCCCTTTGAGCAATGCACTTTTCTCCATGTTCTTAAGCTTTTCAATGTTTACATGTCCTATCCTTTTATGCCTTTAGCTTGATATTGAGAGTAAACATCCTTCCATGCTTCTCTCCTTTTGCCACAAGTTGAAATCCATTCTTTGGATCCTCTATGAAGCAACCTTTGCTATTGAACTTCACTTGGTATCCTTTATCTACCATTTCACCAACAGAAATGAGATTCTTTGTAATAGTAGGGACATATAGTACCTCAGATAGTGTCTTGCTCTTCTTGCCATCCTGAAACTTGACATCACCAATGTGTTTGATCTCATGCTTGGTGTT
The DNA here is from genome assembly GCA_020310875.1 of Ceratopteris richardii. Lineage (NCBI taxonomy): Eukaryota > Viridiplantae > Streptophyta > Polypodiopsida > Polypodiales > Pteridaceae > Ceratopteris > Ceratopteris richardii. The sequence goes on from CM035410.1 coordinate 178,084,204, forward strand.
GTCACCTGTCTCTACACATCATCTTTGCTTTGCAGCCTGTAAATTGCAAAACATGTCCCCCCTACAAGACATATGATTGCTACATCCACTATCTATGTACCAAGTATCATCCTTCTCATGTTTGCTATCTCCATATGCATGACTCATGGCAAGAACTTGATCACTAGACTCATTTGAAGCATAGTTACGTTGAGCATTGTTCTTCGTTTGGTAGCATTCATTTGCCCAATGTCCTAGCTTCCCACAAATGAAGCATCCATTTCCTCTTGATCCTCTTCCTCTATTGTTTCTGCCTCTACCTCTTCCATTTGAAGATGAGCCTTCATTTGAGTCCTCTTGGTTGTCACTTTTTTTGCTTTGGCTTTGCCTTCCTCTTCCTCTACCTCTTGATGCTTTGCCTCTTCCTCTACCTGTATATACCATTTGACCTTGGGCACATTTGCCCTTGCTTCCACCTTGCAATATTTCTTCGTTAACCATTAAAGTGTTCAATTGATCAAAACCAGGCATGTTCTCCCTAGCATACAATGAGGATATGAAGTTCCTCCACTTGTCATCATCTTTAAGACCATTAAGTACAAATGCAACCATGTCATCATCATCAATTGAATGTCCTATGGCTGCCAATGAATCTCTAATACCTTTGGATTTAATTATGTAATCATGTATGGATTGGTTACCTCCTTTCTTCAAGTTGTTGAGCTCATTTTTGAGTTGTACCTTCTTTGCCCTTGTGGTGAACATCTTCTCCAAATATTCCCACATTTTTGAGTTGTACCTTCTTTGCCTTTGTGGTGAACATCTTCTCCAAATATTCCCACATTTCCTTGGTGGACTCCATGCTTTGAATATGACCTATCATTGTGATGCTTACATGTTGAGATATCATAAACATAACCCTTCTATTTCTTACCTCCCATTCTCTAATTGCTCTCCTTTCTTGGTCAGTAGGGTTAGTTGGATCTGCAGCAATTGGTTTGACATCTCCTCCATTGATTATGCCTCCTAGGTCCTTGCTCATGATGAAGTTTGTCATCCTAAACTTCCAAGGTTGAAACTTGTCTTTTTCCAACTTCTCAATCTAGTTGGATATCTCTCCCATCCTCTTGAATCACCTAAAATTTAAATATGGTGTGGGATTACCTCCTTTGTTGAAATTGAAGTCCCTTTGTGTGATGAAGATGAAGCTCCCCCTTGGTTCCAAGTTTGCAATCTCCTTCAAGATTTGAAAAGGCTTCAATGGTTGATTCCTTGGCTTGGCCTCCTTCTTTGTACTCTCCTTGATGTCCACAAGGACTCTGATACCACTGTTGGAAGATTTGTCCTCCAAATGCACAACAAAAAGCTTGGACCCTTCCCAAGACCTATCTACCCTCAGACCAATACTCCCTAAAACTAGTATATCTCACAATTCCAGAATTCAATACAAAAACCCTTTTAGCCACTGACACTAGACAGTAACGGCTTTCTAATGAGCTATGAATCACTAGATTTGGACACCTATAGACCTATCAACTGAGTCACACAAGATATCCTAGTTTTCCTAGCAGGTTTCCAGATAGACCAGCAGGCAAAGAAATAGCAATATCTCACAGTACAAGCAGAGTTTTGCCAAAAATTATTTTGGAATAGCATCCTTTGCTTTATAAGATTTCTTGAAAGTACAAGAACTCTCAGAATAGAGCTTCCTACGAAGAGAAATTGAACTCCTAATAGGCTGCTACAAAAATGGAGCACCCTTTGGAAAGGGTAGGAGAGATATACAAGAGAATAAGAGCATCTATGAGAGCCTATGGCTCAATGGCACATATATATGCAGCACCCCGACTTCCTAGCATCCACACATGCCTTGAATAAGCTTGGATGGTCTTTATATAGCCATGAGATCCTTTTATGACTCTTCATATGTCCTCCATGTCTCTTCACATGCCCTCCTTGTCTCTTGACTTGTGACTTTGTCTCTTCATTGGAGTGGCTTTTGGTGGTCCAATGCCTCTTTTTGGATAAGGTTGCACCTTCAACTTTGTACTTTGACTTTTGTAAGGTTCAAAAGCCTTCAAATGGAGTTATTTTATGAAAAACAAAAATTGAGCTTGCCCTAGAAATGCATATCTTTTAACATTGTTCTATCTTGCATCACCACCTATGGGTGACATCCATGAGGTTATATGTGGCCTACTGAATTTTGTGCCTGTCCTCCATGATATGACATAAACGAAAGAACCTCTCCACTTGTTGAACCATTGCTCAATAGCATCAGCAGTCCTAGCATTAGTCGAGCCATGGTATCTAGGTGGCTTAAGATCCTTACGCTGCCACCTGGCCTCTCTGACTAGGATGCTATTTCTAGGGACTTCTAGAGATGGATACTCATCTGGGAGCATCTACCTCCATCCCTGGTAAGTCAAGCTCATGCACATCTTCCTCTTTCTTGGAGCTACACACGTGTTCCAAGATATCATGAAGTGTGCTCTCTAGATGGGAAATCCTAGTAGTCATGGACTGAATGGGATCTACGGGGTGCTCTTCCATGAGTTTATTAGTCCTAGGAGGTGAGGATGGTCCTGATTCCATGCTATGATATGGTTTTGATCACTTTTTGATTTGTTGTTTCTATTTTTTTTTTCAAGTTGTACGTTGTATGTATACCTAAAGTAAATAAGTGGTAGGTGAGAATAAAACAAGTCACATGCCTTTGCTTTAAAAAAATTTGAGAAAATAGAAAACTTTTAGTATGGTTTCTAACTTTTCATGCATATGCATAATGAATCCTAAAATTTTTGGCAACATAACGGTGTAAAATGAAAATCTGAAAAAAAATTATACTAAGTACATGTCATGCACTTGTTGCAACAAAAAAGGATGCCAATAGGCAAAATCTACCTACAAATCAACCAAAGGGCACTACATGCCCTTACATATTTTTTTTGTGCATGTGGCATGGTATTTTAATAAGAACACGATAAGTTCTTATACTTCCCTCGCTAAACCTACAGGACAAATACTTACCTGTACCTGCAAACAACACTTCATGCACCATACAAAACTAGACAATGTCATAACTATGCATATACTAAAGATGTTATGCAAAAATGCATTTTCCATATGCAACATAAATAAAAAAGAAAGCAATAATGCAATATAATTGACCAAAAAGCTTATCTAAAGGTCCAAAAGTTGATATGCACGTGGATGCAGGTGCTTAAGATGGTCCACATGCCTTCTTTTTTTATTTCCAAGAATCTCCCAATAGTTGTTGTGGCAAGAAAGTGCTCAAATGGGGGTTGATGATGATGAATGGCCAAAATCAAAGCTCTAAAAAAGGTTTAAATTGAATCCAAAAGGTGGGTTATTACCAATACTTGGAAAGATCTCTTAGAGAGAAATCCAGAGCAACAAGGATTTTTGAATTTGGAGGTTGTATGACCATGATATGGCCAAATAAGTGAAGGTAGGTAGTCTAATTGTACTCTAGAGAGAGGGTTTATCTATGCTAGCTCAAAAAACTTCAAAATTACCTCTATGTAGGCCTCCTTCAGCCATGACTACATGTGAGTATTCCTTTATCCCATAAGTCATAGAGAAGCTGGAAGAGGCACCTTCATATAGAGCTACAAATTCTACTTACTTTCAACTCAAGAGAGGAAGAGATAAAGTGAGCTCTCCTCCCTCCTCAATGCTTGTGTGTGAGCATTCTAGCAGTGGGGGAGGGCCTCCTTGGACACCATAATCACGTAAGAAACCATGGAGGGGGTTCCCATGGGCTCCTCTCTCAAGGTCGCTTATCCTTCCAAATCCTTTTACCTCGAGCTCTGCATAACCCCCGATGGTGGAAATAGCATCATAGAGATGATAAGAACAATGATGAGCAGGCACTAATCTCGAGGTAGCCAGATTCATACGCAAAAAAAGTCTTAGAGCTCTTCTAAATTTAGCTCTGATACCAAGTGTGAGCACTAGGTCATGCAAATAAAGGTTTGTGAATGATGTGTATGCAAGTCTCGTCCCATCCTTTATGTCCTCTTGTATTCTAAAAATAGCAATGATCAAGAATGATCTAGTGCTACCATGTGGCCATCATGCAACACTCATCCCCATTACCATTAAATACTTTAGGATATTCCCTGAGCTTGGGACCTTGGCTATGGCTAGCCCTTGTCCCACACACACATGGAGTGGTCTTTATAGACCAAACATACACACATGTGCACACATGTGCATACACATATGCATGCACATACACACACATACACATATTCACACATATAGAACTCACACACATGTATACACACACATACATATGTTTAGATATCAAGCTCAACATGTGATGATTTAGGATGACACGTATCAGTTTTTTGTTTCTCTGACATGTATAATAGTGGTCATGCTGATATATGTCAGGGACACTTCATTGAGCTTTATTAGATTTATCTACCGAGAGTGATGGCACATTTTTTTCTTGCCAGCTCATTCGTGGACATTATGTTTTCCCTTATGTACTAGTCTTTATATATTACAGTAGTTGTATTCTTGTTTTTTAGGTCATTCTTGTACATTCCTTTTTACGTAATAGAAGAAGAAGAAGAAGATCTTTTATTCCTTGTCTCAATCTGAGTGTGTGCTTCTCTTTGATTGTGAGAGTGTGTGTGTGAGCTCTCTTCCTTATCTCCTTCCTCATGACATGGTATCGGAGCCAGTGTGGCTGTAGAGAGCTCGTGGAGAAGGCCAATGGTGAAGAGTGCACGAGACGGCATGGAGAAAGCACGATTCACAAACGACCTCATATTTCTATGAAAATTAGCGTGAAGTAGAAGTTTTGTGGCCATCTCAACCATCGTTTCGAGCCCGCAAGGTGCAGCCCATAGAAAAACTAGGTTAGCTTTAGAAACTATAACTTGAATCCTGTTCGACGTCACTCATATATTCCAGATCCAGAATTTCAAGGGATTCCGTGTAGTGTTGATACATAAAAAGTGTGTTTTTCTGATATTGAACTATCACCTCATAGTGCGACAATGTTCAAGTAGAAGAGCTGCTTGTAGTGTTTTTCATCCACAAGTACAGATGATTCTGAGAAGTTCTTCATCGTTTAACATCACATGATGAATACGATGTCTCTTGGTGTTTCAAAAGTGAATGATAATGTCTAGTATGTTGATTCAAGTGCTTCAAATCACATGAATAATCATGCGGAATGGTTTAGTACTTTGCAAAAATTGCGAGTTTTGGATATGTTGAAACAGGTGATGACACATCACACCCTATTGAGCATACAGGAAACATAGCACTATCTAGCGAAGGTAAAACATCTTGCTGATGTGCTGCATGTTCCAAATATAACAAAGAATCTGGTTTATGTTGGACAAATGGTTGACCAGGGATTACAAGTCAGGTTTAATGTTGATGGGCTATATGTAGAAGAATACAAACAAGATGGAATATTGATTGCCAAAGGAAACAAAGTGGGTAAGATGTTCACCTTAAATGTGAAAATTCCTGAAATGAATGCAGCCATGTTTGCAAAACGTGCAGGAATCATTGCTGATATAGAGATCTAGCACAAACGGATTGGACATGCAAACTTGCGAAGGCTAAAATTGATGCAGTCAAATGAGATTTTCCATGGACTACCAAATTTCAAGGTTGCAGAGATGCAAAAGGTATGTGCATCATGTCAATTTGGAAAATAGTCAAGATCATCGTTTCTGCATGACAAGCATGTTAGTGAGAATGTGCCAGAAATAGTACATATAGATGTTTGGGGTCCTGCAAAGACCACATCTATGGGCGGTTGCAGGTTTTATGTTACTTTCATTGATGAACATACACGAAAAGTGTGGGTATATTTCATGAAAGATAAGAGTGAGGTATTCACTCACTTTCAAAGTTTTAAAGCTATGGTGGAAAAGTAGATAGGGAAGTATATTCACATATTAAGATATGATGGAGGAGGTGAATACATGTCAAATGAGTTCAACAATTTTCTAAAAAGTCATGGAATTTGATGTCAGTTTTCATGCAGGTACACATCACAACAAAATGGTGTTGTTGAACGCAAAAATAGACATATTGTAGAAATAGCAAGAGCCTTGATGGCTGAGAAGAATATGCCTCATTGTTAATGGGCAGAAGCTATGCATAGGACTGTATACATCATGAATAGAACTCCAACTATTGTTGTACATCAAGTTACACCTAAAGAGAAGTTCACAGGTAAAAAGCCAAATTTATCACATATGAAAGTTTTTGGCTGTATTGCATATGTACATGTTCCACATGAGTTGAGGATGAAGCTTGATCCAAAAGCAGAAAAATGTTTCTTCATTGGATACTCCCTTAAGTAAAAGGGATATAAATGTTATAACCCACTCACACAATAGGTGAAGGTGAGTTGAGATGTGGAAGTGCAAAATCTCAAGCTTTGAGTGGATCGGATGCATCACCAAGCAATAGTTCCAACTCAAATCCATGGAGTGGAAGATTGCATAGAAACTTCAGTCTAGCAAATTCATCAAATACATCCAAGAAAGGTAAAGAAAAGCTTTCTCCTACTAGTAAAACATGTGCATGTTTTGAAGACGTTGATGGAGATTCAAGTGGTTCAGAAAAGAGTCTTGATGAGGAACTTGGATTGCCATCTCTACGAAATTCATTACAAAAATTGACATATGATAGTTACATGGCTCGCCATTGTGCTTATGTGACAAAGGTAATACAAGATGATGAGCCTTCTTGTTTTGAAGATGCAATTGGAAATGCATATTGGGAAAAAGCTATGGATGAAGAGATGGCTGCACTTTATGGAAATGATACATGGAAGTTGGTTCCATTGCCACAAGGAAAGAAACCCATAGGTTGCAAGTGGGTTTACAAGGTAAAGCACAATGTTGATAGTAGCATAAGCAGGTATAAAGCATGTTTGGTAGCAAAAGGATATGCACAAACTTATGGCATTTATTATGAGGAAACATTCAGCCTTGTAGCTAAAATTTCTACTGTCAGAACACTCGTTGCATTAGTTACAACAAAAGGATGGACATTGCATCACATGGATGTGAAGAATGCTTTTCTACCTGGTGAGTTACAGGAAGAAGTATACATGGACCAGCCACAAGGATATGAAGATTTAGAGCATCCAAAATATGTTTGCAGGTTCTAAAAGGCTTTGTATGGGCTGAAACAAGTGCCTCGTGCATGGCATGCAAGAATTGTTGATTACTTGACCACCACTAGATTTTATATGTGTGATGTAGATCATTCACTATATGCGAGGAATGGTGATGATGGCATCACAATTGTGGCTATCTATGTTGATGACTTGATTGTAGGTGGTGATAATGAAGAAAGCATCAAAGAGGTAAAGCAACTTCTTATGGAGGAATTTGATATTTCTTGGGCATTGAGTTTATACATACAGAAACAAGTATATGGATGTCGCAAAGGCAATATGCCTTGAATATGGTGTAAAAGTATGGTATAGCTGATTATAAGCTGATTTCTATGCCATTAGATCAGGATTTGAAGTTAGATACTACATCACATGAAGCATTTGAAAATGCTACTATATACAGGAAAATTGTGGGAAGTTTGATATATCTCATAATTATGAGGCCTGATCTAAGCTACACTGTTGGACTTGAAAGTCAATTTATACAGGTTCCAAGGAAGCCACATTTGGATGCTCTAAGGTGCACTCTATGTTATGTGAGTGCTACTTTGGATTATGCATTGTTTTATGAATTTGGTGTAGATTTGCACGTTCATGGATACACCGATGCAGATTGGGCTGGTAGTACTCCAGATAGAAGATCTACTAGTGGCTTTCTATTCTCACTTAATGAAGGGTTTCGATGGTGATGCACCATGGTGCGCTCTCCTTATTGAGAGCTCCACAACGATATCCTTTGAGTAGAAAACGGACCTCCTATAGGCCGCACATGGTACTCCGCACAGAGGTTGCAGAATACACAGAAAAACATAGTACACAGGGAGCACAAAGATAGACTTCTTAGGTCTTACAAATGCGATCAAAATTACAGTCTGTGACTAACTAGGCCACTATATGTTTTATTAAAGAACACATACAAAGAAGTATCTGGTGGCCATTTGGCCCTTCACATGGACACTAACAGTAATAATCTCCCACTAAAGGCCAATATGGCCAAAGTAATCATGGGAGAAAATATAAAGAATGATAGAGAATACCTGAGTGTAAGTATATAAACTATACCTCCCACCTGATGGGCATGTTACATAGGATACAAGTGACTGTGTAAGATCATGAATCAAATAACCCCCATCAAGTGACAACAGTGTTGAAAGCTATCATGTGGTAGAGCTTTAGTCAAAGCATCTGCAACATTATCTCGAGTGTGAACCTTCTCAAGAATAATGCACTCAGTGGCTAAGAAATCTCTTATGAAGTGATACCTCACCTCAATGTGCTTGGTCCTTGCATGATAGACAGGATTCTTAGCTAAAGCAATGACACTCTGACTGTCATTGAGAAAACGAGGTACATGCTGAGGTAAACCCATATCACAAGCAAGACGAGAAAGCCATAATGCTTCCTTACATGCCTCACTTGCTGAAACATACTCTGCTTCTATGGTGGAAATAGCTGTACATTCTTGAAGACGAGATCTCCAAGAGATAGCAGCTCCAGCAAAATGAAAAATGTAGCCTGATGTAGACTTACAATTGTCTTCACAACCATCATAGTTAGAATCTGTGTAACCAATAATGGATGCTTTCCCTCTACCTAAGAATAGACACTTGTCCTTAGTGCCACTCAGATATTTCAAAAACATCTTGACTGCTTCCCAATGTTTCTTGCAAGGATTGGACATATATATATGCTCGCAACTCCCACTACAAATGCAATGACTCGTCTCGTAGCTACCATAGCATACATGAGACTAACAACATCAGACTGATAGGGAATTTTGGTCATGAATTCCTTTTCCTCATCTGATTTGGGGCAATCATCCTTGATCAATTTCACATATGTGGGTAAAGGTGTATTCAATGCCTTTCCACCTTGCATATTGAATCTGTGAAGTACTTTGGATATGTACTCACTTTGAAACAAGTATATGCATCTTTTAAGCCTATCACAAGTAATGTGCATGAGAAGAATACGTTTGGCATCTCCCAAATCCTTCATATCAAATGTCTCACTCAACTTCTTTTTTAGAATTGACAAGTCATAAGAGAACTTCCCAGCAATCAACATATCATTGACATAAAGTAACAAACATATCAAGCTGCCATCTAAGCATCTCTTTGTGTAGAGACAATGATCCTCATTGCTTCGAGAATAGCTTTGACACTTCATAAAAGCATCAAACTTTTGGTACCATTGTCTAGGGGACCGTTTAAGTCCATTCAAGCTCTTCTTGAGCTTACAAACTAGACTTTCCTTGCCAGGAACTACATAATCCTCTGGTTGTTCCATATAGATCTCATCTATAAGATCTCCATCCAAGAAAGCAGTTTTCACATCCATTTGGACTAGCTCTAAGTCCTCCATTGCAATGAATCCAAGTAACATGCGTAGGGTAGTCATCTTGACCACTGGAGAGAAGATTTCCTTGAAATCAACACGATGTTGTTGCTTAAAACCCTTTGGAGCAAGTCGTGTTTTATACTTTGGAGAAGCACTATCTGATGTGAATTTCAGCTTATATACCCATTTACATGGTAAAGCTTTCTTGCCCTTTGGCAAAGGTACTAAATCCCAAGTACCATTCTTGTGAATAGAATCCAACTCACTCTTCATGGCACGCTCCCACTTGACATAATCCTCTATCTGCACACCCTCTTCGTAGCAAGAAGGCTCACCGGCATCTGTTAGCATAACAAAATCTAAACCTGGAACATATCTATCAGGTGGATGTGCGACACGTGCAGAACATCTCAATGCTTGTTGAACAGGAATGTGCGCAGACTGATCTGAATGGACATTCTTTTGAACATCTGTTAAAAATGACTTCCGTCAAGACACTTTTAATCTCTTTTCGGGTTCTTGGGGATGGTTAGGGGTCTGACAGTGCAGAGGCCCTTTATTTAATTTTCCCAATCTAACTATTCAACTAAATAGTAACTATACATCAAGGCAATAACTTCCCCTCTACAATTACGATGTTCCAGTTACAGTTATCCTTACACAGTAGTTTATTACGTGAATTAACAATCACACAGTCGCATCGACTTTTAATGTTAAGACAACGTTACTGATTTAATAAGGAATTACTACAATTCAGCAAGAACAGAATAACAGTACTCCAGATATCTGCAAATCTGCAATAGGACGTGTTGAAGCTCAAGATGAAGGACAAAGCATGGAAGCGCATCAAGGAAGTGGACACACAAGAAGAAGGAGCAAGTAGGGAGCTCCAAGAAGCACCTGTCAAATTCACAGAAGAAATCCCTATAAAAATAGTGATTTTTATCACAAAAAACCATTGTAAATACCATTTTCCATTTTTGTAACTCCATTTTGTTAAAGCTGAGGAGTCTTCGAGCTTGAGGAGTATTAGATCCATCATCCTGCCAATTTTCATAATTTTTAGACTCTGTTTGAGCCCCCAAATAAGCCTTGGAACCTATTTTTTTAACTAGGCCGGACACTAGATCTGGACAGGACCAAAACCACTCAAAAAACTATAAAAAGGGCTGGAGAGCTCATTTTTCAGGGTAGCTTGTTGTAGATTTCAGCTTTGTAAGAGAGCTCTTGTGTAATTGAAGATCTTCCATTGTTCCACTCTTTGCTCTTACCTTGTGTGCGTGTGTGTATGTGTGTGCATGCTTGTGTGCTTTCACTCATGCTCTTGTGCCATCACTTGCTCACGGCCTTCATATTGGTCCTCACGTCTCCACGGATTGACATTTATGAGGTGTAACTCCTCACGTTGGTACTTGCCATTATGCTAGAGTGACACCAAATTTGGTGTCGTTGCCAGGGAGAGAACTTGGAGAATGAGCATGTCACGGTAAGACATAGAGTAGTGATGTTGGAAGGTAAAAAATCACCATTTTCAGTTCAGTTTCTGAGTTTTTCTCCTTCTTCATCTTCATCATCATTACCATCTTCTTCCCTCTTCATATTGTCTAATTTTTTCCATTTTTGACAGTACATTCACTCATTTTTTTGCTCGTGGCTGTGAGAAAGAAGCGTAGGGGGAGTTGAGAACCAAAGACACTGAAGAAAAACACTTGAAAAACTCTCAAAAATACCAAATTCTGGGCGACAATATCGCAGCATGAGAGGAACAGCGCCTGGTATCGCGAGTGGCATTACGTGACTTGGGAGGGTGATTTTGCATCTACAGGCTGATAGAAGTGACAAGAAGGACACAAGGTACTCATATTTGCAAAAAAATTTGAATTTGGGTGTGAAAATCTCCAAGTATCGTGTCCAGTTCAGATTTGGTATCGCGATACTAGAACTCCCGTGAATCGCGATACTGGTTGAGGTATCGTATCGTGCATGCCCACTTGAGGTATCGCGATACCATTCTGGTATCGTATCATCAAGTGCTGGTATCGCGATCGCGGTCACCCCGGTGGTATCGTATCGTGGTCCACCTGGTATCGTATCGTCGATCGAGCGGTACTGTATCGCACGTGACAGTGGTATCGTATCGCCACTTGCATAAGTATCGTATCACGAGGTCAAGAGGTATCGTATCGTGCACCTAGTATCGTATCGTCTCTTATTTTGGTATCATATCGTGCACTTTGTGGTATCGTATCGTGTAGCACAAGCAGTATTGTATCACGATTGGAGTGGTATCATATTGTTCACAAAATGGTATCGTATCGTCAGCCAAGTTGGTATCGTATCGCCTGCTGTTTTGGTATCGTATCATCCAAAGATTCAGTATCGTGTCGTCTGATTTCTGGTATCGTATCGCAAGATCAAGTGGTATCGTATCGTTTATACACTGGTATCGTATCCTGAGGTTGGTATCGTATCGTGCAAATTAGAGATATCGTATCATGACCACTTGCAGTATCGTATCGTCTAAGAGAGCAGTATCGTATCGTCTAAGTTGGTATCGCCTTGGTGGTATCATATCGTCTAAGGTGGTATCATTTGAAGTGGTATCGTTTAAAACAAAGGTATCGTATCGTGAAAATCTGGTATCATATCGCCTATCCTGAGTTCCCAGAGAGATCCTGTTTCCCTGTTTTAACCCCTAGAACCCTGAACTGGCATAACTTTTCTCATACAAAATCCGTTTGCTATGATTTTGGTTTTGTTGGAAAGCTCATGGGGAATTATTAGATAGGGTATTTTGAAGTTGACCCTCAGGGAAACTAGAAAAACCAAGGAGTTCCAAAGGATTTTGAGCAATATAAGAGAACTTTGGGACTAGAAGCCAAGGCTTATGAACCTGCGATCTGGCAGACACTTAGGCAAGGATAGACAAAGCATTAGATCCTCGGAGGCTAGTGTCAACCATACAGCTAGGTCTTGGGCACAACAATTAAGTGGTTATCCTTACGTGCTAAGTTCCGGCACAAGTGATTCAAAAATGTCTTTTAGCATGGAAAGACCCGCACGTACCTCAGGTACTACCTATTTACAAACACCAGAAGGTCCCTATAAGATGCAATTGGAGTATATCAGGACCAACCAATTAGGTGCTCACATCTATGAGGATGGTATGATGCGATCAGTGGTCCAACTCAAAAATCCTGACCAACCCTTTGGACGTGAACACCCACTGGTCAAGATCGAAGAGGGTGCATACATTGATAAGGAAGGAACCATGTATGTGGTTACCAGCCTACCAGATAGGACAGAGGAGTTTGGAAACATCATTCCTGAGAATGAGATAGGAGACCTAGAGCAAGGATACCTAGGACGAGAACCCAAGACCCCTAGTGGTAAGTCAGTCTTGACTAGAGTGATCACTCCAGAATGGATTTCCCAAGATAACAAAAGCATAGAGCTATTCTTGAATAGAGAAACGGAGGAAGCCTTTTGGAGATTCAAGCCAGATCAATCGAGCCCAATAGTCACCATCTACGAGTTCAAGGATCCGGAGACACCAGGCAAAGTTGTCTATCTAGATCACACCTCAGAGAAGCTGTTCTTGGTAACAGAGCAGGATAGACATGCATACACTTGGCGAGGTGAATCAATTTTCCCTCCACTAAGATCCAATGTTTCCCATGGTCTAGAAGGAGCAGGATCATCCAAGGCTCATGAAACCCAAAGGGAGAGAACTAGAGAGAGACCAGAGGTAAGCTTTGCAAACACTATGGGCAGAGACAGATCAGGACATGAGGGTGAAAGACTCGAAAGAGAGAGACACAGAGCACATAGGCACCAAAGAGATGAACATGAGTTTCCATTGCCTAGACCTCGAGAGCACTCAAGAACCCTTAGACCCTCTCAAGTGGTCAAGGCAATGAAGAACTATTTTGATGGATTCGGAGATCCTTATGATCATGTTGCTGAGTTCAAACAAGTGCTAAGAGCTGAACAGGTTGAGGACTTGTTCACACAGTTTGAGGCATTTGGTTTGACTCTTAAGGGTACTGCCTTAGCTTGGTTTCAACCCCTGAATAGTCGCAACTACCGAGAGATAGGTCAGTTACTAGAGGAATTCATTGTAGAATTCTCCAAGAGTGGCATCAGGCATAACACATCTTCCTTGATCCACAGCTTCAAACAAACACCCCAAGAAATAGTGCGACTTGCAGGAAGAAGGTTTAGACAATACTTGGAAAGATGCCCTGTGCCAGAATAACCCACAACAGCCAAACAAGTGGCCTTGCTTTTAGATGGCTTATTGAGCACAAAGTTAAGGTCATATGTGTACTTGAAAGAGCCTAGATCCATAGAAGAGTGTGTGCAGATATGTATTGACATAGAAGACAATTTGGGTGAGGAGTTAGGACTCTCCAAACTCTACAAGGATTCTGAGAGTTCTACTAGTCATACCTCAAGAACCTCCACTGAGATAGATGAAATAGCTGAGCAAGTTGCCAAAAAGCTAGGAGTTCAAAATAGACAAATGCCAAGGCTCATCTCATTGAAGCGATGTTACAACTGTGGAGGAGACCACATGGCTAATGCGTGCCCAATGATGGGTCAAACCCAAGGGAACCCTAATGCTCTATATTGCACCATTGAGAGGAAATACGCAAACCACACGGCTCAAGACTATCCATATAATAGGCAGGCTGTCAGACAAAATTATCAACAACCTTACCAGCAGGGCAGGTATCAGAATCAATACCAACAGCCATATTATAGGACGCAACAACAATATCAGGCTCCACATAGGCCACAACCAGTCCTAGGAAACCAACGACCAGCTCCTGCCAACGTGATCCCAGTTAAGTATACGATGGCGGAGGAGAACCCTAATAGAGAATTGGTGCCACTAACCCCATTGGTCTCAGAAAATGACTCTCACACTCATGGTTCAGACTACTTCCATGAAGATAGTTCACAAGCTTATTACATAGATTCTCCTTAGCAAAGTGAGACTTCTCCGTATCAATATGAGGCACCACCTATGGAACAAAATTGGGATCCAGAATACTCCAATGTCATGTACACAAATCCCAACCCGAGGCCCCAATTGAGACAAGTAAGACCACAAGCCCCTAGAGGACCATGTTTTAGATGTCAAGGTGACCATTTCATTCGTGAATGTCCCCACCAACCAGCTCCAGGACAAGGACAAAACATCACAATATAGGGCTTTTGTCTTGAGTGTGGCAAGGAACATCTCCCTAGAGAGTGTCCTAGGAATCCCTCTAGTGCACCCAAGGTCACACCCATCAATGTGGTAGGCTTAGTGGTGGATTCAAGTTCAAGTAGCAATAATATGGCTCTCGTACATGTAGTTACTAGGGCGCAAGCCTTAAAAAGATAAACCAACGGATCAATCAGAGTCCAGTGAATCAGGAGAACCTAGTAAAAGGAAAACAAGAACATGCAAGGATACGAGGGAGAGAATCAATCGTAAGTGGAATAAAAAGTTATCTGAAATAGACGAACGCCTGAAAGATGCCAAAACAAAAATAGAAGACATTGCATCTCAAAGCCCCTCGCATGCCGAAGCTCCATCCACAGCACCTCATCCCACCCCACTACCCACTGTAAATAACCCACAACCAGGATCTGTTCTTGCAGATCCAACTCCAGAAGGCTTGGACATGATGTTCAAGGCCTACCAGGCTCGACTTCAAGAAGGGCCAACAGCTGCAAACTTGGACAAGAGTTACCCTAGAGGAGATTTAGAGATTGAACGGACAAAAATGTGCATGAAAATGGTAGAGGTAGCTCAAGCTATGCTCGAGACTAGTCAAAAGTTCAATCAGAAAAACTCTGTCGCCAGATTTGCATTTCCAAGGCTTATTAGAAAGATTAGAGCAATTGATAAACAAGCAGCATGCTTATTTACCTCCACAGGCTCAACCAATTGTTGAAAGAGGAAGCTCACCACCTATGAAAGCTTATGTTCCTGATTCCATGGATAAGGGAGCACCTCTTTCAATTCGACAGTACTCTCAAGAGTTCTCGCAGGAAATACAAGAAGAGAAATGGGCCAAGGAGAAGGGTAATCCCCCTCCTATTCCTGAAATTGATAATCTTCACGATCAATTTCCCCAAGACATTCCATCTATTTATGGAGATCAAGCAGAGCAACAAGAAGATGAGAGACTAGATTTTGAATCTAATTCGTTACAAGAGTTGCCTCAGTTCACAGGCCCTTGGGAATTTGAATCTCTTCAGACCAGAGCTCCCACAATATTGGTAAGAAATGAAGACTCAATAGTTCCAAGAAACACTGATGTCGTGAAAAACACTAAGGTTCAGTGTCATCTCACTGTAGAAGATCTCCTCAAAGCAAAACCTGAGCTATGGAATCATGTGAAGGATCAGGTCCCAGAACTTGATTCCAATATGCCAAAAGTAGGCTCTAAGCAGAAAGTACCAGAGATACCTCTAGACAAAATAGGGGACATGAGTGAAGGCGAAGAAGGTAATACTTATCTTCCGATCACCTATCAAGGTTACACAACCAAAGCAATCGTAGATTAAGGTGCTAGTGTTGCTATTGCAACCACCTCGTTGTGGAAGCGATGGGGCAAACCCACATTAAGACCAACTAGAATGAAGCTTCAAATGGCAGACGGTCATTTTGAAAGACCTCTAGGATTTCTAGAAGGGATAACTCTAACCACCTGTGGTGTAGAGTTTGAACATACATTTACGAGATGATCCTAGGGAGACCTTTCCTACAACAATTGCAAATAGTACAGGATTGGGGAACCAACTCCTTGTACTTACAACACTTAGGAGTCACCACCAAGGTCAATTTGAAGGATTACACCATCAGAGATGTACCACCCCTATAGTGGAATCCTATCCAAAAAGCGAAAGAAGATTCTATCTCTGTGCATTCTGAGAGTTCACCTGATCCATCCTGGCTGCATGAAGATACTCACTTGTGGATGTGCAAGGTTGTAGAGGAAGAAGAAAAGCGCATAAAAGCAAGAGAAGAAGGAACTTCCCCAGGAGATAGACCAGTTAAAGACCCAACCTATACACCGATGATATTTCCAAATGAGGAATTTGAGCCTCATGGCTGGGCAGAAATCTTAGCTACCATGGATATTGCAGTCAATGAAGAACAATTGACACCTCATGTGATGAGGAGGGTTATGATATTTCAGTGTTCATGTGTCAGCCCTTGTTGGAAGAATGTGACCCTAGTGATGTCATAGAAAAAGAAGAGGACAATGATGATCTAGAGTCTATTGTGATGGATAGTTGCAAGGAGCAGTACCTAGAAGATGTAGGAGTATTGATTCTAAAAGAAGAAGACCTCTCACCAGCATTAAAACTGTAAATTCAAAGGAAGGAAGCGAAGGAGGTCAAAAGAAAAAGAAAAGAAAAGCAGTGAAACAAGAAGAGGAGGAATCATTGTTCGAGGTACCAGAAAATTTCAAGAAATATGAAGTTGAAGATCGGAAAATTTTGGTACGAATGCCTAAGAGAGAGGTCATCATAGGAGAATCATATGATAATAAGGAAAAGACCAAAAAAATTGTTGTAACCATTGAAGGGAATGAAGACCGATGTACATACATAAGAGATGACCTAAGTGCAAAAGAAGAAGCAGAGCTTGTAGCTCTATTAAGGGAATATAGGGATGTGTTTGCATGGCACTATAGAGATCTGAAGGGAGTAGATCCAAAAATTTGTTCTCATACAATCCCCATGACCGTTGATGCCAAGCCCACCAAACAAAAGCCCTACACATATAATGACACTTATGCAGCTAAAATAAAAGAAGATATTGACAGGTTGATTGAAGCTGGATTTATCTATGAGATTGAGCATATTGAATGGGTGTCCCCCATTGTAGTGGTGCCCAAGAAGAATGGAAAATTGCGAGTGTGTATTAACCTTAAAAAAGTTAATGCCGCTACGATTAGAGATATTTATCCGCTTCCAATCACTGAACATTTATTGGAGTGTGTTGCAGGCAAGGAAGTTTATAGCTTTCTTGATGGATTTTTGGGCTACAACCAAGTAGCCATTGCCCCAGAAGATCAACACAAAATGGCTTTCACCACAGACTGGGGAATCTTTGCATTTCGTGTGATGCCATTTGGGCTCACAAATGCACCTGCAACTTCCAAAGACTCATGTGTCATGTCTTCAAGGAGTTCTTGCGGAAAGTATATGTGGATGATTTATGTGTGCATTCCCAACAGAGAAGATACCACATTCCTGAGCTCAGACAAAGTTTCAACAAGTGTAGAAAATATCGAGTATGTCTGAACCAAGAGAAGTGTGTGTTCATGGTACGACAAGGTAAAATCTTAGGTCACATTGTTTCTAAAAATGGAATATCAATAGATGAGGACAAAGTAAGAGCCATAGCAGAGTTGCCAAGGCCAAGGAACATTAAAGAGGTACAAGCCTTCATGGGTCATTGTGGATATTACCGCAGGTTCATCCACATGTATGCCATCATTGATAAACCTCTTTATGGATTGTTGACAAATTTTGAGTGGAACGACGAATGCGAAAATTCCTTCAATGAGCTGAAGAGACGCTTGTGCTCAGCACCAATACTGACCACTCTTGATTGGAATAAGCCATTCCATGTCCATGTAGATGCTTCCAATCATGCAATAGGATGTGTGCTAGCACAACCCACAGGTGAAGGAAATCTAGATTTACCCATCGCATATGCTAGCAGACAATTGAACGCAGCTGAACAAAATTATACCACAACGGAAAGAGAAGGTTTAGGCATGGTATATGCCGTGAAGAAGTTTAGACACTATCTATTGGCTAATAAGTTCAAGTTTTTCACTAATCATCAAGCTTTACTATATTTGGTCAATAAACCTTGCAATACATGATGCTTAGTAAGATGGTTCCTCTTACTAATGGAATACGACTTTGAAGATGTTGTCAGGAAAGGTAGGACCCACCTTTGGGCGGACCATCTTTCTCGCATTACTTCAGGAGAGCCACCGCAAGGAGTGTCTGGCAAACTACCTGACGCTTATTTGCTCAATTTAGAAGTTATCCTAAATGGGCAAATAAGTTGGTACCTGTCCTAACCTTCGGACCTGCAAATAAGAACGTAAAAACAAACAAAGAAGAAATTGTACGATCATAGCAATATCAAATATTGGCAGGAAGTATGTACAAGCAAGATACCAAGGGCGTACTAGCTTGTTGTGTCGAGGACGATGAACATACTAGTTGGTTGCAACAAGCCCATGAAGGATTGTTAGGAAATCACTACTCTAAACAACGAACATTGCAGAACCTAAAACATTTAGGAGTGTATTGGCCTAGCATGGACAAAGAAATACATGAGTGGATTAAGAACTGTCCAGTGTGCCAGAAGAGACCCCTAGTGGAGCATGCCACTCTTTATCACATGTCGATAATTCTAGATTGGAGTGCTCCATTGGTAGAATTTATGAGATGGGGAACACTACCCAACGAGGCTAGTCTAGCTAGAAGACGAAGCATGGAGCAAGAGGCACAAGACTATGCATTAATAGGAGATAACCTATATCAAAGAGGCAAGGATGGTTACCTAAGATTGTGCATTCATGAATCAGACTATTTGAAAGTCTTAGAAACTGCACATAGTGGTGTTGCAGGTGGACACTTTGGGCCTGACTGAGTTATTAAGAACATTCTATTCTCAGGACTTTGGTGGCCCACTCTTCATGTGGATGCACATACTTATGTGAAGAAATGTGACACATTTCAACGTGCACAATATCCGATAAGGAAAGATGAGATGCCGTTGAGACCAATGATGGGAGGACGCGCATTCTCGAAGTGGGGAATAGACTTTGTTGGTCCTATTAATCCCCTAGCTAGAAACTACCATGCTGAGTACATCATTGTAGCCACAAATTACCTTACAAAGTGGGTGGAAGTAAAAGCCACAACAAAGAATGATGCTCAAACGACTGCTAAGTTCTTATTTGAGAATGTGTTCACGCGATATGGACTACCAATAGAGTTGGTCATTGATAGAGGTACGCACTTCTTGAACGAGGTCATTGAAAATCTCCTTCAAGAATTCATGGTGATACATAAGAAGTCTGCCCCTTATCATCCACAAGCCAACGGACAAGTCGAGAGCATGAATAAGATCCTATGTAATGTGTTGACAAAACTAGTAAATAATAAATGCTCTGATTGGGACAAACAGCTTCATCATGCTGTTTGGGCCTACCGAGTTGCATACAAAACGGTACTCAATGCCACACCATTTCAGATGGTCTTCGGAAAGAATGTTGTGCTACCATTAGATTTTCTAATCCCAGCTTTAAGAGTAGCACAAGAGCATGAGTGGAATGGACATGAGTTGTCATCTAGGATCTTTGATCTAGAACGCTTAGGTGAGACGAGGCTACGAGCGGCAGTAGGCATATATGCTCCAAAGAAAAGACAAAAGGCATACTTTGACACCCATATAAAGGATAAAGGATTGAAAGAAGGAGATCTAGTGTTGGTCTATACACTAAAGCAACATGCCCGCAAATTAGAGAAACAAGGATATGGACCCATGATCATTAATAGAATTTCAACTAGTGGTGCAGTTCAATTGGCCACTCTAGAAGGTGACGTCATGCCAAACTACATTAGTGGTTGTGGAGTCAAGTTATGTCAAGAACCTCTTACAGAGGATATGCTTATGAGACTCAACACTGCTAAGAAGCGTAAAGAAGAGGAGTTAAGGGTTAGAGAAGAAGCACAAGCAGAGGCTCGAGAGCGCATCAGAAGAAATAAGTTAAGGAGACTAGGCCTAGATGTCAACCCGAAGGCCCCAAAATATCACATGGACATGTGCCAAAAATCGGGCATAAGTACTTCTTGCATAATCGATCGACGCCCCTTTGTGACCATAGAGGTAGGACATGGAAAGAGTGTAAGGGAGAGCATTGGTGGACTCAGGTGTAGCAACTAGTGCAGTTAGACTTTCATACTGCCAAGAACTACAATTGGACATCAAGACCATAGAAGCATATCTCATAGGATTGGGAGGTGTGGAGACCCCTTGTTTGGGCAAGGTGGAACTTCCAATCTACCTTCAAGATGTTCCAATAAAAGTCAAAATGCTAGTGTGTCATGATGAGGACCTCATAGAGCCACTTGTCTTGGGTCAAGATTGGATTTATGACCATGCAGTCAACTTGAACCTAAGAAATCAACTTCTTCAAATTTGGGTACATGAACAATGTATCACATTAGAATTAGACAACTGCATGCTCACAGATCATGGCACCACATACTCTCTTAGTTCTTCTAGGAGTAATGTTAGCAAAAAGGATGTTGTATGTGTCAAAAGCTCTATGTTCCAGAAGAACTCAACCATGGAAGAACATGCTCAAAGACAAACCACCTCCCCCTCTAACGCAGCAACTAAAGCCCTCACAACATCTCAAGCGAAAAGGAAAGCGAGACAGTACAGGACAACCACTGTATCAAATAGACCAAGAGAATTAAAGAAAAAAATAGTTCCGGGCATGAAGCAGACATGGGTACGAAAAGGAGAGCAACCACCAGCCTTGCCAACACAATTTCCACTCAGGCAAGCCCACCATGCGAAGATAATACAACAGTAACCAGGACCACCTCAACCAAAAGATCTCTGACAAATATGGGTGCCTAAGAAATTAGCTGCAGCTCAACAAGGGCGATTACAGATGTGGGTACCTAAGAAGCTCTTGCATACACAACGGCCTATGCTCCCCACCATGCAAAAGGTCTCAACAAAGAGGCCAAGGAGAGAAAAGGGTAAGAACAGAACACAAAGATCAAAAGAAGATAAACTCAACCCTTCGACAAAAGTAAGAAGACAATCATCAAGGATATGGGTTTGGAAGCCTAAGGTACCAGCAGCATCCACAACAACAAAGAAGGAACCACTCCAGATACAAAATTTAAGCAACCAACCAAAGGTGATGAAGTCAACAAGGACTCGTACGCAGCCCAACACTGTTCTCAAATGGATCCCTAAAATCAATTGTTATTTTGACATCCAAGGGATACCTCAAACAAAGGCTGCATCAACATCTGCAAAACATTAATAGCCTTGACGTGCAACAACCATGTGCCTATGGCATAACCTTGTCTTTTGCACCATTGAGGTCATGTGCTTCCAAAGTATGCATCAACATAGGGCCACATTACACGGTCGTGCATAGACACCATTGAGAAATCCCAGGCACATAAGACACTTCTGACATTTGTACAATATTTTGTTGTTACTAACCTCTTTCTTCATGCTTTGTGACATTGTTCCAAAAAAAAAAAAGAGGACTATGTGCTTGAAGATGCTCATCAGCGAACTATCAGTAAGGACATCCATCAACTAAAGACAAGCCAATGGTCAACCTCTGTGATGAAAGTGCAACACGAAGGGATGAAGATCAACGAACCTTTCACCAGGGTAAGACATGTATGCTTCAACAACACTATAACCATGATAGATTAAGCAACCTCTTCGTCGGCATGCCCTTGAGCACTGAGCTCAAGACCCAACTTCTTGCACCATAACTCTTCCAATGCATTTCCTAAGTATGCATGCATAGGGCTACATTACAAGGCCATGCACAGGGCACCTATTTTTTCCCACCCATGCACCAATGCACTTAACCATCAATCATTATGCGTCACAAGTACTTGGCCTTATACTGTGGAACTCCTGTTTCAAAGAACTACGGACATCCAGGGTCCAACATCGACACCCAAGAAGCAATTTATAGTAGATAATTGCTCAAGATCAATATTGTCAACCTCTTTTGAGCAACTAGCAATCATTGAAAGCATGAAAATACACCATCTAGCTCAAGACCAAGGAAGAAGTGCCTACAAGGGGACCAACTCTTGCATAGACTAGTAGTGGAAACCTGAAGGATCTGACAACCGACCATGCTACATTGGAAAGATGGACCGCTCCTGTTGATACATGAAGGACACTACCTCTCAACGTACTACCTGGAACAACCACTCCAATAGGGTCTATCAGGGACGACAGACTCAAGAGGGGGGGTGTTGAAGCTCAAGATGAAGGACAAAGCATGGAAGTGCATCAAGGAAGTGGACACACAAGAAGAAGGAGCAAGTAGGGAGCTCCAAGAAACACCTGTCAAATTCTCAGAAGAAATCCCTATAAAAATAGTGATTTTTATCACAAAAAACCATTGTAAATACCATTTTCCATTTTTGTAACTCCATTTTGTTCAAGCTGAGGAGTCCTCGAGCTTGAGGAGTATTAGATCCATCATCCTACCAATTTCATAATTTTTATACTCCATTTGAGCCCCCAAATAAGCCCTAGAACCTATTTTTTTAACTAAGCCGGACACTAGGTCTCGACAGGGCCAAAACCACTCAAAAAACTATAAAAAGGGCTGGAGAGCTCATTTTTTAGGATAGCTTGTTGTAGATTTCAGCTTTGTAAGAGAGCTCTTGTGTAATTGAAGATCTTCCATTGTTCCACTCTTTGCTCTTACCTTGTGTGTGTGTGTGTGTACGTGTGTGCATGGTTGTGTGCTTTCACTCACGCTCTTGTGCCATCACTTGCTGACGGTCTTCATACCGGTCCTCACGTCTCCACGGATTGACATTTATGAGGTGTAACTCCTCACGTTGGTACTTGCCATTATGCTAGAGTGACACGGCGTCCCCGCACAGTCGTCCAGACAGACAGTCTGGCAAACCCGCCTCTCTCTGCCGAGAGTCACCGTAATGCCCTTTCATTAATGGAAAAGAGGTTACAACTAATCGCTACGCCTTTTCGGTGCGGTGCGATATATGAAAAATAAGATTACATTATTCCCATCCGGCGGCCTAACACTCACACGCACGGTGGACTCAAACCCGCAAAGAAAACAAAATTAAGGCTCATCAACTATGCCTTGTATATACATAGTTCTAGCTAATTTAAATGTTTGGGTGATCTTTTGTTTCAAGGAATCCAACATAATCTTCAATGTATCTGGCTCCACCAGTTGTGTGTCTGTTCTGACTGAACTTACCGCAATAACTTGACTCATCAATGCATTGGTCTGCGTCTGCAAAAATGCTTCTTGTAAATAGAAGTCGTTAGCTATCGCAGCATCCCTGCTAACCTTCATATTAACAATTTGACCATCAACTCTGGATAATCTCTCTGCTTGAGCACCTAACTGCTTTTCTCTATGTTCCAGCTCCTGAGCTTGATATTTAATTGTTTTATAATATGCATCCCTTTCTTTCATGATTCCTTCCATCTCCTTCTTCAACCATAGATACTTAGTGATTTCCTCCGTAAACTCTTGATCTCGTTGAAACAATCTTTCAGTTACATTATGTAACTCGGCTTCTGCTTTAAGCACATTGGCGACAAGTGATAATGAAGCTTCTTCTAACACACTAAGAGTATCCCGGGTATGATGAAGCTCATTTCCTAAAGGAGTCATAGCATCTGTCTTATCTGTAAGTTCTTGCTTTAGAGTAATGATTTCGGTGTCGCGCTGAGCAAGCAAGGTATATGTCACTCGAGCACAATGGTGAGTACCAACATGAGGAGCTCCACCTCATAAATGTCAATCCGTGGAGACGTGAGGACTGGTATGAAGACCAAGAGCAAGTGAAGTGCACAAGTGCGTGAGTGAAAGCACACAAGCATGCACACACATACACATACACGCGCACAAGGTAAGAGCAAAGAGTGGAACAATGGAAGAGCTTCGATTGCAAATGAACTCTCTTACAAAGCTGAAATCTACAGCAAGCTCCCCTAAAATGAGCTCTCAAGCCCTTTTTATAGTTTTTGAGTGGTTTTGGCCCTGTCCAGACCTAGTGTCTGGCCTAGTTAAAAATTAGGTTCTAGGGCTTATTTGGGGGCTCAAACGGAATCTAAAAATTGTGAAAATTGGTAGTATGATACATCTAATACTCCTCAAGCTCAAGGACTCCTTGGCTTGAACAAAATGGAGTTGTAAAAATATAAAATGGTATTTACAATGATTTTTAGTGATAAAAATCACTATTTTTATAGGGATTTCTTCTGAAAATTTGACATGTGATTCTTGGAGCTCCCTACTTGCTCCTTCTTCTTGTGTGTCCACTTCCTTGATGTGCTTCCATGCTTTGTCCTTGACCTTGAGCTTCAAAACTCCCCCCCTCTAGAGTTTGTCGTCCTTGACAGACCCTTGTTGTAGTGGTTGTTCCGTGTAGTGCTTGGAGAGATAGTGTCCATCATGTATCCACCAGAGCGGTCCATTTTCCAATTGTAGCTTGGGCAGTTATCTGGTTCCTCATTTTGTCACTACTACCTTTGTATGTACGTCGTCCTTGTATTCTCACTTGATGGTGTCGTTGTGAGCTTTCAAAAATTCAGAGCTACTCGAAAGAGGTTGTCAATGTTGGGTATGAGCAACTCTCATGGTGGATTGCTTCCTTGCTCTTGTTGTTATCCCCTTGATGTCCTTTGGTTCTTCCAAAGATGGCTTTCCACGTTTTCATGTCCAGTACTTGTAACCCATAATGGATGATGGGTTAGTGCATTAGTGCATGGGTTGGACAAGATATGTGCCTTGTGCATGACCTTGTAATATAGCCCTATGCATGCATACTTGGGAAATGCATTGGAAAAGTTATGGTGCAAGAGGTTGGGTCTTGAGCTAGGTGCTCAAGGGTATGCCGACGAAGAGGTTTCCTAATCTACTATGGTTATGTTGTTGAAGCATACACGTCTTACCATGGTGAAAGGTCCATTGATCTTCACCTCTTTGTGCTGTATTTCCATCATGGTTTTTGAACATTGGCTTGTCGTTGTTGTTGATGGATGTCCTTGCTCATGGTGCACAGATGAGCATCTTCAAGCACATAGTTTTTTTCCCGTTTTTTTTCTTTTTTGGGGTTGTGGAAACAATGGCAAAAAACAAGAAGAAAGAAGTTAGTATCAAGAAAATATTTTACATGTGGAACTTGTGTCTCATGTGCTTGGGATTTCTCAATTGTGTCTATGCACGGCCGTTTCATGTGGCCCTATATTGATGCATCCTTTGGAAATGCATGACCTGAATGGTGCAAAAGACAGGGTTATGCCAAAGGCACATGGTTGCTGCTGGTCGAGGCTTGTGACGTTACTTGCATACTTGTTGCATTCTTTGATTGGAGGTGTCGATTGGATCTCGAAATGATGTAATCCTCCTTATAGGGATCCATTTGAGAATGGTATGTGGTCCTGTGGAGATCACTTCTGGCACTTTCATCTTTGGATGGTTGCTAAAATTTGATATCCATCGTGGTCGGCTCCTTGGTGTTGTGGAAGTTGCTGGTACTTTTGGCTTCCAAACCCATATCCTTTGTGATTGTCTTTTTATTATCGGCCAGGAGATGAATTCATCTTCTTTTGGTCTCTACCCGTGGTTTCGACTCTTGCTTCTCCGTGGTGTTTTTGCTAAGATTTTCCTTGTGAGGGAGATCAGATGGTTTTGTGCATGTAAGAGTGTCTTGGGTACCCACATTTGTAATCGCTCTTGTTGAGCGGAAGCTAATTTCTTTGGCACCCAAATTTGTACGTTAGTATGGTTGGCCTTCATCGATTGCTTGGGTACCCAAATTTGTTGAAGATCGTGGGATTGAGCTGGTCTTTGTTTCTTGGTGCTTCTTGTAGCATGGTTGGCTTGCCTCACTAAGAAGGGTTGTGGCAAAGCTTGTGCTTGTTCTACTTTTCGTACCCAAATCTGCTTCATGCCCTGAGCTTCTTTCTTCTTGAATTTTGTCTGTCTAATTGATATAGCAGATGTCTTTTTTGCTTGCCTCTTTGGTCGAGTTACACTTGCATTAGTTTGTGAAGAAGAAGAGAGTTTGCTGGCCTTTGAGCTTGTGCTTCCATGATTGAGTCCTTTTGCTTCGTAGGGTTTTTGACACACACAACATTTTCTTTACGAAGATTAGTTTCGGAAGAACTAAGAAAGTGTGTGACCTTTGGATTTGTGAGCATGCAATTGTCTAATTCTAATGTAATATATTGTTCATGTGCCCAAACTTGAAGGATTTGACTTCTTAGGTTCAAGTTGACTGCGTGGTCGTAAATCTAATCTTGACCCAAGACAAGTGGCTCTGTAAGGTCTTCATCATGACACACTAGCATTTTGACTTTTATTGGAACATCTTGAAGGTAGATGGGAAGTTCCACCTTGCCCAAACAAGGGGTTTCCACACCTCCCAAACCTATGAGATAGGTTTCTATGCGCTTTATGTTCAATTGCAAGTCTTGGCAAGAGGATAGTCTAACTGCACTAGTTGCTGCACCTGAGTCAATCAAGGCTCTCACAGTCCTTGCACTCTTCCCTTGTCCTACTCCGATGTTCACAAAGGGACATCGATCAATTATTCGAGAAGCAATTGCACTTGATGTTTGACACATGGCCATGTGGTATCTTGGGGCCTCTCGATCGAATTCTAGGCCTAGGCGTCTTAACTTATTTCTCCTAATGCGTTCTTGAGCCTCTCCCTGTGCTTCTTCTCTAACCCTTAGCTCTTCTTCTTTTCGCTTCTTAGCAGTGTTGAGTCTCTTTAGCATATCCTCTGTAAGAGGTTCTTGATATAGCTTGACTCGACAACCACTGATATAGTTGGGCAAGATATCACCTTCTAGTGTGGCCAATTGAACTGCACCGCTAGTGGAAATTCTATTAATGATCATGGGTCCATATCCTCTCTTTTCCAATTTACAGGCATGTTGCTTTAGTGTATAAACCAACACTAGGTCTCTCTCTTTCAAGCCTTTATCCTTGATATGTGCATCAAAGTATGCCTTTTGCCTTTTCTTTGCAGCATAGATGCCTGCAGCCGCTCGTAACCTTGTCTCACCTAAGCGTTCTAGATCAAAGATCCTAGAGGATAATTCATGTCCATTCCACTCATGCTCTTGTGCTACTTTTAAAGTTGGGATTAGGAAGTCCAATGGTAGCACAACATTCTGTTCGAAGACCATCTGAAATGGGGTGGCATTGAGTACCGTTTTATAGGCAACTCGGTAGGCCCAAACAGCATGATGAAGTTGTTTGTCCCAATCAGAGCGTGTGTTATTTACAAGTTTTGTTAATACGTTACATAAGATCTTATTTGTGCTCTCAGCTTGTCCGTTAGCTTGTGGATGATAGGGGGCAGACTTCTTATGTATCACCAAGAATTCTTGGAGAAGATTTTCAATGACTTCATTCAAGAAGTGTGTACCTCTATTACTAACTAACTCCATTGGTAATCCATATCTCGTGAACACATTCTCGAATAGAAACTTCGCTGTAGTTTGAGCATCATTCTTTGTTGTGGCTTTGACTTCTACCCACTTTGTAAGGTAGTCCGTGGCTACAATAATGTATTCTGCATGGGAGTTTCTAGCTGGGGGGTTAATAGGACCTACAAAGTCTATGCCCCACTTCGAGAATGCACGTCCTCCCATCATTGGCCTCCAAGGCATCTCATCTTTTCTAATTGGGTAATGGGCACGTTGGCATGTGTCACATTTCTTCACATAAGTATGTGCATCTATATGGAGAGTGGGCCACCAAAGTCCTGAAAATAGAATAGTCTTAATTACTCGGTCAGGACCAAAATGTCCGCCTGCAACACTGCTATGGGTAGTTTCTAAGACTTTCAAATAATCTGATTCATGAACGCACAATCTTAGATAACCATCTTTTCCTCTTCGGTATAGGTTGTCTCCTACAAAGCCGTAGTCTTTAGCCTCTTGCTCCATGCTTCGTTTCCTTGCCAGAGTAGCCTCCTTGGGTAAGGTTCCCGATCTCATGAATTCTACCAATGGAGCACTCCAGTCTGGAATTAATGATGTGTGATAAAGGGTGGCATGCTCCACAGGGGGTTTCTTTTGGCACATCGGACAATTTTTAATCCACTCATGAACTTCTTTGTCCATGCTAGGCCAATACACCTTAACGTTTTAGATTTTGCAATGTTCATTGTTTTGAATAGTGATTCCCTAGAAATCCTTCATGGGCTTGTTGCAACCAAATACTATGTTCATTGTCCTCGACACAGCAAGCTAGAACACCTTCCGTATTTTGTTTATACATGCTTCCTGCCAATATTTGATATTTTTGTGATTTTACAACTTCATTTTTTTTTGTTTTTACATTTTTACTTGCGGGTCCGAAGGTTAGGACTAGTACCAACTGATTTGCCCATTTAGGAACAACTTCTAGATTGAACAGATAAGCGTCAGGCAATTCATCAGACACTCCTTGTGGTGACTCTCCTGAAGTGATGCGAGAAAGGTGATCCGCTCTGAGGTGAGTCTTGCCTTTCTTGACAACCACTTCAAAGTCATATTCCATTAGTAAGAGGAACCATCTTACTAATCGCCCCATATTGCACGGTTTATTGACCAAATATAATAAGGCTTGATGATCAGTAAAAAACTTAAACTTGTTGGCCAATAGATAGTGTCTAAACTTCTTTACAGCATATACCATGCCTAAACCTTCTCTTTTGGTTGTGGTGTAGTTTCGTTCAACAGCGTTCAATTGCCTACTAGCATATGCTATAGGCAAATCTAGATTCCCTTCACCAGTGGGTTGTGACAACACACATCCTATTGCGTAATTGGATGCATCCACATGTACATGGAATGGCTTATTCCAATCACGAGTGGTCAGTATCGGTGCTGTGCACAAGCGTTTCTTTAGCTCATTGAAGGACTTCTCGCATTCATCATTCCACTCAAACTTTGTCAACAAGGCATAAAGAGGTTTAGCTATAATTGCATACATGTGAATGAACCTACAGTAATATCCACAATGGCCCATGAAGGCTTGTACCTCTTTAACATTCCTTGGCCTCGGCAACTCCGCTATGGCTTTTACCTTGTCCTCATCTGTTGATATTCCGTTCTTAGAGACAATGTGACCTAAGATTTTACTTTGATGTACCATGAACACACATTTCTCTGGGTTCAGAGACACTCGATATTCTCTACACTTGTTGAAGATCTGTCTGAGCTCAGGAATGTGGTATCTTCACTCTTGGGAATGAGCACATAAATCATTCGCATATACTTCTAAGCTCTTTCGCAAGAACTCTTTGAATACATGACACATGAGCCGTTGAAATGTTGCAGGTGCATTGGTGAGCCCAAATGGCATCACCCAAAATGCAAAGATCCCCCACGCTGTGGCAAAAGCTGTTTTATGTTGATCTTCTGGGGCAATGGCTACTTGGTTGTAACCTAAAATCCATCAAGGAAGCTATAAACTTCCTTGCCTGCAACACGCTCCAATAAATGATCAGTGATCGGAAGCGGATAACTATCTCTTACTGTGGCAGCATTAACTTTTTTAAGGTTAGTACATACACACCACTTTCCATTCTTCTTGGGTACCACTACAATGGGGGACACCCATTCTGTATGCTCAATCTCATAGATAAATCCAGCTTCAATCAATCTATCAATTTCTTCTTTTATTTTGGCTGCATAAGTGTCATTATATGTGTAAGGCTTTTGTGGGCTTGGCATCAGTGGTCATGGGGATCGTATGAGAGCAAATTTTTGGATCTACTCCCTTCAATTCTCTATAGTGCCATGCAAACACGTCCCTATATTCCTTAATAATGCTACCAACTCTACTTCCTCTTCTTTACTTAGGTCATCTCCTATGTATGTACATCTCTCTTCGTTCTCTTCGATGGTGACTACGATTTTTTTTGTCTTTTCTTTGTTATCATATGCTTCTCCTATTGTGGCCTCTCTCTTAGGCATTCGTACCAAAATTTTTCTATCCTCAACTTCATATTTTTTGAAATTTTCTGGTACTTCAAACAATGGTTCCTCCTCATCCTGTTTCGCTACTTTTCTTTTCTTTTTCTTTTGACTACCTTCACTCCCATCCTTTGAATTTACCATTTTGATGCTTGTGAGAGGTTCTGCTTCTTTTTGTGTAAATACTTCTATGTCTTCTAGATAGTGCTCCTCTGAAATAGAGCAACTATCCATCACAATGGATTCTAAATCGTCATCGATCTCTTCTTCTTTTATGAAGTCATTAGAGTCACATTCTTCTAGCAAGGGCTGACACATGAACACTGAAATATCATAACCCTCCTCATCACAATGAGGTGTCCATTGTTCTTCATTGACAGCAATGTCCATGGTAGCTAAGATTTCTGCCCAACCATGAGGCTCAAATTCCTCATCTGGAAATATCATCAGCGTATAGGCTGGGTCTCTAGCTGGTCTTTCTCCTTGAGAAGTTCCTTTTTCTCTTGCCTTTAAGCGTTTTTCCTCTTCCTTTGCGACCTTGCACATCCACAAATGAGTATCTTCATGCAACCAAGATGTATCAGATGAAGTCTTAGAATGCACAGAGATTGAATCTTCTTGCTCCTTGTGGATAGTATTCTACTGTAGGGGTGGTACATCTCTGAAGGTGTAATCCTTCAAATTGACCTTGGTTGTGACCCCTAAGCACTGCAAGTACAAGGAGTTGGTTCCCCAATCCTGTACTATTTGCAGTTGTCGTAGGAAGGGCCTCCCTAGGATCATCTCGTAGACATTATTTTTCTCAAAGTTACATATAGAAAATGTGTGTTCAAACTCCACACCACAAGTGGTTAGAGTTATCCCTTCGAGCAATCCTAGAGGTCTTTCCACATGGCCGTCAGCCATCTGAAGCTTCATTCTAGTTGGTCTTAATGTGGGCTTGCCCCAGAATCTATGATTGCTTTGGTTGTGTAACCTTGGTAGGTGATTGGAAGATAAGCATTACCTTCTTCACCTTCGCTCATGTCTCCTATTTTATCGAGAGGTATCTTTGGAACTTCTTGTTTAGAGCCTGCATTTGGCATATGGGAATCAAGTTCGGGAACCTGATCCTTCACGTGATTCCATAGCTCAGGTTTTGCTTTGAGCAGTTCCTCTACAGTGAGATGACACTGAACCTTAGTGTTCTTCACGACGTCAGTGTTTCTTGGAATCACCGAATCCTCATTTCTGATCACTATCGTGGGGGCTCTCATCTGGAGAGATTCAGATTCCCATGGGCCTGTGAATTGTGGCAACTCTTGTAAGGAATTAGATTCAAAATCTAATCGTTCATCTTCTTGTTGCTTTGTTTGGTCTCCATAGACAGACGGAATATCTTGGGGAAACTGGTCATGAAGATCATCAATCTCCAGAATAGGAGGGGAAACATCCTTCTCCTTGGCCCATTTTTCTTCTTGTATTTCCCGCAAGAACTTTTGAGTGTGTTGTTGAATTGAAAGAGGTTCTCCATCATCTATGGAGTCAGGAACATAGACTTTCTTTGGTGATGAGCTTTCTCTTTCAATAGTTGGTTGAGCCTGTGGAGGTAAAGAAACTTGTGGCTTGTTTACCAACTGCTCTAATCTATCTAGTAAGCCCCGCAAGTGCAAACCTGGTGTAATGGCATTCGTCTAATTGAATGATTGATTGGCCTCGAACATAGCTTGAGCTAGTTCCACCATTTTAATGCACATTTTTGTCCGTTCAATCTCTAAATCTGCTCTAGGGTAGCTCTTATCTAGGTTTGCAGGTGTTGGCCCTTCTTGAAGTCGAGCCTGGTATGCCGTGAACATCATGTCCAAGTCTTCTGGGGTTGGATCATGTCCAAGTCAGACCCTGATTGTGGTGGTCTATTTACACTGGTTGGTGGGTGGGGATGAGGTGGTGTGGATGGAGTTTTGAGCTCAGAGGGGCTTTGAGAGGAAAAATCTTCTATTTTTGTTTTTGCATCTTTCAGGCTTTCTTCTAGTTCGGATAACTTCTTGGTCCACTTACGATTGGCCTTCTCTCTAGTATCCTTCCAAGTTCTTGTTTTCCTCTTACTAGGCTCTCCCAATTCACTTGGCTCTGATTGCTCAGCTAGAACTTGAGTCCCTTGCAAGGCCTACTAGATTAACGGGTGTAACCTTTGGTGCACTAGAGGGATGTCCGGGACAATCTCTCAGGAGCTGTTCTTTGCCACACTCAAGACAAACGACTTGTATTGTGAGGTTCTGCCCTTGTATCGGAGCTAGTGTGTGGGGTGGTTGTTGTCCTGGTATAA
Organism: Ceratopteris richardii; assembly: GCA_020310875.1. NCBI lineage: Eukaryota > Viridiplantae > Streptophyta > Polypodiopsida > Polypodiales > Pteridaceae > Ceratopteris > Ceratopteris richardii. Next base: position 178,116,814 of record CM035410.1, read on the forward strand.
GTTGAGGTTGGCCATATCCTCCATGTTCATACAGTCTAGATGCTCCTCGTGATCCTAGGCATGAGTTATACCTAGGAACTTCTCTACCTTGTTCTGTAGGAGGGTACCAGTATGGTCTACATTGGGGTGGTTCAAATGTTTGTGGCTGTCTATTCATTCGATATTTTTCGGTGTTGTAGTTGATGTACTTCTGCTCACTATAAGAGTACATGTTAGGCGCTTGAGTTGATTGTCTATCGTAAGGGTAAGGTTTTGATAACCATAATGCTTCTCTTGTGCAGACATGAGATGGATGATCCCCATCACAAAGTGTGCAACTTCCTAACATTGGCACTCTCAAGGAAGATGTAACATAATCCTAGTAGGAGATGGTTGAACCACGCTCTAAGAGAGAGGATTAGGAAGTAATCCTCAACCATGGCTTTTGGGGCAAGTGGTTAGCCCATCACATTCCTAACCAAGAGGTTGTGAGTTCAATTCCTTACATTGGTATACATTGGTATCAGAGCCTAGGAAGAAGGCTTGGGCAAGGTGGAATGATCTAATGGCCTCTAAAAAAGGCGCTTGGGCATCCTCTATGTGAAAGGGTAGGAATTGTGGAAGGCGCGCACGTCGGCTTCAAGGATGGACCTAACAAAGATTGAGGTGTATCTCTCAATCCGTAGGTCGGATTGAGGCATGCAATATACCGTTGGAAAGCTCTCGGAACGAACTTTCCAATGAGCTATCTTGCAAGTGTGAATTCCTTGGGAATCCTTGGGTGGTACTTGATTGAGTGTTCAAGATACCAAGCATGGGTGAGAACAAGGTTCAAGACTGAGGTTGAGAACAAGGGCTCGAGACACCAAGGTTGCGAACAAGAAGGTTCAAGACGCCAAGGTTGAGAGCAAGGGTTCAAGAGACCAAGGTTGTGGACAAGGTTCAAGAAACTATGCGAGGTTGAGGGACATCAATTCAAGGGCACCTAGGGAGTTCAAGGGACCGATCACCAAGGCTAGAGGGATACAAGAGTAGATCATTGAGGTCAATGATCGACCGAGGGGGGAAGAATGTAACATAATCCTAGTAGGAGATGGTTGAACCACGCTCTAAGAGAGAGGATTAGGAAGTAATCCTCAACCATGGCTTTTGGGGCAAGTGGTTAGCCAATCACATTCCTAACCAAGAGTTTGTGAGTTCAATTCCTTACAGAAGAGTTCTCGTAGTTCCTTTGTCCTTGTATCCCTAATTTTTTGACCACTAACTCTGCCACTTCCTCCACATAACTCGAACTAGAAGTTTCATTGTTCCTTGTATCCTCTGATTTGGTAGGATCTTGTGTGGTTATGAGATCCTCATATATGTTTTCTTCCAAATCTATGCACTCCTGAAGACACTCACTTAGGGTTTGTAGTCGTTTTACATATAGTAAGATTCTCAATGTTCCATTGGTTAGACCTTCTAAAAAAAAAGATATCATTTTTTGCTGAGAAGGTCTCTCGGTCACAAGGCATCGGGCTACGTATTGCTTAAATCTTCATGCTGCATTTTTTACTGTCTCATTATGAGCTTGTTGGAAACTATGTATTAAGGACGACGAATTGTGCTTGATCCCTCGCTTAGTGAATTCCCAAATAAGTTCTTGGAAGAATTGTTCAACATGTTCAAAGCAGCTTGGATCCAAGGATTGAAACAAGACAAGGCTATTCCTGAGAGGGTTAGCCCAAAGGATTCATATTGCATGAAAAAGTCATCCACTTGCTCCGCTCGCAATACCTGCTTGAATTCTGCAATGTGGTCATACGGCTCTCATGTGCCATCATAACGATTTTGCATACATTTGGCCAATTGGATTGGTCTCAGTATTTTGCCGGGCTCTAGGGTTTGACTTATGATGGGATAAGCGGATTTTACTAGGTGTATTCCAGCTCCTACATCTTGGGTTAGTTCTCCCCTAAATGTGGTTCTATTCAGATTTCCCATCCCCTGGCTAGTTTGGCTGTGGGGATTAATTCCTGGCATGATGAATTGCTCATGTGGTCCATTGGGTATACTACCTTGGCTCGTTTGTCCTAACATCACATTTTCTGTTCTTTGTTGGGTCTCAAATGGGTTTTGTGAGGTAGTTGCCTGATCTCGAGCTAACTCTCCTCTTTCATTAATCTGATCAAGGTTTTTGGTTTCTACATATATCTGGCCCATCTTGTCCTTATAAACTCCATCTTCATACTTGACAGCTGGCCTTGGGACTATTTCTAATTCTGTAGTTGTAGCTCAGTGATGAGTAGCACCTCCTTTAATGTCAATCCGGGAAGACGTGAGGATGGTATGAAGACCTCGAGCAAGTGGAAACACAAATGCGTGAGTGAGAAACACACCAACATGCACACACATACACGCACACGTGCACACACGGCAAGACAAAGAGTGAGAAGCAATGGAGTTCTTAGATTACTTTCAAGAGCTCTTACAAGTTCATTTCAATTACAATCTAATCTCAAAAATGAGCTCTCTAGCTCCTTTTATAGTTTTTGACTAGCTTTGGCCCTGTTCAGACCTAGTGTCTGGCCTAGTTAAAAATTAGGTTCCAGGGCCAATTTGAGGGCTTAAACGGAGTCTAAAAAATATGAAAATTGGCAGGTAGATACTTCTAAAGCTCCTCAAGCTCAAGGACTCCTTGGCTTGCACAAAATGGAGCTACAAAAATACGAAATGATATTTACAATGGTTTTTAGTGATGAAAATCACTATTTGTGTAGGGTTTTCTCTATTGATTTGTCATACACCTCTTTGAGCTCCCTACTTGCTCTTTCTTCTTGTGTGCTCAACTCCTTGATGTCTTGAAAAATTAGATGGCCTACTTGCCAGATCTTCTTTGACTACCATGTCTGCTTGTGCTGTCCCTTCGCTCTGACTCTCTTCGTCTTGTGGCTCCTTCGGTTCCCTGACTGCTGCCAACACCCCCCCCACTCTCGCGTCTGTCGCCCCTGACAGACCCTTGTCTAGAGGTGTAGCTCAATGATGAGTAGCACCTCCTTTAATGTCAATCCGGGAAGACGTGAGGATGGTATGAAGACCTCGAGCAAGTGGCGGCACAAGTGCGTGAGTGAGAAGCACACGAACATGCACACACATACACACACACGCGCACACACGGCAAGGCAAAGAGGGAGAATCAATGGAGTTCTTAGATTACTTTCAAAAAGCTCTTACAAGTTTGTTTCAATTACAATCTAACCTCAAAAATGAGCTCTCTAGCTCCTTTTATAGTTTTTGACTAGCTTTGGCCCTGTCCAGACCTAGTGTCCGGCCTAGTTAAAAATTAGGTTCCAGGGCTTATTTGAGGGCTTAAACGGAGTCTAAAAAATACGAAAATTGATATGTAGGTACTTCTAAGGCTCCTCAAGCTCGAGGACTCCTCGGCTTGCACAAAATGGAGCCACAAAAAGGTGAACATGGTATTTACAAGGGTTGTTAGTGATGAGAATCACTTTTAATTGGTGTAAGGGTTTGAAAAATTAAAGATTGCCTTAGTGCTAGATCCGCGTGAATGCTCATAATTGCTTCTCCATGAAGAAAATTATTGGCCTACTTGCCAAATCGTCGTTGACTCCCTTGTCTGCTGCTAACACTCCCCCCTCTCTCGCGTCTGTCGTCCCTGACAGACCCTTGTTGGGAGGGTCGTTGAATGTAGTATTCGACAACATCTTGCGCTAAGTGATGTTCGGCAATCCTCAATCCTTTGGCCAAATCTGTTAGTAGAGCATCCCAATCTACCGACCTGGGAACCTCTGGATGTGGCATTCGTAACTTTTCTGAGTGGAGAGCTTGTTCCACTGCAAATAATTGTAATAAATGTGAGGGCCTGGGAATGAAGATCTCTGAGTGATATTCCCAGAACCCGGTGACAAACATCTCTTCAAATGTTTGTTTGAAGCAGGCCGGTAGGTACTTTATGCGGGCATGCCATGCATAGACAACATTAATGGAGGGCGTTGTGCTCATGTCGTAAACCAGATCCTGATTGCCTTCATTGAATCCGAGCGCAGAGAGATGAGGCTCCTTAACATTCTTGAAGGTCCGGAAGGTGACTATCATGAGTTCAAAAATTTTAAGACACATCTGTGTCATGACATCTGGTATGTTTTTGAATCTGACGCCCCAATGCCGAATTGTCGATATCATGTACCCTACAGTAGGTTGACCTTTAGGTGGCGCCAAGTAGACATAATTGAGCCACTTTTCGCAGCCTTTGGTTGTCAGCACCATCTTTGTGTATTCCGGCCACGACCTTCTTCTGAAAACAGGACAGTAGCAGGGATTGTACTTTATATATAGGGGCATGTTATTCCAAGTGCGATTCATTTCCGGATAGGTTTCAAGAAGCCGAATCCTCCAAGTTGGTTGGCGAATATTTCCCTGCTTGGCACTTTCTGGGATATCGTCTGGTGCAAACTGTATGGCAGAGGTTGGTTCCCGTGAGGTGTGGTGCTTGATTTCAGCATTATAGTCCGCCATTAAGACGCAAAATGGAACATACAAGTCGTCGGAGGTGCCGATCCACCTGTGATGAGAGAGATTCCTAAAATAGTCTGATTTTATGACCACCTCTTCTAAGCGTGACATCGATGCTATCTGGACTGCCACCCTATCATCATGAGTTGTGGCCACTTTTTCCAATTTCTGCATCCATTCCGGAGTCTCTATTTCAAGGGTGTCCATGCTCTCTGCTGTCTGCTTGCCTCCAGGTGCTGGCATCGGAACGTACGGGTCGTCAAAAGTTTCCTCTACTTCGATTGGCCCTAGGTCTTCAGGTTCTGGTTCTGCCAAGGGGGAGGGTTGTCGTTCATATACAAGCACTTTCTTTTGTAATTCGTCGAGTTGTGCTTTGAGCGCTGCCACTTCGTCAGTTGTGTCAGCTGTGGTTGGGACTTCTTTGGGTGGTGCTGGTTGAGCTGCCAATTGCCTTCGTAGTTCGTCTCTTTCCTTTTCTAAGGCTGCATGGGCTTCGAGGAGATCCGCATGGGTTTCCAATATGATCTGCATATTGTCCGAGGGAATAGCCTTAAATCTCTCCGGGTCAATTTCCTGTGGGGAACCTTCCATGGCTAACTCCAAGTTCTCTTCGTTTTGTGTCTGAAGCCGTCTATTTTCTTCTAGGGCTGCAGACATATGCTTCCGTAATAGAGCCATGTTGCGGCGGAGCTTGAGGTTCTCTGTGATTTGTGAGTGTAGCAAATCATCCATATGTTGTCTTTCTTCTGCATCAGGCTGCGGTGGATTTGCCACAAGTTTCTCATGTTGTTCTTGCAATGCACTAAACTGCTGTTGTAACTGATGCTTTTCTTTCTCTAAATCAGTGAATCTTCCTTGTAACTCCTCATGTCTCCTGAACAAGCTTGTATGCTGATCATCGAGGTGCTGATAGTGTTGTTGTAACTGAGACATGCACTGATACATATTATTGAATACATTATTAATGGGGATGGATGCAGGGAGGGTGGTATGTGCAGAGGGGAAGGGAAAGGGGAAGGGAAGTGTGAATGCAGTGCTGGAAAATGGTGAGGTGGGTGGTGGGGGAATGGGAGATTGTGGTGGTATGGGGGGAGGGAGAGGTGCGGTGGAAGGTGATATGTCTATAAAATCCGTGGTGTAAACAGTAGTGGGAGTGACTGTGAATAGTGGAATTGTGGGTGCAGTGATTGTGGTGAATGTGTACAGTGGTGTGTGCAATTGTGAATGTGAACTACCCGAAAGTGTGAGTGGGGGGATGGGGATGTCAGTAGCTATCGTTAGGGTTACAGTGTTAGTGGAGGTATATACACGGGAGGTGTTGAGAGGGTGTGTGGGTTGATTGGCGGTTTGTGCTTCAGTCATGGCGGTGGGCTCGGAGGCGGTAACGGTGGTTGTTACATTGGTAATGGGAGGTGAATGTGGTGGAGAGGGAGGCGAAGGTGGTAAGGGAGGTGATGGAGGTGCACTTGATATATGGGCTTCCTCGGTGTCGTGAGCGGTGTGTGCAGTGCCCGTGGTTGTGGGGGTGCCTTGTGGTCCTGATCCTAATACATTCATTTGTTTCCCTGCTCGTGGGGGACGTCTTCCGTATCTTCTTTCCATTCTGCGTCATTGTGCCAGGGCCGTCTGCACTGCCTCAGGTACTCCTAGGGCATCAGAGATCATATCTAGTGTGGCACGATACTGTTCGTCAACTCCTTCCTCCTCAAGGATTTGGTGCATGATAGCCTTTCCTGCGGCAAGGGATAACTTATGTTGTTGTTGGACCCTGTTGATGGTATCGTAGAGCTTTTTCAGCTCCTTTGTATATGCTGGGGCACCCTCTAACTCTTGTATAACTTCTTGCTCATAGTCATGCGCCCCTTCATCAGAAAATCCTTCTTGTTCATCCTCTTGGTCTCCTTCTCCTTCATCTTCCACTTCTACCACTTCTGGTTGTCTTGTCTGGGGTTGTTGTGCGGCCGTTTGTTGTCCACTACCCTGCTCTGCCTCAACTTCCGCATTAACGGCTTCAATAATTCTAGCCACTTCCTCATCCGTTAGATCTTCCAAAGTAAATCCATGAGGAAATTCCAGATCAGTAGGCACTGGTGGAAACACAAGGTTAGGGCCCTCTGTGCTGTGCCTGGGTAACCTGATAGTGAAAGGTTGCACTCTTCGAGGAAGCCTTGGAGTTGTTTCTGGTGTTAGGGTTGCACCGCGGGGTTGTGCACAGGGCATCTGTACGGTGCCTCTCATCTTCTTAGAGGGAGGTCCGACAGCTGACAATCTGCGTTGAAACTCCTGTGCTCTGGACCAAATGAGGGCTCGTTGCACCGGTACATCATAGGCGAGACATCTGTAGACGATTCTGGTGAGCGCGCAACATCCATAGAGTATAGATTTCTGTTTCTTGTACCATCGTTGATGAGCCATATGGATCTGATCTATAACCCAGTGGGGCATATTGATGGTCAAATCAAAGGCATCCGCTAAGTAGAGGCTAAACCAGATCTTCTTGGGAGGCATTGTGAACCTGTCTTGCGCGGGGAATGCGAAGTGTTGCATGACCATACGTAAATGAATGGCTATCGTGGGAGTCATCGCCACCATGTCCTTTAGTTTTGTCAGATTCTTGTTCTTCATATTATCGGGGACCATAGTCTCCTTCTCCGTAGGAATATGCATTCCGTGCATATCAAGAGCTTCTCTTACCAAGTTGATAGTCAAGCGGAAACGCTTCAGCTCATTGCCCCTTGTGAGTGAGGGAAGCACAAAGGAGCTGTATCCTTTTTTGTCTTTGCTTGGAGTGAGAGTGCTAATCAGGTATGAGCACCTTAGAAAATCGGGCTTTGGTAGTTGGAACTTGAAATAATCATAGAGCCCAGCCTTCTTCCATATTGGCTTCAGTCCTTCGTTGTTCTGTAGCTTTTCAAACTCTCTGGTAAAGAAGTGGTATCTGCCCCAACGTCCATTGAATTCTACTTCAGATTCCCACATGTATGTGCCTTCACCAGAGGTCCCGCAACATCACTGAACCAGTGTGAGGTTTTGCCCACCGGCATTGTGTGACCCTGTGGAGGATTCTGAATCGGTATGGCATGTAATGCCCTTAATGCCGCTGGTCGTTCCTTTAATTCCTCCTCGACCGGAAGGCTTTCAATGTCCACAACTTGGGGGCTGGTGCCTGCCTGGGAGCTGGTTCCTACCGTATCTGCCATGTTACTTCTTGCTTCCTGTCTCTGTGAGAATATAGAAACTAGTGTTAACATTGTACAGGACAAGAGAGAACCGTTGTTGTTCCCATTACAACATTAACACGAGGGTTGGGAGAGATTAATGGGTTAGTACGTGCTCGGTGTGAGTGTGTGTGTGGTTAGGAGTTCAGTACACCTAAGAGCTAGGTGGAATGATGTAGTGTGATAGTGATGGGGTTAGTAGGTTATCATGGATTTACAATTGGGGTCCGGGGGTTTGTTACAGGTCTTAGGCTGCCAAGTGCAGTGGATGGGTTTTGCTCTTGGTTCCTTAGAGACTCTTGAGAGCTTTATGGGTGTGTCGGCTTGACAATGAGACCTTTTAGGGACCCATTTACAAGTGATTCTATTCGTGCTCATGGGCCTTGGTGTGTTCCTGAGTGTTGAAAACGAGTGGATGTCGGCGGTGTGAGTGAATGGACCACGCTGTAAGGGGTGTGGCCTTGGTGTAGCTATTTGATCCCGCAAACAAGCCTTAGGCACCCAAATTTGTCTTGATTGTGGGCTAGCCTTCATCGACCTCTTGGGCACCCAAATAGACTTCATGTTAACAGATGAGCTTCTGAAAGACTTCTTATTAGTATCATGTTGTTGGTTACTAATAAGAGGCTTTGACTGTGTGGTTGGCTTGAGTGCAACCGGGTGCTCGCCTTTCCGCACCCATACTTGTTTCACTAGCTGAGATACTTTGCTGCGCAGGTGCTTTTGGTCTCCAGCAGGTAGTACTCTGCTTCTTCTGTCTTTGATCCACCTTTGGTTGCCGCCTCCCTCTGGCCTTTGGAAAAGAAGGGAGTTCCGTTGCATCCCTGACTCCTTTTTTGCAACCATCATTCCTCTGCAACACATAGTTTTGGACAAGAATAGCATGGTCATCTTCATGTGTACTCCTGGAAGGACCAGGAGTGTGTGCCTTTCCTAGTTCCTTGAGTGCTCCATTATCTAACTCTATTGTAATTCGACTATGATTGACCCATACCTAAAGAAGTCCATTTCTTAGGTTTAAGTTGACTGCTTGGTCATAAATCCAGTCTTGACCCAGGACAAGGGGTTCCGTGAGGTCCTCGTCTTGGCATACTAGTGCTTTAACTGTCATTGTCTCATCATGAATATAGAGGGGAAGTTCCACCTCGCCCATGCAAGGGGTTTCCACGCCTCCCAATCCTATGAGATATGCTTCCACAGGATTGACAGTTAACTGCAACTCTTGACAGTAAGACGATTTAACAGCACTAGTGGTTGCACCTGAGTCAATCAAGGCTCTTACAGTCCTTGCACTCTTTCCTTGTCCTATATCTAAGGTTATGAAAGGACGTCGATCAATTATTCTATGGGAACTCGTTCCTGCAACTTCACACATTGCCATATGATGTTCTTGATCTGCATAGTCATTTGTTCTAGGCTGATCTCTACCTTGTCTTCGCAACTTCATCCTTCTGATGCGTTCTAAAGCTTCTGCTTGAGCTTCTTCTCGAATCCGCTTTTCTTCTTCCTTGCGTTTCTTGGCGATATTGAGTCGACTTAGCATTTCCTCTGTGAGAGGTTCCTGATATAACTTGACTCTGCATCCACTTATATAGCTTGGGAGAACGTCACCTTCCAATGTGGCTAGTTGCACTGCTCCACTCGTGGAGATCCTATTTATGATCATCGGTCCATAGCCACGCTTCTCTGATTTTCTAGCATGTTTCTTCAGTGTGTAGACTAAAACTAAGTCTCCTGCTTTCAAGCCCTTATCCTTCACATGGGCATCAAAGTATGCCTTCTGTCGTTTCTTTGCTGCATATATCCCTGCAGCTGCTCTCAGTCTTGTTTCTCCTAATCGTTCAAGGTCAAAAAGTCTAGAGGAGAGTTCGTGACCCGTCCATTCGTGCTCTTGTGCTACCTTCAATGTAGGTATCAAGAAGTCCAAGGGTAGCAGTGCGTTTTGGCCAAATACCATCTGAAAGGGGGTGGCTTGGAGTACTGTTTTGTAAGCGACTCGGTATGCCCAAACAGCATGGTGTAGCTGTTTGTCCCAATCAGAGCGTTTAGTGTTTACTAATTTTGTCAGTACATTGCATAAGATCTTGTTGGTGCTCTCAGCCTGGCCATTTGCTTGAGGGTGATAGGGGGCAAACTTCTTATGTATTACCAAGAATTCTTGGAGTAGATTTTCAATCACCTCGTTCAAGAAGTGAGTGCCTCTATCACTAACTAGCTCTATAGGTAGCCCGTATCTAGTGAACACATTCTCGAATAAGAACTTAGCCGTTGTTTGAGCATCGTTCTTCGTTGTGGCTTTTACCTCTACCCACTTAGTGAGATAATCCGTGGCCACAATGATATATTCAGCATGTGAGCCCTTAGCTGGGGGATTAATAGGGCCAACAAAGTCTATTCCCCACTTAGAGAATGCACGTCCACCCATCGTAGGTTTCAGTGGCATCTCATCTTTGCGTATAGGATACTGAGTTCGCTGACAGACATCACACCGTTTCACATAGGTATGTGCATCCATGTGAAGGGTAGGCCACCAGAATCCAGCAAATAGAATTGCTTTGATCACCCGGTCTGGTCCAAAGTGTCCTCCTGCTACACCTTGGTGAGCAGTTTCCAAGATCTTGAGATATTCACTTTCATGGACACATAGCCTTAGGTACCCATCTTTACCACGCTTATATAGGTTATCCCCAATGAGTGAGTAATCCTGGGCTTCTTGTTCTAAACTCCTTTTCCTAGCCAGAGTCATGTCTGGAGGGAATGTTTTCATCCTCAGGAAGGATACTAGTGGTTCACTCCAATCTGGCACAATGGATACTTGATAAAGAGTAGCGTGTTCCACAGGTGGTTTAGTGCAACAAATTGGGCATTCCTTGCACAACTTTTGGACATCAGCTTCCATAGTTGGCCAATGCACTCCGAGTCTCTTTAGAGTCTGTAAAGTTCGTTGCTTTGAGTAGTGTTGCTCTAATGCACCTACATGTGCTAATTGCAACCATTTAGCGTACTCGTCCTCTTCTACGCAACAAGCCAAGACCCCTTGATCTGTGTGCTTGTACATGCTTCCTGCCATGATGTGGTACTTTTGGGCTTTTACAACCTCTCTATCCCGTGTGTTTACCACTGGATGGTTAGGCCCGTATGTCAATACTGGTACCAATGGCTTAGCCCACTGCGGCACCACTTCCAAATTAAACAAGTAAGCATCAGGAAGATCATCTAATACTCCCTGTGGGGCTTCTCCGGAGGTGAGCCTAGAGAGATGATCTGCTCTCAAATGAGTCCTACCTTTCCTTACCACAACCTCAAAGTCATATTCCATTAGTAAGAGGAACCATCTTACTAATCTTCCTGTATTGCATGGCTTGTTCACGAGATATAACAATGCTTGGTGATCAGTAAAAAATTTAAACTTATTTGCAAGCAAATAGTGTCTAAATTTCTTAACTGCATATACCATGCCTAAGCCTTCTCTCTCTGTAGTGGTGTAATTTCGTTCAGCTGCATTCAACTGTCTACTGGCATAGGCAATTGGAAGATCCATATTACCTTCACCAGTAGGTTGTGCAAGCACACATCCAATGGCATAATTGGATGCATCCACATGAACATGGAATGGCTTATTCCAATCTGGTGTTGTCAAGATTGGTGCTGAACATAATCGCCGTTTAAGCTCCTGGAAGGAATTCTCACATTCATCCGTCCACTCAAAGTTAGTCAAAAGTCCATACATGGGCTTTGCAATGACGGCATACATGTGTATAAATCGTCGGTAATAACCACAATGCCCCATGAAAGCTTGTACTTCCTTGACATTTTTTGGCCTAGGTAGCTCTGCTATAGCTCTCACTTTCTCTTCGTCAGTAGATATGCCATTCTTTGACACTATGTGTCCTAAAATCTTGCCTTGCCTGACCATAAAAACGCACTTTTCTGGGTTCAGGCAGACCTGATATTCTCTGCATTTGTCAAAGATTTGTTTGAGTTCAGGAATATGGGTTTGTCTAATGTTGGAATGAGCACAAAGATCATCAACATAGACTTCTAAATTCTTCCTCAGGAACTCCTTAAACACATGGCACATCAGCCTTTGGAAGGTAGCAGGTGCATTGGTAAGCCCAAATGGCATTACACGAAAGGCAAATATGCCCCACTCTGTGGCAAAAGCCGTTTTATGCTGATCTTCTGGTGCAATGGCCACTTGATTGTAGCCCGAAAAACCATCAAGGAAGCTATACACTTCCTTGCCTGCTACCCGTTCTAAGAGAAGTTCTGTGATGGGAAGCGGATAGTTATCTCGAATTGTGGCTGCATTGACCTTCTTCAAGTTAATGCATACACGCAGCTTGCCATTCTTCTTGGGCACCACTACGATGGGGGATACCCACTCGGTGTGCTCAATTTCATAGATAAATCCAGCTTCAACCAGTCTATCTATCTCCTCTTTGATCTTAGCCGCATAGTTATCGTTATATGTATATGGCTTCTGCTTAGAGGGTTTAGCATCTGAGGTCATGGGGATAGTGTGTGAACATATGTCAGGGTCAACACCTTTCAAATCCTTGTAACTCCAAGCGAATACATCCTTGTATTCTCTTAACAAGGCAATTAACGCATGCTCTTCTTCCTCTGTTAGGTCATGGCCTATGTACGTGCATCTCTCCTCTCCTTCTTCTAGGGCCACTACTATTTTCTTGGTGGTTTCTTTGTTATCATAGGCCTCTCCTGCTTGAGCCTCTTGTTTAGGCATTCTTATCATGACTCTCCTGTTGTCTATCTCATACTTCTTAAAATTTTCTGGGACCTCAAACAAAGATTCTTCCTCTTCTGGTGAGACTTCTCTCTTCTTTCGTTTCTTTCCTTCTTCCTTCGGGGTCACATGTGTTGCTAATCTTACATCATTTGTAAGCTCTCCATGCCTCTGGGGTTGAAATTCTATTCCATGGAAGTATTCTTCATCTGATGCAAATGGTGGGTCCATAATGATTGACTCTAGATCGGAGTCACTTGCATCCTCAAATGCATCAGGGCTAGGTTCGCATTCTTCTAGAACTGCCTCTCCCATGATTGGCTCTATGGAGAAGACTGAAATGTCATAGCCATCCTCATCGCAGTGAGGCGTCCATTGTTCCTCATTGATGGCTACATCCATTGTTGCTAGGATTTCTGCCCAGCCATGGGGTTCAAATTCCTCATCAGCAAAAATTACAGGTGCATAGGCTGGGTCTTGAATTGATCTATGTGTTTCTTTTGCACCTACCTCTCTGGCTTTCTCTCTCTTCTCTTCTTCTACAGCAAACTTGCACATCCATAAATGAGTGTCTTCATGCATCCATGAGGATCCAGACCCTATGGAATGCACAGATTCCGTGTCATCTTTGGCTCTATGGATGGGATTCCATTGGATAGGAGGGACATCTCTATGAGAGTAATCCTTGAGATTGACTTTGGTCGTAACACCTAAGTGTTGCAGGTACAAGGAATTAGTTCCCCAATCCTGTACCACTTGCAACTATCGCATGAATGGTCGTCCCAAAATCATCTCATAGGCATGATTTTTGCTAAAGTCACATATAGCAAAGGTATGTTCAAACTCGACACCACAAGTGGTGAGAGTTATTCCTTGTAGCAATCCTAGGGGTCTCTCTATGTGACCATCGGCCATCTGCAATTTCATTCTCGTTGGCCTGAGTGCCGGCTTGCCCCAACGCTTCCATAGGGAGGTGGTGGCAATTGCAACTCCTGCACCTGAGTCCAAAATTGCCTTAGTGGTGTACTCCTGATAAGTAATGGGAAGATAGGTGTTCCCTTCTTCACCTTCACACATGTCTCCTATCTTATCCAAGGGTATCTCTGGCACTGTCCTATGTGATCCTACCTGGGAACGAGATTTTGCTATCTCAGGTACTTGTTTGGTTACATGTTTCCACGATTCAGGTCTAACCTTGAGTAGCTCTTCTAGCTTGAGATTGCACTGCACGTTAGTGTTCTTCACTACCTCTGTGTTCCTAGGTATGACTGAATCTTCGTTTCTTACCATGACTGTGGGTGCTCTCATACACGTGGACTTTGCTTCCCATGGGCCTGTGAAATGGGGTAGCTCTTGTATGGAATTGGATTCAAAGTCCAATCTCTCGTGAGACTGAGTACTCTCATGTTCCCCGTAAATAGATGGGATGTCTTGTGGGAATTGGTCGTGTGCATCATCCACAAGTTCAAAGGGAGGGGCGACTTCACTTTCGTTATCCCATTTATCTTCTTGAATTTCTCGTAGGAAGTCTGGTGCAAACCGATTCATAGAAGAAGAAGTGTCTGGCTCCGTAGAATTAGGCACATAAGCAACCTGGGAAGGAGGGCTTATTCTATCGTTGGCTCTTTCCTCGCTCTCATAGATGTTTGGAGCACAAGCTTCCTGGGGAGCATTACTTATTCTATTACTTTTCCGAACACGCTCATATGCTTCGTGAGAAGGAATGTAGGCAACCTGTGGAGGTACGTGAGCTTTCGAGGGAGGCTCATCTTCCTTTTGGGGGGAAAGATAAGCTTCTTGAGGAGGCACATGGGCTTCCTGAAGAGGCTGGCTTATCCGTTCTCTTGCCCTTTCCTTTCTTTGAGGGGCAGGTTCCTTTTCTGATTGTGCAATTAGCCTCTCTATTCTTTCTAGCAGTCCATCAAAATGTACTGCGTCTTAGCTGAGCTAGAGATGTTAAAGAGGCGACTAGCTTCAAACATGGTCTGAGCCAATTCCACCATTTTGGCACAAATTTTAGTTCGTTCAAGCTCTAGCTCGGCTCTAGGGTAGCATTTTTCATGATCGGTTATGGTTGGCCCTTCTTGGATTCTGGCCTGATATGCTTTAAGCATCATATTAAGGTCTTCGGGAGTGGGATCTGCTAGGACTGATCCTACTCTAGGGGGTGGTGGGTTTAGGTGAGGCAGGTTGGGAGGTGGCTGGTCGGATGGCGATGGGAAAGGTGGTGGTGGGGTAGTGTGAGAGGGAGTTTGAGATGTGAGTTCAGTTATCCTGGCTTTGGTTTCTCTTATGCTTTCCTCAAGTTCACTCATCTTTTTAGCCCATTGTCTTTTCATTCTTTCTCGACTATCTTTCCACGCTCTAGTCCTTTTCTTGGTTATGCTCTCAGTTTCACTAGCTGTTGGGCTCTTTTCCTGGTCTACCCCTTGGTTTTGCTGCAATGCTTGAGCTCTAGTGACTACCTGTACCGGAGCAGTGGAAGTGACACTTCCTGTGGAGTTTACCACTAATCCAATAACGTTGATAGGCGTGATTTTTGGCATATTATTGGGGTTCTTTGGGCAATCTCGTAAGAGATGCTCTTTTCCACAATCTTGGCAAATGCCTTGGATCGTCACTGACTGGGGTTGTGTAGGTGGAGGTAAAGGACAATCACGAATGAAGTGATCTCCTTGGCATCTGTAGCACGGTCCTCTTGGGAATGGAGGTCTTACCTGCCTAGGTTGAGGCCTAGGGTTGGGGTTTGCGTACATGACATTTGCGTAATCCGATTCCCAACTAGATTCATTTGGCTCTTCACTATAGTAGGACTCACCATGTTCAGGAGACTGCATGAAGTAAGCCTGGGGACTCTCAACATGCGTAGAATCGAAGCTATGGTCACTGGGATCACTTTCTGAAAGCAATGGTGTTATGGGGACTATAGCTCGGTTTAGGTTTTCTTCTGCTGCTGCATACTTTACAGGGATCAAGTTGGATGGAGCTGGAGGTTGTTGGGCTAACACACGCTGAGGTCTTTGTTGGGCTTGGTATTGTGGTTGGTAGGTTTGTTGAGGTCTAGCATACTGTTGTGGTGGGTATTGGTTTTGGTATCTGCCTTGTTGAGGGTATGGCTGAGGGTAGGCTTGCCTAACTGCTTGCTTGTTGTATGGGCAGTCTGTGAGTGTGCGGAAGTATGAAACATGCGGAAACTCAGATCATAAGGACGAAATAGAACTTGATTTCAGTATGATGTAATCAAGGCATACACAGCAGCAAGCTCATGATAGATAACAGCATGTGAACATCTTTGGTGTGAACGCATCTCATAGAGTAATTGACTTGAAGGAAACTCTAAGATGAAATGGAGCCAAAAACATATTAACTGTTAAGGAGTATAGCAATGTGCTACTACTTGCATATAATATGTTAACTTCATACTCTGCCTTCAGAGAATAAGAAAGTGAAGAGATATCTGCAACTTGCATAAAGGATATTTAGCATGTAAATCGTTCGCATGAATGGTACATTCATCTATAGCTTCGGTACTGATTTTTCAGCCTATGACAAATGCTGGGGGTGAAAGTAGACAGTAAGTATCAGATTGACAATGTATAGCTTCAGCATGTAAATCATGCACTACAACGATCAGCGTCACTGGATTTTTGAATTTATGACAGCACTCTTGTGCAAACATTGTTATCAGTCGTTGACTCTCATATGTTGATGAACCTGTAATAGCACCTGAAACATGTAAGCTTTCAACAAAGAGTTTAGCAGCATGGTCTAAGACTTCACAAAGTTTCCGAGATCATCCTCTGTCATATTTGACTCCAAACGCTAGACGATACAAGCTCCGATTATAGTTGTATACTGAGTGTCTTTGAAATAACAACGATAGCGCCTTCAAAGAAGTGTACGTGACATCTTCATTTAGATAATTATATGTGTCAGTAACAAATGCTTGTACATTTGATTGAGTACATGGACTCCAATCACACAGACCGATAGCACACCTTACTCTAATGTATTCGTAATGCTCATTAAGCATTTTCCTTATCATACAAACGTGACTATGCTAACTCTTATGGACTATGCATAATTATGTAACCGCAACCAGCGAAGTATTTTCTTGTGCAAATTGAATTCACATCATGCGTAGTAACACGAACATATTGCCCTCAATCTATAGCCAACAATTGACAAGTGTTGGGCATAGATATACTCAGGCATGAATTAAGCTCATAGCAGTGAGTGCATGGTAATCGAATGAAATCAGCGCTGAATTGATAATACTACGTATACACATTTTGCTGTCACATGTTCTCATATATTGATGCTTCAGTGCTGCGCACTTCATTGCATCAAAGAAGGTAGGAAGAAGTATTCTTATCTATTCTACATGCTCTCTCGTAGCAGTATGTGAAAACAATAAGTTGCATAGTACCAGTGAGACAACGAGACTATGTTTACAAGCATAACAGAAGTGTACAGACAATGATAAGATACACATTGGAGAAAGAGTGGAAGGCGTTGCGGGGCAGACGAACAAAAGATATATCATGAATACATAACGTTGCCCAATCTTTTGCATTAGCTACTTATGTTTATATACATGTGTTCTCCAGCGGCAATAGTCACCGCATGCGAACTTCTTTCCAAATGAGATGTAGATTTAATCTCCTTGATTTAAGGAGTAACTTTTGCAACTTGCGTTGGATGCAAATATTTCTATGCAACTACTTTTTTTTTTTACTTTTCTTATATAATGTGGGTCATATGGAAAATAAAAAAAAACTTTAAGAGCGGAGTCATATGCAAGATACCAGGAGTAGTGAATTTGGAGATTGCTTGCACCAACAGCTCCCCTTCAATCTTCAAATTCATCTTTAGCTCTTTTATGTGTTCTTCTCTCTCTCTTTTGCCCTTTTTTTTTTTTTTGTCCTTCTTGTATATTCTCTATCTCCCCTTTGATGTGGCTTTTCTTTCTTTCTATGCATCCCATTTTTTTTTTTCTTTCCTTCTTCTCCAATTTGCTTCATGTATCTTCATAATTGATTCTTCATAATGTTGATGTAGATATATTCTTCTTAAGAACTGTAGATCCTTCACAATGATGTAGTCCCTAGTTGTCGAAGTAAGGCTTCTCCATGTAAAACCTTTTATTGATGTAGTTTCTTTCTCCTTTGTGGTTGATGATGCTCCTCTTTGTGTTGTGAATAGCTCCTTTGATGATGTTCCTCCTTGTTCGTAGTGTAGATAGCTCCTTTGAAATTGCTTTTTACAATCGAATTTTCTTCAAATGTAGAATAGCTTTTCTACTTCTTTTGAAGTGCCTTTGATTTCCATATGTTGATGTCTTCAAACTTTCTTTGTAGTAGACTAGTTTTCCTTCTCTTGTTGATGTCTTTTCTTCATGAGTTGATGTAGTCCATTGATATAGTCCTTTGCTCCATGTAGTTGATCTTCACTTTGTCCTTTGCTTCAAAAGTAGCTCCAACTTGGGTTGATAATATCTTCTCCCTTTAAATGCTTCATGTTGATGTAGAACCTTCCTTCAAGAATATCTCCCCTTCAATTTGAGAACTCGTTTATGTGATCTTTGAATGATATAATCTTTTACATAGTACTTCAAATAAGGAAGTACAAGAGCTCTTTTTTATCATAATACATAATGAGAGTTCCAAACAAGTTACAAAGCTACAAAGTGCTTTATCTATGGCTTTTGCCATTTATGTATAACAACTTAACTTTGTCTAATGCAAAGTTCAGAGGTTGTGGTTTTCCCTCACTCATCTTGGAGCGAGCATTGCTCTAGCTCTAGAGTGATTCTATTCCTTCACCTATTTGAAATCTTCTTTTACATAAAGAAATGAAGTCAATCAAGATCCCAGCTTCTTGATTATTCTCCATTTTGATTTCACCTTCTATGTGTAGAAACAAGTGCTCACACCACTTGTAATGTGCTCAACTATTTTGTTTTACAATGGTTGAGATGAGGGGATTTGAATGCTATTTCTAGCTTTTACAAAAGATATAATGATATGATGATATGATGATATGTAGCCTTTGAGTGACTCTTTACAAATGAGAGTCCATACAACTTTGAATTTCGTATATGAATGCAAGTCAAATTGACTTATGATGGCACATCTAAGGTGCCTATATCTCTCCAAGTGGAGTAAAGTAACATTTTACCTTTGATTGAATGTGTGCAATACACCTTCCTTTTCTTCCTTTTGAGGAAGTCTTTTTCTTTATCTTTAAGTGCGTTGAATGCATTTTCTTTATCTTTGTATGGTAAGAAAATCTTCAAGAGTGCGTTGAATGCACTTTCCTTCTTCTTTACTTTACTTCTTCCAATTGATATGGAGAAGTGTGTGGGCTCTTTGAGTAGTGACATCCACGGTCTTTGCCTCGATCACTTGAATCTTCTTCTGTTATCCTTCTTCAATGGAGGAAGAGTGCTTAGATAGCACTTGGCTGCAATTGGAATCTTCTTGATGGATATGTGCTTGAATAGCACTTGACTACAAATACAAGCTTCTTGATTTTGTGTACATATCTCAATATGGAGCTTAAAAGGTACATATCAATGAACAAGAGGTATATGTGATCTTCTTTTGAAATACTAGTATGTGATAGAGATTCAACATACAATGGGAATAATCTATGATTTGATATAGACTTCTATGAGAAGGCTTAGAAGTGTTTTAATGCTAGAGGATAGGTTTCTCCAAGATAGAACATGAATGAGCATTGATCCTAATCGATTTTAAGTGCACTCGGATCTTTAGAAGATGGATACTATCAAGGAAGAAATCAGATTGATAAACATTACCAAATGAATGCTTCTAATGAAGGATGCCTTCTCGATTGTTGAAATGGAGTCCTTGGAGATGATAGCTTTTGATCCTTACTAGCTTTTGAATTCCAATTCTCGATCCTTGGGCTTTTGTAGGTTGTGTGGACCTTCTTGATATCTTCATTTTGAAATCATTTGTCATTGATGACGAGCCTTGCCTTCCAACCTTTCTTTGTCTTCTTGAAAATGATCTTCTAGTGTTGAGTCCTTTGAGCTTTCATCTTCATTCTATGTTTTCTTCATCATTTGATGACGCTAACTTCATTGATGTTGATTCTTCAATGCATTGCTTCATGGCCTTTGAATTTGCTTGAATCATCTTCCAAGCTTCAATCATCACCTAACATAGTAACCATAGAAATACATTCTAGCAACATGTTGTATATGAGGGATAGCTTAACCCTTGCTCTCTCCTTGAATTGTTGAATTGATTATATCATACATATGATATCTCAAAGGATACAATGAAAAAAACTTTCCAAGAATATGGTTTCATAAAGATTCCAACATAAATAAGTTTGGACACATGCTCGAAGGTCGCTTGGTGGAAGAGTAGTCTTCATTCTCCTTGATGCTTCCATGTAGCAAGTTGAACTGCAAGTATAGCTCGGGGGTTTGAAACTTCTCCATCCTCTTGCATGGTTGATGTTGCAAGAAAGTAAACCTGGATCATGTATAAATAGTCTTCCATCCTAAAATTATATTGCTTTTAATAGCATGGAACAAAAAAACGAATTGCTTCACACTCCCCTTGGTTGCCAATATGGGTGAGTTATGTAATCAAATGTGTTTACTACAGACTTCATGAACATAAGCTTTCACATGCCTTACGTACAACAAGTGCACTATGCAATGAAGTGCTTGGTTGAGGCCTAAAATACCCTCCAAGTTACAAATCATGTAACCATAACATAATAGGATTACATTGAGAAATCATGAAATCAATTAATGCATAAGTATGAATAAATCAAGGGACTTGACTTTAGATGATGATCATATAATCTCTCACATAAGTATCTTCTAGTGGAAACCACCAAGTTGCATCCACTTGTATGTCCTCTTGAGTTGAATACATGTAAGGTATGTGTAGCATGTAGCACACATTGCATAGGTCGTTGATGTAGTTGAAACCATTTCTTCGAATCCTGCTCTTCATAAGCTGATTTGAAATACCTTCCTTCAATGAGTGTTGATCCACTTGCTCCATAGACAAATGCCAAATAATGAGGTGTCGACAAGGGTTGTTGAGGACTTGGAATAGCTCTCGAAGGCTCTAGATGGCTCTGATACCACTGTGAGTGTGCGGAAGTATGAAATATGCGGAAACATGTGAGGTAAAAATTTACTTCAAGAGTTGCGCATAAATAAAAACTTTGTCCCACTTTACTCAGATCATAAGGACGAAATAGAACTTGATTTCAGTATGATGTAATCAAGGCATACACAGCAGCAAGCTCATGATAGATAACAGCATGTGAACATCTTTGGTGTGAACGCATCTCATAGAGTAATTGACTTGAAGGAAACTCTAAGATGAAATGGAGCCAAAAACATATTAACTCTTAAGGAGTATAGCAACGTGCTACTACTTGCATATAATATGTTAACTTCATACTCTGCCTTCAGAGAATAAGAAAGTGAAGAGATATCTGCAACTTGCATAAAGGATATTTAGCATGTAAATCGTTCGCATGAATGGTACATTCATCTATAGCTTCGGTACTGATTTTTCAGCCTATGACAAATGCTGGGGGTGAAAGTAGACAGTAAGTATCAGATTGACAATGTATAGCTTCAGCATGTAAATCATGCACTGCAACGATCAGCGTCACTGGATTTTTGAATTTATGACAGCACTCTTGTGCAAACATTGTTATCAGTCGTTGACTCTCATATGTTGATGAACCTGTAATAGCACCTGAAACATGTAAGCTTTCAACAAAGAGTTTAGCAGCATGGTCTAAGACTTCACAAAGTTTCCGAGATCATCCTCTGTCATATTTGACTCCAAACGCTAGACGATACAAGCTCCGATTATAGTTGTATACTGAGTGTCTTTGAAATAACAACGATAGCGCCTTCAAAGAAGTGTACGTGACATCTTCATTTAGATAATTATATGTGTCAGTAACAAATGCTTGTACATTTGATTGAGTACATGGACTCCAATCACACAGACTGATAGCACACCTTACTCTAATGTATTCGTAATGCTCATTAAGCATTTTCCTTATCATACAAACGTGACTATGCTAACTCTTATGGACTATGCATAATTATGTAACCGCAACCAGCGAAGTATTTTCTTGTGCAAATTGAATTCACATCATGCGTAGTAACACGAACATATTGCCCTCAATCTATAGCCAACAATTGACAAGTGTTGGGCATAGATATACTCAGGCATGAATTAAGCTCATAGCAGTGAGTGCATGGTAATCGAATGAAATCAGCGCTGAATTGATAATACTACGTATACACATTTTGCTGTCACATGTTCTCATATATTGATGCTTCAGTGCTGCGCACTTCATTGCATCAAAGAAGGTAGGAAGAAGTATTCTTATCTATTCTACATGCTCTCTCGTAGCAGTATGTGAAAACAATAAGTTGCATAGTACCAGTGAGACAACGAGACTATGTTTACAAGCATAACAGAAGTGTACAGACAATGATAAGATACACATTGGAGAAAGAGTGGAAGGCGCTGCGGGGCAGACGAACAAAAGATATATCATGAATACATAACGTTGCCCAATCTTTTGCATTAGCTACTTATGTTTATATACATGTGTTCTCCAGCGTCAATAGTCACCGCATGCGAACTTCTTTCCAAATGAGATGTAGATTTAATCTCCTTGATTTAAGGAGTAACTTTTGCAACTTGCGTTGGATGCAAATATTTCTACGCAACTACTTTTTTTTTTTACTTTTCTTATATAATGTGGGTCATATGGAAAATAAAAAAAAACTTTAAGAGCGGAGTCATATGCAAGATACCAGGAGTAGTGAATTTGGAGATTGCTTGCACCAACACAGTCTTGTGCGGTGTGATTTGTGTATCTTCGTTCGATAGTGCAGTACTGGCTACTAGGGTTTACTTGGGGTTGAGCCATGATGGGACATACATTCGCCAGGTGGTCGCCACCACAAGTGTAGCACCTTTTTCACAGGGGCAAACCTTGGAATTTGTTTGCTAGAGACACCTAATTTCTGAGCCACTTTCTCTGCCAGTTCCTCAATTGATGTGGATTGCGTGGAAGAGTGACTAGATGCACTATCTGAATCTTTGTAGATTTTGGAAAGCTCTAGTTCTTCCCCTAGGTTATCTTCAATGTCAATGCACATGCGTACACACTCTTCTATAGTCCTAGGGTCCTTCAGATACACATAGGATCTCAATTTCGTACTCAGCAATCCATCCAAGAATAGGCTACTTGTTTAGCTGGTGTAGGTAGCTCCGAAACAGGGCATCTTTCAAGATATTGCCTAAATCTTCTTCCTGCAAGTCTCACGGTCTCTTGAGGGGTTTGCTTGAAGCTGTGAATCAGTGAGGAGGTATTGTGTCTTATGCCACTCTTAGAGAACTCTACGATGAAAGCTTCTAGGAGTTGGTCTATGCTTCTGAACTGTCGCTCATCCAATGGTTGAAACCATGTAAGTGCTGTGTTCCTAAGGGTTAGACCGAAGGCATTGTACTGCGTGAATAGATCCTCCACTTGTTCAGCTCTCAAGACTTGCTTGAACTCCGCCACATGATCATAGGGATCTCCTGTGCCATCAAAGTAATTCTTCATGGACTTAACTAGCTGGGTTGGTCTCAGAGTTCTTGTGTGCTCTCTAGGTCTCGGCAGAGGGAATCCATCCACATTTCTCTGATTCCGGTGAGCCCTAAGTATCTCTGGTTCTACTCTATTCGTCTCCGTCCTCGTTCTTTCTCTGCCCACGGGGTTGGCAAAGCTTACTTCTGGTCTATCTCTATCTCTGTCTCTTTGAGTTCCATGAGCTTGGGATGTTCCCGCTCCAGGGTGACCATAGGATACATTCGATCTTGGTTGGGGGAAAATGAATTCACCCTTCCAAGTGTAAGCATGCCTATCATTTCCTGTCACCACAAAGATCCTTTCCGAAGTGTGATCTAAGTAGGTCACTCTACCTGGGCTATCCGGATCCTTAAACTCATAAATCATGATAGTTCCTATATCAGTTGGCTGATTAGATTTATATCTCCAAAAGGCTTCGTCAGTTTCTCGATTGAGGAGCAACTCTATGCTCTTGTTGTCTTGGGGAACCCACTCAGGCGTGATAATCCTAGTGAGAACAGATTTGCCTCGTGGGGTTCTAGGTTCCGCACCCATGTTTCCTTGTTCCAAGTCACCTAAGTCCGCTTCAGAGATTACATTTCCAAATTCATCTATCCTATCTGGGTGACTGGTGACTACGTATATGGTTCCTTCCTTGTCCAGGTATGCACCATTTTCAAAATTTGACTGCTGGGTGCTCTAGTCCAATGGATTGATCAGGATTCTTAATCTGTACCACAGATCTTCCTAAGCCGTCCTCATAGATGCTAGCACCTAATCGGTTGGTCCTAAGGTATTCCAGCTGTGTTTTGTAAGGGCCTTCTACCCTGTACAAGTAAGGCACTCCTGAACTTCCCGTAGGTCTGTCCATGCCTTGAGACATCTCTGACTCACTGGTATCAGAACTTGGGTAGTATGAGTGGTGGCTCAACTGCTGGGCCCACGACCTAGCTGTGTGGTTGACATTAGCCTCTGAAGACCTAAGGCTTTGTCTCTCCCTTACTAGATGCCGTCCTGATCTAAGGTTCATATGCCTAGTTAAGTAGCCCGATTTTTGCCCAGAGTACAACCTCGTTGCCGATCAATTGGTATCAGTCACTTGATTCTTTCTAGTTAATTATCGTGTTTAAGGTCTTGTCTGATATTACGTCGTCAGGAATACTTGACTGTTCTTCGTACTTTTAGGTTGATCGTTCCACGTTAGATTCTTTTCTTAATGGTCATCGCATCACAAAGAGATTATATTTAATCTTGACTTGAGTGCATAGGTAGTCTTCAACTTGGTTGATGCCTATCGTTGCCCTAACTTACCTCTAGCACTATTCGTACTTAGCCTGAGCTAAAAAATGACAGAGGGAGTTGAGAATATTCCAACCTTTTGTTTCCTGCTTGGTTGCCCTTGAATGCCCAGGAAGTGTGTTCCCAAGCTTGCACTTACACTTGCTTAGAGCACCTTTCGATGCTCTCAATAGATCTGTAAGAGTTCCAAAGTTAGCTTTAAAATTTAAATCCCAAGGACAGAACCAATGATTTTCATTTTTGAAGCACAAACACTAGTTTGCATAGTGATTTTTAAGAAAACAATTCTAAAGACCCCTGACTTTGATCCCCCTGGGTATGGTCAACTTCAAAATACCCTATCTAAAAATCAACCCATTATCTTTATAAAAAACAGTTGAGGGCGTGTAGTATATGCCACGAGCTTTCCAACAAGCCCTAGAGCTCAAAAAATGGATTTCGTATGAAAAAGTTATGACTGTTCAGGGTTTAGGGGGTTAAGACAGGATTCAATCTGGCTGACAGATCCTAGGATTTTCTCCCAATCACAAGTGTATGAACCTCCAAAATGCTAATGGATTGACTATTTTGCCCCAAAATTATCCCAATTTTGAACAAAAACCAAACCCTAATTTTTGGCCGAAAAGCCTGTCAATCGCGATCGACAGGTCTGTCAATCGCGATTGACAGAGGTGTCCGTCGGGCCTGTCAGTCGCGATGGACAGTGTCAATCGCGATCGACAGTGTCAATCGCGATCGACAGAGTCGATCGTGGCTGTCAATCGCGATCGACGGTATCAATCGCGATTGACACGTTTTCCGGATTTTTCACCGAAATTTCAGTCAATCGAGGGTCTATCAGTCGCGATGGACACGTGGCTACGCGCAAAAGTCAATCAATCGTTGAATTTCAGTCAATTGCGATTGACGGTGTCAATCGCGACTGACAGAGGTGTCGGTCGTGGCTGTCGATCGCGATTGACAGGGTCCTACGTGGCAGTCTGTCGGTCGTGAGGTCTGTCGATCGCGATTGACAGGGTCTGTCGGTCGCGATTGACAGGGTCTGTCGGTCGCGATTGACAGGGTCTGTCGGTCGCGATTGACAGGGTCTGTCGGTCGCGATTGACAGGGTCTGTCGGTCGCGATTGACAGGGTCTGTCGGTCGCGATTGACAGAGGCTGTCGGTCGCGATTGACAGAAAACCTCGGAATTTTTCTACTGTTTTTAGTGTTTTAGGATGTGCTCCTTGTGCTTGTTCTAGTGGTGCACTCAATTTTGTGAAAAACCAAAAATCTCTGTCAGTCGCGATCGACAGAAGCCTGCGACCGCGAGACAGTTTCGACAAGTTTCGTACTTGCGCAGGAAGCTGGGGATGGTGATTCAGCAAGGTCCTGCAAAAAGCTCAAGAAACATGCAAAAACAGCACACACAATTTCGCTCTCTTGCTCTCTCTCACAAGTGAAATGAGGGAAATGAGGTGGAGATGGTGATATGATCAAAAAACAGAATTTTTCGCGATGATGGAGATGGAGGTGGGAGATGGTGATGATGATGGTGAAGAAAGTAAAAGAAAATCGATGAGAGTGAAGAAAATACCTACAACTCCAACGCGTCAACTCTACGTCTTACCATCACACGCTCGTCTTCAAAGCTCGATCCCCGGCAACGGCGCCAAAATTTGGTGTAGCTCAATGATGAGTAGCACCTCCTTTAATGTCAATCCGGGAAGACGTGAGGATGGTATGAAGACCTCGAGCAAGTGGCGGCACAAGTGCGTGAGTGAGAAGCACACGAACATGCACACACATACACACACACGCGCACACACGGCAAGGCAAAGAGGGAGAATCAATGGAGTTCTTAGATTACTTTCAAAAAGCTCTTACAAGTTCGTTTCAATTACAATCTAACCTCAAAAATGAGCTCTCTAGCTCCTTTTATAGTTTTTGACTAGCTTTGGCCCTGTCCAGACCTAGTGTCCGGCCTAGTTAAAAATTAGGTTTTAGGCTTATTTGAGGGCTTAAACGGAGTCTAAAAAATACGAAAATTGATATGTAGGTACTTCTAAGGCTCCTCAAGCTCGAGGACTCCTCGGCTTGCACAAAATGGAGCCACAAAAAGGTGAACATGGTATTTACAAGGGTTGTTAGTGATGAGAATCACTTTTAATTGGTGTAAGGGTTTGAAAAATTAAAGATTGCCTTAGTGCTAGATCCGCGTGAATGCTCATAATTGCTTCTCCATGAAGAAAATTATTGGCCTACTTGCCAAATCGTCGTTGACTCCCTTGTCTGCTGCTAACAAGAGGATTTTTGAACATAATATTGGACGACATCGGAGGCTAGGTGGTGTTCTTCGAGTCGCAAGCCACGTGCTAGATCTGTGAGCAATTCATTCCAATTCACAGGTCCGGGAACATCTGGATGAGGCACCCTCAATTGTTCTAAGTAAATAGTTCTCTCCACAGCAAATAATTGGAGGAGATGTGATGGTCTGGGTATAAAGATTTCAAAGTGATATTCCCAGAATCCTCTGATGAACATCTCCTCAAATGTCTGTTTAAAGTAGGCTGGGAGGTATTTGATTCTGGCGTGCCAAGCATATATTACTTCAATTGATGGGGTGGTACTCATATCGTACACCAGATCCTGGTTTCCTGTCACGAAGCCTGCTCCTGAGAAGTGAGGGTCCTTAATGTTCTTAAATGTCCTGAAAGTGATCAGCATTAATTCAAATATTTTCATACACATCTGGGCCATCACGTCAGGATTATTGCGTAGCCGAATACTCCAGTGACGGATTGTAGAAATCATGTAGTTCACCGTGGGGGGTCCTCGTGGAGGTGCTAGATAGACGTAATTTAACCATTTTGCGTAGGCTTTGATGTCTCTGACGGCAATAGTGAATTCAGGCCAGGTGCGTCTTCGAAGAACTGGAATGTAACAAGGATTATATTTAATAAACAACGGCATGTTATTCCAGGTTCGAACCATTTCAGGATATGTTTCCAAAAGCCTGATCCTCCAGGTGGGTTGATGGATGGACCCATGCTTAGCACTTTCCGGTATATCATCTGGACCAAATTGTGTAGCGAATGTGGGAGGCTTGCCGCATCGTCGTTGAATCTCAGCGTTGTAATCGGCCAACAGTATGCAGTATGGCACATATTGGTCATTATTGGTGCCGATCCATCTATGATGAGACATGCTTCTGAAATATTCTGACTTTATGACAGTTTCTTCTAGGTTCGCTAGTGATTGGATCTGAATGGCCACCCGTTCTTTGTGTGTATTCGCTGTCTTTTCCAGTGTCTGAAGCCACTCGGGTGCTTCCACTTCCAAGGTGTCTAGTCCCTCTGAGGTTTGTTGCCCGCCTGGCATCGGCATAGGAACATAAGGTTCTTCGTACGAATCATCTACCTCAATAGAGACCAACTCTTCTGGCGCTGGTTCTACTACCGGAGAGGGTTGCCTCTCGTATGTCAGTAACCTCTTTTGTAATGCTGCTACCTGCTCCGTTAAGGCCTTTACTTCGTCTGAGGTAGAGGTTGATGGGACACTCTTCGGTTATTCTTCCTGTTCCTTAAGTCTGCTCTGTAGTGTGTCACGTTCTCTTTCCAAGTCATCATGGGCTTCCAGAAGATCTGCATAGCTTTCCAAAATGGTTTTCATCGTCTCCGTGGGAACTGCTTTGAACTGCTCTGGATCTATCTCGTGGGGAGAGCCTTCCATTGCCGCTTCCATATTCTCTTCATTTTGTTTTTGCAGTCTCTTGTTCTCTTCCAGTGCTGTGGCCATATGTTTCCTGAGTAGCGCCAAGTTACGTCTGACTCGTAGGTTATCGGCCTGGTATACTTCGAGCAAGGCTTCTAATTGTTTGACGCCTGATTCTTTCGATGGTTGGGGTGCCTCTAGTAGTGTTTGGTGAGCCTGCTCAAGCGTTGTATATCGTTGATTTACATCTGCATTTTCTTCTTCAAGAATTTTATATTGCCTTTGTAAGTTCTGGTGATGTGTTGTTAGTTGTTGATACCGGCCGTCTAGAGCTCTGTACTCATTCTGAAGCTGATATACACATTGATTTAATGCTAAAAATATACTATTTATATTAAATGATGCAGGGAGGGGTGAAGATGCAGGGGGAATGGGGGCAGGAAAGGGAATTGTGAATGATGTGGATGCAAGTGGAGATGTGGGTGGAGGGGGTATGGGAGATGAAGGTGGCATGGGGGGAGGGAGCGGTGCAATGGCGGGAGATGTTTCCATGGTGTCAAATGTTTGAGTGACCGTGTAGATGGGTATCGTGGGTGGAGTGGATGTGACGTTAGTGAAAAGAGTGGTGAAAGTGGGCATGGTAACTCCCCCGAATTGGATTCCCGGGGAGAGTGGAATTCCCATGACAATTGTGGTGGTAGTGGACGAGGTGGTGATAGTGTCATGTGGTGGAGTGAGTTGTGTGGTGAGGGGTGGGGATGGTGGTGACAGTGGTGCTTCCTGATGTTCGTCTGCTTGCGTTGTATCTCCTGGTGCTGATACGTTGATATGAATTTGTTTCCCGGACCTCATGGGACGGGCGGGAACTCTTTTCTCAAATCGGTGAATGTAGGTCATCGCCTCATGAATGGCCTCATCCAATCCTACTGCATCGGCGTGTAGGTTTATGGACTCGATGAACATGTCATCCACGCCTTCCTCTGCAAGCAATTGGTTCATGAGTTTCTTGCCTGCTTCCAGTGACATTTTATGTTGTTCTTGAACTAGCTGCATGGTTCGATATAGTCTTTTTATTTGAGCCGAATATGCGGGGGCACTTGCCAGCTCTGAAAATTCATCATACTCTTGTTCTTCGTAGGTTTCTTCCTCTTGTTCATCTACTTCGACTTCTACCACTTCTGGTCGGGTGGGGGCTGATGTTGTTGTATGGGGTTGTGGTTCCTGAGCTTGCTCTGTTTCCGTCTCGAGATTAGAGTCGTAGATTAGTCTAGCCACTTCTTCATCAGTGAGATCATTGAGGGTAAAGCCCTATGGAAATTCCAAATCTGATGGGACGGGTGGAAACACCAGGTTGGGTCCCTCTGTACTTGGTCTTGGTAGCCGGATGGTGAATGGCCTAATGCGTCGTGTCTGGGGAGGGGTAATTTCTGGTGTAGTGGTGGCTCCCCTTGGTTGAGCGCAGGGTAATTGGACTCCCCCTCTCATCTTCTTTGATCGGGGACCTGCCGCTGATAGCCTTCTCTGGAATTCCTGGGCCCGGGGCCATATTAGTGCCCGCTGAATAGGCACGTCATAGGCAAGACATCGGTAGATTATCTTGGTTAGAGCACAGCATCCGTGAAGCACATTTTTTTGCTTCTTGTTCCACCTTTGATGGGCTAGGTGAATCTGATCTATGATCCAATGTGGTACGTTGATGGGAAGGCTTTCTGTCTCTGCCAAATACAAGCTAAACCATATTTTCTTTGGTGGCATGGTGAATCTTTCTTGGGCGGGGAAAGCAAAATGCTGCATGACGGTCCGTAGGTGAAGAGCGATGGTCGGTGTCATCGCTACCATATCCTTCAGCTTATTGAGGTCTTTATGTTTCATTCTGCCTGGAACCATTGTTTCCTTTTCAGTGGGGATGTGCATGCCATACATGCCCAATGCTTCTCGTACCAGATTGAGGGTCAGCTTGAATCTTTTAAGTTCATGACCCGGCAACAGTGAGGGTAACACAAAGGTGTTGTCGCCTCCCTTGGCCCTGCTCGGAGTGATGGTACTGATAAAATAAGAACAACGCAAGAAATCCGGCTTTGGTAAGTGGGCCCTGAAATAACTGTCCAAGCCAGCTTTGGTCCATACTGAACGCATGACCTCGGCATTCTGATAGCTCTCAAATTCACGCGTGAAAAAATGGTAGCGTCCCCATTTACCATTAAACTCCAATTCAGCCTCCCAAAAATAGGTTCCATCACCCAATGGTCCAGCAACATCACTGAACCAATGAGCGTGTTTGCCCACCTGAGAGGTGTGTCCCTGAGGAGGATCCTGAATTGGGAGGACATGCACAGCTTGAAGTTCTTGCGGTCTTTCGGTGAGATGTGGTTCGAGTAGGAGTGTTTCTATGTCCACAATATGTGCACTGGATCCGGCTTGAGAACTGGCACCTCCGGCTTCTGCCATGGCACTGCTTGCTTGTGGGTTCTGTGAGAATATAGAACCATGTGTTAACATTGTAATGGACAGAATAAACCCATTGTTGTCCCCGTTACAACATTAACATGAGGTAGATGATGAGTCAGTGGTTAGTAGGTGCACGATGACAGTGTGTGTAGTTAATGCCTGGTTAGTCCTAGGAGCTAGATGGAAAGGTGAGCTGTCTGACTGATGCAGTTAGTAAGTGGAGATGAATTCACAGATTAGGGTCGGGGGGTTTATTACAAGTCTTAGGTTGCCAAACACCATGAATGGCTTTTGGTCTTGGTTTTGTGGAGATTCGGGAGGGTTGCATGAGTAATCCTACTGGGAGTTGTTGTGTCCTCGGGACCCATTTATGAGTAAGTCTGTGCGTGCTTCTAGGTGGCAGTGTGCTCGAGTGTATCAGACAAGAGTGGGTAGCGACTGCTTGACCTAGTGAACCCTGTCGTGTATGATGTGAGTTGTGTGGGTTTAATTGAGCCCACAAGCAAGCCTTAGGCACCCAAATTTGTCTTGATTGTGGGTCAGCCTTCATCGACTTCTTGGGTACCCAAAGAGATTTTATTTTCTCAACTGGGGTTTTAGGAGTCCTCTTATTAGCATCAAGTCGTTGATTACTAATAGGAAGTTGAGACCGTTGTTGCAGCTTAGTTACGGCCGGCAGCTCGTCTTTCCGCACCCACTTTTGTTTCATCGGTTGAGTTGTTCTGTTTCGCGCGTTCTTTTGACCTTTCGCCTGGAGAGTCTTCAGTGATTGATCTGCCCTTATGTGCTGCCTCCTTCTGGCCTTTGGAAAAGAAGGGAGTTCCATTGTGGTTTTGACTCCTTTTTTGAGATCCTCATTCTTCTGCATCACATAGCCTTGGACAAGAGCAGCATGGTCAACTTCATGTGTACCCCTGGAGGGACCAGGAGTCCGTGTCTTTTCTAGTTCCTTGAGTGCTCCATTATTTAACTCAACAGTAATTCTAGTCTGATTCACCCATACCTGAAGAAGTCCACTTCTTAGGTTTAAATTGACTGCTTGGTCATAGATCCAGTCTTGACCCAAGACAAGGGGTTCCGTGAGGTCCTCATCTTGACATACTAGTACTTTAACTGTCATTGCCTCATCATGAATATAGAGGGGAAGTTCCACCTCGCCCATGCAAGGGGTTTCCACACCTCCCAATCCTATGAGATATGCTTCCACAGGATTGACAGTTAATTGCAACTCTTGACAGTAAGACGCTTTAACAGCACTAGTGGCTGCACCTGAGTCAATCAAGGCTCTTACAGTCCTTGCACTCTTTCCTTGTCCTATATCTAAGGTTATGAAAGGACGTCGGTCTGTTATTCTATGTGAGCTTACACCTGAAACTTCACACATAGCCACGTCATATCCTTGATCTGCATATGCGTCTTGCCTAGGATGCTCTCTACCTTGTCTTCTTAATTTCATTCTTCGTATGCGCTCTAGGGCTTCTGCTTGAGCTTCTTCTCGAATTCGCTTTTCTTCCTCTTTGCGTTTCTTAGCGGTGTTGAGTCGACTTAGCATTTCCTCTGTGAGAGGTTCCTGATACATCTTAACTCTGCATCCGCTAATATAGTTTGGGAGAACATCGCCTTCTAATGTGGCTAGTTGCACTGCACCACTTGTTGAGATCCTATTGATGATCATAGGTCCGTAGCCTCTCTTTTCTAGCTTCTTTGCCTGTTGTTTCAATGTGTAGACTAAAACTAGATCTCCTGCTTTCAAGCCCTTATCCTTCACATGGGCATCAAAATATGCCTTCTATCGTTTCTTTGCTGCATATATCCCTGCAGCTGCTCTCAGTCTTGTTTCTCCTAATCGTTCAAGGTCAAAAAGTCTAGAGGAGAGTTCATGACCCGTCCATTCGTGCTCTTGTGCTACCTTCAATGTAGGTATCAAGAAGTCCAAGGGTAGCACCGCGTTTTGGCCAAATACCATCTGAAAGGGGGTGGCTTGGAGTACCGTTTTGTAGGTGACTCGGTATGCCCAAACAGCATGGTGTAGCTGTTTGTCCCAATCAGAGCGTTTAGTGTTTACTAATTTTGTCAGTACATTGCATAAGATCTTGTTGGTGCTTTCGGCTTGTCCATTAGCATGAGGGTGATAGGGGGCAGACTTCTTATGTATTACCAAGAATTCTTGGAGTAGATTTTCAATCACTTCGTTCAAGAAGTGAGTGCCTCTATCACTAACTAGCTCTATAGGTAGCCCATATCTTGTGAATACATTCTCAAATAAAAACTTAGCTGTTGTCTGAGCATCGTTCTTCGTTGTGGCTTTTACCTCCACCCACTTGGTTAGATAATCCGTGGCAACGATGATATACTCAGCATGGGAACCCTTAGCTGGGGGATTGATAGGACCTACAAAGTCTATTCCCCACTTAGAGAATGCACGTCCGCCCATCATAGGCTTCAGTGGCATCTCATCTCTACGTATAGGATACTGGGTTCGCTGACAGACATCACACCGTTTCACATAGGCATGTGCATCCATGTGAAGGGTTGGCCACCAGAAGCCCGCGAATAGTATTGCCTTGATCACCCGATCTGGTCCAAAGTGTCCTCCTGCTACACTTTGGTGAGCAGTATCCAAGATCTTGAGATATTCACTTTCATGGACACATAGTCTCAGGTAACCATCTTTACCACGCTTGTATAGATTATCACCAATGAGTGAGTAATCCTGGGCTTCTTGTTCTAAACTCCTTTTCCTAGCCAGAGTCATGTCTGGAGGGAATGTTTTCGTCCTCAGGAAGGATACTAGAGGTTCGCTCCAATCCGGCACTATGGACACGTGATAAAGAGTGGCATGTTCCACCGGTGGTTTAGTGCGACAGATTGGGCATTCTTTGCACAACTTTTGGACATCCGCTTCCATAGTTGGCCAATGCACTCCGAGTCTCCTTAGGGTCTTTAAGGTTCATTGTTTTGAATAGTGTTGCTCTAATGCACCTACGTGTGCTAATTGCAACCATTTAGCGTACTCATCCTCTTCTACGCAACAAGCCAAGATCCCTTGATCTGTGTGCTTGTACATGCTTCCTGCCATGAGGTGGTACTTTTGGGCTCTCACAACCTCCCTATTCCGTGTGTTCACCACTGGATGATTAGGCCCGTACGTCAATACTGGTACCAATGACTTAGCCCACTGCGGTACAACTTCCAAGTTAAACAAGTAAGCATCAGGGAGGTCATCTGACACTCCTTGTGGGGCTTCTCCAGATGTGAGCCTAGAGAGATGATCTGCTCTCAAATGAGTTCTTCCTTTTCTTACCACAACCTCAAAGTCATATTCCATTAGTAAGAGAAACCATCTTACTAATCTTCCTGTATTGTATGGCTTGTTCACGAGATATAACAATGCTTGGTGATCAATAAAAAATTTAAACATATTTGCAAGCAAATAGTGTCTAAATTTCTTGACTGCATATACCATGCCTAAGCCTTCTCTCTCTGTAGTGGTATAATTTCGTTCAGCTGCATTCAATTGTCTACTGGCATAGGCAATTGGAAGATCCATATTACTTTCACCAGTAGGTTGAGCAAGCACACATCCAATGGCATAACTGGATGCATCCACATGAACATGGAATGGCTTGTTCCAATCTGGTGTGGTCAAGATTGGTGCTGAACATAATCTTCGTTTAAGCTCCTGGAAGGAGTTCTCACATTCATCAGTCCACTCAAAATTAGTCAGAAGTCCGTACATGGGCTTTGCAATGACGGCATACATGTGAATGAACCGGCGGTAGTAACCACAATGCCCCATGAAAGCTTGTACTTCCTTGACATTCTTTGGCCTGGGTAACTCTGCTATGGCTCTCACTTTTTCTTCGTCAGTAGATATGCCATTCTTTGACACTATGTGCCCTAGAATCTTGCCTTGCCTGACCATGAAAACGCACTTTTCGGGGTTCAGGCAGACTTGATATTCCCTGCATTTGTCAAAGATTTGTCTGAGTTCAGGAATGTGGGTTTGTCTGATGTTGGAATGAGCACAAAGATCATCAACATAGACTTCTAAGTTTTTCCTCAGGAATTCCTTAAATACATGGCACATCAGCCTCTGGAAGGTAGCTGGTGCATTGGTAAGCCCAAAGGGCATTACTCTAAAGGCAAATATGCCCCATTCTGTGGCAAAAGCTGTCTTATGCTGATCTTCTGGAGCTATGGCTACTTGATTGTAGCCCGAAAATCCATCGAGGAAGCTGTACACTTCCTTTCCTGCTACTCGTTCTAGGAGATGTTCTGTGATGGGAAGCGGATAGTTATCTCGAATTGTGGCTGCATTGACCTTCTTCAAGTTAATGCATACACACAATTTTCCGTTCTTCTTGGGCACCACCACAATGCATTAGGAAAAAAAGTGAACCCTGCATGGGCCTTGTAAGGATTCCTAATTTTTAGGGATTAAGCTTAATCTTGTTCTTTGTTAAGGGGACAAAGTGCATTTAATAGAGCACTGTTTGGTAGGCTGAAGTAGGCTTTTTTTTAGGCTGAGCTAGGACCTTCTCTCTC
Organism: Ceratopteris richardii; assembly: GCA_020310875.1. NCBI lineage: Eukaryota > Viridiplantae > Streptophyta > Polypodiopsida > Polypodiales > Pteridaceae > Ceratopteris > Ceratopteris richardii. Next base: position 178,151,910 of record CM035410.1, read on the forward strand.
TTCTGCACATAGAGAGAGAGAAAAACCACTTTCCACCTCATCAAATCCGTCCATCTTTATGAATAAAAAAATGAGTTTTCTGAAAAAGTCTCTTTTTCAGCTATTCTTTATTCAAAATGGCCCATACTTTTATGTATATGTCAGAACTTAATTTTTTTAGACTTATTTTTATGAAAAATACTTAAAAAACATACTTTTCAAAATCCCTCCAAAAGCTAAGTGCCACATCATCAAACTCGTAACTTTGGTTGCCCCAAAACATGAATTTTTGAAAAAAAACTCATTTTCCCTCTAACATACTGAAAAAAGTCATTTTGACCTATCCACATACCAAAACACACTTTTTTTCTTGCACATAGCTACTGTACTAGCCATTCCAGCCATCTGTGTGCTTCTTCCCATTCGGTGCTGGAGTTTTGGAACATCATGGTGCTCACATGTATTATGAACATGACACCAGCACCAGTGCGTGCTCCTCACTCAAAGAGTGTACATGTTCGTGTTCCTACAGAATTTGCACCAACAACTAGAGGTAGCAATGACATAGATTCTCAAAATGCACGACGTGCAGCTGGAGAGAAGAATATTGATCTTTGGGTCCATGGTGCATTGTATCCCTTGGATCCAATGGCTAATGTTCATCCTAGATTCCATACTATCTCCACATTTCTACAATTCCTTGGTTCCGGTGAAGATGGACTCCTAGGCTATTGCAAGCGATTGTCTAACCATTCTACATCTATAGCAAATTATTGGATGCAACAATGTCATCACAACCATTTCAAGATACACAGTTTAGAGAGTGCTATACACACTTTAGAAAGTGCTATCAAATCTTTGGATGAGCACAATAATAGACTCAAACAAGATGTGGAAGAAAAGGAGAGCACAATTACAAAGTTGAAAGCCAATCTTACACAACTAAAAGAGACTCCACTTGGGATGAGATTTAGGAAACGACCATTATCATCCTTTCAAGCTCTTTCAACTGGTGGTGGAGCACGGAAGCGACGTGTTTACGCACTTAGGTATGTATTTCCTTTGTTTAGTTATGTTAAAAGACTTTTAGATTGAGATTCTTATTGTGCAGGTCATTTGTTGAAGATGCGAGTGCTTCCTCAACAATGGAGGATCAATTGAAGTTTCTGAATTCTTGTCTTAGCAACAAACATGTGCTTATGATCTTGGAGTCACCAATAGGAAATCACATCAAAACCCAAGTGATTAAAGATTTTGCAGGCAACTTAGAAGATATTATTAGTCCTAGTGAGGTACAGATGGTATGTGATGAAGCAGGTGTTAGTACTAGAGCGTACTCTGCATTGTACAATCTTTTGAAGCAGGCTCTACAAAACAAAGGTATTTTCCAGAGCATTTTTCCATGCCCTTACAAGGTATCTGTGAGGAAGAAGATAACCAATGAGGATGTAGCCAATACTCTTGGCAATTACCTGCATATAGAAGATGTTATGCCTGCATCCATTTATCATTCATCTACATCAAAGAAAGAGTTGAAAAACACATCTAGACAGGGATTCATCTACACAAAGTACAACAACATATTTGTCAATTTGGAGAGGCTCCAAAAGGAAATGGTTAAATTTTACAAATCCACACTTCAAGGTATATCCATTGTTTTGATAATGACATTCATAGTATTTTTAATAATATAATGTTTGTTATTTGATGTAGATTGTGGTTCCAAACTCAAGTTTGTATTGAAGCTAGACGAATGTCAAATCATAAAGGGACGCCGTATGGAGAGACTTAGTGTGACACTCATGAACGAAGCTATGGCCCATGCTATTATTGATGATAGTGAAGAATCTACCCATCACTTTACATATAGTGTCCAATCAGAGAAAGATATATGGTGGTTAGGTGCTATTGAAGTACCTAAAGAATCCAATGATGTTCTTACATGGATTTTCAATAGGATCCCATGGATCACAGAGGTGATAACTTCTCAAATTCATGGTGCCAAAATCAATGTAGAAAGCCTTGGTGATTTTGAAGTAGAGTGGCACTTAGGTGGAGACTTAAAGACTATCAAATGCATGTTAGGGTGCAAACAAGGTGCATCTACTCTCTATCCTTGTCCATATTGTACACGAGGTTATAAACGAACAAAGAGAAAACAAAACAACATAGATGATTTAGTTGATGACACAGATGCAACTCCATCTGCTGAATGGGATACACCTTTAATGAGGTGTCCCATGTTAGGTACACCTAATCGTGACATGTCAGATAAGGATTGGAATCCCATTATTCCATTCCCTTTAGTCAATGTCCACTTTTGCACCTTTCATGCCTTCATGAGAATTTTTGATAGACTATTGAAGCTCCATATAGAATACGCATTTGCCATGAAGCTAGTTGATAAATCTATTCAAGCTATAAAGAAATTGGAGGAACTTCTTAATTCAATTGGTTGTCATGGTGGAAATGTAACCCTAGTTGTTAAGAAAGTTGGAGAATCTCAAGATAGCTTGCAACAAGTGTCAATGACAGGGAATAAAGCAAGACATTTTTTTAGAAGAGGTACTAGCACTCAAAATAATGAACGTTATGAGCTGTGGAAAGACCTATGCATGATCACAACAGACAATGACTCTCAAGTTGATCTTTGTAATAAGAGAAAGAAAGTTTGGTCGAGCTTTGATAAGGTTGTAGGCTTAATGGGTCTGACTAGGTCTAGTGCTATTCAACGTCAAATGTTTCAAGAAACATTAGTGGAGTTCACCAAGTGTTTCATTCAATGTTGGGGAGAGAGCAATATAACACACTACATTGTAAGTGTAATCTTCTTCTACAAGTGTTCATTGCACTTACCTTTTTCCAATGTACTTAACAATTTTTAGCATATTTTGTTTGCACATGGAGCTTTTTTCATGCATCGATATGGGTCATTAGAGATTTTCAGTACCCAAGGAATGGAAAAGTCACACTACAAAGCGAGGGGTGTCTACTTCAAAAACACCCAACATGGTGGTGGCCCAATGCAATCAAACTACATGGAGGAGATGTTTAATTGGTTTTACCGCACTACATTCTCGAGAAAGTTTTTTGTGGAACGACTTAGGGATTCAAAATTGGCAAAACTTGCAAGAAAGATGCAACACAACATTGCCAGTGAGAAATGGAAGTCATCGTTAGGTCCTCTTCATCATGCTCAGTGGCGTGCAAGGAGACAACGAGAAGGCTCAGCTTGGAAGTAAAGTGAATTCGCTATTTCCCATTATGTGGTAATACATATGATTATTGTAATCTTGATTTCAATGTGTTATTATTTAATATATAATATTCTGTATGGTTTTAAAGAGGTTTTGTCCGTTCTAGTGTGAACAAACAGTTTTTTAAAAAACTCTATAAATAGAGAGAACTCACTTCATTTCACACTTTTTGCAACTCAAGAGAATGGCACGCACCAAGCAAACTGCAAGGAAAGATCGCGTCTTCTTTCCTAGCCCTCATCTAGGGACACAACGCCCACCATGGTTGCAACCCCCCCAAAGGCCTCGAAGTGGTTCCCAGAGCACATCTGTGCCTGTGTCACACGATGGCACACCACCTGGGAGCAATTCAGTGCGAGAAAATGAAGTTTCCAATAGACAAGATTATTACACTCCAGGACGATCAGAGGCCATTTCAGATGATGAGCCACCAACAAGGACACCCATCAAATCAAGACCCAAACAGAAGTTGATCAGAAGGAGTGTACCAGAGAGCGACGAAGAGTCATCCCCAAATGAGGAAAGCAACAATCAACCACCATGGAATGATATGCAAATACCAACGAGCCATAGGGTGACATATGGAGGTAAGACACTTCCACAAGGACAAGGGCAAATACCAACAGAGGAGGAAAGAGAGCAAAGTCAACAACCACATCAACAACAAAATGTGCAAGATGAAGCTGGGCCCTCACATCGTGTACATCGGAGAAAAAAAAACTATCAACCTCGACGTCGACCTCAACGCCAGCCAAACATACCTCCCAACCCAAGAGCTCCACAAAGACGAAGGAAGCACTGTAGGGCTTTTGTAGAGATACGACACTACCAAAAGTCCGTTGAACTACTCATACCACGAAGAGCTTTTGCAAGGGTAGTGAAAGAGGAACTACAAAGCTACCAAGCAGGTCTAAGAATACAAGGGATAGCACTTGAAGCACTTCAAGAGGCAGCTGAGGCCTACCTCATCTCCATGCTTGAGGACTCTAACCTCTGTGCTATCCATGCCAAGAGAGTAACCATACAACCGAAGGACATTCAGCTAGCAAGAAGAATTAGAGGAAATAACCCATGATGTGTATATTATACCCTATGATAGGCTACTTTGCGATGTAATACAATGGATAATAGAAAATTTTGTTTTGACTTATATTCTTTGTCTCTTTTTTCTCTTTCACTCTCTCTCTCTCTCTCTCTCTCTTTCAGTCAGTTATATATGGATTCAGTTAAACATGCATGCACTTGCCTATTGTTTTATGACTAGATATGTTCCTTTTCTACATACTGGTGTGCAACATGTCCTTTTCATACCAAAAAACCCCCAGCCACAGAAACGCGGGATTCAGCCCTGCAAAATTTTTGCAGGGCTGAATCCCGCGTTTCTGTGGCTGGGGTTTTTTTTTGCAATATTTGGTCTTTGGTAAGCATAAGACATATGGTAGAGATGCAATGGTCTAGGTATTAAGAGGTTATACCCTATAGGAATTGAGATCTTTAGCTATTAAAGGCTGAGTTTATACCCTACTGAAAACTTCTGGTCCTGATAATACCAAAACCAATTGAAAATCTGAAATTACATAGTTTCCTATGTATTGTAGCACTTAAAAACACTAGATAAGGCCAAAAAAGCCCGAGCCACAGAAACGCGGGAAACAGCCCTGCAAAAATTTTGCAGGGCTGTTTCCCGCGTTTCTGTGGCTGGGGCTTTTTTGGCCTTATTTAAGCATATAATCATACAGAGGACCAAAGCACAATACAAAGACCCCCAATTAGATACAATTTGTGGAGAGAAGATAAGTTCAATTTTTTAGCACATTCATATACAGAACTAGACAAATGATGAAAAAAAAAGTTTGTATTATCAAGACATTACATCATTTCTCAGCTGCCTTCAATTTCTCCACAACTTTCTTTCTCCTTTGGAGAGATTGAGGCAGCTGGTAAGTCAATACAGATCTTGATATTACATGGGGGTCTTGCATTCCAAGACTCATGGCGATACCTATTTGCCCTAATACTTTTCCTCTAAAATTAAGTCCTAAAGTAGTTACAACTAAGGATTTCCTAACCAAAATGACACAATTAGTGCCTTGGGTAATTGTACATAAACACAAAATCTTGCTAAGGGCCTTCAAGCACCAAGTGATGAAGTGCCCATCGGGACTGTAGTCTTTGTGTATGATAACAAAATCATCCTTTGGCAACTTTCCGATGTAGTTTGCCAAGGATGCACCACTCCCACGAGAAGCTCGATCCCCACCAGACCTTGCTGCGAACTTGTCGAGCTCAATTGCTTCCTGTTAAAAACAAATGAGAATTCAAGCTCTTACAATGTTAACTTAAAATTATCGATTATTTAATTCAATTACCACTTACATCATGAAGCTTGTCTTCTTCCTCCCCTCTTCCAAGGGCATCAAGATCAATGCTAGAGTGGGCCATGCCACTCTGCTCTGCTACATGGGATGTAGGAATTTTTTGCTTCAGTATCCTCTCCTGTGCTGCACTGAACTCCTCCTCTGTAGTAGAATTGTTGTCATCATTTAAAATATCAGCACACACCATTGATATGGTGTCTGCCACAGAATCCCCAAGTGGGATGGACTTCTTTTCAAGTATGTCAGATGTGTTGTCAAGTGGAACATCTGACATTGTGGAGAAAATACTCAAGCATTCATCTAGACGTAGACCGAATGCCTTCTCAATGTCATGGAGTAAAATAAATTCCTCTCCATCCACAACGATGCAGGAGAGATATTCAAGTTCCACCTCTGGTAATGTGGGCTCAGAGGGGTTGAGATTTGAAGGGGGGGCCTCCTCCATGCTTGATTGCACATGTAGTTTATCCTCAACACCACCAGGGAATTCTTGGTGGATTGTAATGCTTTCTTTGGAAAAATTTATGGCCTCTGGTTGAGGCTCATTCTTCTCCTTAACAAAACCCCTAGTGGCAAGGTTGGGGAGCTCAACAGGTGTAGGTTCCGGCTCCTCATTAATAATAAAATATGTTGTTGCAGTGTAGGATAGGTACTTTGTACCCATCCTCTTCTTTTTGTTAAGTTTTTTTACTAATGGCACAGAGTCATCTAGTAAGTGCCCAGCAGTTTCCGCAATTGCCATGAAGCGCTTAAGGCGCTTCATGAAGGCTTCATCGCCTCTATGTATGTAGAGTAGAAGGTCACATGGAACCCATTTACCCTCATAAGGCGGTATTTCTATAGAAAAACGCAAGATGTAGTACTCAAGGAACTCTATGATTTCCTTGAGCACATCAGAGTTCAGTTGAATTGTTTTGTCTAGATCAGGGACCCTAGACAGTAGGTCATACAAGTGGTTCTGACCTTTGAACTCAGTTGATTCCAAGAACTCATTGAAGAGTTCACGTGGACGTTTGAGTTGCAGGGTACTGGAGGATGCGGCAGCCATTGTGCGTGATGCTAGCTTGTGTGCGTACTCTGCTAGTGATTGTAGCTCTTCTTGGTTGCAAAAGTGAGAAATGAGAGAATAAGTGTTGCTTTTATAGTAGTTTCAAAATTTTAAAGTGAGTGGGACCCATTTTAAAACTAATACTGATACCTTCAAATAAAACAATCATGCACAGAACTCTCAGAAAAAAAACTTTTGCTCATAAAAAGATTGAACAGAATCATTAACCAGAATAAGATACACGACAACACAATAGAAAAAAAAAATTCTCAGAACTTTAAAATTATAATAAATTGCCATTGGAAAAACCAAAGATTTGGCAAATTGTACATCATATTGAGATAAAAAAATTTTACATGCTACATGTCTTGCATGTTAAATACATTGTTGCAGATGTAGGATTATAAATGGAACATAGGTGTGTGTACACTGTAGCACTCAAATAGTCCTTGAGCTATGACAATGAAAGTTGAGTTCCATCCACACTCCATTCAAGGAGGACTTTAATTTTATCCTCCAACCTCTTACCAATCTGCAGACAAATAGAAAACTTTAAATGAACATATTTGAGTGTAAGAATTTGTATAAACAAAAGAAGAAATACCATATGCTACTTACCTTATGCCCTTGTATTCTGAACTTTGATTGATCCAGATCCTCAAATCCCATGATTACTAGATGTTCTCTCACGTTGGCAAGAGTCCAATGATGATTTACTGAAATAACTTCCATTTCATTGTTGGGTAGATTTATCTTAATTTCAAATGAAATTAAAACACCCTCAGAACTTTGTAATGGTATCCATTCACCAAGTTTACACATCCAACGATCATAATAGAATCTACTGTACAATGAAGTACGATGTTTCAAGTATCGAAATCCTATGCCTGTTGCACCAATTTTACAAATGTATCTATCCCCTTTGGTGCATCCTTCTACAAGTCCCCATTTTTCACCTAGCAAACACTCTACCTGCTCATACGTGATATCTTTTAACATGAACATTGTTGACGTCTCTAGAATTGTGAATATCTGAAATAAATGTACAAAACAATGAACAGGAACACACCAATGTAATCCTATAGATCTTGAAACTCTTGTAAATTTCAAAGAGTTGTGTATGTCCATCACCATCTTATGCTTCAAAGATGTTAATGTCCATACATCAGGTTGCGGCCACTCAAGCTTTAAGAGAGAATCTACCTTAATCATCTCTAACTTGCCAAAATCATTTGATGAAGAGGGTACAACATATGTATGTGTGTAAAAGAAAACTCTCTCACATAATAGCTGAGCAGGACGGGCTTGTGGAAAGACTATCGACCCAACATCTGCATGCAATGCTTGGAAAGTACCTGTAAGACTATGAAGTGGTTGTTCTTCCACCAAGGTAGAAGGAAATATGTCTACAACAAAAAAATACACAACTTAGCTAGGTATATTCTGAAATTTGGACAAAAGTCAATGAGTAATACTTACAGTTGATAGGATATCTCATTTTGTTTGAGTTTTCCAATTTCATGGTTGACATTGTGAACACATGTTGTACAATGGCAACAGTTTCACCATTTTTGAGCTTTTTGAAGCCTAGTAACTTCCCTTTCCAATGAAGATCCAAGTTTCCACGATCTCTCACACGGTGAGGACCAACACCAGAGGGTTGCATGTACACCCATGCACCTTTGCAGAACTCCTGTCCTAACCAAAATCCTTCTGGAGCCTTGATATTGTGACATTTTATCGCGATAACCTCATCTTTTGGACGTCTATGAGATTTAGGTTTCTCCATTGGAGATCGGGCTATGGAAATGACAGTAGGAATTCAAAGAAGATGATGCATAGAGAAAGAAATGGAGATGCAGGAGCTGCAATGGTGTGCTAGGGAGAGAAAGTAGTGGAAAGAGATGACTTTTTGGGACCTGGGTATGAAAATGGGAGGTTTTGGAGGGAGAAAGTTGCATTTTGAGTTATTTTTGAAAAAGTCACTTTTTTCACTTCAGTTCATGCACGGATTTTGATTTAGAACCCAAAAATAGCACTTTTGATCCTAAAAAGTGGTTGGGGGACCATTAAATGGTGTTATGATGAGTTTTATAACTTTTTGAAAATTTTGAATTTTTGGGCCTAGGTAAGTTACGAGATTCCTTTCTCTCTCTAGAGGCAAAACCTGAACATAGGGGAATCCTGTCCCCTCATCCCCCTTCAGCCTAGTGATTTATAGGCTATAGACTGTGTCCACCACCCTCCTCTCATTGGTCCATCACTAATCACTCCTTAATCCAAAAGGCCCGTGCAGGGTTCATTTTTTTCCCTAATGGGGGGATACCCATTCAGTGTGCTCAATTTCATAGATAAATCCAGCTTCAACTAGTCTATCTATCTCTTCCTTGATCTTGGCAGCGTAGTTATCGTTATATGTATAAGGCTTTTGCTTAGAGGGTTTAGCATCTGAGGTCATGGGGATAGTGTGTGAACATATGTCAGGGTCAACACCTTTCAAATCCTTGTAACTCCAAGCGAACACATCTCTGTATTCTCTTAGCAAGGCTATTAGCGCATGCTCTTCTTCTTCTGTCAGGTCATGGCCTATGTACGTGCATCTCTCCTCTCCTTCCTCTAGGGCCACAACTATTTTCTTGGTGGTTTCTTTGTTATCATAGGCCTCTCCTACATGTGCCTCTCGTTTAGGCATTCTTATCATGACCCTCTTGTCATCTATCCCATACTTCTTAAAATTTTCTGGAACCTCAAACAAAGATTCTTCCTCTTCTGGTGAGACTTCTTTCTTCTTTCGTTTCTTTCCTTCTTCCTTCGGGGTCACATGTGTGGCTAATCTTACATCCTTTGTAAGCTCTCCATGCCTCTGGGGTTGAAATTCTACTCCATAGAAATATTCTTCATCTGATACAAATGGTGGGTCCATAATGATTGACTCTAGATCGGAATCGCTTGCATCCTCAATTGCATCAGGGATAGGTTCGCATTCTTCTAGAACTGCCTCTCCCATGATTGGCTCTATGGAGAAGACTGAAATGTCATAGCCATCCTCATCACAGTGAGGTGTCCATTGTTCCTCATTGATGGCTACATCCATTGTTGATAGGATTTCTGCCCAGCCGTGGGGTTCGAATTCTTCGTCAGGAAAGACTACAGGTGCATAGGCTGGGTCTTGAATGGGTCTATGTGTTTCGTTTGCACCTATCTCTCTGGCCTTCCCTCTCTTCTCTTCTTCTACTGCTACTTTGCACATCCATAAGTGGGTGTCTTCATGCATCCATGAGGATCCTGATCCTATGGAATGCACAGATTCCGTATCATCCTTGGCTCTATGGATGGGATTCCATTGGATAGGGGGAACATCCCTATGAGAATAATCTTTGAGATTCACTTTGGTCGTAACACCCAAGTGTTGCAGGTACAAAGAATTGGTTCCCCAATCCTGTACCACTTGCAATTGTCGCATAAAGGGTCGTCCCAAGATCATTTCATAGGCATGGTTCTTGCTAAAATCACATATGGCAAAGGTATGCTCGAACTCGACACCACAGGTGGTGAGAGTCATTCCTTCTAGCAATCCTAAGGGTCTCTCAATATGACCATCGGCCATCTGCAATTTCATTCTCGTTGGCCTGAGTGCTGGCTTGCCCCAACGCTTCCATAGGGAAGTCGTGGCAATTGCAACTCCTGCGCCTGAGTCCAAAATTGCCTTGGTGGTGTACTCCTGGTAGGTAATGGGAAGATAGGTGTTCCCTTCTTCACCTTCACACATATCTCCTATCTTATCCAAGGGTATTTCTGGCACTGTCTTATGTGATCCTACTTGGGAACGAGGTTTTGCTATCTCTGGTACTTGTTTGGCTACATGTTTCCATAATTCAGGTCTACCCTTGAGTAGCTCTTCTAACTTGAGATTGCACTGCACTTTAGTGTTTTTCACTACCTCTGTGTTCCTAGGTAAGACTGAGACTTCGTTTCTTACCATGACTGTAGGTGTTCTCATGCAGGTGGACTTTGCTTCCCATGGGCCTGTGAAATGGGGTAGCTCTTGTATGGAATTGGATTCAAAGTCCAATCTCTCGTGAGACTGAGTACTCTCATGTTCCCCGTAAATAGATGGGATGTCTTGTGGGAATTGGTCGTGTGCATCATCCACAAGTTCAAAGGGAGGGGCGACTTCACTTTCGTTATCCCATTTATCTTCTTGAATTTCTTGTAGGAAGTCTGGTGCAAACCGATTCATAGAAGAAGAAGTGTCTTGCTCCGTAGAATTAGGCACATAAGCAACCTGGGAAGGAGGGCTTATTCTATCATTGGCTCTTTCCTCGCTTTCATAGATGTTTGGAGCACAAGCTTCTTGGGGAGGATTACTTATTCTATTACTTTTCCGAACAGGCTCATATGCTCCCTGAGAAGGAATGTAGGCAACCTGTGGAGGTACGTGAGCTTTCGAGGGAGGCTCATCTGCCTTTTGGGGGGAAAGATAAGCTTCTTGAGGAGGCACATGGGCTTCCTGAAGAGGCTTGCTTATCCGTTCTCTTCCCCTTTCCTTTCTTTGAGGGGCAGGTTCCTTTTCTGAGTGTGCCATTAGATTCTCCATTCTTTCCAGAGAAGGGGGGTTGTCTGGTTCAGTGGAATTGGGCACATAAGCTTCCGGTGGGGGATGGGTCATGTTTTTGCTTGCTTTATCTCTTTCTTGATTTTTTTCTTCCTTGGCAGATCTTGCAATTATGCCCTCTAACTTCTCTAGAAGTCCATCCAGGTGTAGTTGCGTCTTGGCTGAGCCCGAGTAATTGAATAGGCGACTAGCTTCAAACATAGTCTGAGCCAATGCGACCATTTTCGCGCAAAGCTTGGTTCTTTCTATCTCTAGGTCAGCTCTAGGGTAGCACTTGTCATGATCCGTTACGTTTGGCCCTTCTTGGATTCTGGCCTGATATGCTTTAAGCATCATGTCTATATCTTCAGGAGTGGGATCAGCTAATACTGATCCTGCTCTAGGGGGTGGTGGAATTGTATGAGGTGGGTTGGAAGGTGGCGGGTCGGATGGCGATGGGAATGGTGGTGGTGGGGTAGTGTGAGAGGGAGTTTGAGATGTGAGTTCAGTTATCTTGGCTTTGGTTTCTCTTATGCTTTCCTCAAGTTCACTCATCTTTTTAGCCCATTGTCTTTTCATTCTTTCCCGACTATCTCTCCAGGCTCTAGTTCTCTTCTTGGTTATGCTCTCCATTTCACTCACTTCTGGGCTCTTTCCCTGATCTACATCTTGGTTTTGTTGCAATGCTTGAGCTCTTGTGACCACTTGCATTGGCGCAGTGGAAGTCACACTCCCTGTGGAGTCTACAACTAACCCAATAACGTTTATAGGAGTGATTTTTGGCATATTGTTGGGATTCTTAGGACAATCCCGTAAGAGATGCTCCTTTCCACACTCCTGACAATAGCCTTGGATCGTTACTGATTGGGGTTGGGTAGGTGGAGGCAAGGGACAGTCACGAATGAGGTGATCTCCTTGACATCTGTAACATGGTCCTCTAGGGAATGGGGGTCTTACCTGCCTAGGTTGGGGTCTAGGGTTGGGGTTTGCGTACATGACATTTGTGTAATCTGATTCCCAACTCGGTTCATTTGGCTCTTCACTATAGTAAGACTCACCATGTTCATGAGACTGCATGAAGTAAGCCTCGAGACTCTCAACATGCGTAGAATCGAAGCTATGGTCACTGGGATCACTTTCTGAAAGCAAAGGTGTTATGGGGACTATAGCTCTGTTTAGGTTTTCTTCTGTTGCTGCATACTTTACAGGGATCAAGTTGGATGGAGCTAGAGGTTGTTGGGCTAACACAGGCTGAGGTCTTTGCTGGGCTTGGTATTGTGGTTGGTATGTTTGTTGAGGCCTAGCATACTGTTGTGGTTGGTATTGGTTCTGGTATCTGCCTTGTTGAGGGTAGGCTTGCCTAACTGCTTGCTTGTTGTATGGGCAGTCTTGTGCTGTGTGATTTGTGTATCTTCGTTCTATAGTGCAGTACTGGCTACTAGGGTTCACTTGGGGTTGAGCCATAATGGGACATACATTCGCCATGTGGTCGCCACCACATGTGTAGCATCTCTTCACAGGGACAAATCTCGGAATTTGTTTGCTAGAGACACCTAATTTCTGAGCCACTTTCTCTGCAAGTTCCTCAATTGATGTGGATTGCGTGGAAGAGAGGCTAGAGGCACCATCAGAATCTTTGTAGATTTTGGAAAGCTCTAACTCCTCCCCTAGATTATCCTCAATGTCAATGCACATGCGTACACACTCTTCTATGGTCCTAGGGTCTTTCAAGTACACATATGATCTTAATTTGGTACTTAGCAATCCATCCAAGAATAAAGCCACTTGCTTAGCTGGTGTGGGTAGCTCGGGAACAGGGCATCTTTCAAGATATTGCCTAAATCCTCGTCCTGCAAGTCTCACGGTCTCTTGAGGGGTTTGCTTGAAGCTATGAATCAGCGAGGAGGTATTATGTCTGATGCCACTCTTAGAGAACTCAATAATGAAAGCCTCTAGGAGTTGATCGATGCTCCTGAACTGTCTCTCGTTTAGTGGTTGAAACCATGTCAGGGCAGTGTTCCTAAGGGTTAGACCAAAGGCATTGTACTGAGTGAATAGGTCCTCTACTTGTTCAGCTCTCAGGACTTGCCTAAACTCACCCACATGATCGTATGGATCTCCAGTGCCATCGAAGTAGTTCTTCATGGACTTAACTAGCTGAGTCGGTCTCAAAGTCCTTGTGTGCTCTCTAGGTCGTGGTAGAGGGAACTCATCCGCATTTCTTTGATTCCTGTGAGCTCTAAGTATCTCAGGTTCTACTCTATTTGTTTCCGTCCTCGTTCTTTCTCTGCCCACTGGGTTGGCAAAGCTTACTTCTGGTCTATCTCTGCTTCTGTCTCTTTGCATTCCATGAGCTTGGGATGTTCCAGCTCTAGGGTGACCATAGGATACATTCGATCTTGGTTGGGGAAAAATGAATTCACCCTTCCAAGTGTAAGCAATCCTATCATTCTCTGTCACCACAAAGATCCTCTCCGAAGCGTGATCTAAGTAAGTCACTCTGCCTGGGCTATCAGGATCCTTAAACTCATAGATCATGATTGTTCCTATATCAAATGGCCGATCAGATTTATATCTCCAAAAGGCTTCATCAGTTTCTCGATTGAGGAGCAACTCTATGCTCTTGTTGTCCTGGGGAATCCACTCTGGTGTGATAATTCTAGTGAGAACCGATTTGCCTCGAGGGGTTCTAGGTTCTGCACCCATGTTTCTTTGCTCCAAGTCACCTAAGTCTGCTTCGGGGATCACATTTCCAAATTCGTCCGTCCTATCTGGGTGACTGGTGACTACGTATATGGTTCCTTCTTTGTCCAAGTATGCTCCGTTTTCGAACTTGACAGCCTGGTGCTCCAATCCAATGGATTGATCAGGATTCTTAATCTGTACCACAGATGTTCCTAGGCCGTCCTCATAGATGCTGGCACCTAATCGGTTGGTCCTAAGGTATTCCAACTGCGTTTTGTAAGGGCCTTCTACCCTGTGCAAGTAAGGCACTCCTGAACTTCCCGTAGGTCTGTCCATGCCTTGAGACATCTCTGATTCACTGGTATCAGAGCTAGGGTAATGCAAGTGGTGACTCAACTGCTGGGCCCAAGACCTAGCAGTGTGATTAACACTAGCCTCTGAAGACCTAAGGCTTTGTCTCTCCCTCACTAGATGTCGCCCTGATCTCAGGTTCATATGCCTAACCGATTAACCGAATTCGTCCCAGGTACAACCACGTTTCTGAATCCTTGTATCAATTACTTAATTCCCTTTTTATGTTGATTATCGTGTTTATAATCTTGTCTGATATCACGTCGTTAGGAATACTTGAGTTTAATTTCGCACTTTAGTTTGGTCTTCTCACGTTAGGTTCTTTTCCTTTAAGATTGTCGTCCACACACACAGATTACCTCTCAACTTGAACTTGATTTCTTAGATAGTCTTTGATGTATCTCGTGCCTATCGTTGCCTGGAATTACTTCTAACACTACCCGCACTTAGCCTAAACTAAGAATTGACAGAGTGTGTTGCGGGTTTTCCAACCTTGAGTTCCTTTCCTTGAGTTGTTGCCCTGGTGTGCCCAGGACGCGTGTTCCCAAGCCTGCACTTACTCTTGCTTTGTGTACCCTTCGATGCTCTCAAAGGACCTGTAAAAGGCCCAAGATTAGCTCAAGACTTAAGTTCAAAAGACAGAACCAATCACTTTCATTCATGTGACACTCCACCAATTTGCACTATGATTTTTTTTTTTTTTTTTTTTTGGAAAATAATTCTAGGGATCCCTGAATTTTGTTCCCCCTGGGTATGGTCAACTTCAAAACACCCTATCTAAAAATCAATGCATTATTCTTATAAAAAACAGTTGAGGGCGTGTAGTATATGCCACGAGCTTTCTGACAAGCCCTAGAGCTCAAAAAATGGATTTCGTATGGAAAAGTTATGACCGTTCAGGGTTTTGTAGTTAAAACAGGATTCGAAACAGGCTAACAGGAATTCTCAAGTTGCTTGTGGCACGGCCTCGCGATGCAATACTACACCCTAGTGTTTGCCCCACACTTAGCCAAAATTGAGACCACTATTTTTTCCCAAAAAAATTGACCTAATTTGCCCTTCTAACGTGTTCGCAAAGTCTGTCGGTCGCGATTGACAGGTCAGTCGCGATTGACGTGTCGATCGCGATTGACAGGTCCGTCGTGGCTGTCAGTCGCGATTGATGTGTCGATCGCGATTGACAGGTGTCTCGAAAAGTCAATCAGTCGTGGTCAAAGGGTCGTTGACTCTGTCAGTCGCGATTGATGTGTCGATCGCGATTGACAGGTCGGTCGTGAAGTCAATCAGTCGTGGTCAAACCGTCGTTGACTGTGTCGGTCGCGATTGACAGAGCCGTCGTGGGCTGTCAGTCGTGATTGACTGGTCGATCGCGACTGATGGCTCGATCGCGATTGACACGTGTCACGCGTAAGCTCTGTCGGTCGTGGTCAATCGGTCGTTGACCGTGTCGATCGTTGACTGTGTCGGTCGTTGACCCTGTCGGTCGCGATTGACAGAGCCATCGTGGGCTGTCGATTGCGATTGACGTGTCGATCGCGATCGACAGGTCTGTCCGTCGTGGTTTGTCGATCGCGATTGACAGAGCGATCGCGATTGACAGAAATCTGTGGAATTTCAAAAAACTAAACACATTTTTGGGAAGCTCTAGGCCTGTAGGTCATGGATATGCACTTTGTTTAGCAAATAGATCAACTTTTCTGTCGGTCGCGATTGACAGAACCCGGCGACACACAGACAGTTACTTCGAATTCCGTACCTGCGCAGCGTGCTGGGGATGGTGATACAGCCTGTACCTGCAATACAGCTCAGAAAACATGCAAAAACAGCACACACAATTTCGCTCTCTCGCTCTCTCTCACAAGTGAAATGAGGGAAATGAGGTGGAGATGGGGATATGATAAAAAAACAGAAATTTTCGCGATGATGGAGATGGAGGTGGGAGATGGTGATGAAGGTGGTGAAGAAAGTAAAAGAAAATCGATGAGAGTGAAGAAAATACCTACAACTCCAACGCGTCAACTCTACGTCTTACCATCACACACTCGTCCTCAAAGCTCGATCCCCGGCAACGGCGCCAAAATTTGGTGTAGCTCAGTGATGAGTAGCACCTCCTTTAATGTCAATCCGGGAAGACGTGAGGATGGTATGAAGACCTCGAGCAAGTGGAAACACAAATGCGTGAGTGAGAAGCACACCAACATGCACACACATACACGCACACGCGCACACACGGCAAGACAAAGAGTGAGAAGCGATGGAGTTCTTAGATTACTTTCAAGAGCTCTTACAAGTTCGTTTCAATTACAATCTAATCTCAAAAATGAGCTCTCTAGCTCCTTTTATAGTTTTTGACTAGCTTTGGCCCTGTTCAGACCTAGTGTCCGGCCTAGTTAAAAATTAGGTTCCAGGGCCAATTTGAGGGCTTAAACGGAGTCTAAAAAATATGAAAATTGGCAGGTAGATACTTCTAAAGCTCCTCAAGCTCAAGGACTCCTTGGCTTGCACAAAATGGAGCTACAAAAATACGAAATGATATTTACAATGGTTTTTAGTGATGAAAATCACTATTTGTGTAGGGTTTTCTCTATTGATTTGTCATACACCTCTTTGAGCTCCCTACTTGCTCTTTCTTCTTGTGTGCTCAACTCCTTGATGTCTTGAAAAATTAGATGGCCTACTTGCCAGATCTTCTTTGACTGCCATGTCTGCTTGTGTTGTCCCTTCGCTCTGACTCTCTTCGTCTTGTGGCTCCTTCGGTTCCCTGACTGCTGCCAACAGTAGTGTTTGTCATTCTTGCTACTGAACTGTGTAGACCATCGTGGTAGATGGGTATTTCTTGCAGGTTAGTGGATACATATTGAAGAGCATTCAATATTCCCCTTCCAATCTAGACATAAGACCTTCCCTAGGTATGGAACTATGCATGTCTTCAGAAGCCAAGAGTCTCTCCCAGTTAAGTGACATTTTTTACTGTCTATGAACTCAGCACGTAGTGTTAACCACTGAGTTGTGAGTCCCCGACTTGGTTGTGAGGTTGACACTAGGTTCAAGTGATTTGGTACTTTATCTATCTCTTCCTAAGTATCAACTTGAGCTTAGGTTCATAAGCCTTGTCTACAAGTCCAAAAGTATCCTTTGAATTGCTCAAAATCTTGTGGAACCCCTTGCTTCCTAGTCCAACTGAGGGTCAACTTCAAAATACCCTTGAGTTTTGGTTGTACTCCCCACGAGCTTTCCAACAAACTCAAAATCACAGCAAACGAATTTTGTATGAGAAAGTTATGCCAGTTCAGGGTTCTGGGGGTTAAAACAGGGAAACAGGACCTCTCAGGAAATGCTTCAAAATAGGCGATACACGATATTTATCAAGTATCGTGATACTTGGAAGTAGACGATACACGATATCTCAACTAAACGATACACGATACTTGACACACTGGAAAAGTCACGATACTCGATACTTGAGCCCACACGATACACGATATTCGACCAACTAGACAGATCACGATACTCGATATGCAGCAAGTATCACGGAAGGACCCTCACGATATTTGATATTGCACAGGTATCGCCAAGAGGAATCCCATGATACACGATACTCGATATTAGGCGAGATTTAGACTCACGAAACTTGACACTCAAAGTCACGATACACGATATTGGGTAGGTATCGTGAAAAAATCATGATACACCATACTTGGAATTCCCACGATATTCGATATTCGTGAAGTATCGTTTTCAGATCTCTATGATACTCGATATGTGACCAATATCGCGAGAAATTTTTAGAGGATACTCGATATCTACCAGGTATCGCGAAAGTTAACTCCACGATACACGATACACGATAGGTATCGCGATCAGAAGTTCACGATATACGATACACGATATCTGTCTAATATCGTGAATGTTTCTCAGCGATACACGATACACGATATGTGACCACTTGTAAGTCTCACGATACTCGACCACAGGAGTTTCACGATATCCAGGTATCGCGATACTTCAATCGCGAAACATGATACTTGGACTTTTTGGAGTCCAAATTCTAAAATTTTTGCAAATATGAGTACCTTGTGTCCTCCTTGTCACTCCTATGTGTCTGTAGATGAAAAATCTCCCTTCAAACCCGCGATATTGCACTCACGATACTCGGCGCAGGTTATGTCACATCCGGGGCTGTTCACTCAATTTTTGGGTATATTGAGGTGTATTTCTTCAGCGTTTCAGCTCCGCACCCTCTCTAAGGCTCTTTCTCACAAACACAAGTAAAAAGCGAGGTGAATGTACTCTAAAAAATGGAAAAAACTGAGAAGATGAAGGTGGGTGGAGATGGTGATGATGATGAAGATGAAGGAGGAGAAAAACTCAAAAACCGAACTGAAAATGGTGATTTTTTTATCTTCCAACGTCGCTACTCTACGTCTTACCATCACACGCTCGTCCTCCAAGCTCTCTCCCCGGCAACGGCGCCAAATTTGGTGTCACTCGAGCACAATGGTGAGTACCAACGTGAGAGGTAAGAGTGAGCACTTGCATTAAGTTGTTGGCAAAATGTGTTCCTTGGTCCATCACGACCTCCAAAGGTAATCCATAATGCGGGAAGACATCCTTCATCAAACATTTTGCCACCGAAACAGCTGTGGCAGACTATAAAGCCCAAGCTTCCGCTCACCTAGTGGCATAATCTGTACAAGTCAATATGTATCGATTGTTGGTGAGGGTCGCTGGTGGTGTTATTGGACCAATAAAATTGAGACCCCACTTCTAAAAGGGTTCCAAAGGTAGAACTGGTTGAAGGGGAAAAAAGTTTCACTGCACGGGTTGTCCAATCCGTTGACAGACATCACACTGCTACACAAATTTAACCACATCTCTGTACATTGTAGGCCACCATAGCCCACTTTGCAGAATTTTCCGGTGAGTAAGATCAGTTGCAAAGTGTCCTCCAGAGGGTAAGGAATGATCCATAGCAATAACTGATGCCGCTTCATGTGGAGGAATGCATCAAAGGAAAACACCAGTATGATCTAAGTAATACAGTTGACCCATAATCAACCGGAATCGTCGACTGTAGACTGCAATTTTTCGGCGTAGAGCAGTCTGAGTATTAGGAGGAAGACAACCGTCAGTGAGGAAAGTCAGTAACGTATCATAGTATGTAGTAGCAACAGGAGGTTCTACAGAGTCTTCAGAAGTTGTCTTCGCAACGTAAATTGTTGGTGTACTGTCATCAACCCCTACCGGAGACTCACCGTAATCCAGTTGAGATAGAAAATCCGCCAAGGCATGTGCTATGTCGGGTCGATGAATAACTTCATATTCGAACTCGTGTAATAGTAAAACCCATCTGGCCAATCTACCACCTAAATGCTCCTGCCGAACCAAGTACACCAGTGCAGCATGATCCACATGGAAAGTAAATCTACGGCCCAGCAAGTAATGCCAAAATTTCTTAACCGAGTATACCAATCCAAGGCATTCTCGTTCTGTCACAGAGTAATTTTTCTCCGCAAGAGCTAATTGGCGGCTCGCATAGTACACAGGCCAAAACCATTTATCAATTTGTTGCATGAGGACACTACCAATCGCAATATCTGATGCATCCACGAATACATGGAACGGTCGTTCTCAATCAGGTGGTTGCAAGATCGGTGCCTGCGTCAATAAGGCCTTCAACCGATCAAATGCACTTTGGCACTCCTGAGTCCATTCATACTTTGGCGGAGCGCTGGTCATAAGCCAATTAAGTGGTGTCGCTAAATGAGCTAACCACCGTAAATGTCTGCCATGCCACCGGATTTGGCCAAGAAAACGCATAACTTCTTTCGGCATCTTTGGGACTGGTGCCTCCAACACGGCGGCTACTTTATCCGGATCCACCTGTATTCCGTGTTTAGAAATGATAGCCAAGCAGTTTACCACATGAGACCGCAAAGATGGATTTGGTAGGATTCAAACATAATTGATACTCTCGGCATTTTTGAAAGCAGCACCGTAAATGATACAAGTGCGTTGAAGTGGCTCCAAATAAGGAAAAATCATCCAAATATACTTGCATAAACGTGGTCAAGTAGGGTGAAAAGACTTCCTGCATACATCTTTGGAATGTACTCGGGGATTTCGTAAACCGAACCACATTACAGTGCAAGCGTAGACACACCAATTCATGATAAAAGGTGTCTTCTGTATGTCCTGTTCGACCATCCTCACTTGATTATATCCACTGTAGCCATCCAAGAAAGAATACATTTTGTGTCCTGCTACCCTGTCGAGCATCGTGTCCAGAAAAGGGAGAGGGAACGGATCAGGTACGGTGGCTGCATTGAGTTTCCGGTAGTTGACACAGATACGTAACTGTTTATTTTTCTTCGGGACGATGACTATTGGAGATATCCACTCCACATGCTCAATTGGCACAATAAATCCCACCTTCAATAAACGATCAAGTTCAGCCTTCACCTGCGCCACATAATTAGGATTCATCCTATAACTAGGTTGTTTGATAGGCCTCGCATCGGGTTTAAGTACCACTCTATGTTGATAAATCCGTGGGTCAAGGCCCTTCATGTCTCGGTAGTCCCAAGCGAAAACATCTGAAAATTCACGAAAAAGTTGTACCAACTCATCTTGGAATTTCTTTACTAATCCTGCCCTAATCTTAACTGGTCACGGGTTGACCGTGTCACCCAAATTGTACGTTACTAATTGATCTTTCGGTACATACAATTGTTGTGGTTGTACCAAATCATCAGCTGGCTATAAGAGTTGATGTAAGGTTGCTTCATCCATAACGTTGCTATCATTTGCTTCTGCATCTCCGATCACTGGTACAACCGTACAAGCTGTCGGACTCAAGTTATCTGCTACCACCTGTAAATCGATAGTACCTAATGGAATAACGTCCTTATTGGTCTTAAGAAAAGCCTCCTCCTCATCATCTGATAGCCCATCCAACATATGGACTGGCTCTGCTACATATAGTCGTGCATGTAAATCACAGGGTTGCATAGCATCTAGTGCAACTACATATTTCCGGTGATCGTCTTTGAAAATTAGCTCTTGAGCTGACCAATCCTGTACAACTCTGGCTTGCTTTAACCATGGTTGACCGAAGAGTAAGTCGTAGTCGAGGCTGGATTCTAGTAATTCTAGGACTACAAAAGTCATTTTAAATGTGGTGCCCTGCAAGGTAATAGGAATATTACGTACGAGTCCCACCGGATGGACTCAAGATTGGTCCGCCATTCGCACAAAAAATTGTACGGGTTCAATTTGGGTCCAACCCAATTTCTTGCAGAGCGCGGCTGTGGCAATATTCACACCAGACCCGCCATCAATTAAAACTTGGGTAATCTTCTCGTTTTTATACCAGACGGTAATCAATGGGACTGAATGATCCACCGTAGAATGTATCTCTGGTTGTACAATCGCAATCGCTGGAGTACATGAAGATCCGGGACTAACCTGCTGTTGAAATTGGTGTCTTACACCCAGAACTAAGGCGAGCAACTATCCCAAAGGAAGTGTGATTGAAGCCTTAGATAGGACATCCCATACCTGATCTGTTTGGGCTGTGGTTATCATTGATTCTGGTGGTGATTCTAGTGTTGTTGGGGCAGAATTCTGTTCATTCGATCTTGCATGTGGCAGAGGGGCCTGTGTTACCGGAATGGGATCAGGAAACACAACCGGCTCCTTAGCTATCCATTGACTAGCCTTTGCAAACATCCGCTACTGCTCATGAATTCCAGGCTCAAAAACTTCAGATGCTGGTTGCAATTGTTTACCTGATCTTGTCTGAACTACGGCTGCTTGTGACTCAATTGGGGAAATATAAACCATGTTAGTCATCGGATTTTGTCGTTCCTTCTTCCTTTTGTCGTACTCTGCTGCTTCCTTGAAAAATCTACGGATATGACCAACCTCGCCACAGAAATGGCACCGAGGGGGTGGGAGGGAAGTACCTTTCGTCGATGTACCTGCTTGCCTGTTAGCTCACAAAATGGTTGGTTTTTATGCACTAATATGTTTCTAGTTGGCAGGGGAATATGTTTGATTGCAGGTACTTGACGGGAAGTATTTGGGAGCTACACGACGACTTCTTGGTCAGAGAGGAATGCTGTCAAGGGAGGCAATACTTGGAGACATGGCTTTTTGTTATGGTGGGTACCACAGTCTGAAGGCCTATGCAAGTACAGGAACCATATCAAAAGGCTGGGAGATACATGATGAAATAATCAAGATAGGCCTAGAAAAAGAGCCCATAATTTGCAACACTTTGGTGAGCATGTATGCAAAATGTGGTTCACTTGCAACTGCAGAAATAGTGTTGCATTCTCATCCCAATTCAGATTCGATCTCATGGAATGCTGTGTTAGGTGCATATGTCGAACATGGGTGTGTTGAAGATGCGCTATGATGCATTGAATCTATGTATGAGGAGGAAGTTTTTTTGTTTTTGCTACATGAATTGTGTGGCAGCAAAGGCACTGAGGGGGGCCGATGTACAGATAAGAGGAGAGTCGGACTTCAAATGAGCCGGGACGTAGAAGATAAGATATGAGTTTTCATCTGCATGCTAGGGGAGGCCAATATATGCTTTATATCTGGCAAATCAAAGGGGGTTGCAGGTTTTTTGAGGGCAACGGGGGGGGGGGGGGGGGAACGAAGATTTTTCATTTTTGTTTGGGGGATTGGCCATTCTACTGTTCGATGGAGGGGTTCTCCTTGTGCAGTCGTCGAGGGAACAAGGAAAGGGGGACATCAGCAGATCGCGGGGAGCATCATTTTGGAGGACTTGACGATGAGCAGAAGAATTTTCTTCTACGACAATTTTGCCAGACGCAGAATCAAATTGTTAGTCGGGGCTTGCTATCTACCGCTCAGATGACAGAGGGATGTCAGACGGATAGGCAGGTCAATCTCTGGAATTAGAAGGGCAGTCTCATATCCTGAGTGCCAAGAATCAATCGCATGCATCCTTTTGTCAGAGCGAGCTTCTGAGTACAGCAGTTCCGTGAACGATCTTCTAAAGTCACTCAAAAAGAAAAAAAAAAAGATCGAATACAAAGAATGCTGGCAATGATGAGAGCTGTTGATTTCGTGAAAACAAATGCTTGGGCCTTGATAGAGATTTTGTGAGATGCTGAAAAAGATAGCAGAAGACCACGGAATAGAGGTGGTGGTAGCCCGCAGCTGATAGGGAGCAATGATGGTTTTTGTCTATAGTTTTATTGTCTAGAAGTCAAGAGGAAGACGAAGGTTAAATGATCAAAAGATCAACAGTTTGTATTTTTCTTTCTTTGCGCATGCATGTGCTATGTGTTTTTAGTAAAAAATGATGGTGGGGATGGTGCGAATAAGAGAGCTAGGGTCAAAGTCATCCAAGATTTGTCTCTAATCTGATGCGGCTTGTCCATGTATTGGAGCAAGGAATATGCACTCGCTTTATCCAAGTCTATGGCTGCTATCTGTAACAAGAGGTGTTTCGGAATCCTTCTTTCTTGAAGAGCAATGTATGCAATGTGTTGTCAACTTCCGTTCACACACCAATTCAGGAGGATAAAGAGCATGGAGATCTGAAACACAGGAAATATAAATTACAGAATTGCTACGATTGGAAACTACCTTGTGTAGTTCTTTGTTATTCTGTAAATTGTATTTCAGAAAAAAACTGAGGCTTTGTGCTGGAAAGGTTGTTTTCTTGAAGATGCATATCTATGAGGGGGGCATCTCACTCCGTAGTTTTGAAAGGAGATCATTCGCTTGATAATAATGCTTATGCAGACTTTAAACTGAAGGACCTGGAAATCCAAGAGAAGGAATATGGAGCTCATCATTTTGACGAAGCGATTTAAAGTATCAATCAACCT
The DNA here is from genome assembly GCA_020310875.1 of Ceratopteris richardii. Lineage (NCBI taxonomy): Eukaryota > Viridiplantae > Streptophyta > Polypodiopsida > Polypodiales > Pteridaceae > Ceratopteris > Ceratopteris richardii. The sequence goes on from CM035410.1 coordinate 178,176,077, forward strand.
TACCCAAATCGAAACAAGCACAAATGGTTGAACAAAGGACCTTTTTTCACTCTTCAAGATTTACGTTCTGTAAGTTAATGATTCTGAAACTTTATTTGTTTAAAGTTTTTCTATTTAAGGTGCAAAAAAGGTGTATGTGGTTCTAGTATTTGTCAATTAAATTTTTTGCGTTTTCCTACGAGTTGTCCCTTATCATAACAAAAAGCAATAAAAATCCATCTTTTCTGGTGGATGGATTGTGACAGTCCAACAATCAATGGCATAGATCAGGAAGCATAGTGCGCACAACTACAGGAGTTAGGTGCTTCCCTCTTGTGCTAAGTCCACACTACAGCAAGATTAAAGTGGAAGACGGTGAATGACATGGAATCTCGGTGTACACCTTAACACCTCTTCGTGAACCCCTGAAATGTGAGGTTGCTTGATGACTAAAAGGGTAAGTTCACTTCCATTGTAATTCTACCCTAGTATAACTCTGGAGAGATCAATATTTGCTACGTTAGTCAATCTGAGATTTTTCTTAGAAGGTGATAGGTTATTGCCATTGAGAAATTGTGTCATCGCCACTCATGTATACAACACCCGACAAGCTCGCGTAATATTTTGCTCAAAAAACAAAAACTCTGGAACCTTTTGCTAAATGAAAAAGCCTCATATCATGTCTTACATTGCCTCTGACTGAAAGGCCTCCTTTGTTGTTCTTGCCATTGAGAATCTCCACCACTATCATCGTTGTTGTGAGGTGGTCATTAATGTGAAGCGTGGAGAGCGAAAACTTAAAAGAGTACTTATGTCAAAATGGAAGCGAGCCATTCAAACTCATGGTGTCCAATTCCTTTCAATTTCAAGTTTATGGATTTCTAAGGACTTCTATTTCATTGAGAGCTAGCCACAAGCATACTCCTCGTGAAATTGCCTTAGGTCAGTGCAAAAGTATTACCCGACTATGGTTATCTATCCTTCTTGTTTCCAAGATAGAAGAACAATCTTAATTGACTCATACCAAATAAAGTTGTGGGAGAATTCCTTTTAGACTCTGTCTAATCAGTCTTTTTCCTTCTTTCTCTCTGTCTTTTTCTTTCTTTCTCTCTCCTTCTTAGCACACTCCACAACATTTCGGGTGTGCCCGATTGAAAAAAGGAAGAGAGTGGGGGTAAGTGTGTATACGTGTGGTCATGTGGGTGTGAAGAGTGGACCAAAGATAAATAGTAAGTGAGTGAGCATCGGTGGGCTTGTTCAAGGAAGTAATAGGGTGTGTAAGAGCATGGGGAAAGTGAAAGAGAGTGTTTGTGCATGAGAAGTGTGTATGAATAAGGAGTAGAGAGAGTGGGAAGTGAAATTGTGAGAAGTGATCCTTGTAGGTTGGATCCTTGTGTATGTGAACATTCCGGTCCCCATTCCTCCCACTTCACAACTATATTTGGATGCAATTGTGGACTTAAAGTGAGAAAAGGGACAGAGCACAAATAAATTTGGCAAGGTATACTACGTGTAAGGCATTTTCTCGTGGGGTATAGGACCTATCATTTTTGGTGCGTTTGCCGAGAACATATGAGCTAGTGCATAGACATAGGAAGAATCCATTGCGAGATAATTGTGGGCTCTAAGTAATCCAAGTGGACCGATTGCGAGGGGTTTGAGCAAAATAAAGGCTTTCACAATCATCTTTTTCCTTGGACTCAGAGGCTTACATTTTGGTGCGTCTGCCGGGAACATATGAGCTAGTGCATAGACATAGGAAGAATCCATTGCGAGATAATTGTGGGCTCTAAGTAATCCAAGTGGACCGATTGCGAGGGGTTTGAGCAAAATAAAGGCTTTCACAATCATCTTTTTCCTTGGACTCAGAGGCTTACACTGCCATTGGTTAAATTATTGTTACGCTAATTTCGGTAGGTCTTGTATCCTTGCTGCTGGTTGTTTCGCAACTGTGGCGGCACATAATGGGTTGCTGGCTGACCTGGTTCCTGTATTATAGTGTTTACCGCCGCTCTACCCTGCACCTTTGCATTATATGTACAGGTTTCTGTTGAATGTCATGTTGTGTTACAGATGGCACAATACATCTAGTTGAGGGCACACGTAGAACTGGTGTGACCTAGATTTTTACACTTAGTACAATAACCTTGTTTGGATGGATCATCAGCTACATTCTTACTTGCTTTCAACCATTCCAGGTCCTCCGTAAAACCTCCAACCGTATTCTCCAATTGTAAGGCCATCGCAATTACAGCATCCAATGTCATTCCGCCCACGTAGCGAATGATCATGATTTGTCTTAACTGTGGATTCAGTCCGTTAATGAACCATTGTGTTATGACATCATCCAACAGGTTGGCATGTGCCGGAGGCAGTTGCTGCAAATGAGTTTTGAACAATGTCGCATACTCCTTAACACTCTAGTGTGGTTTCTGTCGATTGTTCTGCAAATAGTCAAAGATTTCTGTAGGGTTCTTCTTCAAAGGAAACCTCTGTAAGAACGCGTCTCTCACATCATCATAGTTACCAAAATGATTAATATCATATTCAGTCAACCACCTTGTTGCTTCATTAACCAATGTGGCCTAAAATACAATGGCCTTGTATGCCGGATCCGGTGGATGATTCAACACTGCATAACTGATCTCGAATGTGCGAACATGTGCGTCGGGATCATCTCTCGAAAATCCACCGAATTTTGTACATGTCACTCCAGTTGGAATCGATCGAAGTGGAATGATTGATTGTGGCCGCTGTTGTTGCTGCTGCTGAAACTACAGTTGCGGCTGTGGGGGTGTTTGTTGCTGTGACTATGAACCACTCATGATGTTATTGTGGGTAGTATTGTTGTTATCTGGATTTTGAGGGGGTGTCTCTTGTCCTTCAGAATCTTTTTTTTTCAGCCTGCTCACTTTCCGGTTCAAAAATGTTGTTGAATCTCTTACTTATCTCCAAATCAAATAGCATGTCCTCAGCTTTGGTATCGAAATTAGGTAGGCTCGCCCCAAAAAGTGGTGAACGTAATAAGGGTCCACTAGGCAGCACTGCACTATCATCGAAAAATTTCAAATTCCCACAAAATGGTAACGAACTTCCACCGAAACTTGTCGAACTTTCATCGCAACAAGTTACCCTTTCACCGTAAATAGTCTCACTTGGTAACACAACTTTATCACCAGTAAAGGTCGAATTCTGACCAGATAGTGTCAAACTAACTCCGCATTGTGTCTCTCTACAACCAGACGTCACTGTACCTTCTCCAAAAGGCACCAAACTCACACCGTAATTCATCGGAATCTCATCATGTGTCACCAAACTAGCACCGGAATCGCTACTGACTGGCTCCGATCCTTCTATAACTGGACTTAACTGGCCGGCACTTCTACCACCCAAGGGTGTTCCTAATAAATTTGGAACTGCCCAAGGATGTTGATCTCTCCTATACTTCGGATAGGACTCACCGGAACGAGTAACCAACATATATCACTTCTTCAACTAACGGGTACTATTCTCCACTACTTGCCTTGCATACTGCTCTTCCCTTACCGATTATTCCATCTTCCCACAGACGGCACCAGTGTTAAAAATGACTTTCTTCAAGTCACTTTTAATCTCTTTTCGGGTTCTTGGGGATGGTTAGGGGTCTGATAGTGCAGAGGCCCTTTATTTAATTTTCCCAATCTAACTATTCAACTAAACAATAACTATACGTCAAGGCAATAACTTCCGCTATGCAATTATGATGTTCCGGTTACAGTTATCCTTACACAATAGTTTATTATGCAAATTAACAATCACACAGTTGCATTGACTTTTAATGTTAAGAAAACGTTACTGATTTAATAAAGAATTATTGCAATTCAATAAGAACAGAATAACAGTACTCCAGATATCTGCAAATCTGCAACACGGCGTCTCCGCACGGTCGCCGAGACAGAGAGTCTGGTGAACCCACCTCTCTCTACCGAGAGTCACCGTAATGCCCTTCCATTAATGGAAAAGAGGTTACAACTAATCGCTACGCCTTTTCGGTGCGTGCGATATATGAAAAATAAGATTACATTATTCCCATCCGACGGCCTAACAACATCCCTAAGTGCAGTATCTTTATGCATGCTAATCAGAGGACTAGTATCCTCAAACACCACTCTTCTCACTTCAACCTCCTTAATGGGTTGTTTATGCATATCCTTCCTTGATTTACTTCTACTCTTATTCTGTTGACCATTCTTTTCCTTGTTCTTGCTCCTGCCACGTTGCTGATTCTTTCCTTGGTAAGAATCACGAACATTATATGCATCTCCACTCTGAGTGCCAACCATAGATTTTCTACGAATCTCCTCACTCAAGAGTGCTCCACATATGTCATCATAGACGAGTGTACCAACAGGTGCACCATTGCTAATAGTTGTGCAGAACGTATCCCATGATGATGGTAGGGTGCATAACAGCAATACTAATTTCATCTCATTATCCATATCCATTTTTTGAGCCTGTAATTCGGAGAATATAGCATCGAACTCATTTAGATGAGCAGCAACACTATCTGTGACCTTCATGCGAAGGTCATATAATTTTCTCATCATATACACTTTATTTGATGTTGTCTTTTTTTCATATGTATTGCATAACTTCTTCCAAAGCTCCTCTGCACTTTCACAGTCTAATACTATAAAGTAAACATTATCTTCCAGGGGCAAGCGAATGGTAGACCTGGCCATTTCATCTAACTTATCCCAATCATCTTCATCCATGTCAGTAGGCTTCTTTGAAATCCCATTTACTGGCTTCCATTGCCTCCTTTGAATCAGCACATCTTTAATCTGATTCTTCCATAGAGCAAAGTTTGTGCCATCAAATTTTTGGATCTCAAAATGGTCTTTGCCCTCCAAGTTATAGCTCCTTCTCGGAACACTGGCACTAGACCTTGATCCACCAGACGTTCCTGAGACCTCTATTCCAATGATGGTAGAGAACTAGATAGAATGATAATGGAGCTAGAAGAGTCCAAAATCCAATGAATAAGTGTATCAAGGATTAAATTGACCACTCTATAGTTGGCTAAACCAAAAAATCTGGAAAATTTTTGCCAAAGTATCCTCTGCAAAATGAGCATATGACGGGTCCCAAAGTATCATAAAACTGCAAGTACTGACATGTTTTCCTGCATAGTGAATCACTGACTCCACTGCATATAATCAGTTACCCAACAAAAGCCAACTAGGCTTATCGAGCACCTATGAACAACTATCATACATCTCCTATGGCAAGGTTGGGTAATTCTTCCACCTGCATCACCGAAGAGATCCCGACATCTAGGTGTCTCCCAGTTAAGAAAACCTCACCACGACCCTCTTTATCAAACGTAAAAGGCTTTATGCAAAAACGTAACTACTATATCAATGACCACATGGACATACATAAGCGGTATCCACATAAGCGTACATGGTGTGTATGTGCTCAATATATGTAGTAAAATGACACTAAAAGGTTGAACACATAGCCCAAAAACTAGCCAACAACACCTGCAAGTGGTTGTCAACTCTGACATTTTAAGCTAAAAAAAGCTGCATAAATTTGCAGGAGCTGCTCCCACCAAAATTGAAAACCTTTCGAGAAACCTGTAGTTTTATGAGTGTTGTTGAAAACACATCTCCAAAGGTTGATATTTATTATTGCACAAGTACAAAGAACACTCTTCTTGATGTTCTTGGACCTATGTGAAGAGAACTATGTGCAAAAGTACTCCAAGATGGCTCCAAAAGACACCCCAAAAATGCTTCAAAAATAGGCTTTGAAAGCAAAGAATGAAGCTTTGAGGGACCAAAACATGTTCAAGGTAATGTCAACCTTAGTCTTTCCCCTTCTTCAGACACCACAAGAGTGTAGCTTAGTGACAAGAGATTGCCACGATTAAGCGAGCTCTAGGGGGAAGAGCACTGGGATGGGTGACCTCCTAAGAAGTACCGGGAACCTCCATCTTCCTTGATCGTTGAGGTCCTCCCTTGCGTGCAGCCAATGGTGCCAATGGTGACTTTGGTGACTCAGATGACAAGGTATGCCAAGGTCTATGCCTTGGTCACCGCCTTAGTCATAAGCCTTGGAGAAAGCCAAGGAGTTGGAACAAAGCTTTTGCGTAAAACCGCTCTGATACTAGTGAAGGGCTTCAATGGCGATGCACCACGGTGCGCTCTCATTATCAAGAGCTCCACTACGATATCCTTGGAGTAGAAAACGGACCTCCTATAGGTCGCACACGGTACTCCGCACAGAGAGTGCAGAATAGGCAGAAAAACACACTACACAGGAAGCACGAAGATAGACTTCTTAAGTCTTACAAATGCGGTCGAACTTATAGTCTGTGACTGACCAGGCTACTATATGTTTTATTAAATAACATATACAAAGAAGTGTTCGGTGGCCATTTGGCCTTTCACATGGACACTAATGGTAACAGTTAAGGGTGCAATTATTACATGGAGCAGCAAGAAGCAACCCACTATTGCTTTGTCGAGTACAGAGGTTGAGTATAGAGGTGCTTCAATGGGAGCATGTGAGGCATCATGGCTGGGGATACTACTTGCAGATTTAGGTTTGGAAGTGCAAAAGCCTATCACCATCTATTGTGATAATCTTAGCAGCATACAGTTAGCATGAAACCCTATTTTTCATGCTAGAACAAAGCATATCGAGGTACATTATTACTTCATCAGAGAGAAGGTATTAGCAGGTGATATTGTTGTTTATGTGAGAACAGATGAGCAGGTTGCTAATATTTTCACTAAAACACTTGGAGCAGAGAGGCTGAAGAAGTTTTCAGAAGATGCTTGGATTAGAGGACATGACGTTGAGCCTGAGGGGTGTTGAGATATCAAGCTCAACATGTGATGATCGAGGATGACACGTGTAAGCCGCCGGATTGGCACTTTGTATTTTTATAATTCCTGTATTTTCACATCCCGCATGAATTGAAAGGTTTCATATTTCGCACAAACTGAAAGGTCGTTGCGAAGAGTTGTAACTACTTATAAACCAATGAAAGGATGCTCCGGTAACGATCAGGAGAATCGCCAGACTGTCTGTCTAGGCGATTGCATTCTGTGGAGTTACTGTGGTGTTGTGTTTGAGAAATCTGAGTAATACTGTGTTTTCGTCTCTGGTTGATTGCATTAACTTATGGTTAGCCCAAGTCCATTAAGTTGTGGTAATGAAGTCTGTGTTACGGTAATGAATAACTTCAGTGTTACGTACTGAGAAAGTATTAACCTGAGTACGAACAGTAAGTCTGTGATAGAATGAACTAGAGGATTGATAGTAATTTGTATGCAGAGTTTTGAGTGTTAACGTACTACGACGTAAATGCGTTAATTCGGAAAATTAAGTTATAGGGCCTCTGATTAGCAGACCCCTACCACCCCCAAGAACCCGAAAGAGTTTAAACGTGCCTGTGACGGCAACGCGCGTTTAACACTGGCGCCGTCTGTGGGAAGGTGGCAACAGAGTGTTGCAAATTGATTGTGGAAGGTGGCCATAGATTGTGAATCGACAGTAAGGTGGAGTAGTACGCAAGTGTTGCAAAGGTGAAATATGCCGGTTACTCGGTCCGGTGAGTCGTATCCGAAGTACAAGAGAGACCGACAGCCTTGGGCGGTACCAAATTTGTTGGGGACACCCCTAGGAGGTAGAAGCACAGATCGGTTAAGCCCAGTCGTCGAATAAGCGAAGCGCGTTAGTAGTGATTCCGGTAGCATTCCAATGGAACATACTGAGATTCCGGTAGATTTTGGTGTAATTTCGGTGCAGTCTGCAGAAGATACAGTAACTTCAGAGTATACAGGAACGCAGTGTGCAGTTGACCCGACACCGTCAGGTCAGGATTCAAACCTCTCTAAGGATAGAGGTGTGTTATCCAGAGAGACCATTGCTGGTGAAAGAATACCCTGGTTTGGGGAAAGTTTGACTAATTCTGGTGACAGTTCGATCCTAGTTACAGGGAATCTACAATTTTCCAGTGACAGTGTGATACTTCCTGGTGAATCTTCATTCCGGACACCACTGTTTGGGGTAAGCTTGCCTACCTTTGATACCAAGGAAGAGGACAGGCTATTTGAATTAGAGATCCGTAAAAGGTTGAATGCTATTTTCAAGCCGGAAGGTGAGCAGTCTGATCATACAGACTCCGAAGGACAAGAAACACCTCCTCAAAACTCAGGAGATAGTAACAGTACCACTACTAGCACCATGAGTGGAAAACAGCAACAACAACAACAACAACAGCAACAACAACAGTAGCAACAGCAACAGCCACTTCCACCTCGACCGGTCCCAACAGGGGTAACATACACCAAGTTCGGTGGATTTCCAGGTGACGATCCTGATGCCCATGTACGCACCTTTGAAATAAGTTATGCAGTGCTGAACCATCCACCCGATCCGGCATACAAGGCCATCGTGTTTCAGTCAACACTAGTCAATGAAGCAGCGCGATGGTTAACAGAGTATGATTTCAATCATTTCGTTACCTATGAAGCGGTAAGGGATGCATTTTTACAGAGATTCCGATTGAAGAAGAACCCTGCCGAAATCTTCGATTACTTGCAGAACAATAAACAGAAGCTCCACCAGACTGTGCAGGAATATGCCACATTGTTTAGAACTCATTTAAGACAACTGCCACCGGCACATGCCAATCTGTCGGATGATGTGATAACTCAATGGTTTATTAATGGTTTAACTCCACAACTAAGACAAATTATGATCATCCGTTGTGTGGGAGCTATCACACTGGATGCGGTTATTGCGATGGCCCTGCAACTCGAGCATAAGGTTGGAGGATTCACTGAAGACTTGGAGTGGCTGAAAGCTAGTAAAAACGTTGCGGAAGATCCGGCTAAACAGATGTATTGCACCAAATGTAAAAATCCGGGGCATACCAGTGCTACCTGTGCCCTTAATCAACTGTATTGCGCCATCTGCAGTACCACCAAACATTCCACCAAAAATTGTGCGTATAACGCCAAAGTGCAGGGACATGCAACTGTAAAATGCCATTATATAAGAACCAAGGCAGCCAGCCACTCACTACGTGCCACCGTAGATGCGAAACAATCAACAGCAAGGATACCGAAATTATTGGGGACAGCGGAATACCAACTTCAATGCAAATCGATGGCAGGCCAGTACATCAGCGGAGAATACTTCTCTACCACCACCTCGATGTCACTTTTGCGGTGAGCTTGGTCACATCCAAAGATTCTGCAAGGATGCAGCCGAATACGACCAACGAAAGAAAGAGCGTCAAGACCCAATGACCAACATGGTCTATATTTCACCAGTGGAAGCCCAAGCGGCAGTGGTCCAGACACGATCTGGTAAGCAGTTGCAACCAGCAGTTGAGGTGTTTGAACCTGGCATCCGTGAACAGTAGAGAATGTATAACAAAGCTAGCCAATGGACCACCAAAGAGCCTACGGTGTTCCCCTTGTCAAAGGTGGGATCACAAGAACAAGATTGTACCCCAGTAATAGGAGAATCATCATCAGAATCGGGGAAGAGTACAATTCCAGCAGATCAGGTATGGGATCTTCTCTCTAAGGCCTCAATTACACTCCCCTTGGGACAGCTACTCGCTTTAGTGCCAAGAGTTAGGTAGTAGTTTCAACAACAGGTTAGTCCCATATCTCCCAGTACTCCGGCGACTGCAACAATCCAACCGGAAAGTGATTCTACGATGGATCATTCTGTTCCCTTAATCACGGTCTGGCATAAAAATCACAAGATTACGCAAGTGCTAATTGATGGTGGTTCCGGTGTGAATATAGCAACTGCAGCTCTCTGCAAGAAGTTAGGGTGGACTCAAATCGAGCGTGTTCAATTCTTTGTCAGAATGGCAGATCAATCTCGAGTTCATCCAGTGGGACTCGTAAGAAATATTCCGATTACTTTGCAGGGTACCACGTTTAAAATGACTTTTGTAGTCTTAGAACTATCGGAATCTAGCCTTGATTACAATCTCCTTTTTGGTCGACCATGGTTGAAACAGACTAAGGTTATACAGGATTGGTCAGCACAGGAACTGACTTTTAAAGATAATCACCATAAATATGTTGTCAAACTTGATGCCATTCAGCCCTGCGAACTCCATGCTAGGCCATATATAGCAGAGCCGGTCCACATGTTGGATGGCTTATCTGACGATGAAGAAGAAGCATTTCTGAAACACAATGAAGGTCTGATTTCCTTAGGTACTATAGACCTGCAATCAGTAGTGGACACCTGGAGTCCGACAGCATGTACAGTTGTTCCCGTGATCGGAGAGGCAAATACAGATGATACTGATGCTATGGATAAAGCCACTCTGCATCACCTTTTACAGTCAGCTGACGATCCGGTGAAACCTCGTCAATTCTATGTCCCGGAAGACTAGTTAGTCACCTACAATTTGGGTAATGATAGTAACCCACGTAATGTTAAGATGAAGGTTGGATTGTCTGAGGAATTTCAAGAAGATTTGATCAGAATCTTGCGTGACTTTTCTGATGTTTTTGCCTAGGATTACCGTGATATGAAGGGTCTAGATCCTCGGATCTATCAACATCGAGTCGTGCTTAAACCAGAAGCAAAGCCAATTAAACAACCCAGTTACCGAATGAATCCCAACTATGTAGCACAGGTCAAAGCAGAACTTGATCGCCTATTAAAGGTAGGATTCATTGTCCCCATTGAGCACGCTGAATGGATCTCATCGATCGTAATTGTTCCGAAGAAAAATAAGCAGCTTCGAATCTGTGTAGATTACCAGAAATTGAATGCAGCCACAATACCTGACCCATTTCCTCTTCCCTTTCTTGAGACAATGCTGGATAAAGTGGCTGGACACGAGATTTACTCCTTTTTGGACAGCTATAGTGGTTATAACCAGGTATGAATGGCTGAGCAAGATATACCGAAAACAGCGTTTATTACAAATTGGGGTGTTTATGCTTGTACAGTCATGTGGTTTGGGTTAAGAAATGCTCCTAGCACCTGTCAGCATTGTATGCAAGAAATTTTTTCACCCTACCTCACCTCTTTTATGCAAGTATACCTAGATGAATTTTCTTTATTTGCTAAGATTGTGGCACACCTGTATCATTTACGGTGTTGTTTTGAGAAATGCCGTGAATACCGACTTTGCTTGAACCCGACCAAAACTGTTTTTGCAGTTTCTTGTGGTAAACTACTTGGCCATATTATATCTGCACAAGGCATACAGGTTGATCCAGACAAAGTTGCAGCCGTGTTGGAAGCACCTGTGCCTACCACACCAAAAGAAGTTATGCGATTCCTGCGACAGATTCGATGGCATGGTTGCCATTTACGGTGGTTAGCTCATCTCGCCACACCACTTAATCGACTCATGATGAGCACTCCATGACAGTTCGATTGGACTCCAAAATGTCAAACTGCCTTTGATCGTTTAAAAGAATTATTGACTCAGGCCCCAATTTTGCAACCCCCGGATTGGGAACGCCCGTTCCACGTCTTCGTCGATGCCTCAAACATAGCAATTGGAAGTGTTTTAATGCAACAAACTGATAAATGGTTCCGACCTATCTACTATGCCAGTCGTCGCCTCGCTCCTGCTGAAAGGAATTATTCAATCACTGAAAGAGAATGTCTCGGTTTGGTGTATTTTGTAAAGAAATTCCGGCATTATTTGTTAGGCCGAAAATTCACCTTTCATGTAGATCATGTTGCACTGGTGTATCTAATCCGACAGCAACATTTAGGTGGTCGCTTGGCACGTTGGGTTCTATTGTTACAAGAGTTCGATTATGAAGTGATTCATCGACCCAGCACTGCACATGCATTAGCAGATTTCCTCTCTCGATTAGATTCCGGTGAAGCTCCGGTGGGTATTGATGACACCACACCAGAAATTTACATTACTGAACCGACGAGTGACGAATCCGCAGAACCTTCTGTGACACCTACCTACTATGATCAGTTATTAACCTTTCTTACTGATGGATGTCTTGCCCCTCAAACTGCTCCTGCGATGAGGCGGAAAATTACAGTTTATAGTCGTAGATTTCGGTTGATTGTCGGGCAGTTGTATTATATGGATCACACTGGGGTCTTGCTTTGTTGTATTCCTCCACATGAAGTAAACTCGGTTATTGCTATGGCACATTCAATACCTTCCGGTGGACATGTTGCAGCAGATTTAATGCACCGAAAAATTTTGCGAAGTGGGCTCTGGTGGCCTACTATGTATAAAGATGTAACTCAGTTTGTGCAGCAGTGTGACACTTGTCAGCGATCTGGACAGCCTTTACAACGTCTACAACCTGTATTACCTTTGGAACCTTTTCAGAAATGGGGTCTTGATTTTATTGGACCAATCACACCACCAGCGACCCTTAGCAACAATCGCTACATCCTAACCTGCACAGATTACGCTACCAGATGGGCAGAAGCTTGGGCCTTACGGTCTGCTACAGCTGTTTCGGTGGCCAAATGCCTGATGAAGGACGTATTCCCACGTTATGGATTACCTTTGGAACTTGTCACTGACCAAGGAACACAATTTGCTAACAATTTAATGCGAGTACTAATGCACTCTTTTCAAATTCTACATAAATTTAGTTACTATCCTCGTGCCAATGGATTGGCGGAAAGCACTAATAAGACCTTGTTAAGTATGATGTGCAAATTAGTTGTGGAATCACCAGAAAGCTGGGATCAGTTACTACCTGCAGTATTATGGGCATACCGGACTACATACAAAGTAGCAACCGGACTGACTCCTTTCAAGTTAGCTTATGGGTTGGAAGCAATTGCACCAATGGAACTTGTAGTACCCAGCTTACGCGTGGCCATCACTCAGAAACTGTTACCTGAAGACTCTTTGTCATTTCGGTTGGACACACTGAGAGCTTTGGATGAACATCATTGGGAAAGTTTGCTCGTCCTTCAAGAAGTGCAGTTGCGGCAAGCTCGTACTCATGATCGGTATCTCAAAACTCCAGTTTTTACGAAGGGTCAACTTGTGCTATTTTATAATGCTAAATCAAACCGTGTTGCTGGAAAATTCAAATAACGGTGGTTTGGCCCTTACCAGATTAGTGAACAAGTGGGCCCAGCTACTTTTTGGTTGACTACTTTGATCGGAATTCCTCTTCCTAACATGATCAATGGTTCAAAGTTGCGACCCTATCATCAAGCACCTGATTCTCGCTGACGTGTTCTTCGTTTTTCTGCATGTTATTTACTTTATTTTTATTTTTGTGTGTTAGTTGAATAAGCCTATAAATATCCTCGTTTTGATATCTAATTATGATCAACAGCCCCCTGCATTATCGATTCTGCACATGCATGCACGCCATAGTTATGAAGGTTATCATCTCAACATCGCATGATGATTAGCAATTTCAATCGCCTCCCGTTGTCAAGTATCTACTTAATCTTCTTCTTTTCGTTGTTAATCGCTATTGTGTCTGTGTGCTTTGTGTGTTCTGTATTTTCTGTGATTACTGTGTATTTGTGACCTTGTGCTTTCGCGTACGCATCATGGAAGCATTGGCTAATTTCGCTGCCTTCCGTGATGGACTCCCTCACGACATGAGTGAGTTCTTGTGTATCTGAGGTTTGTCAAACTTCGTTTAATTTCCTTGGCATTCAGTGGAGTGTCATCCGTATTACGCCCAAATTGTTGCTTCAATTGCCGCCACTCCTGCTACATAACAGAGTTGGCCAATTACATGTTTTCCATCTCGTGTAGTAATCACCTTATAGTCATTTGCTACAGCTTTTCGACTCTCTCTAGAAGGACAAGAGAATGGTCCTAACCTTCCGGTAGCCACTATGGTTGAATTGTTCCCAAGGTACTCATCGAATGAGTACGCTATCTTGTGTCGCCCTGACCCTGAACGAACAGCCTTGCAATTTTTGGTTGCCATACTAAACCTGTAGAAACGTACCTATGGGATTTCTCGCCCGTTTTATTCGATGATTGACATGGCTTCTCGGGAGCCTGTTAATTTTGCTTCCTATTATTTCCGGCGCATTCACCGTGAATGGGTTACGGTCATTAAGCATGTGAACAAAGGAGATCTGCCGCGTTCTCGTCTTCCGCACATCCTTACTTTTTTGTTTCCGGCCCTCCAAGCACTGCAACCGCCTCCAAACGCTCCAATCTTATATCATGAGGAATTTGCTCAAATACTTGAAGATACCGAAGAGGATGATGAAGATCTCTTCCAACTCCTTCGTTGGAAACGCAGACGGATAAGCTCTTCTGACAGTCAAGTGCAAGGTTCTGCCGCTGGAAATGAAGAAGAAAGAAATGAAGAAGAAATTTTCCACGACATTGCCACCTCAATTCACCTTGATTCGTCTACCCAGTCTTCTCCCATCCGGCAACAAGAACACAGGGCATCCTCTGCCAATACTACGGAAAGCTCTTCTCGGGAAAATTCTCAACAACAGTCCAAACAAGATGTGCAAGAAGATGCGCAAGTTATTGTTGCAGAAATTTTTCGAGGAATTGATTGCGGCAGTAGATTATGCAATTACCCATACTAAAGCGACTACGTAGCAACTTACCGGAATAGTGTTGGTACCCAACACTCTTCTACCCACTCCTCCACCCATACCTCCGATCGAGCCCATTGTCCCCATTCAACCCATTGTCCCTGAAGCACCGGATTCCTCTTCTTCTTCCCTTAATTATTCTCCGCCCTCTTCCCATCACCTCTTGATGGCTTCTTCATCCCAACCACTTCCTCCTCCTCTTTTTCTTTTGATTCCCATGTTTACTGAGTTAGCATCCATGGGTCATATGCTGATCCATTTGTCGCAACAACTACCAATGCAGATGAAGGAGGTTACTGATAATATCCGACATGAATTACAACACAAAGTCGATGTTCTTGAAGTAGATATTACCCCATTACAAGAAGAGGTAGATGTAGTAAAGGCAGAAAATCAAGCTCTACACATACAGATTCAACAACTCCAGGCTAAACTTGCCGAATAGGAATCATTGATCAGCCAAAGAGATGCTGCGTTGGCTGAACTAAGAGACAAAGATGATTTATTAAGTGCTGCTGATGCAGAGATTCTCTAGTTAAAACAGTTAGTCCAGGATAAAGAAGATGCTCGCATAGCACTTGGAAATTTATTGGAAGAAATGCGAGTTCAACTAGATGAAGTCGTGCAAAAAGGACAGGAAATGGCAAATTTAGCAAAGCAAACTAATACAAAACTCTAGTTCGCAAATGCAAACCTGTTTGAAGCAAATTCTGCTCTTAAAACACAGATGATGTTAACCGCTCAACTCCAGAAAGAGGTTGTAGCGATTCGAAGGGAACGAGATGCCCATTACCAGACCATTGAGTATCAATCACACGAACTGGAGAGAAGAGAAAAGCAGCTTGGTTGTCAAGCAGAAAGATTATCTAGAATTGATAAACAAATTCAAGACATGAAATTGAGCCGTGATGCAGCTATGGCAAACGATTTTTATTTATAGGAAGCATTTTTGCAGACACAGGCTGACATTCTTATGACACAAGTAATTGCAGCAAGCTCTGTTCGTACTGACGCCCAGTTAGTCGAACCAGACACTTTAAAGAAAATGCTGGATAGCCTGAAGCAGAAAATTGCCAGAACATTTAAATTAGCTAGAACCATGTATCTACAGGGTATAGTAGATGAGCCCTAGATTTATTCCATTGCGAGTTCAAGTCCATCGTGCGTGCCAGTGTAAGCCGCCGGATTGGCACTTTGTATTTTCATAATTACTATATTTTCATATCCCGCATGAATTGAAAGGTTTCATATTCCGCATGAACCGAAAGGTCATTGCGAAGAGTTGTAACTACTTATAAAGCAATGAAAGGACGCTCCGGTAACGATCAGGAGAATCGCCAGACTATCTCTCTGGGCGATTGCATTCTGTGGAGTTACTGTGGTGTTGTGTTTGAGAAATCTGAGTAATACTATGTTTTCATCTCTGGTTGATTGCATTAACTTGTGGTTAGCCCAAGTCCATTAAGTTGCGGTAATGAAGTCTGTGTTACGGTAATGAATAACTTCGGTGTTACGTACTGAGAAAGTATTAACCTGAGTATGAACAGTAAGTCTGTGATAGAATGAACCAGAGGATTGATAGTAATTTGTATGCCGAGTTTTGAGTGTTAACGTACTACGGCGTAAATGCGTTAATTGGGAAAATTAAGTTATAGGGCCTCTGATTAGCAGACCCCTACCACCCCCAAGAACCCGAAAGAGTTTAAACACGACTAGTGTTGACTGAAACACGATGGCCTTGTATGCCGGATCGGGTGGATGGTTCAACACTGCATAACTTATTTCAAAGGTGCGTACATGGGCATCAGGATTGTCACCTGGAAATCCACCGAAATTCCAAGTTCGGTGGATTTCCAGGTGACAATCCTGATGCCCATGTACGCACCTTTGAAATAAGTTATGCAGTGTTGAACCATCCACCCGATCCGGCATACAAGGCCATCGTGTTTCAGTCAACACTAGTCAATGAAGCAGCACGATGGTTAACAGAGTATGATTTCAATCATTTCCTTACCTATGAAGGAGTAAGGGATGCGTTTTTACAAAGATTCTGGTCGAAGAAGAACCCTGCCGAAATATTTGATTACTTGCAGAACAATAAACAAAAGCTGCACCAGACTGTGCAGGAATATGCCACATTGTTTAGAACTCATTTAAGACAACTGCCGCCAGCACATGCCAATCTGCCGGATGATGTGATAACTCAATGGTTTATTAATGGGTTAACTCCACAACTAAGATAAATTATGATCATCTGTTGTGTGGGAGCTATGACACTGGATGCGGTTATTGCGATGGCCCTACAAATCGAGCATAAGGTTGGAGGATTCACTGAAGACTTGGAGTGGCTAAAAGCCAGTAGAAAGGTTGCGGAAGATCCGGCTAAACAGATGTATTGCACCAAATGTAAAAATCCAGGGCATACCAGTGCTACCTGTGCCCTTAATCAGCTGTATTGCGCCATCTGCAATACCACCGGACATTCCACCGAAAATTGTGCGTATAACGCCAAAGTGCAGGGACATGCAACTGTAAATGTCATTATATAAGAACCTGGGCAGCCAACCACTCACTACGTGCCACCGCAAATGCGAAACAATCAACAACAAGGATACCGAAATTACCGGGGACAGCGGAATACCAACTTCAATGCAAATCGATGGCAGGTCAGTACATCAGCGGAGAATACTTCTCTGCCACCACCTCGATATCACTGAGTAATACTCTGTTTTCATCTCTGGTTGATTGCATTAACTTGTGGTTAGCCCAAGTCCATTAAGTTGCGGTAATGAAGTCTGTATTACGGTAATGAATAACTTTGGTGTTACGTACTGAGAAAGTATTAACCTGAGTACGAACATTAAGTCTGTGATAGAATGAACGAGAGGATTGATAGTAATTTGTATGCAAAGTTTTGAGTGTTAATGTACTACGACGTAAATGCGTTAATTGGGAAAATTAAGTTATAGGGCCTCTGATTAGCAGATCCCTACCACCCCCAAGAACCCGAAAGAGTTTAAACGCACATGTGATGGCAACGCGTCTTTAACACACGTATCAGTTTATCGTTTCTCTGACATCTATGGTGGTTACGCCTATATGTGTCAGGAACACTTCATTGAGGTTTATTAGATTTATCTACCAAGAGTGATGGCACATTTGTTTCTTGCCAGCTCACTCATTCACTGACATTAGGTTTTTCCTTGTGTACTAGTCTTTATATATTACAGTATTTCTATTCTTTTTTTTTAGGTCATTCTTGTGCTTTCCTTTTTATGTAATAGAAGAAGAAGAAGAAGATCTTTTCTTCCTTGACTCACTCTGAGTGTGTGCTTCTCTTTGATTATGAGAGTGTGTGCGTGAGCTCTCTTCCTTATCTCCTTCCTCATGACAACATAGACATGCATACACACACACATAGATATACATACACATATACATACATATACATATACACATACGCATACACACATATACATGCACATACACATACATACACACATATATTATCTCTTATTCTTATGGGGCTTCCTTGATGGAAGGGGGCATGATCTACTCACTTTTTTGTTTCCTCCTTTTCCTATAATTCCCAACGGTTTGGACCTAGTTTGCTCATAGTAAAAGATTTGGAACAACATGAAACCATGCATCAGGGTGAATGACGATTAGAAGTGGGCAAGAGCGATTAGAAAAAATGGTTCTCTCTTTGGCTTCCTATAAGGGGAATCACAGAAATTGATTTGGAGAACCTCTAAAGGGCAAAGAAGTTATGGAAAAAAAGGGTTTTATATGTGGAAACATCTCTGGAAGCAAGAGAGAAGACATTGGATTATATTTGAGGGCATAAACTCAGCTATGAGATTACTATGAAAATTGGTGCCTATTAAGAGATAGAATCAATTCTTGGGAAAACTCAATCTGCCTCATTCTCGGACACGATCCCCCCGTGGATAGAAGGTTGAGGTGGATCAAAGACAACAAATTGGATAAGGTGATAAGTTTCATGAAGCATGAGGACTTGCATGTGTCCCTTAACAGGAGATGGTATCTAAACAAGCCTAGTAGCATATGGCAATTTAAGTTCATGGACGTGTGGCATCCTCTTATTAAGAACAAAAAGTGGAATCTTATGTGGAAAATTCTCTGTCGGGGAATTTGGGCCAATGTCTTGTTGGATTTTGAGGTCTATGGAAGCACATGAACAACACAAGGAAGAAGAAGCAGCTTGGAGCACAACACACAATACTGAATGTTTTACCAAACGAATGTACAAATATAAGTAACACATTAGGGTTATATGCATATATACAAGACGGGGGAAAAACACCCTCCTAAAGAGGGAAAAATGTGCCTTGATGGTCCTAGTGTGTTCACACACATCACTACCAAAATCTATCAACAAATCCCTCCTAGGAGTGATGTGGTGAATAAGGAGCTAACACTCATGTATAAGGAAGTTCCAAGCTATGTGGTATCAATCCACAAAAGGAAGTAAGCCCATAACTTTGCAAAAAGCTTCAAACTTTTCCCTAGATAATTCATATACTTGGGCAATGCATAAACCTGCTCATCTATGAGCCAAAACACTGAATATCTCACCGAGTAATGCATAAGAAAATCAAGCATCCAATAGCTTGGTGATAGAGAACAACATCAAATGCATCTCTATCATCCTCAAGACTCAACCATAAACCTGTCTCTACAGGAGTGGCAATAGGTTTGCAGTCTCCAAGGCCAAAACACTGCAATAATGTTTCAATATATTTTGTTTGACACAAAGATATTCCACCATCAACTTGCATAAATTGAATGCCCAAATAATGATGCAAATGCCCCGAATCTAACATCTCAAATGAGGCATGCAAATTGGCCTTAAAATCAGCAATATGCTTCTCATTAGAACTAGTGAGCAACATGTCATCAACATAGACATCAATGATCAAAAACACATCGTTTGCATGCTTAAGATATAAGTTGCTCGCATTTCGACTGTTCTCAAAATCATGTGCAATGAAGTAGGCATGTATCTTTTCATAGCATGCACGTGGTGCTTTCTTCAAACCATGTAATGCCTTTTTCAACATGCACACTTTGTTTTCATGCCCTTTGTGCACAAAACCATAGGGCTGGAAAACATACATTTCTTCATGCAAGTCACCATTCAAAAATTTAGTCTTAATGTCCAAATGATGTACGTTCAAACCATGATGAGGTGAAAGTGCATTCTATGAACAGTAGTCATTCGACATGTAGGAGCAAAGGTCTCATCAAAATCAATGCCTCTTTCTTGAGCATAACCTTTTGCAACAACCCCAGTTTTATACGTGTCAACTATTGCATCAGGCTTATGCTTCAACTTATATACCCACTTAGTGCTAATGGCCTTCTTGCTAGGAGGCAACTCACATAAAGACCAGGTACCATTTTTCACAATAGCATCATATTCTGATTGCATAGCAGTCATCCAATTTTCTAGATTTTGTGCCTCATCAAACAAAAGGGGCTCATTCTCATAACAAAGACTAGAGGTAGCCATAGCATAGAAATATGATGCAAAAGAAGTAGTATGAGAGTTTGAACAAGTACAATATGATAGAGGTGTATCTAATTTGCTATCTCGCAAAGTCTCCACTAACCATTTATGCATAGTTTTTGCCTCCTCTATATCAGACCTCTCATCAACAAGTGCATCATGTAAATGTCCATTAGAAATGGCATGATCTGCATCATCATTTGAAACCTAAAAAAGATGAGAAATTCCCTCATTTAGACCAGCACTAGATTTTCCACCTGTAAAAAGAAGCGACATAGCCTCATACATATCTTTGGAGCCAACTGATGTCTCCTTAGTACATGAAAGTAATGGCTGAATTGCATCTTCCACAAAAACAACATCATGGCTAACCAAAATGGATTTACTCTATGGATGATATAGAGGATAGCCTTTGCTTTCAGAACTATACCCAACAAAAATACATTTCACTACTTTATCATCCAATTTCTTGCATTGTTGTTCAGGCACTAATGGATAATGTCTGGCAACCAAAGACACGTAGGTGAGCAATACATAGCTTGTGACTATGCCAAGCTTCATATGGAGTGATAGATTGCAATTCTTTAGTGGAACACCTGTTAAGTGTATATGCTGCACACATAAGAGCCTCAAGCCAAAAACTATGTGGTAAAGCCTAACTCTTGACCATACACCTTACCATCTCCATGAGTAACTTATTCTTCCTTTCTACAACTACATTCTATTGAAGGATACGGCATTATTCATTGATGTTTTATCCCATGTTCAGCTCAAAATGCATTAAAATGAGAAGAAATATATCTGCCCCGATCACAATGGAGGGTGTTCTTTTTACATGCTGATAGATTTTTTGCCAAAAGTATAAAGTGTTTGAAGCACATAAACACTTTGGACTTTGCTTTCAATGGATATATCCATGCATGGCTCAAAAAATCATCAATGAAAGTCAGGAAGTAAAGGTAGTTCCCAAAAGGTGTTTGCATAGGGCTACAAACATCATTGTGAACAAGCTTCAATTTTTTAGTAGCTCATACTAAACCATGTTTTGGGAAGGAGGAACGTTGTATTTTTCCCAAAATACAACCTTCACAGATGTGTTTACTAGGTGCCTCAAGCTTGCGCAAAGAGGACACCATTTAGATTTTTGTAGGCATAGCAAAGTAGCAAAATTCAGATAACCAAAACATGCATGTCAAAGATTCGCATCTAACATAGCCTGTTAATCTTGAGATGCACATGGTAAATCATTCACAGATTTTGCATAATCTATGAGCTTATAGAGACCATGATATAAAATGCTAGAATCAAAATGATGTCGCCATTTGACATATCATGAACTCTACATCTATCATCAAAAAATTTCACAACTAAGCTGATCTTGGCTAATGCTAAAACTAATAACAGATTTTTCTTGATCCTTGCCATAAATAAAGCATCTGACAATGTAAAATAACTACCATGAGTTGTAGTCAGAATGATCTTACCAACTCCCATGACAAGATAAGAGGAGTTGTTGGCACCTGTGATAGTATTCCATGTAGGGGAAGACTCAAGTGAAGTGAAGAAACTATGGTGCGAGGTAATATGTTTGGTCCTCCCACTATCAAAATGCCAAACATCTGAGTCTATTGCAGATACATTGTTCATGAGAAGATGTGTCATAACTGCAAAAAGTAGTAAATGCCCATTCTTTATTGTGTGCAAGATTTATAGACTTTGATTTGGGTGTAGAGGCCTCTGCAACAACCATTCCAGCCTCTTTTTTCTTTTCCTCTTTTGCATCCAATTTTGGACAACTCTTTATGACATGATTATTTCCTTTATAGTATTTACAAAACAATTTCTGATTTTCTATTTTCTTCTCATCTTTGTCATCCTTCTTTGATTGTGTAGAATTAGCTAATTTTTGCTTACTAGTAGATGACCTCTATTTACCTTTGCCCTTCTGACTAGCCACAAAAACTTTACTTGCAACACACATAATAGACCTATTCTGCCTAGACTGATCTTTGTGCAACAGAAGAGAGACTAACTCCTCAAATGCTAAGGCATTTTGATTGCCTTTCATCATCAATCAAAGAGTAGAAGAAAAACTCTAATATGAATCTAGAAGACAATTTCGAACAGTCTGCATAAGTCAACTGTCTAGAAAGACTTCATCAACAAAAAAATCAATTGCTCCTTCAAATCTTTGATCTCTTTCAAAACAATGTCCATGAAATCTCCTTCATTCATGTGCTCACCCTCCAATTGTTTTTGGAGTTAAGCAATACAAGCCTCATTCCTTGCCTAGTATAAAGTGGTAAGTGTATCCCAAGCATCCTTTGTTGTTTTGTAGGAGTGAGTGTGAGGGATAATGGCATATTTGATAGACAAGGCTACCAATGCATGTGCTTTAGCATCTTTTCCATCCCAACAAAGTTGCTCTACAATAGGTGCAATAGGAACCGCATCACGAATAGGAACCTGAAGAACTTCATCTTCAATAACATCCACATCACCTTCACTCACTATATTTGTAGTTGTGGTTGGACGTTTTTCGATACCCTTCATAATATTCCGGAGTCCTTTTGCAACCAATACATGACGCATCATATATGGCCATAATAGGTAATTGGCACCATCCAACTTATCCTCAACAGCTAACATATGGAATACATCACTGCTTTCAGCCATGGCCACTGACTAAAATACCCTGATGCAGAAAAATGGCAGTATCTCAAAAAGTTGAACAGAAATACCTCATCGAGTTTTGCTAAACATGTAGCAAACTTTGGCGCTTATACTAGCAAATTGAAACATGCATATATGTTTGGTGCAAAAAGAAAAAATTTCCTACACAAGCACTATGGTAGTATGTTCGAAGGCCAAAACGAGCTCGTATCATGATTTTGACACCACAAAGTTGTTTTTTGAATTCATGATTGCCTTGACTATGCTCAACGATTTTTGTGTGATTCTGGGACTGTGACCGAAAGGGTGTCGACGATGCCCTAGATGAAGTGGCAACCTTCTCTGATACCAATTGTTGGAGTTTGAGGTCTATGAAAGCACGTAAACAACATAAGGAAGAAGAAGAAGCATGGAGCACAACACACAATACTGAATGTATTCCCAAGAGAATGTACAAAGATAAGTAACATGTTAAGGTTATAGGCATATATACAAGCTAGGGAAAAAACATTCCTAAAGAGGGAAAAAAAAGCCCCGGTCATCCTAGTGTGTTCACACACATCACTGCCAAAATATATCAACATGTCAAAGGTAATAAAATTTGTGAGACCCCTATATGTTGTAAGCACTACCTCTATGGTAGAGAAGACATAGGTCACCTCTTCCTTTCATGCCCTAAATGTCACTCGATTTGGCTGGCACTTGCTAGGTCTCTAAGGTTATCGAATCAAATCAATTAGAATAAAGCCATACTTGTAAAAGTTGTTGGTTTCTCTTTTGCCTTCTGGAATGCCATTGGGGAGGAGGTGCTTTGGAAGATATGGAAATAAAGATGTGCATCCAACTTCAACGACCATTCAAAAGATTGGTCGATTGATAAATCTCTTGGCAAGATAGGCACAAAAATATGTAATTGTAAGGCCCCCTCCCATAAGGCACCATAAGATTTCCATCTTGCATAATAACAAGATTAAAACTAAGTGGAAACCCATGTGGGTAATGAAAAGATCATTAACCTTGTCTATAACTCCCTCTAAAACATAGGTTTCATGCCGACTCCTAGTTGTCACTATTGTTATGCCTTCAGGCTATCCTATCGGTGCTTTGTAGGATAGACGGATCCTAGGGCCTTTCCCCTTTGGTGTACAATTGTTTTTTTAATTAATTCAAGCATAGGAAACTAGGCCTGGGCGGAACTTTGTCTTTACAAAAAAAAATTGTACTAATCCTACAAATATGATATTTTCTTGATGAATAGAAATTGATTATTCAAATGTTAAGACGATCTGACATGAATTGATTTTGGAAACATAAGCGGATTTAGAGACTCATATTTTTTGAGATCCATAGAAAACCATAAGGATTTCTTAGAGAATATTGAGAGACGTATTGTGCTAATGTCATTTCCACATGATTATCATTTTCGCACTATTATAATTGGAGTGAAATAAGGCCCCTATTATATGGAAAAGAATGATATGTTGATAACGGAAAAAAGACCCACTAACTGTTGAGTTTGAATATACGCACATATAGATCGCCTATAAATGATTCAATATGTAATGTGACAAGATGTGAAACAAGTGAAGAGATTAAGGATAATAAATATAAATCTCAAATTTGTACAATTGTAATAAAATAGATAAATAGATAACATATGAAAACAAGCTTAAAATTGTATATACTTACGACATTGATATGGCCTAATTATATGATAATAGACCTTTATTTGAATACAAAAAACTTTGCAAAGTTCTTCTGGTGAATACTTAGCAAAATACAACCTTGACAAATGTGTTTACCAGGTGCCTCTAGTTTGGGCAAAGAGGATACCATTTAGATTTCAGGAGGTGTAACAAAATAGTAAAATTTAGATGACCAAAGCATGCACATCAAAGATTTGCATCTAACATACCCTAAGAATCTTGAGTTGAACATGATAAATCATTCATAGATTTTGCATAATCTTTGAGCTTATAGAGATGAGGACGTAAAATGCCAGAAGCAATAATGACATCACCATTTGATAGAGCATGAACTATACATCTATCATCAACAAATTTCACAACCAAGCTGATCTTGGCTAATGTTAAAATTGATATAATATTTTTCTTGATCCTTGGCACAAATGAAGCATCTGACAATGTAAAAGAACTACCATGAGTAGTAGTCAGAATGATCTTACCAACTTCCATGACAAGATAAGAGGAGAGGTAATATGTTTGGTTTTCCCACTATCAAAGTACCAAACATATGAGTCTACTATAGACATACATGGTTCATGAGAAGATGGGTCATAACTGCAAAAAGTAGTAAATACCCGTTCTTTATTTTGCACAAGATTTATAGACTTTGATTTGGGTGTAAAGGCCTATGCAACAACCATTCTAGCCTCTTTTTTCTTTGCCTCTTTTGCAGCCAATTTTGGACAACTCTTTATGACATGGTCATTTCCTTTAGAGTATTTCAAAACAATTTCTACTTTTCTATTTTCTTCTCATCTTTGTCATCCTTCTTTGATTGTGCAAAATTAGTAGATTTCAGCTTATTAGTAGATGAGCTCCATTTGAGCTTTATTTGCAACACACATAATGGACCTATTCTGCCTAGACTAATCTTTGTGCAACAAAAGAGAAATTAAATCCTCAAATGTTAAGGCATTTGGATTGCCTTTCATCATCAATCAAAGAGTAGAAGAAAAACTCTGATATGAATCTGGAAGACCATTTATAATTGTCTACACAAGTAAACTGTCTCGCAAGACTTCATTCGCAAAAATCAATTGCTCCTTCAAATCTTTGATCTTTATCAAAAAAGTGTCCATAGAATCTCCTTCATTCATGTGCTCACTCTCCAACTGTTTTTGGAGTTAAGCAATAAGAGCCTTATTCCTTGCCTACTATAAAGTGTTAAGTGTGTTCAAAGCATCCTTTGTTGTTTTGTAGGAGTGAATGTGAGTAATAATGGCATGTTTGATAGACAAGGCGAACATGCATATGATTGAGGATCTTTGCCATCCCAACAAAGTTGCTTTGCAATAGGTGGAATAGGAACCACAACACGAACAAGAACGTGAAGAACATCATCTTCAAGGCCATCCACATCACTTTCACTAACTATCATTGTAGCTATAGTTGGACGTTTTTCAACACCATGCACAATATTATGGAGTCCTTTTGCAACCAATACATGTTGCATCATATATGGCCATAATCGATAATTGGTACCATCCAACTTATCCTCAAAAGCCAACATATGGAATACATCACTGCTTTCAACCATGGCCACTAGCTAAAATACCCTAATGCAAAAAGATGGTTGTATCTCAAAAAGTTGAATAGAACTACCTTGTCAAGTTTTTCTAAACATGTAGCAGAATTTGAGGCACTTATACTACTGAACCAAAATCTATATATATTTTTGGCACAAAAATAGAAAATTGACTTCACAAGCACTACGATAGTGTGTTTAGAGGCCAAAATGAGCTCGTATCACAATTTTGACACCACAAAGCAAAGTCGTTTTTTGAATTCCGGATTGCATTGAGTATGCTCACCAATTTTCATGTGATACTGAGATTGTGACCAAAAGGGTGTCGACGATGCCCTAGATGAAGTGACGACCTACTTTGATACCGATTGTTGGAGTTTGAGGTCTATGGAAGCACATGAACAACACAAGGAAGAAAAAGAAACTTGGAGCACAACACACAATACTGAATGTATTCCCAAGAGAATGTACAAAGATAAGTAACCAGTTAGGGCTATAGGCATATATACAAGCTGAGGAAAAAAAACTTCCTAAAGAGGGAAAAAAAATACCCCGGTCATCGTAGTGTGTTCATAGACATCACTACCAAAATATATCAACATGTCAAAGCTAATAACATTTTTGAGGCCCCATGTTTTAAGCACTACCTCTATTGTAGAGAAGATATGTCACCTCTTCTTTTCATGACCCAAAAGTCACTCGATCTGACTAGCACTTCGCAATCATTAAACTTCTCTATAACCCTCTAAAACATAGGGTTTCATGCCGACTCCTAGTTGTCAATATTGTTGTGCCTTCGGGCTATCCTATCCCTCCTTTGTAGGATAGATGGATCCCTAGGGCATTTGCCCTTTAGCGCACAATTGTTTTTTTAATTAATTCAAGCATAGGAAACTAGGCCTTGGCAGAACTTCGTCTTTACAAAACAAAATTTGTTCTAATCCTACAAATATGATATTTTCTTGATGAATTGAAATCGAATATTTAAATGTTAAGACGATTTGACATGAATTGATTTTGGAAACATCAGCGGATTTAGAGAATCATATTTTTTGAGATCCTAGAAAACAATAAGCATTTCTTAGAGAATATTGCGATACTTATTGTGCTAATGTCATTTCCACATGATTAGCATGGAGCTTTTCGCACTGTTATAATTGGAGTGAAATAAGGCCCCTATTTATATGGAAAAGAATGATATGTTGATAACGGAAAACAGACCGGAAAAGAATGATATGTTGATAACGGAAAAAAGACCCACTAACTGTTGAGTTTGAATATAAGTATGACTTTGAATATATTGTCACTTTGATCCCTTATTGGGTATTTAAATTCATGAAGTAATAATATACGCACATATACATCGCCTATAAATGATTCAACATATAATGTGACAAGATGTGAAACAGGTAAAGAGATTGAGGATAAAAAAAATATAAATCTCAAATTTTTACAATTGTAATAAAATAGATGAATAGATAACATATCAAAACAAGCTTACAATTGTATTATAATTACGAGATTGATATGGCTTAATTATATGATAATAGACCTTTATTTGAATACAAAAAACTTTGCAAAGTTCTTCTGGTGAATACTTAGCAATTGTGCATCTCCGATTATAATTTATTTGTCATATATCTTGGGCCTAATAGTACACCAAAAAGAGTAGATAAGTTGAACACCAAACTACATCGGAAGTTAGAACAACCTCTAACCAAAATAAAGCAATTAGACAGATTAAAATCTGGTAATATATTGAGAGAGAAAAGAGAGATCAATATATATTATTTATGTGTTTCAACTTTTCCATGATGGTGGTCATTTCTTTAAAATCCAGACACGTTCTACTTGCAAAAAGAAACCCTTAGGTTAATGATGGGAAAAATGCATCATTCAACACAATATACAGAACTGTGGGCAAGTTCTCTAAAATCTATTGTTGGACCGTTGGGACGTAACTTCGAGCTAGCGCGCACTAAAAAAAAAAAATAAGGTATAAATTTGGTATGATGTTACTTTTGGATGCTTTTTCATAATATGATGCAATGGGGTGATGAACCACTATGATTTGTCTCAATAGTGGCATACTCAATGTTTCATAAGGTTGGCAATTTTGATTAGCATATTTTTTGTGTTTTCGAGCCTCATATATTGTACTTGGAAGTCCAACCATAAACTTATGAGACTCTTCAATCAAATTCATTGTAACTTTATAAGCATGCCACTCACACCTTCAAATGAGCATACCCTATTAATTAAAGACTCTCATTTAAAAGGACGAATTTACCACTTTAAATCTGTTGGGATATGCACCCAAGCTCATTTGCCTCCTTGTTGAAGTCTATCATGCAAGCCCGTATAAGATCAACCAAATGCACAAGGTTCTACATGCTCTAACCTAGGTCAGATCTATCCCTATCTCCTTTAAAAACTAAAGAGAAGAGTCATTACTCTACTCATAGACTCATTAATGGGAATAGACCATCACTAGATGTATACCTAACCACTCTCCTAGAGTCATCAAGTGAAACTCAACCTAACCATCCTAATTAACTGATCTACCTATTGTCTTTGTTAGGATAGTTCCACTCCTATGGAGACAATGTAAAGAGTATAAAAACTATCTCTATCTCTTCTAAAGAAGAAGGCTCTATCAGTGGAATCTATTCTGCTTTCCCTTTCCCTTAAAAGAAACACATGAATTCATTTGGCTCTACTTTCCATAAATGAGAACACATAAGCTCTCAAATTGTTTCCTAATCAATGGAGAATCAAACTCCCATGTGAAGAAAAACTACAATGAAGACAGAGTTATTGAATCCCTAAGTAGAGGCCTAGCTCTACTACTCAAAATAGAATAAAGAGATTTTCTCTAAACCACTCTCTTGATTCTAGTAGAAGTCATACTCTATGGATGATGAGCCCTTTTCTTCCTAGCCATAGAGGAAGATTTCTCAAAGGGAAATGATCCCCACCATCCCATAACAATGGTTCTCATCTCAAATCCATGGAAGCACAATTCCTCTAAACAAAGCATATATCTAGTTTTCGTCACAAAGATGGAACTCTCATATATCCTATCTAGTGGATTCTCATGAAACCAATATGTTATAACTAGAGTAGCTTGTTTTAGATGATACTAAGATGATCAATCTACCAAGTCTAGCTAGTTCTTAAGTACCAATATAGGTACTTATTGTTGGAGTTAGATGGTTGCAAAAGCACGCGAACAACACAAGGAAAAAGAAGAAGCTTGGAGCACAACACATAATGTTGAATGTATTACCACTAGAATGTACAAAGATAAGTAGCCCATTAGGGCAAGAGGCATACATACAAGCCAGGGGAAAAAAACCTCCTAAAGAGGGACAAAAGTGCCCCAATGGTCCTAAAGTCTTCACACACATCACTGTTGGAACATCAAGCTTAAAGTATGCTTGAGGTGGATTTGATCTACATCAAAGGCTATCACGTCGAAAGAATATCCGTTGCAGAGTTCTTTTTTCTTATGCTCATTTATTGTATTTTTTTGAGAGATTTTTGATGGTTCATTTACCGTTGTAAAAGCCTTGAGCTTTACACATGTAAAGGTAGAAAGATAGAGCCCAAATCCCACGAATTTATGGTGGTTGAAGTTGCATTCAATCAAGCAATCAATCACCTAAAAGTAGATCAAACTAGATCTTCACTTTTCCTAGATTGTAGGGAAGTGAATTGATTCCCTCCAACAACCATTCCCACCTTCATTTGAATTCAAATTTCACTTGTAGAAGTCCTGGAACACTCCTAGAGTCTATATAAAGACTTAATATCACTTGTACATTACATGGAAGCAATATACATACACTTGTGGCCATCATTGTCTTGCTCCTTCAATTCTCTGTATCATCTTCTTCGCCAACAGTAATCTTGCAGAGGCTGCTCCTCTCTCTCCAGAGCTCCAAATTGAGTTCAAGATGGCTCATTGGAAAGGTATTAGTGTCTCATTTATGCCTATAAATGTTCACAGCATTTGGTTCATTAGATTGGGAGAAAGCTGAGTTTTTCTGTCTCGGGGTCAATCCCTACGTATTCCTGAAAAATAGGAAGTACCACTGGTGAATGTCTCATTCATTCCTATAGCATATTTTGCTTATTCCTTATACTTTTGTGCATTCTATACACTCAACCCTATGTGTATCACTCCCATAAAAGGATTTTTTCTAATTGTAATCACGCTGGTCGCTATGGGCATTTGAAGATTCATTGTCTCTTCCATAGATAGTAAGTTTTCTAAGCTAGTCGACCCGCGAACCTATCTATTTTGTATTGACTTATTCTCCTTGATGCTCCAAAGTACATAGTGTGTTTCTTTGCACTTATCACATGTTTATAAGGTATATTTGAGTCTCCATAAGCTCAAGGGCTAGTCTTGTGCCGGTTGGCTAGACCAAACTTCGTCACTTCGAAACGCATTCTTCTACCTTCTACAAGCTTCTCCAAGTTTTTTCAGTGGTATCAGAGCTAGATCAAGATGGGTGATGACTTTCCATCAATGATCGAGAAGCTTGATCGACACAACTACGCGGCTTGGAAAATCAGGATGGAGGCCTATTTGCAAGGTAGAAATCTTTATGGAATTGTAGCAGGTGATGAAGCTATGCCTATTCCGAGATCCAAAGGAGGACCTACACAAAAGGAGACAGATAAGCTCACACTTTGGTGCACAAGGGATGCTCAAGCAAGGTTGTAAATACTAAACTCTATCTCTGACTTCCTATTACCACATATTAGAGGATGCAAGACATCCCAAGAGACTTGGGATGCCCTCGAGACTTTCTTTTCTACTAGTACCAAAGCAAGAAAGAATCATCTTTGGAACGAGTTCAACCAAATGAAGAAGACACCTAAACAAACCATCATAGAGTTTGTTACCAAGGTCAAGGAGGTTGCGGATCAGTTAGCATCCATTGGAGAGCTGATTGAAGAAGAGGTCATCATGAGGCAAATTCTCAACGGCATTCAAAGTGATAAGCAATGGCAATCTCACGACGGCTTATGATCGCATCATGGATGTGCAAACTCCAGACTTCAACATCTTTCTTGGACAACTCTTCAATCAAGAAGCCAACAATAGCATAAGGGAAGGTAACTCTTATCATGGTAATTCAACTAGTGCTCTATATGCAAATAAGAAGGATAAGAAGCAGAAAGGCAAGAGGAAGGAAGAAGATGAAGAAGAGACTTCTCAAGCCAACTTTACAAGCAAGAGCAAGTGGAAAGGGAAGAAGAATGGACCAAAGCAAGACAAAACCAAAGCTCAGAATGTTCAACCTTGTGCCATATGCGATAAGACCAACCACACCACTGAGAATTGTTGGTTCAATGGGAAGACCCAGAAAGGAAGTGGAAGAGGTGGATATGGCAGCAATAGAGGCAGAGGTGGACACAACTTCAACAATAACAATAGAAGCTATAATAGAAGGGACTACAACAATTATTCAGAAGATCAACCACATGAAGACTCATTTCTTGTTATGAATCTAAGCCACAGAGAAGGTAAAGAAGATGATCATTTGTTCTACATAGATTCAGGATGTTCGAATCATGTTACAGGCAACA
The DNA here is from genome assembly GCA_020310875.1 of Ceratopteris richardii. NCBI lineage: Eukaryota > Viridiplantae > Streptophyta > Polypodiopsida > Polypodiales > Pteridaceae > Ceratopteris > Ceratopteris richardii. The sequence goes on from CM035410.1 coordinate 178,207,713, forward strand.
TTGCTCTTCTATCTGATTTGGAAAGTCCAAAGCATAGACATGAAGTGCAAACAGGGAATGACACGAAGCACAATGTGGCCAAATAGTTGAAAAAGGCTTGCAAGTTAGGTTCCATTAACATGGAGCTTTTGTGGAAGATCCATTCAAGGCTTCAGAAAGATAGCCCGAGGTGAGAAGCATGGTAGGCTCTTTACTTTTGAAGTAGAAGAAACCAGGAACAAAACTCTATTCAACTTTGGGTCTCAAACCCTAAGTGAGCTTGAAGTGTGGCATAAGAGACTTGCTCATGTGAATGAAAGAACCTTGAAGGATATATGCAGGGATCAAAGTGTTATAGGACTGTCGAACATATCAAAGCAACACATGATCAACAGGTGTGATGCATGTCAGATTGGGAAGGCACAAAGACAACCATTCAACCACAAAGACTACATCCACAACAACTTATTGGACTTAGTACATACAGATGTATGGGGTCCAAGTCAAGAACCTTCATTCGCACGATCAAGGTAATATGTCTCATTTATTGACGACCATAGTAGATGGAGTGTTCTATACTTTATCAAGAGTGAGAATGAAGTGTTTGATTGCTTCAAGAAGTATCTTGCACATGTGGAGAATCATATAGGTAGATCACTAAAGAAGCTCAAATTTGATGGAGGGGGAGAATACTTCTCCAAAGATTTTGATGACTGTTCTTACAGGAAAAAGGTATCAAAAGGGAAGTGACTACTGGGTAATCTCCTCAACTAAATGGAATTGGAGAGAGGAGAAACAAGACATTGGTTGGATCAGCCCAAACAATGCTTGAAGAGAAGAAGTTTCCACATTATCTATGGGCAGAAGCTATTTCAACTGTTGTGTACCTTTTCAATAGACTACCATCCAAATCACTTCAAGGTATGACTCCTTATGAAGCATGGCATGGAAGAAAACCTAGTCTTTGACATTGCAAGGTTTTTGGTTGTTTAGCTTATGTTCATGTACCATCACAAATAAGAGGTAAGCTAGATGAAAGGGCAACAAAGGTAGTGTTTATTGGATATGATTCAACTCAGATGGGTTACAGGTTCTTCAATCCTTCAACCAATCAATTCACTACAAGTAGAGATGTTGTGTTTGAAGAACACATGTCTTGGTATGATGAAGACAAACAAAAGGTAACACTACCATATGATCTTGATTCTGACTCTCATCAATTAGGAAGCAAGCATGATACACAGGTCCAGGATCCAAGAAGTGATACAGATGATGACCAAGATGAAAGAGAAAAGGATTACAAGCTATGGAAGTCAAGAGGCAAAGCAAAGATGCAAGAGATTGGAGAATGCTCCAAACAAGCACCTAGAAGATCAGCAAAAGAGAAGAAACAACCAGAAAGGTATGGATATGATTCCACATTTGTTACGAAGCATTCAATATACTTGGCAGAAGACTCTATTTTAGAGGAACCCTCAACCTATGAAGAGGCAAAGGGAAACCCTAATTGGGAAAAGGCCATGAAACAAGAGATAGATGCATTGAAGGAAATGGACACTTGGGATTTGGTTCCAATGTCGCCGAATCAAAAGGTAATTTGTTGCAGATGGGTATATAAAGTTAAAAGAAATTCAGATGGATTAGTTTGCAGGTACAAGGCAAGACTAGTTGCCAAAGGATGCTCACAAACTCATGGTATAGACTATGAGGAAACATTCTCACCAGTTGCAAAGATGACTACAATCAGGACATTGATAAGTGTAGCTGCTGCAAGGAATTGGAGACTCCTCCAACTTGATGTGAAAAACGCATTCTTAAATGGTTGGATAAGTGAAGAGGTATACATGTCACAACCACCAGGTTTTGAAAACCCTAATCATCCATCTTATGTTTGTAGACTTAAGAAAGCATTGTATGGATTGAAACAAGCTCCAAAAGCTTGAAATTACAGGTTAGTTACATATCTTCAAGATCAAGGGTTCAAAGCTAGTAGCTGAGATCCTTCTCTATTCGTCAAAAGGGATCACAATGAGGTTTTCTATCTATGTGTATATGTAGATGATATTATTGTGACAGGCAATGATCTAAATGGCATTCAAAGGATCAAGAGACACATGCAAGAGGAGTTCAAAATCAGTGACCTAGGTGAGCTCACAGATTTCCTAGGTATGCAGGTGATATACACAAATGAAGGAATGTATTTGACTCAAAGAAGATACATTCAGGATCTCCTTCTCAAGTTCAAAATGGAGAACACTAAACCTGTAGGTACACCTTTGGAGATGAATCATAAACTAAGTGTTTATGAAGGTGAGAAAATTGAAGACATTAAAGAGTATCAAAGCTTGGTAGGTAGCTTGATATATGCTAGTCATACAAGGGCAGACATCTCATATAGTGTGGGAGTGCTTAGTTAGTTCATGCACTCACTGAGAAGACCACACATGGATGCGGCTAAGAGAGGACTTAAGTATCTCAAAGGTACAATCAACGAAGGTATATTCTATCCTTACTCTTTATATTTGGATATCAAAATCTACTCAGATGCAGATTGGGAAGGAGCTAAGGATGATAGAAAAAGTACATCTAGTTACTTAGCATTTGCAGGTTCGAAGCTAGTGTCATGGAGTTCCAAGAAGCAACCAACAATTGCTTTATCTTCAAGTGAAGTAGAGTACAGAGGCTTGACCATAGCAACTAAAGAGGCAATATGGTTAAAAGCATTGTATACAGATTTGGGACTGTAAGTTCCAAACCTCATATATTTGGAGATAATGTAAGTTCCATGCATCTAGCAGCAAATCCTATTTTCCATGTGAGAACAAAGCACATAGAAGTCCATTACCACTTCATCAAGGAGAAGCTCATGGCAAAGGAGATCGACATTTCTTTTGTTCCAACTAAAAAGCAAGTAGCAGATATGATGACAAAGGCACTTGATGGAATAAAGCTTTGTAGATTCAAAGCTATGGCAGGTATTCAACCTATTAGAGAATGAAGACTCAAGCATACTTTAGCTTGAGGGGGAGATGTTGGAACATCAAGCTTACACTACGCTTGAGGTGGATTTGATCTACATCAGAGGCTATCGCATCGAAAGAATATCCGTTGGAGAGTTCTTTTTTCTTATGCTCATTTATTGTATTTTTTGAGAGATTTTTGATGGTTCATTTACCATTGTAAAAGCCTTGAGCTTTACACATGTAAAGGTAGAAAGATAGAGCCCAAATTCCATGAATTTGTGGTGGTTGAAGTTGCATTCAATCAAGCAATCAATCACTTAAAAGTAGACCAATCTAGATCTTCACTTTTCCTAGATTGTAGGGAAGTGAATTGATTCCCTCCAACAACCATTCCCACCTTCATTTGAATTCAAATTTCACTTGTAGAAGTCTTGCAGCACTCCTAGAGTCTATATAAATACTTGAAATCACTTATACATTACATGGAAGCAATATACATACACTTGTGACCATCATTGTCTTGCTCCTTTAATTCTCTGCATCATCTTCTTCGCCAACAGTAATCTTGCAGAGGCTACTGCTCTCTTGTCAGAGCTCCAAATTGAGTGCAAGATGGCTCATTGGAAAGGTATTACTATCTCATTTATGCCTATAAATTTTCATAGCATTTGGTTTAGTAGATTGAGAGAAATCTGAGTTTTTCTGTCTCGGGATCAATCTCTGCGTATTCTTGAAAAATAGGAAGTACCACCGGTGAATGTCTCATTCATTCCTATAGCATATTTTGCTTATTCCTTATACTTTTGTGCATTCTATACACTCAACCGTATGTGTATCACTCCCATAAAAGGATTTTTTCTAATTGTAATAACGTTGGTCGCTATGGGCATTTGAAGATTCATTGTCTCTTCCATAGATAGTAAGTTTTTTGAGCTAGTCAACCCGCGAACCTATCTGTTTTGTATCGAGTCATTCTCCTTGACGCTCAAAAGTACATAGTGTGTTTCTTTGCACTTATCACATGCTTATAAGGTCTATTTGAGTCTCCATAAGCTCAAGGGCTGGTCTTGTGCCAGTTGGCTAGACCAAACTTCGTCACTTCGAAACGCATTCTCTACCTTCTACAAGCTTCTCCAAGTTCTTTCAATCACTACCTAAATATATCAACAAGTCCTCCCTAGGAGTGATACAGTGAACAAGGAGCTGACACTCATGTATAAGGAAGTGCCAAGCTACAGGCAGCTCCTTCATAAAAAGGTCTACAATGTTCTCCTACGTGGGAACATATGCCAAGCTGATCTCTCGAGCAGAGAACCTCTCCCTGACATAATGATAATGCACCTCAATGTGCTTAGTGCGAGCATGGAACACAGGGTTCCTCGCAAATGCCAATGCGCTCTGAGTGTCAGTGAAAATGGTGGTGGCAGAAGACTGACGAATACCCAAATCAGCCATAAGGCATCTAAGCCACACACACTCAATAGTCGCTATGAAAGCTGCCCTATACTCAGCCTCACAACTCGAAGTGGCCAAAGTAGGCTCCTTCTTGCTCAACGAAGATATACATGAGCTAATAAGCATGAAGCAAAAGCCACTGGTGGACACAGGAGTGTCATAGCAACCAGCCCAATCACTCTCAGAAAAAGCATGCAAATATGGCGGTAGTGATCCCCCCTTGGGATAAAACAATCCACGTAGTCGGGTACCACTCAAGTAGCGAAACATGCGCTTAACTGCCTGCCAATGCTTGACATCTGGGCAATGCGTAAACCTGCTTATATGTGAGACAACAAACTGAATATCTGGCCGAGTAATGCATAAGTAAATCAAACATTCAACAGACTGTTGATAAAGAACAGCATCAAATGCATCTCTAGCATCATGAAGACTCAATCGTAAACCTCTCTCCATAGGACTGGCAATAGGCTTATAGTCTTCAAGGACAAAACGCTTGTTGGGGGATCCTTGGACAAGAAGGGATTTGAGTGTTTGTAGGAGAAAAGGGAAATACAAGAAGAAAGATACACACTAGAAGCCTCTGTCGATTGATTATAGAAGACAAATACAATGGTGATGCACACAATACAATCCAATGCTTTTGTGCAAAATCCTACAGAGTGCTCAATCACAAAATACCAAATACCCAAGGGTCTTGTTGGTGCCAGCCTTCTCTACACCAGACCTCCACCTTCTCCAAGCCTGCACTTGTGCACACCTTGCACCAAACTTCTAATAAGGGGGAGGCTTGGACACCTTCTATCGGCACGTGCACAGCTTCAATGGGACCTTGGGATCCTTGGGGAACTAGCTTAACTATCTTATCACTTCTCTACACACTTCCTTGTCAATCTTCATGCACACCTTGCAATTCACTTCTCTCCATCGCACACACTATGTCTCTTGCACTTCTCTCTCTTGTCTAGCTTAGACTATGCTCACCTTGCTTAGTCTTACTTGTTCCTCCAAGAATAGTCCTTGCCTTGATTTGAGTGTCGATCCACGTACGATCCTAATTGCAAGAGTATCTTGGTCCTCACTTTCATGTTCCAAGATTGTCTCCACAAGTGGGCAGCCAACGAATCCCTGTTTTGTCCTGTAGTGACTTTAGACTAAAACAAAAATTTTAATTGAGGGGCCATACTTTCACTTCTGCGTACGCTGCCGCTTCACATACCTTCACATTTTTCCTTTTAATTATTCACTTGTGCACCTATTAGAGGGCACGTGAACCTTCCAAAACACTTTTTAACCTTAGGAAAATTACAGAAATACCTCTACAACCTACAACCAACTTTCTGTAATTTTACCCTTTGTGAATTATTAATGGTGCACTACTTGTGCACTTTGACACCTAAACTTTGCACACTTTGACTTTGCCCATGTTGACTTTGACCTTGACCTAGTTGACTTTGATCAATTTGACTTTGACCTTTTGACTTTGACTGTAGTTGACTTTGATTGTGGTTGACTTTGACCAATATGACTTTTATGGGTTGAACAACACTACAATAATGTGTCAATATATTTCGTTTGACACAAAGCCATTCCACCATCAACTGGTGTAAACTGAATGTGCAAATAGTGATGCAAATGCCCAAAATTAGACATCTCAAATGAGGCATGCAAATCAGTCTTAAAATCAGCAATATGTGTGTCATGAGGACCAGTGAGCAGCATGCCATCAACATACACCACAGTGATCATAAGCACATCATTAGCACGCTTAATATATAAGGTGCTTTCAGTTGGACTATTCTCAAAACCATGTGCAATGAGATAGGCATGTATCTTTTCATACCAAGCACGTGGAGCTTTCTTTAAACCATATAATGCCTTCTTTAACTTGCACACCTGATTTTCATGCCCTTTCTGCACAAAGCCATGGGGCTGAAAAACATACACTTCTTCATGCAAGTCACCATTCAAAAATGTTGTTTTAATGTCCAACTGATGTACATTCCAACCATGATGAGCTGCAAGTGCACAGATGCTACGAACAGTAGTCATTCGGCAAGTAGGAGCAAAGGTTTCATCAAAATCAATTAATGCCTCTTTCCTGCATATAAACGTTTGCAACTGTTGGAAGGGATGGATGGATACCACAAGAGAATGAGTTGGTACTACTAATCCTTGCTTTGTAGCTTCCCTCTTTCACTTTAGAGTTGTGTTGTAGGCCCCTTTAGCTTGCCAATGACACTTAATAAGTGCCTATGTACTTTGGGGATGATGCTTCAAACAATTAGATCAAAACAGATAACTTTGCACATAGCTACTGATCAAAAACTTGTTATCTTGGTCTTGATACCTGCTCGCTATTTTGCTCAATGCTCATAGTACAGTAGCAATTAGGAAAATTCCTTTTGGTTGAATCAAACTAGCTTGGAGAGCTAATGATTCCAAGTGGAAGCACTTAAAATGATAGACTATACAGTGCACAATGACTTTAGCAAGTAGAAGCTTACCCCCGACTTTTTAGGGAATGTGCAGAGAATGAATAGAGACCACTTTGATGCAAATTTCTCCAAATTGGCTTAATAAAATTGCTTCAAATGTTGAAAGTTTGAATTTGGCTTTGAGATGGTTCCAACAAGCTATAGATCATCAAAAATGAATAAAAACACACTAAGATATGAGCATCACAAGTTCATTGTTTTGAGTACACATAGCAGAGAAGGAGATGAACATGATCAATGATGTAGTGTATTATATAACAATGTTGTACATGACCATTGGCATAGATATGAAGCTCAATGATACTAAGGAGAGTAGGCTATGGTGTAAGCCACTCAACCTCGACAAATTAACACCAACAAGCTCTAGAATGGAGGCACATTAGCCACAAGATTACAAGTACCTTTTATAATGAGTTCATCATTCAAGTTTGAATTTGAATTCAAATTTTTCACCTAAAAGTGTTCCTCTATGTTAGCAATGATTCTCCTTAATGAGATTCGTAGCTTTCAGTTCTCCAAACTCCATGAAATGAATGAGATTACAATATTCTCTTTAGGATTTATCTTTTACAAGAAGTAAATGATCTAGCTTTACAAGCATTGGGCAATGTGACTCATCACATGTTTCTTCATATGATTCTTCAAGTGAAGCCAATTGTAAAGGCTTGTCCAATTTGCTCCAATAGTAATAAGCGTAGCTTTATACTTGTCAACTATGTCATCATGTTTACACTTCAGCTTGTATACCCACTTAGTGCCAATGGCCTTCTTGCCAGGAGGCAAGTCACATAATGATCAGGTACCATTTTTCATGATAGCATCATATTCAGATTGCATTGCAGCCATCCGATGTTCAGAATTTTGTGCTTCATCAAACGAAATAGGTTTAGTCTCATAAGAGAGACTAGAGGCAGTCATAGCATAGCAATTTGATGCAAAAGAGGCACTATGAGATCTTGATCAAGTACGATATGACAGAGATGCATCTAATTTGCTATCACGCAAGGTCTGCACTAGCCATTTTGACATAGTTTTTGCCTGCTCAATATCAGCTCTCTCATCAACAAGTGCATCATGTAAATCTGCATCAGAGATCGAATTATCTACATCATCACATGAAACCTGCAAAGGCTGAGAAGTTGCCTCATTAGGACTAGCACTTGACTGTCCACGTGTAAAAAGAGGCAGCAAAGTATCATACATGTCTTTGGAGCTAACAAATGTCTCTTTAGTACATGAAAGCAATGGTTGAATAGCATCTTCCACAAAAACAACATCATGGCTAACCAAAATGTGTTTAGTCTATGGATGATACAGATGATAGCCTTTACTTTTAGAACTATATCCAACAAAAATACATTTTACTGCTTTATCATCTAATTTTCTATGATGTTGTTCAGGCACTAATGCATATGCTAGACATCCAAAAACACGCAAATGAGCAACAGATGGCTTGTGACCTTGCCAAGCCTCCTATGGAGTGATAGACTGCAGTGCTTTAGTGAGACACCTGTTCAGTATATATGTTGCACACATAACAGCCTCAAGCCAAAAACTATGTAGTAAAGCCTAACTCTTGACCATACACCTTGCCATCTCCATGAGTGACATGTTCTTTCGTTCAGCAACTCCATTCTTTTGAGGTGTATACAGCATTGTACACTTATGTTTTATCCCACGTTCAGCCAGAAATGCATTAAAGTTAGAAGACATATATTCCCCCCCTCGATCAAAACGGAGGGTGCCCATTTTACATGCTGATAGATTTTGAGCCAAAACCAGAAACTGTTTGAAGTGCGTAACCACTTTGGACTTTCCTTCAATGGATATACCCATGCATGGCTAGAAAAGTCATCCATGAAAGTCATGAAATAAAGATAGTTCCCAAAAGAAGGTGTCTGCATAGGACCATAGACATCACTATGTACAAGCTACAATTTCTGAGTAGCCCAAACTGAACCATCTTTTGGAAAGGAAGAACGCTCCATTTTGCCCAAAATACAACCTTCACATACATTTTTACTCGGTTCCTCAAGTTTGGGCAGAGAGGACACCATTTCTGCAGGCATAACAAACTAGCAAAATTCAGATGACCAAAGTGTGCATGCGAAAGCTTTGCATCTGGCATAGCCTAAGAATCATGTACTACACATGCCAAATCATTTAAAGATCTTTCATAGTCTATGAGCTTATACAGCCCACGACATAAAATGCCAGAAGCAATAATGACGTTGCCATTTGACATATCATTATTGGCAGCAGTCAAGGCATCTCAAGACAAGGGAGCTGACATATGGAATCAGAGCAAAGAGAAGGGCCAAGCATGCAAAGCAGTCTAAGAAGATCGAGCAAATAGTCTAAGCAAAGCAGTCAAAGAAGATCTGGCAAATAGGCCATTCAATTTTTCCAAGCTAATCCCCTTTTAATAGTGATTTTCATCACTACATGAACATTGTAAATATTGTTTTTGGTAGATTAGACTCTATTTTCTTCAAGTCGAGGAGTCCTTGAGCTTCTTGAGTAGTAGAAGTATTTATTACGAGTTTTCATAGTTTTCAGAGTTTGTTTGAGCCTCCAAAATAGCCTACAACCTAATTTTTAACTAGGTCTGGATAGGGCCACTAGCTAGTCAAAAACTATAAAAGGAGCTAGAAGGCTCATTTTAGGGAGGACAAATTGTAGTTTGAACTAAAGAAGAGCTCTTGTAATTGTGTTTTGATCTAAATCAAAGATTCCATTATATCACTCTTTGTTCTTTACGTGTGTGCGTGTGTGTGTGTGTATGTGTATGCATGCTTGGGTGCTTCTCCATCACAACTTATGCACATCACTTTCTCGAGGTCTTCATACCATCCTCATGTCTTCCCGGATTGACATGAAAGGAGGTGCTACTCACCACTAAGCTACACCAAATTTTGGGACCGTTATCGGGGATCGATCTTTGAGGACGAGCGTGTGATGATAAGACGTAGAGTAGAGGCATTGGAAGAGTAGGTAAGCATTTTCTTTTACTTGATTTTACCTTCCTCTTCACTTCTAAACACCATATCCATTCACCACCGTGGCCATATACCTTCATCTCCATTCATTTCCTCATTTCCACTTGAGAGCGAGAGCAAGAGAGAGCTTGTATGCACACTTGTTTTCTGTGTTTTCCTAAGTGTTCTTGCAGGTACCAGTTTCCATAGCAGCTGCAGCAGCTCCAGTAGGTTCATTGAGAGCACTAAAGGGCGTCCAAAGCAATGTTATTCTGCACGCTTGAGAATGGGGTTATTGAGCACCCAAGACCAAGGGATAAGCAAGTGAGGTTGGATCATTCTCAACTCCCTCTGTCAATTCCTAGCTTAGGCTAAGAGCGAGTCGTTCTAGAAGTAAGTCAAGGTAAAGATAGGCATCTATCAAGTTGAAGACTACTTAAACACTCCAGTTCAAGTAGAAATATAATCTCTTTGTGATCCATAACTTAAAAGGAAAAACGTGGTATGATCAACTTAAAGTGTAGAAATTCCATCAAGTATTCCTGACGATGTGTTATCAGACAAGAGCATAAATGTGATAACCAACTAAAAAAGAACCAAGTGGCTGATACAAAGTGATCTGCAAGGAGGTTATACTTGGGGCAAATTTGGGGTTGTTCAATCAGGCATATGAACCTTAGATCAGGATGACATCTAGGGAGAGATAGAGAAAGCCTTAGGTCTTCAGAGGCTAGTGTCAATCACACTGCTAGGTCTTGAGCCCAGCAATTGAGCAATTATCCACACTACCTAGATTTGAGGCTAGCAAATCAGAGATGTCTTATGATATGGAGAGACCCACAGGAATTTAAGGTGTGACTTACTTGGAGAAACCTGAAGGCTAATACAAAACTCAACTTGAATACATCAAGACCAACCGATTAGGTGCTCACATATATGAGGACGGTCTAAGAAGATATGTTGTCTAGATTCAAAACCTAGATCAAACCATTGCGCTGGAACACCTAGTCGTCAAATTTGAGAATGGTGCATACCTAGATAAGGAAGGAACAATGTACATAGTCACCACCCAACCAGATAGAACATATGAATTTGGTCATGTGATTCCAGATACAGACATAGGTGACATAGAGTAAGGGAACTTAGGAAGAGAGCCCAAAACTCCCCAAGGCAAATCATTCCTCACTAGAATCATCATTACAGAGTGGGTTCCCCAAGACAATAAGAGCATAGATTTGCTCTTAAAGTGAGAGACCAACGAGGCTTTTTGGAGGTATAAGCCTGAAGATGGTCTAACGACACAATTTCTTGCACACGAGAACTAAAAATAGCATTTTAGTGCTTGTTTCTCGTCCCGTTTCTACTTTGGATAAGGCCCCGTTGACTAATCTTTATGCAAATTAATGCGCTTGTTGGTGTCTTGGTCCTAAATCTCGGTCCTATTTTCTTGCCCAAACCTAGCAACTAGGTGTGCTTTTTTGCTCTCTTGGGGATCCCCTTTTCCTCTTCCGGATTTACCCTTCTCACATGCACCCTCTTATACACACACACTCACAAGCATATGTACTCCTTTATGTGATCGTAGTCTCAGTCTCATACCCTCACCCTTAAACGCTCACAGGTTCTCCCACTTGCTCTTTGCTTTGTGCTCGCGATGCCCTTAGATCCTTAGATCTCTCTCTCTCTCTCTCTCTCTCTCTCCCCTTTTTTTCCAAAAAATTGTAAATATGAACTTATTATTTTGAACATTCAACAAGCTGATGAGATTATAATTATATCACCATCAATGAGTTTCTCTCAAGATTCTCTACTTTCTTACATCAGTGTACAGTGATTCCATAGTGAGTCCATCATAGCTTCAAAAGTTTTCAAAAATGGGTCTTCGCAATGCCACCGTGTCAGCACCAAATCAAGGAGATCTTGCAAAACATTGTTGTGCATATGTTATTTTTTCTAAGTCATAAAGTGGCAAGATGATGATGAAATGTTGGACAATGAATTTATCACAGTTCAATGCAATTCTGCTCATGATCATTGGCATTCTCAATGTACTATGCAATGAGTTCCTAACAGGTTCAAAGATTTTGCGCAAATGGAACTTCAAAATATAATCATATCACGCATAACATGTAAAATAATACATCCAAGAAAACATCCAACGTATGGAATTTCATTTTTAAAAGTCGTTAATGAGCAGGTTTGATCACCCTCATATTGCCTTCAATGCATTTCTGCGCACATTCTCTCCATTTCCAGATTACTGTACAATGCGTCCTTCACGGCTTCAGAAATTTTGCGCACATGGTCTTGCACTAGAATCAGGTCATCTGCTACAAAGACAAATCTGCTCAAACAGCATGTACCATAAGGAATTTTTTTCTCAGAGTTGTGGAGCGTCAAGTCTACTGATCAGGAGTCTTAGATTACTGCACAATGATTCCATCATAGGGCTCAAATTGATTGCAGATACGGGATTTCAAAGCAACATAATCTCACCCACAACAGTCGTATATAGATCTATGCAAACAATGACATACTTTTATATTTTACTCTTCAAAGTCCTAAATCTTTTTGCGCAGATATATGATGCATGCAGACTTCTCTTTTAGAGTCGTAGAGCCAAAAGATGGTTGTTAAAAACAACCTGATATCAGAAATGAACATAACATCTTCATCATTTTTGGGGTCATGCAGATCCATTACATGCTTTGATAATTCGTGAACAACGATTCTATTACAGGCTCGAAAGTTCCGCGCAAATGAAGCGTTACTCAAAATGTGAAGCCAAAAGCACTCAAAACCATTGTATAGATGGACCTTTTGTCATTGTGTCTTACCTCCTTAGAGTAACCCCAATCATTTGAAGCTTCCACTGGCAGCAGAATCGAGCGGTCCACCATTTACAGACGTGGACATGTCATTCCCACCAGATTAACGTGATTGGAATTCCCCTTCTATTCCGAGTTCCCCATCCTTCTCCCACTTTATTACTGCCACCAAGATGAGTTCCTGTTCTGCTGAGGAGCCCCCAATTGAACGGATCGCTTTCACAAACCTCCTCTAACACTAGCAGACCAATGAGGCACCCCCCCAAAACCTCGCTCGACAAACTTCCCCTCCACTCACTACCTGCCCGCCTTCTTCATGGCAGAAGAAAAACAGCAGATGCCTCCTTCTAAGCGAGAGAGTCTGAGCCCTTTTTGTTGCGGCAAGAAAATAAAAGCCCCAATCCTGTGAACAAAAAATAGACCACACAATCCTTCTAACAAAAAATCAAAAGAAACGTCCTCCCTTCTGCACACAAAACGGAAGCGGCCCCTTTGTCTGACAAATAGTAAAAACGGACGGTCCCTGGTCCTCCATTCCAGCTACATGAAAGGACTCCATTGTATGGTATTACAATAGGCCATTCCTTCCAAGAGTTCAATTAAACATTCACAAAACCCCTTTTCACCTTGTTTTTCACAAAACTCCAACACCCACCTTCCGATCAATCCAAAGTATAGCATATATATTAAGTTATTCCAAGGTCTAGAAAATACTTGCTCCAACACCACCTTTTTCACAATACTAGCAACATCTTGTTTTCTCTTGAAAATCCAATCCATAAGTTCATGGAAAACAAATGTCCAAAGGGGTGAGCGTATGCAAATCCATAAAGGAAGACAAGAGCAATCCTTTTGTAATCTAATCTCTTAGCTCCACTGAATTTTTTTTTCTGAGCGATTGTTTGGCTACAACCTGCTATACAGCCAGCAGTAATTGCTTTAGTGCGACAGGGATGGTCCCTAAGAGCTGACAAGTACTTGCGGCCTGCATCATTGACGAGTTCCCCCCATGGCTCCTCTTAAGTTCTTCAAATGCATATTCATCAAGAGACACTCCTCCCACACTGCAACAAGCTTTTAAGCTGCAACCAAAGGTAACACATTGGGAAAAAGTCCTTCAAGCTCCCTTTTAGCACTACATTCTAGTGCTTCTTTTCGTCATAACACCCACTTTCTCTTCAAGGTACCTACAATCAAGCAAATATTCTACACAACAAAAGCATATTAGTGCATAAAAAATCAACTAGTTCATGAGCTAACAAAGCCTCACCAGCCTAACAAAGTAGGAATGCTCACAATCTATGAGTTTAAAGATTCTGATAGCCCAGGCAAAATGACCTATTTAGAAAATACTTCAAAGAGGATCTTTGTGGTCTCCGAACATGGTAGGCATGCCTACACTTGGAAGGGTGAATTTATTCTTCCCCAACCAAGATCTAATGTCTCCTATGGTCACCAAGGAGCTGGAACATCCCAAGCTCATGGAGTTCAAAGGGACAGGAGTAGAGACAGGTTGGAAGTAAGCTTTGCTAACCTAATAGGGAGGCAAAGGACGAGAAGAGAGATGGATAGAATGGAAAACAAGAAACATAGAGACCCAAGAAATCAAAGAAATACAGATGAATTCCATCTACCAAGGCCTAGAGAACACAGTAGGACCTTGAGGCCTACACAATTGGTTAAGTTCATGAAGAATTGCTTCGATGGCACAGGAGACCCATATGACCACGTAGTAGAGTTTAGACAAGTTTTGAGAGCTGAAAAAGTTTAATACTTGTTCACTCAATACAATGTTTTTGGCCGAACTCTCAAGAACACCACATTGACTTGGTTTCAACCGCTTCACTAAGGTTAGTTCAGGAATATAGATCAACTTCTTGAAGCATTCATCACTCAGTTTTCAAAGAGTGGTATTAGGCATAACACATCCTCCCTAATATAGAGCTTCAAACAAACACCTCAAGAGACAGTCAGACTTGGAGGACAAAGATTTCGGCAATACCTAGAGAGATGCCCAATGCCAAAGCTACCCATTCCATCCAAACAAGTGTCTTTATTCCTAGATGGATTGTTGAGTACCAAAATTAGAGCTTGAACGAACTGAAATTTGTGCTAACATGGTGGAATTGGCTCAAACTATGTTTGAAGCTAGTCGCCTCTTTAACTTCTCTAGTTTACCTAAGACACAGTTGCGCTCTGATGGATTGCTAGAAAGATTGGAGAAGCTAATTGAAAAATTTTAAAAGGACCCTGCCTCTCAAGGTAAGGAGAATGCAAGTGGAAGAATGAGCTTTCCTCCCCAGGAAGCTTATGTGCTTAACTCCACAAAACCTGACACATGTTCTTCTATGAATCGATATTCCCCAGAATTTCTAAGAGAGATTCAAGAAGAGAAATGGGCTAAAGAAAGTGAAGTTCCTCCTCCCATTGAACTTGTGGACGACTTGCGTGATCCATTCCCACAAGAAATTCCTTCCATTTATGGAGAGCAGGAGAGTGCCCAATCTCATGAGAGATTAGAATTCGAGTCTAAGTCGTTGGACGAATTACCCCATTTCACAGGCATATGGGAAGCAGATTCCACTTGTATGAGAGCACCCACGGTCATGGTAAGGAATGAAGACTCAATCATACCTAGGAATATAGGGGTAGTAAAGAATACTAAAGTGTCGTGCAATCTCACTAGCTACTCAAGGTTAAGCCACAATTATGGAAACATGTAGCCAACCAAGTGCCTGAAATAGCTAAACCTCGTTCTCAGGTAGGATCTCATAGAATGGTTCTAGAAATACCATTGGACAAGATAGGAGACATGAGCAAAGGAGAAGAAGGAAACACCTACCTTCCAATTACCCATCAAGGTTACACCACCAAGGCAATTTTGGACTTAGGTGCACGAGTAGCAATTGCTACCACTTCCCTATGGAAGCGTTGGGGCAAGCTAGTGCTCACGCCAATGAGAATGAAATTGCAGATGGTTGATGGTCACATAGAAAGACCCTTAGGACTGCTAGAAGGAATAACTCTCACTACATGTGGTGTCAAGTTCGAGCATACTTTTGCCGTTTGTGACTTTAGCAAGAATCAGGCTATGAGATGATTTTGGGAAGACCATTTATGCGCCAGTTGCAAGTGGTACAAGATTGGGGAACCAATTCTTTGTATTTGCGACACTTACGTGTTACAACCAAAGTCAATCTCAATGATTGCTCTCATAGAGATGTACCCCCTATTCAATGGAATCCCATCCATAGAGCTAAGGATGATACAGAATCAGTGCATTCTATAGGATGAGGATCCTGATGGATGCATGAAGACGCCCACTTATGGATGTGCAAAGCAGCTGTAGAAGAAGAGAAGAGAGAAAAAGCCAGAGAGGTAGGTGCGAAGGAAACTCATAGATCAATTCAAGACCCAACCTATGCACCTATAGTATTTCCTGGCAAAGAATTTGAGCCTCATGGTTGGGCGAAAATTTTAGCAACAATGGATGTAGCCATCAATGAAGAACAATGGACACCCCACTGTGATGAGGATGGCTATGACATTTCAATCTTCACAATAGAGTCAATCATGTGTGATTCGGTTATTGAAGAATGTGAACCTAGCACTAATGCATTCGAGGATGCAAGTGACTCTGATCTAGAGTCAATCATTATGGACCCACCTTTTCCATCAGATGAGGAATATTTCTATGAAGTAGAAGCTCACCCTTGGAGACAATGAAGAACTTACAAATGATGTGAGATTAGCCACACAAGTAACCACTAAGAATGAAGGCAAGAAGAGGAAGAAGAGAGAAGTCACACCAGAGGAGGAAGAATCCTTGTTTGAGGTCCCAAAAAACTTTAAGAAGTACGAGATAGAAGATAGGATAGTCATGATGAGAATGCCTAAACATGATGCACAAGCAGGAGAGGCCTATGATAACAAACAAACCACCAAGAAAATTGGTGTAACCATAGGAGAAGGATAAGAAAAGTGCACATACATAGGACATGACCTGATGAAGGAAGAGGAGCAAGAGTTGATAGCCTTGCTAAGAGAATATAGAGATGTATTCATTTGGAGCTACAAGCACTTGAAAGGTGTAGACCCTGACATATGCTCACATACGATTCCCATGACCTGAGACACAAAACCCTCTAAGCAAAAGTCATACACATACAACAATAACTATGCAGCCAAAATCAAGGAAGAGATAGATAATTTGGTTGAAGCTAGATTCATCTATGAAATTGAGCACACTGAGTGGGTATCCCCCATTGTCGTGTTGCCCAAGAAGAATGGAAAGTTACGTGTATGCATTAACTTGAAGAAAGTTAATGCAGCCACTATTAGAGACAGTTATCTGCTTCCTATCACTAAACATCTCTTAGAAAGAGTGGTAGGGAAGGAAGTCTACAGCTTCCTTGATGGCTTCTCTCGCTACAATCAAGTGGCCATAGCTCCAGAAGATCAGCATAAGACAACCTTTGCTACAAGTGGGGCATATTTGCCTTTTGAGTAATGCCATTTGGTCTTACCAATGCGCCAACTGCCTTTCAAAGGCTGATGTGCCACGTGTTTAAAGAATTCTTGAGGAAAAATTTGGAAGTCTATGTTGATGATCTTTGTGCTCATTCCAACATAAGACAAACACATATCCCAGAGTTGAGAGCTACCTTTGACAAATGTAGAGAATACCAAGTCTGCTTGAACCTAGAAAAGTGTGTTTTTATAGTTAGGCAAGACAAGATTCTAGGACACATAGTGTCAAAGAATGGCATATCCACGGATGAGGAGAAAGTGAAAGCTATTGCAGATCTGCCTAGGCCAAAGAATGTCAAGGAGGTACAAGCTTTCATGGGGCATTGTGACTACTATCGCTGATTCATTCATACTCCTTTTGACTAACTTTGAGTGGACCGAAGCATGTGAGGATTCCTTTAACGAGCTGAAGAGAAGATTGTGTTCAGCACCAATCTTGACTACACCAAATTGGAACAAGCCGTTTCATGTTCATGTGGATGCATCCAATTATGCCATTGGATGTGTACTTGCACAACCTACTAGTGAAGGTAATATGGATCTCCCAATAGCCTATGCTAGTAGACAGTTGAATGCGGCCGAGCAAAACTACACCACGATCGAAAGAGAATGATTAGGCATTGTATATGCTGTAAAAACGTTTAGACACTATTTGCTTGCAAATAAGTTTAAATTTTTTACTAATCATCAAGCTCTACTATACTTGGTAAACAAGCCATGCAATACAGGTAGATTAGTAAGATGGTTCCTCTTACTAATGGAATATGACTTTGAGGTAGTGGTGAGGAAAGGCAAGACTCACTTGAGAGCAGATCATCTCTCAAGGCTCACATCCGGAGAGGCCCAACAAGGAGTATCAGATGATCTTCCTGATGCTTACTTGTTCAATTTGGAAGTTGTATCGCAGTGGACCAAGACATTAGTGCCAGTATTGACATACGAGCCTAAACACCCAGTAATAAACACTCAAGATAAGGAGGTAGTAAAAGCCCAGAAGTACAACATCATGGCAGGGAGTATGTACAAGCACACCGATCAAGGAATATTAGCTTCTTGTGTGGAAAAGGAGGAGTATGCCAAGTGGTTGCAATTAGCACATGTGGGTGCACTAGAGCAACCCTACTCGAGGCAAAGAACTTTACAGACACTAAAGAGACTCAAAGTGCACTGGCCAACTATGGAGGCAGATCTCCAGACGATGTGCAAGGAATGACCAATCTGTAGCACTAGACCTCCAGTTGAACATGCCACTCTTTATCGGGTGTCTTTAGTGCCACATTGGATCGAACCATTAGTATCCTTTCTAAGGACAAAAACATTCCCTCAAGAGATGACATTAGCTAGACAAAGGAGCTTAGAACAGGAGGCACTAGACTACTCACTCATTGGAGATAACTTATACAAGTGTGGCAAAGATGATTACCTCAGACTATGTGTCCATGAGAGTGAATATCTTAAGATCTTGGAAATTGCTCACCAAGGTGTAGCAGGAGGACACTTTTGACCAGATAGGGTGATCAAGGCCATACTATTTGCAGGTCTTTGGTGGCCAACTCTTCACATGGATGCACATACCTATGTGAAGTGGTGTGATGTTTGTCAGCGAACTCAGTATCCCATACGTAAAGATGAGATGCAATTGAAACCTATGATGGGTGGTCGTGCATTCTCTAAGTGGGGAATAGACTTTGTAGGTCCTATTAATCCCCCAACTAAGGGTTCACATGCTAAATATATCATTGTGGCCACATAATATCTAACCAAGTGGATAGAAGTGAAAGCCACAATGAAGAACGATGCTCAAATAGCTAAGTTCTTATTTGAGAACGTGTTCACAATATATGGGCTATCGATAGAGCTAGTAAGTGATAGAGGCACACACTTCTTGAATGAAGTCATTGAAAATCTTCTCTAAGAGTTCTTGGTGATACACAAGAAGTCTTCCCCCTATCATCCACAAGGTAATGGGCAAGCTGAAAGCACCAATAAGATTCTATGCAATGTGTTGACCAAATTAGTGAATAATAAACGTTCTGATTGGGACAAACAGCTACGCCATGTTGTTTGGGCATATAGAGTTTCCTATAAAAGGATACTCCAAGCCACACCCTTTCAGATGGTATTTGGCCAAAATGCAGTGCTACCATTGGACTTCTTGATACCTACACTAAAAGTAGCACAGGAGCATGAGTGGACAGGTCATGAACTCTCTTCGAGGATCTTTGATCTTGAACGGTTAGGTGAAACGAGACTGAGAGCAGCATTTTGTGTCCATTGGAATGTTAACATGTATTTATATATTCTCACAGAACTGGCGATCAATACCCTGAACATGGCAGAGGCTACAGGAACGAGCTCCCAGGCAGGCACTAGTCCTCAAATAGTGGACATTGAAAGTATCCCTATCCAGGAGGAGTTGAAGGAACAGCCACAGGAGTTAAGAGCAGTACACATCATACCCATTCAAAATCCTCTCTAGGGGTACATATCGCAAGTTAGCAAGAACTCTCATTGGTTCAGTGAAGACACAAGACCCCTTGGGGATGGCACCTATTTATGGGAATCTGAGATAGAGTTTAATGGATGGTGGGGCCATTACCATTTCTTTATGCGAGAGTTTGAAAAGCTTCAGAACAACAAAGGATTGCGACCAATATGGAAGAAGGCCGGATTGGATGACTATTTCAGTGCTCAGTTACCTAAGCCTGACTTCTTGAGGTGTTCATACTTAGTTAGCACACTCACTCCTAGCACAGATAAGAAGGGGACCAACACCTTTGTACTTCCTTCTCTCACACGAGGGAATGAACTTAAGTGTTTTAAATTAACCAACAATTTGGTGAGGGAATCTCTAGAAATGAGAGGTATCCACACCCCTACTGAGGAGGAGACAATGATCTCGGACAATATGAAGAACAGGAACCTCACTAAGCTGAAGAACATGGTGGCAATGACCCCCACTATTGCCATCCATCTCCGAATGTGCATGCAACACTTCGCGTTCCCAGCCCAAGAAAGATTTACAATGCCACCCAAGGAGATCTAGTTTAGCTTATACTTGGCACACACGCTGAACCTGACAATCAACATGCCACATTGGATTATTGACCAGATCTATCTTGCACATCAATGCTGGTGTAAGAAACAGAAGTCATTGCTATATGGATGTTGTGCATTTACTAGAATTGTGTATGCCTTGCATATGATGTGCCAATCTAAAGGGCACTCATTTGGACTAGGGTGCAGGAATTTCAGCGAAGAGCATCAATCGCAAGGCCTCCATCAACAAAAATGAGAGGAACTCTTCAGGTGCCATGTGCATAGGCTAGAGGTGCCACACTGACACCAGACATGACTCCGCCACCCCAAAGGCGAGTATGACCCTTCACCATCTGATTACCAAGGCACAGTGTAGAGGGGCCAAATCTTATCTTTCCACCGATCTCCACAGATCTAGAGTTCCCTCACGGCTTCACACTTGAGGATTTAACTGATGAGGAAGTAGCCACAATGATCAATGCAGCCAACTTGGAAATCAAAGCAAAGCACTTAAGTGGACAACAAACAGTCACGGACCAGCCCGACCAAACTCAACCAATCGTTGTCGAAGTAGAGGAAGATGAGGAGGAGATTGAAGAAGAAGAATAAGATGAAGAGCAAGAAGGACGACCTGATGAAGAGGAGCATGAATATGTGCAAAATATTATACTAGAACTCGTGGGAGCCCAACATACATAGCATAAATAAAGAGATTGTACTATACTCTGAACCTGGTTCAAGAAAAACGTAGACTATCCTTGGCATATGGGAAGACCCTAATGAACCAGATACTTGAAGAAGAAGGTGTGGATGACCAATTCATAGCTTCCCTCGACATGCTCGCTGATGCATTGGGTGTGCAAGAGGCTATGCACACCGCCCTCACCCACTCTCAGAGATTTGAAAGAAGACATGAGGACGCCCTCCAAGATCAGGAAAGCATATACATATTATAGTATCAGAACCACATGGCACCACTTCCACGACCACCGGCATGGCACACTCCAATCAACATAGTGAAGAACCCCACGTGTCAAGTGCACCCCCATCAGCACCCCTACCACCCTCCCCTCCAACTCCACTCCCCTCACCTCGTACCACCACCATTGCCTCTACTGTCATCGACACGGTCTCCACTGCCCTTAGTGAAGCACACAATATGGGTCAACCCTCACAGCTCTCACAATTTGACACCACTACCATTGTAACTATCACCACAGGCTATAGGGCTCTAACGATGGTTACAGGGAATCCAATTTCTCCTGTCACACATCTAGGCCGCCAACATGCACAATTAAACACACCATTGTACACTTTCACTACTGTCACCACACCTACCATTCCCATGTATATGGTAACACCCACAAATGCACCCATGCACGACCAAATGGACATATCACCCACAACTGCACCTCTCCCTCCCCCATATTTCCACAATCTCCCATTCCCCCATGACCAACATCACCACTTCCCACCACAGCATTCACCACCCCATTCCCTCCTCCCTACATTCCAAACCTTCCCAGCATCCACCGTTGTAAATAATGTATTCAACACTTTATATCAATGTGTTTCTCAGTCACAGTAGAATTATCAGCATTTAGATGCACAACATATGAACCTGTTCAAAGACCATGAGTAGTTACAAGAACGAATCATGACCATGGAAAAGGACAAGATGGAACTGCAACAGAACCATGGTACCTTACAAAGGCAATATGAGGAATTGGTGGCCAATCCCCCCAACCAGATACATAAGCACAACAACACCTCGAGGAAATGCTACAGGCCTAACAAGCAGAAAATCTCAAGATACGCCATAACCTTGCATTACTGAGAAAAAACATGTCAGCAGCATTAGAAGAGAACAGGAGACTCCGAAAACAAAATGAAGAAAATCTAGAAGCGGTGATGGAAGGTTCACCTAAGGATATCGACCCGAAGTGGTTCAAAGCCCTTCCTTCAGCCAACATGCAGATAGTATTGGATACATATGCAGACCTCCTAGAGGCATATGATGCCTTAGAAAAAGAGCATGATGAACTACGAAAGAAATTTGTTAGTCAAAGAGAGCAACCAAAGGAAGTAGCACCTACAACTGCCATGTTTGAAGAGGTAATAGAATTGAAAGCACAAGTGGCCGCTTTGCAAAATAAACTTCTAAAATATGAATGGCAACCTTCTCCCATGGTGGAGCTAGAGCCTGAAGAGCTAGTTCCGATTGACGTAGAAGAGACATTTGCCCATGCCTACACCTGGAGGCCGATAAACAGAGGAAGGAATTGATACATTTGAGATTGAAGCTCCCGAATGGTTACAAAAGTTAGAAAAGGTCGGCCCAACGCATGATGACAGAGTGGTCATTCAGATACAATCCATGTCTCGTCTGGAAGATGTTTTCATCAAATTCGTCTACTTCAAGAACTTATCTCATCATCGATGGATTGGCACTTCTGAAGATCAGTATGTACCATTTTGTGTCTTACTAGTAGATTATAATGTAGAGATCAAGCACCACACCACAAAAGAGCCAACCTTTGTAACCCAATTTTCCTGGGACGACATTCCTGAGAGAGCCACACAGGGCAACATCTTCTAGCCTACATGGAGAATACAGTTACTAGAAACCTACCTGGAGATGGTGCGCACATAGAACAACATGCCCTTGTATATTAAGTATAACCCCTGCTATTGTCCTATATTTCAATGACGATCATGGCCTGAGTTCCCTAACACAGTAAAGAATATCAAAGGATACAACAAATGGCTCAACTATGTATATCTGGCACCGCCACATGGTCTGACAATGGTAGCATATATGATTTCCACCATTCGGCATTAGGGCATTAGGTTCAAGAACGTACCGGATGTGATGGCAAAGATGTGCCTCAAAATATTCGAACTCATGCTTGTCACATTCGGTACATTCAAAAATGTTAAAGAACCTCACCTCTCGGCCCTAGGCTTCAATGAAGGCAACCTCAATCTAGTCTATGATATGAGCACGACCCCATTCGTTAATGTTGTATATGCATGGCACGCTCGTATCAAATATCTCTGAGCATCCTTCAAATAGACATTTGAAGAAATGTTTATCACATGGTTTTGGGAGTATCACTCAAAAATATTCATTCCTAGACCCTCTCATCTATTATACTTGTTTGCTGTGGAGCAGACCCTACACTCAGACAAGCTGTGTATGCCATATCCAGAGGTACCCGGGCCAGTCGATTGGGATGCCTTTTTCACAAATCTAGCCAGAGGACTGAGGCTCAAAGAACATCACTTGGCCATAGATGTGGTCGCATATTACATCAAACGTTCGGCTCAGCAAGATTCTGTCAGAGACGATAAATGTGAGAGAGGGGGGAGTGTTGGTAGCACTTAGGGAAAATAGGCCAGGCAAAGTAGTCAAAGAAGATCCGACAAATAGGCCATTCAATTTTTCCAAGCTAATCCTCTTTTAATAGTGATTTTCATCACTACATGAACATTGTAAATATCATTTTTGGTAAATTAGACTCCATTTTGTTCAAGCCGAGGAGTCCTTGAGCTTGAGGAGTATTAGAAGTATTTATGTACCTATTTTCATAATTTGCAGAGCTCGTTTGAGCCTCCAAAATAGCCTAAGAACCTAATTTTTAACTAGGTCGGACACTACTTCTAGACAGGGTCACTAGCTACTCAAAAACTATAAAAGGAGCTAGAGATCTCATTTTAGGGAGGACAAATTGTAGTTTGAACTAAAGAAGAGCGCTTATAATTGTGTTTTGATCCAACTCAAAGATTCCATTGTCTCACTCTTTGTTCTTACGTGTGTGCGCGTGTGTGTGTATCTGTGTGCATGCTTGTGTTCTTCTCCATCACCACTTGTGCACATCACTTGCTCGAGGTCTTCATACCATCCTCATGTCTTCCTGGATTGACATTAAAGGAGGTGCTACTCACCACTGATCTACAATCATGAACTGTACATGTTCCATCAACAAATTTTACAACCAAGCCAATCTTGGCTAATGCAAAAACTGATATCAAATTTTTCTTGATTCCTGGCACAAACAAAGCATCTAACAAAGTGAAAGAACTACCATCAACAGTAGTCAAAATGATCTTACCAACTTCCATAACAGGATAGGAGGAGTTGTTGGCGCATGTAACAGTATTCCATGTAGGGGCACACTCGAGTGAAGAGAAGAAACTGCACTGCAAGGTAATATGTTTGGTCGCCCCACTACCAAAGTACCAAACACCTGAGTCTATTGCAGACATGCACTGCTCATGAGAAGATGGGTCAAAACTGCAAAAAGTAGTAAATGCCCATTCTTCTTCCTGCACAAGATTAGCAGACTCTGTTTTCGGTGTAGAGGCCTCTGCAACAACCATTCCGACCTCTTTCTTCTTTGCCTCTTTAGCATCCAGTTTTAGACAACTCTTGATGACATGATCATTTGCTTTACAGTATTTGCAAAACAATTTTTGCTTTTCTGATTTTTTCTCATCTTTGTCTTCCTTCTTCAAATGTGCAACATTTGCAGATTTCTGCTTACTAGTAGAAGAGCTCCATTTACCTTTGCCCTTCTAACTAGCCACGAAAGTTTGATCTGCAATATGCATAATAGACTTGTTCTGCCTAGATTGGTCTTCCTACAACAGAACAGAGACTAACTCCTCAAATGACAAGGCATTTGGATTCCCTTTCATCATCAAATGAATAGTAGAAGCAAAACTTTGATATGAGTGAGGAATACCATTTAGAACGGTCTGCACAAGTGAGCTATCGGGTATAACTTCATCAGCAGAAATCAACTTTTCTTTCAAATCCTTGATCTTGGTGAGAAAATTGTCCATAGAATCACCTTCATTCCTTTGCTCACTCTCCAACTATTTTCGAAGATAAGCAACACGAGCCTCATTCCTAGCCTGGTACAATGTGGTAAGTGTATCCCAAGCATCCTTAGTTGTTCTGCAAGAGCAAATGTGATGAATAATGGCACGTTTGATAGACAAAGCTATCAATGCATGTGCTTGGGCATCTCTGCCATCCCAACAAATTTTCTCTATAGTAGGTGCAGCAAAAATAGTAGCATAAACAGAAATCTACAAAATATCATCAGCTTCAACACCATCTCCATCAGCTCCAGCACCTGTATTTGCAGTACCTGTATTTGCAGGTGTAATAGGACGTCTTTCAACACCCTGCACAATATTCCACAGTCCTTTTGCGACCAATACATGACGCATCATATAAGCCCATAATGGGTAGTTGGTACCATCCAACGTATCCTCAATAGCCAACATACAGAATACATCACTGCTTTCAGCCATAGCTGGTGACTAAAATACCTTTATGCAGAAAATTGATTGTATCTCAAAAAGTTGAACAGAACTACCCATATGAATTCTGCTAAACCTATAGCAGACTTCGAGATGCTTATACTAGCGAACGGAAATTGGTATATACCTTTGGCACAAAAAGATGAAATAGCTGCACAAGCACTGCGATAGTGCATTCGGAGGCCAAAACGAGCTCACATCACGATTTTGGCACCACACAATGAAGCTGTTTTTTGATCTCTCAAACACCCTAAGTATGCTTACCAAATTTCATGCGATTCTGAGACTGCAACCGGAGAGGTGTAGACAAAGCCTTAGATGAAGCGGCGATGTGGGAGGGAATTGTGACGACTGGTGGATCAATTCAGTCGTCTCGCTAACGGCGCACACAGGGTGACTATGCAGAACAAGTTTTTTTTTTTCTAAGGTTTGTAAGGCAAAGCATTCCTATATCTTTCAACTACGCCTAAACAAGATGATAAGATTAATTTCTCGCTAACTACTTTATCTTTAATGATTATTGTTACGTTTAAATCTTCTTGTGAATTATCAGTGTTTCTAGCTATGGATGATGGTGCACACAGGGTGACTATGCAGAACAAGTATAATTTTTCCTAAGGTCTATGACTAAATAGGATGGTAAGATTAATTCCTCACTAACTACTTTATCTTTGTGTATTTAGAGTTTTATAAACATCAATTGGTCTAGGAAATTTTAATTCAAATGTAGATGGAGATAAAAATGAAATGAAAATAGATTAATGATTAATTTCCTATACAAAAGCTATAAGATTCTTGTTCATAAAATGATATCCTATACAAACTAAACAATAGATTTTCAACTAAGCAATTTCTTTTCCACACTTCAAAACTTCAGTTCGTCTTCAATAGGGCTGCATTGCATCTGAAAAATCACATGAAAAATATCCTATACAAACTAAACAATAGATTTTCAATTAAGTAAATTTTTTCAATACTTCAAACATTCAGTTCGTCTTCATCAGGGCTGCATTTCATCTGAAAAATAATGAGAAATATAAGTATACTTTAATAAAAGATTAACACTCATTTAAAACTTAATCATGTTTTAAAAACTTAATTTAATATAAGATAATTAACTATTCTTAAACACATATATATAAGTACATTCATTTATTTAAACATACACATTGCAATAAAATAATTCATTCATACATTACATCATATAATTCACATAGCTTAATACACTTATAAATATTCATACATATTACATATGCTAACATACATCACATGCATACTAACATACATGCATGACATAACATACTCTAACATAAATGAATATGCATACATGCACACTAACATACATGCATGACATAACATACTCTAACATAAATGAATATGCATACATGCACACTAACATACATGCATGACATAACATACTCTAACATAAATGAATATGCATACATGCACACTAACATACATGCATGACATAAATCAACATGCATGCATACATAAAATACACATAACATCTAATATGCATACAAAATATCTAACATCCATTACCTTAACTAACATGCCTTATATGCACTAACATGCCTAACATTTGCTAACATGACTATCATTCAACAAGGGTACACGCACTAACACCTAACATGGGTACATGCTCGTACTAAATACATTTCTAATAAATTTCTATCAAGCTAAGGGTTGAAGAAGTTTGGCTAAAGGTAACAACAGGAAAGGATAAGTGAATGGAAAAGGAAAAGCTTAGATAATATAATGGAATCTTTGAGCAAGATAAGGCTAATGGCTCAATGGACCCTCCTTTTGGTAACCTAAAACTCATAAGAGAAGTTTAGGAAATCAAATTATATACATGTACACACTTTAGATAAATAAACACACACATACATCCTTCATACCCTCCATTTCATACCATTCATGTCATCAAAATATACTCAATACATATGCATGACATTAAAAATAATGAACCTAAGCTAAAACACTTTCACACACACACATACACATACATAAATACATATACATTCACATATATATTAAAACATAGATACAAAAAACATATACCTTCACAAATACATTTAGAGTATATATTTAATACATATATTAAACATAAAAAACATGAACATAATAAATATAAGATAAACTATTAAACTATATAATCATAAAATATTTAATATAAATATCAGCTATAAAATAAAAAAATAAAAAATAAATAAAATAAATATTTAAAATTTCTCTTACTTTCTCTCTCTCTCTCTCTCTCTCTCTCTCTCTCTCTCTCTCTCTCTCTCTCTCTCTCTCTCTCTCTCTCTCTCTCTTTTGCTGTCGGTCATTGCGCCGTCGGCTATAGGGAGGGAGGAAGGAGGGAAAATAAAAAAAGAAAACTAAAAAAAAAAAGAAAAATAAAAAAATATAACCTCTCACTCACTCTCTCTCTCTCTATCTCTCTCTCTCTCTCTCTCTCTCTCTCTCTCTCTCTCTCTCTCTCTCTCTCTCTCTCTCTCTCTGCTGCGCTGCCGGCAGAGAAAGAGAGGGAGAGGGAGAAAGAAAAGGACAACAAGGAATAAGAGGGAGTAAAGAAGGGGAAAACTGAGTATTAAAGAAAGGAAGAAAAAGGAAATGAGGAAGAGAAGAAAATGAAGAAGAGTGAAAAAACTTCGACCTCCCCAATTATCTACAACATCAGAAATCTAAAGTAAAAAAATTTTGCTTTCCATTAATTGAATGACAAAAGTAAGAGAGATGGACTTCTCTCTCCTCCTGCCAGAAGACAGTCATGGAAATGTGTGCACAAATGACTATAGTCTAGAGCAAAGGAAAAATAGAGTACCTGAAAAATCACATGAGCTTGTGAATACGTGATCCCCTCTTTATATAGATGAGTGTAGCCCACCATAGCCCTAATTTTCCCTAAGATAACTGATCCATGCAGCCTACATTTACTCCTCTTCAACTCAACATATCTCAACAAGAATTTAGGCGTGGGTTTTTCTCCTAGTTCTTTTCCCAAAAATTCACACAACTACTCAAATTAAATATTTACTTGACCATGGACTTTAGATTTAAATACAACCTTTCAATTCCTTTTTATTTATTTTTATCACTTTAGAATAAATACATACCTTTAGAATAAATTGATTTAAACTCATCAATAAATTTAATTGTTACCATAACCTTAGTGAAAATAATAACAATTAATAATTAACATATTTTTTTATTTAAAATAATTTTCTAAGGTTCCATTTATTATATTTATCCTATTTATTAACTCGTTTATAGACTAAAACCTACTTAATTAATCTCTTAACCATAGGTTTACCCTTCAACTAACTTCAAACCATGATTTTTAATCCTAATTAACCCATAAACTAATCTTCTAACCTTCTATAACCCTCTAGATTTATTAATTAACTCTGAATTAACCTTAAAATTAAGCTTAAATCCTATAAAACATGTGCAAAACCTATATTTAACCCTTAAATACCCTTGCATTTACTTTCAAAACATAGATAAATCCTTAACTTACCCTTGATTTTTCATCTATACCCTAATTATATTAGAAAACACCTTGGTAAATACTTCATATCTTTGTATTAGTCATCAAGCTTCTTGTCGTGCAAAAAAATAAAATCAAACACTAGTCAAAAATTTCATAAATTATTCAAACTTATAACAATCAATTAATCTTTTAATTTTAGTAATAATTTAAGAGTAATAAACTCTTTCCGAAATTTGCCCCCACTAAACCTACACATCGTCCTGATGGGCCAACCTGCAGATTCAAGTGGAACATATCAAATTCTTTTGAAAATAAGTTTTAAATTTTTCAAAGTTTTATTTTATCATGCATTCATACTTTATGCAATTAAAAAGATTAGTACAAATCATCTAAAAAAAACAAAGTAGATATAAGTCATATAAATATCATGTTATATTTTTGAATCCACATTTAAACAAGCATTTATAGGAATAAATCATAAGTGTCATAGTTCTTCTGTTCATGTAACTTGCTTGGAATAAGTAACTTATCCTACATAATAGCATATACCAAAACTTTTTTCATCAGTTAATAGAATTATATGCCTCCTACTTTTATTTCCTATGGTCTGACTCTCTATTCATTGCTTTTTTCATATCATTTTTCTTTTGGTTTATTACTTCATCCCAACTCAGCTTTTTATTTATTTTTCACAAATCAGCCTATACCGAAATTGGGTGTGACTCCTAGACTTGTCCACCCGGCCAAGTTTATTCCACTTGTCTGCCAACCCGGCATAGCACACGACAAAACTATATCAGCCCTACATGAAATCGATGTCAGCACGTGGCTCTGATCACCCGACCAGAGTGAGTCCACCCGCCTACCGACCCATGCAGGCGCATGACAATATAAAGGTTAGGCCTATGATGAAACTAGCGTCAGCTCATGGCCTTGATCACCCGACCAAGGTTGTTCCACCCACCTACTAGCCCAACATAGCACACCAACTACAAACACATACATATAAGCTAATTGGGTATGAAGTTTTATTTATTTTTTAATTCATTTAGAGGTCAGATCTCATAAGGAATAAATAGCAAGATACAAAAATCCCACTTACTAATGGATAAAATTTTCAGCATATACATGTATTCATAATAAGGCTACCTTTTCTTCCACAAGCTTCGAATTCCAAAATTTCTATTTAACTATCTGATTCAGTTCATATAAATACAAGTTTTCATGCTTCAATCATAAATATATCAGATATTTAACATCTTAAATTCTACTTGATTTTTTTAAATAAATTTGAACATATCCTTTTAACTCAATCAGTAATGCCATATATAAACACAAAAACTCAAAGAATCTTTAATTAAAACTTTTTCACCTGATTGTTTTTATTCATCCTTTACGTCGCCTGTCATCCATATATTTCTTCAATTTCTTGGATTTTAGACTTCATCTTCAATCTCTAGATTTTATCAAAAGTGTTCAATAAAATTCCAGTTGATAATCATAAACTTCAAACTATAAGTTAAGTAATTTTCATTACTCATTCTTTGTCATCAACTTATTATCATATCATCATCATATTTTGCCATCATAATACTGGTAAAATAAAATCATATTATTAATCACATTCATCATCATAATTTGGTATAAAAAACTCATAGTATATTTATCATGGAAAATTCTTTTAAGGAAAAAAATCATTAAAAAAACGTCAAATAGTTTCATTGAAAATAAGAATTTCATATCTTGATAAAGAAAAGTGCAAGCAATTAACACATATTCCTTTTGAAAGCAAAGACTTTTCATCAACTGTTAATCTCAGCAAGACAAGTTGATACATTTCATACATGATTATATGTACTCTCTCATAGAAACTTGTACATACGTAAATTCATGCTCTTATATATGTACATATATTCATTCAATCCTAATCATCATGATTTGCACATGCATTTGCATAAATGCAATCATGCATTCAATCAATTTATCTCATAGTTAACTCAAAAATTCATCTCATACTTTCACATATATCTATAAACTTATTTCAGAAAAGTTATTCCAAAATCATAACATTTATCCTTGCTTCTTCATTTATTCAAAACACATTAGTAGGTATTTATAATTTTAATACAAGACATCAGAAATTTCTTGCATAGATAACTCACTTTTTCTTTTAAGGATTCCTGATGATTTCTTCATATTTTGTGTAATTTGATTGATAATATTTTCAAAAACTTCTTGATCTTTTAATTCATTAAAACTTTTCTCATTATTTACATCCTCATTTATATTAGTTAATTGTTTACTTTGCTCAATTTCAGCTTGATTATTAGTTTGATTACTAGTATTAGGATTCATTTGTCCTTTCATCTTTTCAATTTTCTTATCTTCAAGTGATTGATCATTGGAATAAATTGAAATATTATGTAAATTTTTATATTTTCCTATTTTCTCATAAGTTGTTCTTTCATACTCTAATTGCTTATTATCTTGCTTATCATTTAGCTGACTATCTTGCACCATCTTTTCAACTTGTGGGTTATCTATTTTTGCCTCATTATTTATCATATCTTTAAATGATTGAATGCCAATGTCTTGAGCAATAGATTTTATATTTTTATTACGTTTTATTTTCCAATATTTTTTACCATATTTGTTTGATTTTGACCAAACTTGTTTTTGCTAGCAAAATATTTTACCATTCCACCTCTACCTTGGTTCAAGTGTAAAGGGTCTTTAGTATGACAATCACATATTTTCTTTCCTATCTGACATACTATTTGATGTTTGCATGCATGTTCGAATGCGACACAATCATCATAGGTAATGGCCAATCTGGTCACACCAAAAACATCGAACAAGGTGTTTTTTATACCTAGGTCTTTTTAGTATTGGGGAAGATCTTATCCTATGATCAAGTAAAGGGGCTTCTAATGACTCTATAGACATGCAATGAACTTGGGTCTCATATTCATTTCTATGACTGCTTGACACCTTCTCGTTCATGCGATTCTCCAAAGTATCTAATCTTTCATGTACTCGTGCTAATTCAGATCGCATCATATTCCCGAATGATGCTAACTCATTAACAACATGCCTATGCAAAGTTGTAATTGGATTAGTAAATTTCACCATTATTTGGGTTATTTTTTATGTCAAGGAATCAAATTCAGAAACAAACTGTTCATTAATGGATGCAACAATGCATGATTCAATATCATACAGGACCGACACTTTGCAAAGCAGATGTCTCGCCTGGGACCGACACAAAACTTGCCTTCTCATGGGACATGACACATCAAGCTCACTTGGCCTCAAAAAACACAATGGGAATAGCCTATCAAAAATCCCGAACATCAAAGAAACGGTTGACTATCAGGTTAACCTCAACAAGAAGTGGTGCCTGTCATGGACGCAGCTTCGGTGGGACATGAAGTTCATGGCTATCTGGCACCCCCTCATAGAAATCAAAAATTATGTCCTCTTATGGCAAATTCTTCATCATGGAATTTGGACCAACCTTAAGGCTAATAAAATTTGTGGGATTCCTCCCTGGTGCAAACGCTGCTACCGGTCTATCAAAGATGTTCCACACATCTTCTTTACTTGCCCAAATTCCAACAGACTCTGGCAGACGGTTGGAAAGAAAATTCATTAGGGAAAAAGGTGAACCCTGCATGGGCCTTTTAGCCTAAGGAGTGATTAGTGATGGACCAATCAGGAGAGGGTGGTGGCCACAGTCTAGTCCTTTAATCACATAGACTAGGCATAGGCTTCCCTTGTTTTTGAGTGGTCAAAAGGCAAGAACCCAGCCACATTTTCTGGTTTTGCTTTTGTGAGTGGTTTTTAGAAATAAGGAACCAATTATAGCCCTTGGATTTCAATGATCTTCAATGGTTGAGATGTAGTCCCTCATAAAAAATACGCCATCTCATATTGGCCCTTAGATATAAGCTCCATCGGACGGTTCTGTTTGAAATGAGACTAACATGAGTGCCTAAAATCTCCTCCATTGGATCTCCATTTCATCGAATGGCAGAGGATGTATTTAGATGACCAAAAGGCACCTTTCGATAGGCACCGTTGGATCCAATCTTCATCGTGTGGATACGGATGAGAGGGAATATTTGATCAGCTTGACAAGCAGCCATCCGTTTGATGGAGGCCAAATCCTATGGTTTGGATTGATTGCAGTATGTGGCTCAGCCCCAATCGCGGAACGGCGTCCGATTAGTCCCAATCCAAGGGCCAAAATTTCTGTAGAGAGAGTGAAAAAAAACTTTCGTCAGACTGTGCTCGATTTCACGCATTTAATACTCTCTCTCTCTAGTTGTATATTGCTTTTAATTTCATCAATTTGATTTAAGAATCCAAAGGCCAAGAAACTCCCATTTTTAAAACTCACATAAAAAATTCCATCATAAATTTTCTTTATTGACGAAAAGCACTAGCTTTTCTCGAAGTCCCTACAAACCTCTTGATTAAGCTTTTTAATCCCTAAAAATTAGGGATCCTTACAAGGCCCATGCAGGGTTCACCTTTTTTCCTAATGTAGACTTGAGAAACACCTCAATTGGCAACAAGCCTTGCTGGGAGAAGCGATCGGCTGCTCGGCGACTCTCTGGAATGCCATCAGAGGGGAGGTCCTATGGAAAATCTGGTGGGAAAGATGTGCTTTCAACTTTGGTGACTCCCCTGTTGGGGGAGAGTCGAGTAAAAAGAAGAAAAGAAGAAGGCAACGGAGAGTCGAGTAAAAAGAAGAAAAGAAGAAGGCAACGGAGAGTCGAGTAAAAAGAAGAAAAGAAGAAGGCAACGAAAAAAGAAGCTTCACTAAATAGAAATATCCGAAGACACATCTCTGTAGGAAGCCCTGCAGGGGCACACACACCAAGGAAAGGACGTAACCCACATGGGTGCTTCAACCTCTTGATCTCTAGAAGGTCCAGATCAAAGACTGAAGCACCACATCCTCAGACCTTCCACTGGTGGCGTGCGTGGCAACCAGAATTACCATGGAAACCCAGAATTAATGAACCTATAGGTGAATTAGACTGCGAAATATCAGGTAGTCAGTCAAACTCCAGGGGTTGCGGGCGAGCAAAAGAGAAGAATGTAAAACAAGGATTAAGAAGAGGCCGTCAAAACTGAACACCTGTTTTATAAACAGGTAACAATGAGCAAAGGTCGCGTGCAGAGAAAGGAAGTGAATAACACAGCAAGGTCCGATGTGTGCAACCAAGAGAAATCAGAGCGCCTCTAAAACATAATGCAAGATCAAGAATCAGGTAAAAATGAGCAAGGTTGCGTGCAGACAACAAACCGAGGACAAGAAGCAAAGCCTGTCAAGGGACGACAAAGACGAAGAGGGGGAGAGTGTTGCAGAGCTAAAAGAAGCACAAAGCAGAGAAAAAGACGGGCCCCAAAATTTTTCCAATTTGGACATCATATTTTTGTATCATAATCATTCTTGTAATATATTTTCCGTTGTAAAGGCACTAGAGGAGTCCTCTAGATGCATCCCCGCCAAAGATTAGAGATTTACCCTTGAAAAATAGTAGGAAATTAGTCTCTTAGTGAATAAAGTGCCGGTCTCTTGTGTGAAAGGACCATTTTTAGGGCACTAGTATATAAGTCAAATGTGACTCTTTGTAAAGAACTTTTTGCCATTGTGAGAATAAAGAGCACAGAAATTCGAATTTGTGTCTTCTTCACTCTGGATCTTCTTCTTTGTGAGCTTGTATGCATGTGTATTGCTTGGAAAGAGTGCGTGTGAGTGTTGTCTATCCATGAAAGTGTTTATTTGCTGTAGGTAAGGTGTGTGCGACGTGTAGGAAGTGCTGAAGTGTAGGAAAGTATTCCCGCGACTCAGTATTTTGCTCATAACTTGAAGTAAGAGCGTCAGAATTGAGTGAAACCACTGCCATTGGATGCGTCTTCTCGAGAGCTTCGAAACGCATATGCTATTCGCTATATTTGGAGCTCTAAGCTGGGAGAAAAGTCCAAAATACTGACGGCTGCTGCACCAAGTATCGTTTCGCCTTGACCAACAGTTGGAGCTTGTTTGGATAAGTCTTTGCCTTATTTACACTCTTTGAGTAGTTCATTTGCATTGATCATTACATGATTGCATGTCCTCATACACTCGGCTAGGTTTGTATACTCTTTGGATTGATAATTAAAAGCGTGTATCCCCACTATATGCACTTGAGAGGGGATTGAGGTATAGTCTCTTTCTCCGCAAGTCCCTAAGTTGGTACTTAGGTCAACACACTTTTTGGCGCCGTTGCCGGGGAGTGACGAATCAAACCGAGGCATTCGTGTGATGGTAAGTAGCTTTTTTGCATTGAAGTAAGTGGAGGAGTGGAAATTTTCTCTTCTTTGGTAAGTCATTTTCAGCCGCACTTGCTACTTCTCATTCTTGGAGTGTGTGTAGTGAGTTGTTAGTTTAGGGAAGTGAGTAGAAGGAGTAGAGTAGGAGTAGTTAGAGAGTAGACCAAGCCATTAGGGTAGAGTTTAGTCTTTGTTCAGTAAAGTTTTCTTTTTGAAAGCAAGAAAATCCCAAGTATAAAAGCCAAAAAAAAAAAATCACTTTGCAAGTTACTTGTGTTTCTGAGCAAGTATCGTGGAGAACCACTGTCGAGTATCGTGAGAGCTGTGGCAGAGATCGCGGACGAGGAACTGAGCAATCTGGGGTTGCACAGAGCAAGGGGGAGTGAGAAAGAAGTGGGATCAACTATCAAGGTGAGCAGAACCCATCTTACTTTTGATTTCTCAGTAAATCTAGACTGCAGAGAAAGACGATCTGCGTCAGGTATCGTTTGAGACTTTCAGAGGGTAAAAAGGAGTGAGTTGAGTGGTACAGAGAGTGAGGAGAGAGGAGAGGGACTAGTAAAACAAGTGCACTAAACCAAAACTTAAAAAATCTTTCCCAAAATTTTTCCAAGGGTCAAGTATCGTTTTACTCCCGCGGTCGAGTATCGCGATACATAGCAAGTATCGTTTTGCTCCTGTGGTTGAGTATCGCGATACTTCCCTCCGATCGTGTATCGTTTCATACCGATCGCGATACTTGGTCAGAGATCGTTTTGACTGGCGATCGTTGATCGTGTATCGTTTCATACCGATCGCGATACTTCAGAAGTATCGAGTATCGTGTATCGTTTCCGCCAAAGATCGGTATCGTTTGGCCCAGAGATCGGTATCGTTTGGCCCAGAGATCGTTTAGATCAAAGATCGCAATACTGGTCAAAGGTCGTGTATCGTTTGGTTTAGCGATCGCGATACCTAACAAGTATCGTGTATCGTTTGGCCAGCGATCGTCTGCGAGAGATCGTTTTGTGAGGTATCATTTTGCGAGAGATCATGTATCGTTTGGTGGAAGTATCGTGTATCGTCTGTGTTCAAGTATCGAATATCGTTTGGGATCAAATATCGTGTATCGTTTTATCCCGAGTATCAAGTATCGTTTTGTTCAGGTATCGTGTATCGTCTGGTCTTTAGAGATCGCGATACTTAACAAGTATCGGGTATCGTTTCAGCCAGAGATCGTGTATCGTGGAATTTGGAGGTTAAGTATCGTGACTTGAAAAGTTATTTTCAGTCAATTTTTAGCCAACATTCTTCCTAGAATTTTGACCTTTATTGAAGAATCCCAGAGGCAAAAGGTTAGCAAAGACCGATCCGAGTTTTGAAGTGGATGAACCTGAGATCCGGAAGAACTCTAGGAATCCGAAGAAGTGTAATCTCTTCTGTAGGTAGTATAGCAGAACCAAGTAACTGTTCACATTATTCTGAGACCTCTAATGAGTCAAAGGAAGAAATTCCCATGGCTTCAGAGGATATGCAGAACACAGTGCCCATGATTGGCGTGATGTCGATCATTGAAGGAGAGTACAGGACCTCCTTGGAGTATGTGAACACCAACCAAAATGAGATCCCTATTTATTTGGATGGGCTAAACAGATCAGTGGCCAGGTTAAAGAAAGCGTCAGAGGCTTACATAGTGCCTAGACCAGCAGTCAAGTACATAGGAGGATTTTACATGGACAAAAGAGATATCCAATATGTTGTCACAGAACACCCAGAAAGCATTAATGAAATTGGTGAAGAAAATAATGCTTCAAACTTAAATGGAGGAGAGAATGAAGAGCAAGTAAATACACCTAAAGGGAGATCTACGGTTGCTAGGATTTGGAGAGGAGATCTGATTCCCCAAGATGACACCTTACTGGATGTATATTTGATCAATGGGATGGAGCATCTTCTTAGAGCACATTCCTCAATTTGGGAAGCTGCTCCTAATCCAGTCACCATCTATGAGTTACAGGATCCTGATTTCTCCACCATCATCACATATCTGGATAAGAATCAGAGAAGATATTGGCCCTTAACAGAAGCGGAAAGAGCTGAGTTGAAATATCAGAATATCCCAGTGTTTCCCCCTAGGAACCAAGCCACTACTTCAGGAAATCCACTTGGAACATCCCATAATGATTCATACCAACAGTCGGGCCAAACACAACAAACACAGCGAACTCAAATCCCAGTCAGACCACCTGTGCAGTTCACAATGCCTGCAAATAACCCTAATTACCGACCTCAACCAACTACTGACCCAAGACATGGAACTCATGCTCCAGTCAGACCGCCGGTAGTAAGAGGACCAGGCATACCAATAGGAAGACCAATTTTCCCAGTAATGCCTAGACCACCCGAAGCAGGGAGAAGATTAAGGCCAATCCAAGTTGCCAAATGCATGAGAAACCACTATGATGGCTCTAGTGAACCTTACAATCATATAGCGGAATTTAAACAAGTAATCAGAGCCGAACAGGTAGAAGACTTTTTGATTCAATATGAGTCCTTTGGCCTTACTTTGTCAGATACGGCGTTAGCATGGTTTCAACCATTGGACCCTAATACTTTTCAAAACATGGAGCAAGTATACCAAGAAATGATTGAGGAATTCACTAAGTCAGGAATTAAAAATAATTCTTCATCATTGATCCATAGTTTCAAGCAAGTCCCTACCGAATCAGTGAGATTAGCTGCAAGAAGATTCAAACAGTATGTAGACAGATGCCCAATAGAAGAGAGACCTACCCAAAATAAGATGGTATCATTATTTTTGGAAGGACTGTTGAACGGATCTTTGAGATCATTGGTGTATGTAAGAGAGTTCAGACTTTGCAAGAATGCATGAAGGAATGCATAGATCTAGAAGACAACCTAGCAGAGGACCTGAAAATACCTCAAGGTAGCTTGAAGAGTGAAGATTCGGCCAGTAGCACATCAATCCCTAAAAACAATGTAGAGAAAATAGCCGATTTGGTAAGGAAGAAGTTGAACGTTCAAGGACAGAGGAACTACCCCAATAACCCTATGAGAGTACCCATGCTCAGAAGATGTATGCAGTGTGGAGGAGATCATCCTTCTCACTTGTGTACTAGGGGAGTAGTCCCACCACCTGCTTATGTTTATAATAGACCCCCTGTCCCAGGACCTCTACAATATTGCAGTGTAGAACAAAAATATACAAATTACAATACAGAGAATTGCCCTTACAATAGGCAAGCGAGACCAGCACAGCCATACATGAGACCTTATGGATACCCTCAGAGAGATCAGGGAGGTGAAGCTTTTAGATATCCCACTTATCAGCCGCAAGCACCAGTGCCACGACCATATGCGTATCAGGGATACACCCAACCACAACCTGTACTAGGACAACAACCGCCCCATCCTCAGAACGTTGTCCCAGTCAAGATTGCTCAACCTGAAGAAAACCTAGAGAGAGCAATAGTCCCAGCCACACCATTGGTTGGTAGTGAACCATATGACTCATCTTACGACCATAGTCAAGGAGCATATCCCACTTATGAAAGCTCAATGATGGAGTATGGACAACTGTATGAACCATATGCCTATGGCAGGGAAGCATCAGATAGTTCATACGGATATGAGCAGGACTATGTGTCATTAATGTACACAACTCCAAGAGCAACCATACCACCCCGACCCATAAACAGACCGCCTGTACCCAGAGGACCATGTTATAGATGTGGAGGTGATCTTTACATCAGAGAATGCACATTGCCAAATCCACCACCACCACAACGAGTCTGGGAAGGCTACTGTAGTGATTGTGGTAAGGAACACCTTTTCAGAGACTGCCCCAAGAATCCCAACAAGGTCACATCTAACGTGCAAATCAACGTAATAGAAGTAATTGAATCATCAGGGAGTGATAAAGAGTACACTGTACCATTGAAAGCAATAACAAGAGCCAAAGCCAGAGAGACCCCAAATAAAACGGAAGAGGACAACCAAAATAACAGGGAGGTGAACACACCCATCCCTCAAAGAGTTGAAGACTCAGAAGAGCCGGAGAAAAGTATTGCAAGTAAAAGGTCCCAGAGATGGAAGCACCGAAGAGATAGGATAAAAGAAAAGAAGCTATTACAAAAAAAGGAAAAGGAGGAAAACGAACAAAAACCAAAAGAAGAACCGAAGAGGGAAGAAGGAAACAAAAATGAGCAGTACAGAAAAGAGGAGGTAGGATCAGTGTTAGCAGACGCTATGCCTGAAGAATTAGCCATGTGGATTCAGGCATACAAGGCACGAATAAGAGCAGGACCTACCATAGAACAACATGAGAGGGAATATCCGAGAGGCGACTTAAAAAAAGAAAGACTGGAGATCTGCAAGAAATTGATAGAAGTTGCACAACAGACCTTAGAAAAACCTGCATCGCCTTTACCCAATACCCGAATTTCTGATGGAAAATTCCAAGAGTGTGTAAACACTCATGAAAAGCCTGAAGTGAGTAGAACACAGAATGACGAATGTGGTATTGAGAGAAGGGAAGGATCCATAGTTCCCGAGGTAGAAGGAGAATGGACTAAAGATCTATGGGCACGAGTTCAAGAGGACAAATGGAAGAAAGCGAAAGGAATTGAACCACCCTTTGAAGAACTAGAAGCAGAAAACGAAATAGAGGGTTCAATACCTGAACTAAATTCAGAAGGAATTTTTCCGATGGATGCAAGTGACCAAGGAGAGGAGGATGTAAAGGAACTGCCCAATTACACCGGGGAGTACGAACACAGTTCAGAATTGTATTGTATTCCCTCAATAAGGAAACGAGAAACGAACCCGTCAGTCCAAACATCTGAGATCATACAACGCCTTAGAGAGGTAAAAATCCCTTGTACCCTAACATTCGAAGAACTGTTGAAGGTAAAACCACATTTGAAGGAGAAATTATTCAATCAATGGGAAGTCAAGGAGGAAAAGAAAGAGATAGCGGACGAAGTAAACACGGTGAGAATTCTAGTGGATAAGGTAGGAGACTTTAGTGAGGGAGATGAAGGAAATACCTGCCTTCCAATTACTTATAGGGGTTACACTACCAAAGCCATCTTAGATTCGGGAGCTGGTGTTGGTATTGCTACCAAAGAAATTTGGGAGAAATGGGGAAAACCAGCGTTAAGACCAACACGCATGAAAATACAAATGGCAGACGGACATACAGAAAGACCCTTAGGATTGTTGGAACGAGTAGTTTTCACTACGTGTGGAGTGGAATTCGAACACACTCTAGCAATATGTCACTTCGAAAGGCCAAGCAATTATGAAATGATCCTGGGAAGGCCTTTCATGAGACAGTTAAAGGTCGTGCAAGATTGGGGAAAAGATGTTGTATACCTACAACACGCAAGAACCACCACTAGAATAAACCTACATACGTACACTTATCAAGATGTTCCACCTCTACAATGGAATCAAATTCATAAGGAGGAAGACGATCAATCAATTCATAGTGTAGGTTCTAGTGATCAATCTTGGATGAACGAGGACACTCATCTATGGATATGCCAAGCTGCAAAGAAGGAAGAGGAGAGAAGAAAAGGATGGCAGCAGAAACAAGGAGTAGCGAGGTCTGTACAAGATCCAGCTTACATGCCACAAGTATTTCCGGATGAAGAATTTGAACCACACGGTTGGATGGAAATTTTAGCGACCCTCGATGTCTGTGTAAACGAAGAAGTAGTGACCATGAACGAATGTATCGATGAGGAGGGTTATGATGTGAGCCTGTATGTGGTAGTCCTTCAGGAGGCGGAAGAAGGAGAAGTGATCGAGAAAGACTGGAAGGAGGACTACGAGGGCATTGAAATGGAGCCCGAACCAATGGATCTAGGGAATAGTACCACCAACATAAATATCACAGCCAATGGAAAACACAAAGAACTCACACAGAAGGGGGAATTAGAATTTGAAAGAGAATCAGAAGATGAAGAAAATAAACTCCAAGACCAATTTGAGGTACCAGCTCACTTTAAAAAATATGAAGTGGAGGAGAGAAAAATCGCTATTCAAATGCCGAAAAGAGAAGCACAGCCTGGAATAGCATATGATAATAAGGAACAAACCAAGAAGATAGTAGTAACTGTAGAAGAAGGAGAAGAACGATGTACCTTCATAGGACAGGATGTCTCATTAGAGGAAGAACAAGAGCTAATTCGTCTCATAAGAGAATATCGGGATGTCTTTGCTTGGACCCATAAGGACTTGAAAGGAGTCGACCCTTCTATATGTGCGCATAGAATTCCCATGACATCCGAAGCAAAACCTTCTAAACAAAGACCATATACTTACAATGATGTGTATTCAGCAAAAATAAAGGAAGAAATAGACAAATTACTAGATGTTGGATTTATATACGAAATTGAGCACACGGAATGGGTGTCACCTTTGGTGGTAGTACCGAAAAAGAATGGAAAGTTAAGAGTGTGCATCAATTTGAAGAAAGTAAATGCCGCGACAATAAGGGATAGTTATCCTTTACCAATCACAGATCATCTCTTGGAAAGGGTAGCAGGGAAGGAAGTTTATAGCTTTCTGGATGGCTTTTCAGGGTATAATCAGGTAGCTATTGCTCCTGAGGACCAACATAAAACAGCGTTCGCAACTGAATGGGGAGTATACGCCTTTAGAGTCATGCCTTTTGGTTTAACTAATGCCCCAACTACCTTCCAAAGATTGATGTGCCATGTATTCAAAGAATTCCTAAGAAAAAGTATGGAGGTCTACGTGGATGATCTTTGTACTTATTCAGCTATACGATCAGAACATATCCCCGAACTAGAAAAGATCTTTGTTAAATGTCGACAATATCGAGTAGGCCTTAACCCAGAAAAATGTGTCTTC
The DNA here is from genome assembly GCA_020310875.1 of Ceratopteris richardii. Taxonomy (NCBI): domain Eukaryota; kingdom Viridiplantae; phylum Streptophyta; class Polypodiopsida; order Polypodiales; family Pteridaceae; genus Ceratopteris; species Ceratopteris richardii. The sequence goes on from CM035410.1 coordinate 178,250,025, forward strand.
ATGGTTAGAGAAGGGAAAATATTAGGACATATTGTCTCTAAAAACGGAATTTCAACTGATGAAGACAAAATTAAAGTAATTCTAGATTTACCAAGACCTAAGACGGCTAAGGAAGTTCAAGCATTTATGGGACATTGTGGATACTATCAAAGATTTATACATATGTACGCCATAATTGCTAGACCTCTTTATGCATTATTGACACAATTTAATTGGACCGAAGAATGTGAAAAAGCCTTCAACGAGTTAAAGAATCGATTGAGTTCAGCACCAATCCTTCAAGTACCTAACTGGAATAAGCCGTTTCACATCCATGTGGATGCTTCCAAGTTTGCCATTGGTTGCATCTTAGCTCAACCTGCCGATACAGGAAAACTAGACCACCCTATAGCCTATGCTAGTAGACAATTAAATCAAGCAGAACGCAATTATACTACCACGGAGAGAGAAGGCCTAGGGATGGTGTACGCAGTCAAAAAGTTCAGACATTACTTGTTGGCAAACAAATTCAAATTCTTCATTGATCATCAAGCCCTATTGTACCTAGTCAACAAGCCTTGTAATACAGGACGACTAGTACGATGGTTTTTATTGCTAATGGAATTTGATTTTGAGGTAGTAGTCAAGAAAGGAAATACCCACATAAGAGCAGACCACTTATCAAGAATGACCCATGGAGAACCACCCATAGGAGTACCAGATGATCTGCCAGATACGTACCTTTTTAACCTGGAAGTATGTCCTCAATGGGCAGAAAAGTTGATCCCTATACTTACTCATGGACCTAAAGATGGGATCACGCCAAACCAAACCCAAGACCTCTGGAAGACTAAAAACCTTCACATCATTGCGGGAAGTTTGTATCACCAGGATTCAAGTGGATTATTAATGAGATGCGTGGAAGAAGAGGAACAAGAAATGTGGCTTCAGAAAGCACATGTAAACCAATGGAAAACTCATTTGAATGCAAATGGAACGTGGCAAACACTCAAGAGATTTGGCATATATTGGCCAACCATGCAAAGAGATGCACATAACTATGTATCAACCTGTCAAACCTGTCAAGAACAAATTCCAGATGAGAACTCTACCTTATGCTATTCTACAATAGCACCAAGATGGAGCATGCCACTGGTAAAGTTCTTGAAAGCTCAAGAATATCCCGAAGGAGCTACTTCAGCAAGGAAACGTGCACTTGCAGAACAAAGCAAGGATTATGCCATTATAGGAAAACAACTTTTTAAACGAGGGAAAGATAACCAATTACGAATGTGCATTCACGAAGACGAATATCTTTCTGTTTTAGAGATGGCTCATACAGGAGCTGCAGGAGGACACTTCTCTGCAGATAAAACAGCAAAAATGATCCTCTTTGCTGGAATGTGGTGGCCAACTCTACACCAAGATGCCATGACATATGTGCAACGGTGTGATACTTGTCAACGAACGAAATATCCAATTAGAAGAGATGAGATGCCACTGAGACCCATGATGAGTGCCAGAGCTTTCACGAAATGGGGAATAGACTTCATAGGACCTATTAGCCCACCAGCGAAAGGATCCCATGCCGAATATATAATTGTAGCAACAGATTATCTGACCAAATGGGTTGAAGCCAAAGCAACCAAGAAAAATGACGCAAGAACCACGGCCAAGTTTCTCTTTGAAAACATTTTCACTAGATTTGGACTACCAATAAAAATTGTGAGTGATAGAGGTACGCACTTTGTGAATGAAGTTATACAAGTTTTATTGAATGAATTCTTGGTGATTCATAAGAAATCAGCTCCTTATCACCCACAAGCCAATGGACAAGCCGAAAGTTCGAATAAAATCTTGTGTACAGTTCTCACCAAAATTGTTAACATTGGTAGATCAGATTGGGATAAGCAGTTACATCATGCTTTATGGGCATTTCGAGTAGCCTATAAAACCGCTATAGGCACTACTCCTTTTAACTTAGTGTATGGACAAAATGCTATTTTGCCAATTGATTTCTTAATTCCCACTCTGAGAGTAGCAACTACTTATGAGTGGACGGGCCATGAACTATCAGCTCAATTGGATCAAATAGAAAAGCTTCACGAAACTAGGTTACAAGCAGTAGCAGGTATTTATGCTGCTAAACGACGACAGAAAGCCTACTTTGATGCGCACATTAAGGATAAAAATTTGAAGGAAGGAGATTTAGTTTTGGTATACACCTTGAAACAACACGCTAAGAAGTTGCAGAAGAGAGGATATGGTCCATTAATCATTAATCGTATATCTACAAGTGGAGCCATCAGCTTAGCAACCTTAGATGGAGATGTAATACCAAACTACATCAGTGGATGTAGAGTAAAAAAATATCTAGAACCATTGACCGAAGAAACAATGTCTCGATTAATCAAAGGCAAGAATAGACGCATAGAGGAGGAAAGGATACGAGAAGAAGCGAGACAGGAAGCATTGGAAAGAATAAAGAAACGGAAGGAGTGGATGAGAGAGCGAGATGAGAGATATCAACTAGGAGAAGAACTCATCCCAATGGCTAATTTTAGAGCCACTCAAAACCTAGGATCTCAGAGAACACAACCATATTTAAATTTGGGAGCAGGTAAAACGGAGTACCACTTTGGTGGATGCTCTCATTGACACAGGAGCTGCTGTAAGCTGTATCAAGCTTTCTTTGACCCAAAAACTCAAGGAAGAAGTACGCCCATCGATGGCCCAGTTGATAGGAATAGGAGGAACAATTACTCAATGCATAGGTGAGATCACCTTACCTCTGCATCTTGGCAACAACACTATGGAACAAAAGCTATTAGTGTGTAATGATCAGGATTTACTTGAAGAGGTAGTGTTAGGTCAAGACTGGATTTACGAATATGAGGTGACAATTCAATTGGCTTTAGGATACATCTCAGCCAGGATAGGACATCGTGAAGTATTCAGTCTGCTAGACGAACGACCAATTAAATCTGTGAGCATGGAGCAAAAAGTTCATTCTAAAGAACAAAGTCATGAATGTATGATCCCTAGCACTATAGAAACACCTTCGTCAAGTACTATATGTGCGGACACATTGAATTCTAATTGCATACCATCTTCTAGTCTAGCAAGTCACGAGAGTGTCAATCTATCCGAAACCAACCTCAGTAAAGCACTATGCCAAAGAGAGACTAATCCTCTGAGTAATTCAAAATCGGTACCTATTAAAATATACCCTATTCCATACTCTAACCAAGCGTGGATAAAGAAAGATCAAGTGGAGGAATATCTTCGACGACAGAAGCACAACCGACATCAGAACAAACTATCAAAGAAGAAACCAACTCAGTCGGAACAACGAAGTCATCGACGAACTGCTACAATATGGATTCCAAAGAAAGTAGTAGCCGCTCAACCTGATCGATCACAAATTTGGATTCCTAAGTCATGCGCTCCAAAGGAACTAAGTCGAAATGATGATCCTCGGCACAAGAAGAACCAATATGGTCCGCAGGCAAAACAGCCACAAAAAGGGAGTTACTAGAGAAAGAAGGAGTCTATGATGGCAACCCGAGCCATTCCGAGATTTACAAATCAGATAAAGCAGACATACAGCAAGAAAAGAGCCACATTCATCGGAATTAGGCAACGTACGACAAAGCCCAGCAGAATGAAGCAGATTTGGTTGCCGAAAGACAAGACAGAATGCATACATCAATCAACTACTTCCAGATGCACACATAAGGAGTTATCAATACCCAAAGTATGCATGATAGGGCCACATTACAAGGCCAAGCATTCGGCACATCCTTCTTCTATTTCAAGATAGTTAAGCACATTTTCCTCATTGGGAAATAGGAGAGCACTTGTACATACAGGAAATTACTCCAAAAAATAATAATAATCGCTTTGGCTATAAACTAACTTTTCTGTTTTCCTTTTCAGATGAAAATATAAAAATACCTAAAAATGTGAAAAATCCAGGTATTACCTTTCTCACACCCACGGGAAAGGGACGACACCATTCACTCGGAGCAATATCAAGCTTATGACGAACAAATAAAGGAGGATTTCTGATAATATATGGCAACTAATTCATACTCTATATTGAGTGCAGATGGCGTCTACTGATTCAGAATCTACGCAACAGGAAGAGGTGCAACTTCTTCCATTGGAATCAATAACAAGAGCAAGAGGCCATTGGTTTCGTGATGACCAACCAGTCTCGGAACTCATTTTCATGGCAACTATCAAGATTATGGATACAGATCACTATTTTCCAATCATGTCACAGGACTTCAAAACAATAATGCAGGGATTGCCTCATATTGAAGATGTATGGACACAGGCAGGCATAGAGGCATTTCTCAAATTGCCAATCTATGTTCCAGATTTTCAGAGATGTGCACAAGTAATGAATACCATGCAACCTGCAGCTACAAAGATATCAGTTCCAGAAGCACGAGTATTGGATAAAGTCGGGATTTGGAAGACCATTCAATTCACACATGAGTTGATCAATAAAGCTTTTGGATGGAATCAAGCAGGAATTACTAGTGTCAAAGAGGAATGTCATGACCCGAAGAAGAGGTCCTTCCTGGAGATTAACAGAATAGACATTGAAGATGTTGTCCGTTTGGTGCATCAACATTTCTGCTTCCCCAGTATGCACAGATACACGGCTCCACAAAAGATTGTAGTACAACTATTATCACATGCCATGCGACAAATAGGAAACAAAATTAATTTAACAGGGTATGTCCAAGAAAGGCTATTTGAAGCCCAGAAGAAATGGGGCCAGAAGAAGTTTTTGAATGGCAGTTCTGCATTAACATTATTGATATATGAAGCACTCGAGATGAAAAATTGCTTACGGGAGATGCCGACCTCAGAAGGGCTAGCCAAATACGCAAAATCCGCTACAGTCCCTAAGAAAAAGAAAGCAGTAGTTTTGGTTGAAGAAGCTGGAACCAGCACACAAAAACCCATGAGGGGTACACAGCGTTTACGGGAGGAGGAAGCCCAAGTTACACCACAATCAAAGAGAACTCATCTCTTACCGAAGATCACGACGGCCCAAATGCCTATTACAAAGAGAGATCTTTCCGCGGCCCTCGAAGAAACACATCAGTACATGAAAGGGCAGGTGAACTTAAACATTCAAGGTCATCATTATAGACAGACAAGTCAAGAGAAACAACAACGGAGTCCAGAGAAGACACCAAAACAAGCTGGAAGATACAAAGAACTAGGGATAGATGATTCCAGTACCAATACGGATTCCAGCTCTGAAAAAGACAACTTGGATACTGATATAAGGACAGAAACTCAAGAAGGAGAATGGAATGAGATCGATCAATTGGAAGTGACGCCGGGAAATCATGAAGAAAAGGAAGAGAATGAAGAAGATCCCATTGAACCGGAGCATGTCATTCAATATACTACAAAGATAAGCATCAAGGAAGCTCCAACCAACGTTACACAAGTCAAACCACCTATCAAAGAGGAAGTACAAACTCCAGGGAATGTGGATTCGAAGGAGCTACATACTAAAGAACCAATTGTAATTGAGGTACCTGATGATACACCTCAAGGAAACAAAGAAGACATGGTGGCCGAACCAAGAATTCAACTTCAGATTAGGCAGCCCCATGACACTACATTACATATCGCACAGGGCAAAGATGTCACAACCGGCGACGAACCAAGCATTCCAAAAACATGGCTGAATGTGGATGTCACTCAGCTGAAGCCGGTAGTCAAGCAAATGATTCAGACAGTGATGGATACCCAACAACAGATGATGGAGACAGATGCAGATTATGATAGGGCCATGCAAGAAAAAAGTCAATTCCAGATAATGAGCGAACAACTGTCATCACAACTCATCCAGGCACAAAAAGAGATAAAGGTCAAAAGCAATGAGTTGCTCGAAACAAAAACACAATACGAATCATTAATTACTCAGCATCACCAACTCCAAGCACAGCTCGCAATTTTATAGAGATTATATGATGCAAGCAAGGCGGACAAAGAAAGAATGAGAGCTAGAAGTACGTTGCTCGAGACACAGCTAAAAGTATATATGGAAGAAAATGACACATTGAGAAGCAGGAATAAGGAATTAATGAAATCACTATTATATGATCAACCAATCGAGCAACAGGAATCCTCAGAAATCAAAGAAAAAGAATTAAGAGAGCAGATAGCACAACATGCAGAATTGCTGCGACAAGAGCAAGAAGTAAGAGAAGAATCAGAACGGAAGTACACTCAGGAAATATGTGAACTAAAAAAGCAGTTAAATATAGCACATGGAAAACTGGCCACCAGCTACAGTGAAAACATGGATAATGTGGCTGAAATCGGAAATGAATTACTTGCAGCAAAAGAAGCACTCAACACAGCCATGCAAGAACTAAAAGATAAAGATGAATGCATAGCACAATTAAAGACTCAGATAAAAGAGAAAGAACCGATCGGGACACCAGTAGTGCCGGCTAAGGAAAATCCTACTGACGAGGTAGAGGTAAGTCCTCTATCTCACCCGATCTATAATTCTCCACTACATGAGCAGTTGGCCGACATACATGACGAACATCCAATGCCCTACACTGCAGAAATAAGTCAGAAGGAACGGGCACTAGTGGTGTCCCGGTTAACGGAAAATTTTGAAAATGAAGTAGTCAAAGCGATGAAAGAGGCCAAGATAAAAGGTAAAGACCTGGAAAAAATTATGAAGCCGTTCAATATTCCATACGGACTCTTGAAAGAGAAAACCAGACGTTATATAACGAAGATTACACAGAAGAGTCCAGATGAGCAGCTGCATTTCAAACACGACACGTTCGCATACACTCAAGCAGAGTTTGAAGCTGCACAACCCGTGTGGCGACGGAAATTTTTGGAGAAGCATCCCACACTACGGGTGCATTGGCAAGCAGCGCCATATGCATTCCAGGTAAACCCTTCATTTTGTCCACTACCACGCAGAAGGGATAACAGGGAATTTTTAGATTTGCAACGAAGCGGCACTATAAATAAGCAGTGGCTCAATTATCCTATGCTTCCGAGCCCGCCACATAACTACTTGCCAACAGAGGATTATATGGTCAAAACCATCGAATATTGGCTATAGAATTATGCGACAGTGCCCGATTTAACTGTAAAAATGACCAATAAAATACTTAGCATGATCCTTACAGTCTTGAAAGTATTCAAGCATGCGGCCTACACCTTTTTGAACTTCATAGGTATTAATCAAGGCACGGACATCCTCATTTTTTATCTATCCGTTATGCCTAGCAGACCAACAATAATGGCGTATTATTCCAGATTAATGTTCTTGCCAAGTGTATATATGCAGACTTTTGAAGAAGCTTTCTTTACAGGATCTTTTGAGATGGATTCAGAATTTTTTTTGAAAATGTCATCCAATTTAAATGCCAGATTAGTGGCATATGAACTTAGCTTCTTCGCAGATCACAGACAGCCACCCAACGACGGTGTGAAGGCAGAACAATGGAAACAACTCATGATACGTGAAGCAAATCTGCTAAATGATACAGAGCAAAGAGTATATCAAACATATGCCCGTCGCTTATCAAAGCCTGTCGGGGACGACAGAGTCCAGGAGGGGGGCAGTGTTGGGGGAGAGTCGAGTAAAAAGAAGAAAAGAAGAAGGCAACGGAGAGTCGAGTAAAAAGAAGAAAAGAAGAAGGCAACGAAAAAAGCAGCTTCACTAAATAGAAATATCCGAAGACACATCTCTGCAGGAAGCCCCGCAGGGGCACACACACCAAGGAAAGGACGTAACCCACATGGGTGCTTCAACCTCTTGATCTCTGGAAGGTCCAGATCGAAGACTGAAGCACCACATCCTCAGACCTTCCACTGGTGGCGTGCGTGGCAACCAGAATTACCATGGCAACCCAGAATTAATGAACCTATAGGTGAATTAGGCTGCGAAATATCAGGTAGTCAGTCAAACTCCAGGGGTTGCGGGCGAGCAAAAGAGAAGAATGTAAAACAAGGATTAAGAAGAGGCCGTCAAAACTGAACACATGTTTTATAAACAGGTAACAATGAGCAAAGGTTGCGTGCAGAGAAAGGAAGTGAATAACACAGCAAGGTCCGATGTGTGCAACCAGGAGAAATCAGAGCGCCTCTAAAACGTAATGCAAGATCAAGAATCAGGTAAAAATGAGCAAGGTTGCGTGCAGACAACAAACCGAGGACAAGAAGCAAAGCATGTCAAGGGACGACAGAGACGAAGAGGGGGAGAGTGTTGCAGAGCTAAAAGAAGCACAAAGCAGAGAAAAAGACGGGCCCCAAAATTTTTCCGATTTGGACATCATATTTTTGTATCATAATCATTCTTGTAATATATTTTCCGTTGTAAAGGCACTAGAGGAGTCCTCTAGATGCATCCCCGCCGAAGATTAGAGATTTACCCTTGTAAAATAGTAGGAAATTAGTCTCTTAGTGAATAAAGTGCCGGTCTCTTGTGTGAAAGGACCATTTTAGGGCACTAGTATATAAGTCAAATGTGACTCTTTGTAAAGAACTTTTTGCCATTGTGAGAATAGAGAGCACAGAAATTCGAATTTGTGTCTTCTTCACTCTGTATCTTCTTCTTTGTGAGCTTGTATGCATGTGTATTGCTTGGAAAGAGTGCGTGTGAGTGTTGTCTATCCATGAAAGTGTTTATTTGCTGTAGGTAAGGTGTGTGCGACGTGTAGGAAGTGCTGAAGTGTAGGAAAGTATTCCCGCGACTCAGTATTTTGCTCATAACTTGAAGTAGGAGCGTCAGAATTGAGTGAAACCACTGCCATTGGATGCATCTTCTCGAGAGCTTCGAAACGCATATGCTATTCACTATATTTGGAGCTCTAAGCTGGGAGAAAAGTCCAAAATACTGACGGCTGCTGCACCAAGTATCGTTTCGCCTTGACCAACAGTTGGAGCTTGTTTGGATAAGTCTTTGCCTTATTTACACTCTTTGAGTAGTTCATTTGCATTGATCATTACATGATTGCATGTCCTCATACACTCGGCTAGGTTTGTATACTCTTTGGATTGATAATTAAAAGCGTGTATCCCCACTATATGCACTTGAGAGGGGATTGAGGTATAGTCTCTTTCTCCGCAAGTCCCTAAGTTGGTACTTAGGTCAACACATCCCCCAAGGAGTGGTCAATTGAGAAATCGTTGTTCCTCCTTGGCAAAAGGATTGTTAACTGTAAGAAATCCCCTCCCCTTCAGGCATCATCAAGTTTTCCTTCTGATCAATAACAAGCTTAAACCCAAGTGGGCCCCTCATGAGGGTGATGAGAGGATGATTAACCTTCTTTGTAATGCCATCTAAGCTCTGTGAAAGCTTCCCCTGCTTTGTGGGATTTGGGGGTCCCGTGGGCACTAGTCCCCTTCTCTTGTACTTTTCTTTATTTAATTCAAGTCCGGGAGAGTAGGCTAATGCCGAACTTCCTTTATATTAAAAATATCATACAGGACTTCTACAGAAAAAGCCATGTTCTTATGTATGAAATCAAACTAGATATATGGTTGAGAAGAGATACCTCATAGTTGAAAAATCTTTTTTTTGAATTTTGAATCTAACAATTCCTAATATTTTAATGTCTCCTAAAGCGCTACTTAAATAGTAACAAACATATTCAAGTTTAAAACATATACCTGACAGTTGATGCAGAAGCTAGAGTGCATGTGAAATTTTTAAATATACGTTTGTTGAGCAATAAATGCCTAATACAAAGAATCTAAGTGTTGTGTGTGCAAACATATTTCGTCAAGTACTTGATGGTACGGGTGAAGAGATGAGGTTCAGCTACTTGCCTATTCCCGTAGAGGCGCTCAGAGCATAAGCTCAGCCCTCAACATCCAGGGAATTACAAGGTTTGTAAAGTCTGCCTCTACAAGATGACCACCTCAGCAGCAACCACGTAGCCTAAACCAAAATAATGCACATGCAAGAAAAGAAAAAGTGTTTATACCTTTCCTTCTGTGCCGTTGTTCATGTCAGGTTCAAATGTGGGAGCGAATTGTGACGACTGGTGGATCAATTCACTCATCTCGCTAATGGCGCACACAGGGTGACTATGCAGAACAAGTATTTTTTTTTCTAAGGTTTGTAAGGCAAAGCATTCCTATATCTTTCAACTACGTCTAAATAGGATGGTAAGATTAATTTCTCACTAACTACTTTATCTTTAATGATTACTGTTACGTTTAAATCTTCTTGTGAATTATCAGTGTTTCTAGCTATGGATGATGGCGCACACAGGGTGACTATGCAGAACAAGTATAATTTTTCCTAAGGTCTACGACTAAATAGGATGGTAAGATTAATTCCTCACTAACTACTTTATCTTTGTGTATTTAGAGTTTTATAAACATCAATTGGTCTAGGAAATTTTAATTCAAATGTAGATGGATGTAAAAATGAAATGAAAATAGATTAATGATTAATTTCCTATACAAAAGCTATAAGATACTTGTTCATAAAATGATATCCTATACAAACTAAATAATAGATTTTCAACTAAGCAATTTCTTTTCCACACTTCAAAACTTCAGTTGGTCTTCAACAGGGCTGCATTTCATCTATAAATCACATGAAAAATATCCTGAACAAACTAAACGATAGATTTTCAGTTAAGTAAATTCTTTCAACACTTCAAATCTTTAGTTCGTCTTCATCAGGGCTGCATTTCATCTAAAAAAATCACATGAGATATATAGGTATACTTTTATAAAAGATTAACACTCATTTAAAACTTAATCATATTTAAAAAACTTAACTTAATATAAGATAATTAACTTTTCTTAAACACATATATATAAGTATATTTATCTATTTAAACATACACATTGCAATAAAATAATTCATTCATACATTACATCATATAATTCACATAGCTATACACTTATACATATTCATACATATTACATATGCTAACATACATCACATGCATACTAACATGCATGCATGACATAACATACTCTAACATAAATGAATATGCATACATGCACACTAACATACATGCATGCCGTAACATATTCTAACATAAATGAATATGCATACATGCACACTAACATACATGCATGACATAAATCAACATGCATGCATACATGAAATACACATAACATCTAATATGCATACATAATATCTAACATGCATTACCTTAACTAACATGCCTTATATGCACTAACATGCCTAACATTTGCTAACATGACTATCATTCAACAAGGGTACATGCACTAACACCTAACATGGGTACATGCTCATACTAAATACATTTCTAAAAATTTCTATCAAGCTAAGGGTTGAAGAAGTTTGGCTAAAGGTAAGAACAAGAAAGGATAAGTGAATGGTAAAGGAAAAGCTTAGATAATATAATGGAATCTTTGAGCAAGATAAGGCTAATGGCTCAATGGACCCTCTTTTTGGTAACCTGAAACTCATAAGAGAAGTTTAGGAAGTCAAATTATATACATGTAAACACTTTAGATAAATAAACACACACATACATCCTTCATACCCTCCATTTCATACCATTCATGTCATCAAAACATACTCAATAGATATGCATGACATTAAAATATAATGAACCTAAGCTAAAACACTTTCACACACACATACACATACATAAATACATATACATTCACACATATATTAAAACATAGACACAAAAAACATATACCTTCACAAATACATTTACAGTATCTATTTAATACATATATTAAACATAAAAAAACATGAACATAATAAATATAAGATAAATTATTAAACTATATAATCATAAAATATTTAATATATATTCATATATAAAATAAAAATATAAAAAAGAAATAAAATAAATATTTAAACCCCTCTTACTCTCTCTCTCTCTCTCTCTCTCTCTCTCTCTCTCTCTCTCTCTCTCTCTCTCTCTCTCTCTCTCTCTCTCTCTCTCTCCCTCCCCTGCTGTCGGTCACTGCGCCGTCGGCTGCAGGGAGGGAGGAAGGAAGGAAAATTTAAAAAAACTAAAAATAAACGAAAAAATAACCTCTCTCTCTCTCTCTCTGTGTTGCGCCTCTCTCTCTCTCTCTCTCTCTCTCTCTCTCTCTCTCTCTCTCTCTCTCTCTCTCTCTCTCTCTCTCTCTCTCTCTCTCTCTCTGTGCTGCGTGCGCAGCTCTGCTGCGCCGCCGACAGAGAAAGAGAGGGAGAGGGAGAAAGAAAAGGACAAAAAGGAATAAGAGGGAGTAAAGAAGGGGAAAATGAGTATTAAAGAAAGGAAGAAAAAGGAAATGAGGAAGAGAAGAAAATAAAGAAGAGTGAAAAAACTTCGACCTCCCCAATTCTCTGCAACATCAGAAATCTAAAGTAAAAAAAATTTGCTTTCCATTAATTGAATGACAAAAGTAAGAGAGATGGACTTCTCTCTCCTCCTGCCAGAAGACAGTCATGGAAATGTGTGCACAAATGACTATAGTCTAGAGCAAAGGAAAAATAGAGTACCTGAAAAATCACATGAGCTTGTGAATACGTGATCCCCTCTTTATATAGATGAGAGTAGCCCACCATAGCCCACATTTTCCCTAAGATAACTGATCCATGCAGCCTACATTTACTCCTCTTCAACTCAACATATCTCAACAAGAATTTAGGCGTGGGTTTTCCTCCTAGTTCTTTTCCCAAAAATTCACACAACTACTCAAATTAAATATTTACTTGACCATAGACTTTAGATTTAAATACAACCTTTTAATTTCTTTTTATTTATTTTAATCACTTTAGAATAAATACAAACCTTTAGAATAAATTAATTTGAACTCATCAATAAATTTAATTGTTACCATAACCTTAGTGAAAATAATAATAATTAATAATTAACATCTTTTTTTATTTGAAATAATTTGCTAAGGTTCCATTTATTATATTTATCCTATTTATTAACTCATTTATAGACTAAAACCTACTTAACTAATCTCTTAACCATAGGTTTATCCTTCAACTAACTTCAAACCATGATTTGTAACCCCAACTAACCCATAAACTAATCTTCTAACCTTCTATAACCCTCTCGATTTATTAATTAACTCTGAATTAATCTTAAAATTAAGCTTAAACCCTATAATACATGTGCAAAACCTATATTTAACCCTTAAATACCCTTGCATTTACTTTCAAAGCATAGACAAAACCCCCTTAATTATATTAGAAAACACCTTGGTAAATACTTCATATCTTTGTATTAGTCATCAAACTTCTTGTCCTGCAAAAATTAATTTCAAACACTAGTCAAAAATTTCATAAATTATTCAAACTTATAACAATTAATTAATCTTTTAATTTTAGTAATAATTTAAGAGTAATAAATTCTTTCTGACAGCGACCTACTCTGATACCAATTGTTGGAGTTAGGCGTCTATGAAAGCACGGGAATAGCACAAGGAAGAAGAAGAAGCTTGGAGCACAATACACAATGATGAATGTATTATGAATAGAATGTACAAAGATAAGTAGCCCATTAGGACAATAGGCGTATATACAAGCCCGGGGAAAAAACCTCCTAAAGAGGGAAAAAAGTGCCCCGAGGTCCTAGAGTGTTAACACATATCACTACCTAAATATATCAACACGTATTGGATTCCCTTATTATATGGCATCCTATCTAACCTCTTTCATTGGAATCCATTACTCTTAATAGAGCTAAGGTTAATACAATGATCTATGTGAGTTGTGTGGGCATATGTCAATGCTCCTTGTGATACAAATATGTGATGCCGACTTTCCTAAGTGGTATCCATCTGTAATAAAGTGATAGGTAGGAGATGGTTGAACCACACCCTTCACAGATAAGAGATGGTTGAACCACACCCTAAGAGAGAGGATTAGGAAGTAATCCTCAACCATGGCTTTTGGGGCAAGTGGTTAGCCCATCACATTCCTAACCAAGAGGTTGTGAGTTCAAACCTTTACATTGGTATCAGAGCCTAGGAAGTAGGCTTGGGCAAGGTGGAATGATCCAATGGCCTCTAAAAAAGGCGCTTGGGCATCCTCTATATGAAAGAGTACAAAGAAACGCACGTCGCTTTCACAACTTAGCCTAACAAAGATTGAGGTGTATCTCTCAATCCGTAGGGCGGATTGAGGTATATAATATATCGTTGGAAAGCTCTCGGAACGAAATTTCCAATGAGCTAGCTTGGAAGTTTGAAGTACTTGGGAATCCTTGGGTGGCACTTGATTGAGTGTTCAAGATACCAAGCATGGATGAGAACAAGGTTCAAGACTGAGGTTGAGAACAAGGGCTCGAGACACCAAGGTTGCGAATAAGAAGGTTCAAGACACCAAGGTTGAGAGCAAGGGTTCAAAAGACTAAGGTTGCGAACAAGGTTCAAGTAACTATGTGAGGTTGACGGACATCAATTGAAGGGCACCTAGGGAGTTCAAGGGGCTTATCACCGAGGCTAGAGGGATACAAGAGCAGATCATTGAGGACAATGATTGAACAAGGGGGGAAGAATGTAATAAAGTGATAGGTAGTAGATGGTTGAACCACACCCTTCACAGATAGGAGATGGTTGAACCACACCCTAAGAGAGAGGATTAGGAAGTAATCCTCAACCATGGCTTTTGGGGCAAGTGGTTAGCCCATCACATTCCTAACCAAGAGATTGTGAGTTCAAATCTTTACATTGTGGTATCAATGTAAGGAATTACATAACCTCTACCTATCCCGAGCTTTGGAATCATCTCACTAGCACGTGGTGGTCATAATCATTAGGTTGTTTTTTTTAATATAAAGGAAGTTCGGCATTAGCCTACTCTCCCGGACTTGAATTAAATAAAGAAAGAAAAGTACAAGAGAAGGGGACTAGTGCCCACGGGACCCCCCAAATCCCACAAAGCAGGGGAAGTTTTAACAGAGCTTAGATGGCGTTACAAAGAAGGTTAATCACCCTCTCGTCACCCTCATGTGGGGCCCACTTGGGTTTAAGCTTGTTATTGATCCAAAGGAGAACTTAGTGATGCCTGAAGGGGGGGGATTTCTTGCAGTTAACAATCCTTTTGCCAAGCAGGAATAATGATTTCTCAATTGACCACTCCTTGAGGGAGTCACCGAAGTTGAGAGCACATCTTTCACGCTAGATTTTCCATAGGACCTCCCCTCTGATGGCGTTCCAGAGAGTCGCGGAGCAGCCGATCGCTTCTCCAGCAGAGCTTGGTGCCAACTAAGATGTTTCTGAAGTCTAATTTTCATTCCAACCGTCTGCCAGAGTCTGTTCGAGTTGGGGCAGGTAAAGAAGATGTGTGGGACATCTTCGATAGCCCGGTAGCAGTGTTTGCACCAAGGAGAAATCCCACAAAGTTTGCTAGCCTTAAGGTTGGTCCAGATTCCATGATGAAGAATTTGCCATAAGAGGACAGACTTTTTGATTTCTATGAGGGGGTGCCAGATAGCCATGAACTTCATGTCCCACCGAAGCCGCGACATGATAGGCACCACTTCTTGTTGAGGTTAACCTGATAGTCAATCGTTTCTTTGATGTTCGGGATTTTTGATAGGCTATTCCCATTGTGCCATTTGAGACCAAGCGAGCTTGATGTGTCGTGTCCCATGAGAAGGCGAGTTTTGTGTCGATCCTAGGCGAGACATCTGCTTTGCAAAGTGTTCCATTCTTTGTATGAAATGTTGACGTGAGGGTCAATATCCTCGAAATTGATCCAGCGGTTGGTGTCATGTTTCCAGAGATGTTTCTATTTTTTGAAGCGTTTGTTCCATAATTTCTTGGCATTTTGAATGTTCCAAGGTTCCACCCTCCAGATGCCATGGATCGGAAACCAAATGGAGTCGTTTTGTCTAATACTGGCTGCCCACTTCCAGTCTTCACTAATTCTTGTGTAGCTTTTGACTTTATTCCAACTCTTCTATAGGAAGCGTACGAGATTAGAGCCTTTCGGGAAGACGGGGACTGGGAAAAACAGCAGAGTCAAGATGTCGAGATTCTTCCAGTTTGGGAAACCCATGAGAGCCAACTTGTTCTTGTTTCTGAAGATCAACTTGGCCCACGAGGCCTCCCCATTGCTCCAAGCCTTAATCATCCATTTGGCAGCCAG
Organism: Ceratopteris richardii; assembly: GCA_020310875.1. Classification (NCBI taxonomy): domain Eukaryota; kingdom Viridiplantae; phylum Streptophyta; class Polypodiopsida; order Polypodiales; family Pteridaceae; genus Ceratopteris; species Ceratopteris richardii. The sequence continues at coordinate 178,266,121 of CM035410.1, forward strand.
TTTGTTAGCCATGCACCCAATGTCCAGGATACCAAGTCCCCCACAATCTCTAGGGCTAGTGCAGATGGACCATTTGATTTTAGGCACCCCCCTTCTATTGTGATCGCCCGTCCAGAGGAAGTTTCTACAAATACTATCCAGTTTGGACAGATCTTGCTCTTTCGGTCTCCAGCATGAAAGGAAATAAATGGTAGAAGAAAAGAGGAACATGTTGATAACCATCGCACGACCAGCAAGATTGATTTGCATACCTCTCCAATAGTTAAGCTTGTTTTCGAGTTTGGCCAGCACCCAGTTCCACCGCTGTTCCATAGAGACGCCAAACCCCAAAGGGATCCCAAGAAGCCGAAAAATTTGGCCCTGCGGAATGATTTGACAGCCATGATCAATGAGAAGGCCGGGCTAAGACCCCACAGTAGCTCTAAAGGCGGTCTTAGAGTGGTTGATTATGGATCCAGAGGCTTCACAAAAGGTAGCAAGACACCTCCAGAACGTCTCAAGGTTGGCACTATCATTGTGAACAAACGCATTCATATCATCGGCAAAAAGTCTCACGATGATCTGACTATGGTCGTGAGGCAATTGGAGGCCTTTGATATTACCAGCTTCCACCTGGTGCGCCACTAGCCTGCTAAGCCCCTCTGTGGCGATGGCAAAGAGAAGGGGAGCCAATGGGCACCCTTGTCTGATAGATCTTCTAAGTTTGATCACCTTCGAAAGTTTGTCGTTAATGTTAATTTGGGTCGATGCATTTCCAAGAAGGGTCACGATCATCTTGGTGAATTTATGACTACAACCAAGATCTTGGAGCGACTGCAGAATATAGTCCCATTCAAGCCTGTCGTAGGCTTTATCAAAGTCAATCTTGAGGAAGACCACATCTTGTTTAGACTCATTTGCAAATTCAAGTCCTTCCCAAATATCAATAATGGTTTCCAAAATTGACCTGCCTTTGATGAAACCTTTTTGGTCCTCGCTTAGCCATGCTCTCAAGTGGCAAGAGATTCTATTTGCAATGACTTTGGCGATGATCTTGTATCCTGTTTGGAGCATCGTAATAGGACGCCAGTTCTCTATTCTGTTCTTTTCCCCTTTTTTGTGAATTAACTTGATAATACCATTGTTGAGACAGGAAGGAAGTGCGTTGAACCTGAGCGCCTCCTGCCAGACCAGACGAAGAGGGGTGGAAACCACCGACTTGAAGGATTTAAAGAACTCGTTAGTGAGCCCGTCGAGTCCCGGGCTTTTACCGAGAGGGAGTGCATCAATGACCTCAATGATTTCTTCAGAGATAGGGGCATGTAGCAGGGAGCGAAGGTTGGGTGGTATCCTGCGGGGGGAAACCCTAGATATGGCTGCCATACAGTCCCTTCTATGGTAGGAGAGGGGGTTCGAGGTCCCCAGGAGTCTCGTGAAGTGCCCTTCAATGATCCCAAGATTATCTTCTTCCGAAATGCATACATTACCATTTAGGTCTAGCAATAGGGGAATCGACTCTCTGTTATGTTTCCTTTTAAGGATATGGCACATCTCTTTGGTGGGTTTGTCGGCTTTGCCAGCCCACCATTCCTTGAAGAAAATTTGCAAATTTTTCCTTTGTATTTCTTCCTCGTATCTCAACAGCGCTCTGATTTTTCGAAGACCTTTCTGAGCTTGAGGTTTTCCTTTGTTCACTTCCTCCTCAAGCCTCCAGAGTCTGTGGTAAAGAGCTTGCCTACGAGCCCGCCGCACAATCTCGAGCATCTTCTTGGTTCTAATCATGATCTTTCGAGACTTATCGACCGCACTTCTCCAGCACTTGGCTGGGGACAAGCCGGAGGCAAATGCCTCCTTCCACACGTCAGCAATCTCTTGATGGACGGAGGGGAGAGAGAAGGTGGGCGCACGGGCATGGAACCAAGGCGCCTTCCGGATCTTGTTGGAAGGTTGGAAAGTGATAACGATCGGGTAGTGATCAGAGATGGTGAGGTCGGTGCGTTGCGCGAGGGACGGGTGGCCCCATTGATGGGTAAAACTCTGAGAGATGTAACATCTATCAAGTCTAGCTTTCCTTAGGTCCTCGCCCGCTTGGAGATTTGACCAAGAAAAGCCATTCGAGTCTTTGAATTCAACCAAATCCAAGTGAAGTTTGGTCTTGTCCCATGTCTCTTTCTCTCGACTGTCGATGACCCTGCCCTTGCCCATCCATCTGTCCATAGGGTCCTCCACCATGTTGAAGTCTCCACAGACCAGCACGTTGTGGGGGAGCGAGTCCATGGAGGCCCATGTGTTCAGTCTCTCTAATTCCCCGTTAGGGGCGTACAGAGAAACCAGAGTAAAACAAAGAGGAGCACCAAAAGAAACAGCGATCCATCGGTGGCTTTCATCTTCAATGGAGTTCTCAAGCTTTTCAAACCAGAGTTGATTAATACCGATTACCGTTCCACCGGACCCCCGCTGGTGCGCCGTTGAAATCCAAACATGGGTCGAGGAGACCTGTCTAAGCCGTTTTTGGAGGTCTTCTCCATCAATTTTAGTCTCTTGAATACATATAGAATCTGGGTTTATGCTAATGTCGCGAAGCCATTGACCAATGATGGTCGCTCTTGAGGGGTCGGTTAGCCCTCTAGCATTTAACGAGATGATGATCATTGTCGTAGTGAGACCTCTTTGCGGGAGGGAGCTTTGTCCTTTCTTTTCTTGGATTCATCTTTCTTTTTAGCTGGGATCGGATCCCGAATTAGCAGTAGGTTCTTGTGGGGGCTTTTTCAGGGTAACTCCATAGGTTGTTTTCCTTTGCGGGATGCCTCCTACTGGGAAGAAATGGGCACCGTTTGCAGCATCGTTTCCGGAATAGTCGATCCGATGATGGAACTTTCACTATCCATGTTATCTTCGTTACTAGTGGTAAACTCGTCTTCTTTGCTTGTAGTGTAGCCCTCCTGGGAGGTTTCTTTATTGTCAGGGATCTCTAGGGCTTTGTCGTTGGTATCCACCTCAAGTAGGTTCCCACCTGGGTAGTCAAACTCATTGATCTCCTTTCCCAGATTGCAATACAGGTTGCTAGAGGGGGTAACTGACAAGTTGTTTCGCTCCGAAGTCGCCCTAGGGCTTCTTTTCCTTCTTCTTCTGACTTCGATGAACCCATCCGCATCGGCTTCTGGATTAAGGGGGCCCTTGCCTTCCTCTTCCTTCGTCGAGTGGGTGAAAGCGCCTTTGTTGTCTTGAGCGTTTTTGGAGGCTTTTTGATTTCTCTTGCTTTTTTGTCTCAAAGGGCAATCTTTAATCCTGTGGCCTTGTTGGCCACAACGAAAGCACGCGTTGGGAAGGTTTTTGTAGTTGATGTCTTGCTCCCATACATCCCCTTCGCCCAAGTCCACTTTGATCTTCGATGGGAGCGACATGCTGAGGTCGGCCTCGACACAGATTTGGGGGTGCCACCGAGCATTGAACGAGTGTCTTGCACCTTCATATATGAGACCACCAATGTCCTCGCGTGAGGCCAACGTCTTGTCGATAGGAGAAACAATGTCCCACACGAAGTTGTACAAAAAGTAAGGAAGGTTAGGGAGCTCAACCCAGAGAGGGTACCGAAGCGATTTTGATTTGTCGGGAGTAAAATCGGGGGACCATCTGAATAGGCAGAGGGTTGCCCGGCCAAGTTGCCAGGTGCCGACGCTTAGGGCTCGGAACGCCATATCTTCATTTTCAAAGACTAGCAACAAGTGGCTAGCCGGTAAGAACTGACACTTACAAACAATTATTCCACGGGGGAACCACTCGTTTCGGAGCCAGTGTCGCACAGTTTCGAGCGGGGGCCTAGGGCCAAACATTTGGCCGACGAGGCAAACTTTCTTGAGCTCCTCCTGAGCTGACAGAATTGCGGATCTGCTCAGGGAGACCACCGGGGGTTCAACACTCTCGGAGGCCCCAGGGGCGGCACAAGACCCCCCCTCCAACAGAGAGGCCAGGTTACCGGTCTCCCCCAGAGGAGGGGCCAGGTTGCTTCTCACAAGTGAGGGGGTCGCCACATCCATGACCAAGCTAAAAGGAATTTCGGAAAAGAAGAATTCAACTTTTTTATCTTGATGAAGAGGAAGAGAAGAATTCGACTTTTATATCCGCTACTTGCCGTTGGTAGAAAACTCCATCATTTGCAGAATCACCTACTCATTTGAACCCGCTTTTTCCTTCTATTCACGATGGACACAACTCCACTCATTCGCGATGGACACACTCCAGTCAATCGCGAGCATAAGCTTTCATGGAGACCTTGTGAGGGACTATCACCTTCTTTTCTTTTCAAGCTCTCATGGTGATCTTATTGGTCCCATCATCTTCACTTCAAAGCTTTCTTCATTTGCCAATTTAGCTCAACTTCTAGCATTGCCGTTTCCACGGATTAGCCGCTCGCGAGTAGCATCTATTGCTTGTGGGTGTGCAGAAGTGGTCCCGAAATCATTCGGCAGGTCTACCTCAAGTTGGAGGTTGCAAAAACAACTCTGAGTGGTGGTACCTGGAACTCTAACGCAAGACCACCAACTTCAGAAGCTCTTCGTTCTATCCAACTTACCACGCCGCTCACGTGCTTTCTTGTTCTGCAAAGTTAATGAAGATATTTGATTTCTCGCTGAAAGCTTGCTCATCACCAAGCAATAAGGACGAAAGTGGTAACGGGCAGGGTTCGAGCTTGAGGCATTCCCGATTGTAGACCATCAGCTTATCTAGTAGCACAGTCACGTCGACTGGAAGAGTAACTATAGCCACTACTTCATTACTTTATTAGCCGCAGCAGAAGCAGATGAACCAAAATATCAAAAGAAGGATTGTATGTTTAGCAGTCATGTGCGGGTTTCGAACCTCTGAAGTTACGAATAGACAATTCTGTTGTAATCAATATAACAGAACTGTTCGCGTATTTATTTGTCTGCTGAATTAATATAGAACAAGACTTTGGACGCTGCAACCTTCTAAAGCAGAGGAAATAAAAGAGAACCAGTCGGGAATCGAATCCGAACGTTCATGAACTGAGAGTAGTACTCAACCATTACGCCAGGAGATTACTGTGATAATATTATCTTTAATATAATATCTTTCTCAGTACTAGACATAACATGTACCTATGCCGAGCTTTGGAATCATGTCACTGGCACGTGGTGGTCGTAAACGACATAACATGTACCTATGCCGAGCTTTGGAATCATGTCACTCGCACGTGGTGGTCGTAATCATTAGGTTGTTACACCATCTAAGCTATGCCATCTAAAAAGCTAGCCAAATTACCAATTGACTATTTTGCCTTTCTGTTTTTAGAATATGACTCCTTGTGGATATTCCTATAAATATCCCATAGTCTCTATTACTAAGAGACTCTCATTGAAGGTTCATGATCTTCACTTAACTCTACAATGGATCATACGTATCTCTTAAAGATATCTAGTCGTCTCAATTGAAAGTATATAACCTTGCCTATACCAAATGATAAGTGAGATTTGTCCCGATCTACATGAGATAGATCTAATCTATCTTCCTCATGTAGCTTGATCATAATAAAAAAACATCATCTTAAAAAAAGTATCAATAAATAATCCCATATCAAGTTTAAATTGCATGCATGATTAGCACTGAATCATGATTGATCATACAAGATGATGAAATATTATACCATTTAAATACTTGTTGAAGACCATTATAAGATTAGAATCTTCAAGCACATGCACATGAATTGGCAAACTTGCTACAAATATGTGCTTAATGAAAAGAGGAATAAAGGGTGATGGAAGCTTCCCTAAAAGGATCGAGTTCTGACATGGATATTCCATGCCACAAGTAAAAAATTTTTAGATGTTGGAGGCTGCACTAGCATCCAAACAACACAAGGAAGAAGAAGAAGCTTGCACCACAACACACAATACTGAATGTATTACCACTAGAATATACAAAGATAAGTAACTCATTAGGGATATAGGCGTATATACAAGGCGGGGGAAAAACCTTCATAAAGAGGGAAAAAAGTGCCCCGATAGTCCAAGTGTGTTCACACACATCACTACCTAAATATATCAACATTTGCAACAACCATTCTAGTCTCTTTCTTCTTTGTCTATTTTGCATCCAATTTTGGATAACTCTTTATGACATGCTCATTTCCTTTCCAATATTTGCAAAAGTGTTTTCACTTTTTTTCCCTTCTCATCTTTGTCTTCTTTCTTCGACTATGCAACATTAGCATATTTTTGCTTATTAGTAGATAAGCTCCATTTACCTTTACCCTTTTAACTAGCTAAGAAAGTTTGATCTACAACACGCTTAATGGATCTGTTCTGCTTGTTCTGCTTGGAGTAATCTTCCTGCAATAAAATAGAGATTAACTCTTCAAATATTAAGGCATTTGGATTTCCTTTCATCATCAATCGAAGAGTAGAAGTAAAACTCTCATATGAATTCGGAAGATTGTTAAGAACAATCTGCATAAGTAAACTATCTGGCAAGACTCAATAGAAATCAACCACTCCTTCAGAAATCTAATTGTTTAAGTGGTAAGCAACACGAGCCTCATTTTTTTCCTTGGCATAAAATAGTAAGTGTACCCCAAGCATCCTTTGTTGTTTTGCAAGAGTGAATACGAGGGATAATGGCACATTTGATAGACAAAGCTATTAATGCATGTGTCTGAGCATCTCTGCCATCCCAACGAAGTTTCTCTATAGTAGGTGCAATACGAACTACAACACCAACAAGAATTTGAAGATCACAATCTTCAACACCATCTGCATCACTTTCAATAACTATATTTGTAGGTATAGTAGCTTGTTTTCAACACCCTACAAAATATTCAATAGTTCCTTTTGCTACCAATACATGACGCATCATATATGCTCACAATGGCTAATTAATACAATCCAATCTATCCTAAATAGCCAACATAGAGAATACATCATTGCTTTTCGCTATTGCCACTGACTAAAATACTTTGATGCAGAAAAATAATTGCATCTCAAAAAGTTGAACAGAACCACCTATCATCTCTACAAGACCTCTAGCAAACTTCGAGGCGCTTGTATTGGTGAACTGAAATCTGTATATATGTTTAATACAAAAGGAAAAATTGCCTACATAGGCACTATGATAATATGTTCAAAGGCCGAAATGAGCTCATATCAAAATTTTGATGCCACAAAGCAAAGCTATTTGAATTCCTAATCGCCTTAACTATGCTCATTAATTTTTGTGTGATTTTGAGACTAACCAAAGGGGTGTTGGTGACACCCTAGATAAAGCGACGACCTACTCTGATACCAATTGTTAGAGCTTGAGGTCTATGGAAGTGTACGAATAGCACAAGTAGAAGAAGCTGGGAGCACAACATACAATACTCAATGTATTACCAAGCGAATGTACAATGATAAGTAAGCCACTAGGATTATAGGTGTATATACAAGCTAGGGGGAAAAAACCATCTAAAGAGAGAAAAAGGTGCCTCGTCGATCCTACGTGTGTTCACACACATCACTACCGAAACATATCAACAAGAAGCCCCCAAGCATGCTAAAGTGCCCTGGAGGTGGCCAAATATGTCCCCAAATGAGAGTCCGAAGAGCTCTTGGAAGCACGCACGGAGAAGGAAACATCCATCGTTCCCACCATTTTCAAGAACCTTAACACGTTGGAAAACAAGCTTAACTATTGGAGAGGTATGCAAATCAATCTTGTTGGTCGTGCTATGGTTATCAACACGTTCCTCTTATTATCTACCATTTATTTCCTTTCTTGTTGGAGACCGAAAGAGCAAGATCTGTCCAAACTGGATAGTATTTGTAGAAACTTCCTTTGGACAGGCAACCACAATAGGAGGGGGGTGCCTAAAATCAAATGGTCCATCTGCACCAGCCATAGAGATAGTGGGGGACTTGGTATCCTGGACATTGGGTGCATGGCTAACAAACTGGCAGCCAAATGGATGATTAAGGCTTGGTGCAACGGGGAGGCCTCGTGGGCCAAGTTGATCTTCAGAAACAAGAATGAGTTTGCTCTCATGGGTTTCCCAAATTGGAAGAATCTTGACATCTTGACCTTGCTGTTTTCCCCGATCCCCATCTTCCCAAAAGGCTCAAATCTCGTGTGCTCCCTATGGAAGAGTTGGAATAAAGTCAAAAGCTACACAAGAATAAGTGAAGACTGGAAGTGGGCAGCCGGTATCAGACAAAACGACTCTATCTGGTTTCCGATCCATGGCATCCCGAGTGTGGAATCTTGGAACATTCAAAATGCCAAGAAGTTATGTAACAAAGGCTTCAAAAAATGGAAACAAAGGCTTCAAAAGTCAATATCCATTGCGTCAATATTTCGTACGAAGAATGGAACACTTTGCAAAGCAGATGCCAAAGTTCGCCTTCTCATGGGACACGATATGTCGAGCTCACTTGGTCTCAAATCGCACAATGGGAATAGCCTATCAAAAATCCCGAACATCAAAGAAACGATTGTCTATCAGGTTAACCTCAACAAGAAGTGGTGCCTATCATGGACGCGGCTTCGGTGGGACATGAAGTTCATGGCTATCTAACACCCCCTCATAGAAATCAAAAAGTCTGTCCTCTTATGGCAAATTCTTCATCATGGAATCTAGACCACCCTTAAGGCTAGCAAATTTTGCGGGATTCCTCCTTGGTGCAAACGCTGCCACCGGTCTATCGAAGATGTTTCACACATCTTTACCTGCCCAAACTCCAACAGACTCTGGCAGACGGTTGGAAAGAAAATTAGACTTCAAAAACATCTCAGTTGGTAGCAAGCCCTGCTCGGAGAAGCGATCGGCTGCTCCGCGACTCTCTGGAACGCCATCAGAGGGGAGGTCCTATGGAAAATCTGGCGAGAAAGATGTGCTATCAACTTCGTTGACTCCCCCAAAGAGTGGTCAATTGAGAAATCGTTGTTCCTCCTTGGCAAAAGGATCGTTAACTATAAAAAATCCCCCCCCCCCTTCAGGCATCATCAAGTACTCCTTTTGATCAATAACAAACTTAAACCCAAGTGGGCCCCACATGAGGGTGTTGAGAGGGTGATTAACGTTCTTTGTAATGCCATCTAAGCTCTGTAAAAGCTTGCTCTGCTTTGTGAGATTTGGGGGGTCCCGTGGGCACTAATCCCCTTCTCTTGTACTTTTCTTTATTTAATTCAAGTCCGGAAGAGTAGGCTACTGCCGAATTTCCTTTATATTAAAAAAAACCTTAACACCACCTGACCTAACACTATTGATCGCCAGCATTATCAAAAGCATGGGTAAAGCAAACGGCAACCGACACTCGGCCAGACAAATCGCACGAGAAGCAGCCTGCCAAATTCCGATGCATTGACGAGCTGGCCTCTCACCATTGATCGCCAGCGTTATCCAAAGCATAAGTAAGCAAACGGCAACCGACACTCGGAAGTTGGAACCAGAGAAATCGCACCAGAAGCAGCCTGCCAATGCATTCAGGCCAGATAGACGATGACGAACTTGAATTCTAGGGGCACGCAGAGGATGGGGGAAATCACGATCCCTCGAAAGATCAGGATGTCCACAAATCTAACCACCCTTGCTCGGACTTCACATCGGCGACAGTTAAAGACACAAAGAAACGAGCCAGCAGAAGCATGATGAGGTATACAAGCTCTCATGACCTCACATGATCATGTCGACCCCTGGGGCCTGCAGCATCATTTCGGCTTTTCACGTCACTGCTCGCCTTAACTACAACAGGAACAGCAGGAAGATCACGATCGCACTATCACAACGGCACAAGTCATGAATATAGCTTCTTCATAATTCTCAACGACGATCGACAGTGAGCAACAGCCGTCGATGAGAAAAATCATGAGCGTTAGTGTTCTTATTTGACCTCCTAAGTCCTCATAGCCCATGGCAAAGGGACTGCCATGCTTCTAGTTGAGCAAAACTCGAGCTACGCTTCATCCTACTCCCTTTCTGATATTTGTGGTGCCGAATTCCAATCAATGTGCAGCATTCAATCCCTAGTCAGAATCATTAACGGTAATCCCCTCTTAAATATCTGACAGGCAAAGCGCCTTGCGTCATTTTCATTTGCAAATTCGCAGTTTTACAAATCGCCATGTAAAGCCTTCTGCACAATAAAGCAGTATTCCAGAAAGCAGTCTAGAAACATCCACAAGCCTACAAGACCATGCGAAGCTAGCTATTTTTACAAGTTCAGACTGGAAGAAAGTACAAAAGCTCGTGTTAGAGCTTGGCCAATAACTGCATAAGCACTACAGTAACCACCCATCCCACTATTCTGCTGACGCCCTTCCTCATTTTTAGCTATAGAAAGTGTTCGAAAAGCAAAAGCACAATAATATGCAACAAAATGTGCCTTTGGATCAATATGCAGAGAGCTAAATGCAACTGCATAAAAAGTAGGGCCTGAGAATTAGCCGATATTATACAACAGTCCACTTGGCTCTGTAGAATCTAAACTAAAGGTATGCTTCTGTTAAACCCTCAATATAGCCAACACAGTCGTATCTTTTGTTTTCTTAAGGAGGTTTGGCAGGCGCCTACTCCTCCGGCTTTAACTTTAAAAGAACAATTGTACACGTGAATGAGCATAGTACCCGCAAGACCGCTCGTATCCCACAAAGCAGGGGTTAGACTAGGTTACAACTGGTTTAAACTGACCACAACATTACATGTCATGCCCAGAAGTTGAACTCTGGACCTCCGTCAAAAGGCCAAAGCTTTACCAAACAACAACCTACAGTGAACACAGACTGATATTTTCAGCATAAGCCCAACATTAAAAACCTAATATTAGTCTCCTAATTCAACGAGCAATTTTTAGATTTCCTGCATCTGCAAAACGACAGTTAATCTACTTGCAATTTACTGCAGGAAAAGAATCGTAGAATTGCTGCCAAAGATCCTACATTTTATAAATCAAACGCCCATACAAGTGGCTCGTAAAAAGCACTCTGATGAAGAGGGTATGTATTATAATCAGCAGGGCAGCCTGGTAAAAGAGTCCATGAAGAGGAAGAAGGATCATACGCCAACATATGTGCACTACCTTTCAATACAAAAAACAGATTGCTGTCACCATTGCTTGCTACAATAAAATCTGTACCATCAGACCCTTTTACTAGTGCCTCCAACAAATCGAGAGGCATACATGTTACAAATTCCCATGAATCACAACCATCTTCAACCCTCCAAACACCAATCGAGCTATGCTGTACGATCGGAAGCTGACCCAACTTGCACACAGGCGCCCTCTCTCCTACACATCTCGCTACAAGAAACGGCATCCCTTGACATATTGCTATCTGTGGCAAGCGTCTCCACAGATTGGTCTTTGGATCCTCTTTGTTAAAAGATGGAGATCGTTGAAGCCGCAGGGTATGCCCCACGTTACTCGCTATATTATATGAAAGTATAGAGTCAGCATTACTATCAACACTTAAAAGTATACCTGGAGACTTCACTACAGAACGGGAAGTTGCAAATGAAAGACTAGCAGAAACATTACTTCTCTGGGCCCACTTGTCAGATGCAGACTCATATACAAAGGGAAGGTACGCATCTGTAGCATCATCGGCCCATATGCCAAAAAGCACCACCACTTTGAATGTTCCTGTTGAATTTTCAGCTACCATGGCAATAAGTTGTGGGCCGTGAGCGGGGACGGACAATGGAATTTCAGGGAGATGTTTCCAACGGTTCGTAAGAGGATTTCCAACAACGAGTGACGGAGGACGACCAGGATCCGCCAAGATGCAAAATAATCCACTCGATGCAGCAACAAGACGCCCAAAATTAGGGAGTGGTACAACGGACCAGCAACGCACAAGACTGTCGTATACGGCAATACTGGGGCCCGAAGCAGAAGTGTGCTCTACCAGTAGGTGGGATCGCATACAATCAGGGTTTGCCACAAAGCTTTCTGCGATCGTAGGCGAGAAAATGGAATCCCGCCATGACCTACACACAGCACGGGCGCGGATTAGATCAAGGACGGATAACCTGGAAGCCACGATGTTGGAGATGATGAGGTCGTGGGGTAGATGAGGAAGGCAGTCGCGTCTGGCTGGATGGCTCGATCTGGGATCTTCGATCCGTTCGCGCCCCCTCGACTGCGCCCTCTTGTAAGCCTCAAATTTATCAATGTAGAAGGGTTGTGAGGAAGATTCGAAATGACGAAGATTAAACTCGCCATTGATGGAAGAAGAATTCGAAGAAAGCAGGCGTATATCGATCTCTGGATGCTCGATGAAAGATGATGACGAAGACGACGACGAAAAAGAGGAGGACGTAGTTGCGCAGCAACAGTAGGAAGGGAAGGACTGCCTATCATGGTCGAGCTTTTGCCTCTTGCGCGATGATCCACGCACATACTGGACAGGATCTTCACCCTCCCTAATGTCTCCCATACCTGTGACTTTGTTCATCGTCGAAAAAGCCATCTCTCATGTCTTCTCATATGCGAGACCCGCCCCCAGAGAGCAGGCAGGTGGCCCGACAGACAGTGACAAACTTCAGATTAATGCGATCATGTGTGATGTCATTCTTAATGTCCCTCGGACGTAAGCAACTGTAAAGATCAACAATGTAGTAGATCCATGCTTGTGCAATCTGGAGCCTGATTCTATCATTTCTCTTGATAAATTACACATTGGAGCTCTCATGGCTCGGTTCTTTACCTGCCTTAACTTCTTCAAATTGGAAGTTAAAAATGTTACAACTGTACCCTAACAGTCGTGACCTGCAAGTAGCTAGCCTAAAACTACCCAAATCGGTCTTAATAGAACATAGTCGTGAAGAAAGAGATGGGAACTAACCAATTTAGTCTTAATAGAACATATAGAAAGAGATGGGAACTTGTCATGAAGTACTTGATCCATGGCATTGCATATAGTAGAGATCTAATTTCGAGGGAAGGGAAAAGAAGGGCCCCAAGCTTTTAAAATAATAAAAGTATAGAAGGGTCTATAAGACCGTATCCTCCATATCATGTTTTATTTTACATATAGTACGTTTAAGAGGGAAAGGTGCCAAATCGCCCTTCTATTTGGGTGAAGGTTCTTAGATGGTGGAAAGGAAACATGAAGGACTTAAAACCTTTGTCACCATAATAGAACTTGGACGTCCGATCACTCATGCCATTACATTTGCATGATTTTCTACTTTCTTTGGGTGTACGCGTAAAAGCTGCAAAAGCAAAGAGTGCTGAGAAAGCTCACAAGTGTTCACCCCATCATGCGGGGCCCAAGAAAAGCTTCAATTTGTTATGTATTATAAGCGAAAGGATGCGTGGCAAGTGAGTGACATGTGATTTGCCACGTGGGCAACCGAAGATAACATCTGGATTATATTTTGGAGTGATGAAATATTCCGTACCATGAAATCAAATGTGCACATTGCTTTGAATATATGCAACTATTGTGTCCCAGTTCGCTGGCTTAGTGGTTGGGCCTCTCGCCTCTTGAGGCGGGGCGAGGGTTCAATCCCTGGCAGCAACATGTAAGGGACATGTAATCTGGAAAGATGTTGCATTGTGGCTGAGTGCCACCGTTCGTCTATCCCTGGGGTAGTGTTCGATGGCCTAGTGGTTGGGCCTCTCGCCTCCTGAGGCGGGGGCGAGGGTTCAATCCCTGGCAGCAACATGTAAGGGACATGTAATCTGGAAAGATGTTGTATTGTGGCTGTGTCACCGTTTGTCTCCCTGCGATAGTGTTGACTATCGTTTAACCCAATCATGTAAACCCCTGTTCTTGTGGGATAATGGGGGTCCCATGAGTACTATACCCTTCCTTGTACAGTTGCAATTTCAATGTTAAAGTCTGAGGGAGTAGGCCTCGGCCGAACCTCCATTAAAAAAAAAAAAAAACTAGTGTGTCCCCTTAATGCATGCAACGCACCTTAGGAAGCAAAGTCCTTGTGGCTTGTGATATTAGAGATGAAAGCTAATGTGAGTGCTTCGCAAAGTTCACCGCACCGTCTTATCGGGAACTGTTTCATCGTTGGAAGAGATTTTTCCTTTTGACTTGTGATATTAGTGATACAAGCTGCCTCTCAAACTTCACCATACACTAATGAGTAGGTTTTGTACATGGTTCAGAATTGGCCATGTATTGTTAACGTTAAGAATTGTACATGATTCACAATTGGCCATGTATTTGTCCATGCACCATAGGTGAGTTGTTTGGGCACTCATCTGTTGATGCGGAGGTTGTGCATTCAATTTCTGTGTTTTGCTAGACATGCCTAGGCCAGTGTGGTTAGTCCACCCTTGATGCCTTCATGGCTATTGAAAGTAGAAAGCTTTGAGCAACCCTTTTCTTGTAATACTTCGACAGTCTAACCTTTGCTTTGTGGAATACGGAGGGTCTCATGGGTACTATGCTCTTCACTTGTACAATTTTTCTTTCAATATTCAAGCTAGGGAGATTAGTCTTTGGCCAAATTTCTTCAAAAAAAAAAGACCATGTATTGTTAAAGTTGTCCAGTAGTGGTGTGTGTGGTCTTATTATAAGAAAACTGAAGCAAAGGCAACTTGTCATCCCAGTTAATGGGACTATCTAAGGAATAACAATGCAATAAATCAAGAATAGTATTGTTTGTAGCCTCACATTGTCCATTACTTTTGAGATGAAATGGAGATCTAAAATCTATTTTAGAACCAAAATGCTAAAATAAAGAAACCCAAAAATGATTGCAGAAATGAACATCACCATCAAATAACATTACTTTAGGAAATCCATGATGTGGAAAATACATTTAATGAAAATTTGCAGCTTGAGGTGCAGACAAAGTTTTTCTGCAAGGAATGAAATATGCATATTTACTAAACCTATCAACTATTGTCCAAATCACATCGGTATGTGATGAAGTGATAGGAAGACCAATGATAAAATCCATAGAAATTCATTCCCATGGTTCATTCGGAATGGGAAGGGACATTAATAATCCAAATGCTTTACCGTAATGACATTTTACATGTTGACATACAATGCATAGAGAAACATAATGTGCAATATCTTTTTCCATATGGGGTCAAAAGAAGAAATCTTTGCAAGATAAAATGGTGCTTTGTATGCCTCTATGACCTATGTAAGATGGTTCATGCATTTCTTTGATGACAAAATCTTTAGTAAACCATGACGAAATGTATAATGCTCATCAATTAAATGTGCATAATTGTTGAAGTCATGCCACGCATGTGAGAAGTACAAATCAGATGCATAAGTGGAAATCATTTCTTGAAAAGAATGAATTTGGATGGCAAAAATATTATGCAAAACAATAGAACGTGAATGAAAACAACTAAGATCATCGGCTATGACATTAGCTTTCCTAGGTTGATATTGGATCATGGGTTGGAAATTTTAAATGAATGAAGCCCATTTAAGATGTCAATCAGAGATTAAGGGTTGATTTAATAAATACTTAATAGCCTGTTGATCGGTTTCGATTAATACCTCACATCCCATAAGATAGTGTTTCCAAATTTGCAAAGCATGCACAACTGCTAACAATTCTTTATCATATATACTATGATTCTTTTTTGAGGGCTTAAGCTTCCTACTCTCAAATGCAATGGGGTGATCATTTTGCATTAAAACAGCACCTATTCCTGAACCACCAGCATCAATAATGACATGAAATGGCTGTGAAAAATGAGGTAACTGTAAAAGAGGTGCATGTGAAAGTGCATGTTTGAGTTTTTCAAAGGATTTTTGTGTTGATATATTTAGGTGGTGATGTGTGTGAACACTCTAGGACCGTCGGGGCACTTTTTTCCCTCTTTAGGAGGTTTTTTTCCCCCGGCTTGTATATATGCCTATTGCCCTAATGGGCTACTTATCTTTGTACATTCTCTAGTAATACATTCAATATTGTGTGTTGTGCTCCAAGCTTCTTCCTTGTGTTGTTCGCATGCTTCCGCAGACATCTAACTCCAACAATTGGTATTAGAGCAGGTCGTCGCTTCATCTAGGGCGCCGTCGACACTCCTCCGTTTGCAGTCTCAGAATCGCACGAATTTTGCTGAGCATACTCAGCGTGTTTTCGAGATCAAAACAGCTTCGCTATGTGTGTCGAAATCGTGATTTGAGCTCGTTTCGGCCTCCGAACGCACTATCGCAATGCTTATGCAGGCTATTTCATCTTTTTGTGCCAAAGGTATATACTAGTTTCTGTTGGCCAGTAGAAGCATCTCGAAGTATGCTACGGTTCTAGCGGGATTCCTCTGGGCAGCTCTGTTCAACTTTTTGAGATACAGTCAATTTTTTGCATCAAGGTATTTTAGTCATCGGCCATGGCTGAAAGTAGTGATGTATTCCGTATGTTGGTTGTTGAGGATACGTTAGATGGTACCAACTACCCGTTATGGGCTTATATGATGCGACATGTGTTGGTTGCAAAAGGATTGTGGAACATTGTGCAGGGTGTAGAAAAACGTCCTATCACACCTGCAATTGTTACAACTGTAGGTTTTGAAGCTGATGGAGAAGGTGTCGAAGATGATGATATTCTACATATTCCTGTTCATGCTGCAGTTTCTGCTGCACCTACTGCAGAACAGATTCGTTGGGATGGCAGAGATGCCCAAGCACATGCATTGATAGCTTTATCTGTCAAACGTGCCATTATTCCTCACATTCGCTCTTGCAGAACAGCTAAAGATGCTTGGGGTACACTTACCACATTGTACCAAGCTAGGAATGAGGCTCGTGTTGCTTATCTCTGAAAACAGTTGGAGAGTGAGCACATGAATGAAGGTGATTCTATGGACAGTTTCCTAATGAAGATCAAAGACTTGAAGGAACATTTGATTTCTGTTGATGAGGTTATACCAGATAGCTCACTTGTGCAGACCGTTCTAAATGGTCTTCTTGATTTATATCAGAGTTTTGCTTCTACTTTTCGGTTGATGATGAAAGGCAATCCAAATGCCTTATCATTTGAGGAGTTAGTCTCTGTTTTGTTGCAGGAAGATCAGTCCAGGCAGAACAGGTCCATTATGCGAGTTGTAGATCAAGCTTTCCTGGCTAGTCAGAAGGGCAAAGGAAAATGGAGCTCTTCAACTAGTAAGCAAAAATCTGCTAATTCTGCATATTCGAAGAAGGAAGATAAAGATCAGAAGAAATCAAAAAAGAAGAAATTGTTTTGTAAGTACTGTAAAGGGAATGATCATATCATAAAGAACTCTCCAAAACTGGTTGCTAAAGAGGCAAAGAAGAAAGAGGCTAGAATGGTTGTTGCAGAGGCCTTTACACCAAAAATAGAGTCTGCTAATCTTGTGCAGGAAGAAGAATGGGCGTTTACTACTATTGTCTGTAGATTTGACCCATCTTCTCATGAGCAGTGCATGTCTGCAGTAGACTCAGATGTTTGCCAGTATTTTGACAGTGGGGCAACCAAATATATTACCTCGCAGAGCAGTTTCTTCTCTTCACTCGAGCCTGCCCCTACAAGGAATACTGTTACATGCGCCAACAAATCCTCTTATCCTGTTATGGGAGTTGGTAAGATCATTTTGACTACTGCGGATGGTAGTTCTTTCACTTTGTTAAATGCTTTATTTGTGCCAGGGATCAAGAAGAACATGTTATCAGTTTCTGCATTGGCCAAGATTGGCTTGGTTTTGAAATTTGTTGATGACAGGTGTACAATTCATGATCTCTCAAATGGCCATGTGATTATTGCTTCTAGCATTTTATGTCGTGGGCTGTATAAGCTCATAGACTATGAAAGATCTATAAATGATTTGGCATGTGCAGTAAATGATTCTCAGGCTATGTCAGATGCAAAGCTTTGGCATGCACGCTTTGGTCATCTGAATTTTGCTAGTTTGCTATGCCTACAGAAATATGAAATGGTGTCCTCTTTGCCCAAACTTGAGGCACCTGGAAAACATGTTTGTGAAGGCTGTATTTCGGGCAAAATGTAGTGTTCGTCCTTTCCAAAAGATGGCTCAGTCTCCAGCTACTCAAAAATTGCAGCTTGTACATAGTGATGTCTGTGGTCCTATGCAGACACCTTCTTTTGGGAATTATCTTTACTTCGTGACTTTCATCGATGATTTTTCCAGGCATGCATGGGTATATCCATTGAAGGCAAAGTCCGAAGTGTTCATGTGCTTCAAACAGTTTTTGGCTTTGGCTGAAAATCTGTCAGCATGTAAATTGGGCACCCTCCATTTTGATTGAGGGGGGGAATATATGTCTTCTGATTTTAATGCATTTCTGTCTGAACGTGGGATAAAACACTAGTGTACAGTGCTGTATACACCTCAACAGAATGGAGTTGTTGAACAAAAGAACAAGTCACTCATGGAGATGGCGAGGTGTATGGTCAAGAGTCACGCTTTACCATATAGTTTCTGGCTTGAGGCTGTCATGTGTAGAGCATATGTATTGAACCAGTGTCCCACTAAAGCGCTGCAATCTATCACTCCATATGAGGCTTGGCATGACCGCAAGCCATCTGTTGCTCATCTACATGTTTTTGGTTGTTTGGCATATGCATTAGTGCCTGAACAACATTGCAGAAAATTGGATGATAAAGCAGTAAAATGTATTTTTGTTGGGTACAGTTTTGAAAGTAAAGGCTATCGTCTATATCATCCACAGACTAAACGCATTCTGATTAGCCATGATGTTGTTTTTGTGGAAGATGCTATTCAGCCATTGCTTTCATGTACTAAGGAGACATCTGTTAGCTCCAAAGACATGTATGATACTTTGCTTCCTCTTTTTACAGGTGGACAGTCTAGTGCTCATCCTAATGAGGCAACTTCTCAGCCTTTGGAGGTTTCATGTGATGATGCAGATAATTCCATTTCTGATGCAGATGTACATGATGCACTTATTGATGAGAGAGCTGATATTGAGCAGGCAAGAACTATGCCAAAATGGCTGGTGAAGACCTTGCGTGACAGCAAACTAGATGCACCTCTATCATATCGTACTCGATCAGGCTCTCATAGTGCCTCTTTTGCATCAGATTGCTATGCTATGGCTGCATCTAGTCTCTGTGATGAGAATGAGCCTGTTTCGTTTGATGAAGCACAAAACTCCGAAAATTGGATGGTTGCTATGCAATCTGAATATGATGCAATAATGAAGAATGGTACTTGGTCTTTATGTGACTTGCCTCCTGGCAAGAAGGCCATTGGCACTAAGTGGGTATACAAGCTGAAGCGTAAACCTGATGGTACAAATGACATGTATAAGGCTAGGCTTGTTGCAAAGGTTTATGCATAGGAAAGAGGCATTGATTTTGATGAGACCTTTGCACCTATGTGTCGTATGACTATTGTTCAGAGCATTTATGCACTTGCAGCCCATCATGGTTGGAATGTACATTAGTTGGACATTAAAAATGCATTTCTGAATGGTGACTTGCATGAAGAAGTGTATGTTTTTCAGCCCCATGGCTTTGTGTAGAAAGGGCATGAAAACCAGGTGTGCATGTTAAAGAAGGTATTATATGGTTTAAAGCAAGCACCACATGCTTGGTATGAGAAGATACATGCCTATCTGATTGCACATGGTTTTGAGAACAGTCCAACTGAAAACACCTTATATGTTAAGCATGCTAATGATGTGCTCTTGATCATTGTTGTCTATGTCAACAACATGCTGCTCACTGGTCCTATTGAGAACCATATTTCTGATTTTAAGGCTGATTTGCATGCCTCATTTGAGATGTCTGATTTGGGGCATTTGCATCACTATTTGGGCATTTAGCTTATGTAAGTTGATGGTGGAATGGCTTTGTGTCAAACGAAATATATTGACACATTATTGCAGCATTTTGGCCTTGAAGACTATAAACCTATTGCCACTTCTATGGAGACAGGTTTACGATTGATTCTTCATGATGCTCGAGATGCATTTGATGTTGTTCTCTATCAGCAGGCTGTTGGATGCTTGATTTACTTATGCATTACTCGGCCAGATTGTTTGTTGTCTCACAGATGAGCAGGTTTATGCATTGCCCAGGAGTCAAGCATTGACAAACAGTTAAGCGCATCTTTTTGCTATTTGAGTAATACTTGACTACTTGAGTTATTTTATCCCAAAGGGGATCACTACCGCCAGAGTTGCATGCTTTTTCTGATTCTAATTGGGCTGGTTGCTATGATACTCGTGTGTCCTCTAGTGGCTTTTGCTTCATGCTTGGTAGCTCATGTATATCTTGGTTGAGCAAGAAGCAGCTTACTATGGCCACTTCCAGTGGTGAGGCTCAATATAGGGTAGCTTTCACAGCTACTGTTGAGTGTGTGTGGCTCAGGCGCCTTATGGCTGATTTGGGTGTTGGTTAGTCTTTTGCCACCACCATCTTCACTGTCAGTCAGAGCGCATTGGCATTTGCGAGGAACCCTGTGTTTCATGCTTGCACTAAGCACATTGAGGTGCATTATCATTATGTCAGGGAGAGGTTCTCTGCTAGGGAGATCAGCTTGACATATGTGCCCATGCAGGAGAACATTGCAGACCTTTTCACGAAGGCTCTACCCAGGGAGAAGTTTGAAGCTTTCCGCAAAGCTTTGGGCTTACTTCCTTTTGTGGAGTGATTTCCACATAGCTTGGCACTTCCTTATACATGAGTGCTAGCTACTTGTTCATTGCATCACTCCCAAGGGGGATTTGTTGATATATTTAGGTAGTGATGTGTGTGAACACTCTAGGACCACCGGGGCACTTTTTTCCCTCTTTAGGAGGTTTTTTCCCCCCGGCTTGTATATACGCCTATTGCCCTAATGGGCTACTTATCTTTGTACATTCTCTAGTAATACATTCAGTATTGTGTGTTGTGCTCCAAACTTCTTCTTCTTCCTTGTGTTGTTCGCGTGCTTCCGCAGACATCTAACTCCAACATGTTGTTGAGTAAGTCCCCATGCAAATTTTATTTTATGTTTCAATAATAAGGTAAGAGTCAATGCTAAGTAAGAAAAAATTTGAACAAACGTCCTATAAAAAACTAGCCAACCCAAGAAAAGAACAAACACCATTGACTGATTGAGGTGTTGGCCATTCTACTATAGCTTGAATCTTTTTTGGATCAACATGCATGCCTTCACTTGAAATTATATGTCCTAGACATTCTATCTTATGTTGAAAGAAGTAACTCTTTTCAGGATTAGCATAAAGTGTGTTCGCTCATAGCAAATGAAAAACTATTTTAAGATGCTTCTCCGTCTTAGTATCATTCTTATTCTAAACAAGTATATCGTCGAAGAATATGAGAACAAAAAATTGGTAATCAAGAAAAATGTTGTTCATCATTTGTGAAAATGTAGCAGGGGCATTGGTAAGTCCGAAGGGCATTACCATAAATTCATAATGGCCAGTTTGAGTTCTAAATGCAGTCATAAAAATATCGCTATGCATTATACATATCTGATGGTAACTCAATTTAAGATCAATTTTACTAAAGACACGAGCTCCTTGTAATTTATCTAAGAGATCAGTTTTTATGCTTCTTCTCTAATAAGAGAACATGCACATTTGATAAGTTTTATGCTTCTTCTCTAATAAGAGAACATGCA
Source organism: Ceratopteris richardii (assembly GCA_020310875.1). Taxonomy (NCBI): domain Eukaryota; kingdom Viridiplantae; phylum Streptophyta; class Polypodiopsida; order Polypodiales; family Pteridaceae; genus Ceratopteris; species Ceratopteris richardii. The sequence continues at coordinate 178,287,654 of CM035410.1, forward strand.
CTTCAAATGGGGAAGAACTAAGCCTTATAAGTCCTTTCTAGAGTGTCTTTAACTTGGTTTTCTATTTCCTTTTGGTGTAATGGGTCATGCCTATAAGGTGCTTTATGAGGAGGAGAACTACCAAGATTTAATTCTATGCTATGGTCAAAGGATCCTCGAGATGGTGGCATTTCAGAGGGATTATCAGACACAAAACAATCCTTATAAGTATTCATGAAAGGTTTATGTGCATTGGGAAGTGTATGAGTATAATCATTTATGAAATTGACAAAAACAATGCATGAATTGTATCCTTTCCTAAATGTACGTTTACTTGAGTATGACTAATCAATGGAAATGGTTGGAAATCATGCCGCATAGACAAAGTAATGATTTGACCTTTAAATTCAAAGTTAAAGGTATGTGTATGGTAGTCAATGTGTGGGTTATGATGATGATAAAAAGGCATACCAAGTATACCATCGTAAGATTGCAAAGGTCAATTAAAAATAGTCATGCATCTACATAATGCCTTGCACTTCTCGTGTTACATTATAATGACTACCTTGAAATGCATCTTTCACTTTATACAAGGAAGGCAATGTTTTTAACTTAAGTTCTTGTACTGGTAAATGTGAAAAGAAATCATGTGAACTACCATCGTCATGTAAAACATTAACCAGCTTGCTATTAATAGTACCTTGCATGCAAAGTAAAGAATGCTAGAGATATCATTACCCAAGGTACTTAAGTCCTTCCCCAATGTTTCCTCTGCCCAAACAGGAGGAATTTCTTTGTTGAAGACCTCCATGTTATGGAATTGAGTTGAGGTTGGTTTCATGTGAAGAGGTTGCAATTGACATGTTGACCTTTGGATCCCATAGACGTACGTACGCAATGGATAGTACAAAAATAAAATCACACAAAAGTACTCAGAGAATAGAAAGAGACAAGAGACTTGGCACTAGATTGGGTACAATCTCCCCCCACATACTCTGATGGACGAGTCTATCAAAGCATGTGTATTTATAGGTATTTTTTCATTACATTCTGAATAGAAGATACAAGAGGGCAGCACTTTGAAAAGCGTGTTTTTGCTTTATTTACAAAATCATGATTTTCTATTTTTACAAAAACATTGTTTTCTAAAGTGATATATTATTTTTACAAAAATAACTAGAAATACTATATTCTAAAAATAATTATCTTCTAAATATTCTTCTAAATATCTCCAAAAATTTTTGAATAAGTCCACGCACGTTCACACCCTCATGAATCTTCACCTGCTAAATCAAAACCAAAACACATTAAAAACCTCAAGGCATTAAAATCCATTTAACATTCCATTATTCCATAAAAGTATAACATGCCTCCCAGTTGACGAGAAATTGACCTCAGTTGACAAGAATAGTGTAGACATGGATGGCTAGTCACCTGTCCCATCGTTGAACAATCATAAGCATGTTCCATGTAAAAACACATGCATGGAACTGGAAAACTGGAATTTAATGTGATTGTGAATGATAAGCAGAAATCAAATTGGCATAATGTGGAGTAAGTGATGTCTTATGAATCCATTGAGATTCTTCAAGTGAGTGATTTCTATATTTAACTAAATATCTATGATATTGGTTACCTATGCATGCAGTAGTAACATCATAATCAAGTATTTTCTCTGGAATTAAAATTTCAGCATCCTCTTCTACCAAAGGAGGATCATCTAAAATAGGAGTGAGTGGTAGAGTTCCTTTAAACGATTTCAATAAACTGATACGAAAAGAATTATGTATATTCTAATGAGAAGGTATGTCTAATCTAAAAGCATTCCCATTAATTTTTTGAATAATATGAAAAGGTCCATAATAACATGGTGCAAGCTTAACCTTAGGATGTTGTGAAATATTTTTTAAACGTCTTTTAATTGTTTGTAGCCATACAAAGTCATTTTCATTAAATTTTTTAGCTACTTGTTTCTTATTAACATTATGCATGTGACTGTCTTGACTCTTTTTAATGTGCTCATGAACCTCATGAAGTGTAGAAATATGATCTTGCGCAAAAGAATCAGCCATAGGTATATCAGTTTGAGTGAGAGTCATGGATAATGCAACCCAAAATTGATTACAAAAACAAACATCTTGATGTGATAAAATAACTTTTGGAAAACCATGATGCGAAAAAATACATTTAATAAATAACTTAGCAGCTTGAGGTGCAGAAAGAGTCTTTTTACAAGGAATAAAATACACTTGTTTACTAAATCTATCAACAATAGTCCAAATCATATCATTATGTAATGAAGTTGTAGGAAGACTGGTAATAAAATCCATAGAGATTTGTTCCCATGGTCCATTAGGTATCGGAAGTGGCATTAATAATCCAAATGCTTTACCATGATTTCTTTTCACACATTGACACAGAGTGCAATGGGAAACATAATCTGCAATATCCTTGTCCATATTGGGCCAAAAGAAAAATTATTTACATGTATAAATAGTATTTTATATGCCCCTATCACCCATATATGGTGATTCATGCATCTCTTTTATAACAAATTCTTTAAAACCTTATGTAATGCATAACTTGTGTTTGAAATACAAGAATCCATTATGAAAAGTGTAATGATCCTCACTAAATGTTGTAGAATGATTGAAAGCATTCCATGTTTGTGAAAAATACAAATCAAATGCATAAGTAGGAATAATTTCATGAAATGAATGAATATGAACAACATAAATATTACTAATTGAAACAATATTTGTTTTTGGGGATGGGAAGCAACTAAGTGCATCAACTACAACATTAACTTTGCCAGGTTGATATTGAATCATAGGCTGACAATTTTGTATGAATGAAACCCATTTAATGTGCTAGTCGAAAATCAGTGGTTGATTTAATAACTGCTTAATAGCTTGTTGGTATGTCTTGATTATGACTTCTGAACCCATACGGTAATGTTTCCAAATTTTTAAAGCATGCATAACAGCAAAAAGTTCCTTATCATATGTACTATAATTCTTTTCTGAAGGTTTAAGCTTGCTACTTCCAAATGCAATGGGATGGTCATTTTGCATTAATACTATAGACAAGTATATCATCAAAGAAATCGAGAACAAAGGCTTGGTAATCAAGAAAAATGTTATTCATCATATGTACAAATGTAGCAGGAGCATTGGTGAGTCCAAAATACATTACTATGAATTCAAAGTGACCAATTTGAGTTCTAAAGGTAGTCTTATAAATGTCATTTTGTGTCATTCTTCTCTGATAATACCCAGATTTAAGATCAAGTTTACTAAAAAAACGTGCTCCACAAAGTTTATCTAACAAATCATCTATCTTGGGAATAGGATATCTATTTTTATTTGTGATCTTATTGAGCACTCTATAGCCAATACACATCCTATAAGTCTTGTTCTTCTTCTCTACTAATTGAACAGGTGCTCCAAAGGGAGAAGAACTAGGTCTTATTAGTCCTTTATGGAGTAAATCCTGAACTTGATTAGCTATTTCTTGTTGATGTAAAGGTCCATGCCGATAACATGCTTTATGGGGAGGCGAACTACAAAGAATGAAGTCTATACTTTGATCAAGAGATCTCGTAGAAGGTGGTAGCTTAGAAGGAAAATCAGCCATAGAACAATCCTTATAGGAATCCATAAATGATTTATGTGCATTAGGAAGTGTATGTGTGTAATCAACTATTTTATTGAAAAAAACAATACATGAATTGTAGCCTTTCCTAAATGCACGTTTGACTTGAGTATGAATAATTAATGGAAATGGTTGGAAGTCATGCATTGCAGACAAAGAAATATCTTGATTGTTAAACTTAAAACTCATGGTGTGTGTATGATAATCAATGCATGGGTTATAATGATGATGCAAAAGGCATACCAAGTATAACATCATAGGACTGCAAAGGAGCAATTAAGAATGTGCATTCATGTATGTATGAACCTATACAAATCTAAACCTTATGCACTTCACTTGTAACATTATATCTATTTCTTTGAAATGCAACCTTAACTTTATACATAGAAGGAAGTGGATTTAATTGGAGATCTTTCACTATTGTATGAGAAATAAAGTCATGTGAACTACCATCATCATGTAAAATATTAACAACTTTACCATTAATAGTACCTTGCATGCAAAGTAAAGAATGAATAGAAATTTCGTTACCCAAGGTACTTAGATCTTGTTCCAATGCTTCTTCGGTCCAATCAGGTTGAATGTCTTCAGGAACCACCTCCATGTTGTGTACTTGAGCTCCAACAGGCTTCATGTTGTTAGTTCAGAACCTACATTTAGCTTTAGTATGACCAAACTTACCAAGTCAATGCCAACAAATGATATGGGGCCTCTTTTGTTGAGCATCCATCGTTGTAGTTTGAAGGGTTGGAGGTTTTGTAGGTTGTAAAGTGGGTGTATTGGGTACTGGCGAGAAATTGGATTGAGGAGGGCACTGAAAGTTAGTGCCTATCTATTAAACCTAGAAGTATGTCCAACTTGGGCTAAAGAATTGGTATTGATGCTTACTCATGGTCCAAATCATAGGGTTCATTCCAAGATAGGCAAAGAAATTTGGAAAATAAGAAACCTTCACATTGTGGTGGGAAGTGTTAGTCGGCCGCCGGAGTAGGACAAATGTATGCTGGATGTAACGGAGTTTTTGAAATTCGCGCGAAAAGTTGGTACGCGCATCCTGTAAACATCTTTATAAAGTAATGGAAAAAGAGTGGTCGAGAGCCCGTTTTTCTGGACTTGCCAGAGTGATTGTCGAAGCCTGTGTGATGTATTGTGTGTAGTCTGAGTCTTGTTAGTGTTCTGATCATTCCGCCTCGCCCACTAATACTGTGGTGCATAGTAACAAATCGTAAGTAAAAGGTTGTGTGTCTGCTTGTTGGCATTGTGTTCGGTTGTATAAGTTCCCAGGATTTACGTACTGTCAGTCACTTCTTTGCATAAGCTGATTGATAGCAGGAATTCCGAATAGATAAATGGAAGTGTGTTCTCGTATGCTCTGTTGTGCTATCGGATTCAGTACCTTTGGTATCATTCTCGGGTAATCCCGATTATGAGGAAGAGCTAGTACCTTCAGTAGTATGAATAAGTTGATTGAAGAGTATTGATAAGTTTTGTGACGAATGAATCTATCGATTATAGTATCTTCTGGTTGATTTACTGCCTACTGTGAGTTTGTCTGCTATCCGGCATACATACCTGTCATGACGAAGTTGTGTGTGGATTCACGAGAATATAATACCTATCAATTATTAGTATTGTTGTAACACTTGGAGTACTGCCCTATCTCAATAGCCAGTTTATTCTGTAAGAGTTAGATACACAGATTCCCAGAAATCGGATATTGTTTGATGAAGGCTAATAACTGAGCTAAGACGTGTTAAGGGTTATTTACTGTTGTGCAAAGATTTGGGAAATTAGTACAGGGCCTCTGTCTAACAGACCCCTACCACTCCCAAGAACCCACGTTGTTACGATAACGATACTGGAAGTTTAACACCATTTACGGTGAATCACTGTTTTACGTTTAATATTTGTTCAGTAACGATTTCAGCTGGTCAGTACCACAGTGTTACTGTAACAGTGTAACACTTGGTGCCGTCTGTGGGAAAGTGGCATCAAGATTGCCAGTCGTTTGTTAGAATCGCACATCCAGATTATCGTTCAATTGGAAGTAGCAACAGAACCAGATTGTTGCAAACTGTTCCGTTAGTAATACTACGTGATTAATACAAAAAATGATACATGCCGGTTACTCGATCCGGTGAAACGTATCCCAAGAACCATCAGTATGGAGTACTTAATGTACTAAAGACAACTCTGGAAGGTAAAAGTACAACTAGGTCTGGCCCAGTTGTCAAGAAAGTTAAGAATGTTAGATCTGATTCCGGTCAAATTCTGGTGGAAAGTGTTACGCCTCTGGTAGATTCCGGTACTATTTCGGCACAGTCTGTCGAAGATATAGTAAGTCCAAAACCTACCAAGACGCAGTTGGAAACTAGTTTAACAATCTTGGGAAAAGATTCAGATTCATCTACGATTAGAAACACTCTAGTCAAAGAAATCGACGAAGGAGAAAAAACACCATATTCGGCCATAATTTCGATGCCTTCCGGTGATATTTCGGTAAGAGAATCACAGTTTTTCGGTGACGGTTTAGCATTTTTTGCTGAATCTTCAGCCCATCTGCCGGGCTTGGAAGCGAGTTCCCATACAGTGGACATCAAGGAGGAAGGAAGGCTGTTTGAAACAGAGATTCGCAGCATATTAAGCAAGCTTATTGCACCGGAAAGTGCACCATCCGACGATACAGATTTCGGTAGTTCAGATATTCAGGCCCGAGATACAGAAGGAAGGTATAACACACTCACGATGAACGGACAACAACAACAACAGTTATGCCCACCCAAGCCACCTCCAACGGGAGTGACATGCACGAAGTTTGGTGGATTTCCAGGAGATGATCCGGATGCTCACGTACGCACTTTCGAGATAAGCTATGCAGTTCTCAACCATCCACAGGATCAGGCCTACAAAGCCATTGTCTTCCAATCTACACTTGTCAATGAAGCAGCCAGATGGCTTACAAAATATGATATTAATCATTTCGGCACCTACAAAGCAGTACAAGATGCTTTTCTACAACGATTCAGGCTAAAAAAGAATCCAGCCAAAATTTTTGACTATCTACAGAACAACAGACAAAAGGCAAATCAAACCATACAGGAGTATGCTACTCTCTTCAGAACACACTTAAGGCAGCTACCACAGGCCCATGCTAACTTACCAGATGACATTATCACCCAGTGGTTCATCAATGGCTTAACTCCACAACTTAAGCAGATCATGATCATAAGATGTGTCGGAGCTATGACACTCGATGCATTCATTGCAATGACTCTGCAACTGGAAAACAAAGTCGGTGGATTTACAGAAGATTTGGAGTGGGTAAAAGCAAACAAAAATGTTGCAGAAGATATGACTAGACAAGTATACTGCAACACATGCAAAAATTCAGGACATACTAGTGCCAATTGTGCACTTAATCAGACATTCTGCGCTATTTGCAACATCGCCAGACACACCACCAAAAACTGCGCATACAACGCTAGAGTACAGGGAACAACGACTGTCAATGCAATTATCCAGGAACAAGGGCAGCCAGCCAACCACTATGTGCCTCCACAATTGAGAAACAACCAGCAGCAAGGATATCGAAATTACCGAGGACAGAGGAATAACAACTATAATGCAAACCGCTGGCAGAACGGACCACCACCGGAAAATCCCAATTTACCACCACCACGCTGTCATTTTTATGGTGAATTTGGACATATTAGGAGATTTTGCAAGGATGCAGCTGAGTATGATCAAAGGAAGAAGGAACGTCAAAATCCAATGGCCAACATGGTAAAAATCACACCGGTGGAGACACAGGCTGCTGCAGTCCAGACCCGTTCCGGTAAACAACTGCAACCGGCAGCAGAAATATTTGAACCAGGGATACGTGAACAACACAGAATGTACAACAAGGCTAGTCAATGGACCACAGCAGAACCACCAGTCTTCCCAGAGCCTATTCCGGTAACCCAGCCATCGTTAACAAAGGAAGGAACACAACAAAGGGAGTCAGCAGCAGGGACATCATCAGCAGCAGATACATTACCAACCGTAGACACCTCTACATCAGCAGAAGCATCAACTTCAACATCAGTAGAGCCTGTCAATCAATCTCAACAGGCTTGGGAAATCTTATCTAAGGCATCTATCACTCTGCCTCTGGGCCAACTACTGGCATTAGTACCTGGGATTCGCCAACAGTTCCAACAACAGTTCAGTCCGGTACCTTCTTGTATTCCGGCAACAGCAACAGTTCAACCGGAACCTGATTCTACGGTTGATCATTCAGTCCCCTTGATTACAGTATGGTATAAGAATCATAAGATTACGCAGGTATTAATTGATGGAGGCTCTGGTGTTAACATTGCGACTGCGGCAGTATGCAAAAGATTAGGATGGACCGAAATCGAACGAGTTCAATTTTTTGTTAGAATGGCAGATCAATCAAGAGTCCATCCCGTAGGACTTGTTCGGAACGTACCCATCACTTTACAAGGTACGACCTTTAAAATGACCTTTGTTATACTAGATCTGTCGGAATCCACTTTGGATTACAACCTTCTTTTCGGCCGACCTTGGCTGAAGCATGCGAAGGTAATACAGGACTGGTCTGCACAAGAGCTTACGTTTAAAGATGCCAATCGTAGATATGTGGTAAAATTAGATGCTATACAACCTTGCGAGCTACATGCTAGACCGTATTTTGCTGAACCAGTCCATATGCTAGATGGATTGTCAGACGATGAAGAAGAAGAGTTTCTGAAGAATAACGCTGATTTAATTTCCTTAGGAACTGTTGATCTACAGACCGTTGTAGATAATTGGAATGCTTCAGTTTGTATAGCAATACCCATCACAGAAGAGGCTAAGAAGGAAGACACTGTTTTGACACATGACGATGAACTGCAGCAACTTCTTAAACCAACAGACAACACAGAAAAACATCAACAGTTCTATGTCCCCGAAGATCAGCTGATCACTTACAATTTAGGAGATGAAGATCATCCGCGTCATGTTAAGATAAAGCAAAACTTACCGGAAACATTTCAAGCAAGCTTAATCCAGCTACTCCGAGAATTCACTGACGTCTTTGCATGGGACTACAAAGACACGAAAGGATTGGACCCCCGTATCTACCAGCACAGGGTCATGCTGAAGTCAGAAGCAAGGCCGATAAAGCAAACCAGCTACCGGATGAATCCCCATTATGCATCTCAGGTAAAGGTAGAACTTGATAGGTTATTAAAAGCCGGATTCATCGTACTAGTAGAGCATGCTGAATGGATCTCTCCAATTGTAATTGTGCCAAAGAAAAACAAGCAATTGAGAATTTGTGTAGATTACCGGAAATTAAACGCAGCAACCGTACCGGATCCCTTTCCAATTCCTTTTTTGGATACCATGCTTGATAGAGTAGCAGGTCACGAGATGTATTCATTCCTAGATGGATACAGTGGCTACAACCAAGTGAGAATGGCTGAAGAAGATATACCAAAAACTGCATTTATTACCAACTAGGGTGTCTTTGCTTGTATGGTAATGTGGTTTGGATTGAGAAACGCACCAAGCACATTTCAAAGATGTATGCAGGAGATATTTTCTCCTTATCTCACTTCATTTATGCAAGTATATCTTGATGATTTTTCAATTTTTGATAAGATGATAGCACACCTGTTTCATTTACGGTGCTGCTTTCAGAAATGCAGAGAGTATAGACTCTGCTTGAACCCAAACAAATCAGTGTTTGCGGTCTCATGTGGCAAGTTACTTGGCCACATTGTATTTGCACAAGGCATCCAAGTAGATCCAGATAAAATTTCGGCAGTATTAGAAGCTCCGGTGCCAGCTACTCCAAAAGAAGTTATGCGCTTTATGGGCCAAGTACGGTGGCATGGAAGACACTTACGGTGGCTTGCTCATCTGGCTATACCACTAACCAAGCTAATCAGCAAAACACCTCGACAATTTGAATGGACCCAGGAATGCCAGATAGCATTTGATCGTTTAAAGCATTTATTAACACAAGTTCCTATCTTACAACCACCGGACTGGGATCACCCATTTCATGTATTTGTTGATGCTTCAGATATAGCAATAGGAAGTGTGTTGATGCAACAAATTGATAAATGGTTCAGACCAGTGTATTATGCAAGTCGAAGATTAGCCCCTGTTGAGAAAAATTACTCTGTAATAGAAAGAGAATGTCTAGGGCTAGTATATTCTGTCAAGAAATTCAGACATTACTTGCTAGGCCGTAAATTCACATTTCATATAGATCATGCTGCACTTGTCTATCTAGTTTGGCAACAACATCTAGGTGGTCGATTAGCGCGATGGGTCTTACTTTTACAGGAATTTGACTACGAAGTCATTCACCGACCAGGCAGTTCACATGCCTTAGCAGATTTTTTATCCCGCTTAGATTCTAGTGAAGCTCCGGTAGGCATAGATGACACGACACCCGCGATTTATGTGTCAGAACCAATTAATGAAGATTCTGCAGCCAGTTTATTCTGTAAGAGTTAGATACACAAATTCCCAAAAATCGGATATTGTTTGATGAAGGCTAATAACTGAGCTAAGACGTGTTAAGGGTTATTTACTGTTGTGCAAAGATTTGGGAAATTAGTACAGGGCCTCTGTCTAACAGACCCCTACCACTCCCAAGAACCCACGTTGTTACGGTAACGATACTAGAAGTTTAACACCATTTACGGTGAATCACTGTTTTACGTTTAATATTTGTTCAGTAACGATTTCAGCTGGTCAGTACCAGAGTGTTACTGTAACACTGTAACAGAAGCTTGTATTTGAAAGATTCAAATTGTTGATATATTTAGGTAGTGATGTGCGTGAACACACTAGGACTACCGAGGCACTTTTTTCCCTCTTTAGGAGGTTTTTTCCCCTGGCTTGTATATATGCCTATAACCCTAATGGGTCGCTTATCTTTGTACATTCTAGTGGTAATACATTCAGTATTGTGTGTTGTGCTCCAAGCTTCTTCTTCTTCCTTGTACTATTTGCATACTTTTGTAGACCTCAAACTCCAACAATTGGTATCAGAGTAGGTTGTCACTTCATTTGACACCCCTTCGGTCATAGTCTTAGAATCACAAGAAAGTTTTTGAGCATATTCAGGGTGATTATGAGATCAAAATAGCTTCACCTTGTGTCGAAATCACGATCTGAGCTTGTTTTGGCCTCTAAACACATTATCACACTACTTGTGCATGCAATTTTGACTTTTTGTGCCAAAGATATATACAAATTTTGGTTCGCCAATATAAGCATCTCAAAGTTTGCTACAGGTTTAATAGAACTTAATATGGTAGTTTTGTTCAACTTTTTGAGATACAATCATTTTTCTACATCAAGGTATTTTAGTCAACGGCCATGGTTGAAAGTAGTGATGTATTCCATATGTTGGTTGTTGAGGATAATTTGGATGTTACCAATTACCCATTTTGGGCTTATATGATGTGTCATGTATTGGTTGCAAAAGGACTATGGAATATTGTGTAGGGGTTGAAAAACATCCTATTAAACCTGCAAAGACAGTTGCTGAAGGTGATGTAGACAACGTTGAAGATGGCGATATTCTTCATGTTTCTATTCGTGCTACAGTTCCTATTGCACCTATTGCAAACCAAATTCGTTGGGATGGTAGAGATGCTCAGGTGCATGCATTGATATCCTTGTCTGCCAACCATGCCAACATTCCTCACATTCACTCTTGGAGAATAGCTAAGGATGCTTGGGATACAATTACCACTTTATACCACGCAAGGAATGGGGCTCGTGTTGCTTATCTCCAAAAACAATTGGAGAATGAGAACATGAATGAAGGAGATTCCATGGATAGTTTTCTCACAAAGATCAAAGATTTGAAGGAGCTGTTAATTTTTGTTGATGAAGTCTTGCTTGACAATTCCCTTGTGCAAACTATTGTGAATAGTCTTCCTAATTCATATCTGAGTTTTGCTTCTACTCTTCATTTGATGCTGAAAGGCAATCCAAATTCCTTAACATTTGAGGAGTTAGTCTTTGTTGTGTTGCAAGAAGATCAGTGTAGGTAGAACAGGTCCATACTAAGTGGGTATACAAGCTGAAGCATAAACATGAGGGAACAGTTGATAGGTATAAGGTTAGGCTTGTTGCAATGGATTATGCTTAGGAAAGAGGCACTAATTTTGATGAGACATTTGCTCCTACATGCCAAATGACTACTGTTTGTAGTATCTGTGCACTTGTACCTCATCATAGTTGGAATGTACATCATTTGTACAGTAAAACTACATTTTTGCATGGTGACTTGCATGAAGAGGTGTATGTTTTTCAGCCCCCCTGGCTTTGTGCAGAAAGGGTATGAAAAAAAAGTGTGCAGATTGAAGAAGGCATTATATGGTTTAAAGCAAGCACCACATGCTTGGTATGAAAAGATACATGCTATCTGATTGCACATGGTTTTGAGAACAGTCCAACTAAAAGCACCTTATATGTTAAGCATGCAAATGATGTGCTTTTGATCATTGTTGTCTTTGTTGATGACATGCTACTCACTAGTCCTCATGAGAAGCATACTACTAACGTTAAGGCTGATTTGCATGCCTCATTTGAGATGTCAGATTTGGGGCATTTGCATCATTATTTGGACATTCAATTTATGCAAGTTGATGGCATAATAGCTTTGTGTCAAACAAAATATATTGACACATTATTGCAGTCTTTTGGCCTTGAAGACTGCAAACATATTGCCACTCCTATGGAGATGGGTTAACGATTGAGTCTTCATGATGCTGGAGATGCATTTGATGCTATTCTCTATCAGTAGGTTGTTGGATGATTGGTTTACTTATGCATTACTCAGCCAGATATTTAGTTTGCTATCTCATAGATGAGCAAGTTTAAGCATTGCCTAGGTGTCAAGCATTGGCAGGTGATGAAGCACAACTTTTGCTACTTGAGTGGTACCCAGCTATTTGGATTGTTTTATCCCAAGGGGGGATCATTATGGCTAGATTTACATGCTTTTTCTAACTCTGACTGGGCTGGTTGCTATGACACTCGTGTGTCCACTAGTGGCGTTTGCTTCATGCTTGGTAGCTCATGTATATCTTGGTTAAGCAAGAAGCAGCCTCTTGTGGCCACTTCCAGTTGTGAGGCTAAGTATATGGAAGCTTTCACATCCACTATCGAGTGTGTGTGGCTCAGACACCTTATGGCTGAGTTGGGTGTTGGCCATTCTTTTGCCATCACCATCTTCACTAATAGTCAGAGCACATTGGTAGTTGCTAGGAACCCTATGTTCCATGCTTTCACTAAGCACATTGAGGTGCACTATCATTGTCAGGGAGAGGTTCTCTATTGGAGAGATGAATTTGGCATATGTGTCCACACAAGAGAGCACAAAGGCTCTACCTAGGGAGAAGTTTGAAGCTTTCTGCAAAGATTTGCGCTTACTTCCTTTTGTGGATTGATTCCACATAGATTGGAACTTCCTTATACATGAGTGCCAACTCCTTGTTCACCGCATCACTCCCAGGGTGGATTTGTTGATATATTTAGGTAGTGATGTGTGTTAACACACTAGGACCGTTGGAGCAGTTTTTTCCCTCTCTAAGAGGTTTTTCCACCCCGGCTTGTATATATGCCTATGACCCTAACGAGTCACTTATCTTTGCACATTCTAGTGGTAATACATTTAGTATTGTGTGTTGTGCTCCAAGCTTCTTCTTCTTCCTTGTGCTATTTGGGTGCTTCCGCAGACCTCAAACTCCAACACAAATGGAGTGCTATTAAAATGTGTAGAGGATGGTGAAAAATAAAACCTAATTCATCATGCTTAAGTGAACCATTAGAACACAAACAAGTATATAAATGGGATGACTGAAGGCCCTTGCAACTCTTAGGAGCATATTGGACAAATATGCAGAAAGAGGTACATGAATGTGTAACTAACTCCAACATATGTTAAGCATCCTATCTAGAAAAACACTCGTCAATGAGTTGCTCCAAAATTCACAATACTGTGTGAATGAGTAAACACATGATTGAGTTCTTGAAAACATGAATGTACCAAGTAGGAGCAAGTTTAGCTAGAAAACAAGCCCTAGAAGAGTAGAGAAAAAATTACAAAGTCATTGGCAAAAAAAAATTTAAAAGTTGTAGAGATAATCAATTACATTTGTGAATCCATGAATAAGAATATCTCCGAATCCTCAAAATGGTCTATATAGGTGTAACTGGAGGTCATGTCACAGTTGAGAAATCTATAAAGATGATTCTCTTTGCAAGATTATGATGGCCTACCCTACACATGGATGCGGGAACCAATGTCAAAAGTTGCAACATCTACCAATTATCAAAGTACCCTATTTGAAGGGATGACATGCATTTACAATCGATGGTATGTGCAAGAGCTTTCTCAAGATGGGGAATTCACTTTATCAAAACTATTAATCCCCCAACAAGAGGATCTCATGAGGAGTATATCATTGTGGCCACTGACAACCTGGCCAAGTGGTAGAAGCAAAAGGCATGAAGAAAAGTGATGTTGAAACCACGAAAAAATTCTTATTTGAAACATATATTTATCAAGTTTGGACTACACATTGAGATAGTCAGTGATAGAGGTGCACACTTCATTAATGAAGTAGTTGAGTCTCTAATGAACGATTTCTTAGTGATTCATAAAAAATTGGCACCCTATTATCCATAGTCTAATGGATAGGCAGAGAGTTCAAATACGATTTTAGTATCATTTTGATGAATATTGTCAATGATTGTAGATTTGATTGGGACAAACAATTCCATCATGCAATGTGGGCATTTAGATTAGTAGCATACAAAAGAGCCTTATGAACTACTCCCTTTAACCTTGTTTATGGAAAAAATGCAATTCTACCAATTGACTTTTTGGTGTCTCTCAGAGTAGCCAAAAAGTATGAATGGATAGGACATGAATTGTCTAGACAAGTGGAGCATATTGAAAATCTACAAGAAACTAGATTACAAGCAATCACTAGAAAATGATGTTGTGAAAAAATGACAAAGGACATATTATGACACTCACATAAAAGACAAAATTCTATGTGTTGGAGATCTAGTAATTGTATATGCCTTGAAACAACACACTAAGAAACTTCAACAAAGAGTTTATGGTCCCTTACTTGTACACATAATTTCTTTTGGTGGAGAAATTAACCTTGCTACATTAGATGGAGACATATTACCTAAATATATAAGTGGATGTAGAGTAAAACGATATACTGACCTCTCACTGAAAAAAATGCTAGAAAGGCTTTTAGAAGCACAAAATTGTAAAGAAAAAAAGGAATAAGAGCAGATTTGTGAGGACGCCAAACAAGAGGCAATAGAAAGAATATACAAGCCTAAGAGTGCATTTGAGAATGAGACAAGAGATATCATGGGGGTGAAGAAGCTATACCTAGATTTAACGACCGCACATGAAACATCAACAAAAAAAGAATTATGCAAAGACAACCACATATAAACCTCAAAAATTGAGATAAATAATATTTTATGGTCAATTCTTTAATAGATACTCGAGAAGCCATAAGCAGCATTCATGCTTCCTTAATAAACAATCTAAAGATACCAATCGCTCCCACGGAAGCATATATGATCGAGATAGGAGGAAATCACATAAACTGCTTAGGAGAGGTAACTTTATCACTACACTTAGGAAACAACACCATGCAACAGAAATTTCTGGTCCACAATGAATTCGTTTCCCTTGCTTCATCTATTATTAACTCTTATAGTTAAATGTTAAAAAAAAGGAACCAAAACTAAAAAGGTCAAAATATACTATCCACATCAAGGGGAATTATTGTTGCAAAGGGAATGCAATGATCTACATGAGCACTAGTCCAAAAGCACTGATCTATCAGATGTTTCAACATTACTAATGAAATGCTAAATGCTACATATATAGATTTCTACAAAAGACTCATCAAGAATGTCATCAATGGTGACCTTACATCTAGAATGTGCTACTAGAGCAAGAGGAAATTGG
This sequence comes from Ceratopteris richardii, assembly GCA_020310875.1. Classification (NCBI taxonomy): domain Eukaryota; kingdom Viridiplantae; phylum Streptophyta; class Polypodiopsida; order Polypodiales; family Pteridaceae; genus Ceratopteris; species Ceratopteris richardii. Next base: position 178,303,321 of record CM035410.1, read on the forward strand.
TCAAGAGATGGGCAGCCTATCCAAGAACACATCTTATTTGTGACCATTGGCATCATAGACAAAGATCATCAATTCATTATCTTGGTCCAAGACTTTCACATCGTGCATCACATGCCATCTATCCAAGAGATATGGAAGTAAGAAAGGATTGATGCTTATATGAGAATGCCTAGTTATATGCCTAATTTTGAATGATGCACACAAGTGATGACTAGACTCCATCCGGCAATGGATCAGCCTACTATACAAGAACCAGTAGTAATGGAACTTAAGGAAAGATCGAGAACAATTAGATTCACTCATGGACTGATCAAAGAAGCTTTTGGCATGGATTAAAGATGGCTTAATGGACGTGAAAGATGAAGAGCATGATGCAAAATAAGAACTTTTGCCGACATCAATCAAATAGACATCGAAGAAGTATTACGATTAGTAAATCAATGTTTTTGTCTTCCAAGCATGAATTCATACACTAACCCTCAAAAGAATGTGGTTCAACTTCTATCACATGCAATCAAGAAGCTCAAAAGACAAATCAATCCAACACATACGTATAGGAATGAATTTTTGAAGTAAAGAAACCATGGGGCATAAAGGATTTTTTGAATGTAGGTACAACACTTGCACTTTAGATCTATCATGCACTAAAGGCTAGAAATAAATTTCTCTTAATGCTTGCATCGTTGGAAATGACCAAATATGTGAAATTGGTCTCAATGCCAAAAAAGAAGAAAGGTGTGAGTTCTTTTGGATCTGGAACAAGTACCATCCCTAAAATGTGGGGTTCTAAACAAGCAAGGGAGTATGATGAAACAACAACAATGTCTACATCCAAGAGGGCTCATGTCTTACCCATCTCTACATTAGCACAACCGCCCCTATTACTCAAGAAGATTTATAAGAGGCTCTTCAAGAAACACATGCATACACTAAAGGACAAGTCAACCTTACAAGGCAAGGACCCCATTATAAAAAGATAATGGAAACAAATGAAGAGGTTGTCAAGGTATGTGGAGCTAGGTTTGGAAAAATCTAGTTCCTATTCAAGGAGGAAGAGGATAAACTTCATTTAGATGTCGAGCTACAACACAGTGATAATGATGATAGAATGTCGGAGGATTTAAATTAGGTGCATGATGATGATGAACAACCAACGCAACAACAAGAACAAGAAAGGGGAGAGGATTATTCACCTCTCAGAACATTGCAACCATGTATCAATGTCACTCTTCATGCTACTTCATCGACAAACAAACAAACTAATTGTGTGTAAAAAAGAGAATGATTGTGAAAAGTTTGAAGAACAAAAAATGTTGACTCTACCATTATGGATAATAGTGGAAGAACATCCAAAGAGCACAAATGAGGTAACATTCCTCAATCTGGATGTTAAAATAAAGAGACAATGATGCTCAAGAGGCAATTAGCCAAAATTAGAACTACACATGAAACAACCAATGAATGAAACCATCCACACAATAGAAGGTAAACAAGCTGGAACGAGTTAGCTCCCAATATTCTCAAACCCAATAGGAGAAATCCAAGAAGGAGATAGAAGAATATATGATGAATATTGGCATATTAATGTCTCAAAATACCAGTCTACACGATAGGTTAAAGGAAGTAACAATGGATTATGAGAAACCATTGGCCGAGAGATCGAAATTAAAGAATAAATATGCATAGTTGGAAGTAGAAAAGTACACATGTTAGCCAGAGAAAAGTTAATTGAATCTCTAGTAGCCAATTATATGGAGGAGACAAAAACAATGACAAAAGGGAATAAGAAATTGATGACTTCCTTACTATTCAACCGAATGTTGTAGACATGTGAGAGTAACAATGAAGGGGCCAACTCGCTAAGGAAACAACTAGAAGAATGCCAATCTCAACTTGTTGTGGAGAAGTCCTTATGGAGTCACATTGAAGAAACGTGCATGGTTGAAACAAGAATCATGAAAGAAGTTGGATGAGTCATTGAAGCTTTGTCTAGAACAATTCAATTAGGATGTTGATCAATCGAAACATGCATGTGTTAGCAAAACAAAGGTAGAAAGAGAACTTCAAGAACAAAAGGCTATAGTGATAGAAGAAGATAAAATAATACAACAATTAAAAGAGAAAATTTACAAGTCGAAAGCACAATAGGACATCAAAGAAATGGACATGGGGCCACCTATATGACCTATTCCACAAGGGCATACTATGGAGACTCAGGTATGTCCTCTCTCTCTGCCCATCGTTCCATCACCTCTAAAAGATGTACAATGACTAGACTCTAACATGCTACATATGCCATTCTCAGTAGAGCTAGACCAAAGGAATGAGCGATTTTGGTGGCTCAACTCACTCAAGAATTTGAAGATTTGATAGTCAAATGTATGAAAGATGCAAAAATCAAGAGCAAACACTTGGATTAAATTATGAATACTTTCAACAATGAAGGAGAAAACATGAAGATATATTAGAAGATTAACTCACAAAAATCTTGATGAAGATCTCAAATTTTTTGTCAATTCTTTTAATAATAGAAAAGAATAATTTAATGCAACAGATCCAGTGGAAAAATAGATTTTTGGGAATAAATCCTAGAGTATTGCTGGAGACCTTTAATTCTCCAAATATTTGATCTATCTTGATTTGATAACTCCTCTATATCAGGAATAAAACAAACTTTACAAAAACTTTACATTATCTTTCATGTACATTAAGAAATACTTCTCTATATGAAGTTTCATTCAGCTTCAACACTCTGCTTCAGAAATGGACTTCAATCTCTGCATATGACTTCGATTTTAATCATTCAAATGATACACACATGTTCATAATACCTTTGCGCAATCATAATGATCATTAGTTCTTCAAAAGAACTATTAGGTTTCTAATTTGATCACTTACACCAAACCTATGTCAGAAACTGCCTTCCAAAAATGGCGACTTTGATATGGTCAACTTCTTAAGTTGATTTCTTTGAGAATCTAACCCGTTTTGCTAAATGCTTTAAGGCCAAGCTTCCTTACCTTCTAACTTAGATTTTGAATGCTCAAACATAAAAAACTTTACACTGAGCATTGAGATGTAAGCAAATCTCTGAGTAGTAAAATGCGCGATTCTGACAACTTCACTTGTAGACTTCTACATATGAATGTTCCTACTTGTCATACACACAACCTGCAGAGAATTAGATCATCAAACTTTGGTCATAGCTTGATTAGCTTCTGAGTTAGATGTGCACAAAAGATTTCGTGATCGAGATGATCAGGCTGAGAGAATTCTAGGAAAGATCAATTGCTAACTCATGAGAAAACTCTCTACACATCTATCTCTTGAAAACTTGAAATCTCTTGACTATATTTTCATCTATTCTTCATCTCTCATCTATGTCATGACTATACATGAGTGTATATATACATATGAGTATGAACTCGTCACTACATCAAGTATTTTTGAAGTATTTTTCCAAAGCTAGTATACATAAATGTACAAAATATTTCTTCCCGATTCTTCACTTGACCTCATGCTTTGAGCTTGAGTCTTTTCTTCACTTCTTCATTCCTAGGCTTCCATTGATGATTTTCTTTCTCCAACAGATCCCCCGCAATCATCAATTGTGATTACCTACACCTTCTTTATATCTGCCATCTCTTTAAACCTTTGTAGCTTTGGTCCATCCAAGCTTTTTGTCAGAATATTTGCAACTTGCTCTTTTGTTGGTGTATACATGACTTCAATTTCTTTATCAAGTACCTTTTCTCTTAAGAAATGATATTGAATTTTTATGTGTTTAGTTCTGGCATGAAACACAGGATTAGCTGCTAAATACAATGAACTCATATTGTCTCCAAATATGATTGGAACACTTTGATCAATTCCTAGACTTTTTAATAAAGTCTTCAACAAAATTACTTCCTTTGTATCTTCCACCATTCCTTTGTACTTAGCTTCTCTGGATGACGATGCAATTGTATGTTGCTTCTTTGAGCACCAAGAAATTAGCTTATCTCCAACATAACACAAATAACCATGAGTGGATCTTCTATCATCTGAATTACCTGCCCAATCTACATCACTAAACACTTTGAGTCTAGTATCAGAAGTGAATCCATAATACAAACCTTCATTCAGAGTTCCTTTGATATATCTTAGTACTCTTTGTGCTGCAACCCAATTAGTTTGCTTTGGGCAATGCATGAATTGAGATAAGATGCCAATTGCATATAAAAGATCTGGTCTTGTCAAGGTAGCATAGATTAAACTACCTACCAAACTCTGATATGTCTTCATGTCCTTGAAATCTTCTCCTCCATACCTGCTTAGTTATGATTAACCTCCAAAGGTGTGGTTGAAGGTTTACAATCCTTCATATTAAACTTCATCAAAAGATTCTTTAGATACCTTTCTTTTGTAACATACACTCCATGTTGAGTGTATATAATCTCCATCGCTAGAAAATAAGACAAGTTTCCCAAATCACTTATCTTAAACTCCTTTTCCATTTTCTTCTTGAGTTCCTTGATTCCTTGAGCATCTGTACCTATGACAATAATGTCATCAACATGAATACACACATAAATTTATCTATCTTCATTTGCTTTCACTAGCAAACTACTATATGCCTTTGAAGCTTGATATCCAAGTTCATTCAAGAACTTGACCAATCTATAATTCCATGCCCTTGGAGCTTGCTTTAGACCATACAGAGCTCTCTTAAGCTTACAAACATAATCTGATTCATTTGACTTTTTGAGACCCTCTAGTTGCTCCATGTATACTTCATCTACAATATATCTATTTAAAAATGCATTCTTTACATCTAATTGAGAGAGTCTCCAACCTTTACATGTAGCAATAGCAATTATAGTTCTAATTGTAGACATCTTAGCCACTGGACTAAAGGTTTCATCATAGTCCACTCCATGTGTTTGGGAATATCCTTTGACCACAAGTCTAGCCTTGTTTCTAGACACTTTTCCATCTGCAAACCTCTTTGTTTTATACACCCCCTTACATCCAATCACCTTCTGATTCTTTGGTCTTGGCACCAATTCCCATGTCTCATTCTCAAGTAGAGCATCATACTCTTCTTGCATTGCTTTTTCCCAATTTTCCTTTCCTTTAGCTTCATCATATGTGGATGAGTCTTCATCTATCTTCACAATGTAAGCATAATCTTTGGTTGTCAAGAAAGAAGTATCATAACAATACCTGATATGTTGTTTTCTATCTCTTGATGATCTTCTAATTTCTGCACTCCTTGAAGTTTCTCCTTCATTTTGTTCTGGATCAAACCTTGGTCTATCTTCATAATTGTCCCGCATTTCATTTCTACAAACATGATCATCAATATCGTCTTCATATACCTTCATCTTTGGCTTTCCTTTGCATTTGATTTCTTCAAGATCTGTGCACACATTGTCTGATCCTGTGAACCATGTGCTTTGCTCATCAAATGTAACATCTCCTGAAACAAGAAATTGTTTTGTGGATGGACTCCATAACCTATATCCCATTTGTTTATCATCATACCCAATGAACATATAGTTTTCTTCTTTAGGTTCTAGCTTATGTCTCAATTGATATGGAACATAAGCATATGCCAAACATCCAAATATTTTGCAATGATCAAGAGTAGGTTTCTTACCCCACCATGCTTCATAAGGAGTCCTTCCCTCCAAAGCTTTGCAAGGCAACCTATTCACAAGGTAAGTTGTAGTATTAATTGCTTCTGCCCACATATAATTAGGAAACTTTTTTTCCTTCATCATTGATCTTGCAAACTCTACAAGAGTTCTATTTCTTCTTTCTGCAACTCCATTTTGTTGTGGGGAGTACCTGCAAGTCACTTCTCTTTTGATACCTGCATTCCACGTATAATCATCAAATTCTTTAGAAAAATATTATCTCCCTCCATTTGATCTCAATCTCTTAAGCTTTTGTCCTATATTCTTTTTGCATAAGCATGATAGTGTTTCAGATTTATCCTTGATTACGTATAGAGTAATCCACCTAGTTGCATCATCAAGAAATAACACATAATACCTTGATCCATTTATGCCATAGTCCTATGAAGGACCCCACACATCTGTATGAACCAATTCAAGCATATTTGAATACCTATATCCTTGCTTATTGTATGATTTCTGGTTAGCTTTACTTAACTGACAAGACTCACATTTTTATATCATATGTTGAACTTCAATATTTGGTAGACTAAGCACTGCACCATTCTTTGTCATCTCTTTTATTCCCCTTTCATTAATCTGTCCTAACCTCTTGTGCCATAGATCCAATTCAGACATCTTTGACTTCCATAAGTAAACAATGCATGTCCCACATTACCTTGGACTTTGAGAGTGAATAATCTTGCTTCCTTTTTTCCTGTAACAATGATTTTATATCCTTGACTTGGATCTTCAACATAAACACCATCACTTGTAAATCTAACTTCATATCCCTTCTCAACAATTTGCCCCACACATTATAGATTTTTAGGAATTGTTGGAACATAAAGTACCTTGCTTAGAAGTGTGCTTCCACTCTTTGTCTTCACTGATCCAATGCTCTCAACTTTGTGTTTGGTGTTGTCTCCTGTTTGAATTGTATGTCCATTCACTTTAGCTTCCATATCAATCATTAAGGAGATATTACCACTCAGATGATTGCTACATTCTGAGTCAATATAAAACACCATTTGATCTTCATTGATTACTTCATGTGTTACATTCAAGATAAGAGTCAAGTCTTCCTTTTGTTCTGAAGAATAATTGTAATATGTGTTGTTATAGGATTGAGTTTGGAAACTCCCTCCTCCTCCTCTAGCAAATGAGGTCCTACCACCTCTTCCTCTGAGGTTACCTCTTTGATTTCTACCTCCTCTTCCTCTAGGATTGAAATTCTAATTATGACTTCCACCATTTTGATTGTTATACCAACAATCATTTGCCAAGTGATTTGTTCTACCACAAATCCAACAAGCTTTAGCATTATATTTGTTCTTACCTCCTATTCCTTTACCTCTGAAATTCATATTCCCTTTCATGAAATTTACTTGGCTTGAAGATCCTTCTTCATCATTTGTCTGCTTGCCTTTAGCATTCTTCTTCTTATCATTTGAATACATTGCTTGACTTGAACTTCTTTCATTCTCTCCTTTAATGTCCTGCTCAAATGTTATCATATGTCCTAATAATTGATTAAGATCAGGAGTAAAGTGATCTAATGATAATTCTGTAGACAATATGAAAGGCTTCCACTTCTCATCTCCTCTTAAACCTGTAAGTATTTGCCTTACCAACTTGTCTTCTTTAATTTCTTCATCTACTGCTCCTAAACTATCTGCAATGTCCTTCATCCTTGTAACATAATCAGAAATTGACTGAGAACCTTTCTTCTTGAAGGTTGTAAATTCAGCCCATGGTGAAGCCTTCCTCAATTTGGTTGTGTTTTGGAAATGTTCTTCTAAAGCATTCCATACATCTGCTACACTTTCTAATCCTCTAATGTGTGGGAGAAGATAATCATTTACAGCCATGTAAATTATGCTCCTAGCTTGAGCATCTTTCTTCATCCAATTCTTCAATTCTACAAGTTCTTCTCTTGTTGGAACACTTGGATCCTTAAACTCAAGCTTTTCTTCTTCTCCTATAATAAATGATATCAAATCTTTGCTCATGAGGTGTGCCTCCATCCTCATGGACCACGTTGGATAGTTCTCTCTATCTAGCTTGTCAATCTGCAAGTTTTCTCCCATCTCTTGACTTTTGTGTCTGCAATTACTAAGATTTATGGTGATATAATCTTTGATATGAAGCTTTAATCCTTTTTGATCCTTTGAACTCGTGCTTTGTTCTTCTTCAGGTTTTCTTCCAAGTTTTACTCTTTGCTCCTTCAATTCACAAGATCTTTGATATCTGCAACAGTCGGGGTTCTCCTTGGTTCTTCTTCACCTTGATTTGATATTTTTGCTCTGATACCACTGCTGGAGACCTTTAATTCTCCAAATGTCTGATCTATCTTGATTTAAGTGTTGGAGATAGATGTCTGCGGAAGCACATGAACAGCACAAGGAAGGAGAAGAAGCTTGGAGCACAACACACAATACTGAATGTATTACTAGAGAATGTACAAAGATAAGTAGCCCATTAGGGCAATAGGCATATATAAAAGCCGGGGGAAAAAAACCTCCTAAAGAGGGAAAAAAGTGCCGCCACAGTCCTAGTGTGTTCACACACATCCCTACCTAAATATATCAACAAATCCCCCCTGGGAGTGATGCGGTGAACAAGGAGCTAGCACTCATGTATAAGGAAGTGCCAAGCTATGTGGAAATCACTCCACAAAAGGAAGTAAGCCCAAAGCTTTGTGGAAAGCTTCAAACTTATCCCTAGGCAGAGCCTTCGTTAAAAGGTCTGCAATGTGCTCCTGCGTGGGCACATATGCAAAGCTAATCTTCCCAGCAGAGAACCTCTCCCTGACATGATGATAATGCACCTCAATGTGCTTGGTACAAGCATGGAACACAGGGTTCCTCGCAGCTGCCAATGCGCTCTAACTATCAGTGAAGATGGTCGTGGCAGAAGACTGACCAACACCCAAATCAACCATAAGGCATATGAGCCACACACACTCTACAGTCGCTGTGAAAGTTGCCCTATACTCAGCCTCACAACTGGAAGTGGCCACAGTAGGTTGCTTCTTACTCAACCAAGATATACATGAGCTACCAAGCATGAAGCAAAAGCCACTAGTGGACACATGAGTGTCATAGAATCCAGCCCAATCAGAGTTAGAAAAGCATGAAAATCTGGCGGTAGTGATCCCCCCCTTGGGATAAAACAACCGAAGTAGCCGAGTACCACTCAAGTAGCGAAAGATGCGCTTAACCACCTGCCAATGCTTGACTCCTGGGCAATGCATAAACCTGCTCATCTATGAGAGAGCAAACTGAATATCTGGCTGAGTAATGTATAAGTAAATCAAGCATCCAACAGTGTGCTGATAGACAACAACATCAAATGCATCTCCAGCATCATGAAGACTCAACCGTAAACCTGTCTCCATAGGAGTGGAAATAGGCTTACAGTCTTCAAGGACAAAATCTTGTAATAATGTGTCAATATATTTCGTTCGACACAAAGACATTCCACCATCAACTTGCATAAACTGAATGCCCAAATAGTGATGCAAATGCCCCAAATCAGACATCTCAAATGAGGCATGGAAATCAGCCTTAAAATTAGTAATATGCTTCTCAATAGGAGCAGTGAGCAGCATGTCATCAACATAGACAACAATGATCAGAAGCACATCATTAGCAGGCTTAACATATAAGGTGCTTTCAGTTGGACAGTTCTCAAAACCATGTGCAATCAGATAGGCATGTATCTTCTCATACCAAGCACGTGGTGCTTGCTTTAAACCATATAATGCCTTCTTTAACCTGCACACCTGGTTTTCATGCCCTTTTTGCACAAAGCCATGGGGCTGAAAAACATACACTTCTTCATGCAAGTCACCATTCAAAAATGTTGTTTTAATTTCCAACTGACTTACATTCCAACCATGATGAGCTGCAAGTGCACAGATGCTATGATTTGTAGTCATTCCGCAAGTAGGTGCAAAGGTCTCATAAAAATCAATGCCTCTTTCTTGCGCATAACCCTTTGCAACAAGTCTAGCCTTATACTTGTCAACTAGCCTTATACAAATCACACAAGACCAAGTACCATTCTTCATTATAGCATCATATGCAGATTGCATAACAGCCATCCAATTTTCTGAATTTTGTGCTTCATCAAACGAAAGAGGCTCATTCTCATCACAGAGACTAGATGCAGCCATAGCATAGCAATCTGATGCAAAAGAGGCACTATGAGAGCCTGAACTAGTACAATATGACAGAGGTGCATCTAATTTGCTGTCATGCAAAGTTTGCACCAACCATTTTGGCATAGTTTTTGCCTGCTCAATATCAGCTCTCTCATCAACTAGTGCATCATGTAAATCTCTATCAGAAACGGAATGATTTGCATCATCACATGAAACCTGCAAAGGCTGAGAAGTTTCCTCATTGGGACCAGCACTAGACTGTCCACTTGTAAAAAGAGGCAGCAAAGTATCATACATGTCTTTGGAGCTAACAAATGTCTCCTTCGTACATGAAAGCAATGGCTGAATAGCATCTTCCACAAAAACAATATCATGGCTAACTAGAATGTGTTTAGTTTGTGGATGATACAGACAATAGCCTTTACTTTCAGAACTGTACCCAACAAAAATACATTTTACTGCTTTATCATCCAATTTTCTACGATGTTGTTCAGGCACTAATGCATATGCCAAACAACCAAAAACACGTAGATGAGCAATGGATGGCTTGCGATCATGCCAAGCCTCATATGGAGTGATAGACTACAATGCTTTAGTGGGACACCTGTTAAGTACATATGCTACACACATGACAACCTCAAGCCAATAATTATGTGGTAAAGCCTCACTCTTGACCATACACCTCGCCATCTCCATGAATGAACTATTCTTTCGTTCAGCAACTCCTCTCTGTTGAGGTGTATACGGCACTGTACACTGGTGTTTTATCCCACGTTAAGTGAGAAACGCATTAAAATTAGAACACATATATTCCCCCCCTTGATCTGAACAGAGGGTGCCCATTTTACATCCTGACAGATTTTCAACCAAAACCAAAAATTGTTTGAAGCACATGAACACTTCCGGCTTTGCCTTCAATGGATATACCCATGCATGCCCGAAAAAATCATAAATGAAAGTCACAAAGTAAAGATAATTTCATAAAGGTGTTTGCATAGGACCATAGAAATCACTATGTACAAGCTGCAATTTTTGAGTAGCCCGAACTGAACCATCTTTTGGAAATGAGGAACACTGCATTTTGCCCAAAATAAAACCTTCACAAACATGTTTTCCAGGTGCCTCAAGTTTGGGCAAATAGGACACCATTTCAGATTCTCCAGGCATAGCAAACTAGCAAAATTCAGATGACCAAAGCATGCATGCCAAAGCTTTGCATCTGACATAGCCTAAGAATCATGTACTGCACATGCCGAATCATTTAGAGATCTTTCATAGTCTATGAGCTTATACAGCCCACGACATAAAATGCTAGAAGAAAGAATCACATCACCATTTGACAGATCATGAACTGTACACCTGTCATCAACAAATTTCACAACCAAGCCAATCTTGGCTAATGCAAAAACTGATAACAGGTTCTTCTTGATCCCTGACACAAATAAAGCATCTGACAAAGTGAAAGAACTACCATCAGCAGTAGTCAAAATGATCTTACCAACTCCCATAACAGGATAAGAGGAGTTGTTGGCGCATGTAACAGTATTCCTTGTAGGGACAGGCTCGAGTGAAGAGAAGAAACTACGCTGCAAGGTAATATGTTTGGTCGCCCCAGTCTCAAAATACTGGCAAACATCTAAGTCTACTACAAACATGCACTACTCATGAGAAGATGGGTCAAAACTACAGACATTAGTAAACACCCATTCTTCTTCCTGCACAAGATTAGCATACTTTGTTTTTGGTGTAGAGGCCTTTGCAACAACCATTCCAACCTCTTTCTTCTTTGCCTCTTTATCAGCCAATTTTGGATAGTTCTTTATGATATGATCATTCCCTTTGCAGTACTTACAAAACAATTTTTGCTTTTTTTATTTCTTCTCATCTTTATCTTCCTTCTTCGAATGTGCAACATTTGCAGACTTTTGCTTACTAATTGAAGCAGTCCATTCTCCTTTGCCCTTTTGACTAGCCAAGAAATCTTGATCTGCAACACGCATAATGGACCTGTTCTTCCTGGACTGATCTTCCTGCAACAGAACAGAGATTAACTCCTCAAATGACAAGGCATTTGGATTTCCTTTCATCATTAACCAAAGAGTAGAAGCAAAACTCTAATATGAATCAGGAAGACCATTCAGAACGGTCTGCACAAGTGAGGTATTTGGTATAACCTCATCAGCAGAAATCAACTGTTCCTTCAAGACTTTGATCTTTGTTAGAAAACTGTCCATAGAATCACCTTCATTCATGTGCTCACTCTCCAATTGTTTTCGGAGGTAAGCAACACGAGCCTCATTCCTAGCTTGGTACAATGTGGTAAGTGTATCCCAAGCATCCTTAGCTGTTCTGCAAGAGCGAATGTGAGGAATAATGGCATGTTTGACAGACAAAGCTATCAATGCATGTGCCTGGTCATCTCTGCCATCCCAACAAATTTTCTCTACAGTAGATGCAGCAGAGACCGCAGCACGAACATGAATATGTAGAATATCATCATCTTCAACACCTTCTACCTCAGCTTCTGTACCTGCGTTTGTAATAGTTGCAGGTGTGATAGGACGTTTTTCAACACCGTGCACAATGTTCCACAGTCCTTTTACAACCAATACATGTCGCATCACATAAGCCCATAACGGGTAGTTGGTACCATCCAACTTATCCTCAACAACCAACATACAGAATACATCACTGCTTTTAGCCATGGCTAGTGACTAAAATACCTTGATGCAAAAAATTGACTGTATCTCAAAAAGCTGAATAGAACTGCCTAGAAGAATTCCGCTAGACCTGTAGCAAACTTTGAGACGCTTATATTGGTGGGAAAAAACTGGTATATACCTTTGGCACAAAAAGACAAAATAGCCTGTACAAGTGCTAGGATAGTGCGTTCAGAGGCCAAAACGAGCTCAAATTGCAATTTCGGCAACACATAGCAAAGCTGTTTTGATCTCAAAAGCAGGCTGAGTATGCTCACCAAAATTCCTGCAATTCTAAGACTACAACCGGAGGAGTGTCGATGGTGCCCTAGATGAAGAGACAACCTGCTCTGATACCAATTGTTGGAGATAGATGTCTGCAAAAGCACGCGAATAGCACAAGGAAGGAGAAGAAGTTTGGAGCACAACACACAATACTGAATGTATTACTAGAGAATGTACAAATATAAGTAGCCCATTAGGGCAATAGGCATATATACAAGCCGGGGGAAAAACCCTCCTACAGAGGGAAAAAAGTGCCCTGATAGTCCTAGTGTGTTCACACACATCACTACCTAAATATATCAACATTAAGAACTCTATATCAAGAATAAACCAAAATTTACATAAAACTTACATTATTTTTCATGTACATTAAGAAATACTTCTCTATATGAAGTTTCCTTCAGCTTCAACAATCTACTTCATAAATGGACTTCAATCTCTGCATATGACTTCGCTTTTAATCATTCAAATGATAGACACATGTTCGTACTACCTTTGCGCAATCATAATGATCATTAGTTCTTCAAAAGAACTATTAGATTTCTAAACTGATCACTTACACCAAACCTATGCCAAAAATGGCAACTTTGACATGGTCAACTTCTTAAGATGATTTCTTTGAGAATCTAAGCCGTTTTGCTAAATGCTTTTAGAAAAATCTTCCTTACCTTCTAACTTAGATTTTGAATGCTAAAACATAAAAAAATTTACATTGAGCACTAAGATCTAAGTAAATCTTTGAGCAGTAAAATGCACGATTCTGACAACTTCACTTGCAGACTTCTACATATGAATGTTCCTACTTGTCATACACACAACTTTAAGAGAATTAGATCATCAAACTTTGTTCATAGCTTGATTATCTTCTGAGTTAGATGTGTACAAAGGTTTTCCTGATCCACATGATCAGGTTGAGAGAATTCTAGGAAAGATCAGTCGCTAACTCATGAGAAAACTCTCTACACATCTATCTCTTGAAAACTTGAAATCTACTGAATATATTTTCATCTATTCTTCATCTCTCATCTATGTCACGACTAGACATGAGTGTATATGTACATATGAGTATGAACTCTTCACTACATCAAGTATTTTTGAAGTATTTTTCCAAAGCTAGTATACATAAATGTACAGAACATTTCTTCCTGATTCTTCACTTGACTTCATGCTTTGAGCTTGAGTCTTTTCTTCACTTATTCATTCCTAGGCTTCTTGTAATCATCCATTGATGATTGTCTTGCTCCAACAAGTATGTGTACATTCGCAAGCTACACCCTACTTATTGCAAGTTAGTCCACCTTTTTGTCATGTGGCTAGACATCATTAGTGGTCTAAATTTTGGGAAGCACAATGTAAAGGCAATATAAGTAAAAGATGCCAAATATAAGGAAGTGCCAAGCTATGTGGAATAAATCCACAAAATGAGGTAAGCCCAAAGTTTTGCACAAAGCTTCACACTTCTCATTAGGCAGAGCCTTCGTACAAAGATCTGTAATGTTCTCCTATGTTGGCACATATGCCAAACTGATCTCCCCAGTAGAGAACCTCTCCCTGACATAATGATAATGCAACTCAATGTGCTTAGTGCGAGCATGGAACACAGGGTTCCTCGCAACTACCAATGCACTCTGACTTTCAATGAAGATGGTGGTGGCCGAAGACTGTCCAACACCCAAATCAGCCATAAGGTGTTTGAGCCACACACACTCAACAATCGCTGTGAAAGCTGCCCTATACTCAGCCTCACAACTGGAAGGGGCCACAGTAGGATGCTTCTTGCTTAACCAAGATATACATGAGCTAGCAAGCATGAAGCAAAAACCACTGGTGGACACACAACTGTCATAGCAACCAACCCAATCACTATTAGAAAAAGCATGCAAATATGCTGGTAGTGATCCGCCCTTGGGATAAAACAATCCAAGTAGCCGGGTACCACTCAAGTAGAGAAAGATGTGCTTAACCATCGGCCAATGCTTGACACCTCGGCAATGCATAAACTTGTTCATCTATGAAATAGCAAACTGAATATCTGGCCGAGTAATGCATAAGTAAATCAAACATCCAACAACTTGTTGATAGAGAACAACATCAAATGCATCTCCAACATCATGAAGACTCAATCATATACCTGTCTCCATAGGAGTGGCAATAGGTTTACAGTCTACAAGGCCAAAACATTGCAATAATGTGTCAATATATTTTGTTTGACACAAAGCCATTCCACCATCAACATGCATAAACTGAATGCCCAAATAATGATGCAAATGCCCCAAATCAGACATTTCAAATGAGGCATGCAAATCAGCCTTAAAATTAGTAATATGCATGTCATGAGGACCACTGAGCAGCATGTCATCAATATACACCACAATGATCAGAGCACATCATTAGCATGCTTAATGTATAAGGTGCTTTTGGTTGGACTATTCTCAAAACCATGTGCAATCAGATACACATGTATCTTTTTTTATACCAAGCACGTGGTGCTTGCTTTAAACCACATAATGCCTTCTTTAACCTGCACACTTGGTTTTCATGCCCTTTGTGCACAAAGCCACGGGGCTAAAAAACATACACTTCTTCATGCAAGTCACCATTCAAAAATGCTATTTGAATGTCTAATTAATGTATATTCCAACCATGATGAGCTGGAAGTGCACAGATGCTAGGAACAGTAGTCATTCGGCAAGTAGGAGCAAAGGTTTTATCCAAATCAATGCCTCTTTTCTGTGCATAACCTTTTGAAACAAGCCTAGCCTT
This sequence comes from Ceratopteris richardii, assembly GCA_020310875.1. NCBI lineage: Eukaryota > Viridiplantae > Streptophyta > Polypodiopsida > Polypodiales > Pteridaceae > Ceratopteris > Ceratopteris richardii. The sequence continues at coordinate 178,318,896 of CM035410.1, forward strand.
ATACTTGTCAAGTGTTCCATCACGTTTATGCTTCAGCTTGTATACCCACTTATCGCAAATGGCCTTCTTGCTATGAGGCAAGTCATATAAAGACCAGGTACCATGTTTCATGATATCATCATATTCATATTGCATTGCAGCCAATGTTCAGAATTTTGTGCTTCATCAGATGAAACAGGTTCAGTCTCATCATAGAGACTAGAGGCAGCCATAGCATAGCAATATGATGCAAAAGAGGCACTTTGAGAGCTTGAACGAGTATGATATGATCGACATGCATCTAATTTGTTGTCACGCAAAGTCAGCACCAACCATTTTGGCATAAATTTTGCCTCCTCAACATCAACTCTCTCATCAACAAGTTCATCATGTAAATTTGCATAAAAAAAAGAATGATCTGCATCATCACATGAAACTTGCAATGGCTGAGAAGTTGCCTCATTAGGATAAGCACTAGACTGTCCACCTGTAAAAAATCGCAGCAAAGTATCATACATGTCTTTGGAGCTAACAAATGTCTCTTTAGTACATGAAAGTAAGGGTTGAATAGCATCTTCCACAAAAACAACATCACGGCTAACCAAAATGCATTTAGTATGTGGACGATACAGATGATAGTCTTTGCTTTCAGAACTATACCCAAAAAAAATACATTTTACTGCTTTATCATCCAATTTTCTACGATGTTGTTCAGGCACTAATGTATATGCCAAACAACCAAAAACATGCAGATGAGCAAAAGATGGCTTGCGACCATGCCAAGCCTCATATGGAGTGATAGAGTGCAACACTTTAGTGGGACACCTGTTAAGTACATATGCTACACACATGATAGCCTCAAGCCAGAAACTATGTGGTAAAGCTTGAATCTTGACCATACACCTTGACATCTCCATGAGTGACCTGTCTTCCATTCAACAACTCCATTCTGTTGATGTGATACACTGATGTTTTATCCCACATTCAGGCAAAAATGCATAAAATTCAGAAGGCATATATTCCCTCCCTCGATTAGAACGGAGGGTGCCCATTTTACATGCTGACAGATTTTCAGCCAAAACCAGAAACTGTTTGAAGCACATAAACACTTCCGGATTTGCCTTCAATGGATGTACCCATGCATGCCTGGAGAAATCATCCATGAAATTCACAAAGTAAAGATAGTTCCCAAAAGAAGGTGTCTGCATAGGACCATAGACATCACTATGTACAAGCTGCAATTTCTAAGTAGCCCAAACTGAACCATCTTTTGGAAAGGAGGAACACTGCATTTTGCCCAAAATACAGCCTTCACAAACATCTTTTTTGGGTGCCTCAAGTTTGGGCAAAGAGGACACCATTTTAGATTTTTGCAGGCATAGCAAACTAGCAAAATTCAGATGACCAAAGCATGCATGCCAAATCTCTGCATCTGACATAGCTTGAGAATCATGTACTGCACATGCCGAATCATTTACAAATCTTTCATAGTCTATGAGCTTATACAGACCACTACATAAAATGCCAGAAGCAATAATGATATCTCCATTTGATAGATCATGAACTGCACATCTGTCATCAATAAATTTTAGAACCAAGCCAATCCTGGCTAATGCAGAAAATAATAACAGATTTTTCTTGATCCCTGGCACAAATATCATCTGGAAAAGTGAAAGAACTACCATCAGCAGTAGTCAAAATGATCTTACCAACTCCGATAATAGGATAATAGGAGTTGTTGGTGCATGTAACAGTATTCCCTCTAGGGGCAGACCCGAGTGAAGAGAAGAAAATGCACCGTGGGAGGTAATATGTTCGGTCGCCCCACTATCAAAGTACCAAACATCTGAGTCTACTGCAGACATGCACTGCTCATGAGAAGATGGGTGAAAACTACAAACAGTAGTAAACGCCCATTCTTCATCCTGCACAAGATTAGCAGACTCTGTTTTCAGTGTAGAGGCCTCTGCAACAACCGCTCCGGCCTCTTTCTTCTTTGCCTCTTTAGCAGCTAGTTTAAGAAAACTCTTAATGACATGATCATTTGCTTTACAGTATTTGCAAAACAATGTCTGCTTTTTTGATTTCTTCCCATCTTTGTCTTCCTTCTTCGAACGTGTCGCATTTGTAGATTTCTACTTATTAGTAGAAGAGCTCCATTTTCCTTTGCCCTTCTGACTAGCCAGCAAAGCTTGATCTACAACACGCATAATGGACCTATTTTGCCTAGACTAATGTTCATGCAATAGAACAAAAACTAACTCTTCAAATGTTAAGGCATTTGGATTGCCTTTCATCATCAAGTGAAGAGTAGAAGCAAAACTCTGATGTGAGTCGGGAAGACCATTCAGAACCATCTGGACAAGTGAGCTGTCAGGAAGGACTTCATTAGTAGAAATCAATTGTTCCTTCAAATCCTTGATCTTTGTCAAAAAAACTTTCCATAGAATCACCTCCATTCTATTGGAGTTAGAGGTCTGCGGAAGCACGGGCCACAACACAATGAAGAAGGAGAAGCTTGGAGCACAACACATAATACTAAATGTATTACCACTAGAATGTACAAAGGTAAGTGGCCCCTCACGGAAATAGGCATATATACAAGGGGGGGGAACCTCCTAAAAAGGGAGAAAAGTACCTCAGTAGTCCTAGAGTGTTCACACACATCACTAACTAAATATATCAACAAATGCCCCTTGGGAGTGATGTGGTGAACAAGGGGCTGGCACTCATGTATAAGGAAGTGCCAAGCTATGTGGAATCAATCCACAAAAGGAAGTAAGCCCAATGCTTTGCAGAAAGCTTCAAACTTCTCCCTAGGTAGAGCCTTCGTGAAAAGGTCTGCAATGCTCTCCTATATGGGCACATATGTCAAGCTGATCTCCCGAGCAAAGAACCTCTCTGTGACATAATGATATGCACCTCAATGTGCTTAGTGCGAGCATGGAACATAGGGTTCCTTGCAACTACCAATGCACTCATATTGTCAGTGAAGATGGTGGTGGCAGAAGACTGACCAACACCGAAATCAACCATAAGGCATTTGAGCCACACACACTAAATGGTCGCTGTGAAAGCTTCCCTATACTTAGCGTCACAAATAGAAGTGGCCACAGTAGGCTGCTTCTTGCTCAACCAAGATATACATGAGCTACCAAGCATGAAGCAAAAACCATTGGTGGACACACGAGTGTCATAGCAATCAACCCAATCACTATAAAAAAAGCATGCAAATCTAGTGGTGGTGATCCCCACTTGGGATAAAACAATCCAAGTAGCCGGGTACCACTCAAGTAGCGAAAGATGTGCTTAACTACCTGCCAATGCTTGACACCTCGGCAATGCATAAACATGCTCATCTGTGAGACAACAAAGTGAATATCTGGCTGAGTAATGCATAAGCAAATCAAGCATCCAACAGCATGCTGATAGAGAACAACATCAAATGCATCTCCAACATTATGAAGACTCTATCGTAAACATGTCTCCATAGGAGTGGCAATAGGCTTACAATCTTCAAGGCCAAAATGTTGCAATAATCTATCAATATATTTCGTTTGACACAAAGCCATTCCACCAGCAATTTGCATAAACTGAATGCCCAAATAGTGATGCAAATGCCCCACATTAGACATCTCAAATGAGTCATGCAAATCAGCCTAAAAATCAACAATATGCATGTCACGAGGACCAGTGACAGCATGTCATCAACATATACCACAATGATCAGAAGCATATCATTAGCATGCTTAACATGTAAGGTGCTTTCAGTTGGACTATTCTCAAAACCATGTGCAATCAGATGGGCATGTATCTTTTCATACCAAGCACGTGGTGCTTGCTTTAAACCATATAATGGCTTCTTTGACTTGCACACCTGGTTTTCATGCCCTTTCTCCACAAAGCCACGAGGTTGAAAAACGTACACTTCTTCATGCAAGTCATCATTCAAAAATGTTGTTTTAATGTCAAACTGATGCACATTCCAATCATGATGAGCTACAAGTGCATAGATGCTACGAACAGTAGTCATTCGACAAGGAGGAGCAAAGGTTTCATCAAAATCAATGCCTCTTTCCTGTGCATGACCCTTTGCAACAAGCCTAGGCTCATACTTGTCAACTGTTCCATCAGGTTTATGCTTCAACTTGTATACTCACTTTGTGCCAATGGCCTTCTTGCCAAGGGGAAAGTCACATAAAGACCAGGTACCATTCTTCATTATAACATCATATTCAGATTGCACAACAGACATCCAAATAGTATTTCTTGTAGGGGCAGACTTGAGTGAAGAGAAGAAACTTTGCTGCAATGTAATATGTTTGGTTGCCCCACTATCAAATTACCAAACATTTGTGTCTACTATAGACATGCACTGCTCATGAGAAGATGGGTCAAAACTGCAAACAATAGTAAATGCCCATTCTTCATCCTACACAAGATTAACAGACTCTGTTTTCAGTGTAGAGGCCTCTGCAACAACCATTCTAGCCTCTTTCTTCTTTGCCTCTTTAGTAGCTAGTTTAGGACAACTCTTAATGACATGATTATTTGCTTTATAGTATTTGCAAAACAATTTCTACTTTCTGATTGCTTCTCATCTTTGTCTTCCTTCTTCAAATGTGTGACATTTGAAGATTTTTGCTTACTAGTAGAAGAGCTCCATTTTCCTTTGCCCTTCTGACTAGCCAAGAAAGCTTGATTTGGAACATGCATAATGGACCTGTTCTGCCTAGACTGATCTTCCTACAATAGAACAGAAACTAACTCTTTGAATGTTAAGGCATTTGGATTGCCTATCATCATCAACCCAAGAGTAGAAGCAAAACTTTGATATGAATCAAGAAGATAATTCAGAACAGTCTCCACAAGTGAATTATCAGGAAGGACTTCATCACCATAAATCAATTGTTCCTTCAAATCCTTGATCTTTGTCAAAAAACTTTTCATAGAATCACCTCCATTCTGTTGGAGTTAGACGTCTACGAAAGCACACGAACACCACAAGGAAGAAGAAGAAGCTTGGAGCACAACACACAATACTAAATGTATTACCACTAGAATGTACAAAGATAAGTATCCTGTTAGGGCAATAGGCGTATATACAAGCCGGGGGAAAATAACCTCCTAAAGAGGGAGAAAAGTGCCCGGATGATCCTAGAGTGTTCACACACATCACTACCTAAATATGTCATCAAATTCCCCCTAGGAGTGATGCAGTGAACAAGGAGCTGGCACTCATGTATAAGGAAGTGCCAAGCTATGTGGAATCAATCCACAAAAGGAAGTAATCCCAAAGCTTAGAAGAAAGCTTCAAACTTCTCCCTAGGCAGAGCCTTCATGAAAAGGTCTGCAATGTTCTCCTGTGTGGGCACATATGCCAAGCTGATCTCCCCAGTAGAGAACCTCTCCCTTACATAATGATAATGCACCTCAATGTGCTTAGTGCAAGCATGGAACACAGGGTTCCTTGCAACTACCAATGCACTCTGACTATCATTGAAGATGGTGGTGGTAGAAGACTGACCAACACCCAAATCAGCCATAAGGGGTCTGAGCGAGACGCACTCAATAGTTCCTATGAAAGTTGCCCTATACTCAGCCTCACAATTGGAAGTTGCCACAGTAGGCTACTTCTTGCTCAACCAAGATATACATGAGCTAGCAAGCATGAAGTAAAAACCACTGGTGGACACACGAGTGTCATAACAACAAGCCCAATCACTGTTAGAAAAAGATGCAACTTTGGCAGTAGTGATCCCCCCTTGGGAGAAAAGAATCCAAGTAGCTGGCTACCACTCAAGTAGCGAAAGATGCACTTAACCATGTGCCAATGCTTAAAACATGGGCAACGCATAAGCCTGCTCATGTGTGAGACAACAAACTGAATATTTGGCTGAGTAATGCATAAGGAAATCAAGCATCCGACAACCTGTTGATAGAAAACAACATCAAATGCATCTCTAGCATCATGAAGAATCAATCGTAAACCTATCTCCATATGAGTGGCAATAGGCTTACAGTCTTCAAGGTGAAAATGTTTCAATAATGTGTTAATATATTTCATTTGACACAAAGCCATTCCACCATCAACTTGGGTAAATTGAATGCCCAAATGGTGATGCAAAAGCCCCACATCAGACATCTCAAATGAGGCATGCGAATCAGCCTTAAAATCAGCAATATGCATGTCATGAGGATCACTTAGTAGCATGTCATCAACATATACCACAATGATCAGAAGCACATCATTAGCACACTTAACATATAAGGTGCTTTTAGTTGGATTGTTCTCAAAACCATGTGCAATCAGATAGGCATGTATCTTTTCATACCAAGCACGTGGTGCTTGCTTTAAACCATATAATGCTTGCAAGTCACCATTCAAAAATGCTATTTTAATGTCCAACTAATGTATATTCCAACCATGATAAGCTGCAAGTGCATAGATGCTACAAAAAGTGTTCATTTGGCAAGTAGGAGCAACGGCTTCATCAAATCAATGCCTCTTTCCTGCGCATAACCCTTTGCAAAAAGCCTAGCCTTATACCTATTAATTGTTCCATCAGGTTTACACTTCAGCTTGTATACCCACTTTGTGCCAATGGCCTTCTTGCCAAGAGGCAAGTCACATAAAGACCAGGTACCATTCTTCATTATAGCATCAGATGCAGATTGCATAACTGCCATCCACTTTTCTGCATTTTGTGCTTCTTCAAATGAAACACGCTCATTCTCATCACAGAGACTAGACATAGCCATAACATAGCAATCTGATTTAAAAGAGGCACTATGAGAGCGTGATCAAGTATGATATGACATAGGTGCATCTAATTTGCTGTCACGTAAAGTCTACACCAACCATTCTGGCATAGTTTTTGCCTGCTCAATATCAGCTCTCTCATCAATAAGTGCATTATGTAAATTTGCATTAGAAATGGAATGACCTGCATCATCACATGAAACTTGCAAAGGCTGAGAAGTTTCCTCATTAAGACTAGCACTAGACTATCCACCTGTAAAAAGAGGCAGCAAAGTATCATACGTCTTTGGAGCTAATAGATGTCTCCTTAGTACATGAAAGTAAGGGCTTAATAGCATCTTCCACAAAAACAACATCACGGATAACTAGAGTGCGTTTAGTCTGTGGATGATACAGACGATAGCCTTTGCTTTCAGAACTATAACCAACAAAAATACATCTTACTACTTTATCATCCAACCTCTGAGATGTTGTTCATGCACTAATGCATATGCCAAACAACCAAAAACACACAGATGAGTAATAGATTGCTTGTGACCATGCGAAGCCTCATATGGGGTGATAGACTGCAGTGCTTTAGTGGGACACCTATTAAGTACATATCCTGCACACATGATAGCTGCAAGCCAGAAATTATGTGGTAAAGCTTGACTCTTAACCATACACCTTGCCATCTCCATGAGTGACCTGTTCTTTTGTTCAACAATCGCATTCTGTTGAGATGTATATGGCACTGTACATTGATGTTTTATCCCCCGTTCAACAAAAAATGCATTAAAGTCAGAAGACATATATTCCCCCCCGATCAGAATGGAGGGTGCCCATTTTACATGCTGATAGATTTTTAGCCAAAACCAGAAACTGTTTGAAGCACATAGACACCTCAGACTTTGCCTTTAATGGATATACCCATGCATGCCTGGAAAAATCATCAATGAAAGTCACGAAGAAAAGATAGTTCCCAAAAGAAGGTGTCTGCATAGGACCACATACATCAGTATGTAGAAGCTGTAATTTCTGAGTAGCCCAAATTGAACCATCTTTTGGAAAGGAGGAAGGCTACATTTTGCCCAAAATACAACCTTCACAAACATGTTTTCTGGGTGCCTCGTGTTTGGGCAAAGAGGACATCATAATTTCTACAGGCGTAGCAAACTAGCAAAATTCAGATGACCAAAGCGTGCATGCCAAAGCTTTGCATTTGACATAGCCTAAGAATCATGTACTACACATTCCAAATCATTTAGAAATCTTTCATAGTCTATGAGCATAAAGAGCCCACAACATAAAATGGCAGAAGCAATAATGACATCGCCATTTGACAAATCATGAACTGTACATCAATCATCAACAAATTTCACAACCAAGCCAATCTTGGCTAATGTAGAAACTGATAAGAGATTTTTCTTTATCCCTGGCACAAACAAAGCATCTAACAAAGTGAAAGACTACCATCAACACTGGTCAAAATGATCTTACCAACTCCCATAACAAGATAGGAGGAGTTGTTGGCGCATGTAATAGTATTCCCAGTAGTGGTAGGCTCAAATGAAGAGAAGAAACTGCGCTGCAAGGTAATATGTTTGGTCACCTCACTATCAAAGTACCAAACATCTGAGTCTACTACAGACATGCACTACTCATGAGAAAATGGGTCAAAATTGCAAACAATACTAAACACCCATTCTTCATCCTGCACAAGATTAGCAGACTCTATTTTCAGTGTAGAGGCCTTTGCAACAATCATTCAGGCCTCCTTTTTCTTTGCCTCTTTAGTAGCCAATTTTGAACAGCTCTTAATGACATGATCATTTGCTTTACAATATTTGCAAAACAATTTCTACTTTTCAGATTTCTTCTCATCTTTGTCTTTCTTCTTTGCATGTGGAGCATTTGCAAATTTTTGCTTACTAGTAGAAGAGCTCCATTTTCCTTTGCCCTTCTGACTAGCCAAGAAAGCTTGATCTGCAACACACATAATAGACCTGTTCTGCCTAGACTGATCTTCCTATAATAGAATAGAGACTAACTCCTCAAATGACAAGGCATTTGGATTGCCTTTCATCATCAAACAAAGAGTAGAAGCAAAAGTTTGATATGAGTCAGGAAGACCATTCAGAATGGTCTACACAAGTGAGCTATATGGTATAACTTCATCAACAAAAATCAAATGTTCTTTCAAATCCTTGATCTTTGTGAGAAAATTGTCCATAGAATCACCTTCATTCATGTGCTCACTCTCCAATCGTTTTTGGAGATAAGCAATAGGAGCCGCATTCTTAGCCTGGTACAATGTGGCAAGTGTATCCCAAGCATTCTTAGCTATTTTGCAAGAACGAATGTGAGGAATAATGGCACGTTTGGAAAAAAAGGTATCAATGCATGTGCCTGAGCATCTCTGCCATCCCAACGAATTTGCTCTACAGTAGGTGCAATAGAAACATTAGCACAAACATGAATCTATAGAATATCATCATCTTTGACACCATCTCCATCAGCTCCAACATTTGTATTTGCAGTACTTGTATTCGCAGGTGTAACAAGACGTCTTTCAACACCCTATACAATATTCCATAGTCCTTTTGCGACCAATACATGATGCATCATATTAGCCCACAGTGGGTAATTTGTACCATTTAACTTATCCTTAATAGCCAACATACGAAATACATCACTGCTTTCAGCCATGGACATTGACTAAAATACCTTGATGCAGAAAAAGGACTGTATCTGAAAAAGTTGAACAAAACTACCCAAACGAGTTCTGCTAGACTTGTAGCAAACTTTGAGATGCTTATATTGGCGAACCAAACTAGTATATATCTTTGGCACAAAAAGACAAAATAGCCTGCACAAGCATTGTGATAGTGCATTCAAAGGTCGAAACGAGCTCAGATCTCTGAAACACCCTGAGTATGCTTGCCAAATTTCATGCGATTCTGCAAATGCAACCGGAGAGGTGCAGACAACACCCTAGATGAAGCGGCGACCTACTCTGATACCAATTGTTGGAGTTAGACATTTGCACAAGCATGCAAAGAACATAAGGAAGAAGAAGAAGCTTGGAGCACAACACACAATACTGAATGTATTACCACTAGAATGTACAAAGCTAAGTAGCCCATTAGGGCAATAGGCATATATACAAGCTGGGGGGAAAAGAACCTCCTAAAGAGGGAAAAAAGTGCCCCGACGGTCCTAGAGTGTTCATACACATCACTACCTAAATATATCAACACATTCATGTGCTCACTCTCCAATTGTTCTTGGAGGTAAGCAACATAAGCCTCGTTCCTAGCTTTGTACAATGTGGTTAGTGTATCCCAAGCATCCTTAGCTCTTTTGCAAGAGCAAATGTGAGGAATAATGGCATGTTTGATAGACAAAGCTATCAATGCATGTGCTTGAGCATCTCTACCATCCCAACAAATTTGCTCTATAGTAGGTGCAACAGAAACAACAACACGAATAGGAATCTGCAGAATATCACCATCTTCAACACCATTTGCATCAGCTTTAGTACCTGTATTCGTAGGTGTAATAGAACGTTTTTCGACTCCATAATGTTCCATAGTCCTTTTGCAACCAATACATGTCGCATCATATAAGCCCACAATGGGTAATTGGTACCATCCAGCTTATCCTCAACAACCAACATACGGAATACATCATTGCTTTCAGCCATGGCCACTAACTAAAATACCTTGATGCAAAAAAATGATTGTATCTAAAAACGTTGAACAAAAGTACCCTGACAAGTTCTACTAACTTGTAGTAGACTTCAAGACACTTATACTGGTGAACCAAAACTGGTATATGTCTTTGGCACAAAAAGATGAAATAGCCTGCACAAGCGCTATGATAGTGCATTTAGAGGCTGAAACGAGCTCAGATCATGATTTTTGCACCATAAAGTGAAGCCCTTTTGATCTTTGAAACACCATGAGTATGCTGATCAAATTTCATGCGAGTTTGAGACTCCAACCGGAGAGGTGTCAACAATGCCTAGATGAAGCGGCGACCTTCTCTGATACCAATTGTTGGAGCTAGATGTCTGCGGAAGCATGCGAACAACACAAGGAAGAAGAAGAAGCTTGGAGCACAAAAAACACAATACTAAATGTATTACCACTAGAATGTACAAAGATAAGTAGCCCGTTAGGGCAATAGGCGTATATAGAAGCTGGGGGGAAAAACCTCCAAAGAGGAAAAAAGTGCCCTAGCAGTCCTAGAGTGTTCACACAAATCACTACCTAAATATATCAACAAAAAATCTTCCCAAATTTGAATTCAAATTGATGAAGAAAAGGCATGGTCATGTACAAGAGTTTATATAAAGACTCCACAACATTTGTACAAACAGTAGCATGATGATTTGAGGCAATACATATACTTCTTGTTCATTGCTTGGTGTCACTTTAGTTTACTGCTCCTTCCTCACACTTAGTCAACTTGTGGAGAGTGTTGCTCTCTCTACAAAGCTCCAAATCCAGTGATTAAGGTCTCATTATAAAGGTACAAGATCTATGTATGATAAAAATTTTGAGATCATTTGGCTCATTAATTTCAAAGATATTGAAGATTTACAGTCTCAGGGTCATTCTCTACAACTCCCTAAAATTTTGGGATGACACCAATTCAGTGTTAAGGTGATTTCACCTTGTATATTTCATATAAATTAGGGATTTTATGCATTATAGTAAGCCAACTCTATGTATGACACTCCCTTAAGAGGAATTTGTCAAGTTGTTACTATGCTAGGCACTCTCACTATTTGAAGTCATAACTTCCATCCATTTTTAGAAGGTTCTTGTGAGCTAATGATGGTGCAAGTTATTTGTTTTGCAGCAACTTTTTCATGTTGATGTTCCAAAGTATCTATTGGGTTTTATTTCACTAACAACAAGTCTACAATGTCTATTTTACATATCCAAAGAGCTAGGGCTGGTCCTATGCTGGTTTTTGCGACCAACTTCATCACTTGACAACTCATCTTTGGAAACCTCCCCAAGCTTCTACAACTTCTTTTAGTGGTATGAGAGAAACTTCAAGATGGGAGATGGCTTTCCATCAATGGTTGAGAATCTTAATAGACACAGTTATGCTGCTTGGAAAATCAAAATGGAGACCTATTTGCAAGGAAGAAACCTATATGGGATTGTATCAAGTGATGAAGCAATGCCTATTCCAAGATCCAAGGGAGGACCTACTCAAGAGGAAATAGATAGGCTCACACTTTGGTGTGCAAGGGATGCTCAAGCAAGGTCATACATACTCAACTCTATCTCTGATTTTCTATTACCACATATTAGAGGATGCAGGACATCTCAAGAGACTTGAGATGCCCTAGAGACTTTCTTTTTTGGTAGCACAAAGGCAAGGAAGAACCATCTTTGGAATGAGTTCAACCAAATGAAGAAGATTCCAAAACAAACCATCAATGAGTTTGTTAAAGGTCAAGGAGGTTGCTGATCAATTGACATCTATTGTAGAGCTTATTGAAGAAGAAGCCATCATGAGGCAAATTCTCAATGGGATTAGAGGTGACAAGCAATGGAAATCTTTCACCACAACTTATGATCTCATCATGGATGTGCAAACTCTAGACTTCAACATCTTTCGTGGAAAACTCTTCAATCAAGAGGCCAACAACATAATAACGGAAGGTAACTCCTATCATGGTAATTCAAATAGTGCTCTATATGTAGATAAGAAAGACAAGAAGCTGAAAGGAAAGAAGAAGGAAGAAGATGAAGAGGAGACTTCCCAATCCAACTTTGTAGGCAAGAGCAAGTGGAAAGGGAAGAAGAAAGGACAAAGCATGACAACAACAAAGGCCAAAATGTTCAAGCTTGTGCCATTTGTGATAAGACCAACCACACCACTCAAACGTTGTGGTTCAATGTGAGGAGCCAAAAAGGAAGTGGAAGAGGTGGATATGGCTACAATAGAGGCAGAGGTGGACACAACTTCAACAATAACAATAGAGGCCATAACATAAGGGAATACAAAAATTATTCTAAAGATAAAAAACATGAAGAATCACTGCTCATGATGAATCTAAACCACAAGGAAGGTAAAGAGGATGATCATTTATTCTACATAGATTCAGGATCTTCAAATCATGTTGTAGGCAACATAGCTCTCTTATCTGATTTGAAAAGTCCAAAGCATAGACATTAAGTTCAAACAGGGGATGATACAAAGCATAGTGTTGAGAAGATTGGTAATTTCAAAGCTTCCAATGGAAAGAAAAATATTTTGAGCAAGGTACTCTATGTTCCCACTATTACAAAAAACCTGATAAGTGTAGGCCAAATAGTTGAAAAAGGCTTGCAAGTTAGGTTCACCCAACATGGAGCTTTTGTGGAAGATCCATGTCAAGGCCGCAAGAAGAGCATGGTAGGCTCTTTACTTTTGAAGTAGGAGAGACCAAAAATAGAGCTCTATTGGACTTTGGGTCTCAAAACCTAAGTGAGCTTGAAGTGTGGCTTAAGAGGCTAGCTCATGTGAATGAAAGAACCTTGAAAGATATATGCAGGGATCAAAGTGTTCTGGGACTGCCAAACATATCAAAGCAACACATCATCAACATATGTGATGCATGTCAAATTGGGAAGGCACAAAGACAACCATTCAACCACAAAGGCTACATCCACAACAACTTATTGGACTTAGTACATACAGATGTATGGGGACCAAGTCAAGAACCTTCATTGGTAGGATCAAGTTTTTATGTCTCATTTATTGATGACCATAGTAGATGGATGTCACATAATCCTAGTAGGAGATGGTTGAACCACACCTTAAGAGAGAGGATTAGGAAGTAATCCTCAACCATGGCTTTTGGGACAAGTGGTTAGCCCATCGCACTCCTAACCAGGAGGTTGTGAGTTCAATTCCCAACATTGGTATCAGAGCCTAGTTGCGAATCAGGCTTGGAGACGGCGGCGCGACGCGGCGCATCTCAGGGTACATCTGTCAGGGTACACTTGCCAGGGTACATCCTGCCAGTTCCGCCAGGGTACATCCTGCGAGGGTACATTCGTGGGCACTTGGAAGAAGCACTTATCTGTGGTGAGTGTGAAACTAGTCTTGGATGCAGATGCATGGGCATTTGGGCACCCACAGAGGGTGGGATAGGTCCAAATTTGGTCCATGGGCTGGAGTTTGAGGTTGGTGGAAACGCTCATGCATGGAAAGTGGGTCCAAGAGATTCAGGAGGGTCCACAAGTGAGCATTGAGGGCAATGCTCAATCTAAGGGGGGAGGAATGTCACATAATCCTAGTAGGAGATGGTTGAACCACACCTTAAGAGAGAGGATTAGGAAGTAATCCTCAACCATGGCTTTTGGGGCAAGTGGTTAGCCCATCGCACTCCTAACCGAGAGGTTGTGAGTTCAATTCCCAACATAATGTCATATTATGGCTTTGTGCCACATGGCTCCATGAGGAGCATTGTGGCACAAATCCATAATATGACAATGGACTATTCTATACTTTATCAAGAGTAAGAATGAAGTGTTTGATTGCTTCAAAAAGTATCTAGCACATGTGGAGAATCATATAGGTAGACCACTCAAGAAGCTCAGATCTGATGGAGGGGGAGAATACTTCTCCAAAGATTTGATGAGTTCTTGTAGGATAAAGGTATCAAAAGGGAAGTGACTACCAAGTATTGTCCTCAACTGAATGGAATTGCAGAGAGGAGAAACAAGACATTGGTTGGATCAACCATAACAATGCTTGAAGAGAAGAGGTTGCCACATTATCTATGGGAAGAGGCTATTTCAACTGCTGTGTATCTTTTCAATAGACTACAATCCAAATCACTTCAAGGTAAGCATCCTTATGAAGCATAGTATGGAAGAAAACCTAGTCTTGGGCATTGCAAGGTGTTTGGTTGTTTATCTTATGTTCATGTACCATCACAAATAAGAAGTAAGCTAGATGAAAGGGCAACAAAGGCAATGTTTTTTTTTTGCTATGACTCAACTTAGATGGGTTATAGGTTCTATAATCCTTCAACCAAGCCATTCATTACAAGTAGAGATGTTGTGTTTGGAGACCATAGGCCTTGGTATGATGAAGACAAACAAAAGGTAACTCTACCATATGATCTTGATTCTGATTCTCATCAAATAGGAAGCAAGCATGATACACAGGTCTAGGATCCAAGAAGTGATACAAATGATGAACAAGATGAAAGGGAAAATGATTACAAACTATGAAAGTCAAGAGGCAACACAAAGATGTAGGAGTGTGAAGAATGCTCCAAGCAAGCACCTGCAAGATCAACAAGAGAGAAGAAACAACCTGAAGTATATGGATACGATTCCACATTTGTTACAAAGCATTCAATCTACTTGGAAAAAGACTCGATTTTAGAGGAACCCTCAACCTATGAAGAGGCAAAGGGAAACACTAATTGGGAAAAGGTCATGGAAGAAGAAATATATGCATTG
The DNA here is from genome assembly GCA_020310875.1 of Ceratopteris richardii. Classification (NCBI taxonomy): domain Eukaryota; kingdom Viridiplantae; phylum Streptophyta; class Polypodiopsida; order Polypodiales; family Pteridaceae; genus Ceratopteris; species Ceratopteris richardii. The sequence goes on from CM035410.1 coordinate 178,334,103, forward strand.
AAGGAGATGGAAACTTGGGATTTGGTTCCAATGACATCCAATCAAAAGGTAATTTGTTGCAGATGAGTATATAAAGTTAAAAGAAACTCAAATGGATCAATTTGCAGGTACAAGGCAAGATTAGTTGCCAAAGGATGCTCACAAAATCATGGTATATACTATGAGCATACATTCTCACTAGTTGCAAAGATAACTACAATCATAACATTGATAAGTGTAGTTGCTACAAGAAATTGGAGACTCCTCCAACTTGATTTAAAAAATGCATTTCTAGATGGTTGGATAAGTGAAGAGGTATACATGTCACAACCTGTAGGTTTTGAAAACCCTAATCATGCATCTTAGATTTGCAGACTTAAGAAAGCATTGTATGGATTGAAACAATCCTAGAGCTTGGAATTATAGGTTGGTTACATACCTTCAAGATCAAGGGTTCAAATCTAGTAACTCAGATCCTTCTTTATTCATCAAAAGGGATCAAGAGACACATGCAAGAGGGGTTCAAAATCAGTGACTTAGGTGAGCTCACATATTTCCTTGGTATGCAAGTAATGTATATAGATGAAGGGATGTATCTCACTTAGCAAAGATACATTGAAGATCTACTTCTCAAGTTCAGAATGGAGCACACAAAGCTTGTAGGTACACCTTTGGAGATGAATCATAAACTTAGTGTTTATGAAGGTGAGAAAATTGAAGACACTAAAGAATATTGAATCTTGGTAGGTAGCTTGATATATGCTACTCATACAAGACGAGACATATCATATAATATGGGAGTTTTTAGTTAGTTCATGCACTTGCCTAGAAGGCCACACATGGATGAAGCTAGGATATTGTATCTCAAAGGTACAATCAACGAAGGTATACTCTATCCTTACTCTTCAGATTTGGATATCAAAATCTATTCAGATGCACATTGGGCATGAGCTAAGGATGATAGAAGAAGTACCTCTAGTTACTTAGCATTTGCAGGCTCAAAGCTAGTGTCATGGAGTACCAAGAAGTAACCAACAATTGCTTTATCCTCAACTAAAGCAAAGTACAAAGGTTTGGCCATAGCAACTCAAGAGGAAATACGTGTATATAGATTTGGGACTTGTAAGTTCCAAAACTCATCTACTTGGAGATAATGTAAGTTCCATGCATTTGGCTACAAATCCAATTTTTTATGCAAGGACAAAGCACATAGAAGTCCACTAGCACTTTGCAAGAGAGAAGCTTATGGAAAAGGAAATTGACATTTCATTTGTTCCTACAGCGAAGCAAATAGTAGACATGATGAGAAAGGAACTTGATGGGATAAATCTTTGTAGATTCAAAGCTATGGCAAGCATTCAACCTATCAGAGAATAAGAACTCAAGAAACCTTTAGCTTGAGGGGGAGCTGTTGGAACAATAAGCTTTCATTATGCTTGAGGTGGACATGATCTTCATCAAACTCATCATTGGACTGATGCCACATATACTCCTTGCAGAGTTTTATTTTCATTCATTTGTTGTATTGAGAGTTTGATCATAGGATCACCCTTTTATGTAAGTTGCAAATCATTTAACTTTGTAAAAGGGAAAAGTAAAAGGCCTAGAAGCCATGAGTTAGAAGTGGTTGGGATTGATTCTCAGTCAATTAATCAAAAGGTAGATGTAATTTCAAATTTCCCTTATCCTAGAATATAGGGAAAGATGCCAATCAATCTAAACTAACAAGTCGGCCTAAATTCGAATTCAAATTGATAAAAAAAAAGGCATGGTCATGTACTCAAGAGTCTATATAAAGACTCCACATCATTTGTACAAAAAGTAGCATGATGATTTGAAGCAATACATGTACTTCTTGTGCATTGTTTGGTGCCATTTCAGTGTACTACTCCTTCTTCCTCAGACTCAATCATTTGTAGAGCGTCTTGCTCTCTCTATAGGGCTCCAAATCTAGTGATTATAGGTCTCATTGAGAGATATTACTATCTAGTCTATGCCTACAAATTTTGAGATCATTTGGCTCATTACTTTCAGAGATATTGAAGATTTACAGTCTTGGGGTTATTCTCTACAACTCCCTAAAATTTTGGGATGACACCAATTCAGTGTTAAGGTGATTGCTCCTTGTACAATTCATATAAATTAGGGGTTTTATGCATTATAGCATTCCAACTCTATGTATGATACTCCCTTAAGAGTAAATTTCCCAATTGTTACTATGCTAGCTACTCTCAGTGTTTGAAGTCATAACTTCCATCCATTTTTAGAAGGTTCTTGTGAGCTAGTCATGGTGCAAGTTATCTATTTTGCATCAACTTGTTCTTGTTGATGTTCCAAAGTACCTATTGGTTTTTATTGCACTAACCAAAAGTCCAAAAGATCTATTTCACATATACAAAGAGCTAGGGCTGGTCCTAGGTTTGTTTGTTGGAACAACTTCATCACTTGACAACTCATCTTTCTAAGCCTCTCTAAGCTTCTCCAACTTCTTTCAGGTATATGGTCAGTAAGTTGAAAAATGAGTGAAGATGGAGATGCACTAGGGGATAAGGGGGATGAATGGAGGTGATGAAGTGAAAATGGAGATGTGAATATTTAAGAAAATGGAAAAAAAGTTGCAGCAAACCTACTTACCTACACTCCAACATCTCTACTCCATGCTCTTGCCATCACACGCTCGCCCTTGAGTAGTGCTCCCCGACAATGGTGCTAAATTTGATGTCACTCTGTAGAAAAATAATGAGTATCAACATCAATGGATATCCACCTCATGATTGCCAATCCATGGAGACTTAAGGGTGATATTGAAGATTGTGAGCAAGTGATGTGCATAAATGTGAAGGTGAGAAGCACAGAAGATGCACACACAGAAGGTAAAGTGGAACAATGGGATTTTCTATTCATTAAGAACATTACAATCTCTTCCTATATCATACAAGCTCTCACCAAGTCAAAAATTCTAAATAATGAGCTTTCTTCCTCCTTTTATATATTTTGAATGAGTGTTGTCAGTTTCAAACCTAGTGTTCAACATAGTTAAAAATTAGGTTCTAAAGCTAATTTGAAGGCTCAAACAAACTCCAAAAATTATGAGACTTGAAATTTAGCTTCTATCTAAGATCCTCATGATTGAGGACTCTTTGACTTGCAGAAAATGCAACACTTATTAACAAATGTGGGTTTTTTTTTAAATTAAGATAATGATAAGAATCATTATTTTACAAAAATATGTATATTTATATCAAGGTTGAAGTGTGGGGATTTCCTTAGACACTTCCTCTTCTCCTTTAACTACTTGAGCCTTGTCCTCCACTCATGTTACTTGTTGCTCTTCGTGTCTTTTGTGTTTGCTAACTGCCAACACAAGTGTAATGCAATAAGGGTGTCCCACACACATGCACTCCCATAATTGGAGCTTAAATGGTCATTTGGGTGATTCCTCATGAATTGGTAATTAATGAATGCTACTACTATTGGATTGAACACCAGAAAAGAGCTTGATATGTATGCATATACCTAGTAGGTGGGTTTTCTTTTTATAATTCATGACATATATGTTAGCCTCTAATTAGATTAGTTTGATTAATTGACCTCGTATGAAAATATCTTAATATGAAGAAAAATGTTATAGGGAATCTTCCCTTTGTAAGGTTGCTCTTCTTAGACCCCACCAAGGAGGAAATTGCCCCCCCCCCCCCCCCCAAAAAAGAAAAAAAAAAGAAAAAAAGGAGATTCGCAATTAAGGGGTTGCTCCATGGAACTTGGGCCCCAAAGTAGGATCTTTGGTAACTCACTTTTCCAAGAACTCAATATAATGATCATCGACTTTCTACCAAGTCAAATGATTTATTTAACCCAAGAAGTAGACCCACACAAGTCATTTTTTATCATCGAATTTTATAGAGCTCATTCAACTTGCAAGCTAGGATCCAACCAATGTTCAATACTATCACGTGGCAACTCATCATAATAAGGGCGTTTCAAAATATGGTACCATGGAACATTCTTGGTGCTTCACAAGGGTGAGGTATGGAGTATATCTAACATGAACACGAATTACTAGAGAAAATGGTTAATGTGGACATACAGTTTCTTGTTACTTCATAAGACCAATTTAAGGTTCATATTTCAACCTTCGTAAACCTTCCTTGTCATGTTCCACGGAGAGAGACCCCAATTCAAGTCATATTGCTTGATACTTCCATAGTTAACGAGATGAAAAAGTTGTGTAGATCACCATCACATGAAAGCCTATTGTAAACTTATAGGCAGTCAAATCCTAGAATATCTTAGAGCACCGACGTTATCGGAAGATAAGAAATGGACAATTTCTTGTAAACAACGTAGTCATAGCAAGAACTAGTAAAAATACTTTGTGTCATTCTTTAACGGCTCTTAGATACTTGTTTATATTATCATAATCCTTATCCTTTCAATATCGTATTCAATCTTGGCTCTTACTATCTTGACATTCCCTTGAGTATAACTTAGGAAATCTTAAGCACTAGGATATTTCTTAGGCATTCGTATAGTATTGGGTGTAATTAGGATCATGTCATGAACTACATCAAAAGGATATATATATATATATATATATATATATATATATATATATATATATATATATATATATATATATATATATATATATATATATATATTATGTATGAGGTCAAATAATATATATAAATGTAAAGCTTTCATCATCGTAGTCCAAGAATGCACATAATAAGAAAAATTTCATATCTAGGGAGTGATTAGTTGCTAGGTATGAAGACTTTCATGCAACGAGGTAGAAGCACACACACGTACAACAAAAGCAAGACAAGCATAGACATGAACCTTCACATGCATGCATGCACACACATGAGTGCTGGAACACAACAATCTGAAATTGATGATTATGAAGAACTTGAAGCGAGTCAAGAATCAGAATGATGCCAAAGAAGTCATTGAAGATAGTGAAGGGATATCAGAATTGTAGCTTGTATACATATGTACATTACAGATGAAAATTCTTGTACTATGAGTTTAGATGATCATTAGAATGATAAGGAATAATGTAATAGACACGGGATGAGTCTAGAATCATATGTATATAAGTCAAAGATGTAAAGAAATAAGGAGAGTCATTAGAAGCCAAGTGTCCATGAGATAGATGTGTAGAGAGTCATCTTGAGGAGTTAGCACCGAGTCTTTCTCTGATTTCTCTCAGCCTGATCATGTGGATCAGAAAATCTTTTGTACACATCTAATGTAGAAGCTAATGAAGCTATGTTCAAAGTTTCATGGTCTAATTCCTTTCAAATTGTGTGTATAACCAATAGGAACATGTATATGTAAAGTCTATAGGTAGAACTCTCAGAGTCGCGCACTTTTTTGTGTCAATGTTTTGCTTGGATCTTAGTGCACAATGTAAAGTTTTTGATAACTGAGCATTCAAAATCTAAGTTGAAAGATAAGGAAGCTATGGCTAAAAGAATTTAGCAAAACGGGACTTGTACTGTGAGAAATCAACCTTAGAAGTTGACTATGTCAAAGTCGCTTATTGAAGAAGATAATTTCTGACATACCTGTGATCTTAAAGATCAAATTAAAGTTTTAATGATTCTTTTGAAGTCCTAATGGTTGATATGATTGTGGAAAGGTAGCATGGAGATATGTGCATCATTAGATTGAAGAAATTTGAAGATATGTGCAAGTAATGAAGTTAAATCCTGAAGCAGACTTCTTGAGGAAGAAAACTTTTCACTCAGAGAATATAGATCAAGCCTTTGGAGATTTAGAAGGTCTCCAATAGTGGTATCAGAGCAAAAGGTGCAATACAAGGTGAAGAAGAAGCACGGAGAACCTCAATTGTTGCTGATATCAAAGATCTTGTGAATTGAAGGAGCAAAGAGTAAAGTTTGGAAGAAAACCTGAAGAAGAACAAAGCATGAGCTTAAAGGATCAAGAATGATTAAGGCTTCATATCAAAGGTACATTATATCACCATAAATCTTAGTAATTGTAGACACAAAAGATCAAAGGTGGGAGAAAGCTTGCAGATTGATAAGCTAGATAGGGAGAACTATCCAGCTTGGTCCATAAGGATGGAAGGACACCTCATGAGCAAAGATTTGATGGAATTCATCACAGGAGAAGAAGAAAAGCTTGAGTTTGAAGATCCTAGTGTTCCAACTAGGGAAGAGCTTGCAGATTTGAAGAATTGGATGAAGAAGGGTGCTCAAGCTAGGAGTATCATTTACATAGCTGTAAATGATTATCTTTTACCTCATATTAGAGGATTAGAAAGTGCAATAGATGTGTGGAATGCTTTGGAAGAGCATTTTCAAAACACAACCAAGTCAAGGAAGTCCTCATTATGGGCATAATTCACAACCTTCAAGAAAAAGAGCTCACAATCAATTTCTGATTATGTGGTAAGAATGAAGGATATTTTAGATAGCTTGGGAGTAGTAGATGAAGATATTGAAGAGGATAAGTTGGTAAGACAAATACTTATAGGTCTGAGAGGAGATGATAAATGGAAGCCTTTCATATTTTCCATAGAATTGTCATTAGATCATTTTACTCTTGATCTTAATCAATTGCAAGGACACATGCTAAGCCCCCTAGTGTATCGAAACGATGATACTCCTACCCTAGCTAATAAGCAATAGGACATGAAAGATACTATTGATACTGGGAACACCAAAAGTAAACAAGAATCCTCAGGGAATGGTTTCAAGAAGGTTGTCCACAAAAATAGAAGGAAAAATAACTACTGGTTAAATAAGAATAATGTTTTCCTTCATAATATTGGGAGATAATGATACGAGTGCAAGTCAAGCTATGTACTCCAAGGATAAGAAAAAGAATGGCAAAGGAAAGTATTCAACTGATGATGAAGGATCTTCAGGCCAAGCCAATTTCACAAGAGGAAAGATGAATTCAAGAGGTAAAGGAAGAGGAGGTCAGAATAAAGATAATGTTAGAGCTTGTTGGATTTGTGGCAGAACAAATCATTTGGCAAATGATTGTTGGTATAACAATCAAAATGGTGGTAGCCATAATCAACATTTCAATCAAAGAGGTAGAGGAGGCATAAATAAAAAAGGTAACTTCAGCGGAAGAAGTGGTAGGACATGATATGCTAGAGGAGGTGGAAGAAGCTTTCAATCTCAGTCCTACAATAACAACTATTATAATTATGCATTAGATCAGAAGGATGACATGACTCTCATCTTGAATGCAAGACATGAAGTACTAGGAGAAGATCAAAGGGTATTCTATATTGCCTCAGGATGTAGCAATCATCTGAGTGGCAACATATCATAGATGACTGACATGGAAGCAAAGGTGAATGGACATACAATTCAAACAGGAGATCACAACAAGCATAAAGTGGAAAGCATCGGATCAATGAAGACAAAGAGTGGAAGCACACTCTTAAGCAAGGTACTTTATATTCCAACTATTCCTAAAAACTTGATAAGTGTAGGACAAATTGTGGAGAAGGGATATGAAGTCAGATTCACAAATGATGGTGTTTATGTGCACGATCCAAATCAAGGATATAGAAGCAACATTGCAGGTAAAAAGGAAGGAAGACTTTTTACTCTCAAGGTCCAAGGTAATGTGGAACATGCATTGTTTACTTATGGAAATCAAAAGATGTCTGAGTTAGACCTATGGCATAAAAGGCTAGGTCATTTTAATGAGAGAGCCATAAAGGAAATGTCAAAGAATGATGTAGTGCTTGGATTGCCAAATGTTGAAGGTCAATACATGGTGTACAAGTGTGAAGCTTGTCAATTAGGTAAAGCACACAAAAGTTCATACAATAAAACAGGATACAAGTATTCAAACATGCTTGAGTTGGTTCATACAGATGTGTGGGTCCTTCAAGGGACTATAGCATAAATGGATCCAGATATTATGTATTGTTTGTTGATGATGCAACAAGATGGATTACACTTTATGTAATCAAGGACAAGTCAAAAGTGTTCAAGACATTCAAGCATTATTATGCTTATGTAGAAAGGATTACAAGACAAAAGCTCAAGAGGTTGCGATCAGATGGAGGGGGAGAATATTTTTCTAAAGAGTTTGATGATTATTTGTGGAATGAAGGTATAAAAAGAGAAGTAACTTGCAGGTACCCTCCTCAACAAAATGGAGTTGCAGAAAGAAGAAATAGAACTCTGGTAGAGTTTGCAAGATCAATGATGAAAGAGAAGAGTTTTCCAAACTACTTATGGACAGAAGCTATCAACACTACAACTTACCTTGTGAATAGGTTACTCTATAAAGCTTTGGATGGTAGAGCACCTTATGAAGCATGGTGGGGTAAGAAACCTACTCTTGATCATGTTGGGAAAGATGGATGGATGCTCCAAGAGACTGAGTAGGTACTGCAAAAACCTACTTTGTACCAGCCCTCTTTTGCTTTAGGCTTGATAAGTAGACATCCTTAGCTTTCCAATGACACCATAAAATGGCCTATGTACTTTGGAAGTGATGTGTGCAATGATTAAGTCAAAACAGATAACTTTGAAACTCACAAACTCAAGAAAACCTTCTATTTATGTCTTGACACCTGTTGAGTATTTTGCTCAGTATACCCAGCACAATAGGAATTGGAAAAATTTCTTTTAGATGTATCCAACTAGCTTAGTAAGCTAACTATTCCAAGTGGAATGATGTAGAAAGATAAACTATGCTAAGAGAAATCAATTTAGCAACTTAAGCTATACCCTTGATTTTTTAGGACTGTAGCAGATATTGACCAGTGATCACCTCGATGCATATTTCTCTGAAATGGCTAAATAGAATCTTTTCAGACTTTGATAGTATGTAGACAACGTTGAGTGGAATCCAATAAGCTTTGAATCACTGAAGTTGATGGAGAAATGAGTGAGATATGCACTCCACAAGTTGACAGACTTTTGAGTAGTATGACAGAGAACTCAGAAATGAACAATGTGAATGTATGTATTAATGAACACTTGTATAAAAATCCATTGGCATGAAAATCATTGCCTAATGGTTTAGATAGGTGTGGGCTATAGTGTAGGCCTCACACACACTCAAAATCAGTAATGACAAGCTCGGAGTGATGAGTTCTACCCACGACTTTTCCATGTCCATTTTTATAGAGAATGAGTAAGAATTTGAATTCAAATTCAAACTTTTGGCTCCCTATGATCAAGCTCATATATCCTAGGAGATATTCCTTCAATCAAAGCTCTACCTTTTTCCACGAATCCTTTTAGTAGGTGATTACAAAAGACTCCAAGTCAATTTGACTTTTACAATGAGATAAAGTGGTAATTAACCAGTAGTACTAGTTCCTATGCTTCTTCACATATGTAGGGTCTTCAAGATGTCTTTCAAGCCAAGTGTTTAGGCTTGTGATTTACACCAATAGATCATTGTAAGGTATTTGGATGTTTAGCATATGGTTATGTTCCTTCACAATTAAGACATAAGCTAGAACCCAAAGCAGAGAAGTATGTGTTTATTGGGTATGATGATAGATAGATGGGTTATAGATTGTGGAGTCCATCTACAAAGAAATTTCTTGTTACAAAAGATGTTACATTTGATGAGCAAAGCACATGGTACACAGGTCAAAAAATGATTATGCAGATGTTGAAGAAGTTCAAAGGAAAGGGAAGAACAAACTAAAGGTGTAAGAAGAAGATATTGTTGATGTTGATTGTAAAAGAAAATTGCAGGGCAATGATGAAGATAGGCTGAGATTTGATCCAGAATCAAATATGGCTGAGACTTCAAGAAGTGCAGAGGTCAGAAGATCTTTGAGAGAAAGAAAAGAACCTATCAGGTATAGTTATGATACATCTTTCTTAACAACAAAAGATTATGCTTATATTGTGAAGACAGAAGAAGATCCAACCACATATGAAGAAGCTAAAGGTAAACATAATTGGGAGAAGGCAATGCAAGAAGAGTATGATGCTCTACTTGAGATTGAGACATGGGAATTGGTGCCAAGGTCAAAGAACCAGAAGGTAATAGGATGTAAGTGGGTGTATAAAACAAAGAGGTTTGCAAATGGTGAGGTGTCTAGATACAAAGCTAGACTTGTGGTTAAAGGTTATGCCCAAACTTATGGGGTAGATTATGATGAAACCTTTAGTCCAGTTGCTAAGATGCCCACAATTAGAACTCTAATTGCTATTGCTACTTGTAAAGGATGGAAGTTGTCACAATTAGATGTGAAGAATGCATTTCTGAATGGATATATTGCAGATGAAGTGTACATGGAGCAACCAGAGGGTTTCATGGATTCAATTGGATCAGATTATGTGTGTAAGCTCAAGAGAGATTTGTATGGTTTAAAGCAGGCTCCAAGGGCATGGAATTATAGGCTTGTTAAGTTCTTGAATGAATGTGGATATCAAGCTTGAAAGGCAGATAGTAGCTTGCTAGTGAAGGCAAGTTAAGATGGGTATATATACATGTGTATTTATGTTGATGATATTATTGTCACAGGTACAAATGCTCAAGGAATCAAGGAGTTTAAGTAACAAATAGAGAAGGAGTTTAAGATAAGTGATTTAGGAAACTTGTCTTATTTCTTGGGAATGCAGATTGTGTATACTCAACATGGAGTATATGTTACACAAGAGAGATACTTGAAAAATCTTCTATTCAAGTTCAATATGGAAGATTGCAAGCCTTCAACCACACCATTGGAGGTAAATCATAAATTGAGTAGATATGGAGGTGAAGAATTTAATGACATGAAGAAATATCAGAGTTTGGTAGGTAGTTTGATCTATGCTACCTTGACAAGACTAGACCTATCATATGCAATTGGTGTTTTGTCACAATTTATGCATTGTCCAAAGAAAACTCATTGGATTGCAGCTCAAAGGGTACTCAGATATATATCAAGGGAACTCTGAGTGAAGGTTTGTATTATGGTTTTACTTATAACACAAGAATCAAAGTGTTTAGTGATGCAAATTGGGCAGGTAATTCAGATGGTAGAAGGTCTACTCATGGTTAACTCTATTATATTGGAGATAAGTTAGTTTCTTGGTGCTCAAAGAAGCAACACACAGTTGCTTTGTCATCCATAGAAGCTGAGTATAAAGGAATGGTAGAGGCTGCAAAAGAAGTGATATGGTTGAAGACCTTATTGAAAAGTTTTGGAACTGATCAAAGTACTCCAATTATTTTTGGAGACAACATGAGTTCATTATATTTGGAAGCTAATCCTGTTTTTCATGCCAGGACTAAACACATAGAGATTCAGTATCATTTCTTGAGAGAAAAAGTACTTGATAAACAGATTGAAGTATTGTATACTTCAACAAAAGAGCAAATTGTAGATATGTTGACAAAAAGCTTAGATGGACCTAAGCTACAAAAGTTCAAAGAGATGGCAGGAATAAAGAAGAATGGAATAATCACAATTAGTGATTGAGGGGGGGCTGTTGGAACAAAGCAATCTCAAATTGATGATTATGAAGAACTTGAAGCAAGTCAAGAATCAGAATGAAGCCAAAGAAGTCATTGAAGATAGTGAAGAGATCTTAGAATTGTAGCTTGTATACATATGTACATTATAGATGAAAATTCTTGAACGGTGAGTTTAGATGATCATTATAATGATAAGGAATAATGTAATAGATGCGGGATGAGTCTAGAATCATATGTATATAAGTCAAAGATGTAAAGAAATAAGGTAGAGAGTCATTAGAAGCCAAGTGTCCATGAGATAGATGTGTAGAGAGTCATCTTGAGGAGTTAGCATCGAGTCTTTCTCTGACTTCTCTCAGCCTGATCATGGGGATAAAAAAATATTTTGTACACATCTAATGTAGAAGCTAGTGAAGCTATGTTCAAAGTTTCATGGCCTAATTCCTTTCAGGTTGTGTGTATGATAAATAGGAACATGTATATGTAAAGTCTGTAGGTAGACCTCTGAGAGTCGCGCACTTTTTTGTGTTAATGTTTTGCTTGGATCTCAGCGCATAGTGTAAAGTTTTTGATGAGTCAGCATTCAAAATCTAAGTTAAAGGTAAGGAAGCTATGGCTAAAAGCATTTAGCAAAACGGGACTTGTGCTATGAGAAATCAACCTTAGAAGTTGACTATGTCAAAGTCGCTTATTTATGAAGACAGTTTCTGACATACCTTTGATCTTAAAGATCAAATTAAAGTTTTGATGATTCTTTTGAAGTCCTAATGGTTGATATGATTGTGTAAAGGTAGCATGGAGATATGTGCATCATTAGATTGAAGAAATTTGAAGATATGTGTAGGTAATGAAGTTAAATCTTGAAGCAGACTTCTTGAAGAAGAAACGTTTTCACTCACAGAATATAGATCAAGCCTTTGGAGATTTAGAGGTCTCCAATAATGAGTAGGCAAGAGGATGATGCTCCAAGAGGTTCAATTTATTGCAAAAATTTAGTTACAATGCTCAAAAGAGCTTTCATATCTAACTAAGTAACCCTAACAAACAAGAGCTCCTTCACTTATATGGACTTTTAAAGATCCATTTCCACACTATAGTGTTCAGCATAGCTTTAAAAATAGTTTCAAGAATCCATTTGGAGACCAAAATACAATTTTGTGTAGCTATTCTTCTCATGCCCATGAAGCTCGAGTACTACTTGGCTTTTACATTGTGGCTTGGTTATTGCAAAAGATAAGATTTTATGCCAAAAATAGGCATTTTCACATGTATTTTGGGTAAAAAATGGGAGAAAACCTTATATGAGGAGGGATTGGAGATGGGAAAAATTACTGGAGCCCTTCCTTTTTACTTCCATGCTTGTGTTTCCCTTTTACCACAATCTTCATCCTTTTACTAAGCTTTGAATGCTATGACTTGGTGATTCTGAGGCTGCCTTTTGAGCGTCCTCCAACACTCTTTCCTTCATGCCTTTTGTCATCTGTGATAGCCGTTGTTAGTTGTTGGAGTAGCTTGTATTATTTTTATATCGAAGCAGCTTGTATTATTTTTGTATATTTTTAAGTTATTCTGGCATGTTGTATTGTATTGAAAAGGCACAACAAACTGATGTAATAATTTTATTATTAATGAGGAGTTGTAGTAGTGGGTGTGTGAAGGTCTAGCCATAACACATTGTTGTACTGTGTTCTATCAATTCTAGTGTACTATGTCGGTATCTCCTTGAAGTCCTTAATTTACAATTGGACATAATAATTTGTAAGTAAGAGATAACATTTAACAGCACGCAAGTATTGAAGTATAATGTGGATTGATTAATGATAATCCCGCTGTATGATTTTGAAGTGATAATTTATGTATGGTCAGAACACATAAGTATTCAGTATGCAGAATGCAAAGTCACATTGTATGCAGAGCATTAGAGGATACTAAGTAATCATAGAAGTTTATGGTTAATCGGAGAGTAAATCAAGGGAAAATTAAGGATTAGCATAATGGCTTAAATCATGGTAGCCAAGAACCCTATAATCTATTAGGAAGGTGAGTATGTCAATGGAGATATAATACCTTATTGTTAGATACTATGTATAGTTTTGCTTGGTTGACAGAACGACTTAGCGCTAGCATTGGTGATCATGTTGAAGAATTGTTTTATGGAGAGAAACTACTAAGGCAATGGCATTATATACGTGCGTGATTCCACATGCGTGATTGCGTCTAGCAATAAATACCTTAAGAACCGTGAAGATAAATGACCAATACCCATTCATAGTGAATTTGAGCACCCAACTTGCCAAAACCAACGATAAAGTTTAGAGAGCACCTCCAAGGTTGCTGATGAATAGAAGGGATTTGAAGTCAAAACACCTACACATTCAAACCATGTATCAAAAACAACAAACGCCCACCATAATTTGACTTGAATTTACTATGATATTCTTGGTCAAGACTTAATTCCCACGAGACATCATCAACTTTATCGAAAATCATCAGAATTTTACTAAAAGTATTTGGGACTTTATCAAAAACCATGGAAATTTAACTTACAACAAATCTGAAGGATTCTTGGAGATGGCCATGACGCTCACAACAAATCTTGAAGAATGAGGCAAAATCACAAGTAATTCGGGATATAAAGCTTACGTTTTCTAGTCAATTTTAGTAAATGAAGCCGCTCGTTGGCTTAGTGGATATGAGTTTGACCATTTCACTACCGACAAAGTGGTGATGGAGGCTTTTTTGCATTGATTTAAGAAGAGTAAGATTGTTTCACAAATTTTTTATTTCCTACAAAATAATAGGTAGAAACCACAAACGAATATGCATGAATATGTTATGGGATTTAAAGTACACATACGACAGGTCCCAAGGACAATACTTTACCAGAAGATAAGACCCCCTAGTGGTTCATAAATGGATTATTACCTAGCATATGGCAAATATGATCATACGATGTTTTGGAGGGATGACTTTAGATGATGTGATTGGTACGATCTTACACTTGGAAATAAGGTAGGAGGCTTTACAAAATACCTAGAATGGTTAGAATGAAAAAAAAAACTAAAGTGTTGGTATAAGAACCACAAAAAATATTCCATAATCTAGACCATATTGCGCCAAATTATGTGCTTAGTTATATATACCCTTCTATCTGTAATAGTAGCGATCACTCCCTTACCACTTGCATATCTAACACCAAGGTGCAGCAAAATCGAACGATTGTAAATGCTATGATTCAAGCAGTTGGTGATCCATCCCCTAGTTATGTTTTTCCCCATCAACGCCTCCAATCTCACTCCAATTATCTAAATCGATAGTATAATAAAAATCCATAATATTAAAATTTTGGGTATCATTGTTGGAACAATACCAATAATGCTTATAATAATAATATGATGATGAATCGATATAATTTTTTTGGAGAATATGGCCACATTAGACATAATTGTAAGGATGCCAAGTATGATATGGCAAAGAAGAAGAAATAGGACCCCATGAACAATATGGCAATCATTACCCGAGATGATTCCTTGATTGCAACCATACAAACTAGATCCCGATGAATAGTACAACCAATTACAACCATATTTGAGCCAAGATTCAAGGGGCAATAGAAAGTTGCTACCAAGGAAACTATGTGGATTAAAGATGCTCCCCCAATCTTCCCCACACCTCCACCTGTCACATGGGATAAATGTAGTATTCAAACATGGTAGGTCCAGAACTCTAGGCACTAGAATCTATTGAAAGAAACATTGATCACCCTCCCATTAGGCTAGTTGTAGGTTTTGATACATGTATTCTTATAGACTTTAATTTGTGGTGCAAATAACAAGCCTAAGAGCTTTTCTAAGCTTCATGGACTACTCTCATAAGTCATCCCATTTAGTAATGGTAATGAGAACACATAGTTGTGAAAATTCCAAGAGTAAACATTGTACTTACATTTATTATTTGTTAAAGCTAAAAGGAGATGGAATCTTGTGATAAGAGGGAGCTAATTCCACGGACTTAGTTGGGTGGAATCAAGATTAAATCATCCTTAAAGTTTAGATCACCTTTTAGGTGGATGACTCATCAATTTCGAATTTGAAAATCATGTATAAATATACTCTCTTCTTAGTCATGGGATATCATGCCTATTCTTGAGATATTGAACTACATTCTTGAGCATACATTTTGCTCACTTCATGAACGAGTAGTCCCTTACACTTCCCATGAATTATATGTTCAATATCATACAAGTTTTTTATCATTACTTTGAGTAACTGATTGTTGTTGTGTTGTTGCACTACACTCCTGTACACAATGAACTTGACTCGTCTATTTCTTTGTGCATGATTATCCAATTGCTATACTTTCACTTGTTTTAGTTAGATAAAACATGCTGAGTACCTATGTATCAAATTTTATAATCATTGGTGTAGTAATTCTTAAGGTATGAATGATTGAAGCTGACTATGTTTGCACATCATCATGCTCGTGAAAAGTCAAGGTGACCCATAATTGTTAGATTTATTTCTCTTTTTATGGTGCAACTAAATTCATCAAATAACTTTCTTTAGTTATCTATAAACTTCAATTACATTTGTGTAAACCTCTAGTCAATTCATACCAGGTTGTGAGCTCTTAGCATATTTTTGTGACCTTCTCTTCCCAAAGTGGAAGGTTTCTTCAATCCTTGCAAATTGGAAATTATTTATTTTGATGCGAATATTTGACAATGATGTTCTAGAGGACTTCATCACAATTACGAACCTCTACATGGACATGCAAGTTCGTGATTTCAACGCACTCATGGGACAATTGTTCACACATGAGGAAATGCTTATGAGGAATGGATATAGCTCAAAATGTAATCAATCCTCTAATCTCTATACAAATAAGAATAAAAGAAAGGATAACAAAGGCAAGGGCAAGAAGTCTGATGATGAAGGCATTACCTCTCAAGAAAAAATTGTAGGTAGAGGTAGAGGCTCAAGAGGAAGAGGTAGAGGAGGTAGACAAGGTAGGGGGAGAGCCCAAGGGTCATCTCCATGTGCCATATGTGGTCTAACCAATCACATTACTGAGAATTGTTTCACGAGCCAAAGGAATCAAAGAGGAAGAGGATACAACATAGAAGGCTATGGAAACTCAAGAGGCAGATTCAACAATTCTTATGGTCTTCTTTTCATTTTGCTTTCGCACATGTACTCTCTACATGGTATCAAAGCGTTGGGTGGAGGTATTGGTGGATGTATTGGTGGTGGTGGTGCTTGAGTTTGGTGGTGTGGATCTCCTCATTGTGAGAAGCCTCTTTTACCATCAATTTTACACTCTTGGGCTTCATTTTGCCCATTTACCCACCCTCCCACCCTTCTTTTTGATCACTTTGTTAGCCGTTTACCTCCATTCTCCCTCCCACCCTCACTTAATGTGTGTTTTAATTCGTTCATGGTCTCTTATAACCTTTGTTGTGGAATTGGAGAATGTGTGTTTCAAGTGGTTATAACCACTCTCATGCAACATTTCATTATCCTTTTAATACCATATTTTTCATGTTATGTTCTCATTGTTGAAAGCTCCTTAGAAGGTGTTGTATTTATTCATAGTCCTCTTATCATTTGTAGTGTGTCCTTACATAGTGATTGGCCCGATTTCATGCACGACAATCCATGTCCATGTAAACAAGTCTGCTAAATTATGTCTATCCTCTATTGTTGATGCACAATAATCCTCTGTTCAAGGGAATAGAATGAAGCAACAATTGAGCATTGTTTTTCTCTGTAGCTCTACCTACACCCTAGCCCCTTCCTCTTATGGGCTTACAAATTGGCTACGTCTATACATGGTCCATCGAGGAGCTATTCGTATCCTCTATCCTCTTCCAATCTCTATAGTTTACCTATCAGTGGTTGTGTCGCAGCTCCATATCTAAGGTAGTCAATATTTGGTGCAACACTAAATCAAGAAGGATTTCACATTTCAATCAATAGCAAATGCTCCCTCGATGTTGCAACTATTGAAAATATCTAATCTCTTATGCGAGAGATCAAGTTTTGTAATCACTCCTTCACCATGTGTGAGAAAAGCTTGACCAATGTTCTTAACGTAAAGATTCTACCTTCTTTCTTACCACAAACAATATAATTATATCCATTCTTTGGATCTTCAACAAATACTCCTTCATTTGTAAACCTGAATTGAAAACCTTTTTCAACTATTTGTCCCACACTAATCAAGTTTTTAGGTATTGTGGGAACATACAAAACATTGGTTAGTAAATCTGCTCCACTCTTGCATTTCACTTTTCCAATTGAATGTACACTATGTTTTGTATTATCACTTGTTTGAACTGTATAACTAGAAATGTCTTTTTCCAATTCTGACATCAATTCTATATTTCCTAAAAAATGATTAGAACAACCACAGTTAATGTAAAATACTGACATCAATTCTATATTTCCTGAAAAATGATTAGAACAAACACAGTCAATGTATTATCACTTGTTTGAACTGTATAACTAGAAATGTCTTTTTCCAATTCTGACATCAATTCTATATTTCCTGAAAAATGATTAGAACAACCACAGTCAATGTAAAATACTTTTAGATCTTCTTTATGTGATGTGCTGATTGAATTCATCATCAATGATGTATGAATTTCAATATATGTGTCATTTGCATAATCATAGTAGGTGGTATTGTAGGATTGATTCTATCCCAAACTTCTTCCTCCACCTCTATCATAGCCTCCTCTTTGATTTTTTCTACCTCTCTGAGAATAACTTTGATATCTTCCACCTCTGCCTCTGCTATTGTTATTCTCATTTTGATTTGATCCTTGCTAATTATGCAATAGTCATGAGTCAAATGATTACTCAATCCACATACCCAACAAGCCTTCTCATTGTTATTCTGATTACCTCTTCCTCTTCCAAAACATCTTGCTCTTCCTCTGCCAGTGCTTCTACCTCTTGCATAATAAACTTGAGAACTAGATTCCTCTTCATCCTTTGCTTTACCTTTATCTCCTTTCTTCTTGTTCTTCATGTACATTGCAGAACTTTGTCCTTTATCTCCATCTCCCTTCAAGTCTTGCTTAAATGTGAGCATCAAACCAAGCAATTGATTCAAATTTCAAACATATGATTCAAAGAAAGTTCAGTTGACAAGACAAAAGGTTTCCACCTTTCATCTCCTCTCAAACATCCAAGCAATTGAGCAATCAATCTGTGATCTTCAATATCTTTATCTATGGATCCAAGACTATCTACTAGATCCTTCATCTTAGTGACATAATCACTAATACTTTGACTTGGATTCTTCTTGAACGTAGTCAAATCTAACCATAAACTTGCTTTGCTTACTTTCGTAGTCTTTGGAAATGATATTCCAATGCATTCCATATATCTTCAGCTGATTCCAATCCTCTAATATGTGGTAGCAAATGATCTGAAATAGTATTATCGATGTAGGCCTTTGCACTTGCATCCTTCTTTTGCTAATGCTTTAAAGCATCTAGTTCCTCTTTCTTTGGTTGGCTTTTATCTTAAAATACTGGCTTCTCTTCTTCAACTGGTATGTACACCATGAGATCCTCACTCATAAGTCAGGCTTCCATTCTCATTACCCATGTAGGATAATTATCTTTGTGTAGTTTGTCAATGGAGATATGATCTCCCATACTTCTTTGCTTCTGCTTCAACTTGTGAGTTTAAAGGATAAAGAATAATACCTTTTGAAATTCTTTGTGTATAGATATACTTTTGAAGTAATATTTTGATGCCTTGTGCCTTTGATTGCTTCAAGTTTCAAACTTTGATGAAAATTTTCCAAAACTTCTCATACCTTTGATGCCTTCTGCTCTCTAGAACCTTTCTGCTCTCATACCACTTGTTGATGTATGAAACATCACAAGAAATGAATTAATGTGACACTAGACAACCTCTATGGTCACCATTAACTCAATGCTTCTCCAAACTTTGAAAAATGATAGCCAAAATTTAGAACTTTACTTCTTCAAAAATTTCTAGTCATTGAAATAACATACCTTCACTCTTTTGCTTATTCCTCTTAGCACAATTATTATTTTGCCAAGATGTTTTGGTGAATAAAATTAGAAGATAAGAGATTTCCAATAAGCTATTGTTTGCTAAAAACTTTGCACTACACACCAAGGTATGACCTTCACAAGTTGACCCTTTTTAAGCTACCAAAATAGGAAACCTTTCGTGTTTAAGCAAAAATTATGTCCCTATACTAAAAATTTGATGCCTAGCATCGACTTGCTGCATAAAAGTGGACTTTTCAGCGAGAATTCCATGCCAAGCATCGACTTTCTGCATAAAAACTCATATTTTCAAGCATGAAATCATCAAAGTGGATCATATGCATAGAAAATAAGGAGTTATCAACTACAACTCGATGCTAGGCATCGAGTTGATCCAACAACCTCCTATTTTTAGAAACTTTAGAGCAATAGTTGAAGCATATAGATTAAAACAATGACTTATCATCTCAGTCTCGATGCCACGCATGGACTTGCTTGGGAAACTTGAACTTTTGAGAGAATTACATAGTAGGCAAAGTCTAGTGATGGAAGAGAGAGTCTCATACATAGAACTTTAATTAGTTCTTCTGATAGCTATGAAAAACTTAGAAATTTACAGGTGCTTTCTTACTCAGAGAAGCCCAAATTTTTCTCAATCATACAAAATGAACTCTAGATCTCAACCTCTCATTCTCACATTCTCTCAATGTCTATTGATACAAACTAATTTATATAGATTTTCTCAATCTCGTGACTTTTGAGAATTCTAGAACTAAAGTTAAGTCTAACTTTACAAATATAGTACATATGTGAAATTTTCCCTTCACATAGGCATGTGCTTTTTTTCTTAGACTTTGAACTTAAACTTTATGTCCAATTTGTGATTGATTCTTCATCAGGGACCATATGTATGTTTCCTACTTGGAGGATAAAGGATTCAATGTGAGTAAAGCATATGACATTATAATTACAGGTAATGATGCTAAAGTAATTAGGAAGATCAAGCTTCATATGAAAGAGGAATTCAACATTAGTGATCTTGGTCTACTCACATACTTCCTAGGATTGGAAGTAGTATATACAGAAAGAGGTATGAACCTTACTCAAAGGAAGTACATCAAAGACATGCTTGTCAATTTCAAAATGGAGAATTCAAAGGTTGCAGGTAATCCTATGGAGATGCAATTGAAATTAAGTGCTCTTGAAGGTGAGAAAAGTGAGGATGTCACTAGCTATCAAAGTTTAGTTGGAAGTTTGAATTATGCTATACTATTTAGAGTGGACATTTTTATGGAGTAAGTGTCTCAAGTCAATACATGCATACACCATGGAATCCTCACATGGAAGCAACCAAGAGAATCCTCAACTATTTGAAGGGTACAATCAATGAAGGTTTGTGCTATCCTTACATCTCTAATATAGACATCAAACTCTTCTTTGATGTAGATTGAGCACGATCTAAAGATGATATGAGAAGCACATCTGGATACCTCACCTTTGTAGGTACAAAGTTGATCTCATGGTCCTTAAAGAAGAAACCTATAGTTGCACTCTCATCAGTTGAGACTGAATGTAGAGGGCTTGCAAATGCTACATAGGATGCAATGTGGATTAAGACTCTATATTTTGATTAAGGTCTTAAATCATCCATTCCTCATATCTTTGGAGATAACATCAGTTCATTGCCTCTTGCTACTTAGCCAATCTATCATGTCAAGACTAAACACATAGAATTACATTATCATTATGTCAAGGAAAATATTACTAGTAGAGAGATTCAATTATCTTATGTGTCAACACATCAACAATGTGCAAATATGATGACAAAGGCTTTAGATGGAATCAAGCTAAATAGGTTCAAATCAATGATTGAATTGAAAGAGATCTTGAAAGATTGAAGACTCAAACTTCTTAGGCTTGAGGGGGGTTTTTTTATGCAAATAGAAATCTTAAGAGCTTTGCTAAGCTTCATGGACTACTCTCATAAGTCATCCCATTTAGTAAAGGTCATGAGAACACATGCTTGTGAAAATTCAAAGATTAAACCTTGTAATTACATTGGATATTTGTAAAACCCAAAAGGAGATGGAATATTCTGATAAGAGGGAGCTAATTTCACGAACTTAGTTAGGTGGAATCAAGATTGAATCATCCATAAAGTTTAAATCAGCTTTTAGGTGAATGACTCATCAATTTCAAATTTGAAAATCATGTATAAGTATACCCTCTTCTTAGTTCTCGGATATCACACCTATTCTTGAGAGATTGACCTAGATTCTTTAGCATAAATTGTCCTCCCTTCATGAAGGAGTAGTCCTCTACAATTCCCATGTATCATATGTTCAAAAACATAAACATCTTTTGTCATTTCTTTGAGTAAGTCATACTCCTTGTATTGTTGTAGTACACTCATGTACATAGTGAACTTGACTTGTCTATTTATTTGTGCATGATTATTCAATGGCTATACTTTTCATGAGGAAGGAGATAAGGAAGAGAGCTCACACACACACTCTCACAATCAAAGAGAAGCACACACAGATTAAGGCAAGGAAGAATGATCTCCTTCTTCTTCTTCTATTACATAAAAGGAATGTACAAGAATGACCTAAAAACAACAATACAATAAGTGCAATATATAAAGAACAATACATAAGGGAAAATCCTAATTTTTGCAAATGAGTGATCTGGCAAGAAAAAAAATATGCCATCACTCCTAGTAGATAAATCTAGTAAAGCTCAATGAAGTATCCCTTAGATATATCGACGTGACCACTATACATGTCAGAGAAATGAAAAAGTGATACGTGTCATCTTGGATCATCACATGTTGAGCTTGATATCTCAACACTCCCCCTCAAGCTCAACATCATGTCCTGTACTCCAAGCATCTTTCGGAACTTCTTCAGCTTCTTTGCTCCAAGTGCTTTAGTGAAAATATCAGCAACCTGCTCATCCATTCTCACATAAACAAGATCAATATAACCTGCTAATAATTTCTCTCTAATGAAGTGATAATTGTACCTTGATATGTTTTGTTCTAGCATGAAAAAGAAGATTCCATGCTAATTGTATGCTGCTAAGATTATCATAATAGTTGATGGTAGGATTTTGCACTTCCACACCTTTGCTACCAATCGTGCTTTGTACCTACTTATGGTACCATCAACATTGTGCTTTTCCTTGTAAACTCACTTGCAACCTATGGATTTCTTTCTTTGCAATAGTGGAACCAACTTCCATGTATTGTTTCCATAAAGGGCAGCCATCTACTCATCCATCCCAATCTGCATTTCCAATTGCATCTTCAAAACAAGAGTGTTCAACATCTTATATTACCTTGGTCATGTAGGTACAATGACGAGCCTGTCAATCGTTGCAAAGAATTCCCCATCCTCCCAGATCTTCTTTGTCCTAGGCCACTTCTCCTTGTAACATATGCATGTGCCTTTCTAACTCTTGGAGTCTTCATAGAGGGCAATCCAAGTTCCTCATCAAGGCTCTTCTCTGAACCGCTTGAATCTCCATCAATGTCTTCAAAACCTGTAGATGTTTTACTACCAAGAGAAAGATTTTCTTTACTTTCTTTGATGTAGTTGATGAATTTTTTGGATGGAAATTTCCATGCAATCTTCCATTCCATGGATTTGAGTTGGAACGATTGCTTGGTGACACATCTGGTCCACTAAAAAATTAAGATTTTGCATTTGATTTTTTAGCATTTTCTTTGTCATTTGGTTCAAGATCAAGTCCATCTTTGGCATCTACATAGAAGCTTGAAATTTCATCAAACACCACATCTCTGCTTACCTTCACCTGTTGTGTGAGTGGGCTATAAGATTTATACCCCTTTTGCTCAAGGGAGTATTTGATAAAGATACATTTTTCTACTTTGGATCAAGCTTCATCCTCAACTCATCTAGAACATGTACATATGCAATACAACCAAATAATTTCATATGTGATAAGTTTGGCTTTTTGCTTCTAAACTTCTCTTCCGGTGTAACTTGATGTATGGCAGCAGTTGGAGTTCTATTCATGATGTATACAGTAGTATGCACAACTTCTACCCAATAACAATGAGGCATATTCTTCTCAACCATCAAATCTCTTGTTATTTCTGCAATATGTATATTTTTGCATTCAGCAATGCCATTATGTTGTGGTGTGTACCTGCATGAAAAATGATGTCAAATTCCATGACTTTTAAGAAAGTTGCTGAACTCATTTGACATGTATTCACCTCCTCCATCAAAGCTTAATATCTGAATATAGTTTTCTATTTGCTTTTCCACCATATCCTTAAAATTTTGGCAGTGACTGAACACCTCACTCTTCTCTTTCATGAAATATACCCATACTTTGCGTGTATGGTCATCAATCAAAGTAACATGAAACCTGCAACTGCCCATACATGTGGTCTTTGAAGGAGCCCAAACATCTGTATGTACTATTTCTAGTACATTCTCACTAACATGCTTGTCATGTGAAAATGATGCTCTTGACTATTTACCAAATTGAGATGCTCCACATACCTTTTGCATTTTTTGCAAATTTGAAATTTGTTAATCCATTGACAATCTCCTTTGATTGCATCAATTTCAACCTCTACAAGTTTGCATGTCCAATTCATTTGTGCCAGATCTCTATATCAGTAATAACACCTGCACTTTTTGCAAACATGGCTGCATTCATTTCAAGAATTTTCACATTTAAGGTGAACATCCTACCCACTTGGTTTCCTTTGGAAATCAATCATCCACCCTATTTGTACTCTTGTACATATAACCCATCAGCATTGAACCTAACTTGTAATCACTAGTCAACCATTTGTCCAACAAAAACCATATTCTTTGTTATGTTTGGAACATGTAGCACATCAACAAGATGTTTTACCTTCCCGTCCTCCATAGATAGTGCTATGTTTCATGTATGCTCGATAGGGTATGATGTGTCATCACCTGTTTCAACATATCTAGGAACTCACAATTTTTGCAAACTATTAAACCAGTGCACATGACTAATCATGTGATTTGAAGCACCAAAATCAACATACTAGACATTTTCATTCAATTTCAAAACGTCAGCAGACATCTTATTCATCATATGATGTTTGACCATGAGTAGCTTCTCAGAATCATCTACACTTGTGGATGCATAGTTGTTTTGTTGCCTTCTGTTAGTTTGATTCTTCAAACTGCAATCATGTTCAAAGTGTCTAGGTTTACCACAATTCTAGCATCCTTTACTGCCACTACCTAAATAATTTCTTTGAAAATTTCAGAAGCCTCTTTGGTTTCCCCTGCCTCAAAACTATCCTCTACCTCCTGCATGATTCTGCTGTTGACTTTGGTCTTGGTTATTATTTCCGCTTCCACTTTTGAAGCCTCTACCTCTACCTCTTCCTCCGCTAGAGTAGAATACATGCTTGAAACTAGATTTTCCTTGGGATTTTGAGTCCTCACCAAGATTCGTTTCTTCAATAATCAGCATGGATACCAGATCAGTAAAATTTGGAATATTTTCCATGGTCTGTATAGAAGTTCTGAAGTGCTTATATGTAGCTCCTAAACCACAAAGGCACACTTCCACCTTATCATCATCATCTACATTCATGCTAGTAGATGCAAGTGACTCACATATGCTTTTGGTTTTTTGGGTGTAGTCACTTACCGACATGCCCTTTTTCTCCAATGTATGTAGCTCCTTCTTGAGTTGCAATTTTTGTGCCTTTGTATTTGTATCGTACAATGTGACCAAGCTGTTCCAAGCCTATTTCGGAAACTTGGCATTTCTTGTATGTGCCCAATCATGCTATCCTGTATGCTAACAAATAGCCAGTACATTACCTTTCATGCTCCTTGATTCCATTCCTCATATGCTCTTAACTAGTCTGCAGTCAGATTCCTCTCTGGTAACTACAGAGCGTTTTCGTTCTCTCCTTCGATGTACTTCCAGTAACCTTTTCCCATCAAGAAATTCCTCATTCTGAATCTCCAAGCATGAAAGTTGTTCTTATCTAGCTTATCGCTCATAAGCAGACTCATTCCATCTGCATTTGCCATTTCTTCAGAAATTCACAACACTGCAAAACACTACAAGCAACACTTCTGCTTGAACACTATCGCACTATGACGTGATAGTTCGATCTTAGAAAAACATAGTTTTTGTGTATCGACAATACATGAAATCGCTTGAAATTCTTGATCTAGAATATATGAGTGTTGCCAAACACGAGGCAAGTTAGAATTTTGAAAAATAACCTAGTTTTTTTGTGGGCCCCACCTTGCGGGCTTGAAACAAACGTCGAGATGGCTTCGAAACAAAAATGTCACAAAAAATGAATGACCCTTAAATGATAACTCTCAAAAATATTTTGAGGTCTTCTACCTTCACACCAATTTTTGTAGCAATCTGAGGTTGTTTGTGAATCACGCTTTCTCCACTCCTTGTGTACTCTTCACCGTCGGCCTTCTCCACGAGCTCTGTACAACCACACTGGCTCTGATACCATGTCACAAGGAAGCAAATAAGGAATAGAGCTCACACACACACACGCTCTCAAAATCAAAGAGAAGCACCCTGTTGACAGTATACGGGAAGAAGCAAGTACGGACACACATGCAGATCTAGCACTGAGGCAACCCTTCATTTTTTTTCAAAACCCTCACACCATTTTAAAGTGATTCTCATCACTACAAACCCTTGTAAATATCATTTCACCTTTTTGTAGCTCCATTTTGTACAAGCCGAGGAGTCCTCGAGCTTGGGGAGCCTTAGAAGTAGTTGCCTGTCAATTTTCATAATTTTTAGATCTTGTTTGGGCCCTCAAATAAGCCCTGGAACCTAATTTTTAACTAGGCCGGACACTAGGTCTGGACAGGGCCAAAGCTAGTCAAAAACTATAAATAGAGCTAGAGAGCTCATTTTTGGGGGAGCTTCTTGTAATTTTGAGCTTGTATGAGAACTTGGTTGCAATAGAAGTGATTCCATTGTCTTACTCTCTTTGTTCTAGCCGTGTGTGCGCGTGTGCGTGTATGTGTGTGCATGCTTGTGTGCTTCTCACTCACTCACTTGTGCTTCCACTTGCTCGTGGTCTTCATACCATCCTCACGTCTTCCCGGATTGACATTAAAGGAGGTGCTACTCATCGCTGAGCTACACCAAATTTTGGCGCCGTTGCCGGGGATCGAGCTTTGAGGACGAGCGTGTGATGGTAAGACGTAGAGAGGACGCGTTGGAATGGTAAGTAGTAGGAAATTTCTGGTTTTTCTCCATCTTCATCTTCATCTTCACCTCCATCTCCTTCTCCACCTCCACCTCCTTCTCCACTACATATTCCCTCTTCCTTATCATTCCCTCATTTGTTGTGTGCGAGTTTGAGAGAGAGCAAGAGTGTGTTCTTGTTTTTGCATGTTTTTTGCATGTTTCTTGCAGGTGGCAGCTCCATCATCATCTCCAGCAAGCTCAGCAGGTACAGAAATTGTCTGCACAGTCCCCGAGGCGTTGAGCTCGAGCTATCGCGACACTCCAAAAACTTCGCCCAATCACGATTCTGAGTGCACCACGACACTGCGCAGGCCTAGAGCTCCTAGAATCACTAGCCAGAACAGAAAAATTCACCATACTCCGAGGTATCGCGACACTCCGAGGTATCGCGACACTCCCAGGTATCGCGACACTCCGAGGTATCGCGACACTCCGAGGTATCGCGACACTCCGAGGTATCGCGACACTCCCAGCTATCGCGACACTCCGAGGTATCGCGACACTCCCAGCTATCGCGACACTCCCAGCTATCGCGACACTCCCAGCTATCGCGACACTCCCAGCTATCGCGACACTCCCAGCTATCGCGACACTCCCAGGTATCGCGACACTCCCAGGTATCGCGACACTCCGAGGTATCGCGACACTCCGAGGTATCGCGACACTCCGAGGTATCGCGACACTCCGAGGTATCGCGACACTCCCAGCTATCGCGACACTCCCAGCTATCGCGACACTCCCAGCTATCGCGACACTCCCAGCTATCGCGACACTCCCAGCTATCGCGACACTCCCAGCTATCGCGACACTCCCAGCTATCGCGACACTCCCAGCTATCGCGACACCCCCAGCTATCGCGACACCCCCAGCTATCGCGACACTCCCAGCTATCGCGACACCCCCAGCTATCGCGACACCTCGACCCGACCTATCGCGATACACGGCCTTTAACGCATGAAAAATTAGGGTTATTTTTTTGAGTGATTGGAAGGGTAGATGAGCCTAGTTTTGAGCACCTTGGTATAACTTTGGAACCCTGGAAGTGGGCAAAAGGCCCAGAAACCAGAGAGGGATCTCCTGAACCCTGAGAGCCTATCTTGACCTTTAGGTGGAACTAAGTGGTCCTCAGACTTAGGGGGCACAGTGAGTTACTCCAGGGGGGCTAAAAATATTGATGTGTGTCTTCCAATTATTTGTGGTGATAAAGCCATACTAACTGGTGAGTTTTTGCAGGAACTTTGTGTGCACTCAAAGCTTGGGAGAAGGCTTCCTGGGCTTGTGTAGCAGTCTGGTCAACCAGCTAAATTGAGGTTGGAAAATCGCTCAACCCTCCTTTGTCAATTCCTAGCCTAGGCTAAGTACGACTTAGGTACGGTAAGTAATTAGGGCAACGTTAGGAACGAATCAAGTCCAAGAGTATTAATCAACCAAGCGCAAGAAGTAAATAGGTCTTAAGTGCGAACACCCTAAGGGACAAAAGGTAAACTGGAATCGATCACTTATCAAGTGTAGAAATTCACTTAAGTACTCCTAACGACGCGATTTCAAACAAGACCATAAACGTAATATTCAACTCAAAAGAACAAAGTAATTGATGCAAATTGACTGGCGACGAGAGAGTGCTTAGGTCCAAGGAGGTGAATAAATTAGGCATATGAACCTTAGATCAGGCAGACACTTAGGCCGAGACAGACAAAGCCTCAGATCTTCTGAAGCTAGTGTCAATCACGCTGCCAGGTCTTGGGCCCAACAGTTAAGTGATTACCCATACACTCCCAGATCAGAAACAAGTGATTCGGAGATGTCCTATCACATGGAGAGACCAGTAGGCAGTTCAGGGTTGGCTTATCTAGAAAAGCCAGAAGGACCTTACAAGACTCAACTGGAATACATCAGGACTAATCATCTAGGTGCTCGCATCTATGAAGATGGCCTGAGAAGATCGGTGGTACAGATTAAGAACCCCGATCAACCCCATGGATTAGACCACCCGGTAGTCAAGTTTGAGAATGGAGCATACCTAGATAAAGAGGGGACTATATATGTGGTCACCACTCTTCCTGATAGAACTGATGAGTTTGGAAATGTGATTGCGGAGACTGACATGGGTGATATAGAGCAAGGTAACTTAGAGAGAGAGCCAAGGACTCCACGTGGTAAATCTGTCTTGACCAGAATCATGACTCCGGAGTGGATTCCACAGGATAATAAAAGCATAGATCTGCTTTTAAACCGAGAAACCGATGAGGCTTTCTCGAGATATAAATCTGCTCAACCTCCGGAAGTGAGTGCACTCACAATATATGAGTTTAAAGACCCTGACTGCCCAGGCAAAGTAACATACCTAGACAATACATCAGAGAGGATCTTCGTGGTCACGGAGCATGGCAGACATGCCTACACATGGAAGGGTGAATTTGTTTTTCCCCAACCAAGGTCTAATGCGCTCTTTGGTCACCAAGGAGCTGGGTCCTCCCAAGCTCATGGAACTCAAAGAGATAGAAGTAGAGACAAACCTGAGGTAAGTTTTGCCAACTCCCTGGGAAGAGAAAGAACGGGAATGGAAAGGAATAGAGTGGAACCTGAGAGACATAGAACTCCATGGAATCAAAGGATTGCTGACGATTTTCCTCTGCCAAGACCGAGAGAACACACTAGGACCCTGCGACCAACTCAACTGGTGAAGTCCATGAAGAACTACTTCGATGGCACGGGAGACCCTTATGACCATGTGGCAGAATTTCGACAAGCGTTGAAAGCTGAACAGGTGGAGGACCTATTCACACAATATAATGCTTTCGGTCTAACCCTTAGGAACACTGCCCTTACGTGGTTTCAACCACTAAACGAGAGGCATTTCAGAAACATAGACCAACTCTTAGAGGCATTTATTGTTGAGTTTTCCAAGAGTGGAATCAGGCATAACACTTCCTCACTAATTCATAGCTTCAAACAAACACCTCAAGAGACGGTCAGACTAGCGGGAAGAAGATTTAGGCAGTACCTGGAGAGATGTCCGATGCCGGAATTACCCACCCCAGCCAAACAAGTGGCCTTGTTCCTAGATGGATTGTTGAGCACTAAGCTCAGATCATATGTGTACCTTAAGGACCCTAGAACAATAGAAGAGTGTGTACGCATGTGCATAGACATTGAGGACAATCTAGGTGAGGAATTATAATTATCAAAAATCTATAAGGATTCTGATAGCTCTAGTAACCTGACACCTGGTCAATCCACATCCATCGAGGAACTTGCAGAGAAGGTAGCCCGAAAACTAGGTGTCTCTAGTAAACAAATTCCGAGATTCACCCCAGTTAAGCGGTGTTACAATTGTGGTGGTGACCATATGGCAAGTGTATGTCCCATTATCGCCCAACCCCAGGCGAATCCCAGCAGCCAGTACTGTACCATAGAGCGCAGGTACACCAACCACACTACACAAGACTGCCCATATAACAAACAAACTGTTAGGCAAAATTACCCTCAGCCATATCCACAACAGGGTAGATACCAGAATCAGTACCCACCACAACAATTCAACAGACCACAGCAAACTTATCAGACACCTTATCAAGGGCAGCAGAGACCCCAACCAGTCCTAGTACAGCAACCCCCTGTTCCAACCAATGTGATCCCAGTGAAATACGCATCTACTGAAGAAAATCCGAACAGAGCCATAGTCCCAATCACCCCATTACTATCAGACAGTGATCCAAGTGACCATAGTTTTGACTCCACGCATATTGATAGCCCACAGGCTTATTACATGCAGTCACCCGAGCATAACGAGTCATACTATTATGAGGACCCAAGTGAAAATAGTGGGGAACTTGAGTATGCTATTGTCATGTACACAAACCCCAACTCTAGACCTCAACCTAGGCAGGTACGAACCCCATTTCCTAGAGGACCATGCTTCAGATGTCAGGGAGATCACCTTATACGTGATTTTCCACTACCTGCCCCTACACAACCTCAACCAGTAACCATTCAGGGTTTCTGTCAAGACTGTGGGAAAGAGCATCTCCTAGGAGATTGCCCAAAGAACCCTAATAACATGCCTAAAATCACTCCTATCAATGTTGTTGGGTTAGTTGTAGACTCCACAGGGAGTGTGACTTCCACTGCACCTGTGCAGGTGATCACAAGAGCCCAGGCACTACAACAAAACCAAGGTGTTGGTCAGGAAAAGAGCCCCGAGGTGAGTGAAACAGAGAGCTTAACCAAAAAGAGAACAAGAGCCTGGAAGGATAGTCGTGAACGAATGAAAAGGCAATGGGCAAAAAAGATGAGCGAACTTGAAGAAAGCCTGAGAGAAACCAGAGCAAAGATCATCGAGATCACATCTCAATCGCACTCTCACACATTCCCACCGCTACCATCCCCATCACCATCCATCCCTCCACCCTCTAATACACCCCGCGTATCCCACCCACCACCCCGAGTAGGATCAGTATTAGCTGACCCCACTCCGGAAGGCTTGGACATGATGTTCAAGGCCTACCAGGCTCGACTTCAAGAAGGGCCAACAGCTGCAAACCTAGACAAGAGCTACCCAAGAACAGATTTAGAGATTGAACGAATGAAAATGTGCATGAAAATGGTGGAACAAGCTCAAGCTATACTTGAGACTAGTCAGAAGTTCAATCAGACAAACTCGGTCAAGCCGGATTTACATTTCCAAGGCTTACTGGAAAGATTAGAGCAGTTGGTAAACAAATCACAGGTTTCTTTACCTCCACAGGCTCAACCAGTTGTTGAAAGAGGAAGCTCACCACCTAAGGGAGCTTATGTTCCTAATTCCACGGATGCTGGAATACCTCCTTCAATTCAACAGTACTCTCAAGAGTTCTTGCGGGAAATACAAGAAGAGAAATGGGCCAAGGAGAAGGGTGATTCCCCTCCGATTCCTGAGATTGATGATCTTCGTGATCAATTTCCCCAAGACATTCCCTCTATCTATGGGGATCAAACGGAGCAACAAGAGGATGAGGAATTAGATTTTGAATCTAATTCTTTACACGAGTTGCCTCATTGCACAGGCCCATGGGAATCTGAATCTCTCCAGATCAGAGCTCCCACGATATTGGTAAGAAATGAAGACTCAGTGATTCCCAGGAACACTGATGTTGTGAAGAACACTAAGGTTCAGTGTCACCTCACTGTAGAGGAGCTCCTCCAGGCAAAACCGGAGCTCTGGAATCATGTGAAAAATCAAGTCCCAGAACTTGAATCCAATACCCCAAAAGTAGGCTCTAAACAAAAAGTACCAGGGATACCTCTCGACAAGATAGGGGACATGAGCGAAGGTGAAGAAGGTAACACTTATCTTCAGATCACCTATCAAGGTTACACAACCAAAGCAATTGTGGATTCGGGTGCCGGTGTTGCTATTGCGACCACCTCCCTGTGGAAGCGATGGGGCAAACCCACCTTAAGACCCACGAGAATGAAACTTCAAATGGCAGATGGTCATTTTGAAAGACCTCTCGGATTGCTTGAAGGGATAACTCTAACCACTTGTGGTGTAGAGTTTGAACATACATTTGCCATATGTGACTTTGAGAAGAATAATGTTTACGAGATGATCCTAGGAAGACCCTTCCTACGACAATTGCAAATAGTACAGGATTGGGGAACCAACTCCTTGTACTTACAGCACTTAGGGGTCACCACCAAGGTCAATCTGAAGGATCACACCTTCAGAGATGTACCACCCTTACAGTGGAACCCTATCCACAAAGCGAAAGAGGACTCTATCTCCGTGCATTCTGGAAGTTCACCTGAACCATCCTGGTTGCATGAAGATACTCACTTGTGGATGTGCAAGATCGCAAAGGAAGAGGAAAAGCGCCTAAAAGCGAGAGAAGAAGGAACTTCCCCAGGAGGTAGACCAATAAAAGACCCAGCCTATACACCGATGATATTCCCAGATGAGGAATTTGAGCCTCATGGTTGGGCAGAAATCTTAGCTACCATGGACATTGCAGTGAATGAGGAACAATGGACACCCCATTGTGATGAGGAGGGTTATGATATTTCAGTGTTCATGTGTCAACCCTTGTTGGAAGAGTGTGATCCTAGTGAGTTCATAAAAGAAGAAGAGAACGACGACGATTTAGAATCCATTGTGATGGATGCATACTTTGACTCAGAGGAACACTACTTAGAAGACATAGGAGTGTTAACCCAAAAAGAAGAAGAACCCCTTGCGAGTATTAAAACGATAAATTCAAAAAAAGGAAGTGAAGGGGGTCAAAAGAAAAAGAAAAGGGAAGCAGTGAAACAAGAAGAGGAAGAATCATCGTTTGAGGTACCAGAGAACTTCAAAAAATATGAAGTGGGAGACCGAAAAATTTTGGTACGAATGCCTAAGAGAGAGGTCATTATAGGAGAAGCATATGACAATAAAGAAAAGACCAAAAAAATTGTAGTGACCATTGAAGGAAACGAAGAGCGATGTACGTACATAGGAGATGACCTAAGTGCAAGAGAAGAAGCAGAGCTTGTAGCTCTATTAAGGGAATATAGGGATGTGTTCGCGTGGCACTATAGAGACTTGAAAGGAGTAGATCCAGAGATTTGCTCTCATACGATTCCGATGACCGCTGATGCCAAGCCCACCAAACAAAAGCCCTACACATATAATGACAATTATGCAGCCAAAATAAAAGAGGAAATTGACAGGCTGATTGAAGCTGGATTCATCTATGAGATTGAGCACACTGAATGGGTGTCCCCCATTGTAGTGGTGCCCAAGAAAAATGGGAAATTGCGAGTGTGCATTAACCTTAAAAAAGTTAATGCCGCTACGATCAGAGATAGTTATCCACTCCCGATCACCGAACATCTTTTGGAGCGTGTGGCAGGCAAGGAAGTTTATAGCTTCCTTGATGGATTTTCAGGTTACAACCAAGTAGCCATTGCCCCCGAAGATCAACACAAAACGGCCTTTGCCACAGAATGGGGAATCTTTGCATTTCGTGTGATGCCATTTGGGCTCACCAATGCACCTGCAACATTCCAAAGACTCATGTGTCATGTCTTCAAAGAGTTCTTGCGAAAAAACTTAGAAGTATATGTGGATGATTTATGCGCTCATTCCCAAGAAAGAAGTTACCACATCCCTGAGCTCAGGAAAATCTTCAACAAGTGTAGAAATTATCGAGTGTGTCTGAATCCAGAGAAGTGTGTGTTCATGGTACGACAAGGTAAGATCTTAGGTCACATTGTTTCTAAGAATGGAATTTCAACAGACGAAGACAAAGTAAGAGCAATAGCAGAGTTGCCCAGACCGAGGAATGTTAAAGAGGTACAAGCCTTTATGGGCCATTGTGGATATTATCGTAGGTTTATCCACATGTATGCCATCATAGCTAAACCTCTTTATGGGTTGTTAACAAGTTTTGAGTGGAACAAGGAATGCGAGACTTCCTTCAACGAGCTGAAAAGACGTTTGTGCACAGCACCAATACTGACTACTCCGGATTGGAGCAAACCCTTCCATGTCCATGTAGATGCCTCCAATCATGCAATAGGATGTGTGCTAGCACAACCCACAGGTGAAGGAAACCTAGATTTGCCAATAGCATATGCTAGTAGGCAATTAAATGCAGCTGAACGAAATTATACCACAACGGAGAGGGAAGGCCTAGGTATGGTGTATGCTGTGAAGAAGTTTAGACACTATCTATTGGCCAATAAATTTAAGTTTTTCAATGATCATCAAGCTTTAC
This sequence comes from Ceratopteris richardii, assembly GCA_020310875.1. Taxonomy (NCBI): domain Eukaryota; kingdom Viridiplantae; phylum Streptophyta; class Polypodiopsida; order Polypodiales; family Pteridaceae; genus Ceratopteris; species Ceratopteris richardii. The sequence continues at coordinate 178,368,561 of CM035410.1, forward strand.
TATATTTGGTCAATAAACCTTGCAATACAGGCCGTTTAGTAAGATGGTTCCTCTTACTAATGGAATACGACTTTGAAGTTGTTGTCAGGAAAGGTAGAACCCATCTTAGGGCAGACCATCTTTCTCGCATCACTTCAGGAGAGCCACCGCAAGGAGTGTCTGATGAATTGTCCGATGCTTATCTGTTCAATTTAGAAGTTGTTCCTAAATGGGCAAGTAAGTTGGTACCGGTCCTAACCTTCGGGCCTGCAAATAAGAATGTGAAAACAAGCAAAGAGGAAGTGGTAAAATCACTAAAGTATCAAATATTGGCCGGAAGTATGTACAAGCAAGATACGGAGGGCGTATTAACTTGTTGTGTCGAGGAGGATGAACATTCTAGTTGGTTGCAATAAGCCCATGAGGGATTGCTAGGGAATCACTACTCTAAACAACGAACATTGCAGAATCTAAAACGTTTAGGAGTGTATTGGCCTAGCATGGACAAAGAAATACGAGAGTGGATTCACAATTGTTCAGTGTGCCAGAAGAGAACCCCAGTGGAACATGCCACTCTGTATTACGTGTCTTTAATCCCAGATTGGAGTGCTCCATTGGTTGAGTTCATGAGATCGGGAACATTGCCCAATCAGGCTAGTCTTGCAAGAAAACGGAGCATGGAGCAAGAGGCTCGAGACTATGCCTTAGTTGGAGACAACTTATATCGAAGAGGCAAGGATGATTACCTAAGACTGTGCGTTCATGAATCAGACTATTTGAAAGTCTTAGCAGCTGCACACAGCGGTGTTGCAGGTGGACACTTTGGGCCTGACAGAGTAATTAAGACCATTCTATTCTCAGGACTTTGGTGGCCCACTCTTCATATGGATGCACACTCTTATGTGAAGAGTTGCAACACATGCCAACGTGCCCAATATCCGATAAGAAAAGATGAAATGCCCTTAAGGCCAATGATGGGAGGACGTGCATTTTCAAAGTGGGGTATAGACTTTATAGGTCCCATCAACCCCCCAGCGAGAAACTCCCATGCAGAATACATTATTGTAGCCACAGATTACCTTACAAAGTGGGTGGAAGTAAAGGCCACGACAAAGAATGATGCTCAAACAACGGCTAAGTTCTTATTCGAAAATGTGTTCACTAGATATGGGTTACCAATAGAGTTGGTTAGTGATAGAGGTACGCACTTCTTGAATGAGGTCATTGAAAATCTCCTTCAAGAATTCCTGGTGATACATAAGAAGTCTGCACCCTATCACCCACAAGCTAACGGACAAGCCGAGAGCACGAATAAGATCCTATGTAACGTACTGACGAAACTTGTAAATAATAAACGCTCGGATTGGGACAAACAACTTCATCATGCTGTTTGGGCATACCGGGTTGCTTACAAAACGGTACTCAATGCCACCCCATTTCAGATGGTCTTCGGACAGAATGCAGTGCTACCATTAGATTTCCTAATCCCAGCTTTAAGAGTGGCACAAGAGCATGAGTGGAATGGACACGAGTTGTCCTCTAGGATCTTTGATCTAGAACGTTTAGGTGAGACGAGGCTACGAGCAGCAGCGGGCATCTATGCTGCAAAGAAACGGCAAAAGGCATACTCTGATGCCCATGTGAAGGATAAGGGCTTGAAAGCTGGAGATCTAGTTTTAGTCTACACATTGAAACAACACGCAAGAAAGCTAGAAAAGAGAGGCTACGGCCCTATGATCATCAATAGGATCTCCACGAGTGGAGCAGTACAACTAGCCACTCTAGAGGGGGATGTTCTCCCAAACTATATTAGCGGATGCAGAGTCAAGCTGTATCAGGACCCCCTCACGGAGGAGATGCTAAGCCGACTCAATACTGCTAAGAAACGTAAAGAGGAGGAAAAACGAATTCGAGAAGAAGCACATGCAGAGGCCTTAGAGCGTATCAGACGAATGAGGTTGAGGAGACAAGGAAGAGATCAGCCTATGACTGACACTCAAGAGTCTCCAGGCTATCACATGGCCATGTGTGAGGCTTCAGGTGAACGTACCCATAAGATAGTGGACCGACGACCTTTTGTGACCCTAGAAATAGGAAAAAGAGACAGCACAACCAGCGTGAGGGCTTTAATTGATTCAAGAGCAGCCACTAGTGCAGTTCGGCTCTCTTATTGCCAGCAGCTGCAATTGGAGGTAAAACCCCTAGAAGCATATTTGATAGGATTAGGAGGTGTTGAAACTCCTTGTATGGGAGAGGTGGATCTTCCCCTCTACATACAAGAGGTCCTCATGCCAGCAAAAGTGCTAGTATGTGAAGACGAGGATCTGACCGAACCTCTTGTCTTGGGCCAAGACTAGATCTATGATCATGCAGTCAACCTCAACCTAAGAAGTAGACATCTTCAGGTGTGGGTAGGCCAAAGCCGTCTCACGATTGAATTAGAAAATCAAGCACCCAAACCAATAGAACGGGCACCAACTCCTGGTCCCTCCAGGAATCCACATGAAGATAACACTGTTGTGCTTGTCCAAACTTCTATGGTGCAGAGGAATGTCAATCTTACTGAAGGTTCAGAGGCCAAGAAGGAGTTCATAACTGATCCAAAGAAGATTCTAAACGAGCAGACCGAACGTCACTCTACACGAAGGACGCCGCTAATCAAGAGGCAGGAGTGCCAACCCGCGCAACATGGAGCATCTCATGGTGGGAAGCAGATCTGGATACGCAAGGAGGGGAAACCCACAACTCCAATAGCAGATTCTCAAGGAGACAAGAAACGAGCCTCACCATCAAGGAACAAAGTAAAGAAGCCCCCTAGGATAACCCCTAGGCATACCATTTCTATTTGGGTTCCTAAGCGGTCCATGAAGGCCACCCCTAATGCTCGACAGATATGGGTGCCCAAGGCTTGCTTACAAGCCCAAAGCACTTCACCTCTAGGCACTAGGATGAAGCAGCTTTCACAAGCACTCTTGGCCAACAACTCAGAAAGTGACAAGATACCTACACCCCTCACTGTCCCCACTCCCATCAACCCCAGGAATGTCTGGAAATGGGTACCCAAAAAGCCCCAAATACATCACACTCTCATACCGAAATCTTCACCTGTCCTTAGCTCTAAGAGCTACGACTCCTCTATCAAAGTGTGGAGAATTAAACTGTGTACTAAACCCCCTGACCCTATTCTGTAAATCCTTCCACACTAACATAGGAGCATTCCGAGCCCATTGCATAACCCAAGTATGCATCTAGGATGACACTGACCTCTAACCACCACTCACACATATCATAAACACCTCATCACTAACCACTGACCCCCGGGATTGTCATGTTAGTATGGTGAAGGGAACACCATTACATCTTATTTCCCATGCCACACTAATGTGCCTTTCGTCTTCCAACAGATAAGCAACCTACTCTCATGGCAACCGCGGCAGGCACAAGCTCTCAGGCAGGATCTGGTGCTCCTATCAATTGGGATGCCATGCCAGTGGAAGCTCCACCAACAGCTCGGCCTGAAGAATTCTTGAATGTGCGAAGGATTCCGATTCCAGATCCACCCACTGGACTAACCGAAAGAGTAAAAGGGCACTCCCATTGGTTCAATGAAATGCCAGGGGATCTGGGAGACGCAGATCACATCTGGGAGTCCAAGATGGAGTGTGGAGGGGTTTGGTGGACCTTCCAGTTCTTTTCAAGAGAATTTGAGACCTTACAGAATGCAGCTCCACTCCAAGATATCTGGCAAAAGGCAGGACTACAAGCTTACTTCAGTGCAGCTCTACCTAAACCCGACTTCCTCAGGTGCTACTACTTGATTGCTACGATGAAACCTACTGGGGATAAAGATCACTCAGGCACATTCTGGGTGCCCTCATTATCCAACATAGAGGAGATGAGGAAGTTTGAATTAAATGTAACATTAATAAGGGAAGCCCTTCAAATGTATGGCACTCATGTGCCTTCAGATCGTGACCCCTTGATACCAGAATCAATGAAAAGTAATAGAGTCAAGAAGCTCAAAGAAATGTGCGCCCTCACCCCCAACATCGCCATACCCCTACGGATGTGTCTCCAGCACTTTGCTTTTCCCGCTCAGGACCGTTTCACTCAGCCTCACAAGAAGGTATGGTACGGGCTGTATTTAGCAGAGACCGGAAGCTTGCCCATGAAGCTACCGGTATGGATCTTAGATCAAGTGTATGAGGCAGGCAAGCGGGGTGTGAGGAAGCCCACTCTACATGGTTGTTGTGCGCTGACAAGAATAATCTATAGATGTCTTGCATATGACGTGCCAGTTGCCCGAGCCCTAAAGTATGCACACCTGGAGCTGTTCAAAGGGCGAAAGTCCGGGAGTCAGCCTGCAAAAAGAATGCGTGGATCCCTTTCACAGGTCCTGATCCTTCAAGAAGCCACTGCCGAAGTCTCCACTAGAGAGGAAGCCCAAGTGGCACCTTTCACAATCCATCTCCAAGAGTCTCCACCAAGAGAGGTAGTACAACCCACCCCTTCTGCCCCTCCACTACCTACTGACGCAGAATTTGCAGCTATGGCCACCTTCACCGAGGACCCAAATTTTGATTTTGAAACATTCCTGCAGACGGCCCATCTATCAGACAGTGAAGGTTGCCCTGACAATGTCGATCCGGGGACGTCAGCCCAAAGAGAACATGCACGAGGCGAGACAAGCAGTGTACAGGAGATAGGAGTGGCACAACTTCCTCAGAGACTAAGCACACAAGCTCATGAGAAAGCACCAAGAGGTGACCCAGAAGAGAGTGAAGACGAAGCCCCTGCATATACGGCACAGCTCAAACGACTATACCGAACAATCAAGCAGGTGCAACGACGCCATAAAATGTCAGAAGAAGCGAATAGGGCCCTAGTAAACCAGATGCTGCAGTCGGAGAATATCGACCCCCATTTTGTAGAATCGCTAAATCTTTTGGCGGACACCTGTGGCATCAGTGAAGCAATGAGAACCTTAGTCTATCGAGAGAACCCTGCTTATGATCAGAGAAGAATTGATACAAGGCCTCGACAAGGAAAGATGATTCAGATGGAAGTATCCACCGCGTTAGCCACGTCCACATCAGAAGATGTTCACATGATTAGCCCTAGGCCCCATAATGAACCGGAGGAAACTTCGCATGCACCATCCCCCCTATCTTCTCCTATCCCACCCTCAGAACCTCTCTCCACATGTCTTTCTACACAACCATTATCCTCCTATAGTGAGACCATTGCACACACCCCCGTTTCCACTTTCCTTCCTTCACCCTCATCCATCTCTGTCACTCAGATTTTTGAACCCCAACTAGGTCACCCTTCCTTCCTCCATGCCTTTGGACAACCATCTGTCACTGGACAGACTCTTTCCCTTCCTTTCACCTCCAACCCTCCATTTCCTCCCCCCCAAACTCTACCTACCCCGTCCCTTGTAACTGCATCGGGCACCACACTAATCACCCAACCCTCCTTCTGGACCCAACTTGTAAACATTCTTCAACAGGTTGATGAACATACTAAAAAGTCCCTTCCCCAAATTCACTCCCCCACATTCACGGCCACCACTATCACACCACCCACCATCCCGGTGTTCACATTTCACGAATCACACTCTCTCATGTCCGACCCCATGGACATCTCACCATCCGCTGGATCACCCTCCACCACTGTTCTCACAACACCATCACAGGTTATTACACTCACATCACCACTTCCACACACGGTAGGCACAACATCCACCTTCCCCATTCCCACTTCCCAACCCCCTGCATCTCCCAGCCTTACCCCTGCATCCACCTCATTTAGTCTTGCACTCGACACCATGCTCGAAGCTGCCACTCAGCTTAAACAGGAATATAAGTTATTGGAAGAAAATAACAAGGAGCTTTGCACCCTCTCAGCAACACTCCAAGAGCGTATCAATGCTTTGGAGTCCAGTCATACGGAGTCACAAAGCAAAATATCCGCCCTCCAACATGCAAATGCGCAACTCGAAGCGAGGCATATGGAAGAGAGCAAAGCCATGGAGGAACAGCTGCGAGATCAAATGGGCCGCAATGCAAGGCTTCAACGAAACATGGCCTTGCTACGACGACATCTGGCGGCAGCTCAAGAAGAGAACAAACGGCTTCAACAACAAAACCAAGAGAACCTCGAGGCTGCCATGGAAAACACCCCGGACGCACCCATAGACCCGACTAAATTTCAAGCTGTTCCCTCAGAATGCATACAACAGATCTTGGAAACTTATGCCAATCTTTTAGAAGCACATGATCAGCTTGCCGACCAACTGAAGGACCTACAGAGACCCCAAGAGTCTACACCACACCAACGGGAACCTAAAGAGATGACCGACGCTGCTACTTCACCCGCACCTGAACATTCAACGACCAATGACGTACTGGAGTTACGGCAACAGGTTGCAGAATTAAAATTGAAGTTGATACAGTACGAGCGACCTCCTTCCCCACCTGAGCAACCCATGGAAGAGGAAGAAGTTATTATTCCAGTGGCAGAAGCATATGAAGAGAACTATGAGCCTCAACCTTTCCCAGGAGGCACAACCACTGAGGAGGGACAGGACACTTATGAGGAACCCCCATCGGCATGGATGAAACAGGTAGAAGAAATGGGGCAGACTCATGAAGAACGTATCACCTACCAGATGTTGGCCATGAAGACCATTGAAGAAACCATACTTCAATCAGAATACTTCAGACAGCTGGCTCCTAGAAGACTAATCACCAGCTCAGAATTACAATATAAGCCATACTTTGTATTGTTGGCAGACTACAACGCTGAGATCAAACGTAAGACCAACAAGTACCCAACGTTCGCAACGCAATTTGAACCGGAGGACATTCCAGAGGAGGCGCGCAAAGGGAGAATACATCAACCCACCTGGAGGCAAAAGCTATTGGAGACATATCCCGAGATGCTACGAACATGGGACCACGCACCCATGCATTTAAAGTACAACAATTGCTATGGACCAGTACAACGGAGAAGGACATGGAAGTCATTTGCAATCAAAGTCAAGAACAATGCCAATTGCAAAGAATGGCTCAATTACCCCGCCATCGCTCCCCCAACCGGTACTCCCACGGTGTCATACATGATGGCAACCATCAGACATTGGCTACCACGCCTCCACCCCATGCCAGATGTCGCTGCCCAGATGATGCTCAAGATCTTTGATATGATGCAGGTCGTACTCAAAACTTTTCGCAATGTATGCCGTATCCAACCTCCTATTCCCGGGTTTATTAATGGTAACTACGACCTGCTATATGATATGAGCACAACCCCGAGCATACGAGTGGCTTACGCATGGCACGCACGCATCAGATATCTCCCTGCCTACTACAAGCAAACGTTCGATGAGATGTTCACCACGGGATTCTGGGAAGCACACTCAGAGGTGTTCGCGCCACGGCCCACCCATTTGTTACACCTCTTTGCATGCGAACAAACGATGCACTCAGAACTCTACACAACGCCACAGACGGACATACCGGGCCCAGTCAATTGGGATACCCTGCAGAGAGACCTAATCCGAGGGCTGCGAATCAAAGAACATGAGGTGGGAGCTGACATTCTCCAGAACTATATTGATCAACCCGCAGAGCAAAGGTCTGTCAGAGGCGACAGACCCTAGGGGGGGGAGAGTGTTGACAGTATACGGGAAGAAGCAAGTACGGACACACATGCAGATCTAGCACTGAGGCAACCCTTCATTTTTTTTCAAAACCCTCACACCATTTTAAAGTGATTCTCATCACTACAAACCCTTGTAAATATCATTTCACCTTTTTGTAGCTCCATTTTGTACAAGCCGAGGAGTCCTCGAGCTTGGGGAGCCTTAGAAGTAGTTGCCTGTCAATTTTCATAATTTTTAGATCTTGTTTGGGCCCTCAAATAAGCCCTGGAACCTAATTTTTAACTAGGCCGGACACTAGGTCTGGACAGGGCCAAAGCTAGTCAAAAACTATAAATAGAGCTAGAGAGCTCATTTTTGGGGGAGCTTCTTGTAATTTTGAGCTTGTATGAGAACTTGGTTGCAATAGAAGTGATTCCATTGTCTTACTCTCTTTGTTCTAGCCGTGTGTGCGCGTGTGCGTGTATGTGTGTGCATGCTTGTGTGCTTCTCACTCACTCACTTGTGCTTCCACTTGCTCGTGGTCTTCATACCATCCTCACGTCTTCTCGGATTGACATTAAAGGAGGTGCTACTCATCGCTGAGCTACACACCCACACAAATTGAGGCTAGGAAGAATGATCTTCTTCTTCTTCTTCTTCTTCTTCTTCTATTACATAAAAGGAATGTACAAGAATGACCTAAAAACAACAATACAACAAGTGCAATATATAAAGAACACTACATAAGGGAAAATCCTAATGTCCCCGAATGCATGAGCTGGAAAGAAAACAAATGTGCCATCACTCTCGGTAGATAAAACTAGTAAAGCTCGATGAAGTATCCCTGACATATATCAATATGACCACTATACATGCCAGAGAAATGAAAAAGAGAAATGTGTCATCCTGGATCATCACATGTTGAGCTTGATATCTAAACAATACTTTCACTTGACTTAGTTAGATAAAGAGTAGTGAGTACCTCTATATCAAGTTTTATCATCATTGGTTTAGTAGATCTCAAGATATAAATGATTGAAGTGACTATGTTTGCACATCATCTTGCTCTTCAAAAGTCAGGGTGACCCCCCAAACTTAGATTTATTTCTCTTTGTGTGGTGCAGCTAAATTCATCAAGTATCTAGCTTTACTTAGCTATACACTTCAATTAGATTTGTGCAAAAGCTCTCTGTTCAATTGAGACTAGGTTGTGAGCTTTGAGCATATTTATGTGACCTTCTCTTCCCAAAATAGAAGGTTTCTTCAATCCTTGCAAAATGCAAGTTATTTGTTTTGATGCAAACATTGGACAATGATGTTCCAAAGGACTTGACAATTATTTGTGCATAATTGGGAAGCTAAGGAAGCATAGTAACCATCCTTGGAGTTACATTTATTGGTGTCGAGAAACTTTGTTGCAAACACCACTCATCTTTGCATATTTCCCATCACCTCTTCACAATAATGAGGGAATTTTTGAAGGATTCCATGATTGTTGATGCACCAACTTGAATTGTAGTGCAATTGAAGATAAACACTACTATGGATAATGCCCTACCATTAATTATAATCTCCAATAAGAATAGGAAAATGCCTCATATGCTCATTTATGGAGGGCTTAATGTGTTGGAATGAATGTCAGAATAGCTTCAAATTTCAAATTTTAGTGGATTTTTTATGAAGAGAAAAAGAAAAAAAAAAGTATTTTGGAGATTGAAAATTATTCTAGATTTTGTAAAAATGAGGAAGAGTCTTCCTCATGATGACATCAATCTTATGTATTTTGTATATACGTTTTAGAGCTCTCTAGAATGTATATGTTTAGGATAGAATGAGGAAGGATTAATTTTTAAGTGTGAACTTAAAAACTTAAATTAGTATAAAAGACAATGCAAGCACTTTTGTTGGGTACTACATTTTGGAATGAATGAAAATTTAGAGAGCTCTTTCAAAATTAATTCCTTATCTCGTTGCTTTCTTGGTTTTTTGAAGTGAATTTGGTGAGTGATTTCCATGGATTTATGTCAGAGATTGATTGCCTTATTTGTGCACATGACTTCATCGATCTATTCTGAGTCTATCTGCTTGTGTATTCAAGGTAGAAGTTTTTTTTTCATGACTACATAACATTGCAAAAACCATGATTCTCTTGTCAAAGGGTTACAAATACAAAAATTTGAAACTAATGAAACACATATTTTCTTTATTAAAAAAACCATGCTTTTAATAATAGATGGTTTGGATTAATTAATATATTGATCTTTGCTTGATAAGTCTTGAGATTTATTGATTAGGAAGGGGCTAGAGTCTTATGATACTTCCCAGATGGACACTTTAATGTTTGTGGTTGTTGTTCTTTTAACATAGAGGAGTGATAAATTTGCATGTAAATGCTTGGTAAAGGCTGCATATAAGTTATTGGTGCAATATAAAGTAAAGAAATCAATCAAAACTCATAGGAAACACTAAACCTAATTCTAAGATAGGAGGAAAAAATAGGGTTGAGACTAGAAAACATTATAATTGATGAGATAGAGGTCTGGATTGTTAAAAAAGAATATAACATATACCCAAAGCGGAGAAAGGAAATATCAAATACATCCAAGTGATAATTAGAAGGAAGGGAACATGTCACTATCTCAACCAAACATGGAAGAACACAACTTGGAACATGAAACTTCTTATCAAGGGGATTATAGGACTATCCTCAAGTATCTATATACAAATAGGCTTGAACCCTATGTATACCAAGGTGGACTACATAAGGAACTCATTAGATTGAGGAAACTAGAATTTCCTATAAATCTGATGTCTCGATCATGTAGCTAAGTACAAGTAGATAGTGAGAGAAAAGTTAATCAATACACAACTCAATTGGATGCTTTTGGGTTGATATTAACAAGACCAGCTTTGTCTTGGTTTCAATCCTTAAGAAAGGAGATGTATTTGGACATTGAAAGGTTTTGGGAAGAATTCATCGAGGAATTTCCCAAAAGAGTGACCAAGCATAACACAAATATTTTGATTCACACTTTCAAACAAAAACCTAAGGGGAGTGTAAGAATTACTGCAAGAAGGTTTAAACAATATGTTGCCATAGATTTCCTAATTATGACAAAATATGTCTACCAAATAGGGCATCATGGTTCATTGAGGGATTGAAAAATGCTCAATTTTTAACCATGGCCTATTGTAGAAGATGTCATGATCTAGACAATTATATAAAAGAATCCATTGATCTAGAGGATAATAGAAGGTCTTATCTCATGGTACATGAAGAAAAATTTCGTGGAGAAAGTAAAATTCCTCTTACATCAGAGTAAGCTCAAGCTATAACAAAAGCATTAGGAGCAACTATAAAGCATGGCACTTTTTGTCCCATAATCACAAGAACTAGAAGGTTTTATGTTTGTGGAGAAAATCATCCAACCCAAATGTGTAGATATCAAAAACTGCATCATCCATAGGACAAAAGAACTTTTAGACATTGTGCCCTAGAGAAAAAAATGGACAAATTACATAAGGGATGAATGTTTCTATAATAAAAAACTTCTAAGAGAGAGAAAAATACCAGAATAAACTAATGAAAATACAAGAAAGAGATTTTTTGAATCAACATAGACCAATGTTAGGACAACAACCACCAATACCAGTAAATGTAGTTGTAGTCAAATACACAGGTGTGGAAGAAAATCTAGAGAGATCTTTAGTCCTAGCCAAGGAGTATTCTGATGCATATAATAGTCATAGATGATCATTTACACTCACACCTCTTTTTAAGGAGTTGTAAGGAGACAAAAATAATACCAAAGCCTTTATAGCTATGTAATAACTCATAGAATTTTAGGTTTGAGCTAGATATTTTGTAAGCAATTTCTCAAACTGTATTTCAAATATGTATGGAAACTAGACACCCCCTTTATAAAAGGAAAGGCCCTTTCCTTTTTTCTTTTCTAGGTGGTTTTGCCTACAACAAGCACCTATAACAAATGACAACAATCAAGTGCAACAAAAAACAAGGATGAAGACAAAAAAGCATTTTCATCTATGCAACAACATCAACAAAGGAGTTTTCAACAAAAGGCCTAGCAATGTCAACATAACAGAGGAGACAAATGAAGAAGAAGAATCTCAAGTGGATTTCATCTATGATGATATATCATAAAACATCCCCTTTGTACCATCCTCATAATATAGGGAAGGATTTGTACCACCCATGATTTTTTGAAGGAAGGATATATACATTGTACCATCTTCTTTGTACATGGGAAAGAAACATATATTTGTACCACCCTAGCCCAGTTGTGAGGAAATGATAGTTCCCAAAGAGCTACTTATATAATCAAGCACAAGGAGGGTGATTGTTGGCTATGAGATTTAATCTTTCATCTCATGTGAACCCTCTCTATTTAAGAGGACAACCCAATCCTCTTCTTATCTCCTCTTTATTGGCTGAAATCTTTTCCAAGTTTGTACAAAAGGAAATCTTTGGTATCAAAGCTTTTGGGACATCAATCTTACACTATGCTTGAGGTGGATTTGATCTACATAAAAAACTATGGCTTGGATTACGTAGAAGGAATATACATTGGAGAGTTCTTTTCCTTATGCTCACTTATTGTATTTTTTAAAAAAAGATTTTTCATGGATCTTTTACCATTGTAAAAGCCTTGAGCTTTACACATGTAAAATTATAAAGAGAGAACCCCAATTCCACGAATTTGTGGTGGTTGAGTTGCATTCAATCAAGAAATCAATCACCTAAAAGTAGATCAAACTAGATCTTAACTTTTCCTAGATTGTAGGAAAGTGAATTGAGTCCATCCAACAACCATCCCCACCTTCATTTAGTGCAAGTGACATATGAAATGCTTTGGAGGAGCATTTCCAAAACACTACAAAGTCAAGGAAGGCATCTTTATGGGCAGAGTTCACCACATTCAAGAAGAAGGCTTCTCAATCCATTTTTTATTATGTAGCAAGGATGAAGGATATTGCAGATGCATTAGGAGCAGTTGATGAAGACATTGAAGAGGACAAATTGGTAAGACAAATTCTCATATGTTTGAGAGGAGATGCGAAGTGGAAGCCATTCATTCTATCCACTGAATTGTCACTAGATCATTTCACTCTTGATTTGAATCAATTGCTAGGACATATGCTAACCTTTGAGTAGGATATCAAAGGTGATGTTGATAAGAGTACATGTCAAGCAATGTATTCAAAGGATAAGAAGAAGATTAACAAAGGCAAGCAACAATTGAATGAAGATGAAGGCACTATGAGTCAAGCTAACTTCCTAAGAGGAAGATGAGGTGGCAAAGGAAGAGGAAGAGGCAAAAGCAATAAAGATGGTGTCAAAGCTTGCTAGATTTGTGGTAAGACTAATCATTTAGCTGATGAATGTTGGTATAATAATCAGAATGATAGAGGATATAATCAGAACTTTAATTCAAGAGGAAGAGGTGGTAGAAATCAGAGAAGTAATTTCAGAGGTAGAGGTAGTAGAGGTTTCTTTGGAAGAAATGCAAGAAGAGTCTTTCAAGGTCAATCCTACAATAATACCTACTACAACTATGCTTCATATCAAAAAGAGGGTTCAACCTTAATTATGAATGCAACATGTAAAAGACCAAGTGAAGATCAAATAGTTTTCTACATTGACAGGGTGTAGCAATCACCTGAGTGGCAACATTGCTTTGATGACTGATTTGGAGAATAAGGTGAGTGATCGTATAGTTCAAACAGGTGATAACACAAAGCACAAAGTGAAGTCCATTGGATCAGTAAAGGCCAAGGATGGAAGCATTCTTTTGAGTAAGGTTTTGTATGTCCCTACAATTCCAAAGAATTCTATAAGTGTAGGGCAAATTGTAGAGAAAGGATATGAAGTGAGGTTCACTAATGATGGAGTTTATGTGGAAGATCCTAGCCATGGGTATTAAAAAAAATTATTTCAAGGAAGAAAGAATGAAGGCTCTTCACATTGAAGATTCAAGGCAATGTTGGTCATGCCTTGTTCACTTATGGAGAACATAAGATCTCTGAGTTAGATCTTTGGCAGAAAAGGATTGGACATATCAACGAAAGAGGTATTAAGGATATGATTAACAATGGTTCATGCTAGGATTGCCTAATATTGCAGGTCTCCACATGACATACAAGTGTGAGGCATGTCAATTGGGTAAATCTCACAAGAAAACTTATGGTAAGAAAGGGTTTATGTATTCAGACAAGCTTGAATTGGTGCATACAGATGTGTGGGGTCCATCAAAGGACTTTAGCATTAATGGTTCAAGATATTATGTGATTTATGTTGATGATGCTACCAGGTGGATCAACATATATGTGATCAAAGATGGAGGGGGAGAGTATTTCTCTAATGAGTTTAGTGATTACTTATGGAATGCATGTATAAAAAGGGAAGTTACTTGCAGGCTCTTCTCAAGAAAATGGTGTAGCAGAAAGAAGAAATAGAACTCTTGTTGAGTTTGCAAGGTCAATGATGAAGGAGAAAAATTGCCCTCATTATTTGTGGGTTGAGGTTGTGAATAGAGCTACTTATTTGGTTAATAGAATTCCATGTAGGTCTTTGAATGGTATGACACCATATGAGGCATGGTGGGGTAACAAACCTACCTTAGATTATTTCAAAGTATTTGGATCTTTGGCTTATGCATATGTACCATCTCAATTAAGGCATCAATTGGAACCTAAAGCTGAAAAGTATGTGTTCATTGGTTATAATGATAAGCAAATGGGTTATAGATTAAGGAGTCCATCCACAAAGCAATTCCTTGTGTCAAAGGATGTTACATTTGATGACCAAGGTACTTGGTATGTAGGTATAATTAATGTTCATGTAGGTGATGAAGAAGTCATGACCCAGAGAAAGGGGAATTCAAAAATTCAAGTTCCTAATGATGAAAAGATTATTGATGTTCAATTTGATAGTGAAGAGTTGCCAAGGTTTGATCTAGAAGATCAAGAACCAAAGACTTCAAAGAGTGGAGAAGTTAGAAGGTCAACAAGGAACAGAAAGCAACCCATAAGGTATAGTTATGATACTTCATTTTTTACCACTAAAGAATATGCTTACATAGTGAAAGCAGAAGAAGACCCTTCTACATATGATGAGGCAAAAGGTAAGGAAAATTGGGAGAGAGCTATGCAGGAGGAGTATGATGCATTGATGGAGAATGAGACATGGGATTTGGTTCCTAAATCAAATAATCAGAAAATCATTGAATGCAAATGGGTATACAAGACAAAGAGGTATGCAGAAGGAAGTGTGTCTAGGTATAAAGCTAGACTTGTTGTCAAAGGGTATGATGAGAATTATAGTCCCGTGGCAAAGATGGAAACTATAAGGACTCTCATAGCTATTGCTGCATGTAAAGGTTGGAAGCTATGTCAATTAGATGTGAAGAATGCTTTTCTAAATGGTTACATTTCATATGAAGTTTTCATGGAGCAACCAAATGGTTTCACAAGAGAGCTTTGTATGATTTAAAGCAGGCCCCAAGGACATGGAATTATAGGCTTGTGAAGTTCTTGAAGGAGCTTGGTCCCCAAGTGTCTAAGGTAGATAGTAGCTTGCTTGTTAAAGCAAGTGATGATGGTTGCATATATGTTGATGACATAATTCTTACAGGTACAGATGAGAAGGGCATACAAAGTCTTAAGAAGAAGATGGAGAAAGAGTTCAAGATTAGTGACTTGGGAGACTTTTCATATTTCTTGGGAATGGAGATTTCATATACTCAACATGGGGTGTATGTGACTCAAGAAAGGTATTTGAAGAATTTTCTAATCAAGTTTAAGATGGAAGATTGCAGGGTACAACCTACTCCAATGGAGGTGAATCATAAATTGAGTAGATATGGAGGAGAAAAATTCAAGGACATGAAGTTGCATCAAAGTTTGGTTGGTAGTCTAATCTATGCTACATTGACTAGGCCTAATTTGTCATATGCCTAATTTGTCATATGCAGTTGGAGTGTGGTCTCAATTCATGCATTGTCCTAGGAAAGAACATTGGATTGCAGGACAAAGGGTGCTAAGATACATTAAGGGTACACTCAAAGAAGGTTTGTATTATGGATTCACATCAGATAAAAAAATCAAGATATATAGTGATGCAAATTGGGCAGGTAACTCTGATGATAGGAGGTCAACCTATGGGTATCTATGTTATGTGGGAGATAAATTAATCTCTTGGTGTTCTAAGAAGCAACATACAATTGCTTTATCATCTACAGAAGCAAAATATAAAGGTATGGTTGAAGCTGCAAAGGAGTTTATATGGTTGAAGACTCATGAAGAGTTTTGACATCAATCAAAATACACCCATCATTCATGGAGATAATATGAGTTCATTGTATCGAGCTGCCAACCCTATGTTTCATGCCACGACTAAACACATTGAGATCCAATATCATTTCTTGAGAGAGAAAGTGATTGATAAAGAAATTGAAGTCATACACACTTCCACAAAAGATCAAATTGCAAACATGTTAACCAAAATCTTTGATGGGCCTAAGTTGTAGAGGTTCAAAGACATGGAAGGTATAAAGAAGATGGACAAAATAACAATTGATGATTGAGGGGGAGCTATTGGTGTAGGAAAATCACCAATTGATGATTTGGACAAGTTTTAAAGTCAAAAACTAAAGCAAAGATCAAAATTTGAGCCTTGAAGATGAGTGCATGATCAAAAGATGAAGACTTGTATATACATGTATATTACTCTTGTAATTAGTCCATAAAAACTTTTTATCCATGGTGAGTCGAGATGTAAATGTCTATATATACTTGAATATAGATATAATATGTGAGAGATGATGAATAATGAAAATTAGAAGTCATTAGAATCCTTAGAGAGTGAGAAGAATGTGATCCATCCATTAGATGTACATTTTCTCTGAATAGAAGAGAATTTTAGAAAGTTGCACCTCAAACTTTTTCTCAGTGCTCCTTCTGTGTTTATCTTCTTAAGGAATGCTTTTGTACAAGTTTAATTCTATAGTTGATTGACCTTTGTACAAGTTTTGAGAGGCTAATTATAATCAGGCTGAGAGAATTGAAAGTAGGAACCTTTAAATGTGTAAATGTGAAGAAGGGAAGAAAGGAATAGGCACAATCCCGGTGGTCAAAGTTTTGATCAAATCTCACTCCACAGTGTAATGTTTTGAGCAAGTACAAAGTCAATCTTTAAGTTGAAAGGTAAGCCACTTGTGGCTAAAAGAATTTGAATAAATGGGGTCTAGTTTGGGAGAACTACGCATTAGAAGTTGTAGGTGTCAAAGTTGACCACATAGAAAAATAGTTTGAGATATAAGTGCATTGTTTGGAGGAAATCTCAAGATCTATTGATTCTTTTGAAGAGATTTAACTTGAAAAAGGTGTGCAAACCTTAGGCATCCCCTTGTATATAGTTTCATCGAAACATTTACACATTTGATCAGTTAATGAGTGAATTAAGTGGAGGAGCCTTTTTTGTGTAATGAGTTTCTTCACAACTGACTCAAATCTTGACAATTTGGCAATAGATTTCCGAAATTGGTTGTGTTTATGAGTTGTTCTTGATATAGAGGTGCTCTAACATCAAGGATAACTTGTTCTCTTGGAGATTAACCATCTCTATCACTACCTCATCAAAAAATGTGGCAAGGATATTGTTGGAAAAGAACACTTGTTCAAGGATTGTCCCAAGAACCCTCTGCAACATGTTCCACTAGTAACATTAATGTGATTGAAGTAATTGAGTCCTCTAGTATGGACAATGAGTACCTTTTACCACCAAAGACTATCATAAAAGCTAGAGCTATGGAAAATATAGAAAAACCTAATGATGGGAGACCCAAGAGTCCTATAAGCAAAAAGGAAAAAGAATGTTTCCCCCTAGTGGTTGAAGACTCTGAAGAAGTATCAAAAGGATCTAGGAAGAAAATGGCTAAAAATGGTAAACTAACAGAGAAAAGATCAAAAGCAAATGGATGAAGAATTTGGGTGAAGAAAAAAAAAATTATACAAAAGAGAAAGATTCTACACAAGTAAGCCAAGCCAAACAAGATGACGATGTGGTGAAGGAAGAAAAAATGAAGGACCAAGCACGATCAATTCTAGTAGATCCTATGCATGAAGATTTTCAAATGCTGGTGAAAGCTTATCATTCTAGAATAGAGGCAAGACCTAGTCTAGAGCATCATGATTGATGTTACCCTAGAGGAGACTTGGAGAGAGAAAGATGGGAATTATGTAAGAAGCATATTGAGGTTGCTCAGACCATGCTAGAAACGTTAATCCCAACCATTCTGAAGATGAGAATTCTAGACAAGAAATTCAAGGAAGGCTTAGAAAATTTCAACTCAAAGCAGGCAGAGCTAGAACCACCCAAAGCAGTTGAAGAGGAATAAGGGTTAAAAACTATGAACATTGACTCTTTAATTCCCAAGGTAGAAGCAAATTAGCCACAAGACCCATGGGCCAAAATTTAAAAAGATAGATGGAAGAAGACCAAAGGAGTGATCCCTCCTTTCGTAGAATTAGACACTTCTATAAACCAACCAATGATTGAGTTAGAAATAGAAAAAATGAATATGTTTGATCAAGAATTTGAAATATAGGAGGCAATTAGCCTTACTAAAATTCCAAACCACATGGGTGAGTATGAACAAAAATCAGATTTCTTCCATGCTCCCACATTGAGATTGAAGGAGAAAAGAACCTCTAAGGAAGTGTCAACCACTCCACAAGAATTGAAGAAGGCTAAGGTCGATTGATCCTTAACCCTAGAAGAGCTTTCACAAGTCAAGACCCTATTGATGAATAATTTAGCCACTCAACTTAACCTTAAAGAATAGGTTAGCTCAAACAAGGAAAAAAGTAATGAGGAAACCCCTACAATAAGAATACTCATGGGCAAAGTAAGAGATTTCAATGAGGGTTATGAAGAAAAAACTTGCCTTCCAATCACATTTCGAGGATACATGACTAAAGCTATACTAGAAACCGATCTCAGAGTAGGAATTGCTACCAAGAAAATCTAGGAAAAATGGGGAAAGCCAACCTTTAGGTCTAGTAGAATGAAACTCACCTCTTCAATGGAATCCCGTCCATAAAGAAGAAGATGATGTATTAATCCATAGGGCAAGATTTGGTGAACAATTTTGGATGAATGAGGATACTCAACTATGGGTTTCCAAAGCTACCCAAAGAGAAGAGAGAAGGTTCCAATGTTGGAATCCATGGTAGGAATATGAGTCATGTATAGAAGATCCAGCTTACATGCCCCAAGTATTTCTTCATGAAGCATTTGATGAACATGGTTGGATGGAAATATTAACAACCTTAGATGTGTGCATCAATGAGGAAGTGCTAACCTGGAAGGAGTGTGTAGATGAAGAGGGATATGAACTAAGCCCATACATGGTATTGATCAAGAAAGCTGATGATGAGAAAATGGAATGGAAGAAGACAAGAATTATGAAAGGATTGATTCATAGGAACAATGTAGAAATGAATAATCTTGTAGAAAATAGTAACATGTTTTCCATAGAAGAATATCTAGAAAACCCTAATAAGGAGACTAATGAATAGAGGAAGAAGATCAACAACAAGAACACTTTAAAGTTCCTAAACACTTCAAAATATACAAGGTGAAAGAATAATTATTTCTATTTGAATTCCTAAGAGAGAGGTGAAGCAAGTAGTAGCATATGACAATAAGGAACAAACCAAGAAGATCATAGTGAAACAAGAAAATGATTAGGATCGGTGCACTTGTATAGCCAAAGATGTCTCTATGGAAGAAGAACGAAAATGAGCAGAGTTGCTATGGGAGTATCAAGATGTTTTTGAAGGGACTTGTAAGGATTATGAAGGGAGGAGATGCTAAGATTTTCTCTCATAGGATTCCTGTGACTCCTAAAGCAAAGATTTTGAAACAAAGGCCATACATATACAATGATGTCTACTTTGCCAAGATCAAAGAAGAGATAAATGAGGTGATGATGATGCTATGAAGATAGGATCCGGTGACAATGATTCAGGTGATGACCACTCTATGATGATGCTTGGGAGTGTGTCACAAATTCTATTGTAGAAGGACACAAAGGAAGAAAGCTTACAATAGCACTCATGTTTAAGAAAGTGCTTATCAATAGCGTTATGTGGCTCACTATGAAACTGTGATGATGCTTCAGCTAGTGGTGATGCTATAAGATGAGCTCCTCAAAATCCATTGACTATGATGGTGGGTGACTAGGCATTCGTGATGGTCAAGGCATTGGCCATCAAGATGGTTAGTGTTGAGGGTTCCAAAGGTTCAACACAACATCTAAGTAAAGAGCAAATCAGAATTACTCATTTTTTTCCATTTGCATTGGTCTTCATTCACAGAGATTCCACCGGAATCATATTTGAAAGTTTACCATAATTATTCCATTCCGATAACTTTTACCGATTCAAAATTACGCAGTCACATTTCAGATTTACACATTTCGAAGATTAACAGGTTCTTACACACTCATAGACACATGAGTTTTCAATGCGCTTCTGTGCAGATAATTTGAATCTCTCTATAGACTTAGCGGAAATAGAAGATTACAAACAAGAACTCTTGTCTTGCAGACATTTCTGTTCTTTCTTTGATTGACTTAACGCTGCCATTACAGAATTGTAAGTATTAGAACTTCATATTTAGTATTTGACTACACCACAAGATTACATCAATCACAGTCTG
Organism: Ceratopteris richardii; assembly: GCA_020310875.1. NCBI lineage: Eukaryota > Viridiplantae > Streptophyta > Polypodiopsida > Polypodiales > Pteridaceae > Ceratopteris > Ceratopteris richardii. The sequence continues at coordinate 178,388,933 of CM035410.1, forward strand.
TGTAATGATTCCTGTAGAACCTATTCTTCAGTCCTCCAAAATTCCTGTCCGAAAAAGCTTCCCCTTCTTACAGTTGTCACGCTCCTCCCTTTTGTAACGTCTTCTCTCCTTCTCACGACATGTCCCTTTCTATCTCCACATAACCGTCTTTTTCTTTTTATTTTATTAAAATCCAATACACCGAAAAGATATATCTAACTAGATAAATCTACGTTTCACCATCTTTTTTGAATTCAAATTAATCATTCATCTTCCAGATTTCCCTGCCTTCAACACCTGGCACAGCTCGGTGGGTAATTTTGTCAAAAATTAGACTCGAATTTAACAATCCCTTGATCATATAAAATTATTTCCTGCGACTGTTTGGAAATATGCACTTCTTCCACTTTAATCTTCCGATTCTGCAAACTATTGACATCCTCCTTTGCACCATCCTGCTTTCCCTGAAAGTCTGCATCAATAATAAACTGCTGCTTCTCAATTAATATGTCCACCTTTTCTTCTAGCTTCCTTTGCAACAACTGTTCCTGCAATTCCTTAATTATCTGTGTCTGTTCTTCAATTTGCTTCTCTTGCTTTGTAATTACACATACTAAATCTTTTTCATACTTTGACACAAAGCATGTCTACACCTGTTCATGCTGAATTTTAAACATACTTAGCCAACGACTTTGGAAAACATTCCAAATGTCCTGAACGTACTTATGCAGTTGCTGCTTCAATAATCCTATATCCGACCTTGTCATTAATGTAGCAGCTAACTCCACATCTTCATCTTTTAACATCTGCTTTTCCAACTCCTGCAAAACTTGTATTCTCGAATGAAGAATCACTTGTTCCTTCTGCAAAGTAGCATTAAGTACTGAAAAATCCATCATCTCTTTTTGAATTTTTTCTTGCACAGACTTCTACCATTCTTCAAATTCATGCATAGACCGCTTTATACTAGACAACTCCATCACATATTGCATCTTGTCCTTTTGCAATTCCTCCAACATTCATACCTTCTCATCCAACGCTTCCTGAAGTGTTTTAGCCTTCTTATGTAAAGACTGATAATCATCCACATTAATAAGTACTTTTGTCTGCTTGTGCTTAGACAATATTGCCTCTTGCAAAACTAAAAAATCAGAAATTTCCTGCAACCTCTTCTTCATTCCTGGTACATCATAATCTGTAGTGTTAATTGATTGGTGCATAACATCCTTCGACATTTTCTCACCTACTGCTTGTAGCTGTTCCTCCAATCTTCTCTTTTTAGACAACCTAAAACTTGTTCCGAGTACTTTCGGATGCTCAACACCATCTGGCACCTTCAACAGAATATCCTCCTCTATACCTGCTTCTCGTACATCAAGTTGAATCATCTGAATAATCGGTTTCAGCTCTTGTAAAGTATAACCTGCGCGGAGAAGATCCTCACACGTCTCTGAAGGTCTATCCATTACCTCTTTTGCTGCTAGCTATTCCTGCTCTCGACTCATCAACTCATGAGCATGAAGATTTATCTCCTTTGGCCATACTATCTTCTGACCATCGACTAGCTGCACGAACTCAAATAATGCAGCTAAATATGCTGATAGCCTACTATTTGATTGCGTTTTATGCCTATCACCAACAAATATCTCACTATGCAGGTGATCATACACCCAATGAGCCCAACTTACTTTTCCACCTGCCTCTGCATAAGCCAAAGGTGCAAAATTATCTTTGGACATATAATCATATTTGAGGATAAAACACAACCTTTCCAAATACCATTTTAACTGCTCCCTTCGAACATAATTTGCGTTCTTCATCATGTAATACTACCGTCCCCCTTCTCTGGGTCCAAAATCTTTCTTCAAGGCCTCCTTCGAACACTTTGGAATGACTACATCATTGTACATAGGCAACTGAAATAATTTTGCAACTAATTTTGGTGAAAATTTTACCTGAAGTGCTAACTGACCCTTCATTTTTCGAAGGATTTCCAGCTGGCTCTTTGCATAATAATTGCATCTCCAGCGCGCCCATGGCAACATAGCAAACTAGAATAACCCAATCCTTCTGAGCCAATTCTCATTCAGAGAAGACTGTGTATCAATTTCCACTTTAAAGTCTATGAATGGCTCCATAAGCGTTTGCACAAACTTAGTTGTTGCAGATGGCATCGATATTTCATCTTCATCCTCCTGTAACAAACTATTACTCTCCTCCGTTGTGGTTTCTTCCTTTTGCACTACTACTTCTCTCTTTCTCATACTCCCTCTCATGGCTCCTGATTTAGGCACTAACACAGAAGACGCAGGAAGAGACATTATCTTGGGAGCCATCAAGTAGAACTGAAAATACTCGTTCCACAAGTGTGAATGCTTGAACTGCCACTGACAGCAATGATGGACGTACTTACGCACGTAACACTTCATGCGACTCAATAATATTGTAGTATGGATTACCATAAAAATCATCAACAGTCGGTTGCCCCGCATATCGATAACCCACTTAACAAATCTTCTACACATGCCAGAAGAATCATGGAACTAAACACTCATGTGCACTTCAAGAATAAGAAATTGATATTTAACTTCCTCAATACTACATTTTATAATGCAAAAACTTCCAATCATACAATTCTGACAAATTGTATTTTGAAAGATAATAATTGATTGAATACTAGCTTTCTTTTAATATTCCCCTCGATGCCTCGGCTCCTTATAGGTCTGCTGACTCGTAATATGTAGTATACTTATTTCCAACACCTCATTACTTGCAGACTCGGAATATCCCTTAGTATGTCCACCCCGATCCAGCAACGCTTCCTTATCCATCATTGGCCTTGGGCTAACCCCTAGCACGCTGTTGAACGACAACTGTAGACAGAGTCTCCATTGCAATCGTAAAAACTTACTTGATGTAGTTTTGGACCAACACGAGGTCAAAAAACACTTTACCACAGATAAAAATGTAGAGAAATAAACTCTTTTACTGTGATGATCACAAACATTGCTGAAGTGATGTTCTAGATTATGGACGACTTGCACCACATTACCTGATAACCAATCCAAATGTGGCGGCTTCACGACTTGCACCACATTACCTGATAACCAATCCAAATGTGGCGGCTTCCCTTGGAATAATTTCAGCCTAAATCCATTTATTGGCTTGTCCATCCATGTGCCAAACACATCTGCCACTCGAAAAGTGCCTTGACCCAAATCCTGCACAATTTGATATGGGCCCCTGTATCTCAATGTAAGCTTTCCTGGATGGGGTCCTAACTTAGAATTATACACCATCACCCAATCACCAACTTTAAATAACTTAAACTTCACATTCTGATTTACCCAAGATTTTTTCCGCCTTTGAATCACCTCCGTAATATATGCACTTATCAAACAATCCTCCTCAATCTATAAAAAGATATTTACTCCTGTGTTTAACCGATAGCTCAGGCGACATTTTCTTTGCCGTAATCCGCAAACTTGGAACTACAAACTCCATAGGTACTACTGCCTCCAATCCATATACCAATCGGAAAGGTGTCATACCTGTTGTCACTTTAAATGCTGTTCTGAATGACCACAAAGCTGAGTCAAGAAACAAATCCTAATTTTTCTGATTTTCATGCACTAATTTTTTAAGAATACGCATTAAAGTTTTATTCGTGCTTTCTGCCTGCCCATTCGCTTGAGGATGATAGGCTGTAGTTTTTTTATGCAAGATTAAATGAATCCTTGTTAACTGTGAAATCACCTCATTCAAGAAATGAGTACCTCTGTTGCTCACCAACTCAATCGGACACCCAAACCTGGTCATAATATTATGATAAAGAAATTTCGCCACACTTGCTGCCTTATTATCCTTCAATGCCACTGCTTCCACCCATTTCGTACAATAGTCGGTTGCCACCAATATATATCTATTACCCCGCTGAGTGGTAGGTTTAATTGGCCCCACAAAATCCATGCCCCATTTTTGGAAAGGATCCAGTGGTAATACCGGATGATCAGTCATCCGATCAGCATTATTAGGTTGGCCTAACCTTAGGCAAATCACACATCCTTTAGCATACTCATGCGCATCCTTTAACACCGTCGGCCACCACAACCCAGCTTGTAATACCTTCTTGCCTGTAATATCCCCTGACAAATGACCTCCTGATGAACCTGAATGTGCTTCCTGTAAAACAGCTGTTTGTTCAAAATCTGGTACACACCTCCTTATAACCTGATCCACCCCCTTTTTGTATAATGCCCCTGCTATAACCAAATACGGTCTACTTTTAAGAGAAAACTTCCTCCTTTGATCAGGTGTAAAATGTTGTGGTAATGCACCCTCCGTCAAGAAAATTAGTAACTGATCATACCATGAATCTGCCTCTACCACTTGCGCAGTAAACAACTCAGCATCTGGAAATACATCAAGTGCACCGGTGGGTGTCTCTCTTGATTCCAATCGACTAAAATAATCTGCCATCGCATGCTCTTTCCCTGGAGTATGCACAATCACAAAATCAAATTCCTGTAACAAAAGCATCCACCTGGCTAATCGGCCTGTTAATAAGGGCTTCTTGATTAAATAAACCAAGGCCTGATGATCCACATGAAAAACCACTTTATTTCCCAACAAATAATGTCGAAACTTGTTAAGGGCATACACCATCGCCAAAGCTTCCCTTTCCATCATCGGATAATTTCTTTCAACCGTAGCCAATACTCTACTGGCATAATAGACAGGTCTATACCATCCTTTGTCTTTCTGCTGCATCAAAATTGCTCCTACGGCCACATCTGATGCATCCACAAATATGTGAAATGGCACTGACCAATCGGGTGGTTGCAAAATTGGTGCTACCGACACCATCTTTTTTAACAACTGAAATGCTTTCTCTTGAGCATCGGCCCACATAAACGGAACATCCTTCTTGTTCAAATGCGTCAGCGGTAAGGAAATGTTTGCTAATTATCTTAAGTATCGGAATGCCACTTAATTTGACCCACAAACCGCATTACTTCTTTAACGTTGGTCGATGCTTTAGCTGTACTTATAGCTTCAATTTTCTTAATATCAATAGCCATCCCTGCTTGTGACATAACATGGCCCAATAAAATACCACTTCTGATCGTAATCACACTTTTAAACGGATTCAATACCATCCTAAACTGCCGACATCTTTCAAAACATGCTTTCAGGTGTAGCAAGTGCTTAATCATTTCACCAAAGACTGAAAAATCATCGACAAATACTTGCATAAAGTCCTATAGATAAGGTTCAAACACTTTATGCGCCACATAATTGAACGCTGGCGGTCCATTCTTCAAGCCAAAACTCATGACGATAAACACATAAGCGCCGAATTCTGTAATAAATGTTGTTTTATGGTGATCCTCCTCAGCCACACTGATCTGATTATAACCAAAAAATCCATCCAAAAAACTATACATTTCATGGCCTGCTACTGCATCCAACACTGCATCACAAAACGACATAGGAAATGGGTCTGTAATCCTTGCCGCATTTAACTTTCTATAATCAACACAAATTCTGAGCTTCCCATTCTTTTTGGGGACCACTATGATGGGAGATAGCCAAGTCACCTGATTCACCGGTTTGATAAATCCTACTGCCAATAATTTATCAATTTCTTCCTTCACCTGTTTAGCAAAGTTAGGATTCATTCTATATCTTTGTTGCGCCACAGGTACTGCATCCGTCTTCAAATCAATCCTGTGTTGATGCAACTGCGGATCTATGCCTTTTACTTGGGTATAATCCCAAGAAAACACATCTACATACTCTTTAAGCAGGCAAATAAGATCCTCCTTAAACTTTCCTTCCAATGTTTTACCAATCCGCACCATCTTGGGTTCAACTTCAGTTCCTAAATTAACCTCTTGAAGCTCCTCCTCCTTCACCCGCATAGAACCTGCATACTTCTGATCATACATCCTTTCCGCCCGCGTAATTATCTCTTTCTCCTATTGTTCCATCTGTTGCTGCACCGGAATGTCTATACGTTGATCAAATATCTTTTGTAACTGGGCGCCTACCACCTGTTCACCAAGAACTGGCCCTTCTATATTTGGCCCACCACTATGATCCTTACTTAATACTCCTGCAACATCGACTTCCAATACCGGCACCACCGTTGGGTTTGCTTGCAAAAACTTTTCCTCTTCATCATCTTCAATCTCATCTGCTAAATTAATAGTCTGAGCCATAAGTGGTTTCTCCTGTACCGACATATTTTTTCGTCCACGCATAGGAATCGTCAATTGCTTTTTACCCTTGGTAATCATTACTACATTCAAGCCCCAATCCTGCTTGACTTTGGCGAGTCGAAACCAAGGTCTCCCTAACAACATTTCATACGGATACGCGGACTCAGACATTCGGATGACCACAAAATTGACCATAAATTTCATGCCAGAGATGATAATTTGTTGTTGCTTCAGAATGCCCACCGGCTGTACTCGTGTTTGATCCGCCATCTTTGCCTGAAAAGGTAAATGGGACAAGTTGTCAAACATGCAAGTATGCATGGATAGCATCAAAGAAGGTGGCTGCAAGTAGATCCAAATGAGGAAGGGGTTCCATAATGCAAAATATTAAGTTTCCAAAAAATGTAGATGCATGATTCAGCACCTACAAGAGCATGGGGTATACATGCATCATGAAGATTAGGAAAAGAGTTCTTTTACATGTTGTGCATGTTGGCAAATGGTGACTGATTTATTTTGTTCTATGACAAATGAAAAACTGACTATGAGATCAGTAAGAGGAATGACATATCTCTTTGGAGACCACATAATATGTGTTGTGTTCTTCTTGGGTTGTGGTTAAGACTTTTTAGGTACCCACTTATGAATAATCCTAGGCTTGCATTGTCATGGTTTCCTTTTCTTGGATGTGGGAGACCTCTTGTGTTTTTATGTCCCTAGGTTTTTTTTCTTCTTTGTGATCGGTGTAGATTGAGCTTGAAGGATAGACCATGGGACCAATACTTGATTATTTTAATTCTTTGGCTTTGAGAGTCTTGGGTATTCAAATTTGTGTAAATAAAGGCTATGGATCATGTTGTGGTGTTAGTGTGTCTCAAAGTGGCTTTTGTTGTGAGGCTCATTTTTTCGTGCTAAGATGATAAGAATCTCATATCATTACCAATTAGGCACCCAAATGTGTAACTAGTATTGTCTAGCCACTATAACAAACTTGGGTAATGAGTATTTTCTAGCCACTTGAGATGTGTGTTTACCCATGTTTGTTTTCTTCTATACTTTTATAGGTTTTTCTTTTGCTTTAGCATGATTACAATGATGGGGGAAGTACCTCTACCCCTATGCAACAATGAAGCGTGAATGACCTCCACAGGTATCCTTCTTTGACCTCTGCAAACCACAAATGCTCTTTCTCCAAGCCTATATAGAGAACTCCAGTGAGATTTTGTAGACCTGTAGTAGACACCAAGATCTTTCCAAAAAAACAAATTTCACTTCAAATGGATGCTTACACAAAGAGAAACAATGTCTACAACATGCGCTAGTTGAATGCAACAACTACTAGTCAAACAAAGACCTCACTTCACTCCAGCATGCTTTTCTCAGAATGTATACCCAGAATGAATCTCAGAACTAGATCAACTTTAGCCCACTCTAATAGCTACGCAATGACACCAAAATAATAGCAAATAGATACATAGAGAAGGAGAATCAGCCCTTACAACACAGAGCAAAATATCTCCAACAAAGCCTACACACAAAGAGAGATATCAATCACCCAACTTCACTAAAATCCATGTTGCTCCCACACTACTCGGAGAATGCTCGAGCGACTTGAAGAGCATAAAATAGACTCTAATATCTATCCAATGTGACATGAATAAATCTCCATGGTTGATAGTTCCCCTTGTCTAGCTTTTCAATTTGAGGTCTGACGTCTCCCATATCTAGTCTTTGCTACTTGACCTAGGCCTTGGCTAATAATCCAATGTGTGTAAAATGCAAATGAGGCTCTGAAGTTACCTTAATCCAAAGCTTTCCTTAGATGGACACCTTGTGCTCTTCAAAATTTGAGTAGAATAGCTCCTCCTTGATGTGAGCTAACTCCAAGAAGCTTTTGTTGATGAACATCTTCAACCACCAACTTCAAGAGGTCTTCTTTCTTTTATTTGATGCCTCTAAGATGCCAAAACTCTCTGATACCACTGATGGGGGAATTATCTCAACCCCTATGCAACGACAAAGCACGAATGACCTCCACAAGTATCCTTCTTTGACCTCTACACTGTTGCCACAATTCACAGGCCCATGGGAATCTGAATCTCTGCAGATTAGAGCTCCCACAATATTGGTACAAAATGAAGACTCAGTGGTTCCAAGGAACACTGACATCGTGAAGAACACTAAGGTTCACTGTCATTCACTGTAGAAGAGCTGCTCAAAGCAAAACCTGAGGTATGGAATCATGTGAAGGATCAGGTTCTAGAACTTGATTCCAAAATGCCAAAAGCAGGCTCTAAGTAAAAAGTTCTAGAGATACCTCTCGATAAAATAGGAGACATAAGCAAAGGTGAAGAAGGTAATACTTATCTTCCGATCACCTACCAGGGTTACACAACCAAAGCAATTGTAGATTCAGGTGCTAGGGTTGCTATTGCGACCACCTCCTTGTGGAAGCGATGGGGCAAACCCACATTAAGACCAACTAGAATGAAGCTTCAAATGGAAGATGGTCATTTTGAAAGACCTGTAGGATTGCTCGAAGGGATAACTCTAACCACTTGTGGTGTAGAGTTTGAACACACATTTTCTATATGTGACTTTGACAAAAATAATGTCTACGAGATGATCCTAGGAAGACCCTTCCTATGACAACTGCAAATTGTACAAGATTGGGGAACCAACTCCTTGTACTCATAGCACTTACGGGTCACCACCAAGGTCAATTTGAAGGATTACAAATTCAGAGATGTATGTTACTTGCATACTTGATGCATTCTTTGTTTGAAGGTGTGGATTGGAGCTCGAAATGATGTAATCCTCCTGATTGGAACCCATTTTAGAATAGTATTTGCACCTGTAGAGATCACCTCAGGCCTCTTCACCTTTGAATGCTTTCCAAACTTTGGTATCTAGTGTGGTTGGCTCTTTGGTTCTATTGCTCGTGCCTTTGGCTTCCAAATCCATATCCTAGATGATTGCCTGCTTATTTGTGCCGAAGAGGTGAGTTTATCTTCTTTTGGTCTCTGCACTCGGTTCTTACCCTTTTCTCTCCTTGGCTTCTTTGTTGAGACCTTTTGCATGAGGGAGAGCATAGGTTGTTGCATATTTAAGAGCTTCTTAGGTACCCACATCTCTAATCGCCCTTGTTGAGATGCAGCTAGTTTCTTAGGCACCCAAATTTTTTGGAGACATTCTAGGTGAGCTAGTACTGGTTGCTTGGTTCTTGTTTTTGCATGGTTGACTTTCCTGGGTGGGAATTGTGTTGGTGCAGCTGGTGGTTGCTCTCCTTTTCGTACCCAGATCTGCTTCATGCTCGAAACTACTTTCTTCTTGAAATCTCCTTGCCTATTTGATATAGCAGCTTTCATGTATTGTTTTGCTTGATTTTTTGGTTGAGTTGTGGTGGCGGCATTAGTCCTTGCACAAGAGGAGGAGTCTGCTTGTCTTTGAGCTTGTTCTTCCATAATTGAGTTCTTCTGGAACACAGAGCTTTTGACACATACAACATCTTTTTTGCTAAGATTTTTCCTAGAAGAACTAAGAGAATGTGTGACATCTGTATTTGTGAGCATGCAGTTCTCTTATTCTAATGTAATGCATTGTTCTTGTACCCAAACTTGAAGAAGTTGAATTCTTAGGTTCAAGTTGACTGCATGGTCGTAAATCCAATCTTGACCCAAGACAAGTGGCTCTGTGAGGTCCTCATCATGACAAACTAGCATTTTGACTTATATTGGAACATCTTGAAGGTAGATGGGAAGCTCCATCTCACCCAAAGAAGGGGTTTCCACACCTCCCAAGCCTATGAGATATGCTTCTATGGGCTTGATGTCCAATTGCAGGTCTTGGCAGTATGAAAGTCTAATTGCACTAGTTGTTGCACTTGAGTCAACCAATGCTCTCACATTCCTTACAATCTTTTCTTGTCCTACCTCCACGATCATAAAGGGTCGTCGGTCAATTATTTGAGAAGTAATTATGCCCGATTTTTGGCACATGTTCATGTGATATTTTTGGGCTTTCAGGTTGACATCTAGGCCAAGTCGCCTTAACTTATTTCTCTTGATGTGCTCTGTCGCCTCAGCTTGCGCTTCTTCTCTAACCCTTAATTCCTCTTCTTTTCACTGCTTAGCAGTGTGGAGTCTCATGAGCATATCCTCTGTAAGAGGTTCTTGATATAACTTGACTCGACAACCACTTAAATAGTTTGGCAAGATATCACCTTCTAAAGTGGCCAATTGAACTGCACCACTAGTGGAGATTCTATTAATGATCATGGGTCCATATCCTCGTTTCTCCAATTTTCGGGCATGTTGCTTTACCGTGTACACCAGCACTAGATCTCCTTCTTTCAATCCTTTATCCTTTATATGGGCATCAAAGTATGCCTTTTGTCTTTTCTTTGCAGCATAGATGCTTGCTGCCGCTCGTAGCCTCGTTTCACCTAAGCATTCTAGATCAAAGATCCTAGAGGACAACTCATGTCCATTCCAATCATGCTCTTGTGCTACTTTTAATGCTGGGATTAGGAAGTCCAATGGTAGCACATCATTCTATCCGAAGACCATTTGAAATGGGGTAGCATTGAGCACTGTTTTGTAAGCAACTCGATAAGCCCAAACAACATGATGAAGCTGTTTGTCCCAATCAGAGCGTTTATTATTTACGAGTTTTGTCAATACGTTACATAGGATCTTATTTGTGCTCTTGGCTTGTTCGTTAGCTTGTGGATGATAGGGATCAAACTTCTTATGTACCACCAAGAAATCTTGGAGAAGGTTTTCAATGACTTCATTCAAGAAGTGCATACCTCTATCACTTACTAACTCTATTGGTAACCCATATATAGTGAACACATTCTTGAATAAGAACTTAGCCGTTGTTTGAGCATCGTTCTTTGTTGTGGCTTTCAGTTCCACCCACTTGGTAAGGTAATCAGTGGCTACAATAATGTATTCTGCATGAGAGTTTCTAGCTGGGGGATTAATAGGACCAACGAAGTCTATACCCCACTTCGAGAATGCATGTCCTCCCATCATTGGCCTTAGTGGCATCTCATCTTTTCTTATCGGATATTGTGCATGTTGGCATGTGTCACATTTCTTCACATAGGTATGTGCGTCCATATGAAGAGTGGACCACCAAAGTCTTGAAAATAGGATAGTCTTAATTATTCTGTCAAGACCAAAGTGTCCGCCTGCAACACCACTATATGCAATTTCTAAGACTTTCAAATAATCTGATTCGTGAATGCACAGTCTTAAGTAACCATCTTTTCCTCTTCGATATAAGTTGTCTCCTACTAAGGCATAGTCTTTAGCCTCTTGCTCCATGCTTAGTTTTCTTGCTAGACTAGCCTCATTGGGTAGTGTTCCTGATCTCATGAATTCTACCAATGGAGTGCTCCACTCTGGGATTAACGATACGTGATAAAGAGTCGCATGCTCCACTAGGGGTTTCTCTTGGCACATTGAACAATTCTTAATCCACTCCTGTATTTCTTTGTCCATGCTAGGCCAATACACTCCTAAACATTTTAGATTCTGCAATGTTCGTTGTTTAGAGTAGTGATTTCCTAGCAATCCTTCATGGGCTTGTTGCAACCAACTGCTATGCTCATTCTCCTTGACACAACAAGCTAATACACCATTTGTATCTTGTTTGTACATGCTGCCTGCCAATATTTGATATTTCTATGATCTTACAATTTCTTCTTTGTTGGTTTTTACATTCTTATTTGCGGTTCCGAAGGTTAAGACATGTACTAACTTATTTTCCCATTTAGAAATAACTTCTAAATTGAACAAATATGTGTCAGCTAGTTCATTAGACACTCCTTGTAGTGGCTCTCCTGAAGTGATGTGAGAAAGATGGTCTGCCCTGAGGTGGTTCGACCTTTCCTAACAACCAATTCAAAGTCATATTCCATTAGTAAGAGAAACCATCTTACTAAGCGTCTTTTATTGCAAGGTTTATTGACCAAATATAATAAAGCTTGATGATCAATGAAAAACTTGAACTTGTTGGCCAATAGATAGTGTCTAAACTTCTTTACAACATACACCATAGTTTCGTTCATCAGCATTCAATTGCCTGCTAGCATATGCTATAGGCAAATCTAAATTTCCTTCACCTATTGGTTGTGACAGCACACATCCTATTGCATAATTGGATGCATCCACGTGGACATGGAATGGCTTATTCCAACCAGGAGTGGTTAGTATTGGTGCTGTGCACAAACGTCTCTTTAGCTTATTGAAGGAATTCTCACATTCGTTAGTCCACTCAAAATTGGTGAGGAGACCATAAAGAGGTTTGGCTATGATTGCATACATGTGGATAAACCTACGATAGTATCCACAATGGCCCATAAAGACTTGTACCTCTTTAACGTTCCTTGGCCTTGGCAACTCTGCTATGGCTCTAACGTTGTCCTCATCTGTTGATATTCCATTCTTAGAAACAATGTGACCTAAGATTTTACCTTATCGTACCATGAATGCACACTTTTCTGGGTTCAGACACACTCGATATTCTCTACACTTGTTGAAGATCTGTCTGAGCTCAGGGATGTGGTATCTTCTTTCTTGGGAATGAGCACATAAATCGTCCACATATACTTCTAAGCTCTTTCACAAGAACTCTTTGAAGACATGACACATGAGCCTTTGGAATGTTGCAGGTGCATTGGTGAGACCAAATGGCATCACACGAAATGCAAAGATTCCCCATTCTGTGGCAAAAGTTGTTTTGTGTTGATCTTCTGGGGCAATGGCTACTTGGTTGTAACCTGAAAATCCATCAAAAAAGCTATAAACTTCCTTGCCTGCAACACGCTCCAATAAATGTTCAATGATTCGAAGTGGATAACTATCTCTAATCGTAACAGCATTAACTTTTATAAGGTTAATACACACTCGCAATTTTCCATTAGGCACCACTATAATGGGGGACACCCATTCAGTATGCTCAATCTCATAGATAAATCCAGCTTCAATCAGCCTGTTGATTTCTTCTTTTATTTTAGCTGCATAAGTGTCATTATATGTGTAGGGCTTCTGTTTGGTTGGCTTGGCATCAGCGGTCATGGGCATCGTATGAGAGCAAATTTTTGGATCTACGCCCTTCAAATCTCTATAATGCCATGCAAATGCATCCCTATATTTGTTGGGAAAGATGGATGGATGCACTCAAGAGATTGAGTAGGTGCTGCTAAACCTGCTTTGCACCAGCCCTCCTTTGCTTCAGAGTTGATTAGTGCACTTGCTTAGCTTCCAAATGACACCAAGAAATCATATATGTACTTTGCAAATGATGTGTGTAGTGATCAAATCAAAACAGACTACTTGATACTTCACAAATCCAAAAAAAAACTTGCTAAATTTGTTTTGACACCTGCTCAGAGTTATGCTCAGTGTGACCAGCAAAATTGAAATTGATCCGATTCCTTCTAGAGGTATTAAATTAGCTTAACAAGCTAACATTTGCAAGTAGAATGAGATAAAATGATGAACTATACTCAGAGAAATCACTTTAGCAAAATTATGATTACCCCTGACTTTTTAGGAGAGTTGCAGAGATAGACCAGAGAGCACTTCGACGACGATTTCTCAGAAATGGCTGAATCAAATTGCATGAAACTTGTAGGAGACTTCGAGCTGAATCTACCAAGCTTTGAATCACTTGATTTGGTGGAGTAATCACTGAGATATGACCTTGTGAAATTGACAGACTTTTGAGTGATCAAACAGAGAACACAAAGATGATATATGTAAAGGTATGTATTAATTCACATTGATGTACATTCCCATTGACATGATAAATATTGCCAAATGGTACTCAGAGGTGTAAGCTATGGAATAGACCTCACACACTCAATGATCAGTAGTCTAAGCCTCGGGAATGATGACTACTATCTCCACGACTTTTCAAGTCAAGTTTATATATGAGTTGAGTAGGAATTTGAATTTTGAATTCAAGTCTTGGCTCCATTTAGTCAAGCTTCTAAAATTATGGAGATATTTCCTCAATCACATGTCCTACTTTTCCACGACTCAATCAAGTAGGTGTATACAAAAGATTCCAAGTCATTTAGACTTTTACAAGGAGTAAAATGGTAAGAACTTATAAGCATAAGTTCCTATGATCCTTCCTTCAAGTGATGTCTTCATGAAGTAATCCAAGACAAATTGTGAAGGCTTGAATTTGCACCAACAGCTCCCCCTCAAGCCAAACATTTTGGCTTAAGTCTTCATCTTCATCCTTCATGTATGTCCTATAATCCAATCATGTTTTTGAATTTGCATAATTTTTTTCCATCCAAAGCTTTAGTGAGTAAATTTGCACATTGCATATTAGTAGACACATAGGTCAACTGAATGTCCTTGCTTAGCAACTTCTCTCTCACATAGTGGTAATGAACCTCTATGTGTTTTGTCCTAGCATGATATATTGGATTAGCTGCAAGGTGGAGAGAGCTTGTGTTGTCTCCAAAGATAATTGGGGGCCTAGTGTATAGGCCTAGTTCTGTATACAAAAGCTTTAACCAAATAGCTTCTTGAGTGGCATTGGCTAGCCCTCTATACTCTGCTTCAATGGATGACAATGCCACTGTTGGTTGTTTCTTGGCTGACCAAGAAATAGGTTTATCACCTGCAAAGGATAAGTATCCTGATGTGCTCCTCCTATCATCCTTGCATCCTGCCCAATCTGCATCTGAATACACTTTAATGTCAATATCTGATGTATAAGGAAAGTACAAACCATGGTTCTGAGTTCCCTTTAGATACTTCAAGATCTTCTTTGCAGCCTCAAGGTGAGGTACCCTTGGTTTGTGCATGAATTGACTTAGCACACTAACTCCATATGCTATGTCAATTCTGGTCAAGGTAGCATAATTCAAACTACCTACCATACTTTGATATCCTGTAATGTCTTGGACTTCATCCCCTTCTAGAGCACTTAGCTTTAGGTTGACTTCCATTGGAGTACTTGAGACTTTAGCATCCTGCAGGTTAAACTTCTTCAACATGTCTTGTACATACTTTTTCTGAGTGATATATATACCTGAATTAGTATAAACCAATTCAAGTCCTAGAAAATATTTCAATAATCCAAGATCATTGATCTTGAACTCCTTCATCATCTGGTTTTTGATGCTTCTGATTCCTTGGACATCATTACCTGTAATGATGATGTCATCAACATAAACACAGAGATAGATTACCTCTGAATTGCTCCTTTTGATAAATAATGAAGTGTCTGCCTTGCTCATAGTAAACCCTTGGTCTTGGAGGTATGTTGTTAGCCTGTAGTTCCATGCCCTAGGTGCCTGCTTCAATCCATATAGAGCCTTCTTCAATTTACAAACATAATTTACCTTCTTGGGATCTTCATAGCCAGGTGGTTGTGACATGTAGACTTCTTCAGATATCCATCCATTCAAGAAAGCATTCTTGACATCTAATTGGTACATGTTCCAATTTTTGGATGCAGCTACACTCACCAATACTCTGATTGTTGGCATCTTAGCCACAAGAGAAAATGTCTCCTCATAATCAATGCCTTGGGTTTGTGCAAAACCCTTGGCTACCAACCTAGCTTTGTACCTGTTGATTGTACCATCAGAGTTCCTCTTTAGTTTGTAGATCCATGTGGATCCTATCACCTTCATAGAGTCCTTCTTGGGTACCAAGTCCCATGTGTCACTCTCCTTGAGAGCTTCTATTTCTTCATCCATAGCTCCTTTCCATTCTAGTTTGGTGATTGCCTCTTCATATGAACCTAGTTCTTCACTTAACAAGTCCTTTGCAAGATAAATTGAATGCTTAGTTACAAGAGATGTATCATACCCATATCTGATAGGCTTCTTACTTTCTCTCTGAGATCTCCTTATTGCTTGAATTGAAGATTCTGGTATATCCTCAAGCTTCTTCATCTTCATCTTGCCTCTGGACTTCCATGCCTTGAATTCTTCAAGATTGATTGTGTCATCATCTTCTGAACTTGAGTCTTCCTTCTGGATTGGTTCTTCCTTTGAGAGTTTTGGAAACTCTTCTTCCAAATCATAGGGTAGACTAACCTTCCTACAATCATTCTCATACTATGAGTCATTCTCATCAAAGATGACATCTCTGCTTACCTTGAACCCTTTATTGGTTGGGTTGTAGAATCTGTACCCTTTTTGATTGAAGTCATAACCAATGAAAATACATTTTTCTGCTTTAGGGTCTAGCTTTCCCCTTACCTGTGAGGGAATATGCACATATGCTACACAACCAAAAATTTTGCAATGATCCAATGATGGTCTCTTACCATGCCAAGCTTCATAAGGTGTCATTCCATCAAGTGACTTTGATGGCAACCTGTTTATGAGATAGGTGGCAGTAGATACACTCTCTGCCCAAAGATAATTTGGCAACTTCTTTTCATTAAGCATGGACCTAGCTGTTTCAACAATAAGTCTATTCCTTCTCTCAGCTACCCCATTTTGTTCAGGTGAGTACCTTGTGGTTATCTCCCTTTTGATGCCTCTTTCCTGCAAGAAGTCCTCAAACTCATTGGATAAGTATTCACCTCCTCCATCTGACCTTAGCTTCTTCAAGTTCCTTCCTGTTTGATTTTCAACTAGTGCAAGATATCTTTTGAAACAATTAAACACTTCATCCTTGTGCTTCATAAAGTATAACACAGTCCATCTGCTATAATCATCAATGAAAGACACATAGTACCTTGATCATGAAATGGAGGGATCCTTGCTAGGTCCCCAAACATCTGTGTGTACCAAATCTAGGTAGTCTTCATGCATAAAACTTTTCCTTGAGTAGGGCAATCTGTGAGACTTACCAAACTGACAAGCACCACATTTGTAAATCATGTGTTGCTTGGATACATTAGGTATCCCAAGCACACATTGGTCCCTGCACATTTGCTTTAAGGTCCTTTCACCTATGTGACCTAATCTCTTGTGCCATATTTCTAATTCTGAAAGTGTTTGATCCTTGTAATTGTATAAAGCAATGTTTTTGGTGTCTTCTAGCTCAAAAGTAAATAATCTACCTGATTTTTCTCCCTTGGCTATCCTTTTGAATCCATGTCTTGGGTCCTCTACATATGCTCCATGTTGATTGAACCTGACCTGCAAACCTTTCTCCACAATCTGACCAACACTCGTTAAGTTTTTGGTAATGGTTGGTACATAAAGTACCCTGCTCAATAGGTTCTGGTTACCATCACAAGTTTTTACAGTTCCAATCTTTACTACAGAATGCTTAGTATCATCACCTGTCTGTACTTGATGTTTGCCCTTGGGTTCCTCAAAATCAGAGAGTAGTGCCACATTGCCAGCCACATGGTTGGAACACCCTGAATCAATATAAAATAAATGATCATCATTTGTACCTGACTTTGAGGTCATATTCATGATCAAGAGGGAGTCATCTTGCTCCTCTATGTAGTTGTTGTAGTCCTTCCTATTTCTGTATCCTCCTTGGTAATTGCCATTGTAGTTGTTGTTGTAGTTGTTGTAATTATTGTTGTGACCTTGATGGTGGTTGAACCTTCCTCTTGACTGATTGAATCCACCTCTTTGGTAGCCTCTTCCTCTCTGATTTTTGTAGTTCCTGTAACACTCATCTGTGGTATGATTGGACAACCCACATATATTACATGGTGATGAATTGTAGGGTCTCCCCCTACCTTGCTTACCTCCTCTGCCTCTTCTTCTTGAGGATCTACCTCTCCCTGCATAGTTTGCTTGGGAGGTAGAGCCTTCATCTTCTTGCTTTTTACTTTTTCCTTTGTCTTTAACCTTTTTATCAGTATATAGGGCAGAAGGAGTGTTACCTTTAGATGTATCTCCAACCTTTGTGAACTTTGCTTCATGTGTGAATAGTTGGCCCATCAGAGTTGTGATATCTGGGGTATGCATGTCCATGTAGAGATCCATTGCAGTGGTGAAGCTTTCCCACTTATCATCTGCCTTTAGTCCATTGGTTACTTGCCTTACTATTTGTTCCTCTTCAATCTCCTCTCCTATGCTTGCTAATTGGTCTGCCACATCCTTGATCTTGGTCACAAATTCTGAGACTGATTGCTTTGGTTGCTTCCTAAGGGTTGTGAATTCAATCCACAATTGATTCTTCCTGGCCCTTGTATTAGATGAAAAATATGATGACAAGGTTTCCCAAGTTTCTTGGGAAGTCTTACAATTCCTGATGTGAGGTAAAAGGAAGTCAGATATAGAGTTAAGAAGATAAGACCTTGCCAATGCATCTTTTGCACACCATGTATTAAGCCTTTCTTGTTCTTCCTTGGTGGGTAGAGCCCTTGCTTTGAATGAGGGCAATTCCTCATCTCCTGAGATGAATCCAAATAGACTTCTTCCTTGTAGATAGGTCTTCATCCTCAGAGACCAAGCTTGATAATTGTTCATGTCCAATTTATCAATGAATGAAGGAAAACCATCTCCCATGTTACCTTGTTTGCTCTGATACCACTGTTGGGAAAGATGGATGGATGCACTCAAGAGATTGAGTAGGTGCTGCTAAACCTGCTTTGCACCAGCCCTCCTTTGCTTCAGAGTTGATTAGTGCACTTGCTTAGCTTCCAAATGACACCAATAAATCATATATGTACTTTGCAAATGATGTGTGTAGTGATCAAATCAAAACAGACTACTTGATACTTCACAAATCCAAAAAAAAACTTGCTAAATTTGTTTTGACACCTGCTCAGAGTTATGCTCAGTGTGACCAGCACAGTTGAAATTGATCCAATTCCTTCTAGAGGTATTAAATTAGCTTAACAGGCTAACATTTGCAAGTGGAATGAGATAAAATAATGAACTATACTCAGAGAAATCACTTTAGCAAAATTATGATTACCCCCGACTTTTTAGGAGAGTTGCAGAGATAGACCAGAGAGCACTTCAATGACGATTTCTCCGAAATGGCTGAATCAAATTGCATGAAACTTTGTATGCTTGTAGGAGACTTCGAGTTGAATCTATCAAGCTTTGAATCACTTGATTTGGTGGAGTAATCACTGCGATATGCCCTTGTGAAATTGACAGACTTTTGAGTGATCAAACAGAGAACACAGAGATGATATATGTAAAGGTATGTATTAATTCACATTGATGTACATTCCCATTGACATGATAAATATTGCTAAATGGTACTCAGAGGTGTAAGCTATGGAATAGACCTCACACACTCAATGATCAGTAGTCTAAGCCTCGGGAATGATGACTACTATCTCCGTGACTTTTCAAGTCAATTTTATATATGAGTTGAGTAGGAATTTGAATTTTGAATTCAAGTCTTGGCTCCATTTAGTCAAGCTTCTAAAATTATGGAGATATTTCCTCAATCACATGTCCTACGTTTCCACGACTCAATCAAGTAGGTTTATACAAAAGATTCCAAGTCATTTAGACTTTTACAAGGAGTAAAATGGTAAGAACTTATAAGCATAAGTTCCTATGATCCTTCCTTCAAGTGATGTCTTCATGAAGTAATCCAAGCCAAATTGTGAAGGCTTGAATTTGCACCAACAATATTCCCATAATAGAGCTACAAGCTCTGCTTCTTCTTTTGCACTTAGGTCGTCTCCTATGTACGTACATCGCTCTTCGTTCTCCTCAATAGTTACTGTTGGGGGATTCTTAGACAAGAAGGGATTTGAGTGTTTGTAGGAGAAAAGGGGAAGACCAGAAGAGAAAATACACACTTGAAGCCTCTGTAAATTGATTACAGTAAGACAAATACAAGGTTGAAGCACAATACAACCAATGCTTCTGTGCAAAATCCCACAGAGTGCTCAATTACAATATACCAAATACCCAAGGGACTTGTTGCTGCTGGCCTCCTCTGCACCCAACCTCCACCTTCTACAAGCCTGCTCTTGTGCACACCTTGCACCAAGCTTCCACTAAGGATGTTGGTGTGCGCACACTTCAGTAAGACCTTGGGATCCTTGAGGGACAAGCTTAGCACTCCTCTGCACACTTCCTTGGTCACTCTTCATGCACACCTTGCACTTCACTTCTCTGCGTCGCACACTGTGTGTCTCTTGCACTTCTCTCTCTTGCTCCACTTAGACTATGCTCACTCTTGCTTACACTTAGAATGGTCCAAGAATAGTCCTTGCCTTGATTTGAGTGTGTCGATTCACGTACGCTCCTAATTGCAAGAGTATCTTGGTGCTCACTTTGATATCCCAAGATTGTCTTCAAAAGTGGCAGCCAACGACTCCCTGTTTTGTCCTGTAGTGACTTTAGACTAAAACCAAAAAATTAATTGGAGGGCTGTACATTCACTTCTGCATACGCTGCCGCTTCACATACCTTCACATTTTCCTTTTAACTCTTCACTTTTGCACATAAGAGAGGGTTCACCTGAACCTTCCAAAACACTTTAAAAACACTTTGAACCTTAGGGAAATTAGAGAAAATACCTCTCCAACCTGCAACCCACTATCTCCAATTTTATCCTTTGTGGACAATTAATTGTGCACTACTTGTGCACTTTGACACCTGCACCTTAGCACTTTGACTTTGCACCAGTTGACTTTGACCTTGACTTTATTGACTTTGACCAGTTTGACTTTGACCTTTTGACTTTGATTGTGGTTGACTTTGACTATGGTTGACTTTGACCATTATGACTTTTATGGGCTCAACAGTTGCCCACCACCTAATGTGCTCTCCGTCCTAGAGAGCTACAGCCAAAACTCTGAGCATATAGGACACCATGATTCTGGAGCTACAAAATTGTGAAGAGGACACCTGAGCAGCAACCAAGTCCAGCAAAAGCAGGATAGAATAAGCACCAGAGAAGAACCAAAAGTTAGATTTTTCCATGGAAAAGCAAAAGGGGGCAATGGGAGGATAAAAAGGAGTTGGAGGGGAGGGCTGAGGGGCAAAGATGGAAGGGGTTGGGAGGGTTAAGGATGTGGCTGGGCAGATTCGTAAAGGGAGGGATTGGGGTTATGATCATGGGGTCTAGAGAGGGTAAAAATGATCAAACAATAGAGCTATAGAGGGTGCATATGGGAAATTATGAAACATAAGGTAAGACAAGGTGAGAATAGACCATGTGGACAATGTGGGGAAATAAGACCTTGTGATAAATGTGCTCAAAACATGTGGGTTTTGACCAAAAATCAAAGAAAATTATGGATTTTGGAAAAAATAAGTCAAAAAATGAATCCAGAGGTGCCAAAATTATGGGTTCCCTCTTGCTTTACCCACATTGTGTCCTTGCCCCAGTCATGCAGCACATTGGCATGCCTTAACCAAGGTCTCCCAATTAACAGGGGGAAGCTTCCTTCTACATGTGGCAGCCTTAAAACAACAAAGTCCAAGTTAAAGATGGTACCTGGTATCTTGACTGGAACTCCAAGGACCACTCCCATAGGCCTTACTATGCTTTGGTTTGCCATTGTTATAGTGAAGTTGGCAGGTCTTGAAAGGGTATAGTCCAATCTTTTTTATGGTATATTCAAGCATCAAGTTAATGCCAGAACCACCATCCACAATGACTCCTTGAAACTCATGACCTTTAATAGAGACTGTTAGCTGAGGGCTCTTGTAATCTGTGAGGGGTGCTTCCCCACACTTTTATCTTTATGCATAACAGCAGCCTTTGCCACTAAGCTTGTTGTGGACATTTCATCAATTATCTGCAAGAGTTCTGACCTGAACTTCCCATCCATCTTTATTAAATAAAAAATACTAACCTCCTTTTTCATGGACTTGAGTAGTCTGGAAGCTTCTGATTCCTTAAGAGCATGGGCTCCAATTGACTTATCAAATTCCTCATGAGCCCTGTTGAATGTGTGTCCAATGGCATCACTGGTACCTATGAAATTTTCTTTTTGCTTCGTGTCTGCACATGTGGTGGCTTTGTTCTCAAGTGCACCTTTGTCTTTGTTCAATCCATTAATCATTGATTCTTGACCTATTTCCACTTGAGCCTTCCCTTTGCTTCTTGTCTGCATTGTAAAAGATTCAATTTCTTCTAATTGCACCACCTTGGTAGATGGAGATGGCACATGGACTTGATCTACCCTTTCTTCTTTGCACACAGAAATCATTTGAATGTGGGGCCCAGATGAAGATGCCTGGTTCTTAGGACAACAATTAGTATAGTGGTCCCTGGCCTCTGGGCAGTTCCTGCAAGGAGGGGCATTTTCTGGGAGAGTGCACCTACTTTGATAGTGGCCACATTCTCCACATCTGAAACAAATAATTGGCCTTCTAGGCCCATTTCCAAAATTATCCCTCTGTCTAGGGTTGTAATTATTACCTTGATTGGGTGCAGCCACCATTACATTTGCTGGTGGTAGGGGTCCTCCTTGTGTCCAGTATGTTGTTGCAGGCATTCCCCTTGATTGGCATTCGTGGGCCTCATGACCAACTTTCCTACATAATTGGCAAGTCACACTTAACAGAGGACATTCACTTACTATATGCCCTTGCTTGCTGCACATGGAACACCAAAGTCCACTCTTGATGCCACCTCCTTTGAGTTCCTGTAACTCCTGTCGCAGCTGAGCCAATTCCTCTGCTTGGGCCTCCTCCACCTTTTGGAGCTTTAGTGCTTCAATCTCCCTTCTCAACTGCGTTATAGCATTCTCCTCCTCTCTGTGGGGCTTATTTCTTTTTAAGCCCTCCAACTCCTTCCTTAGCTGAATTACTGGATCCTCCATTTTTGTTGAATATGGTAGTTGAGAAGAGGATGCTCCATACTGTTGCCTTATCTGCTCCAGTCGTGTAGCTGTGTTGATGAACTCCTCTATGGAGGTTGTAGGTAACACTAATTCCTTTATTTTACATTGGGTGGCCACTCGTAGGGGCTTAGCTAACCATTTCTTAACAAAAAAATCATGTGGTGGATCTGGCAATTTAGCCATTAGTGCTTTGGCCCTCGTCACAAACTCTGTGAACTTTTCACCTGGACCCAATCTCAAATTTTCTAGTTCTTCTATGATGATCTCTATAGTATTCCCATGCTGAAATTGATTTTTAAATGCATCTTTCATCAAATCCCAAGTTGTAAAATGGTTCTCAGCAAATTGGCTGAACCATTTATCTGCTAATCCTTCTAATGTGGCAGGGAAGAGTATCAAAAAGGCATCCTCCCTGCCCATTAAACCTCTAGTCTTGCATAGTGCCAAAAATCTTCTAATGTGCTCATCTGGATCCTCCTGAGCTATGCCTTTGAAAGAAGGAAAGTTTATATTTATTCTTAAGAGTAAGGTTTCCAAGTCTACCTGTTCCGCCATGCTCTTTACTGATGAGGTTGAAGATAGTGGACTGGAGGATCTTCTAACAACCTTCCTTCTTGTTTTCTTGCAGGTGACCCTCAATGTTTGGGACGGGTTGCGGTCATGAGCTGCTCATAGTCCACTTAATATGAGACACTTGATAAGGATATTTACCTTTTGGTTGATGAAGTAGCACTGTAGTATTGTCGACACGTGATCTCTTCTATACTTTGCAAATCTCAAATCTCCTAAGCTCAAATCTCCTTGGAAGTCCCATCGGGCGTGCCAAATTTTATTGGGGGATTCTTAGACAAGAAGGGATTTGAGTGTTTGTAGGAGAAAAGGGGAAAACCAGAAGAGAAAATACACATTGGAAGCCTCTGTCAATGGATTACAGTAAGACAAATACAAGGTTGAAGCACAATACAACCAATGCTTCTGTGCAAAATCCCACAGAGTGCTCAATTACAATATACCAAATACCCAAGGGACTTGTTGCTGCTGGCCTCCTCTGCACCAAACCTCCACCTTCTACAAGCCTGCTCTTGTGCACATCTTGCACCAAGCTTCCACTAAGGGGAGGGATGGATACCTTCTGTCGGCGTGCGCACACTTCAGTAAGACCTTGGGATCCTTGAGGGACAAGCTTAGCACTCCTCTGCACACTTCCTTGGTCACTCTTCATGCACACCTTGCACTTTCACTTCTCTGCCTCGCACACTGTGTGTCTCTTGCACTTCTCTCTCTTGCTCCACTTAGACTATGCTCACTCTCGCTTACACTTAGAATGTTCCAAGAATAGTCCTTGCCTTGATTTGAGTGTGTCGATTCACATACGCTCCTAACTGCAAGAGTATCTTGGTGCTCACTTTGATGTCCCAAGATTGTCTTCAAAAGTGGCAGCCAACGACTCCCTGTTTTTGTCCTGTAGTGACTTTAGACTAAAACCAAAAAATTAATTGGGGGGCTATACTTTCACTTCTGCGTACGTTGCCGCTTCACATACCTTCACATTTCCTTTTAACTCTTCACTTTTTCACATAAGAGAGGGTTCACCTGAACCTTTCAAAACACTTTAAAAACACTTTGAACCTTAGGGAAATTAGAGAAAATACCTCTGCAACCTACAACCCACTTTCTCCAATTTTACCCTTTGTGGACAATTAATTGTGCACTACCTGTGCACTTTGACACCTGCACCTTAGCACTTTGACTTGCACTAGTTGACTTTGACATTGACTTTGTTGACTTTGACCAATTTGACTTTGACCTTTTGACTTTGACTATTGTTGACTTTGACTATAATTGACTTTGACCATTATGACTTTTATGGGCTCAACAATTACTACAATTTTTTTAGTCTTTTCTTTATTGTCATATGCCTCTCCTATAATGGCCTCTCTCTTAGGAATTCTTAGCAAAATCTTTCGGTCTTCCAATTCATATTTCTTGAAGTTTTCTGGTACTTCAAACAATGATTCCTCCTCTTCCTGTTTTCACAGCTTTTCTTTTCTTTTTCTTTTTACTACCTTCACTCCCATCCTTTGAATTTACAATTTAATGCTTGTGAGAGGTTCTTCTTTTGAGTTAATACTCCTACATCTTCTAGATAGTGCTCCTCTAAGATGAAGCAATTATCCATCACAATGGACTCTAGATCATCATCATTCTGTTCTTTCTTCTATGACATCACTAGGGTCACATTGTTACAACAAGGGTTGACACATGAACACTGAAATATCTAACCCTCCTCATCACAATGAGGTGTCATTGTTCTGCATTGACTGCAATGTCCATGGTAGCTAAGATTTTTGCCCAACCATGAGGCTCAAATTCCTCATGTGGAAATATCATCGGTCTATAGGTTGGGTCTTTAATTGGTCTATCTCCTGGAGAAGTTCCTTCTTCTCTTGCTTTAGGTGCTTTTCCTCTTCCTCTGCAACCTTGCACATCCACAAGTGAGTATCTTCATGCAGCCATGATGGATCATGCGAACTTCTAGAATGCACAGGGATAGAATCTTCTTTTTCTTTGTGGATAAATTCCACTGTAGGGGTGGTACATCTCTGAAGGTGTAATCCTTCAAATTGACCTTGGTGTTGACCCTAAGTGCTGTAAGTACAAGGAGTTGGTTCCCCAATCTTGCACTATTTGCAATTGTTGTAGGAAGGTCTTCCCAGGATCATCTCATAGAGTTTTTTTTTTCAAAGTCACATATAGCAAATGTGTGTTCAAACTCTACACCACAAGTGGTTAGAGTTATCCTTCAATCAATCCGAGAGGTCTTTCAAAATGACCATCTGCCATTTGAAGCTTCATTCTAGTTTGGTCTTAATGTGGGTTTACCCATCATTTCCACAAGGAGGTGGTCGCAATAGCAACACCAGCACCTGAATCTACGATTGCTTTGGTTTCGTAACCTTGATAGGTGATTGGAAGATAAGTATTACCTTCTTCACCTTCACTCATGTCTCCTATTTTATTGAGAGGTATCGCTTGAACTTTTTGCTTAGAGCCTGCTTTTGACATTTTGGAATCAAGTTCTAGAACCTAATCCTTCACATGATTCCATAGCCCAATTTTTTGCTTTGAGCAGCTCTTCTACAGTGAGATGACACTGAACCTTAGTGTTCTTCACAACATCAGTGTTTCTTGGAACCATTGAGTCTTCATTTCTTACCGATATTCTGGGAGCTCTGATCTGAAGAGATTCAGATTCCCATGGGCCTGTGAATTGTGGCAACTCTTGTAACGAATTAGATTCAAAATCTAATGTTTCATGTTCTTGTTGCTTTATTTGGTCTCCATAGATAGATAGGATGTCTTGGGGAAATTGGTCATGAAGATCATCAATCTCAAGAATAGGAGGGGGATTACCCTTCTCCTTGGTCCATTTCTCTTCTTGTATTTCCCGCAAGAACTCTTGAGAGTACCGATGAATTGAAAGAGGTGTTCCATCATCCACAGAATCATGAACATAAGCTTTCCTTGGCGGTGAGCTTTCTCTTTCCATAATTGGTTGAGCCTGTGGAGGTAAAACATTTTGGATGATTTAAAGCTTGTTGAGTAGCTCTTAAAGTCTACTGTAAGTCTAAAAAAATTCATTTTATGTCTCTATACTCGTGCAGAGAAAAGTTCAGAACAGTGAGCGTATATCATTGCTTGTGGACCTAGTGGAAGGCAGCCATCTTCCATTGTTGCATTGGGGTGTTATAATCATCCCGCATCAGTGGTATCAAGCCATTTTGGAGGCTTGGAGACATCAATAAT
This sequence comes from Ceratopteris richardii, assembly GCA_020310875.1. Classification (NCBI taxonomy): domain Eukaryota; kingdom Viridiplantae; phylum Streptophyta; class Polypodiopsida; order Polypodiales; family Pteridaceae; genus Ceratopteris; species Ceratopteris richardii. The sequence goes on from CM035410.1 coordinate 178,415,677, forward strand.
CAGATATTGAAGACTTTAAGGTATCAAGACAACTCGTGGAAGCACAAGGAGGACTTATCAAAGCAAGAAGGCATTGAAAGGGGGATACATCAATCGAGATCACAACTAGTCAAAGGTTGGCAAGGGAAAGCTATCAAAAGGTATATCCACATCTTCTAAGCATTCAAACACTTGAGGAGAGGCTATAGGAGCATCATAGAGCTCAGTATGGCTGATTTATAATGCAAAATAGAAAAGTTAGAGAAACGCAATTATCACCATGGAAATTTAGAGTTAGAAACTACCTCATGGGCAAAGGATTGTGGTGATTAGTGAGCAACATGGAGCGAATGCCTCATGTATATGATCCACCACTTCAAGGGCAAGCCAAGGCACTTAATAAATGGTTAGAAAGGGATAGGAGAGTTCATATTCATTCTATCCCAACACATAAGCAATAGCATGAATAGGGCATATACAAGACTTGGACACATCCAAGAAGGTTTTGGGAAGCCTTGAAGAGATTGTACTCTTCATCAACCAAGGCATGGAAGATTCAGCTCAAGAATGAGATAAATAATCTAGGAAAGCACCAAGTACTAACATAATGAGTACATTTTGAAGGTTAAGGAGCTTGCAATGCCCTAGGCTCAATTCAGAGCCCAATCAAAGATGATGATCTTGTCGTGCATACTCCTCGATGGCTTAAAAGAGGATGGAAAATGGAAAGCATTCACCACATCAATTTATGTGAGGGATTTCCCTACCAGAATTTGATCAATTAGTCACATGATGGTGACCGAGGAGATGAACCAAGGAGGTTTCACAATCAAAGGACAGCCAAGCCCAAGTCTTCTATGCAAGTAGAGGCAAAGGCAAAAGAGGTGGACAAAAATCCCAAGGTAGAGGGAGGGAAGGTGAAGCTCAAGCTCAAGAACCAAGAAGGCTCCAACCAAAGCTATGGATCAAGAGGAAGAGCAAGGAGTAGAGGAAGAGGAAGGAGTAGAGGAAGAGGAAGGAGTAGAGGAAGAGGAGGAAGATCACGAGGGAGAGAAACAGCCAATGGAGAATGCTACAATTGTGGAAAACGGGGCCATTATGAAAGAGATTGTTGGTCCAAAGGAGGAGGCAATCAAGGATACAAAAGGAACCAAGGTAATTATGCTAGTACTTAGCGAATTCAAAAAATGCAAACTTGCATATGATGTATGGGTCAAGTCAAAAAGTGAATTCAGATTTTACATGGTACATGGATAGTGGTTGTAGCAACCATATGAGTTGCAATAAAGATGTTTTCTTTAATTTACACTCACCCATCACTCAAGGACATGTAGAGACACGGGATGACACTGATCATAATATTACACATATGGGAGATGTTGCATGAATGGACCTCAAAGCTTCAAGGTGTTGAAGGATGTGTTGCATGTGCCAACCATCAAAAAGAACTTGGTTTCGGTAGGCCAAATTGTTGAAAGAGGTTATGAGGTGAGGTTCAATGATCAAGGATTTTTGTTGAGGACCCCATTTAGGACTACAATCTTATAGCAAAAGGAAAGAAGCAAGGAAGACTATTCACCATGGAGGTAAAACCATCAACCCCTCACATTGTCTACTTGTCAATTGGAAATAAATAGATTGTAGAAATCGACTTATGGCATAAACGAATTGGACACATAAACTTACAAAGGATGAAGGACATGCAAAGGAAGGGCTTGATGAGTGGTCTACCTGATCTTACATCTTAAAATATGCAACATTTTTTCCATGCTTGTCAATTAGGGAAACAAAGCAGATTGCCATTCAAGAAGGGAGCATATGTGAGCAATGAAGTGTTGAATCTCATACACACCGATGTATGGGGACCTAAAAGCAAGCCATCCATTGGAGGTAATAGATATTTTTTCACATTTATAGATAATCATTCAAGGTTTATTTGGATCTATTGCATGAAGTCAAAGTCAAAGGTGTTTTACCACTTCAAGAGGTTTGAAAACCTAGTGGAGAAGGAAACAAGGAAGTATATAAAGACTCTCAGACCGGATGGAGGGGGAGAGTATTTTTTAAATGAATTTCAGATTTTTACATGAGCATGGCATCGAAAGGCAATTCACTTACAGGTATACACCTCAACAAAGTGGGGTGGCAGAAAGGAAGAATAGATACATAGTACAAGTGGCTAGAGCTTTGTTAAATGAAATGAATGTTCCTAACTTATTGGGCTGATGCAACAAATACAACCATATACATTATGAATAGGTTTCCAACCTCAAGATTACATGGAGTTACACCTTATGAATCTTGGTGTGGTAAGAAACCCACCTTTCACATCTCAAAGTACTTGGTTGTGTGTGTTATGTTCACATACCTCAAGAATTGAGACACAAGTTAGACCCGAAGGTAGATAGGTGTATATTTCTTGGATATTCTTCAGAGAAAAAGGCTTTAAATGCTATAAACCTTGTATCAAAGAGCTGAACGTATCTAGGGATGTAATGTTTGATGAGTTGCTACCTTGGTATGGTAGCAAAAATGTGTTACAAGTTGACGATGCATATGAAGCCGAGAAGAAGTTCAAAGAGCAACAACAAAGCATGGAGATAAGTGGTCCAACCACTTCAATCACACCATCAAAGGAGAGCACTACATCAGCTTGGCATGGAAGGACAAGTAATGAAGCACATTCAAGTGAAGGAAGTAGCAAAAAGGAAAGGAAAAGGCAAATGAAGAAGACCATCGATGGGTAGACAATGAATCAACAAGTGACAAAGATATGGAAAAATTAGAAACTCCAGGATTTAAAGCATCTAAAACAAGGAGGAGGATATTTCCACCTAATGGTGAGGTAACATCATCCATTAGGGTTAAATACATGTTCAAGGTTAACTTATGATTCATTCATTGCAAGACACTATGTCTGCATGAGGCAAGTTATAGCTTGTGAAGAACCTACTTTTTTGGAGAAGCAAATAAGCATAGGGAATGAATTGAAGCTATGGAGGTGGAAGTCAAGACACTTGAAGAAATGATACTTGTTCGTTGGTGCCAGGAACAAAGGACATGAAAGTCATTGGCAACAAATGTGTGTACAAGGTAAAGAGGCATGCAGAGGAAGCATCTCTAGGTATAAAGCAAGGCTGGTTGCCAAAGGTTTTGCTCAAACCTATGGCATTGAATTTGAGGAAACATTTATTCTAGTAGCTAAGATGTCCACCATCTGAAGTTTGATTGCAATTTCAGCCTCAAAAGGTTGGAAGATGTACCAATTGGATGTGAAGAATGTTTTCCTAAATGCAGAGCTTGAAGAGGTAGTCTTCATGGAGCAACCCCAAGGCTTTGAAGAGAGAGGCTTCCACATCATGTATGTAGGCTAAGAAGGCTCTTTATGGACTCAAGCAAGCCCGAAGAGCGTGGAACCAAAGACTTGTGGACTACTTGGTAAAATGTGGATACAATCAGAGTTATGCAGACCCATCACCCTTTGTGAAGAAGGAAGGTGGCAAAATTGTTTTCATTTGTATATGTTGATGATTTGATCATTACAAGGGATGATGAAGCAACATCAAGGATAGAAAGAGGAAGCTTGGATGTGAGTTTAAAATCTCTTATTTAGGGATTTTAAGGTACTTCTTTGGATTGAAGTAATATATAAAGAGGAAGGTATATACTTGATGCAAAGGAAATACATTCTAGATCTTTGAAGAAGTTTGGCTTGTGTGATTGCAAGTCCATTTCAAAGCCATTAGAAGTAAATGTTAAACTAAGTGCTCGCAAAGGTGAAGAAGCGAAGGATGTAACCATGTATAGGTCATTAATTGGTTCTCTTTTGTATGCTACTATGGCGAGACTAGATATTGCACATGTAGTTGGAGTGTTATCTCAAAATTTATAGGCACCAAGAGTACCTCATCTTGTTGCAGCCAAAAGGGTACTTAGATACCTCAAAGGATCATTGAATGAAGGAGGAGCACTAGTGGATATGTTATCATGCTAGGGAAGAAGACCATCTCTCATCGATTGAAGCTGAGTGTAGAGGCTTAGCACAAGTCTCATGTGAGCTTATGTGGCTCAAGAATTTGTTTGTTGATCATGAATTGCTGGTTAACCAAGTGCATATATAAGAAGGAGTGTTGAAAAATCAAGTCTCAATCATGCAAAAAAGCTCAACCACAAGTTTTGCAAGTAGAACAATAAAAAGGGAGGATGTAGAGCCATGGAATAAAGTTTGAATCTCCACCAAACTCAATAAAATTCAAATCTTATCAAATCAGCCACCAAAAAGTGCACCTACACTGATTGGTGGGTGGTTAGCTAGATTGTAGGGAGAGTAAAATTCTATATGAACATCATACCACCTTCGTTTCTTGAGTTGTTTGCATTCCACAAGTTTCACAGTTAGTTTAGTGAAGTCATAAACTCCAGAAAGCAGGCCCCTTGCTTGCTTACCTCATTTTCTCATGATTTTGCTCCTCTCTGTCTAGAGATATAGTTAGGCTTTTCCAAATCTGATTGTACCACATTATAGAGCAATTTTTGCTCTCTCATTCTATTCCTTATCATTGATTTCAAGCTTCATTTGGTCTCTCATATAGTTCCCTAAACTTTGCCAAAGTTTCAAGTTCATTGGTTGAGTGAGTTGTGAGAAATTGCCAACTTTGTGAAGGTATATCTCTGCACATAGGGAGAGAGTGTTACAAACAGCTAGCCTGTTTTGTAGAGGGTGGTTTTGCAAGCTGGAACATCTATTTTGGATGATTTAAAGCTTGTTGGGTAGCTCTTGTAGCCTATTATAAGTTTACAAAATGTAAATTCAAGTCTCTGTACTGGTGCAGAGAAAAGTTTAGAATAGTGATGATATATCACTGCTTGTGGACATAGTGTAGGGCAGCCATCTTCCATTGTTGCATTGGGGTGTTAGAATCATCCCCAATCAAATTAGAGATAGTTATCCACTTCCTATCATGGAGCACTTATTTGAACAAGTGTTGGGCAAGGAGTTTTAGAGCTTCCTTGACGGATTTTGAGGCTACAATCAGGTAGCCATTGCTCCATAAGATCAGCATAAAATGGACTTTGCCAAAGGATGAGGCATATTTGCATTTTGTGTGATGCCCTTTGGGCTGACAAATGCACTTGCTACTTTTTAATGGATGATATATTATGTCTTTAAGGAGTCCTTATGAAAGAACTTGGAAGTCTATGTGGATGATGTATGTGCTCATTCCAACATTAGGCAAATCTGTATCCCTGAATTGAAACAAGTCTTTGACAAATGTTAAGAATATCAGGTCTGTTTGAACCCAAAAAAGTGCATTTTCATGGTCAATCAAGGCAAGATTCTAGGAGACATCGTGTCAAAGAATCGGATCTCTATGAATGGAGAGAAAGTTAGAGTGATTGCAGACCTACCTAGGCCAAAGAACATTAAGGAAGTACAAACTTTCATGGGGCATTGTGGTTGTTATTGCTGGTTTATACACATGTATCCAATCATTGCAAAGCCTATGTACACCCTTTCGACTAAGTTTGAATGGATGGATGAATGTAAGAAATCATTTAATGAACTTGAACAACACTTGTGTTCAAAAGCAATTCTGACGACACCAAATTGGAATAAGTCATTCCATGTATATGTGGATGCATCCAACTATGCTATTGGATGTGTGCTAGCATAACCTATAGGTGAAGGCAATATAGACCTTCCTATAGCATATGAAAGTAGGTAGTTAAATGTAGCTGAAAGGAACTACACAACCACTGAGCAAGAAGGATTATGAATGGTTTACATGATAAAGTAATTTAGACATTACTTATTGGCAAACAAGTTCAAGTTCTTCATAGATCATCAAGCATTGTTGTATCTAGTCAATAAGCCTTGTAAGATGGGAAGATTGATACATTGGTTTCTATTGTTAGTGGAGTATGATTTTGAAGTGGTAGGTAGAAAAGAGAAGACCCAATTTAGATCCGATCATCTTTCACGATTGACTATGGGAGAAGCCCCTCAAGGTATAGTTGACAATTTACCAGATGCGTATTTATTTAACCTTGAAGTAGTGCCTAAATGGGCCAAGTCAATTATACCTTGTTACATATTGATTGGTGTGAATATGGTGATTTACTAATGTGATTTTGCTGTGGAGGACCAAGAAACAGTCCCCCATATGAAGACGATTGAGTGGTTTACCTAGACAGATATAGGTGAAGATGTTAACTGCAGCTTTTGCCAAGAATTGATTGATCTAGAAGGCCCATTGACTCCAATACATGTCTCACTTGTAAGTAAAAGATCCATCCATGCTAGATGGCCTAGATACTGCAATCACCGAGATGGGAGAAGCCAAGGCTTGCCTTTATGACATCATTGTGTTAGAAGAGACAAGTGATTCCTTTGAACTCAGAAACACCTTGGATGGTCACTGGTGTTGGTTAACCATTCGATGCATTCCATCTTCTTCCAAGATTGGTGGAACTTATAAAGAAAGTGATTGTCCAAGTAAAGGTTCTATGTAAGGCCAAGGAGGATAGACTAGCTCATACTACTTTGGATGAAGCTCTCCCTCCATATGATCACACAACTGCACTAGGGAAAACAAATATGGATGTGGATCATATTGTTGTTGGTCTCCCCTATGCCAGTGAAGGATTTCTTCTCATGTTTCTTGGCTAGAAAAAGCTAGATTAATAAATGTCTTAAGGTACTGCAATCTAGATGAGTCCCTCCAAGGGGAAGGATTGGTTTCAAATGGGGATCTTCACAAAGCTTATGAGATTAAAGATTCTTACTACCTCACTCATATTGTCCTGAGGATGTATGAAAATACAAGGGTTTCTCTCGATGATTCAAGAAGGTGTGAACTATAAAAAAGGGGGGTTATGCCCTGTTAGTGGACACACTTCGAGAGGGATGCATGTGGCTCTCAATGGATGGCAGGAGAAAATGGGGACAATGCTAAGGTGGCGAAAGAGAAGAGAGAGAGAGAGAGAGAGTGCTATTGGGGGGGCAGGGGGAGGGGAGAACTGTGCTGAAGAGTTATTGTTGACTGCTCCAGATTGCCTCTAGTATCTCAATGGTGCAATCCTCTTTGAAGAAAGCTTATACTAGCAAGCATCGAATGGAAAGTCATTTGTGAAATTTTTGAAAGAGGGCAGGGTCTTTTTGTGCAGACATCACAAGGGAAAGGAGAGATCAGCAGGGAGCACGACCGATTTTGGATTCTTGTCTGTTCATCCTGATATGAATCTCTTAGCTACTAAGCATGATAGTGGGGATGATTGTGTTCAAGTTTGAACAGGAGAGGCTAGTGTATACAATGTATGGAGGAATTCTATATTACATAAAGGAACAAAGTCCCCATAGTGTTGAACTTAGTTCATCAAAGGAGAGCAATTCTAAATGCCTTATTGTCTGATTGGCAAGTGCATCGAAGTGTCAAATCCCCTGCATCTAGATACTCTTTTATAATAAGTAAGAAAGAAGGTACAATCTCTTCAAATGTTGCTCAAGTTCCATATAATAATCATACATTGCACTATGCCCTGACTATGCTAAAGGGATTCACATATGTTGTGACCCATTTGCTACACTTCTCCTTTGACAAATCAAAGGGGAGTTTACTCACAACAAAGGAACCCATTCCATAACATCCTTCAAATGAATGGTTATAGTTATTAATTTTATGTCCCACTACTTTAAGTGTCAACGGGGACATAAGGAAGAAGAGGGTGACTAGGGAAGCACCATTACAAGCTCCAGAACCGGAATCATGCTGCCACCTTGGGCACTTCTACAAGTAGTATTATGTTGTGGTTTCTTTTCATGCAGGTGCACAAGATGGAGAAACGAAGGGGTATGCTCCAAGGAAAAAGGAAGGAGGTGGCTCTGATCTAGTCTCGGATCAATCAATTTTCTTTTAGGTAGAAGATAACACATTGGAGATGATAGTAAAAATCTTTGATGAAGGTAAGCGAATTGTGGATAATCCTATCGAAGAAGCTAAATCCCTTTCCAAAATGTGTTTGAAGAGCCTGAAGTTCCTGCATGTGGATATGATCTACTTCTTTCGTATGGTGGAACATATGGGAAAGTGGAGGTGTCTCTGAAGTTTGTTCCTACAGTGAAGGAGGCTACTAAAAAGCACTTGGCCATTTTATGTCATCATCATCATAGCTATAGAATGTTATTGAGAGAGATTATAGTACAGGCATTGCTTCATCTCAAAGATTCATCAGTGCTACTGTGTTGTCATCAATGTGATGTTGAACATGTTTTTTAGGTCTTAGAGGATGCAAAAAGAGAGTATACTGGAAAGGTTGGTGTTGATCATTTCCACATTCAGGTTGACAATCAAAAGCTCCTAACCACCAGCCCACAATCCCAAAAGGTCAGGGTCGTTCTCCTCTAGAGGTGTTGTTTTTGGCATCAAATGATGGACGAAGTGTCTATGAGAATACATTGGATGCAAGACTAGGAGTAGTTTTTGAACAAAAGATTCGAGAGATTCGGAGGCATTTGTTTGGAGGATCGAGGGATTGAGTCTATCATGTCAGGATTACTAGATGAATCTAGGGGTGAAGGTGAATGCACTAAATATACAACATTACTTCATGCAACAACAACACGTCCAATCGAGATTATGAAGTTGCTTCTGGAAAGGGGTGATAGTGGGAGAATTTCTGCATTTGTGGCTTTGCTCTCATCTTGATGCTTGGCTACTGAAGGGCCATGTACCCAAGGAGAAGACCTCCTGTTGGCATTTCCATGTATCCATCTAGCACATTTGGAACCATATTTTCCTTCCCTGGCATGCTACATGCTAAGCTTGGTGATCCCAAGGCAGAGAGAGGTGATATTCTCAAGTTTATATGTTGAATGGCTTAGTGTAACTTGTTTTTATTTGAAAGATGTAGCCTTATTCAGCTAATGAATCTGTGGTAACTATTATTTTTATCTCGATTAATACGTATTGGTTATGAATATAGTACAAATATACCTATGTGTATTGTTTATTGTTCACATCCATAGAGTATGCAATATATAATATATGGTAATCCTAGTTTGATGGAAAACTTGATTATCAAGCAAGCTATTATCTGGCTGACTCTTATTGCTCTGGGTTTTTAGAAGGGATGATGCCTCTATTGCACTTTTATAATTGGGATGACATAAAGTGGTAGTAATTACATGAATTATAATCACTCCATTCATCTTCTATAATCACATCCTATAGTAGGCAAGTTCTATATTGGTTGCAACTTGCAACCTTATCTTTGAAGGTATACCAATTTTTCTATGAAAAAACAAAGCATTTGGTTTTTAGATGTACTGATGGTTCTAGAATCATCTTATATGCACATAATCTTGAAGTCTTCTCAATGTGGTTGAAGCCTCTATGATCATCATGATTTTCAAAACTCTCCAACCTTTGTAGGGGCAAATTGTAGTCATCCCTACTCACATAACTTTTTGGTTGCCTTAATGGATTGAAGTGAATGCACTGCATTAGGCGAGAGCTATTTGAGCTTAGCACAACCTTGGAGCATCACATATTCCAAGTTTTTATGATGCTGCTATCGGAGCAACCTTGATGGGATTGATGTAACGACATAGATCATATTGCTGTTTTTTGTATGCTCACACAACTTTCATTCCATTGTAGTCATGTTGATGCATACATACATAAGGATGTGATGTGAGTCATGTCCCTTAAGCTCGTATACTTGATAATTGAGAAAACAAGAGAAAGAGAGTGAGAAAGAGAGTGAGAAAACAAGTAAAAGAGAGAGAGCAGGAAGAGAGAAAGAAAAAAAGTGGGGAAAGGGGAAAGAAAGTGGCAAAGGGGCTGTAAGAGAGAGGGAGAGAGAAGGTGAGAAAGAGCAAGAGAGTGTGTGTGTGCATGAGAGAGAGAGATTGTGTGAAAGTGGGAGTGTAAGGATGAGAGTAAGCGAGAGTTGGGGAGGAAGAGAAAAAGATAGTGTGAGGTAGAGAGAAAGAAAGAGAGAGAGAGAGAGTGTGTGTGTGTGGGAATGTGTCCAAGAGTAATTGAGAAGAGAGGAAGTGTAAGGGAAGGGGTATGAGATAGTGCATGAGAATGAGAAGTTAGAAATAAGGGAAGGGTAAAAAAAAGAGAAAGAAGGTGAGTAGGGAGAAAGTGAGGTCACAAGGGCCAACCACCAAAGTTTGGAAAATGTCCCTGGATTCCCCCTTTTCACCTTTTCTGATCATGTTGAGATATGATTGGGACCCAGAGTACCACAACTTGACAAATTCCAATGCGTTTGGGTAAAATATAGGCATCTATTTGAACATTTCCTTGGGCTCAAGATCTTATCGTTTTGGTGATCCTACTACGGATTGGCTTAAGCTAGGTGACACCATCCTCCTAAGAGGTAGTCAGCCTAACCATCATGAAGAGCAACGTTAGGTGCACCTTGCTTGCAAAATGTGCATAGATTAAGGACATCTTTGAAAGACCTAAAAAAAAACCTCTAGTGAGCAAATAATCAGTTCATCCGTAGCCTCCAAGTGAAGATAAGTAGTTCACAGTCAGTGTGAATCCCCAAAACTAGTGTATTGCAAGGAGGTCAGTTGATGAAAAAACCATTGAGAAGCTCAAGTACTCATCATAGAAAACATTTCCCAACAAGGAGCGATAAAATATGATGATGGGGCAAATGATCATAGACTGTTATGTGCTAGAAATAAATCATCTGAAATAAGTGCAGAGTGGGCACTCCCACCATGATCAAACTTAAAATTGTTCCCCTGTAAAGGTCAAGAATTCTGGACATCCTCCTTAGGCAGGGCAATCAACAGAACTCCAACTAATGGTATAGCACTTGTATTTCCAAAAATTCTCATAAAAATTGCAAACATGAAAAGTAAGAAAGTAACCAACTTCCATAAGAAGTTGTATCATTCTTTGAATCCTGCAATTAATTTTTGCTACCCAATCCCACCTGAACATAGAAAAGTAACAAAAACCATCAACGTGATTGCAAGTATTGTGGACAATCAAACTACCCCCCATAGAATCCAATCTAAACTTTTATTGCATTCAATCAAGTTGGGAGTATAACCCCATCATTTGTGAGCAATCGTTGCATCAAGCATATCTGCAAAGAGGCATGAATTTTATACCAAGTTGAGCCTGCAACATACTCTTGACCACCAAAGTCCAAAACACTTATGTGGAAAGCTATATCAGTATCCCCACATGATGATGGATTTTGGACATCATCCACTATAGTTGCATATCTTGTTGTGGTGGTTACTTACGCCCAATTATATGAGTTGAATCTGCTCATGATTAGAATGGGTAAGCTTGGATCCTAGCATAGAAAGCATTCCCCAACAAAGGGCAACTTGCCAAAAAATGTGCTGACCAAAATAGCTCAATTGTGTACCTCAAGCATCATGGCACCTATAAACCATGAATTTTCACGGCATACAAACTTGTAATACCCATACACATGTACCTCAAACATCATACAAACTCCACACATACATAGCAACAAGTAGAACCAATCTGAGGAAGATGTCGCAAAGTAATCTAGAGTTTCAGCTTATATACAAATAAGCCTTAACATAAGAATAATGTGACTCATGCGAGAACAATGTCAGGGCCTTCAAGGCTGCAAGGATTGCATCTTTAGGAACTATATATAGAGAACCTCAAGAGACACAACATGCATTTGAATACTTTGAACAATCCACCAATCAACCCAATATTTTATAGAGAAAGTATAGAACTAGATAGCTTGAAAACTTATCATACCCACTTTAGAGAATTGTAGAAGTTTGGATCATATCAAATCACTCAACTATCGGCACATTGCAAGTGGATCCCCATATGTGACTTTTGCTTGGGCCCCATATGAAGTCCAAGTCTTTCATCATTCAGAACAGCCAAGGTATCCAATAGAAAAAAATCACCCCCAACAACGTGGAAATGATGAAGTCAAGAGATAGGGCCACATTGATTTCTGTGAGTTGTGGAAACATCCCCATATACCATGGGAGCACAAGGTTCACAAAATGTTTTATGATTCACATGTCAACTTGATAGGACATTAGTCAGTACTATCAATAGGACATAAAATATTTCAATTTAGACCAGCGCTGTGGTGTGAGGAGGTGTAGACACCTTCCTTGACAATTGCAATCACAAGAATTCAAGTAATATGTTTTAAACACATGTAGAACAACCACCATAAGCAAGCACTAACTAAGGAAGTAATATGCCACCCATCAGTCGATCAAGAAGACCAATGTACACCATTACCCCCTGCACGTTAAGTGTCCTAACCTTTACATATCCCGTAGAAAAGTGCTTCAGGAGCCCCGAGTAGTCTTGTCATGGTGATGGTGTGCCGGCCTTGATGATTTGGCACAATCTCCATACATAGCCTTCTTTAGATTGTAACATAGCTTCAATCTATGCTCAGGAAACACAATCTTTATCCCCATTACCAGGAGATGATCACCTTTGGGAATGAGGCACGTACAACAAGAGATAGGGTTTTTGTCCTATCATGCAGTTGATAACATTGAAGCATCATACTTTGGTGGAGTAGGGAAATCATATGTGGTATTTCAAAGAAGACCAACCATGGTTGGTTAGGAAACAACAACGATCCAATAGAATTTCGCTTGCACCAAGAACATTGATGTCCTTTGATGCACCTTGCCTACTAAAGGCCGAGATGTGCATTAGTCTTCACTAGCATCCCTGCTTCAAGGAAACACTGATAGCAACATAATCTACAACCCACACCTTATGGTAAAAGAATTACTGAGCTATAACCATGGAAAATGGTTCAGCGACTTGCATAACCATCTGCCAAGCATCTTTGCAGGTTTTGATTCTATGATAGCGACCTGGATGAGAGAAGATAGTGCCATGAAACATACTTAAATCTCCTCAAGCACATATATATAAATGATGGAGAAGCATAGAAGGTAGTAGATGCTATCGTTCCAAACTCAATTTCTATGAATTTTTCGAGCAAGCATTCCCAACTGGAACCAACACATGCATGAGCCAGATGTCTAGACCGTGATAGAGCACAAACTAGTATGTACTGTTTAAACTGAAAACTTTAGAGAGGAGAGCAAAGATGGATGTATATAAGAAGCATCACTGTAAATAGCCACAAACTAACAACAATCATTTATCAGTACATCCATATAGCCTCCATCTACTTCGAGGAGGTGACACATAAGTCCTTCAAGGTTTTAGCTCAAATACCTGTCATTTCAGCACTTTTGCACATGTGGAGCATCAAGGAGAATCCTTTGGTGCGTGAACCCACAACAATAGCCAAGCATTAAACTTTGTCCCTTGTCAACTACATCTACTGCTGATTAAAATCTCTTTTGGGAGTGGTGTCCTTTGGAGTGGCAGTGGCCTAGCCAAATCTCATCCTTGTAGTGGAGACAAAGAAGAAGAAGGAGAGGGATGTGCCCAGGTGTCCATGTAGCCATGCTTTTAAGCAGCATTTAGATTCAGTCACTGACCCCATACTATGATTCTACGAGGTTTTCTTGATGGCACTTGCTTAGGAGCATCCCTTCACACCCTAGCTCCAACTAATAGTGTAAAGCAGGTAGGTTGATCATTTTCGTGCATCAAACTCAACACGGGGCCAAAAGGCTTGATCCATGCAAGAAGGGAGATGGGGGAGGCCAGTAGAACATCACAACAGACCCAAATCGGGGAAGAATCAGACCACAGAGGGTGAACTGGCCAAGCCAAATCCCTACCTAGCTTGCGGATGGGGAAATGGAGTAGAGAAGTGTCACAAGAAGGCATTGTGCCTGTTGTCTTCTAAGAAAGACATTGTCGAGGGTAGGGCATGTAGAAGAGGCTTGCAAAGATGAAGCAAAGCTCACAAATAAGTGAGTGCTAGAGTTGTTTACAAAACAAGACAAGACCATTCAGAGGGCAACGGGGGGCTCGGCATGAGCTCACGCCATGATTCAAAGCTTTTTTGTAGAATAACCTCGAGCATCGGAGCTCAAGGTTCACCCAACAGGCCACCGAGAAGCTTCTATAGATGTGCACATTGTCAGCCTTTGCAACAAGGACTTGGTCGTAAGCCTGCAGAGGAGATGGAGGGGCCGCACTTGAGCTCGATCCTGAGGAGGGGTGCGTCAACGGTCAAGACGTCGGATAGGGATGACCGAAAGGAGCACAATAGAGAGCACTCTTGCCATAGACTAGGGGCATAGAGCAGGAGAAGCTCCGGCCCGATAGGAGGAGCCAAAGGGGGAGCGTGAGGCTCGACCCCACAAGGATAGAGAAGGGAGGGAATTTTTGGGAGGGTGGGATAAGCATGTCTCTCAAGTTGTATGTATGAATGGAGTTCCACATCACCATTTAGTAGGTATGCATTGAATCCTACCTTCGTAGCTGAGGGGAGAGATCTAACTCTTTAGTGCTCATCCATAAAGGCTCACCTATCTAAGTGGAAAAGGTAGTCTCTTGGCCCCTCCAGATGTGCATACGAGAGTGGTGATGGCGCCATCCACATCCCAAAAGGCACATACATGAGTGGTCGGACAATTAGAAGTTTCAAAGTGTGAGATGGAAAAAACTTCAAGATGACGTGTTGATGATTTGAAAAACCACTACTCCACTTCTTTTTGGGTTTTCTTGAAATTTGAAGAGAGGGAGGGTTAAGGGAGAGTACCCATCCCCCTATCCAAGGCATTCACTCAACAAGGAGATGGCAATGGTGGAAAGTGATGCCTATTGTGTGTGTATAGGAGGGGTATGTGTATGTGAGAGAGTAAGAGAGACAAGGGGGTTAGGGGGTGTTTTTCTGCAACAACTAAAGTAGAGCTAATGGTCCAATGGAAGGGTGAAAATGCTATGCCAACACACATAACCTAAGTGTATAAGCAAAAGAATTTGCAAATCAATATCTTACCACATGCTCTTGAGCTCTCCAAGTGATGAAAGGTTGTTCTCCTCGGCAACGGTGCCAAACTTGTTATTGTAGTATATTGGAACCCAAGGACAAGCACAAAGCATGGAAGCACATCAGAAAAATGGACACATAAGAAGGAGCAAGTAGGGAGCTCCAAAAAGTGTATGTCAAATTTTCAGAAGAATCCCCTACAAAAATAGTGATTTTGATCACTCAAACCATTGTAAATATCATTTCACCTTTTTGCAACTCCATTTTGTTCAAGCCAAGGAGTCCTCCAGATTGAGGATTATTAGAAGTACCATCATACCAATTTTCATAATTTTTAGACTTCATTTGAGCCCTCAAATAAGCCCTGGAACCTAATTTTTAACTAGGTCGGACACTAGGTCTGGACAGGACCAAAACTAGTCAAAAAACTATAAAAAAAGCTAGAGAGCTCATTTTTGAGGTTAGCTTGTTAGAGAATAGAGCTTTTGTAAGAGAACTCTTTGGCAATCGAAGTCCTTCCATTGTTCCTCTCTTTGCTCTTACCTTGTGCACGTGTGTGTGTATGTGTGTGCATGTTCGTGTGCTTTCACTCATGCACTTGTGCTTTCACTCGCTCATGGTCTTCACACCAGTCTTCACGTCTCTGCGGATTGACAAGTAAAGGAGGTGGTGCTTACACTTGAGCTACACCAAATTTTGGCACCGTTGCCGGGGAGAGAGCTTCGAAGACGAGCATTGTGATGGTAAGATCATAGATTTGCGACGTTGGAAGGTAAAAAAACTGTCATTCTTGTTCATTTTCTGATTTTTCCTCTTCATCTGCATCATGATCACCATCTGCATCTTCTTCCATCTTCTTCTTCATAGAAATTTCTTGTTTTTTAGTACATTTTCGTACCATTTTTCATGCATTATTGTGTGAGAAGGAGTTAGGAGGTGCAAGGGAGAGCAAGCGCCTGTGTTTTTTCATGATTTTTTGCACATGCGGAGCTCGCCATTACTGCGTGCTCAAAAATTGGAATTTCCTGTCAAAAAACACGATTCTGACTGAAAATCACGATTTTCATAAAATTCAAAAAAAAAAAACGAGTTTCTATTTCCCACCTAAAAGCTTTTTGAAAAGAACATGATTCTGGGGTCATTCTCAGAATCACGATTCTCTGGTTGTGCCCAATATCATGATTCTCTAAATTTCTCAAAAACATGATTCTGAGAAGACACGATTTTCAGTGGGCTCAAAATCGCGATTTTCACAAGTCACGATTTTCATCCAAATCGCAATTTTCACGATTTTTAGAAAACATGATTTTCACTAAGGTACAAAATCACAATTTTCAGAACACGATTTTCATCCAAAATCGCGATTTCTTGGTCATTCTCAAAATCGCGATTTTCAGGCAAAAAACACGATTTTCATTCAACATCGCGATTTTCATTCAACATTATTCCTAAGAGTGAGATAGGAGACCTAGATCAAGGAAATGTAGGAGAAGAACCCAAGACTCCTAGAGGTAAGTCAGTTCTGACGAGAGTGATCACTCTAGATTGGATTCCTCAAGACAACAAAAGCATAGAACTATTCTTGAATAAATAGAGGAAGCCTTTTGGAGATTCAAGCCAGATCAACCTAACCAATTGGTCATAGTCATCATCTACGAGTTCAAAGATCCTGAGATACCAGGCAAAGTTGTCTACCTGGATAACACATCGGAGAGAATGTTCTTGGTATCAGAGCATGATAGGCATGCATATACTTGGCAGGGTGAATTGATCTTTCCTCCACCACGGTCTAATATTTCCCATGGTCTAATAACAGGCTCATGAAGCACAACGAGAACACACAAGAGAGAGACCTGAAGTAAGCTTTGCAAACATTAGGGGTAGAGACCTGAAGTAAGCTTTGCCACAACCAGTCCTAGGAAACCAACCACTAGCGCCTGCCAATGTAATTCCAGTTAAGTATGCAGTGGCAGAAGAGAATCTTAATAGAGCATTGGTGCCAGTGACCCCACTGATCTTAGAGAATGACTCTCATGCTCATAGTTCAGACTACTCCCATGAAGGTAGTCCACATGCTTATTACACAGAGTCACTTGAGCATAGTGAGGCTTATCCATATCAATATGAGGCACCACCTATGGAACAAAATTGGGAGCCAGAATATTCCAATTTCATGTACAAAAATCCTAACCCTAGGCCCCAATTGAAACAAATGAGACCACAAGCCCCTAGAGGATCATGTTTTAGGTGTCAGGGCGACCATTTCATTCGTGAATGTCCCCACTCACCAACTCTTGGACAAGGATAGAACATCACAATACAAGCCTTTTGTCCTGAGTGTGGTAAAGACCATCTCCCCAGAGATTGTCCAAGAAACACCTCTAGTGTGCCCAAGGTCACACCCACAAATATGGTAGGCTTAGTGGTGGATGCAAGTGCCAGTAGCAGTAATGTGACTCCTGTATAGGCAGTTACTAGGGCACAAGCATTAAAACAAGATAAACCAACAGAGCAATCGGAGTCGAGTGAATCAGGAGAGCCTAGTAAGAGGAAAACAAGAACATGGAAGGATACCATGGAGAAAGCCAATCGCAAGTGGAACAAAAAGTTATCTGAACTAGAAGAAAGCCTGAAAGACACAAAAACAAAAATAGAAGACATTGCATCTCAAAACCCCTTGCATGCTGAAACTCCATCCACTCCACCTCATCCCGCCCAACCACCCACTGTAAATAGACCACAACTAGGGTCTGTTCTTGTAGATCCAACCCCAGAAGGCTTGGACATGATGTTTAAGGCCTACCAAGCTCATCTTTAGGAAGGACCAATAGCTCCAAACCTAGACAAGAGTTACCCTAGAGCAGATTTAGAGATTGAACAAACAAAAATGTGTATGAAAATGGTAGAACTAGCTCAAGCTATGCTCGAGACTAGTCAATCGTTCAATCAGACAAACTCTGTCAAACCAGATTTGCATTTTCATGGCTTACTGGAAATATTAGAGCAGTTGATAAACAAACCACAAGTTTCTTTACATCCACCGGCTCAACCAGTTGTTGAGAGAGAAAGCTCTCCACCAATGAAAGCTTATGTTCTGAATTCCACGGATGTTGGAACACCTCTTTCAATTCAAGAGTACTCTTAAGAGTTCTTGCGGGAAATACAAGAAGAGAATTGGGCCAAGGAGAAGGGTAACCCCCCTCCTATTCGTGAGATTGATGACCTTCATGATCAATTTCCCCAAGACATTCCATCTATTTACGGAGATGAAACAAAACAACACGAAGACGAAAGATTAGATTTTGAATCTAATACTTTAGAAGATCTGCCATAATTCATTGGCCCCTGGAAATCTGAAGCTCTTCAGATTAGAGCTCCCACAATATTGGTAAGAAATGAAGACTCAGTGGTTCCCAGGAACACTGATGTCGTGAAGAACACTAAGGTTCAGTGTCATCTCACTATACAAGAGTTGCTAAAAGCAAAACCCGACCTATGGAATCATGTGAAGGATCATGTCCCAGAACTTGACTCCAATGTGCCAAAAGGAGGCTAGAAGCAGAAAGTACCAAAGATACCTCTAGACAAAATAGGGGACATGTGTGAGGGTGAAGAAGGTAATACTTATCTTCCAATCACCTACCAAGGTTACACAACCAAAGCAATCATACATTCAGGTGCTGGTGTTGCTATTGCGACCACCTCCTTGTGGAAGCAATGGGGTGAACCTACATTAAGACCAACTAGAATGAAGCTTCAAATGGCAGATGGTCATTTTGAAAGACCGTTAGGATTGCTAGAAGGGATAACTCTAACCACCTATGGTGTAGAGTTTGAACATTCATTTGCTATATGTGAATTTGAGAAAACTAATGTCTATGAGATGATCCTAGGAAGACCCTTCCTACGACAACTGCAAATAGTACAAGATTGGGGAACCAAATCCTTGTACTTACAACACTTAGGGGTTACCAACAAGGTTAATTTGAAGGATTACACCTTCAGAGATGTCCCACCCCTATAGTGGAATCCTATCCACAAAGCCAAAGAAGATTCTATCTCTGTGCATTCTAGAAGTTCACCTGATCCATCATGGCTGCATGAAGATACTCATTTGTGGATGTGCAAGGTCGCAGAGGAAGAGGAAAAATGCTTAAAGGCGAGAGAAGAAGGAACTTCACCAGGAGACAGACCAGTTAGAGACCCAGCCTACACATTGATGATCTTTCCCGATGAGGAATTTGAGCCTCATGGCTGGCCAGATATCTTAGCCACCATGGACATTGCGATCAATGAAGAACAATGGACACCGCATTGTGATGAGGAGGGTTACGATATTTTTGTGTTCATGTGTCAGCCCTTGCTAGAAGAATGTGACCCTAGTGATGTCATAGAAGAAGAAAAAAACGATGATGATCTAGAGTCCATTGTGATGGATAGTTGCTTCGTCTCAGAGGAGCACTATCTAGAAGATGTAGGAGTATTGACTAAAAAAGAATAAGAACCTCTCACAAGCATTAAAACGGTAAATTCAAAGGATGGAAGTGAAGGAGGTAAAAAGAAAAAGAAAAGAAAAGTAGTGAAACAAGAAGAGGAGGAATCATTGTTTGAGGTACCAGAAAATTTCAAGAAATATGAAGTTGAAGATCGGAAAATTTTGGTACGAATGCCTAAGAGAGAGGCCATAATAGGAGAATCATATGATAATAAAGAAAAGAAAAAAAAAGTTGTAGTAACCATTGAAGAAAATGAAGAGCGATGTATGTACATAGGAGATGACCTAAGTGCAAAAGAAGAAGCAGAGCTTGTAGCTCTATTAAGGGAATATAGGGACGTGTTTGCTTGGCACTATAGAGACTTAAAGGGAGTAGATCCGAGGATATGCTCTCATACAATCCCCATGACTGTTGATGCCAAGCCTACCAAACAGAAGCCCTACACATGTAATGACACTTATGAAGCTAAAATAAAAGAGGAAATTGATAGGTTGATTGAAGCAAGATTTATCTATGAGATTGAGCATACTGAGTGGGTGTCCCCCATTGTAGTGGGGCCCAAGAAGAATGGAAACTTGTGAGTGTGTATTAACCTTAAAAAAGTTAATGCTACTACAATAAGAGATAGCTATCCGCTTCCAATCACGGAACACTTATCGGAGCTTGTTGCATGCAAGGAAGTTTATAGCTTCCTTGATGGTTTTTCAGGTTACAACCAAGTAGCCATTGCCCCAGAAGATCAACACAAGATGGCCTTTGCCACCGAATGGGGAATCTTTGCATTTCGTGTGATGCCATTGTAAGACAATAGTTACGCAATATAACACAGGAGCAATAGCAGAGAAGATAACAGATATAGGAGCATCTCAACAATTTTCTACTAGCAGCAAGTACAAAGATGATGGCGTTGTCCACCCGTGCGCTCTCAAGGTAGAGCTTAAATGGTGATCTAGACAACTCTAGATAGGGAGATACAAGGTAGAGGTATGCTGGCTCAACTCAGGTGTCTTAGGTAGTGTAGAAGTCATGTATATATAGGATCATGGGTGGCCTGCCATGGACGGCAATACATGGGCGGTAGAGCGTGGGCGGCCACCGCCCGCGTAATTGCCATACACGACTTAGACTAGTTGAACCGACCTAACAAATATAAATGATTTCTGACTCCGACAGGGAATATTCCATGGAATATTCCCGAACCCCACAATTGGGGACCCTGGTAACTCCCTTTCCTTATAATATCTTACATGGTCCAATATGACCTTCATCCCAACATTCAAGTTGGGATTCCCATCGATTGGGTAATGCACGCTTGGCTTCTCCTCATAAAGGGGGCCTTACAAAATGTGCATACAATCATGAGGGGTAGACATTGATCATATACTAACAGCCATTTGGGCTCACCAATGCTCCTGCAACATTCCAAAGGCTCATGTGTCATGTCTTCAAAGAGTTCTTGCGGAAGAGCTTAGAAGTATATGTGGATGATTTATGTGCTCATTCCCAAGAAAGAAGATACCACATCCCTGAGCTCACACAGACTTTTAACAAGTGTAGAGAATATCGAGTGTGTCTAAACCCAGAAAAGTGTGTATTCATGGTACAACAAGGGAAAATCTTAGGTCATATTGTTTCTAGGAACGGAATATCAACAGATGAGGATAAAGTAAAAGCCATAGCAGAGCTTCCAAGACCAAGGAATGTTAAAGAGGTACAAGCCTTTATGGGCTATTGTGGATATTGCCGCAGGTTTATTCACATGTATGCGATCATAGCTAAGCCTCTTTATGCCTTGTTGACAAATTTTGATTGGGATGACGAATGTGAAAATTCCTTCAATGAACTGAAGAGACGTTTGTGCACAGTAGCAATATTGACCACTCCTATTTGGAATAAACCATTTCATGTCCATGTGGATGCATCCAATCATGCCATAGGATGTGTGCTAGCACAACCCACAGGTGAAGGAAATTTAGATTTACCCATAGCATATGCTAGCAGACAACTAACTGCAACTGAACGAAACTATACCACAATTGAGCGAGAGGGCTTAGGCATGGTATATGCTGTGAAGAAGTTTAGATGCTATTTACTGGCCAACAAGTTCAAGTCTTTCAATGATCATCAAGCTTTGTTATATTTGGTCAATAAACCTTGCAATACAGGACACTTAGTAAGATGGTTCCTCTTACTAATGGAATATGACTTTGAAGTTGTTGTTAGGAAAGGTAGAACCCACCTCAGGGCAGATCACCTTTCTCGCATCACTTCAGGAGAGCCATCACAAGGACTGTCTGACCAACTACCTAATGCTTATCTGCTCAATTTAGAAGTCATTCCTAAATGGGCAAATAAGTTGGTACCAGTCTTAACCTTTGGACCCGCAAATAAGAATGTGAAAACATCACAAGAAGAAATTGAAAATCACAAAAATATCACATATTGGCAGCAAGCATGTACAAACAAGATACAGAAGGTGTACTAGCTTGTTGTGTTGAGGATGACGAACATAGCAGTTGGTTGCAACAAGCCCATGAAGGATTGCTAGGGAATCACTATTCTAAACAATGGACATTACAGAATTTGAAATGTTTAGGAGTGTATTGGCCTAGCATGGACAAAGAAATACATGAGTGGATAAAGAATTGTCCAGTATGCCAGGAAAAACCCCCAGTGCAGCACACAACTCTTTATCATGTATCGTTAACTCCAGATTGGAGTGCTCCATTGGTAGAATTCATGAGATCAGGGACATTACCCAAAGAGGCTAGTCTAGAAAGAAGAAGAAGCATGGAGCAAAAGGCTAAGGACTATGCCTTAGTGGGAGACAACTTATATCGAAGAGGCAAAGATGGTTACCTAAGATTGTGTGTTCATGACTCAGACTACTTGAAAATCTTAGAAATTGCACATTGTGGTGTTGCAGGTGGACACTTTGGTCCTAATTGAGTAATTAAGACCATTCTATTTTTAGGACTTTGGTGGCCAACTCTTCATATGGATGCACATACTTATGTGAAGAAATGTGACACCTGCCAATGTGCACAATATCCGATCAGAAAAGATGAGATGCCTTTGAGGCCAATAATGGGAGGACATGCATTTTCGAAGTGGGGCATAGACTTTGTAGGTTGTATTAACCTCCCAACTAGAAACTCCCATGTAGTGTACATTATTGTAGCCACAGATTACCTTAGCAAGTGGGTAGAAGTCAAAGCCATGACAAAGAATGATGCTCAAATGACATATAAGTTCTTATTCGAGAATGTGTTCACGAGGTATGGATTACTGATAGAGTTAGTAAGTGATAGAGGTACCCACTTCTTGAATGAAGTCATTGAAAATCTGCTCCAAGAATTCTTGGTGGTACATAAGAAGTCTGCCCCTATCATCCACAAGCTAATGCACAAGCTGAGAGCACAAATAAGATCCTATGTAACATATTGAAAAAACTAGTAAATAATAAATGCTCTAATTGGGACAAACAACTTCATCATACTGTTCGGGCTTATCGAGTTGCCTATAAAATGGTACTTAATGCCACCCCATTTCAGATGGTCTTTGGACAGAATGTTGTGCTACCATTAGATTTCCTAATCCCAACATTAAAAGTAGCACAAGAGCATGAGTGGAATGGACATGAGTTGTCCTCTAGGATCTTTGATCTAGAACGCTTAGGTGAGACGAGGCTACGAGCAGCAGCAGGCATCTATGCTGCAAAGAAAAGACAAAAGGCTTACTTTGATGCACACATCAAGGATAAAGGATTGAAAGAAGGCGACTTAGTGCTGGTGTATACACTAAAGCAACATGCTCGTAAATTGGAAAAGTGAGGATATGGACCCATGATCATTAATAGAATTTCCACTAGCGGCGCTATTCAATTGGCCACTTTAGAAGGTGATATCTTGCCAAACTATATAAGTGGTTGTCGAGTCAAGTTACCAAGAACCTCTTAGAGAGGATATGCTAATGAGACTAAACACTGGTAAGAAATGAAAAGAAGAAGAGTTGAGAGTCAGAGAAGAAGCACAAGTAGAGGCTAGAGAGTGCATAAGGCGAAATGAGTTAAGGAGACTAGGCCTAGATGTTAACAGAAAAGCCCCAAAATATCACATGGACATGTGCCAAAAATCAGGCATAATTACTTCTCAAATAGTCAACTGACGTCCCTTTCTGACCTTAGAGTTAGGACACAGAGAGAATTTGAGGACTGTACAAGCACTGATTGACTGAGGTGTAGCAACTAGTGCAGTTAGACTTTCCTACTGCCAAGACTTGCAGTTGAACATCAACCCCATAGAAGCATATCTGATAGGATTGGGCAGTGTGGAAACCCCTTGTTTGGGCGAGGTGGAACTTCCCATCTACCTTCAAAATGTTCCAACGAGAGTCAAAATGCTAGTGTGTCAAGATGCAGACCTTACTGAATCACTTGTCTTGGGACAAGATTGGATCTATGACCATGTAGCCAACTTAAATCTAAGAACTCAACTTCTTCAAGTTTGGGTTCATGAACAATGCATTACATTAGAGTTAGAAAACTGCATGCTCACAAATCATGGTGTCACACATTCTCTTAGGACTAATCTTAGAGAAGAAGAAGTTGTATGTGTTCAAAGCTCTATGATGCAGAAGGATGCTGCCTCCAACAAAAGAGTCGGAGACGCATTGAGGCTCCCTTCTTGTACGAAGTCTCATCCATGTCTAGTAGTTCAACCACACAGGCAAGAGAAACAGTACATGACAACTGCTATATCAAATAGAGAATGGGATTTTAAGAAGAAAGTCGTGTCAAGCATTAAGCAGATTTGGATACAAAAAGGAGAGCAACCACCAATTTTTCCACCTCAATTCCCATCCAGGCAAGCCAACCAAGCCAGAAGATGAATGAAGAAGCTAGGACAAGCTCAACCACAAGGTATCCGACAAGTTTGGGCACCTAAAAAATTAGCTGCAGCTCCTCAAGGGCAATCACACATGTGGGTACCCAAGAAACTCTTACATGCACAACGCCCTATGCTCTCCACCATGCAAAAGGTCTCAACAAAGAATCCAAGGAGGGAAAAGGGTGAGAACCAAGCACAGAAACCGAAAGAAGATCAAATCACCTCTTTAGCAATAGTAAGAAGACAATTATCAAGGATATGGGTTTGGAAGCCAAAAGCACCCCAGGCCCCCACAGAACCAAAGAGCCAACCACGAAGGATCAAACCCTCAAGAAACCATCCAAACCTGAAGTAGTCAAAGGATATCACTAAACAGTTGAAGACCATTCTCACATGGATCCCTATAAGGAGGAAGGATGATTTGTCATCTCGAGATCCAATGGATTAGGAACGTCACAAGGAAGGAAACTAGTTTTTCTCTCCCTAGTCTCTATGTGGAAGTTGACAAGAAGATATACTGGAGTGAAAAGGTACAAAATGAAGTTGCTCAATCCATTGAAACCTCAAGGATAGTAAGGGACATCTCCAAGATGATACAACCAATCAACATGACCAATAGCTTTGAGAAGTCAAAGATAGATGAGGACCTTGACTATGCAAGGGAAAATAAGGTCAATGAATCTCATAATAAAGTCTTACCAAAACTCGTGGAAAGTCTACAATGTCAAGTAAACTCGATACCTGATGAGCAAGACAATGAAAGGACCAAGATGAAAAGATTAGAAAATAATCAAATTAAAAAATGGAGAAAGTCTTAGAGAGATGGGAGGAGCAATTGAGAGTTGTGGAAAACAAAAACAAAGAGTTGAAAAGAGAAAAACCAAAGCTTGAGGAACAAAATTGAGAAACTTGAGAGTGGAAAGAGTTTTATGAAGGGTAAAGAAATAGGGAGAGAGGTCATGGAGATTGGTTCGGATTTAGTGATAGTAGACTATTACTGGTTCATGATAAAAAATGATTCCCAACGAGGGATAGATGGCTCAATGAGAAGAAGTGATCAAGGAGAGTGGGAAATCAAGAAAGTGCAGGAAGTTATTTGCAAGTATAGTGATCAAGCAGTAGAATCAGTGAGGACTTCCACTTGGAATTAGAGAAGATTAAAGGTTCCCAAGAAGAGAATGATAAGAAAATGGAAGAATTTGAGAAAGAGCATGAGAGGATGAGTGGGGAGCTCGATAGATGGATGAGTTAGAGAGAAGACAAAAGGCGCAGATGTGTAGAGAAAGATAATAGAGTTGCTAGAATTGAGGAAGAGTTGATATTGATGATGAAAAAGTTAAGGGCAATGGAAGGAGTGATAGAGGAGACAAACACTTTGAAGGGGACTATAGAAACCTAGTGGTTCATTCAAAGAAGAGCTTTCAAGAAGTGTATAAGAGAGTTGGAGGAGTAGAATCGAGAGGGAATGAGTTAGAAAAGAAGCTATAGAGTTTAGAAAGAAGATGTGAAGAGATTAGTCTAGTGGAGAAGCTTGATGAAATTGAGCAAAAACATGAAGATGGATCTGAGGAGCTTTAAAGAAAACACATTGTGTTTGGAGAGAAAATCGAGAAGCTATACAATTTATTTGGGAGAATAAAAAATGCTCTCCAAGAAAATGGAACGAGGATGCATGAGATGGAACCAGAGAATGAGAAGTTGCAAAAATGGATGAGGTATGTAGATTGTGAAATGACACAACATCAAAATGATATTGACCTAAATACATGAGGCTTAAGGGAACTGGCTATGGAGGTTGATGAGTTGAGGAATGTAGCAAATGAGAGTGCACAACACCTTGTGAATTGCCTTGTTTGGGTAGAGGACCATGTGCAAAATATGTCAAATCACATGGAATTTTCACAAAGAAGAGTTTGGAGATAAAAAGAAAAATTGGTTGAGGAGGTGAAGATGAAGAGCAAGTATAGGTAGCAATGGTGAGGCTCCTGAAGCGGAGCCTAACTCACCTCCTAGAGGATGTTGATCATCAATGGTGAATAAGGCTAAGTAGGAATTTTTGAGGATGCTTGTACAACATTAGGATTGAGGAAAGGACTTAAAGATAAGATAGGGAAATCCGGTTTGATAAGAGTGTTGCGAGTGATTGGCTATGCCATATAATCCTTATGCCCTAGAAAGTAATAATCACAAGAAGATCGATCTATCAGCTTCTACAGACATGTTCTTTTTTGTTTTTGTGTGTATGCATGATGTGCGGGAAGGGTAGGGCATATGATCCTTTCTATCTCCCCCTAACTCTAAGGACATGGGAAATGAAAGAAAAAAACAAAACAACAAAAACAAAAGCAAAAGCATATATATATGTGTGCCACTGTGATATGATGGGTTAGTAGGAAATTGCATTCATCCTAGCTGGGTGTTCAAGACCACGAGCTGATGCTAGCTTCATCATAGGCCTGGACTGTGATGTGCTCATATTTTTTTGTGCTTCATGCCATAGTAGGTTGATAGGTGAGTGGAACCTTCTTGGCCGGGCGGTCGAGACCATCAACAACACCTAGCTTTGCTATGGGCTAGCATGCATATATGTGTGTGTACATCATGTATATGTTTGTTGTACACTATGTTGTGTTGGTAGATGGGTGGCACAAACCTCGCCGAGTGGTCAAGGTTACGAGTCACATCCCGTGGCAACGTTGGCCAACTCATGAAGAAAAAAATTAAACAAAAAAAAAAGAGAAGAAAAATTCCCACTCCTGAGGGGGAGAGACAGAGAGGAGGAGGGCAGTGATCGCTTGGATGATGGGGGATGATTCTAACACCCCGATGCAAAAATGGAAGATGGCTGCCCTCCACTAGGTCCACAAGCTATGATATATGCTCACTGTTCTGACATTTTCTTTGAACCAATACAAAGATATAAGATGAAATTTTGTTGACTTAGAGTAGATTATAAGAGCTACCCAACAAGCTTTAAATCATCCCAAATGGATATTCCAACTGGGACAAAAACCCTCTACAAAACACGCTACCTATTTGCAACACTCTCTACCTATGTGCAGAGATATACCTTCACAAATTTGGCATTTTCTCACAACTCACTCAATAAGAGAACTTGAAACTTTTGCAAACTTCACAAAACTATATGAGAGACCAAATGAACCTTGAAATCAATGGAAATGAGTGTAATGAGAGAGCAAACAATGCTCTACAATCTGGTACAATTAGATTTGGAAAATCTTAATTACAGCTCTAGATAGAGAGGAGCAAAATCATGAGAAACTGAGGTAAGCAAGCAAGGGGGCTGCTTGCTGGAGTTTATGACCACTAAAATAAGTAGGAAACTTGTGGAATGCATACAACTCAAGAAACAAAGGTGGGATGATGCTTATATAGAGTTTTACTTTCTTACAATCTAGCTAATCACCCACCAATCAGTGTAGGTGAACTTTTTGGTGGCTGATTTGATGAGATTTGAATTTGATTGAGTTTTGTGGAGCTTCTAACTTTATTCCACGACTTTGGGTCCTCCTTTTTTATTGTTCCACTTTCAAAACTCATGGTTGAGCCCTTTTTCATGATTGGGACTTGATTTTCAACACTCCCACTCAAGTCTCAATGCCTAGCTCCTTCATTCCAATGCATGCTTTGAAGTGTTGTAGCTTTACTCCATCCAATGCTTTGGTAAACATATTTGCATATTGGTCCTTTGTATTGACATGTGCCACCTTGACATCCTTTGACATGATCTTCTCTCCAATAAAGATGCACTTCTACATTCTTCGACCTTGCATGGAACACGGGATTTTGAGCCAAGCATATGCTACTTATATTGTCACAAAATTTAGGTACTTGCTTAACCTGCAAATCAAGATCAACAAACAACTTCTTGATCCATATAAGCTCACATGAGACTTGCGCTAAGCCTCTATACTCAGCTTTGGTCAATGTGAGAGCCACTATTGGTTGTTTCCTTGACATCCATGAGATGGTCGTCTTCCCTAGCATGATAACATAACCACTAGTGCTCCTCCTATCATCTTTAGAACCTGCCCAATCAACATCACTATAAGCTTGTACATTTAATCCATCATCAAATGGATAATATAGACCTTCATTCACTGATCTTTTGAGGTATCTAAGTACCCTTTTGGCTGCAACAAGATGAGGTACTCTTGGTGCGTTTAAAAATTGAGATAACATTCCAACTGCATGTGCAATATCTGGTCTCGTCATAGTATCATACAAGAGAGAACCAATTATTGACCTATACATGGTCACATCCTTCAACTCTTCACCTTCATGAGCACTTAGTTTAACATTTACTTCTAATGGATTTGAAATGGGCTTGCAATCACATAAACCAAACTTCTTTAAGAGATCTAGAATGTATTTCCTTTGCATCAAGTATATACCTTCCTCTTTATATAGTACTTCAATCCCAAGGAAGTACCTTAAAATCCCTAAATCTGAGATTTTAAACTGACATCCAAGCTTCCTCTTTATGTCCTTGATGTTGGCTTCATCATCCCCTATAATGATCAAATCATCAACGTATATACAAATGAAAAACATTTTGCTACCTTCCTTCTTCACAAAGAGTGATGGGTGTGCATGACTCTAAGTGTATCCAAATTTTACCAAGTAGTCCGCAAGTCTTTGGTTCCAAGACCTTGGGGCATGCTTGAGTCCATAAAGAGCCTTCTTAAGCCTGCATACATTATGTGGAAACCTCTCATCTTCAAAGCCTTGGGGCTACTCCATGAAGACTACCTCTTCAAGCTCTCCATTTAGGAAAACATTCTTCACATCCAACTATTACATCTTCCAACCTTTTGAGGCTGAAATTGAAATCAAACTTCTTATGGTGGACATCTTTGCTACTGGATTGAATGTTTCCTCAAATTCAATGCCATAGGTTTGAGCAAAAACTTTGGCAACCAGCCTTGGTTTATACCTAGAGATACTCCCATTTGCATGCCTCTTCACCTTGTACACCCTTTTGTTTCCAATGACTTTCATGTTCTTTGTTCTTGGCACCAATGACCGATTATCATTTTATTGACTTCCTCCATCGCTTTAATCCATTCCCTAAGCTTATTTGCTTCTTCAAAAAAGTTAGGTTCTTCACAAGCTATAACTTGACTCATGTATGCATAGTGTCTTGCAATGAATGAATCATATGTTAACCTTTGAACAGGGTATTTAACCCTATTGGAAGACCTTACCTCACAATTAGGTGGTAGGAATCTTCTCCTCCTTGGTTTAGATGCTTTAAATCCTAGAGTTTCTAATTTTTCCATATCTTCGTCACTTGTAGATTCCATGTCTACCCATCGATGGCCTTCATCGTTTGCCTTTTCCTTTTCTTTGCTACTTCGTTCACTTGAATGACCTTCATTCCTTGTCCTTCCATGCCAACCTGATGTAGTACTCTCCTCTGATGGTGTGCTTGAAGTGATTGGACTACTTATCTCCATGCTTTGTTGTTGCTCTTTGAACTTCTTCTCGGCTTCATATGAATCATCAACCTATAGCACATCTTTGCTACCATACCAAGGCAAAAAATCATCAAATATTACATCCCTAGATACCTAAATCTCTTTGGTGCAAGGGTTATAACATCTAAAACCGTTTTGATCTAAACAATATCCAAGAAATATACACCTATCTTACTTCGGGTCTAACTTGTGTCTCAATTCTTGAGGTATGTGAACATAACACACACAACCAAATACTTTGAGATGTGAAAGGTTGGGTTTCTTACCACACCAATATTCATGGTGTAACTCCATGTACTCATAATTTTGGACACCTATTCATAATGTATATGGTTGTATTAGTTAGGAACTTTCATTTCATTTAAGAAAGCTCTAGCCACTTCTGCTATGTATCTATTCTTCCTCTCTACCACCCCATTTTGTTGAGGTGTATACCTACAAGTGAATTGCTTTTTGATGCCATGGTCATGTAGAAAATCTGAAAATTCATTTGAAAAATACTCGCCCTCTCCATCTGATCTGAGAGTCTTTATATATTTCCCTATTTCCTTCTCCACTAGGTTCTCAAACCTCTTGAAGTGGTAAAACACCTCTTACTTTGAGTTCATGCAATACATCCAAACAAACCTTGAATGATCATCTATACATGTGATAAAATGTCTATTACCTCCAATGGATGACTCCCTTGTAGATCCCCATACATTTGTGTGTATGAGATTCTACTTCCTTTGAATGTCCTTCATCCTTTGTAAGTTTATGTGTCCAATTATTTTATGCCATAAGTTGATTTTTGCAATCTGTTTATTTCCAATTGACAAGTAGATAGTGTGAGGGGTTGATGGCTTTACCTCCATGGTGATGAGTCTTCCTTGCTTCTTTCATTTTCCTATGACATTGTAGTCTTGCATGGGTCTTCAACAAGACATCCTTGATTATTGAACCTCACTTCATAACCTCTTTCAACCATCTGAACTACTAAAATCAAGTTCTTTGTGATGGTTGGCACATGCAACACATTCTTCAACACCTTGGAGCTTTGAGATCCATTCAATGCAACATCTCCCACATGTGTAATCTTGTGCTCAGTGTCATCCCCTGTCTCTACATGTCCTTGGATGATGGGTGAGTGTAAATTAAAGAAAACATCTTTATTGCAACTCATATGGTTGCTACAACCACTATCAATGTACCATGTAAAATCTGAATCGACTCTTTTACTTGAACCATACATCATAAGCAAGTTCTCATTTTTTGAGTTTGCTGAAGTGCTAGTATAATTACCTTGGTTCCTTTTGTATCCTTGATTTCCTCCTCCTTTGGACCAACAATTTCTTGCATAATGGCCCCATTTTCCACAATTGTAGCATTTTCCATTGGATGCATCTCTTTCATGTGATCTTCCTCCTCTTCCTCTTCTCCTTCCTCTTCCTCTTCCTCTTGATCAATATCTCTAGTTGGAGCCTTCTTGGTTGCTTGAGCTTGAGCTTTACCTTCCTCTCCCTTTTCCTTGGGAGTTTTGTCCACCTCTTTTGCCTTTGCCGCTACCTGCATAGAAAACTTGGGCTTGGTTGCCCTTTGATTGTGAACCTCCTTGGTTCATCTCCTCAGTCACCATCAATGTGACTAATTGATCAAATTTTGGTAGGGAATCCCTCACATAAACTGATGTGGTGAATGCTTTCCACCTTTCATCCTCTCTCAAGCGATTGAGAGTGTGCGCGACAAGATCATCATCTTCGATTGGGCTCCCAATTGAGCCTAGTGCATCCACAAGCTCCTTAACCTTCAAAATGTACTCATTTATGTTAGTACTTGGTGCTTTCCTAAGCTTATTTAGCTCATTCTTGAGCTGAATCTTCCTTGCCTTGGTTGATGAAGAGTACAATCTCTCCAATGTCTCCCAAACCATCTTGGATGTGTCTAAGTCTTGTATATGCCCTATCATGCTATTGCTTATATGTTGGGATAGAATGAATATGACTCTCCTATCCCTTTCTATCCATTCATTAAGTGCCTTGACCTGCCCTTGAAGTGGTGGAGCATGTACATGAGGCATTGGCTCTGTGTCCCTCACAAATCCCCACAGTGCTTTGTCCATAACGTAGTCGCTAACTCTAAATTTCCATGGTCTATAATTGCCTTTCTCTAACTTCTCTATTTGTGCATTATACTCAGCCATACTGAGCTCTACGATGCTCCTTTAGCTTCTCCTCAAGTGTTTGTATGCTTTAGAAGGTGTGGATATTACCTTTTGATAGCTTTTCCTTGCAAACCTTTGACTAGTTCAGATCTCGATCGACATAGCCTCCTTTTGATGTTTTCTTGCTTTGATAAGTCCTCCTTGTGCTTGCACGAGTTGTCTTGATACCTTCAAGTCTTCAATATTCTGCCCATTGATGTCTTCAAGCCTCTAAAATGGCTCTGATACCACTAATGGGGGATGATTCTAACACCCTAATACAAAAATGGAAGATTGTTGCCCTCCACTAGGTCCACAAGCAGTGATATATGCTCACTATTTTGAACTTTTCTCTAAACTAGTACAAATAATTAAAATGGAATTTTGTAGACCTAAATTAGACTATAAGAGGTACCCAACAAGCTAGGAGAACCACCCTCTGCAAAACAGTCTACGTGTTTGCAACACTCTCTGCCTATGTGCAGAGATATACCTTCACAAAGTTGACAATTTCTCACAAGTCACTTTGTAAAATAACTTGAAACTTTGGCAAAGTTCAAGGAACTATATAAGATACCAAATGAACCTTGAAATCAATGAAATTGAATAGAATGAGAGAGCAAATAATGCTCTGCAATCTGATACAATCAGATTTGGAAAAGCTTAACTACACCTCTAGATAGAGAGGAGCAAAATCATGAGAAAATGAGGTAAGCAAGCAAGGGGGCTGCTTGCTGGAGTTTATGACTTCACTAAACTAAGTGGGAAACTCATGGAATGCATAAAAATCAAGAAAAAAAGGTGGAATTATGCTTATATAGAGTGTTACGTTTCCTACAATCTAGCTAACCACCCACCAATCAATGTAGGTGAACTTTTTGGTGGATGATTTGATGAGATTCGAATTTGATTGAGTTTTGTGGAGCTTCTAACTTTAGTATATGACTTTGGGTGCTTCTTTTTGATTGGTCCACTTGAAAAACTCATGATTGAGCCCTTTCCATGATTGAGACTTGATTTTCAACACCAGAGAGATGTTTTTTTTTGCATGTACATATTTATAGGGATGAGAGTTTGGCTATTGATAGATCGATCTGCTCGAGGCTAATGTTGATGAAGGTATGATTATTATATGTGCATGAATGGTTAGTTGGTAAGCAACTTATCAGATTCAGATCTTCTTATGTTATCGATAGGCTGGTTCCAAAGGTTGGTAATGGTATACATGGTCCTTGAAACTTCTTCACTTACGTCTTTCTTCATCTAGGGGTGATCAAGTTTTTGGGATGTGAGGCGAGGTTGCACCTTAGAGGGCCTCATTTTTTCTTATATATACATTGCGGACATAGAGGGAATTATCGGATGTAGATGCACCACCAAAGTACATGTTTTTGTTGATTCCCTTTTGTTGCAAGATCTTTTTGGCTTCACCATTTTTGATGCGTTTGCAAATGAGAAGGGTACAACGATGGAAGAGGACTTCACCAAGGTATGCAAGGTATATAAAGGATTTTTGTTGATTAATAAATGGTAATGTTGATTGGTTATATGCTTGCAGGACGGTCTTCAAGGGTGGGTCTTTGATCACATTATTGATATCTTTTCTGAGTCAATTGTTTTATTTATTGCATTGATAATTTGAATTGAGGGAAGCATATGAATGACATGATTGTTGTTTAAAGATTGATTGCAAGACTAAAGGAAATGAGGAAGGAGTTCTGTGTGATCAAGTACAAGAAGGTATGGGAGCATCTGAGCTATTGTGCAATGGAAGGGATGTGAGTATGAAAGTGCACTTGACATGGTTCATGGTACGGTTGGTGATATACATTGCATGTTAAGGAAGTTCTTGTGCATGATGATGATGTGTGAATAAGAAAGTTTAAAATAAGTATGGGTGATTGATCATGCATGAATGGTTTTGGTGATTAGATTAGGGCATTTTATGTGAGCTAACCATTTGAATGAGTGGTAGGAGAAAAGCAAGCTTGCACAGGTTGTAGAAATTCTTATCATGGATGACCTCAAAAGAAAGTGGAGGGGAGTATGTTACATATTGATTGGTGTGAATATGGTGATCTACTAATGTGATATTGATGCAGAGGACCCAAAAATAGTCCCCCATATGAAGATGATCGAGTGGTTTACATGGATAGATATGGGTTCATATGTTAGCAGCAACTTTTGCCAAGGATTGATTGATATAGAAGTCCCATTGACTCCAATACTTGTCTCACTTGTAAGTAAATGATTCATCCATGCTAGATGGCCTAGATACTACAAGTACCGAGATGGGAGAAGCCAAGGCTTGCCTTATTGAAATCATTGTGTTAGAAAAAACAAGTGATTCCTCTGAACTTAGAAACACCTTGGATGGTTGATGGTGCTAGTTTACCATTGGATGCATTGCATCTTCTTCGCATATTGGTGGAACTTATAAAGAAAGTGACTTCCCATGTAAAGGTTTTGTGTAAGGCCAAGGAAGATAGATTGGCTAACACTACTTTGGATGAATCTCTCCCTCCATATGAGCAGGTAATTGCAGAACGTCTAAACCATTGAGGATATGTATGTAGCATTTTGCTTTCCCCACTCAGGACAGATTCACCATGCCCCACAAACGCATCTAGTTTGGTTTATATTTAGCATGTACTAGACCACAAACAGTTGATCTGGCAAGCTGGATAATTGATTAGTTGTACTTAGCACAACATAGATGGGAAAGAAAGAAGGTAATCAATGGATGTTGCGCTCTCACATGCATTGTATATATGTGTTTGGCATACAATTTACCAATCAAGCGTGCAATGACAAGCGAGGAGCTGAAATCATTCAAGGGGACAACAAAGAAAGCTAGGAAGTTGTTGGAACTCAAGGTCAAGCACAAGCATGGAAGCACATCAAAAAGGTGGACACACACAAGAAGAAGGACCAAGTAGGGAGCTGGTGTGATTGTTGAAATATCTTCCCACTTAGTAACATCCCCATGTTTCATAGGCTCTAGAATTAGCCTTTCTCGTTCTGTTGGTGTATGCATTCCATGTATCTTAATAGCATCTCTAATCAAATCTTTAGACAGATAAAACTTCTTATATGGGAGATCATTTACCAAAGACGGCAAAATAAATGTTCCTGGAAAATCTTTGTTCTCCGAAGCTGTCAATGTTGTTACCAAGTAGTAGCATCTGTAGAAATCTAGTTTAGGCAAAGGATCACTGAAATATTCTGTGAAGCCTACTCTTGCCCAAACATGCATTAACTCTTCTGTGTTCTGTAATCCTTCAAATTCTCTTGAGAAAAATTGGTATTTGGCCCAAGTACGGTGATATAACTTGACTCTGAAGCCACTAATATAATTAGGCATTATGTCTCCTTCTAAGGTGGCTAATTGTACTGCTCCACTTGTCGAGAGTCTGTTAATGATCATAGGTCCATAACATCACTTTTCTAACTTATGTGTGTGTTGCTTCAGCATATATACTAGGACTAAATCTCCTTCTTTTAAGCCTTTATCTTTCACATGTGCATCAAAATATGCTTTTTGTTGCTTCTTTGCTGCATATATTCATGCTGCTGCTTTCAGCCTGGTTTCTCCTAATCGTTCCAAGTCCATTATTCTTGTTGATAATTCATGGCCGGTCCACTAATGTTCTTGTGCAACCTTAAGGGTTGGTATCAAGAAGTCCAAAGGAAGCACAACATTTTGACCAAAAACCATCTGAAAGGGAGTTGCATTGAGTACGGTCTTGTAGGCCACTCGATATGCCCAAACAGCATGGTGTAATTGTTTGTCTCAATCTGAACGTTTGTTGTTCACGAGTTTCTTCAGTACGTTACAAAGGATCTTGTTAGTGCTTTCTGCCTGACCATTGGCCTGAGGATGATATGGTGCAGATTTCTTGTGAATCACCATAAATTCCTATAACAAATATTCAATGACTTGGTTCAGAAAGTGAGTTCCTCGATCACTCACTAACTCTATAGGCAGTCCATATCTTGTAAAGACATTTTCAAATAAGAATTTTTGAGTCGTGTGTGCATCATTCTTTTTCGTGGCTTTTGCCTCTACCCATTTGGTAAGATAATCTATCACAACAATAATGTATTCAGCATGTGTACCTTTTGCAAGGGGTTTAATGGGTCCTACAAAGTCTATACCCCACTTAGAAAATGCACGTCCACCCATCATGGGTTTCAATGGCATTTCATCTCTGTGAGTAGGAAACTGAGTTCTTTGGCACACATCACATCTCTTAACATAGGTATGTGCATCCATGTGAAGAGTGGGCCACCATAATCCTGCAAAGAGGATGGCTTTGATTATCCTATCAGGTCCAAAATGACCTCCTCCAACACCTTGGTGTGCAGTCTCTAGTACGCTCAAATAATCGCTTTCATGAACACATTGTCTTAAGTATCCATCTCGTCCTCATTTGTATAGATTATCGCCAATCAGTGAATAGTCTTGAGCTTCCTGCTCTAGATTGCGTTGTCGTGCTCAGGTCATTCCTTGAGGGAATGTTTTCGTCCTCAAGTATGTCACTAAAGGTTCACTCCACTCTGGTGTGAGAGACACATGTAGCATGTTCTACTAGTGGTCTTTCACAACAAACAGGGCATTCTTTACACAACTTGTAGATGTCTGCTTCCATTGAAGGCCAATAGACTCCTAGTCTATGCAGAGTCTGCAATATACGGTGTTTCGAGTGATGTTGCTTTAATGCACCTACATGTGCTAATTGCAACCAATTTGCATGTTCTGATTCATCTGCACAACAAGTAAGAATCTTTTGATTATCCTGTTTATATATACTTCCTGCTATGATTTGGTACCTCTGAGACTTGGTAATCTCTCCTTCCTTGATCCTAATCCTAGGATTCTTGGGTCCATATGTGAGAACTGGGACAATAGGCTTAGCCCATTCTGGTGCTATCTCAAGGTTAAACAAATACGCATCTGGTAATTCATCCGCTATCCCTTGAGGAGCTTCTCCTGAGGTTAATCTTGAAAGGTGGTCAGCTCTAAGATGTGTCTTTCCTTTCCTGACTACTACTTCAAAGTCATACTCCATGAGTAATAGAAACCAACGTATTAATCGTCCTATATTACATGGCTTATTGACTAAGTACAATAACGCTTGATGATCTGTAAAGAATTTGAACTTGTTTGCCAACAAATAATGTCTGAATTTCTTTACTGCGTAGATCATTCCTAATCCTTCTCGTTCTGTCGTGGCGTAATTTCTTTCTGCTGCATTTAATTGTATGTTTGCGTAAGCTATGGGGAGATCTATATTACCTTCATTCGTCGGTTGTGCTAACACACATCCTATGGCATAATTGGATGCATCCACATGTACATGGAATGGCTTGCTCCAATCCGGGGTTGTTAATATAGGTGTTGAGCACAAACGTCTTTTAAGTTCATTGAATGAATTCTCACACTCATCTGTCCATTTGAACTTGGTCAAAAGAGAGTACAGAGGCTTGGCTATGATTGCATACATGTGTATGAATTGTCTGTAATAACTGCAATGTCCCATAAATGCATGTACCTCTTTTATGTTATTTGGCCTAGGTAGATCTGCAATCACTTTCACCTTTTCTTCATCTGTCGAAATTCCATTCTTTGACACAATATGTCCTAGAATTTTTCCTTGTCTGACCATGAAAACACACTTTTCTAGGTTCAGACAAACCTGATATTCTCGACATTTGTCAAATACTTGTCTTAATTCTGGGATATGAGTCTGTCTGATATTCGAATGAGCACATATTTTATTGACATAAACTTCCAAATTCTTGCGTAAGAATTCCTTAAAAACATGACACATGAGTCGCTGGAAAGTGGCGGGTGCATTTGTTAAGCCAAATGGCATCACACGAAATGCAAAAATGCCCCATTCTATGGCAAATTCCGTCTTGTGTTGATCTTCTGGAGCAATCGCTACTTGATTATAGCCTGAGAAACCATCAAGAAAGCTGTAAACTTCTTTGCCCGCAACTCTTTCCAATAGGTGTTCCGTGATAGGAAGAGGATAATTGTCTCTAATCGTGGCAGCATTAAATCTTTAAGGTTAATACACCACGCAATTTTCCATTCTTCTTGGGCACAACCACAATGGGGGATACCCATTCGGTATGCTCAATTTCGTAAATGAATCCTGATAGAATTGAATCCTGCTTCTATCAATCGATCTATCTCCTCTTTAATCTTCGCAGCGTAGTTATCATTGTATGTGTATGGTTTCTGTTTTGTGGGTTTCGCATCTAGAGTCATAGGGATTCTATGGGAGCATATATCTGGGTCTACTCCTTTCAAGTCTTTGTAACTCCAAGCGAACACATCTCTATATTCGTGCAATAGGGCAACTAATTCTTCTTCTTCTTCATTCGTCAGATCATGCCCTATATAGGTACATTTCTCTTCTTCTCCTTCTATGGCCACTATGATTTTTTTGGTTTTCTCTCGATTATCATATACTTCTCAAAGGTCAGCTTTTCTGTTAGGCATTCTTACCATTATTCTTCTATCTTCTATTTCATACTTCTTGAAGTTCTCGAGAACCTCAAACAAGGATTCTTCTTCTTCTGACATGGTTTCTTTCTTCTTTCTTTTCTTGCCTTCACTCTTAGTGGTCACGTGTGTGGCTAACCTCACATCATTCATAATTTCTTCGTGTCTCTGAGGATGAGTCTCTACTTCGTAGAAATATTCCTCTTCTGATGTAAAGGGTGAGTCCATAATAACTGACTCTAGATCGAAATCGTTTGCATCCTCAAATGCAACAGTGCTAGGTTCACATTCTTCTATAACTGAATCGCACATGATTGGCTCTATCGTGAAAACTGAAATGTCATAGCCATCCTCGTCACAGTGGGGTGTCCATTGTTCTTCATTGATGGCTACGTCCATGGTTGCTAAGATTTCTGCCCAACCATGAGGTTCAAACTCTTCATCTGGAAATACTACAGGTGCGTAAGCTGGGTCTTGAAGGGTTCGTGGATGTTGCTCTGCACCTAAAGTCGTAGCTTCTAACCATTCTTCCTCTTGTTTGCTACCTTACACATCCATAAATGAGTGTCCTCGTGTAACCATGAGGGGTCTGACTACAATGTGTACTCATTCCATTTCTACCTGTGTCTTATGGATGGTGTTCCATTGTATTGGGGGTACGTCTCGATGGGAATAGTCTTTAAGATTCACTTTAGTAGTCACACCCAAATGTTGCAAGTACAAAGAATTAGTTCCCCAATCTTGTACAATTTGCAACTGACGCATGAATGGTCGTCCTAAAATCATCTCGTACGCATGGTTTTTACTAAAATCACAAATGGCAAAGGTATGCACAAATTCTACACCACAAGTGGTGAGAGATATGCCTTCTAGTAGGCCTAACGGTTTTTCTATGTGTCCGTCAGCCATTTGTAGCTTTATCCTAGTGGGTCTCAATGCTGGCTTACCCCAACATTTCCATAAAGCAGTGGTAGCGATGGCTACTCCGGCTCCTGAATCTAAGATGGCTTTCGTCGTGTAGCCCTGATGGGTTATTGGAAGATAAGTGTTACCTTCCTCTCCTTCGCTTACATCTCCGATCTTTTCTACGGGTATCTCTGGTACCTTCGTGTGTGTTCCTATCTGTGAGGGTGTAGTAGCAAGCTCAGGGAATTGATTTGCTACATGTTTCCACAATTCCGGTTTAACCTTTAACAATTCCTCTAGGGTGAGATTACATTGAACTTTGGTATTCTTGATCACTTCCATGTTTCTTGGGGTCACTAATTCTTCATTCCTCACAATTATTGTGGGTGCTCTCATACTAATAGACTTGGCTTCCCAAGGTCCTGTGAAGTGAGGTAATTCTTTCAAAGAGTTGGATTCAAAACCTGTGTGTTCACTCATTTGTTCTTCCTCTACATCATCGTAAATAGAGGGGATATCTTGGGGAAATTGTTCCTGCAAGTCATCTATTTCTTGAATAGGAGGATGAGTTCCTTGTTCTTGGATTCAAAACCTGTGTGTTCACTCATTTGTTCTTCCTCTACATCATCGTAAATAGAGGGGATATCTTGGGGAAATTGTTCCTGCAAGTCATCTATTTCTTGAATAGGAGGATGAGTTCCTTGTTCATTTCTCCACTTTTCTTCTTGGATTTCTCTCAAAAATTCATGTGAGTACCTATGTATGGAAGACAGGTTGTCTTCACCTTTCATGTTGGGTACTTGAGACAGGGATGGTGCATTCCTTTCCTGGGTCTCTGAGGCAATAGGCTTCCTATGCCGATTTTTCTTCTCTTTGCTATCTATCAAGTATTCTAGCCTCTCCATTAGTCCTTGAAAGTGTAATTCCGATTTTGCCATGTTATTCCAATTTAGATATCTAGAGG
The DNA here is from genome assembly GCA_020310875.1 of Ceratopteris richardii. Lineage (NCBI taxonomy): Eukaryota > Viridiplantae > Streptophyta > Polypodiopsida > Polypodiales > Pteridaceae > Ceratopteris > Ceratopteris richardii. The sequence continues at coordinate 178,456,033 of CM035410.1, forward strand.
CTTCAAACATAGTTTGTGCTAATTCTACCATCTTCATGCAAAGTTTAGTCCTCTCAATTTCTAGATCTACTCGAGGGTAATTCTTACTCATTTCAGCTACCTGAGATCCTTCTTTTGATCTTGCTTGATACGCACGAAACATCATTTCTAGATTTTCTGGTATGGGTTCTGCTAGAATTGATCCTGATTTTTGAGCTGGATTCTCTTGTTTCAATTCTTGTGAAGTCAATTCTAGGATTTTGGCTCTCGATTCCTTGAGACTTCCTTCCAACTCTGTTATCTTTTTACTCCGTTTTCTCTTAATTCTTTCTCTGGAATCTTTCCAAGATTTCGTCTTTTTACTGCTAGACTCTCCAACTTCACTAGTTCCAGCTATTTTCTCATGATTAAGCTGTTGACTTTGTAAGAGTGCCTAGGCTCTTGCTATAGCTTGGATAGGCACGTATGTAGGGTTGGATCCATCTGAATTGTGCACAATACCTATCACATTGATGGGTGTCACATTTGAAGCGTTCACGGGGTTCTTAGGACAATCTTTGATTATGTGCTCTTTACCACAATCGGCGCAAAAGCCTTGTATGTTATAATACTGTGACTGTCCTGCTATTAGAGGATGTGGACAATCCTTTATGAAATGATCTCCTTGGCACCTAAAGCATGGTCCTCTAGGGCCTTGTGGTCTTGGCTGTCTCAATTGGGGCCGTGGGTTTGGGTTTGTGTACATCACGTTAGCATAATCGGGCTCCCAACTAGGTTCCAATGGTGGACTATCATACTGATAGGTCTCTACGTGCTCTGGTGACTCTGTGTAATACACGGGTGGACTATCTACATGAGTAGAGTCAAAACTGTTTGAGTTTGGATCACTCTCTGTGATCAAGGGTGATGAGGGAACTAACACCCTACTTAGGTTCTCTTCTGCAGCAGCATATTTGACTGAGATGACATTCGCTGGTGGGGGTGGCTGCTGAGCTAAAACAAGTTGAGGTCTCTGTTGAGCCTAATAAGGATAGTTCTGAGGAGGCCTATAGTAATGAGGTTGGGTATTATATTGACCTTGATATCTACCTGGCTGTGCATATGCTTGCGGGTAGTTCTGTCTCACTGCCTGTTTGTTGTATGGGCAGTCTTGTGCTGTATAATTTGTGTATCTTCTCTCAATTGTACAATATTGGCCACTAGGGTTGGCTTGCGGTTCTGTTGCATTGGGACACACATTTGCCATATGATCACCACCACAGGTGTAACAACGCTTGTTTGTTGCTAGCCTAGGCATCTGTTTACTAGAAACTCCTATTTTCTGGCCACTTTCTCTGCTAGGTCTTCTATTGAGCTGGACAATTTTGTGGATGCTAGAGAGGAATAATCTGAGTCCTTATAGACCTTTGAGAGTTCCAACTCATCTCCTAAGTTTTCCTCAATGTCTATGCAAATTCTCACATATTGCTCTAGCGTTTTGGGTTCCTTTAAGTATACATAGGAGCGTAGTTTAGAGCTCAACAAGCCATCTAGAAACAATGACACTTGCTTGGCCTGTGAGGGTAGCTCTTGCATTGGACATCTCTCCACATATTGTCTAAACCTACGTCCTGCCAGTCTAACTGTTTTTTGAGGGGTTTGTTTGAAATTATGAATCAATGAATACGTGTCATGTCTGATTCCACTTTTAGAGAATTCAGTGATGAATGACTCTAAAAAGTGATGGATGTCTCTAAATTGCCTCTATTGCAATGGTTGGAACCAAGTTAAAGCTATATTCTTTAAAGTTAGTCCAAATGCATTATATTGCGTGAACATGTCTTCTACTTGTTCTACCCTTAGCACTTGCTTAAACTCTGCAACATGGTCATAGGGATCTCCTGTCCCATCAAAGTAGTTTTTCATGGATTTTACTAACTGAGTGGGTCTTAATATTCTTGAGTGTTCACGTGGTCTAGGTAGAGGAAAATCATCTCTACCACCTGGTATTCTAGGTTCTCTTTGTCTATCCACTCTGTCCGTGTCTATGGTGGTTCTATCTCTCCCTATGGGATGATTGAAACTTACTTCAGGTCTTTCTTTGTTTTTCTTTCTTTGCATACCATGGGCTGAGGATGCTCCTGCCCCTTGTTGGCTCGTGTTTACGTTTGTTCGAGATGGAGGGAAGACCAAATCACCTCTCCATGTATAGGTATTTCTAGCATGGTCAGGTACCACAAATACTCTTTCTGAAGTTTCATCCATATATACAACCTTTCCAGGTGTACCTGGGTCCTTAAATTCATAGATCATGATGGTGCCTACCTCACTAGGTTGTTCCGTTCTGTACCTCCAAAATGCTTCGTCAGTTTCTTTGTTTACAAACAACTCTATGCTTCTGTTATCTTGAGGGATCCACTTTGGAATTAGTACTCTTGTCAGTACAGATTTCCCTCTAGGTGTTCTAGGTTCTTCTAATGGTTCCTTTCCTTGGGTTCTCGCTTCCGTCTCTAACTGAATTACACCAAACTCATTGGTATTGTTTGGCTGAGTACTTAAGATGTACATCGTTCCTTCTTTGTCTATGTACGCGTCTCTCTCGAATTTCACCACTGGACATTCCAATCCAATGGGTTGATCAGGATTGTGCTTTGCACCACTTGTCTTCGCAAACCATCCTCATAGATGCGAGCACCTAAGTTGTTGGTTCAGACAAATTCTAATTGAGTCCTATAGGGTCCTTCTGGTTTTTCTAAATATGCCATTTGAACCTCCTTCTGGTCTTTCCGTGCTAAAAGCCATTTTCGATTCATTCATATCTGAGCTTAACTTGTAGGGATAACTATTATTCAGCTGTTGTGCCCACGATCGTATAGTGGTTCCTACGCTTGCTTCTGAAGATCTAAGGCTTCGTTGGTCTGACTTACCTATATGTTTGCCCAATCTAAGGTTCATGAATTTACTTCGCAGCACTCTCTGATCATTAATGGTTCCTTTTTCTTACTTTCTTGATTCTTTTTAAATGTCTTTAAGTTCTTGTCTTGTCTTAACTGTATGCATCAGGAGTCGACTTTCCATTATATTTTTGAGTTCTCGTTCCGTCAGACTTAGGTTCTTTTCCTTTAGGTTCTCGTATCACACACCTTTACTTTAGTCTTGGACTTGAGAATGTTAAATATCTTGAACTTGAGGCGTTCCTATCGTCGTTAATCCACAATGCTACCGTTTTAGCCTAAGCTAATAATTGACTGAGGGGGTTGAGTAATCTTTCAACCTCAAGTCAGCTTTGTTGGTTGCTCTGATGCCCAAGAAGCCGCGCTTCCCAAGCCCTGCGTTCTTCTCTGCCTTGCCTTGCCTCGCTTTGTTTGCCCTTGATTGCCCTTGCTAGACCTGTTCAAATCCAATATTAGACCAATTCTCAAATGGATGATCAAGCACTTGAGTATATACACCCTTAAAGGTCCTTTCCCTTTTGCCCAAAATTTCAATGCCCCTTGGCTTTCTAGTCCCAACTATGTCAACCCCAAATTAGCCTTGGATGAAAAAGATATGACCGTTCAGGCCCTCGAGGGTGAAAACTGAAAAACAAGTTTTTCTCCAAATATGAGCTAAGGGGTCTCCTATGAGTGCAATGATCCAAAAATTTTCAAAAAATGGCCCCAAAATTGGTCAAAAATTGAAACCCTAAAAATTGTGTTTGAGGTAGACAATCGCAATGGTCTGAGACAATCGCGATGGTCTGAGACAATCGTGGTGGTCTGGGACCGTCGCGATGGTCCATGTGAATCGTCACGATGGTCCAGGTGAATCATGGCACAATCGCGATGGTCCGAAGGTGCGAACTGTTGCGATGGTCGGAAATGAATGATTGCGATGGCGTGAATGAACAATCGTGATGGTGTGAATGAACAATCGTGATGGTGTGAATGAACCATCGCGATGGTCTGATCAGCGAGCAATCGCGATGGCATGGGTCAACGGTCAATGGGACAATCGCGATGGTGTGAGCCCATCGTGATGGTCACAAAGCATGATGGCATGAGCCAATCACGATGGTTCAAATTTCGAGGCATCACGATGGTCTGAGGGTATCGTCACGATGGTCTAGCTTGCCACATGGCAGCATCGATGCAATGGCATGAGCCAATCGTGATGGTGTGGGGTCGACGAGATCATCGCGATGGTCAAGGTGAACCGTCACGATGGCTCAAGTGAGCCGTCGCGATGGTGTGAGACCGACGCGATGGTCCGGCCGAGCCGTCGCGATGGCGTGAGCCAATCGCGATGGTGTGACACAATCGCGATGGCGTGAGCCAATCGCGATGGTCCACCAAAATGCAAATTTTGCAAATGCAACAATGGATTCCAATATGTGCAAGGGTCGCCTATACGATGGTGGACTCGCTTACCTCAAATTCCAAACTTGGCAGACCATCACGATGGTCTGACACAGTCGGCATTTTCTGACAGAAAGTGATTTTCTTACCTTCTGCAAGCTTTCCTGATGCACTAGAGCACTCTACCTGCAAGAAAACTCAAAAACATAGTAGCACATGCAAGCACAAAAGCTCTGTCTCTCTCTCTCTCTCGCATGCACAAATGAGGGGAAATGAGGAGAATGGGTGGATATGGTGAATTTTTTTATTTTTTTTGGGGTGGAAGATGATGATGTGGTGATGAAGATGGAGTGTGGGGGAGGTGAAAAACACTAAAAAATAACTAAAAACAACAACAAAAACTGAAATTTTTACCTTCCAACACCACTTCTTGCTATACTCTTACCATCACACATTCGTCCTAGGCTCGATCCCCGGCAACGGCGCTAAATTTGGTGTTGCTCTAGCACAATGGTGAGAACCACGTTAAGAAGCTCCACCTCCTTAATGTCAATCCGCAAAAGAGATAGGAGTGATATGAAGATCGTGAATGTGAGATGATGTGAGAGTGAAGGTGAGAAGCATAATGATGCACACACACAATGAAGAGACAAGCAAGACACAATGGAAGGTAGGAAATCAACTCTATTGCTCAAGAACACTCTTACAAGATCAAACTTACTCTAGCTCATACAAGTCTACACTAGCTAACACTAAGTAACCTAAAAAATGAGATCTCTAGCTCTTCTTATAGATTCTAGAATAGTTTTGATCGGTTTCACATCTAGTGACCGGCATAGTTAAAAAATAGGTTCTAGATGCTATTTGAAGGGGTAAACGATGTCTAAAAATAACCAAAATTGGTACGCTCATTCTACCTAAGCTCCTCAAGCTTGAGGACTCCTCGGCTTGTACAAAATGGAGCTGTAAACTACAAAAAGGGTTTTTCTATGTTACATATAGTACAAAAGTGATGAAAATCACCGTTGGAGGTTTTGAAAAGTATTTATAAAATATAAGTCTTTGAAAAAATGATTCGACTGACTCCCTGCTCTGTCTTTGCATGCTTCCACATCTTCTATGCCTTTGGCTACTGCCAACAACTAAATATACAACACTACATCATACAACACTAGCACGTCCAATCGAGATTGTGAAGTCGCATCTAGAAAGGGGGACAATGGGAGAATGCTTGTATTCATGACTTTGCTCTTGTCTTGATGCTTGGCTACTGAAGGGTCATGTACCCAAGCAGAAGAGCTTTTTTTGGTGTTGTCATGTACCTCTTCAACACCTTTGAAACCCTATCTTCCTTCTGTGGCCTATTGTATGCTAAGCTCGATGATCTCAAGGCAAAGAGAGGTGTTATTCTCATGTTTATCAATTGAATGGCTTAGTGTAACTTATTTTTCTTTTTGTTTGAAAGATGTAGCATTATTTTGAGTATGGAATATATAATGTATGGTAATCCTAGTTTGATGGAAAACGTGATTATCAAGCAAGCTATTATTTAGCTCCCTTGATGCTCTGGGTTTTTAGAAGGGATGATGCCTCTATTGTGTTTATATCATTGGGATGGCATAAAGTGGCAATAATTAATTTATGGAATTCATTTGGACCTCCAAATGACTCTTAGAACCTATTTTTTTAACTAGGTCAGACACTAGGTTTGAAACTAATTAGAACTAGTCAAAAAAACTATAAAAGGAGCTAGAGAGCTCATTTTTGAGGTTATCTTGTGTGATTGAGGTTGTAATAGCTATTTTTTAGTAATGCAAGTGTGATCCTCACCTTCCATTGTGTTTCTTCTTGTCTCTACCTTGTGTGTGTATGTGTATGTGCACTTGTGCTTCGCACCTTCACGTTTGTGCACATCACTCGTTCATGATCTTCACATCATCCTACCTCTTCTGTGGATTGACACTTAAGGAGGTGGAGCTTCTTGATATGGTCCTTATCCTTTTCTAAAACAACACCTAATTTGGCACCGTTGTCGGGGACGAGCACTAGGATGAACGCGTGATGGTAAGAGTGTTTGGAGATTAGCATTGGAAGGTAACTGATTAGTCTTTTGCTATCGTTTTTATGTTGTTCTCATCTTCTTTCAGCTCCTCCACACTCTTCTTTCATCCCTGCATCATCTTCTTTCATTGTGAAAAATCTCAAAAATTCACCATATCCACCCTTCTCTCTTCATTTCGTTCATTTGCGAGAGTGTGTGTGTGTGAGAGAGAGAGCAAGTGAGTGTGTGCATTTGTTTTTTTTAGTTTTCTTTGTGAGAAATTGCTTTAGAATGAGAGTACAACACTCTAGAGATACAATTTCTGAGATTTTCAGCATTTTTGCCAAAGGCCTCAGACCATCGAGATGGTCTAACAAATTCACATTTTTCTGGATGCATCATATGCACTATGTAGGGCATCCTAGAACTTAAAAGAATCCATAGCTACATCTAAAAAAGTTGCATTTTTTGGGACCATTGTGATTGGCCCATGCCATCGCGATGAGACCAAACCATCATGATGGGTTCAAGCCATTGGGATGGTTCATGATCATCATGACGGGCTCACTCCGTCACGATGACTCACACATACCATCGTGATGACCACCCCAACCATGCCATCATGATTGGTTCATACAATCACGATGCGTCGAGATCATTGTGTCTTCTAACCATCATGGTTGGCTCATGCCATTGCAACGACTACCAACCATCACGATCGTCTCAACCCGTCATGATGAGAGCACACCATTGTGATGAGCTTAGGCCATCATGAGGACTCACTCGACCATTGACCATCACAATTTGTTCATACCATCGTGATGACTATTTCAGGTCTTCGCGATGGGTTCACGGCATCATGACAAGACTAGGCCATCGCATCATGATCATTGCACACCATCGTGATGACACTTCATGCCATCCCGATTCTACCACACCATTGTAATTGGGTAAGACCATCACAAAAGTTCATCACCATCCTGATCTAAAGTATTTCGATGAGGATGCACCACAATGCACTCTCCTTCTCAAGAGCTCCATGATGATATCCTCGGAGTAGAAAACCAAGCTCCTGGCACCACACATGGTACTCCACACAGAGGCTATAGAATACACAAAAAAACTGAGTACACAAAGAGCACGAACATAGACTTCTTAGGTGTTACAAATGCGGTCAAACTTAGAGACTGTGGCTAAGCAGGCCATTATGTGTTTTATTAAGGAGCATATACAAAAGTGTCGGATGGCCATTTGGCCTTTCATATGGACACTAATAGTTACAATCTCCCACTAAAGGCCAATATGCCCAAAGTAACTCTCCTTACATGCCCACTTGCTACAACATACTCTTCTTCTATGGTGGAAATAGCTATACATTCTTGAAGACGAGATCTCAAAGAGATAACACCTCCAAAAAAATGAAAAATGTAACCTGATGTAGAGAAGTGATTATCTACACAACCAGTATAGTGAGAATTTGTGTAACCAATAATGGATGCTTTTCCTCTACCTAAGCATAGACACTTGTCCTTATTGCCATTCAGATATCTCAAAATCATCTTGACTGTTTCCCAATGTTGCTTGCTAGGATTAGACATATATCTGCTCATAACTCCCATTGCAAATGCAATATCTACTCTCGTAGCTACCATAGCATACATGAGACTACCAATCATATAATAATAAGGAATTTTGGTCATGAATTCCTTTTCCTCATTTGATTTGGGTCAATCATCCTTGCCCAATTACATATGTGCGTAAAGGTGTACTCAATGCTATTCCACCATGCATATTGAACCTGTGAAGTACTTTGGACATGTAATCACTTTGAGACAAGTGTATGCATCTTTTACTCCTATCACGAGTAATGCACATGCCAATAATATGTTTGGCATCCCCCAAATCCTTCATATCAAATGTCTAACTCAACTCCTTTTGGAGAATTGACAAGTCATAAGAAGACTTCCCAACAATCAACATATCATTAAACTTATTGCTTCGAGAATAGCCTTGAGACTTCATAAAAGCATTAAACTTTTGGCACCATTGTCTATGGGACTCTTTAAGTCCATATAAGCTCTTCTTAAGCTTACAAACTAGAATTTCCTTGCTAGGAGCTACATAACCCTCTGGTTGTTCCATATAGATTTCATATGTAAGATCTTCATGTAAGAAAGCAGTTTTCACATCCATTTGGACTAGCTCTAAGTCCTCCATTGCAACGAAACCAAGCAACATGCATACGGTAGTCATCTTTACCATTGGGGAGAGGATTGATGGAGAGTATTAATCTCCAAAAGAACAAGATACTCTTGAAATTAGAGCACCTCTATATCAAGAGTAACTCAAGACCTTTCCCAATTTGGAGGATTAATGATCAATTATAAAGATTTTGGATAAACTGTGAAGAAGATGATTCTATAGAAAGTCTGTTGCACATATCTTTCTCATTGACTTATCAAATGTGTAATGTTTTTTATTAAACTTTGCATGAGGTTTTAGTAAGAGTTTGGGCACCTCCTCCAAGAAAAATTACTTCAAAAGATTCAGTAGATCTTGAGAAATGAACTTAACAAGTCACCTATGTCTCAAAATTGTTCTTCAGAGAAGTCGATTCAGACACCTATAACTTCTAACACTTGATTCTCTCAATCTAGAACCCGTTTATGCAAATGCTTTTAGCCACAGGTAGCTTACCTTCCAAATTAAAGATTGAGTGCTTGCTTGCTCAAAATTGTACAGTGTGGAAGGAGAACTCACCAAAACATTAGCATCAAATTTTGTGCCTGTTTCAGGAAACAGTGAACACTTCTTCACATATGAATGTTCCTACTCATAATTCTCACAACCTGTTTACAATTAGCCTCTCAAACTTTAACCATAGATTCATTAACTATGGACTTAGACATCTACAAAAGGATTCTTGAAATGATCAAGCATAGAAGGAGAATACACAGAAACATCACCTGCAATTTCTCTTCATTACTAGAAAACTTTTCATCTGGATGAAAGAGTCAATCTTCATGCTTCTCAAGAATCTAATTGCTTCTAATTCTTCTGGATTCTTGTATTCTACACTCTCTCATACTTTCCCCGACATTTCTTTTCTTGTATATATAGGTAAATATTTACAAGCTCCTGATTATACAAAAGTATAAGTAAACTATCTCTAAATTAATGTACATTGTACACATCTTCATCTTCTGGATATGCACTTCCTTCATAGATCATAACTTGATCTTTTCTTCAGTCCTTGACTTCAATTCTTCATCAAAAACATCAATTTTGGATTGCCCTGCACCAACAGCTGCCCCTCAATCATCAATTGAGGTTTTCTCTATCTTCTTTATGCCTGCCATGTCTTTAAATCTTTGTAGCTTTGGTCCATCCAAGCTTTTGGTTAGCATATTAGCTATTTGATCTTTTGTTGAAGTATGTATGACTTCAATCTCTTTATCCATCACCTTCTCTCTTAGGAAATGGTACTAAATCTCAATGTGTTTAGTCCTGGCATGAAAAACAGGGTTAGTAGCTAAATACAATGAACTCATGTTATCTCCATGAATAGTGGGTGAACTCTGAATGATATCAGAACTCTTCATGAGAGTCTTAAGCCATATCACTTCCTTTGGAGCTTCAACCATCCCTTTGTACTCTGCCTCTGTAGATGACAAAGCAACTATGTGTTGCTCCTTTGAACACCAAGAAACTAACTTATCTCCCACATAACACAAGTATCCATATGTTGATCTCCTATCATTAGGATTACCTGCCCAATCTGTATCACTATAAATCTTTATGTTTGTATCTAATGTAAAACCATAATACAAACCTTCTTTGAGTGTACCCTTAATGTACCTCAACACTCTTTGACCTGCAATCCAATGTTCTTTCCTAGGAAAATGCATGAATTGAGACAATATTCCCACTGTATATGATAAGTCAAGCCTAGTTAATGTAGCATAGATTAGACTACCAACCAAACTTTGATATAACTTCATATCCTTGAACTCTTCTCCTCCATATCTGCTCAATTTGTGATTCACCTCCATTGGAGTAGGTGCTACCCTGCAATCATCCATTTTAAACTTGATCAGCAAGTTTCTCAAATACCTTTCTTGAGTTACATACACTCCATGTTGAGTGTATGAGATCTCCATGCCCAAGAAATATGACAAGTCTCCCAAGTCACTGATCTTGAACTCTTTCTCCATTTGCTTCTTTAGACTTTGAATTTGCTTCTTTAGACTTTGAATACCTTTCTCATATGTACCTGTAAGAATTATATCATCACCATATATGCACATGTAAATAAACCCATCTTCACTTGCTTTAACAAGCAAGCTACTATTTGCCTTAGATACTTGGAAACCAAGTTCTTTCAAGAACTTCACAAGTCTATAATTCCATGCCCTTGGGGCTTGCTTCAAACCATACAAAGCTCTCTTGAGCTTGCACACATGATCTGGATACCTTCCATCTCTGAATCCTTGTGGTTGCTCCATGAAAACATCATCTGAAATATAACCATTTAGAAAAGCATTCTTTACATCTAGTTGACATAACTTCCAACCTTTACATGTAGCAATAGCTATGAGTGTCCTGATGGTTGTCATCTTTGCCACAGGACTATAGGTCTCATCATAATCTATACCATATGTCTGAGCAAAACACTTCACAACAAGTCTAGCTTTATACCTAGACACATTTCCATCTGCAAACCTCTTTGTCTTGTAGACCCATTTGCATCCAATGATCTTCTGACTATTTGGTTTAGGAACCAAATCCCAAGTCTCATTCTCCATCAATGCATCATACTCTTCCTGCATAGCTTTCTTCCAATTTTCCTTACCTTTTGCCTCTTCATATGTAGAAGGGTCTTCATCTGCCTTTATCATATAAGCATAATCTTTGGTAGCAAAAAAAGAAGTGTCATAGCTATACCTTGTAGGTTTCCATTTGTGTCTTGATGACCTTCTGAGTTCTCCACTTCTTGAGGTTTCTGGTTCATCACACTCTGGATCAAACCTTGGCACTTCTTCAACTTCAACCTGTACTTCATTGTTCTCCTCTTCATCAAATATCTAGACCTTTGATTTACCTTTCTTTTGAGTCACAACTTCTTCATCACCTGCATAAATATTGATTGTACCTGCATACCAAGTACCTTGCTCATCAAATGTAACATCTTTAGACACAATGAATTGCTTTGTGAATGGACTCCACAACCTATATCCCATCTGCTTATCATCATATCCAATGAACACATATTTTTCAGCTTTAGGCTCCAATTTATGCCTCAATTGTGATGGCACATATGCATATGCTAAACATCCAAATACTTTGCAATGATCTAAAGTAGGTCTTTTACCCCACCATGCCTCATATGGTGTCATACCCTGCAAAGTTTTACATGGTAATCTATTGACCAAATAAGTAGCTGTATTCACAACCTCAGCCCACAAATAATTTGGGCAATTTTTCTCCTTCATCATGGATCTTGCAAACTCAACAAGAGTTCTATTCCTTCTTTCTGCTACACCATTTTGTTGAGGAGAGTACCTGCAAGTAATTTCCCTTTTTATACCTCCATTCCATAAGTAATCACTGAACTCATTAGAGAAATACTCTCCCCCTCCATCTGACCTTAGTCTCTTCAACTTATGACCTTTAATTCTCTCTGCATATACATGATAATGTTTGAATGTATTGAATACCTCTTACTTATCTGTGATCACATAGATAGTGATCCATTTGGTAGCATCATCAACATAAATCACATAGTACCTTGAACCATTGATACTGAAATCCTTTGATGGTCCCCACACATCTGTGTGTACCAACTCAAGCTTCTCTGAATACATAAAACCATGCTTGGAATAAGATTGCTTATGAGCCTTACCTAATTGACATGCTTCATATCTGTATGTCATATGTTGACCTGCAACATTAGGCAACCCAAGCATTGAACCATTGTTAACCATATCTTTGATACCTCTTTCATTAAAACGTCCAAGCCTCTTGTGCCAAAGATCTAACTCAGAGATCTTATGTCCTCCATAAGTGAACAAGGCATGACCAACATTACCTTGGATCTTCAATGTGAACAATCTTCCTTCTTTCTTCCCTGAAACAATTTGTTTATACCCATTGCTAGGGTCTTCCAAAAACACTCCTTCATTAGTGAACCTAACTTCATAACCTTTTTCAACAATTTGTCCTACACTTATGAGATTTTTAGGAATTGTAGGAACATACAAAACCTTACTCAAGAGAGTACTACCATCCTTGGCCTTCACTGATCCAATTGACTTCACATTATGCTTTGTATTGTCACCTGTTTGAACTACATGATTAGTTACCTTATTCTCCAAATCAGTCATCAAAGCTATGTTACCACTCAGGTGATTGCTACACCCTGAGTAAATGTAGAACACTTTTTTATCTTCACTTTGCCTTTCACAAGTTGCATTCATTATCAATGTTGAATCCTCCTTCTGATGTGAAGCATAATTGTAGTAGGTATTGTTGTATTGTTGACTCTGGAATCCTCTACCTGCATTTCTTCCAAAGAAACCCCTACTACATCTACCTTTGAAATTACCTCTTTGATTTCTGCCACCTCTTCCTCTTGAATTAAAATTCTGATTATATCCACCATTATTCTGAGTATTATGCCAACAATCATTAGCTAAGTGATTTGTCTTACCACAAATCCAACAAGCTTTGACTCCATCTTTATTACTCCTGCCTCTTCCTCTACCTTTGCCACCTCCTCTTCCTCTTAGGAAGTTAGCTTGGCTAGTTGTACCTTCATCTTCATTTGATTGTTGCTTCCCTTTGCTATTCTTCTTCTTATCCTTTGAATACATTGCATGAACTGTACTTTTATCACTTTCACCTTTGACATCCTGCTCAAGGGTTAGCATATGTCCTAGCAACTGATTTAAATCAAGAGTGAAATGATCAAGTGATAATTCAGAAGACAAAAAGAATGGCTTCCATTTGTCATCACCTCTCAAACCTGTAAGGATTTGCCTTACCAATTTATCCTCCTCTATGTCTTCATCAACTGCTCCTAATGCATCTGCAATGTCCTTCATTCTGGTTACATAATCTGAGATGGATTGAGAGGCCTTCTTCTTGAATGTGGTAAATTTTGCCCACAAGGATGCCTTGCTAGACTTTGTGGTGTTTTGGAAATGCTCCTCCAAAGCATTCCATATATCACTTGCACTTTCAAGACCTCTAATATGAGGTAGCAAGTAATCATTAACTGCCATATAGATAATACTCCTGGCTTGAGCATCTTTCTTCATCCAAGTCTTCAAATCTGATAATTCCTCCCTAGTTGGAACACTAGGATCTCTGAACTGAGGCTTTTCTTCTTCATCTGTGATATATCTTATCAAATCCTTACTCATAAGATGAGCTTCCATCTTCATTGACAATGCTGGATAGTTCTCTCTATCCAACTTCTGTATTTGAAGAGAATCTCCCATCTTTTCTTCACCTGTGTATTGAATTCTTCAAACTTTATGAGTAATATATGTACCTTTACTTCGAATGATACTCCTTTTGTCTTCCTTGATGTCGTATGGCCTCCTTCTCAAGCTTTGCTCTCAAGCTTTCACCTTCTGAATCTTTAATTGTTGAATTCTTTATGTCTGCAACAGTCAGGGTCCTCCTTCCTTCAATTTTGATACTTCCTGCTCTGATACCACTGATGGAGAGTATTAATCTCCAAAAAAACAAGCTATTCTTCAAAATTAGAGCACCTCTATATCAAGAGTAACTCAAGACCTTTCCCAATTTGGAGGATTAATGATCAATTATAAAGGTTTTGGATAAACTGTGAAGAAGATGATTCTATAGAAGGTTTGTTGCACATATCTTTCTCATTGACTTATCAAATGTGTAAAGTTTTTTATAAAACCTTGCACGAGGTGTCAGTAATATTTTGCGCACCTCCTCCAAGTAAAATCACTTCAAAAGATTTAGTAGATCTTGAGAAGTGAACTTAACAAGTCACCTATGTCTAAAACTGTTCTTCTGAGAAGTCGATTCAGACACCTATAACTTCTAACACTTTGTTCTCTCAATCTAGAACCCGTTTATGCAAATGCTTTTAGCCACAGGTAGCTTACCTTCCAACTTAAAGATTGAGTGCTTGCTTGCTCAAAACGTTACACTGTGGAAGGAGAACTCATGAAACCATTAGCATCAAATTTTGCACCTGTTTCAAGAAACAGTGAACACTTCTTCACATATGAATGTTCCTACTCATAATTCTCACAGCCTGTTTACAATTAGGCTCTCACAATTTAACCATAGATTCATTAACTATGGACTTAGACATCTACAAAAGGATTCTTGAAATAATCAAGCACAGAACGAGAATACACAGAAACATCGGGTGCAATTTCTATTCATTACTAGAAAACTTTTCATATGGATGAAAGAGTCAATCTTCATGCTTCTCAAGAATCTAATTGCTTCTAATTCTTCTGGATTCTTGTATTCTACACTCTCTCATACTTGCTCCGCCATTTCTTTCCTTGTATATATAGGTAAATATTTACAAGCTCCTGAATATACAAAAGTATAAGTAAACTATCTCTGAATTAATGTACATATGTGTACACATCTTCATCTTCTGGATATGCACTTCCTTCATGCATCATAACTTGATCTTTTCTTCAGTCCTTGACTTCAATTCTTCATAAAAAACATCAATTGTTGATTACCCTGCACCAAAAAGGATTTCCTCAAAATCAACACCATTTTGTTGCTTAAAACCCTTTGCAACAAGTCATGATTTATACTTTGGAGAAGCACTATGTGATGTGAATTAAGGTCAGATGGAGGGGGAGAGTATTTCTCTAATGAATTCTATGATTACTTCAAGAATGCAGGTATAAAAAGGGAAGTTACTTGCAAGTACTCTCCTCAACAAAATGGTGTAGCAGAAAGGAGAAATAGAACTCTTGTTGAGTTTGCAAGGTCAATGAGGAAAGAGAAAAATTGTCCCAATTATTTGTGGGCTGAGGCTGTAAATACAGCCACATACTTGGTTAATAGGTTACCATGTAAAGCTTTGCAGGGTATAACACCATATGAAGCTTGGTGGGGTAAGACACTTACCTTAGATCATTGCAAAGTATTTGGAAGTTATGCATATGTGCCATCTCAGTTGAGGCATAAATTGGAACCTAAAGATGAAAGGTATGTGTTCATTGGTTATGATGATAAGTAGATGGGTTATAGGTTGTGGAGTCCATCCACAAAGCAATTCCTTGTGTCAAAAGATGTTATTTGATGAGAAAGGTACTTGGTATGCAGGTACAATTAATATTCATGCAGGTGATGAAGAAACTTTGAATGAGAAGAAAAGTAAATCACAAGTTTAAATATTTGATGAAGAAGAGAATAATGAAGCACAAGTTGAAGTTGAGGAAGTGCCAAGGTTTGATTCAGAAAATGATGAACCAAAAACTTCAAAAAGTGGATAACTCAGAAGGTCATCAACGCATAAATGGAAACCTACAAGGTATAGCTATGATACTTCTTTTTTGAGTACTAAAGATTATGCTTTTATGGTGAAAGTAGAGGAAGACCCTTCTACATATGAAGAGGCAAAAGGTAAGGAGAGTGTTGAAGCTAAAGGTCAAGGACAAAGCACAGGAGCACATCAAAGAGGTGGACACCCAAGAAGGAGCACTCGGCCGGACACTAGGTCTGGATAGGGCCAAAACTAGTCAAAAAACTATAAAACGAGCTAGAGAGCTCATTTTTGAGGTTAGCTTGTGAGAGAATAGATCTTTTGTAAGAGAACTCTTTTGCAATCGAATCTTTCCATTGTTCCTCTCTTTGATCTTACCTTGTGCGCGTGTGTGTATGTGTGTGCATGTTTGTGTGCTTTCACGCATGCACTTGTGTCTTCACTTGCTCGTGGTCTTCATACCAGTCCTCACGTCTCCGTGGATTGACAAGTAAAGGAGGTGGTGCTTACGCTTGAGCTACACCAAATTTTGGCGCCGTTCCCGGGGAGAGAGCTTCGAGGACGAGTGTTGTGATGGTAAGATCGTAGATTTACGACATTGGAAGGTAAAAAAACTGTCATTTTTGTTCATTTTCTGATTTTTTCTTCTTCATCTTCATCGTCATCACCATCTCCATCTTCATCTTCATAGAAATTTCTTGTTTTTTAGTACATTTTCACCATTTTCATACCATCTTTCATGCATTATTGTGCGAGGAGGAGTTAGGATGTGCAAGAGAGAGCAAGCGCTTGTGTTTTTTCATATTTTCTGCACATACAGAGCTCGCCATTGCTCAATGCTAGAAATTCGAAGTTCCCACCAAAAAACACGATTCTGTGATGAAAATCGCAATTTTGTGAAAAATTCAAATTTTTTTGAAAATCACGTTTCTCTGTTTCCCGCCTAAAAGCCTTTTGAAAAGAACACGATTCTGGGGTCATTCTCAAAATCGCGATTCTGTGGTTGTGCTCAAAATTGCGATTCTCTAAATTTTTGAAAACCACGATTCTGAGGCAAAATCGCGATTTTCTAGTAAAAACACAATTTTCAGTGGGCTCAAATCACGATTTTCAAAAACACGATTCTCTATTGGCAATTGCGATTTTCAAAAACACGATTCTCTATTGGCAATCGCGATTTTCAAAAACATGATTTTCATCCAAGGTACAAAATCGCGATTTTTAGAACACGATTTCCAATCAAAATTGCGATTCTCTGGTCAAAAACACGATTTTGAGAAAAACACGATTTTCATTCAAAATCACGGTTTTGTGGTCATTCTCAAAATCACGTTTTTCACGATTCTCACTCAAAATCGCATTTCTCGAGGATTGCTCAGAATCGTGATTCTCTTGATTTCATAGCATCGCAATTCTCTTGAGATTCACAACATTGCGATTCTCTTGATTTCATAGCATCGCGATTCTCTTGAGATTCACAGCATCGCGATTCTCTTGATTTCATAGCATCGCGATTGTCTTGAGATTTTAAGCATCGAGATTCTCTTGATTTCATAGCATCGGGATTCTCTTGATTTCATAGCATCGCGATTCTCTTGAGATTCTCAGCATCGCGATTCTCTTGATTTCATAGCATCGTGATTCTCTTGAGATTCACAGCATCGCGATTCTATTGAGGTTCACAGCATCACGATTCTCTTGAGATTCACAGCATCATGATTCTTGTGAGATTCCCAGCATCGCTCTCTTGATATTCACAGCATCGCGATTCTCTTGAGATTCACAACATCGCGATTCTCTTGAGATTTACAGCATCGCGATTCTCTTGATTTCACAAAATCCTGATTTTCACACAAAATCGTGATTTTTCCATAAGTGCTTGTTTCCCTGTTTTGACCCCCAGGAGCCTGATTTGACATAACTTTTTCATCCAAAGTCCATTTTTTGAGCTCTATAGCTCGTTGGAAAGCTCGTTTTGAATCCTACACGGGACTATGGAACCAAGGGGACTCCAAAGGATTTTGAACCATACCAAAGGGAAATTTTGGACTCTTAACCAAAGCTTATGAACATGAGATCTGGTAGACACCTAGGTAAGGATAGACAAAGCATTAGATCTTCTTAGTATAGTGTCAACCATATAGCTAAGTCTTGGGAACAACAACTAAGTGGTTGTCCATACATACTAAACTCTGACACAAGAGACTCAGAAATGTCTTTTAGCATGGGGAAACCTGTAGGTGGCTCAAGAACTGCCCACCTACAAACACCAGAAGGTCCTTATAAGACACAATTGGAATATATTCGGACCAACCGATTAGGTGCTCGCATCTATGAGGATGGCCTGAGGCGGTCAGTGGTCCAACTCAAAAATCCAGATCAACCCTTTGGACTTGAACACCCGGTGGTCAAGTTTGAAGAAGGTTCATACATTGATAAGGAAGGAACCATGTATGTGGTCACCAACCTACCAGATAGGACCGATGAGTTTGGAAATATCATCCATGAGAATGAGATAGGAGACCTAGAACAAGGAAATGTAGGACAAGGACCCCAGACTCCTAGAGGTAAGTCAGTTTTGACCAGAGTGATCACTCCAGATTGGATCCCCCAAGACAACAAAAGCATAGAACTATTCTTGAATAGAGAAATAGAGGAAGCCTTTTGGAGATTCAAGCCAGGTCAACCTAGCCAATTGGGCATAGTCATCATCTACGAGTTCAAGGATCTAGAGACACCAGGCAAAGTTGTCTACTTGGATAACACATCACAGAAAATATTCTTGGTAACAGAACATGATAGACATGCATATACTTGGAAGAGTGAATGGATTTTCCCTCCACCAAGATCCAATGTGTCCCATGGCCTCCAAGGAGTAGGATCATCCCAAGCTCATGAGGCCCAGAGAGAAAGAAATAGAGAGAGACCTGATGTTAGTTTTGCACGCACTGTGGGCATAAATAGATTAGGATTTGAAAATGAAAGATCTGAAATAGAGAGACATCAAGCACATAGGCAACAAAGAGATGAGCATGATTTTCCATTGCCTAGACCTCGAGAGCACCCAAGAACCCTTAGACCCATGCAAGTGATCAAGGCAATGAAGAATTATTTTGACGGGACAGGAGACCCTTATGATCATGTGACCGAGTTCAAACAAGTGTTAAGAGCTGAACAGGTTGAGGATTTGTTCACCCAGTACGAGGCATTTGGTTTGACTCTTAAGGGCACTGCCTTAGCTTGGTTTCAGCCACTGAGTAGTCGCAACTATCGCGATATTGGTCAACTGCTAGACGAATTCATTGTAGAATTTTCCAAGAGTGGTATCAGGCATAACACATCATCCCTGATCCACAGCTTCAAGCAGACACCCCAAGAAACATTGGGACTAGCAGGTAGAAGATTCAGATAGTATTTAGAAAGATTCCCTACTCCAGAGTTACCCACACCAGCCAAACAAGTGGCTTAATTTTTAGATGGCTTACTTGATGGAGAGTGTTAATCTCCAAAAGAACAACCTACTCTTGTGATTAGAGCACCTCTATACCAAGAGTAAGTCAAAATCTTCACCAAATTAGAGGTCCAATCTCCAAATTATCAAAGGTTGAAAAATTTTGTGAAGAAGATAAAACACAGAAAGTCTGCTGCACAATTTCTTCTCATTGACCTATCAAACATGTAAAGTTTTCTATGAAATTTTGTATGGAGTGTCGCCTAGACGTTGCGCACCTCCTCCAAGTTAAATTTCTTCAAAAGGTTTAGTATAACTTGAGAAATCAACTTCACAAGTTACCTATGTCTAAATCTGCACTTCTGAGAAGTCGATTTGACACCCCTAACTTCTAACACATAGTTCTCACAATGTCGAACCCATTTTATCAAATCCTTTTGGCTGTAGATAGCTTACCTCTCAACTTAGATTTTAAGCTATCATATGTGTAAAACGTTACATTGTGCACTGAGCACTACTCATTTCATTGAACTCAAAATCTGCACCTATTTCAGAGAACTGTGAACACTCATCACATATGAATGTTCCTATTAACAATTCTCCTCACCTGTTTACAATTAGACTCTGAAACTCAAGTCGTAGAATCATTAACTATGAACTTAGATATCCTCAAAAGGATTTTACAAATGATCTAACACAGACGGAGCAGACACAGAAACATCGGGCGCAATATTTCTTCGATTACTCAGAAAATTACAGTTGAGTGATGAGAGGAAAACTCAACTAACTTTTCACATGTCTCATGACATCTAACTTCTCCTTTCTTTTCTTCTAAACTCACTCATCTATTCATTTACATGCTCTCATATCACGCCTTGACATTTTCAAGGTATTTATAGAGAAATTTGTACAAGTCTATGACTAATCAAAGATCTAAGTGAACTATGACTATACTAATGTACATATGTGTACATTCCTCATATCCTCTGAATGTATCCTTCTTCGAAGCTTCAAGAATTGAATCTTCCTTCATTCTTTAATCTTCCAAACATTCAATTGGTGATTGGTCTGCACCAACAGCTCCCCCTCAATCATCAATTGAGGTTTCTCTTATCTTCTTTATGCCTGCCATGTCTTTAAACTTCTGTAGCTTTGGTCCATCCAAGCTCTTTGTAAGCATATCAGCTATCTGATCTTTAGTTGAAGTATGTATGACTTCAATCTCCTTATCCATCACCTTCTCTCTTAGAAAGTGATACTGAATCTCAATGTGTTTGGTCTTGGCATGGAAAACAGGATTAGCAGCTAAATACAATGAACTCATGTTATCTCCATATATAATTGGTATCCCATGCACAATATCAAAACTCTTCATCAAGGTCTTGAGCCAAATCACTTCCTTTGCAGCTTCAACCATGCCTTTATATTCAGCTTCTGTAGAAGACAAAGCAACTGTATGTTGCTTCTTGGAACACCATGAGATAAGTTAATCTCCCACATAACACATGTATCCATAAGTTGACCTTCTATCATCTGGATTACCTGCCCAATCTACATCACTGTAAATTTTGATATTTGTATCTGATGTAAATCCATAATACAAACCTTCTTTGAGTGTACCCTTAATGTACCTCAACACTCTTTGACCTGCAATCCAATGCTCTTTCCTAGGACAATGCATAAATTGAGACAAAACTCCAACTGCATATGATAAATCAGGTCTAGTTAAAGTAGCATAGATAAGACTACCAACCAAACTCTGATATTGTCTCATGTCCTTGAATTCTTCACCTCCAAATTTACTCAATTTGTGATTCACCTCCATTGGTGTAGGTGCTACCCTGCAATCATCCATTTTAAACTTGATTAACAAGTTCTTCAAATACCTTTCTTGGGTCACAAATACTCCATGTTGGGTATATGTAATCTCCATGCCCAAGAAGTATGACAAGTCTCCCAAGTCACTTATTTTGAACTCCTTTTCCATTTGCTTCTTGAGTCTTTGTATTCCTTCTTCATCTGTACCTGTAAGGATTATATCATCAACATATATGCACATGTATATGAAACCATTATCACTTGCTTTGACAAGCAAGCTACTATCTGCTTTAGACACCTGAAATCCAAGTTCTTTCAAGAACTTTACAAGTCTATAATTCCATGCCCTTGGGGCCTGCTTCAAGCCATAAAAAGCTCTCTTGAGCTTGCACACATGATCTGGATACCTTTTATCTCTGAACCCTTGAGGTTGCTCCATGAACACATCATCTGAAATATAACCATTCAAAAAAGCATTTTTCACATCAAGTTGACATAACTTCCAACCTTTACATGCAACAATAGCTATAAGTGTCCTGATAGTTGTCATCTTTGCCATAGGACTATAAGTCTCATCATAGTCAACACCATATGTCTGAGCAAACCCTTTGACAACAAGTCTAGCTTTGTATCTAGACACACTTCCATCTGCAAACCTCTTGGTCTTGTAAACCCACTTGCATCCAATGATCTTCTGACTATTTGGTTTAGGAACCAAATCCCAAGTTTGATTCTCCAACAATGCATCATATTCTTCCTGCATAGCTTTCTCCCAATTTTCTTTACCTTTTGCCTCTTCATATGTAGAAGGGTCTTCATCTGTTTTCACCATATAAGCATAATCTCTTGTGGCCAAAAAAGAAGTATCATAACTATACCTTGTAGGTTGCCACCTATTTCTTGATGATCTTCTGAGTTCTCCACTCCTTGAAGTCTCTGGTTCTTCATACTCAGGATCAAACCTTGGTGTTTCTTCCACTTCAACCTGCACTTCATTATTCTCTTGCTCATCAATTATCTGAACCTTTGATTTACCTTTCCTTTGGCTCACTTCTTCTTCATCACCTGTATTGATATTAATTGTACCTGCATACCAAGTACTTTGCTCATCAAATGTAACATCTTTAGAAACCATGAACTGTTTTGTAGATGGACTCCACAATCTATAACCCATCTGCTTATCATCATGACCAATGAAAACATACTTTTCAGCTTTAGGTTCCAATTTGTGCCTTAATTGTGATGGCACATATGCATATGCCACACATCCAAAAACTCTGCAATGATCCAAGGTAGGTCTCTTACCCCACCAAGCCTCATATGGTGTCATACCCTGCAAGGCTTTACATGGTAACCTATTGACCAAATAAGTAGCTGTATTTACAGCCTCAGCCCACAAATAATTAGGGAAATTTTTCTCCTTCATCATGGATCTTGCAAACTCAACTAGAGTTCTATTTCTCCTTTCTGCTACACCATTTTGTTGAGGAGAGTACCTGCAAGTAACTTCCCTTTTTATACCTGCATTCCACAAGTAATCACTAAATTCATTAGAGAAATACTCTCCCCCTCCATCTGACCTTAATCTCTTCAACTTATGTCCTGTAATTCTTTCTGCATATGCATGATAGTGTTTAAATGTATTAAACACTTCCGACTTATCTTTGATCACATAAACAGTGATCCATCTAGTAGCATCATCAACATAAATCACATAATACCTTGACCCATTTATACTGAAATCCTTTGATGGTCCCCACACATCTGTATGTACCAACTCAAGCTTCTCTAAGTACATAAAACCATGCTTGGAGTAGGAATGCTTATGAGCCTTACCTAATTGACATGCCTCACATCTATATGTCATATGTTGACCTACAACATTAGGCAATCCAAGCACTGAACCATTGCTAGTCATGTCTTTAATACCTCTTTCATTGAAATGTCCAAGCCTCTTGTGCCAAAGATCTAACTCAGAGATCTTATGTCCTCCATATGTGAACATAGCATGACCAATATTGCCTTGAATCTTCAATGTAAATAATCTTCCTTCTTTCTTCCCTGAAACAATCTGTTTATACCCTTGACTAGGGTCTTCCACATATACTCCATCATTAGTGAACCTTACTTCATATCCCTTTTCAACAATTTGTCCTACACTTATCAAATTCTTAGGGATTGTAGGAACATACAAGACCTTACTCAATAAGGTGCTACCATCCTTGGCCTTCACTGATCCAATTGACTTCACATTGTGCTTTGTGTTGCCACCTGTTTGAACAACATGATTAGATACCTTATTTTCCAAATCAGTCATCAAGGCTATATTACCACTCAGGTGATTGCTACACCCTGAATCAATGTAGAAGACTCTTTGATCTTCACTCTGCCTTTCACAAGTTGCATTCATTATCAATGTTGAATCTTCCTTTTGATCTGAAGCATAATTGTAGTAGGTGTTGTTATATTGTTGACTTTGGAAACCTCTACCTGCATTTCTTCCAAAGTAACCCCTACTACCTCTGCCTCTGAAATTACCTCTTTGATTTCTGCCACCTCTTCCTCTTGCATTATAGTTTTGACTATATCCATTATTACTCTGAGTATTATGCCAACAATCATTAGCTAAGTGATTTGTCTTACCACAAATCCAACAAGCTTTGCCTCCATCTTTGTTGTTTCTGCCTCTTCCTCTACCTTTGCCACCTCCTCTTCCTCTTAGGAAGTTGGCTTGACTAGTTGTGCCTTCATCTTCATTTGCTTGTTGCTTTCCTTTGCTATTCTTCTTCTTGTCCTTTGAGTACATTGCATGACCTGCACTCTTGTCACCATCTCCTTTAACATCCTGCTCAAATGTTAGCATATGACCTAGCAACTGATTTAAATCAGGAGTGAAATGATCAAGTGATAACTCTGTAGACAAAATGAATGGCTTCCACTTGTCATCACCTCTTAAACCTGTAAGAATTTGCCTTACCAATTTATCCTCCTCAATGTCTTCATCAACAGCTCCTAAAGCATCTGCAATATCTTTCATTCTTGTCACATAGTCTGAAATGGATTGAGAAGCCTTCTTCTTAAAGGTGGTAAACTCTGCCCATAAGGATGCCTTCCTTGACTTAGTAGTATTCTGGAAATGCTCCTCCAAAGCATTCCAAATATCAGTTGCACTTTCAAGACCTCGAATATGAGGTAACAAGTAATCATTGACTGCCATATATATAATGCTCCTAGCTTGAGCATCTTTCTTCATCCAATTTTTCAAATCTGCTAACTCTTCCCTAGTTGGAACACTAGGATCTCTGAACTGTGGCTTCTCTTCTTCTCCTGTGATATAAGCTATTAAATCTTTGCTCATAAGATGAGCTTCCATCCTCATTGACCATGCAGGATAGTTTTCCCTATCCAATTTCTCTATCTGAAGAGAATCTCCCATCTTGTGTCCACCTGTGTATTGAAACCTTCAAGCTTTATGAACAATATATGTACCTTTACTTCGAATTAGACTCCTTTTGTCTTTCTTGATGTCGTATGGTCTCCTCCTCAAGCTTTGCCTTCAAGCTTTCACCTTTTAGTTGTTCAATTGTTGAATTTCTTGAATCTGCAGCAGTCGGATCCTCCTTTCCTTGATTTTGATGTTTCCTGCTCTGATACCACTGATGGAGAGTGTTAATCTCCAAAAGAACAACCTACTCTTGTGATTAGAGCACCTCTATACCAAGAGTAAGTCAAAATCTTCACCAAATTAGAGGTCCAATCTCCAAATTATCAAAGGTTGAAAAATTCTGTGAAGAAGATAAAACACAGAAAGTCTGCTACACAATTTCTTCTCATTGACCTATCAAACATGTAAAGTTTTCTATGAAATTTTGTATGGAGTGTCTTCTAGACGTTGCGCACCTCCTCCAAGTAAAATTTCTTCAAAAGGTTTAGTATAACTTGAGAAATCAACTTCACAAGTTACCTATGTCTAAATCTGCACTTCTGAGAAGTCGATTTGACACCCCTAACTTCTAACACATAGTTCTCACAATGTCGAACCCGTTTTATCAAATCCTTTTGGCTGTAGATAGCTTACCTCTCAACTTAGATTTTAAGCTATCATATGTGTAAAACTTTACACTCTGCACTGACCACTACTCATTTCATTGAACTCGAAATCTGCACCTATTTCAGAGAACTGTGAACACTCATCACATATGAATGTTCCTATTAACAATTCTCCTCACCTGTTTACAATTAGACTCTGAAACTCAAGTCGTAGACTCATTAACTATGAACTTAGATATCCTCAAAAGGATTTTACAAATGGTCTAACACAGACGGAGCAGACACAGAAACATCGGGCGCAATATTTCTTCGATTACTCAGAAAATTACAGTTGAGTGATGAGAGGAAAACTCAACTAACTTTTCACATGTCTCATGACATCTAACTTCTCCTTTCTTTTCTTCTAAACTCACTCATCTATTCATTTACATGCTCTCATATCACGCCTCGACATTTTCAAGGTATTTATAGAGAAATTTGTACAAGTCTATGACTAATCAAAGATCTAATTGAACTATGACTATACTAATGTACATATGTGTACATTCCTCATATCCTCTGAATGTATCCTTCTTCCAAGCTTCAAGAATTGAATCTTCCTTCATTCTTTAATCTTCCAAACATTCAATTGGTGATTGGTCTGCACCAACATTACTAAGAAGCAAGTTAAGATCATATGTGTACTTGAAAGAGCCTAGATCCATAGAAGAGTGTGTGCGGACCTGCATTGACATAGAAGACAACTTGGGTGAGGAGTTAGGACTATCCAAACTCTATCAAGACTCTGACAGCTCTACTAGTCATACTTTGAGAGCCTCCACTGAGCTGGAGGAGATAGGAGAGCAAGTTGCTAAGAAGCTAGGAGTTCAAAATAAACAAATACCAAGAGTCACCTCATTGAAGCAGTGTTATACTTGTGGAGGGGACCACATGGCTAACGTATGCCCAATGCACAACCAGAACATGAGAGAAAGGAATTCTCCATATTGCACTATTGAGAGAAAATACACGAACCATACGGCTTAAGATTGTCCATACAATAGACAGGCTGTTAGACAGAATTATCCGCAACCTTATCAACAAGGTAGGTATCAGAACCAGTACCAACAGCCATATTATAGACCACAACAACAATATCATGCACCATATAGGCCACAACCGGTCCTAGGAAACCAATCACCAATGCCTGCCAATGTAATTCCAATTAAGTATGCAGTGGGAGAAGAGAACCTTAATAGAGCATTGGTGCCAGTGATCCCACTAATCTCAGAGAATGACTCCCATGCTCATAGTTCAGACTACTCCCATGAAGGTAGTCCACATGCTTATTACACAGAGTCACCTGAACATAGTGAGATTTACCCGTATCCATATGAGGCACCACCTATGGAACAAAATTGGGAGCCAGAATATTCCAATGTCATGTATACGAATCCCAACCCTAGGCCCCAATTGAGACAGGTAAGGCCACAAGCCCCTAGAGGACCATGTTTCAGATGTCAGGGTGACCATTTCATTCGTGAATGTCCCCACCCATCAACTCTGAGTCAAGCTTAGGCTATCACAATACAAGCCTTTTGTCCTGAATGTGGCAAACACCATCTCCCCAGAGATTGTCCAAGAAACCCCTCCAGTGCACCCAAGATTACACCCATTAATGTGGTAGGCTTAGTGGCCGATTCAAGTTCAAGTAGCAGTAATGTGGCTCCTATACAAGCAGTCACTAGGGCACAAGCCTTAAAACAGGATAAGCCAGCTGAACAATTAGAGTCAAGTGAATCAGGAGAGCCTAGCAAGCGGAAAACAAGATCATGGAAGGATACGAGAGAGAAGACCAATCACAAGTGGAATAAAAAGTTATCGGAACTAGAAGAAAGCCTGAAAGAAGCGAAAACAAAAATAGATGACATTGCATCTCAAAGCCCTTCGCATGCTGAAACTTGTTGCAGAGCAAAGAAGCACAAGAGAAGAGCCCCAAAATTTTCAAATTAATGGGCATGATTTTTCTTCTTCAAAGTCTTAGAGAATTCCTTCAAGCCATGTAAATGCACTAGAGGAGTCCTCTAGTCACATAATCCAAACTTCTTGTAAAATATCCCTTGTAAATTAGTAAGAAATTCACTTTTTAGTAATAAAGTGCCGGTCTCTTGTGTGAAAGGACCAAACTTAGGGCACATGTATATAAGTCACTTGGTGACTCTTTGTAGAGACTTTTTGCCATTGTGAAGAAGGAGAGCTTTTGAATCTCGAATTTGCCTCTTTCCTGCAGATTTCCATCTTCTCTTTGATCTTCTCTGTGTGTGTAATGCTTGGAATGTGTGTGTAGGACTGTTGTCTATCCCTCCCCACTGTTTTTGAGCTAATGTAGTGTGTATTTGAGCTTGTAGGAGTTGTGGTGTGAGTGTGGGTACTTCCCACCATTCACTATTTTGGTCATAACTTGAAGCACGGTTGTCAGAATCAAGTGAGACAACTTCCAATAGATGCATCTTGTCAAGAGCTTCGAAAGGAGTACCCTATTGACTATATTCAGAATTCGGAGCTAGGAGAAATCCTCGATTTATTGAAAACTATTGTAAGAGGTATCGCGGCAGACACTTTCAATATTTTAATGAGTTTGAGAGGTGGATTAGTCTTTTCTCATGCATGTAAGTTGAACCACTTCATTCTCCATCATGTGTGCACATGTCCTCATACACTTCGTTAGGTCGTTTGATCGGATTGACAAGTGAGCGTGTGTCAATTTCCCACTGTACGCACTTGTGTTGCAAATGAGGTTTAATCTCTTTGGCACAAGTTCTTGCGTCTTCTTGGCTTAGGTACACACGTTTTTGGTGCCGTTTCTGGGGAACACTTAGCCAAGGTGCCTTCGTGATGGTTATAGATCGAGTGCGATGAAATCGTACTTGTAGAAGTGAACTCGTTCAGTGGCAAGTAGTCAATCACTTCAGCACTTGTTACTTCACATCCGAGAGGTGTGTGTAATGAGTTTTTAGGTTTAGGGTTAGTAGGAAGGGAGAGAAGGAAGAGTTAGGTTTAGGTTGGAAGGAGAGGAGAGGAGAAGAGAAGTGAAGTAGGAGTAGGCCAAGATCACCAAAAAAGTCCCAAAAAATTGCCAAAATTAGTGTAGTTCAGGTTCAGTCGTCAAAAAGTATAAAAACCAAAAAAATTCGAGTCATTTCTCACTTGTCAGACAACAGTATCGTTGAGAGCCAGCGACCCGTATCGCACAAGAGGTATCGTGCCTTTCATGCCATCAAAGCTAGATATTGAGCTCCAGGTGCAAGCAAGACTTCACAAAGGTAAGATTCCACAAGATTTCTTTGGCAAAAACACATTAAAAGTGCACCAAAATGTGATTAGTTGCGCAACTGGTATCGCGGGGAGGGATTGTGTGTTTTTTGAGCTTTCTTGAAAGAGACAGTTGGCTAGAAGTGAGGAGGGGTGAGAGAGGAGCAAGGGGGTCTAAAATTTTTTGCATTTGGAGGTATTTTGGCTTGAGTATCGCAATCGGTTGAGTTTTTGGTATCGTGATACCAAAAATTCCCTTGTATCGCGATACTCGCCAAAGTATCATATCGTTGGTTAGCAGCCCTGGTATCGCGATACCACTCGTGATATCGTATCGCTGGGTTGGTATCGCGATCTCACTTTACCAAAGTGGTATCGTATCACAATCCACTTTTGGTATCGTATCGTCTCGAGTCCCACCTAGTATCCCGATACCATACTAGTATCGTATCGTGCGGTTCGGTGGTATCATATCACCTAAACTTCCGGTATCGTATCGTGCACCAATAGTGGTATCGTATCATCATAGCATTTGGTATCGTATCGTCTAGTTCCCTAGTATCGTATCGTCTCACTTTCCAGTGTCATATCGTGATACCAATTTGGTATTGTATCGTCCCCTTGTAGTGGTATCGTATCGTATGAGGAGGCTGGTATTGTATCGGCTATTATTCAGGTATCGTATCAGGGAAAACTTGGGTATCGTATCGTGCCCCTTTTGGTATTGTATCATCAAAAAAGTGGTATCGTATCGTTTGGGTTTCTTGTATCGTATCGCTTGACTTTTCAGTATCGTATTGGCGGAGTGCGTGCTATTGTGTCTAGATTTGATATCGTATCGTTTGGAGTTGTATCCCGAGAAACCTAGGTATCGTATCATCTACTCTGGTGATATTGTATCGTCAAGGAAGCCGGTATCGTATCGTGCCCAAGTGCGGTATTGTATCGTCTGCTGCTACTAGTATCGTATCGCCTAGGTTTCTGGTATCGTATCGTGGCCAATTTGGTATCGACCAGGGCAGTATCGCCTGGTGGAGTATCGCCTAGTGTGGTATCGTCCAGATCTTGTGAAGCATTTGTAGGGCAAACTTGAGGCATTTGAGGAGCCATTCAAGAAGAGTTTTAGAGACCAAGAGAGTCTTAAGAGGGTGAATGAACTTGAGCTCAGAGAGAGTGCTAAGTAGCCGAAGAAGCATCATATCTTCTATAGGGAGTGCCGCTCAGGTCAGTCACCACTTTGTCTATTCAGATACCTCTAGTGACTCAAAGGAGGAGATGCCCATGGCTTCTGAAGATATGCAGGGTCCAACTCCAGGCAGAAACTTCATGACCACAGTAGAAGGTGACTATCGTACCTCCTTACAGTATGTTTCCACTAATTCCCAGGAGATCCCCATCTACCTGGATGGCTTAAACTGATCTGTGGCAAGAATCGTAATGTCTATGGAGGCAACCATTGTGCCTAGACCGGTTGTTAAGTATGAGGGAGGAGCATACATGGATAAGATAGGTCACATATACATAGTAATTGAATTTCCCGAGTTGATCAATGAAAGGGGAGAATTAGTAGGACAGGAGAACTCAAATAGACCAGACCTTGAGGAATTGGTGACAACCCCTAGAGGCAGGTCCCAGTTAACACGAGTCTTGAGAGGAGACTTGATACCTCAAGGTGACTACCTGTTGGAAGTCTATATGATCCGTGGATCAGACTTATTACTTCAAATAGACTCACCGACTCCAGGAAGAGAAGAAAGCCCTATGACATTTTATGAGCTGAAGGATCCAGAAGACGAAACTAGAATCACATACCTAGACAAAAATCAGAGAAGATATTGGTTGGTTGGTGCCTTGGATAGAGCTCGGCTGAAATACATGGGTTTTCCTGTATTCCCTCAGAGAGATCAGGCAACTACTTCGTAGAACCCCTTTGGAAATCAACAAGAGACAAAACACACCATGTCAGGACAAACTAGCCAACGGAGTGTTCCAAACCGTACTCATGTACAATTTGCGACTCCAGGAGTGCAGACACACAATCAGACCCACCCAAGAGTAGGTAATCAGTACCGACCACCAGTAAGACCATGACCACCAGTAGGAGGGCAGCCTAGAATACCCCCAGTTAGACCAGCAATTCCAGCCTTTCCCGTAATACCTAGACCGCCAAAACCAATGAGAAGATTGAGACCTATCCAAGTGGCCAAATGCGTAAGAAATCATTATGACAGATTGGGAGAACCCTACGATCACATTGCTGAATTTAAACAAGTTCTAAGGGCAGAACAGGTAGACGACTTCTTTGTGCAGTATGAGTCTTTTGGACTCACCCTCACAAGAACGGCTCTGACTTGGTTTTAGCCATTAGATCCTAATCAATTTGGAAACATGGAGCAATTTTCCCAAGAATTCATTGGGGAATTTACTAAGAAGGGATTAAACACAATTCTGCGTCTTTAATCCATAGTTTTAAACAGAACCCTAATGAAACAGTGAAAACAGCTGCCCGGAGATTCAATCAGTATGTGGATAGATGCCCAGCTGCCAAGAGGCCCACTCAGCAAAAAATGATTTCATTATTTTTGGAAGGACTCACGAATGGAACCTTAAGAACTTTAGTTTACTTGAAGAGATTACAAACCCTGAGTGAATGTCTTCAAGAATGCATTGACCTAGAAGACAATCTAGCGGAGGATCTCAAGAGCACCCCTAGTCCCACTAAATCAGAAGACTCTCGGAGTTCCATTACATCCAACTCCAGTAATGTGGAAGAATTAGCGGAACTTTTAGCAAAGAAACTAGGAGTCGAGGGGCAGAGAACTTACCAGCACCCAGCCTTAAGAATGCCCATGTTACAGAGATGTAGTCTATGTGGAGGAGATCACCCCACACACATGTGTGCACGAGGAGGAGCTAGTGCGCATCAGACATATCCGTACCACAGACAACTCCAACAAGGGACTGCCTTGTACTGCCACATAGAACAAAAATACACCAACCACACTAGAGAAAATTGTCCATTCAATAGGCAGTCACGCCCCTTACAACCACCACAGTATCGACCATACGGATATCCACCTAGAGAGCCAGACAGAGAGATGCCCAGATACAATCCCTATCCAACACCAGCAGGAGCACCGAGACCTTATGAAGAAGCACCATATCCACCACCCCAACCAGTGTTAGGGCCACAACTGTCACAACCGCAACAAGTGGTACTTGTGAAGTATGCTCAGCCATAAGAAAATTTGGAAAGAGCCATAGTGCCAGCATCGACGACGATCAATGTGGAATCAACGAACCTTGGATATGAGCTGGCCCCAGGAGATTATTATCCATTTGAAGCCAACACGTTAGAGTATGAATCAGCTTATGATTCGGATTATTATGGATATAAAGGATATGATCAAGCTTATGGAAAGGAGGTAGCAACTTTGATGTATACTACACCTAAAGCACAACCACCCATGAGACCACCCATTAGACCACCTGTGCCGAGAGGACCTTGTTATAGATGTGGAGGAAACCATTTTATTAGAATATGTCCTCGGCCTTACAATCCACCACCCCATAGGACTTGGGAAGGATATTGCAATGATTGAGGAAAGGAACATCTTTTCAGGGAGTGTCCTAAGAACCCAACCAAAGTCCAAGACACTGCACCAATTAATGTAATTGAAGTGATAGAAGCATCTGGAAGTGATAAGGAATATACTGTACCATTAAAGGCCATTACAAGAGCTCAAACGAAAAAACAAAAAGGAAAGCAACCAGAACAGGAACGAGAGAACAAAAGAATGGTAAGTCCCAAGATTCAAATAGTTGAAGATTCTAAGGACCCACGTGAGAGTACCCAGAACATTAAAGCACAGAAATGGAAGGAAAGAAGAGAAAAGCTCAAAGATAAATGGATGAAAAACAAAAGTCAAGATAACAAGAAACAAACTAGAAGTAAGAAAGAACAAAAAGAACAGGAAATTCAGAAGAAGTGCCCATTCCACCACTTATCCAAGAAGTAGAGAAACTAGAATCCATTTTAGCTGACCTAAAATCTGACGACCTAGACATGTGGCTGAAAGCTTACCAAGCTAGAATTAAGACGGGACCGAAAGTAGAACAACATGAAAAGCTTTACCCACAAGGAGAATTAGAAAAAGAAAGGCTAGCAATATGTCGAAAGCTTATAGAGGTCGCACAAGCAACCCTAGAAAAGACTATTCCAGCCCTCCTAGAGACGAGAATAATAGATAATCAATATAAAGAGCATGTGAGAGCCTCGGATAAAGAACCTAAAGAGAAGGATGACAAGCAAGAGTGAATAAGAACTCAGGATGAACCAATGTCGACCATACCTGACTTAGAAGCTGAATGGCCGAAGGAATTATGGAATAGAATCCGAGAAGAACAATGGAAGAGGAATGGAGTGAGTAAGCCTCCCTTTGAGGAAATAGAGGTAGAATTCTATCAACCAAACCCCAACCTGGAAGACGTATATGAGGAAGCATCAAGACTCAATAGAAATAGAGAAGAAACCCAGAGCATTTCAACATTGCCTAATTACATGGGAGAATACGAAAAGGAATCTATGATAATACGAGCACCCACAGTACATGGAAAAGGGAAAGGAAAGTCAGAGAAGAGTTCACACAATTTAACAGAACTTAAGAAGACAAAAGTACAATGCAAATTAACCGTGGAAGAATTACTTGAGGCTAAGCCACAATTATGGAGGCAATTAGCAAGTCAATTAGAATTAGGGCAAGAGAAGGAAGAAAAGGAAGGGAGGGGAAAAGAAAAAACATCTAAAATACAAATCCCAGTTGATAAAGTGGGAGAGTTTAGTGAAGGAGACGAAGGTAATACATGTCTACCTATCACTTACAATGGGTACATGACCAAGGCTATACTAGACACGGGAGCCGGGGTAGGAATCCCCACCAAGGAAATTTGGGAGAAATGGGGAAAGCCTGCCTTACGACCCACACACATGAAGCTCCAACTAGTAGACGGTCATGTGGAGAAACCCTTAGGAATACTGGAAAGAATCAAATTGACTACCTGTGGAGTTGAATTTGAACACACACTAGCAATTTGTAAGTTTGAAAAGGCTAATAATTACGAGATGATATTAGGACAACCCTTCATGAGACAAATGCGAGTAGTACAAGACTGGGGAAGAGATTCATTGTACCTACAACATCAAGGAAATACAACCAAGATAAACTTGCATACATTTGCATATCGAGATGTTCCTCCACTGCAATGGAATCCCATACACAAGGAGGAAGACGACTTATCCATTCATAGTGCTGGATCAAGTGACCAATCATGGATGCACGAGGACGCCCAATTATGGATGTGCAAAGAAGCCAAGAAAGAGGACAGTAAAAGACAGGCATGGCCAATAGGACATCCTAACTACAGACCTGTAGAGGACCCAAGGTACCTGCCTCAAATCTTTCCTGACGAAACCTTTGAACCGCATGGATGGATGGAAATCCTAGCAACCTTAGATGTGTGTGTAAATGAGGAAGTATTGAAAATGAACGAGTGAATAGATGAGGAAGGTTATGATGTAAATCCTTATATGGTTGTCCTTCAAGAAGTGGAAGAAGGGGAAATCTTGGAAAAAGAATGGAAAGAGGAATATGAGAGTATAGAAATGGAACCAGAATTCGATTCTGAAGAGAGCTATCTGGACATCATTCGAACCAACGAGAAACAAGAAGCAACAAAGATCTTGGCAATAGAAGCCGCTCCCAGAGTACAAGAACAAGAAGCAGAAATGAGTAAAACTGGATTAGAACCAGATCTGTTTGAAGTTCATGAACATTTTAAAAGATACAAAGTAGAAGAGAGAAAGATAGCTATTCAAATGCCTAAACAAGAGGCTCGAGATGGAGAAGCATACGACAACAAAAAACAAAAAAAAAAAGATCATAGTAACAGTGGAAGAGGGAGAAGAAAGATGTACCTACATAGGCAAAGATGTGTCAGTGGAAGAGGAGGAAGAGTTAATACAATTGATCCGAGAATATCGAGACGTGTTTGCATGGACGTATAAGGATCTCAAAGGCGTGGAACCCTCGATTTGTTCTCATAGGATACCAATGACGGCAGATGCAAAACCATCGAAACAAAGGCCATATACATATAATGAGATATATGCTGCTAAAATTAAGGAAGAAATAGACAAGCTACTAGCGGGAGGCTTCATATATGAGATAGAACACACCGAGTGGGTATCGCCACTAGTAGTTGTGCCTAAGAAGAACGGAAAATTGAGAGTGTGCATTAACTTGAAAAAGGTTAATGTAGCCACCATACGTGATAGCTACCCATTACCCATTACGGACCATCTATTAGAAAGAGTAGCAGGAAAAGAAGTATATAGCTTCTTATATGGATTCTCAGGATACAATCAAGTAGCTATTGCTACTGAGGATCAACATAAGACCGCATTCGCGATCGAATGGGGAGTCTATGCTTTCTGAGTGATGCCTTTTGGACTCACTAATGCACCAACTACTTTCCAACAATTGATTTGTCATGTTTTCAAGGAATTTTTGAAAAAGAGCATGGAAGTATATGTAGATGACCTATGTACTTACTCCAATCAAAGACATGATCATATTCCTGAGTTGAGAAAGATATTTAATAAATGTAGACAATACAGAGTCTGTTTAAACCCAGAGAAGTGTGTCTTCATGGTAAGACAAGGAAAGATCCTAGGACACATAGTCTCTAGGAATGGAATATCCACGGATGAGGACAAGATTAAGGTCATATTAGAGCTCCCTAGACCTAAGAATGCGAAAGAGGTGCAAGCATTTATGGGACATTGTGGATATTACCGTCGGTTTATCCACATGTATGCCATAACTGTTAAACCCCTGTATGGTCTCTTAACTCAATTCACTTGGACAGAAGAGTGCGAGAAGGCATTCAATGAGTTAAAGAAGAGGCTTAGCACAGCTCCAATTCTGAAAACGCCAAATTGGAACAAGCCTTTTCATATTCATGTTGATGCTTCTAATTACGCAATAGGATGTATCTTAGCCCAACCAGCCGACGAAGGGAAATTAGATAATCCAATTGCCTATGCAAACAGACAACTAAATCAAGCTGAAAGGAATTATATTACTACCGAGCGAGAAGGATTAGGAATGGTCTATGGAGTGAAGAAATTTAGACACTATCTCTTAGCCAACAAATTCAAGTTCTTCATAGACCATCAGTCCTTATTGTACCTAGTCAATAAGCCCTCTAACACAGGAAGACTGGTAAGATGGTTCCTACTATTAATGGAGTTCGACTTTGAAGTGATAATAAAGAAGGGAAACACCCATGTAAATCTGGAAGTTTGTCCAAAGTGGGCAGAGAAATTAATTCCTATACTTACTCATGGTCCACAACACTCAATTAATAAGGAAAGTAAAAAGGAAATCTTACAATCAAGGAACTTGCATATTATTGTGGGAAGTGTGTACTATAAGGAACCGAATGGGGTATTGCTAAGATGCATTGAGGAGGACGAACAAACGAAGCTAATCGAACAAGCACACGTGAACAAATGGAGAACACACCAAGGGACTCATGGAACCATCAGGGAATTAAAAAGATTAGGAGTATACTGGCCTGACATGCCCAAGGATGTCCATGACTACATAAGCAATTGTGCAGAATGCCAGGAGACAATCCCAGAGGATCATACGTCCATACCTTTCTCAACGATAGCACCCAATTGGAGTAAAACATTAGTGAAATTCCTAAAGACAAGAGAACATGAGGAAGGAGTTAGCTTGGCTAGAAAACGATCCCTAGAGGAGATGAGCAAGGATTATTTTCTCATAGGAAGAAACTTGTTTAAAAGAGGAAAATACAACCAATTACGATTATGTGTTCATGAAGGAGAGTATTTACACATATTAGAGATGGCACACGCAAGTGCAGTAGGAGGTCATTTTGCAGCCGAGAGAACAACAAAAATGGTTCTCTTCACAGGCTTGTGGTGGCCAACTTTACATATGGACGCGGAAACATATGTGCGAAGTTGCGAAACATGCCAAAGGGCTAAATACCCCAGTCGGAGAGATGACATGCCATTGAGACCTATGGTGTGTGCAAGAGCATTCTCTAAATGGGGTATTGACTTCATAGGACCTACTAATCCACCGGCCAAAGGATCACATGCTGAGTACATCATAGTAGCCACTGATTACTTGACAAAATGGGTAGAAGCAAAGGCTACTAGAAAGAACGATGCTCAAACCACTGCTAAGTTCCTTTTTGAACATATATTCACTCGTTTTGGATTACAAATTGAGATTGTGAGTGATCGAGGAACGCACTTCCTTAACGAAGTAATAGAATCCCTAATGAATGAATTTTTAGTGATCCACAAAAAATCAGCCCCATACCATCCCCAAGCCAATGGTCAAGCAGAAAGTTCCAATAAGGTATTATGTACAGTATTGACAAAGATTGTCAATAACGGGAGGTCTGATTGGGACAAACAATTGCACCATGCAATTTGAGCCTTCCGAGTAGCATACAAGACTGCTATAATTTAGTGTATGGGCAAAGTGCAATTTTGCCAATTGATTTTTTAATTCCAACTTTGAGAGTAGCCCAACAGTATGAATGGAACGGACATGAATTGTCCCAACAACTAGACCACAAATGGAGAAGTTACATGAAACTAGGTTACAAGCGGTAGCAGGAATCTATGCACCCAAGAGAAGACAAAAGGCATATTACGATGCACATATAAAAGACAAAGGACTTAAAGAAGGAGACTTAGTCCTGGTTTACACCTTAAAGCAACATGCCAAGAAGTTACAAAAACGCGGATATGGACCTCTGATCATCAATAGGATCTCTACTAGTGGAGCAGTTAATCTAGCCACTTTAGATGGAGACATTCTTCCTAACTACATAAGTGGATGCAGAGTTAAACGGTTCATGGAGCCATTGATGGATCAAATGTTAGCACGTCTAGTAGGTGCTCAAAATAGGAAGAAAGACGAAGAACGGATTAGAGAAGAGGCTCGACAAGAAGCCCTAGAACGCATCAAGAAAAGGAAAGAATGGATTAGGCAAAGAGATGAAAGCCTTATTTAAACCTAGGGATTGGCAAGATAGAGTACAAATTGATAAATGCCTTGACAGACTCGGGAGCAAGACTTAGCTGCATACGTAATACGGTCATAAAAGACCTTCAATTGATTATGGGTCCCACAAAATCCCAAATGATAGGAATTGGAGGTCAAATCATAGAATGCATGGGAGTAACTAACGTATCCCTCCACCTAGGAAATTCTTCCATGGAACAACGAGTCTTGGTGTGTAGAGAT
The DNA here is from genome assembly GCA_020310875.1 of Ceratopteris richardii. Taxonomy (NCBI): domain Eukaryota; kingdom Viridiplantae; phylum Streptophyta; class Polypodiopsida; order Polypodiales; family Pteridaceae; genus Ceratopteris; species Ceratopteris richardii. The sequence continues at coordinate 178,493,837 of CM035410.1, forward strand.
GAAGATTTACTAGAAGATTTCATCCTAGGACAGGATTGGATCATTGAGAATGAAGTCACCATCAACCTAGCTCAAGGCTATATTTCAGACAAGATAGGGCACAAGGAAATTTTTAGTCTATTAGGAGAGAAGCCTTTACTCCAACCAACAACCATCAAGAGTGCAGAAAAATGCAAAAAGGAGCTAGTGGAAACATGATTCCAGTCCCAATACCTCAGAAACCAGTCTAGAAGAAGCAGGAAGCTCAAAACCTAATGTGTCCAAGGAAGAGGTGATATCACCCTATTCAGTTAATGTGCCAGACAATAAGGAAACCAACTTTGATGAAGTCTCTCATACTACAGAAGGATTACCACTGGGAAAGACAACATTCAGATACTCACATCAAGGGGAGAACAAATCAAATGGGTACGCAAAGATCAAGTACAGAAATTGGAAACGTCATCACCAAATCATAAGGAGAAAAAGGGGAATAACAAGTTAGCATCACAAAAATCTAAAACAAAAATACTCTTGCAAGTATGGCTCCCTAAGCCTTTGGTTGAAGCTTAGGAAGCACAATAGTAGATATGGATTCCCAAGAAGGTGAAACAAGCAGCCAAACAAGAGATACGCAATCAGGAGGATACATTACGTCAAAACATTCGAATGACAAAGCAAAAACAGACTCGTCCTAGACACATAAAGAGCAGAGCCTCTAATACGAGGACACTAGAGGAAACCATGAGAAGACCTCAAGCCCGAGGAATCAAAGAAATGCAACAACCTATCAAAGCGACGAGAGGGATTTGGAAACCTAAGCGACTGCAAAGAGTGGACCATCGGAACAACAGAGATTCCAATTGCACTCATGAATTATAAGATGCACCTAAAGTATGCATAATAGAGCCACATTACAAGGCCAAGCATTCGGCACATGATATACATGATAAAAGTAGTGATGCACATTCTCCAATGGGAATTAGGGCATAGCTTCCACTCTCTTAGGAATGGACATACTATGTACATAAATAAATGCTTCGGCTACACTAATGCTTATTCTTTTTCAGGAAAAGAAATAAAAAGATGTGGTAAGAGATCTCACTTATGCTAATGCACTTTTCCTTACAAGTGCAGATGGCTTCTAAAGATTCTGAAGCAACAGTATAAGAGGAGGTATTGGAATTTCCTCTCCAGAGTATCACCAAGGCAAAGGGACACTGGTTTCGAGAAGATCAATCGGCTGGGGAGTATCTCTTCCTCGCAACTATAAAAATCATGGATACAGATCATCAATTTCTGATCATGTCCCAAGACTTAAGAGTTTTGCATGAACTCCCATCTACAATTGCCATTATGAAGAAAGCGGGCATTCATAAATATTTTGAATTGACAATCTATAAGCCCGACTTTCAAAGGTGCACATAGGTCATGAACACATTACAGCCAGCACTGCATGATCCATTGGTGCCTGAGGCTAGAGTGATGGATAAAGTAGGAGAATGGGTAGTCATCTAGTTTACACATGACTTGATCAAGGAAGCTTTTGGATGGGAAAAAGATGGAAACACGATAGTGAAAGAAGAGAGTCAAGGGGCAAAAACTAGAACGTTCACCGACATTAACAGAGTCGACATCGAAGAGGAAATCAGACTCATCCACCAGCACTTCTGCTTCCCAAATATGCATCGATACACAGCTCCGCAAAAGATAATTGTTCAATTGCTCTCACATGCAATCAAACAGATTGGAAATCAAATTAATCTAACTCCTTACATACAGGAAAGACTATTCAAAGCAAAGAAGCAGTGGAATAATAATAAGTTCCTCAATGGAAGCGTCGCTCTGAAAATATTAATTTACCATGCTTTAGGCATTAGAGAGCACCTGCAAATAATGCCACCTTCGATTGCCATTGCTAAGTATGCCAAAGTCGCCACAGTTCCCAAAAAGAAAAGAGGAGTCAAGATAGTGGAAGAGGCAGAAACTAGCTCTCAACCCAGAATGAGAGGAACAAAGAGATTAAGGGAAGTAAAGCAAGTGGAAGAGGAAGCTCCAACAACGAAAAGAGTGTATGTGCTTCCAAAGACAAGAATTGAAGAGCAAAGGCCAATTACAGAGGAAGATTTAACTCAAGCCCTTGAGGATACACATCAATATATAGAAGGGCAAGTCAATTTACCAGTACAAGGGCACATTATCAGCAGGCCCAATAGGAGATACAGGCCAAAAAGACGCTCACAAAAGTACACCGCTACCGAGAATTAGGGTTGGATAACTCAAGCTTGTCTTCGGAAAAACAAGAAGAACCCGACACTTCATTGTTGAATGTGGATATTCAAAGTGAATCAAAGGATGATGGACAATGGGAGGAGTTGAATGCAATCAACTACGAGGAGGGAGACGAAGGAATAAAAGGTAAATCACAACTCCGTCCACCCCACTCAAGAGACCGTAAGAAAGGAAGCAAACCAAGAAGGGACGCATGTCCTCAAAATCAATGAGACTTCCACAATTCTTATCAAGGAGGCAACACCTACACACGAGGTGTCAATCAAGATACCAAAGAAAGAGCCTCAAGAAGCGACAGTAGAAGAAGCAGAACCCTTCACACCAATAAAGGTCATGGTAGAACCCTCCCCCATGGACGTCACCTTTCAAGGGAGTGCCACAAAAATTATTGATTTGGATGAAGAAGAAAAAGAACTAAAAATACAATTACAAATTAGACAACCCCACAATGAAACCATCCATGTAGAGCAAGGAAAAGATGTGCAAACCCAAAAAGCTCCAAGCATATCGAGGACATGGTTAAATGTCGACATCACTCAGCTCAAGCCTGTAGAGCAAGACATGATCAGGACCGTAATGTACACACAACAATTAATGCTTGAGGCTGATGAAGACTACGATCAAGCGATGTAGTACAAGCATGAGCTTCAAGAAAATAGTAAGAAACTTTCAGCAGAGTTAAAATTCGCTAGAGAACATATACTACAGAAACAAAATGAAGTTCAAGAGTTCAAGCAACAGTGCAAAGCTCTAGCCATGGAAAATGATGGATTGAAAGCACAACTACAGGAATTAGCAAAGACAAATGAAGCTAGCGAGGCTGAGAAAACACGGATGAATGCAAGGAGTAAATACTAGAATCACAAATAAAGGTATATATGGAAGAGGCAGAAAACCTAAGGAACCGAAACAAGGAGCTCATGACAGCTCTTCTAAGTGATCAGCCCTTTGAAATTCAGGGAAGACCAGAAAAGGATATCAAAGAATTGTAAGAAAAGATAGCTAAGCATGAAGAACAGATTAAGCAGGATCAAACCACCATTGCCGAATGGGAAAAGAGGTACATGGAAGACACCGCGGCTCTTAGGGCAAAATGGAAAAAAGTTGAGAATAGATACCTACTGCATTGTAAAGAAGACACTGATCAACTCGCGATAGTGGCAGAGGAAATACAGAAGAATAAAGAAACAATTTTGCAGGCACAGGAAGAAATTAAGCAAAAGAAGGAAATGATAAAGCAACTACAAAATCAACTAGCACACAAGGAAATTGAGGGGACACCAGTAGTTCCAAAATCCGCAGAGGCTACTGAGGAGACTGAGGTACGTCCTCTCTCTCCCCCCTTGTATCATTCGCCACTAAGAGAGGAACAGGAGGTCCAAATTGAACATAATACTCGGGTCATTGTAGAATTGAGCCGACTGGAAAGGACACTATTGGTGTCCCAGCTTACTGCTGAATTCAAAGATCAGATAATCCAGGTAATGAAGGAGGCCCAAATCGAAAGCAAAAATTTAGATCAAATTTTGAAGCCTTTCAATGGGCCATATGGACTACTTAAAGAACAAACGTGGCAATATATAAAGACTACGACAAATAAGGATCCAGACCACAACCTCCAGTTCAGCCAAGATACATTCAAGCATACTCAAGAAGAATTCAAAAAAGTTGATCCCATATGGAGATGCAAAGTTTTGGAAAAGAATCCTACATTGCGGGTACAATGGGAAGCATCACCATACGCGCTTCAAGTCAATCCAGCATTTTGTCCAGTACCCCGTAGACGCTCCTGGTTGCAATTTTGGGAAGGACAGCGACTAGGAAGCATCAATAATCAATGGCTGAATTACCCATTGTTACTTAGTCCGCCACATAACTACCTACCAATGGAAGAATATATGGTAAAAACAATGGAATTTTGGATTGCACGATATGCGACTGTCCCGGACTTAGCAGTTAAAATGACCAATAAGATTTTCAACATGCTATTAACTCTAATTAAAGTCTTCCAGCATGCAAAGTACACTTTTTTGAATTTCATCGGCATTACACAAGGATCCAAAGCGCTCGTTTTTTATCTCTCTACTATTCCGAGCCGCTTAACCCTGATGGCAGATTATTCAAGACTTATGTTTTTGCCGGCAACATACATGCAGACTTTCAAAGAAGCATTTTTCACCGGCTTCTTTGAAATAGATTCGGAAATTTTTGTCAAGGTGACTTCAAACCTAAATGCACGATTGGTAGTGTATGAAACAAGTTTTTTTGCGGATCACCAACAAGCACCAGAGGATGGCGTCAAGTCACAACACTGGAAAGAATTTATGTTATGTCACGCTAATTTGCTGAATCAAAGAGAGCAGGCGGCCATACAGACCTATTCACGTCGCCACAAAAAGCCTGTCGGGGATGACAGAGTTCAGGAGGAGGGATGTGTGGAAGGGGAATCGAGCAAGAAGAGAAGAAGAAGAATATCAAAGTCAAAAAATACTCAATAAGAATGAAGTTCATAAAGCAAAAGAACCACCGTCTGCCCAAAGCCCCACAAGGGCATGCATCAGGCAACAACGCGAAACAGCCACGTCCTGAGGAATGGAATTAAAGAACAATCAGAACCAGGACATTTCATGGGAAGGACGGACCAGGGCCAGGAACTATACATGCAGAAGTGCAAGACAATATTTGGCAGGTAATAATCCTTCCGTAGATAGCGTGCATTGACAACAAAATAAATAGGCTCAAAGCAATGCATCAAGCTAGAGGATGTGAAAGAAGAATCAAGATCAGGGCCATTGAAACGTAATGCGAGTCTGACAAACAGGCAAAACTGACCAAGGAATGCATGCGAAAAACACGTGATAGAGAAGAAAGTAAAGCCTGTCAAGGGACGACAGAGACAAAGAGGGGGAGAGTGTTGTAGAGCAAAGAAGCACAAGAGAAGAGCCCCAAAAATTTCAAATTAATGGGCATGATTTTTCTTCTTCAAAGTCTTAGAGAATTCCTTCAAGCCATGTAAATGCACTAGAGGAATCCTCTAGTCGCATAATCCAAACTTCTTGTAAAATATCCCTTGTAAATTAGTAGGAAATTCACTTTTTAGTAATAAAGTGCCGGTCTCTTGTGTGAAAGGACCAAACTTAGGGCACATGTATATAAGTCACTCGGTGACTCTTTGTAGAGACTTTTTGCCATTGTGAAGAAGGAGAGCTTTTGAATCTCGAATTTGCCTCTTTCCTGCAGATTTTCATCTTCTCTTTGATCTTCTGTGTGTGTGTAATGCTTGGAATGTGTGTGTAGGACTATTGTCTACCCCTCCCCACTGTTTTTGAGCTACTATAGTGTGTGTGTGAGATTGTAGGAGTTGTGGCGTGAGTGTGTGTACTTCCCGCCATTCACTATTTTGGTCAAAACTTGAAGCACAGTTGTCAGAATTGAGTGAAACAACTTCCAATAGATGCGTCTTGTCAAGAGCTTCGAAAGGAGTACCCTATCAACTATATTCGGAGTTCGGATCTGGGAGAAATCCTCAATTTACTGAAAACTACTGTAAGAGGTATCACGGTAGACACTTTCAGTATTTCAGTGAGTTTGAGAGGTGGATTAGTCTTTTCTCATGCATGTAAGCTGAACCACTTCATTCTCCATCATGTGTGCACATGTCCTCATACACTTGGTTAGGTCGTTTGATCGGATTGACAAGTGAGCGTGTGTCAATTTCCCACTATACGCACTTGTGTTGCAAATGAGGTTTAGTCTCTTTGGCACAAGTCCTTGAGTCTTCTTGGCTTAGGTACACAAAACTCCATCTAGTCCACCTCATCCCACCCCACCACCCATTTTAAATAGACCACAACTAGGGTATGTTCTTGCAGACCCAACGCCAGAAGGCTTGGACATGATGTTCAAGGCTTACCAGGCTCGACTTCAAGAAGGGCCAACAGCTGCAAACCTAGACAAGAGTTACCTTAGAGTGGATTTAGAGATTGAACGGATGAAAATGTGCATGAAAATGTTAGAACAAGCTCAAGCTATACTCGAGACTAGTCAAAAGTTCAATAAGACAAACTCTGTTAACCCAGATTTGCATTTCCAGGGCTTACTAGCAGTTGGTAAACAAACCACAAGTTTCTTTACCTCCAGAGGCTCAACCAGTTATTGAAAGAAGAAGCTCACCACCAATGGGAGCTTATGTTCCTAATTCCACAAATGCTGGAATTATTCCTTCAATTCAGGAGCACTCTCAAGAGTTCTTGCGGGAAATACAAGAAGAGAAATGGGCCAAGGAGAAGGGTAATTTCCCTCCTATTCGTGAGATTGATGATCTTCATGATCAATTTCCCCAAGACATTCCATCTATTTACGGAGATGAAGTTGAAAAACAAGAAGACAAAAGATTAGATTTTGAATCTAATACCTTAGAAGAATTGCCTCCATTTCCAGGCCCATGGGAATCTGAATCTCTTCAGATTAGAGCTCCCACAATACTGGTCAGACATGAAGACTCGGTGGTCCTAAGGAACACTGATGTCGTGAAGAATACTAAGGTTCAATGTCATCTCACGGTAGAAGAGCTGTTAAAAGCAAAACCTGAACTATGGGATCATGTCAAGGATCAAGTTCCATAACTTGATTCCAAAATGCCAAAAGCGGGCTCTAAGCAAAAAGTACCATAGATACCTCTAGACAAAATAGGGGACATGTGTGAGGGTGAAGAAGGTAATACTTATCTTCCAATCACCTACCAAGGTTACACAACCAAAGCAATCATAGAGTTAGGTGTTGGTGTTGCTATTGCAACCACCTCCTTGCGGAAGAAATGGGGCAAACCCACATTAAGAACAACTAGAATGAAGCTTCAAATGGTCGACAGTCATTTTGAAAGACTTCTAGGATTGCTCAAAGGGATAACTCTAACCACTTGTGGTGTAGATTTTGAGCACACATTTGCTATATGTGACTTTGAGAAAAATAATGTTTATGAGATGATCCTAGGAAGACCCTTCCTACAACAATTGCAAATAGTATAGGATTGGGGAACCAACTCCTTGTACTAACAACACTTAGGGGTCACCACCAAGGTCAATTTGAAGGATTACTCCTTCAGAGATGTACCACCCCTACAGTGAAACCCTATCCACAAAGCAAAAGAAGATTCAATCTCTGTGCATTTTGGAAGTTCTCCTGATTCATCCTGGTTGCATGAAGATACTCATTTGTGGATGTGCAAGGTCACAAAGGAAGAGGAAAAATGCTTGAAGGTGAGAGAAGAAGGAACTTCACCAGGAGATAGACCAGTTAGAGACCCAGCCTACACACCGATGATCTTTCCGGATGAGGAATTTGAGCCTCATGGCTGGCCAGAAATCGTAGCCACCATGGACAGTGTTGTCAACGAGGAACAGTGGACACCTCATTGTGATGAGGACGGTTATGATATCTCAGTGTTCATGTGTCAGCCCTTGCTAGAAGAATGTGACCCTAGTGATGTCATAGAAGAAGAAGAGAATGATGATGATATAGAGTCCATTGTGATGGATAGTTGCTTTAACTCAGAGCAACACTATCTAGAAGATATAGGAGTGTTCACCCAGAAAGAAGAAGAACCTCTCACAAGTATTAAAACGGTAAATTCAAAGGATGGAAGTGAGAGCAGTCAAAAGAAAAAGAAAAGAAAAGCAGTGAAACAAGAAGAGGAGGAATCATTCTTTGAAGTATCAGAAAACTTCAAGAAATATGAAGTTGAGGACCGCAAAATTTTGGTACGAATGCCTAAAAGAGAGGCCGTCATAGGAGAATCATATGATAATAAAGAAAAGACCAAGAAAATTGTAGTGACCATTGAGGAGAACGAAGAGAGATGCACATATATAGGAGATGACCTAAGTGCAAGAGAAGAAATGGATCTTGTAGCTCTATTAAGGGAATATAGGGATGTGTTTGCATGGCACTATAGAGACTTGAAAGGGGTAGATCCAAGAATTTGATCTCATACTATCCCCATGACCGCTGATGCCAAGCCCACCAAACAGAAGCCCTACACATATAATGATACATATGCAGCCAAAATAAAAGAAGAAATTGATAGGCTGATTGAAGCTCGATTTATCTATGAGATTGAGCATAGTGAATGGGTGTCCCCCATTGTAGTGGTGCCCAAGAAGAACGGGAGGTTGCGAGTGTGTATTAACCTTAAAAACGTTAATGCCGCTATGATCAGAGATAGTTATCCACTTCCAATCACGGAACACCTATTTGAGCGTGTTGCAGGCAAGGAAGTTTATAGCTTCCTTGATGGATTTTCAGGTTACAATCAAGTAGCCATTGCCCCAGAAGACCAACACAAAATAGCTTTTGCCACAGAGTGGGGAATCTTTGCATTTTGTGTGATGCCATTTGGGCTCACCAATGCACCTGCAACATTCCAAAGGCTCATGTGTCATGTCTTCAAAAAGTTCTTGCGAAAGAGCTTAGAAGTGTATGTGGATGATTTATGTGCTCATTCCCAAGAAAGAAGATTTCACATCCCTGAGCTCAGACAAATCTTCAGCAAGTGTAGAGAATATCCAGTGTGTTTGAACCCAGAAAAGTGTGCATTCATGGTGCGTCAAGGTAAAATCTTAGGTCATATTGTTTCTAAGAATGGAATCTGAACATATGAAGATAAGGTACGAGCCATAGCGGAGTTGCCAATGCCAAGGAATGTTAAAGAGGTACAAGCCTTTATGGGCCATTGTGGATATTATCGTAGGTTTATCCACATGTACGCGATCATAGCTAGATCCCTTTATGCCTTGTCTAATTTTGAGTGGAACGACGAATGCGAGAATTCTTTCAATGAACTGAAGTAACGTTTGTGCACAGCACCAATACTGACCACTCCTGATTGGAATAAATCATTCCATGTCCATGTGGATGCATCCAATCACGCCATCCACATCCAATCACGCCATAGGATGTGTGCTAGCACAACCGACAGGTGAAGGAGACTTAGATTTGCCCATATCATATGCTAGTAGATAGCGCACCGCAGCTGAACAAAACTATACCACAACTGAGCGAGAGGGCTTAGGCATGGTATATGCTGTGAAGAAGTTTAGACACTATTTATTAGCCAACAAGTTCAAGTTTTTCACTGATCATCAAGCTTTGTTATATTTGGTCAATAAACCTTGCAATACAGGACGCTTAGTAAGATGGTTCCTCTTACTAATGGAATATGACTTTGAAGTCGTTGTTAGGAAAGGTAGAACCCACATCCGGGCAGATCACCTTTCTCGCATTACTTCAGGAGAGTCACCTCAAGGAGTGTCTGATGACCTACCCGACGCTTATCTGTTCAATTTGGAGGTTGTTCCTAAATGGGCAAATAAGTTGGTACCAGTCCTCACCTTCGGACCCGCAAATAAGAATGTGAAAACCTCGCAAGAAGAAATTGTAAAATCACAAAAATATCACATATTGGTAGGAAGCATGTACAAACAAGATACGGAGGGTGTACTCGCTTTTTGTGTCGAGGATGACGAACATACTAGCTGGGTGCAACAAGCCCATGAAGGATTGCTAGGAAATCATTATTCTAAACAGCGCACATTACAAAATCTGAAACGTTTAGGAGTGTATTGGCCTAGCATGGACAAAGAAATACATGAGTGGATTAAGAATTGTCCAATGTGCAGAGAGAGACCACCAGTGGAGCATGCCACCCTTTATCAAGTGTCATTAATTCCTGATTGGAGTGCTCCATTGGTAGAGTTTATGAGATCGGGAACCTTACCCAAAGAGGCTAGTCTAGCAAGAAGACGAAGCATGGAGCAAGAGGCTCAGGACTATGCTTTAGTTGGAGACAACTTATATCAAAGAGACAAGGATGGTTATCTAAGATTGTGCGTTCACGAATCAGACTATTTGAAAGTCTTAGAAATTGCACATAGTGGTGTTGCAGGTGGACATTTTGGTCCTGACTGAGTAATCAAGACCATTCTTTTCTCAGGACTTTGGTGGCCAACTCTTCATATGGATGCACTTACCTATGTGAAGAAATGTGACACATGCCAACGTGCACAATATCTAGTTAGAAAAGATGAGATGCCTTTGAGGCCAATAATGGGAGGACGTGCATTCTCGAAATGAGATATAGACTTTGTAGGTCCTATTAACCCCCCAGCTAGAAACTCCCATGCAGAGTACATTATTGTAGCCACAAATTACCTTACCAAGTGGGTAGAAGTGAAAGCCACAATAAAGAATGATGCTCAGACAACGGCTAAGTTCTTATTTGAGAATGTGTTCACGAGATATGGATTACCGATAGAGTTAGTAAGTGATAGAGGTACACACTTCTTGAATGAAGTCATTGAAAATCTTCTCCAAGAGTTCTTGGTGATACATAAGAAGTCTGCCCCTATCATCCATAAGCTAACAGACAAGCCGAGAGCACGAATAAGATCCTATGTAATGTATTGAAAAAATTAGTGAATAATAAACGCTCTGATTGGGACAAACAGCTACATCATGTTGTTTGGGCTTATTGAGTTGCCTATAAAACGGTAATGAATGCCACCCCATTTCAGATGGTCTTTGGACAAAATGTTGTGCTACCATTAGACTTCCTCATCCCAGTCTTAAAAGTAGCACAAGAGCATGAGTGGAATGGACATGAATTGTCCTCTAGGATCTTTGATCTAGAACGCTTAGGTGAGACAAGGCTACACACGGCGGCAGGCATCTATGGTGCAAAGAAAAGACAAAAGGCATACTTTGATGCACACATCAAAGATAAAGAATTGAAAGAGGGAGACCTAGTGCTGGTTTATACGCTAAAGCAACATGCCCGTAAGTTGGAAAAAAGAGGATACAGACCCATGATCATTAATAGAATTTCCACTAGCGGTGCAGTTCAGTTGGTCACTCTAGAAGGAGATATCTTGCCAAACTATATTAGTGGATGTAGATTCAAGTTATACCAAGAACCTCTTACAACGGATATGCTTACGAAACTCAATACTGCTAAGAAGCAAAAAGAAGAGGAGTTAAGGGTGAGGGAAGAAGCAGAGGCAGAGGCCAGATAGCGTATTAGGCAAAATAAGTTAAGGCGACTAGGCCTAGATGTCAACTCAAAAGCCCCAAAATATCACATGGATATGTGCCAAAAATCAGGCATAAGTACTTCTCAAGTCATTGACCGACATCCCTTTGTGACCATAGAGATAGGACAAGGAAAGGGTGCAAGGACTGTGAAAGCATTGATTGACTCAGGTGTAGCATGTAGTGCAGTTAGACTATACTACTGCCAAGACTTGCAGTTGAACATCAATCCCATAGAAGCTTATCTCATAGGATTGGGAGGTGTGGGAACCCCTTGTTTGGGCGAGGTGGAACTTCCCATCTACCTTCAAGATGTTCCAATGAAAGTCAAAGTGCTAGTGTGTCAAGATGAGAACCTTACAGAACCACTTGTCTTGGGTCAAGATTGGATCTATGACCATGCAGTTAACTTAAACCTAAGAAGTCAAATTCTTCAAGTTTGGGTACATGAACAATGCATTGCATTAGAATTAGAGAATTGCATGCTCACAGATCATGGCACCACACACTCTCTTACTTCCTCTAAGACTAATCTTCATGAGCAAGATGTTGTATGTGTCAAAAGCTCTATGATCCAAAAGGACTCAATCATGGAAGGATAGTCGCAAAGGCAAGCAAACCCTCCTTCTTTTTCGAAGAGTAAAGCATCCCCAGTAGTTCAACCTAAGAAGCAAGCACAAAAATTCAAGACGATTGCTATAGCAAATGGAATGACACCCTTAAACAAGAAAGAAGTTCCAAGCATGAAGCAGATTTGGGTATGCAAAGGAGATCAACCACCAGCCTTGCCCCCACAAATCCCATCCAGGCAAGCCAACCAGGCCAGAAGACAAAGGAAGAAGCTCGAATAAGCTCAACCACAAGGTATCCAACAAGTTTGGGTGCCTAAGCAATTAGCTGCAGCTCAACAAGGGTGATTACAGATGTGGGTACCTAAGAAGCTCTTACATCCATAGCAACCTATGTTCTCCCACATGCGAAGGGTCTCAACAAAGAAGCCAGAAAGAGAAAAGGGTAAGAACCGCATACAGAGACCGAAAGAAGATCAACTCACTTCTTCGACAATAGTAGGAAGACATGCAAAAAGGGTATGGGTTTGGAAGCCAAAAGTACAAGTAGCCTCCACCAAATCAAAGAGCCAACCACACTGGATACCACAATTCAGGAAGTATCCAAAGATGAAGATGCCTGAAGTGATCTCTGTAGTGCCAAATGTTGTTCTAGAATGGACCCCAATAAGGAGGATTACATCATTTCGAGATCCAATGGATACCCCCACCAAATCCGGCATCAACATCTACAAGTAACATCGAAAGCCTCAACGAGCGACAACCATGTGCTTCTTGCACAACCTTGTCTTTTGCACCATTTAGGTCATGCATTTCCAAAGTATGCATTAATATAGGGACACATTACACGGCCGTGCATAGACACATTTGCGAGTCCCATGCACAAGAGCACATTGACATATGTCAACTATTTTTGCTAATACTAACATCTGTCTTCTTGTTTGGTGACATTGTTCCTTCAAACAAAAAAAAAAAAAGAGAGGAAGCACTTGTTCCCAGGTTTGGCTCATGAAACATGAATGCGTCATGCTTAGTTGAAGGTGAAACTGTTGATTACTGGGCATTTATCAATTCGGATAGAAGTGTGTCTCGGCTAGCAGATGATATAATTACTGCCTTATCTGGTAGATGTCAAGAACTTGGCATGAACATGGCATCCACAACTATGGTTTCCTCTTACCATGGTAGGAGTGAAGAGCTTGAAGGTCCGCAACTTGAGTGGTGATTAACTACTGCATGTACGAGAACATCCAAGGAGATATCTACAAGGGGTAGTTCTGGTACCTTGCAAATCTTTGAATATAAAGAAATTCAATTCTCAGTATTTGGCAAATGATGCTTTGAAAAGAGGAGACATGATCAGCCACTCAAAAGATCTCATCAATGGACCATCAACACGGACGTTCATCAACAATGTTCCATCCCAAAGGCCGAGCGTACAACACGAAGAGATGAACATCGATCAACCTTCTCCATGGTACGTATCTTTACTTTGGAAACATCATAACCATGATAGCTTAGGAAGCCTCTTCATCGGCATACCCTTGAGCACTTAGCTCAAGACCCCCAATTTTTGCACCATACTTCTTTTGATGCATTTTCCAAGTAAGCATGCATAGGGCTACATTACAAGGCCGTGCACAAGGCCACATATTTTTCTCAACCCATGCACAAACACACTTACCCATCATCCATTATGGGTTATGAGTACTTGGCATGACTACCATGAACATCATCTTTGGACGATTTGAGGTCATCAATGGAGACTCACAACGACACAGTCATGCTGGAATCCAAGGTAGAAGCACCTACCAAGGGACTACAACTTGCAAAGGCTCGCAGTGACAAATGAAGAACCGAACAACCAACCTTGCCACATTTGGAAGAGAGACGGCTCTGGTTCATCCGAATGGACACTCCCTCTCAAAGCAACCTAGAATCACCATTACAACAAGGGTCTGTGAGGGACGATAGACTCGAGAGGGGGGGGAGTGTTGAAGCTGAAGGTCAAGGACAAAGCACAAGAGCACATCAAAGAGATGGACACCCAAGAAGAAGGAGCATGTAGGGAGCTCTAAGAAGTGTATGTCAAATTTTCAGAAGAAATCCCTCTAAAAATAGTGATTTTCATCACTAAAAACCATTGTAAATACCATTTTCTATTTTTGTAACTCCATTTTGTTCAACCCAAGGAGTTGTCAAGCTTGAGGAGTACTAGAAGTATCATCCTACCAATTTTCATAATTTTTAGACTTCATTTGAGCCCTCAAATAAGCCCTAGAACCTAATTTCTAACTAGGCCGGACACTAGGTCTGGACAGGGCCAAAACTAGTAAAAAAACTATAAAAAGAGCTAGAGAGCTTATTTTTGAGGTTAGCTTGTGAGAGAATAGAGCTTTTGTAAGAGAACTCTTTTGCAATCGAAGCTTTCCATTGTTCCTCTCTTTGATCTTACCTTGTGCGCGTATGTGTGTATGTGTGTGCATGTTTGTGTGCTTTCACGCACGCACTTGTGTCTTCACTTGCTCGTGGTCTTCATACCGGTCCTCACGTCTCCACAGATTGACAAGTAAAGGAGGTGGTGCGTATGCTTGAGCCACAGAGAGGTATGCAGATGGAAGTGTGTATAGATATAAAGTTAGACTTGTTGTGAAGGGGTATGCTCAAACATATGGTATAGATTATAATGAGACTTATAGTCCTATGGCAAAAATGACAACTATAAGGACTCTCATAGTTATTGCTGCATGTAAAGGTTGGAAGATATGTCAATTAGATGTGAAGAATGCTTTTCTAAATGGTTACATTTCATATGATGTTTTTATGGACCAACCAAAAGGGTTCAGAGACAAAAGGTATCCAGAGTATGTATGTAAGCTCAGGAGAGCTTTGTATGGTTCGAAGCAGGCCCTAAGGGCATGGAATTATAGACTTGTGAAGTTCTTGAAAGAACTTGGTTTCCAAGTATCTAAAGCAGATAGTAGCTTGCTTGTTAAAGCAAGTGATGATGGGTTCATTTACATGTGTATATATGTACAGGTAGAGATGAGAAGGGCATACAAGGTCTTCAGAAGCAAATGGAGAAGGAGTTCAAGATAAGTGACTTGGGAGACTTGTCATATTTCTTGGGCATGGAGATTTCATATACCCAACATGGAGTATATGTAACTCAAGAAAGGTATTTGAAGAACTTGCTAATCAAGTTTAAAATGGAAGATTGTAGGGTAGCACCTACTCCAATGGAGGTGAATCACAAATTGAGCAGACATGGAGGAGAAGAATTCAAGGACATGAAGCTATATCAAAGTCTGGTTGGTTGTTTAACTATGCTACATTAACTAGGCCTGATTTGTCATATGCAGTTGGAGTGTTGTCTCAATTCATGCATTGTCCTAGGAAAGAACATTGGGTTGCAGGACAAAGGGTGCTAAGATACATTAAGGGTACACTCAAGGAAGGTTTGTATTATGGTTTCACATCAGATACAAACATGAAGATATATAGTGATACAGATTGGGCAGGTAATCCTGATGATAGGAGATCAACATATGGGTATCTATGTTATGTGGGAGACAAGCTAATCTCTTGGTGTTCTAAGAAGCAACACACAATTGCTTTGTCATCTACAGAAGTAGAGTATAAAGGACTGGTTGAAGCGGCAAAGGAGGTCATATGGTTGAAGACTCTCATGAAGAGTTTTGATATCATTCAGAGTACACCCACTATTCATGGAGATAACATGAGTTCATTGTATCTAGCTGCTAACCCTGTTTTTCATGCCAGGACTAAACACATTGAGATTCAATATCCATTTTTGAGAGAGAAGGTGATTGATAAGGAGATTGAAGTCATACATACTTCAACAAAAGATCAGATTGCAGACATGTTAACCAAAAGCTTGGATGGACCAAAGCTACAAAGATTCAAAGACATGGTAGGTATAAAGAACATGGAGAAAACTTCAATTGATGATTTAGGGGGATCTCTAGTGCATGAAAACCATCAATTGATTTTTTAGACAAAGGTTTGAATTCAAAGGATGAAGCAAAGACCAATATATGAAGCTTGAAGCTAGTGCATGATCAAAGAATGAAGTCTTGTATATACATGTACACTAGACTTGTAATTAACTCACTTATACCTTTGTTATGGTTACGAGTTAGGACATATGTGGCTATATATACAAGTAAAAAGTCGGGGCATGTATGAGAGATGATGAATGATAAGTTGTAAGAGTCATTAGAAACTTGGAAGTGAAGAGAATATCTCTCATCAATTAGATGTAATGTATTTCTGAATAGAAGAAAAGTTGCACCCGATCTTTTGCTCAGTGCTCCTTCTGCGTTTATTCTTTTGTGAAATGCTTTTGTAAAAGTCTAAATCTATAGTTGAGTGACCTATGTACAAATTTTCAGATCCTTATTGTGATCAGACTGAGAGAATTGAGAGTAGGAACATTTACATGTGTAAATGTGAAGAAGAGAAGACTGTAGGAGGTGCAAATTTGATGATAATGTTTTGGTCAGTTCTCCTTCCACAGTGTAAAGTTTTGAGCAAGTGAGCACTCATTCTTACATTTGGATGGTAAGCTACCTATGGTTAAATGCATTTGAATAAATGGCTTCTAGATTAAGAGAACTATTCATTAGAACTTGTAGGTGTCAAAGTCGACTGTATAGAAGCACAATTTTAGAAATAGGTGAATTGTTTGGAGTAAATATCAAGACTAAACCTTTTGAGAATTTTTAACTTGGAGAAGGTTCACAACATTTAAATAACACCTTGTACAAAGTTTCAATATAAACTTTACGTATTTGGTTAGCCAATGAATGAGTTAAGTGTAGTAGACTTTTCTGTGTAATGACTTTCTTCACAGTTAGATAAAATCTTGATAATTTGGCATTGGCCTTCCAAAATTGGTTAAGGTTTTGAGTTGTTCTTGATATAGAGGTGCTCTAACATCAAGTATAACTTGTTGTTTTGGAGATTAAAACTCTCCATCACTCTATACATGATGGACTAGAGGAGCAACCTAGTGAATAGATGAATTTTGAATCTAATTCTTTGCAAGAACTACCTCATTTTATGGTCGTTGGGAAGAGAAGTTGATTAGTATGAGAGCACCCACCATATTCGTAAGAAATGAAGAATTACTTATTCCTAGGAACACAGATGTAGCAAAGAACACTAAAGCGCAGTGTCACCTAACTTTAGAGGAGTTGTTAAAGGCTAAACCCGAGTTGTGGAAGCATGTAGCAAACCAATTACTAGAGACAAATACTACCCACTCTCAGGAAAATTCACACAAGAGAGTTTCATAAATACCCATTGAAAGGATCAGAGATATGAGCAAAGGAGAAGATGGTAATACATATCTTCCCATCACCTATCAAAGCTACACCACCAAAGAAATCCTCATTGCCACCACTTCCCTATGGAAATGATGGGGCAACCCAGCCCTAAGACCCATGAGAATGAAGCTGCAAATGGTTGATGGTCATATTGAGAAAACTACTCGAAGGAATATCTCTCACTACTTGCGTTGTATAGTTTGAGCACACCTTCACCATTTGTGAGTTTCAGAAGAATCATGGGTATGAGATTATTTTGGGACATCCTTTTATGTGACAATTGCAAATTGTACAAGATTGGGAAACCAACTCTTTGTACCTGAAACATTTGGGAGTGACTACAAAAGTCAACCTGAAAGACTATTCCCATTGTGATACCCCCACTACAGTGGAATACCATCCATAAAGCACCTGAAGAAACTAAGTCAATTCAATCTTTAGAGTCAAACCCTACATGGTTGCATGAGGACACTCAGTTGTAGATGTGTAAGGTAGATAAACAAGAAGAAGAATGATTAAAAGCCAAAATGTTGGGCTCCGAACAACACCCACATAACCTCGAGGATTTTGCCTATGTACCCATAATGTTTCTAGATGAGGAATTTGAGCCTCACAATTGGTTAGAGATCTTAGCCAACATGGACATAGAGGTGAATGAAGAACAATGGACACCTCACTGTGATGAGGATGGCTATGATATCTCTATCTTTTTTATAGAACCCATGGAAGGAGAACCTTCTTTGGAACAGTGTACAAAAGTGATCAAAGAGTGAGATGAGACAAGCAATGAAGATTTAGAGTCCATTATTGTGGAACCCTTTTTTTCTTTAGAAGAAGAATATCTTTATTTTGTAGAAGCTACCACCCCTCAGGTAGAAAGGAGAATCAAATTGAGAAGCTCAAATCAACCCTAGAGAACAAGGAGAATAAGCAGAAGAAACAAAGAGGTCACCTAAGTCGGTAGAAGAAGAATCTCTATTGGAAGTACTAGAGAACTTTAAGAAATACCAAGAAGATTGTAGTGACAATTGAAGGAGGACAAGAAAAATGCACATATATAGGGCATGATTTGACAAAAGAAAAGGAAGAGGAATTGATTGCCTTGTTGGGAGAATGTAGAGACATGTTTGCAAGGAGGTACAAGGATTTGAAAGGAGTAGACCCAAACATATGCTCCCATAGAATTCCCATGACTCAAGAAGCCAAGCCTTCAAAACAAAAACCATATACTTATAATGATAATTATGCTTTCAAGATTGAGGAAGAAATAGATCATTTAATAGAAGTCCGATTTATCTATGAGATTGAGCATACCGAATGGGTATCACCCATTGTGGTAGTGCCCAAAATGAACGGGAAGCTACATGTGTGCATTAAGCTAAAAAAAGCCAATGTATCCACAATTATGTTGAAAAATCAAGTCTCAATCATGAAAAAAAGCTCAACCATGAGTTTTGCAAGTGGAAAAATAAAAAAGCAGGACCCAAAATCATGGAATAAAGTAAGAAGCTCCACCAAACTCAATGAAATTCAAATCTGATCAAATCAGCCACTAAAAAGGTGCACCTACACTGATTAGTGGGTGGTTAACTAGATTATAGGAAAAGTAAAACTATATATAAGCATCATCTCGACTTTGTTTCTTGAGTTTTATGCATTCCATGAGTTTCTGACTAAGTTTAGTGAAGTCATAAACTCCAGGAAGCAGTCCCCTTTGCTTGCTTACCTCATTTTCTCATGATTTTTCTCCTCTCTATCTAGAGATCTAGTTAGGCTTTTCCAAATTTCATTATATCAGATTGCAGAGCATTGAATTCTCTCTCGTTGTACTCATTCTCATTGATTTCAAGCTTCATTTGATCTCTCATATAGTTCCCTAAACTTTGCCAAAGTTTCAAGTTCATTGACTAAGTGAGTTGTGAGAAATTGCCAACTTTGTGAAGGTATATCTTTGCACATAGGCAGAGAGTGTTGCAAACAGCTAGCCTCTTTTGCAGAGGGTGGGTCTCCCAGCTGGAATATCCATTTTAGATGATTTAAAGCTTGTTGAGTAGCTCTTAAATTCTATTGTAAGTCTAAAAGAAATCATATTATGTCTCTATACTCGTGCAGAGAAAAGTTTAGAACAGTGAGCATATATCACTGCTTGTGGACCTAGTGGAAGGCAGCCATCTTCCATTGTTGCATTGGGGTGTTAGAATCATCTCCCATCCGTGGTATCAGAGCCATTTTGGAGGGTTGGAGACATCAATGATTAGATATTGAAGACTTTAAGGTATCAAGACAACTCGTGGAAGCACAAGGAGGACTTATCAAAGCAAGAAGACATTGAAAGGGGGATACATCAATCGAGATCACAACTAGTCAAAGGTTGGCAAGGGAAAAGCTATCAAAAGGTAATATCCACATCTTCTAAAGCATACAAACAATTGAGAAGAGGCTATAGGAGCATCGTAGAGCTCAGCATGGCTGATTATAATGCAAAAATAGAAAAGTTAGAGAAAGGCAATTATCAACCACGGAAATTTAGAGTTAGAAACTACCTCATGGGCAAAGGATTGTGGGGATTAGTGAGCAACATGGAGCGAATGCCTCATGTATATGATCCACCACTTCAAGGGCAAGTCAAGGCACTTAATAAATGGTTAGAAACGGATAGGAGAGTCATATTCATTATATCCCAACACATAAGCAATAGCATGATAGGGCATATACAAGACTTGGACACATCCAATAAGGTTTGGGAAACCTTGAAGAGATTGTACTCTTCATCAACCAAGGCATGGAAGATTCAGCTCAAGAATGAGATAAATAATCTTAGGAAAGCACCAAGTACTAACATAAATGAGTACATTTTGAAGGTTAAGGAGCTTGCAAATGCCCTAGGCTCAATTGAGAGCCCAATCAAAGATGATGATCTTGTCGTGCACACTCTCAATGGATTGAGAGAGGATGAAAGATGGAAAGCATTCACCACATCAATTTATGTGAGGGATCCCCTACCAGAATTTGATCAATTAGTCACATTGATGGTGACCGAGGAGATGAACCAAGGAGGTTCACAATCAAAGGGCAGCCAAGCCCAAGTTTTCTATGCAAGTAGAGGCAAAGGCAAAAGAGGTGGACAAAAATCCCAAGGCAGAGGGAGGGAAGGTGAAGCTCAAGCTCAAGAAACCAAGAAGGCTCCAACCAAAGCTATGGATCAAGAGGAAGAGGAAGGATTAGAGGAAGAGGAGGAAGATCACGGGGGAGAGAAACAGCCAATGGAGAATGCTACAATTGTGGAAAACGGGGCCATTATGAAAGAGATTGTTGGTCCAAAGGAGGAGGCAATCAAGGATACAAAAGGAACCAAGGTAATTATGCTAGTACTTCAGCAAATTCAGAAAATGCGAACTTGCATATGATGTATGGGTCAAGTCAAAAAGTGAATTCAGATTTTACATGGTACATGGATAGTGGTTGTAGCAACCATATGAGTTGCAATAAAGATGTTTTCTTTAATTTACACTCACCCATCACTCAAGGACATGTAGAGACACGGGATGACACTGATCATAATATTACACATATGGGAGATGTTGCATTGAATGGATCACAAAGCTCCAAGGTGTTGAAGGATGTGTTGCATGTGCCAACCATCACAAAGAACTTGGTTTCGGTAGGCCGAATGGTTGAAAGAGGTTATGAGGTGAGGCTCAATGATCAAGGATTTTTGTTGAGGACCCCATTTAGGACTACAAGCTTATAGCAAAAGGAAAGAAGCAAGGAAGACTATTCACCATGGAGGTAAAGCCATCAACCCCTCACACTGTCTACTTGTCAATTGGAAATCAATAGATTGTAGAAATCGACTTATGGCATAAACAAATTGGACACATAAACTTAAAAAGGATGAAGTACATGCAAAGGAAGGGCTTGATGAGTGGTCTACCTAATCTTAGATCTCAAAATATGCAACATTTTTTCCATGCTTGTCAATTAGGGAAACAAAGCAGATTGCCATTCAAGAAGGGAGCACATGTGAGCAATGAAGTGTTGAATCTCATACACACCGATGTATGGGGCCCTAAAAGCAAGCCATCCATTGGAGGTAATAGATATTTTGTCACATTTATAGATGATCATTCAGGGTTTGTTTGGATATATTGCATGAAGTCAAAGTCAGAGGTGTTTTACCACTTCAAGAGGTTTGAAAACCTAGTGGAGAAGGAAACAAGGAAGTATATAAAGACTCTCTGACCGGATGGAGGGGGAGAGTATTTTTCAAATGAATTTCAGATTTTTTACATGAACATGGCATCAAAAGACAATTCACTTACAGGTATACACCTCAACAAAATGGGGTGGCAGAAAGGAAGAATAGATACATAGTAGAAGTGGCTAGAGCTTTGTTAAATGAAATGAATGTTCCTGACTTATTGGGATGATGCAACAAATACAACCATATACATTATGAATAGGTTTCCAACCTCAGGTGTACATGGAGTTACACCTTATGAATCTTGGTGTGGTAAGAAACCCAACATTTCACATCTCAAAGTATTTGGTTGTGTGTGTTAGGTTCACATACCTCAAGAATTGAGACACAAGTTAGATCCGAAGGCAGATAGGTGTATATTTCTTGGATATTCTTCAGAGAAAAAGGGCTTTAAATGCTATAAACCTTGTATCAAAGAGCTAAAGGTATCTAGGGATGTAATGTTTGATGAGTTGCTACCTTGGTATGGTAGCAAAAATGTGTTACAAGTTGATGATGCATATGAAGCCAAGAAGAAGTTCAAAGAGCAACAACAAAGCATGGAGATAAGTGGTCCAACCACTTCAAACACACCATCAAAGGAGAGCTCTACATCATCTTGGCATGGAAGGACAAGTAATGAAGCACATTCAAGTGAACGAAGTAGCAAAGGAAAGGAATTAACTTATGATTCATTCATTGCAAGACACTATCTCTACATGAGGCAAGTTATAGCTTGTGAAGAACCTAACTTTTTTGGAGAAGCAAATAAGCATAGGGAATGAATTAAAGCTATGGAGGCGGAAGTCAAGACACTTGAAGAAAATGATACTCGTTCATTGGTTCCAAGAACAAAGGACATGAAAGTCATTGGCAACAAATGGGTGTACAAAGTAAAGAGGCATGCAGATGGAAGCATCTCTAGGTATAAAGCAAGGCTGGTTGCCAAAGGTTTTGCTCAAACCTATGGCATTGAATTTGAGGAAACATTTATTCTAGTAGCTAAGATGTCCACCATCTGAAGTTTGATTGCAATTTCAGCCTCAAAAGGTTGGAAGATGTACCAATTGGATGTGAAGAATGTTTTCCTAAATGGAGAGCTTGAAGAGGTAGTCTTCATGGAGCAACCCCAAGGCTTTGAAGATGAGAGGCTTCCACATCATGTATGCAGGCTAAAGAAGGCTCTTTATGGACTCAAGCAAGCCCGAAGAGCGTGGAACCAAAGACTTGTGGACTACTTGGTAAAATGTGGATACAATCAGAGTCATGCAGACCCATCACCCTTTGTGAAGAAGGAAGGTAGCAAAGTTTTTTTCATTTGTATATATGTTGATGATTTGATCATTACAGGGGATGATGAAGCCAACATCAAGGACAGAAAGAGGAAGCTTGGATGTGAGTTTAAAATCTCATATTTAGGGATTTTAAGGTACTTCCTTGGGATTGAAGTAATATATAAAGAGGAAGGTATATACTTGATGCAAAGGAAATAAATTCTAGATCTTTTGAAGAAGTTTGGCCTGCGTGATTGCAAGTCCATTTCAAAGCCATTAGAAGTAAATGTTAAACTAAGTGCTCACAAAGGTGAAGAAGCGAAGGATGTAACCATGTATAGGTCAATAATTGGTTCTCTCTTGTATGCTACTATGGCGAGACTAGGTATTGCACATGTAGTTTGAGTGTTATCTCAAAATTTATAGGCACCAAGAGTACCTCATCTTGTTGCAGCCAAAAGGGTACTTAGATACCTCAAAGGATCATTGAATGAAGGAGGAGCACTAGTGGATATGTTATAATGCTAGGGAAGAAGACCGTCTCATGGATGTCAAAGAAACAACAATTAGTAGCTCTCTCATCGATCGAAGCTGAGTATAGAGGCTTAGCACAAGTCTCATGTGAGCTTATGTGGCTCAAGGATTTGTTTGTTGATCATGAATTGCTGGTTAACCAAGTACCTATTTTTTGTGACAACATAAGTAGCATATGCTTGGCTCAAAATCCGGTGTTCCATGCAAGGTCGAATCATATAGAAGTGCATTAACACTTTATTAGAGAGAAGATCTTGTCAAAGGATGTCAAGGTGGAGCATGTCAATACAAAGGAACAATATGCATATATGTTTACCAAAGCATTGGATGGAGTAAAGCTACAACACTTCAAGGCATGCATTGGAATGAAGGACCTAGGCATTGAGGCTTAAGGGGGAGTGTTGAAAAATCAAGTCTCAATCATGCAAAAAAGCTCAACCACAAGTTTTGCAAGTAGAACAATAAAAGGGGAGGACGCAGAGTCATGGAATAAAATTTGAAGCTCCACCAAACTCAATCAAATTCAAATCTCATCAAATCAGCCACCAAAAAGTGCACCTACACTGATTGCTGGGTGGTTAGCTAGATTGTAGGGAAAGTAAAATTCTATATGAACATCATACCACCTTCGTTTCTTGAGTTGTTTGCATTCCACGAGTTTCACACTTAGTTTAGTGAAGTCATAAACTCCAGCAAGCAGCCCCCTTGCTTGCTTACCTCATTTTCTCATGATTTTGTTCCTCTCTATCTAGAGATATAGTTAGGCTTTTCCAAATCTGATTGTACCAAATTATAAAGTGTTGTTTGCTCTCTCATTCTATTCATTATCATTGATTTCAAACTTCATTTGGTCTCTCATATAGTTCCCTAAACTTTGCCAAAGTTTCAAGATCATTGACTGAGTGAGTTGTGAGAAATTGCCAACTTTGTGAAGGTATATCTCTGCACATAGGGAGAGAGTGTTGCAAACAGCTAGCCTGTTTTGCAGAGGGTGGTTCTCCAAGCTAGAAAATCTATTTTGGATGATTTAAAACTTGTTGGGTAGCTCTTCTAGCCTATTGTAAGTTTACAAAATGTAATTTTAAGTATCTATCACTGCTTGTGGACCTAGTTATCCACCAATCAAATTGGGGTGTTAGAATCATCCCCAATCAAATTAGAGATAGTTATCCACTTCCTATCATGGAGCACTTATTTGAACGAGTGTTGGGCAAGGAGTTTTAGAGCTTCCTTGATGGATTTTGAGGCTACAATCAGGTAGCCATTGCTCCATAAGATCAGCATAAAATGGCCTTTTCCAAAGAATGAGGCATATTTGCATTTTGTGTGATGCCCTTTGGGCTGACAAATGCACTTGCTACTTTTTAATGGCTGATATGTTATGTCTTTAAGGAGTCCTTATGAAAGAACTTGGAAGTCTATGTGGATGATGTATGTGCTCATTCCAACGTTAGGCAAATTTGTATCCCTGAATTGAAACAAGTCTTTGACAAATGTTAAGAATATAACGTCTGTCTGAACCCAGAAAAGTGCATTTTCATGGTCAATCAAGGCAAGATTCTAGGAGACATCGTGTCAAAGAATCGGATCTCTATGAATGGAGGGAAAGTTAGAGTGATTGCAGACCTACCTAGGCCAAAGAACATTAAGGAAGTACAAACTTTCATGGGGCATTGTGGTTGTTATTGCTGGTTTATACACATGTATCCAATCATTGCAAAGCCTATGTACACCCTTTTGACTAAGTTTGAATGGATGGATGAATGTAAGAAATCATTTAATGAACTTGAACAACACTTGTGTTCAAAAGCAATTCTGACGACACCAGATTGGAATAAGTCATTCCATGTATATGTGGATGCATCCAACTATGCTATTGGATGTGTGATAGCATAACCTATAGGTGAAGGAAATATAGACCTTCCTATAGCATATGAAAGTAGGTAGTTAAATGTAGCTGAAAGGAACTACACCACCACTGAGCGAGAAGGATTATGAATGGTTTACATGATAAAGAAATTTAGACATTACTTGATGGCAAACAAGTTCAAGTTCTTCATAGATCATCAAGCATTGTTGTATCTAGTCAATAAGCCTTGTAAGATGGGAAGATTGATACATTGGTTTCTATTATTAGTGGAGTATGATTTTGAAGTGGTAAGTAGAAAAGAGAAGACCCACCTTAGATCCGATCATCTTTCACGATTGACTATGGGAGAAGCCCCTCAAGGTATAGTTGGCAATTTACCAGATGCGTATTTATTTAACCTTGAAGTAGTGCCTAAATGGGCCAAGTCAGTTATACCTTGTTACATATTGATTGGTGTGAATATGGTGATTTACTAATGTGATTTTGATGTGGAGGACCAAGAAATAGTCCCCCATGTGAAGACGATTGAGTGGTTTACCTGGACAGATATGGGTGCAGATGTCAACTACAGCTTTTGCCAAGAATTGATTGATCTAGAAGGTCCATTGACTCCAATACGTGTCTCACTTGTAAGTAAAAGATCCATCCATGCTAGATGGCCTAGATACTGCAATCACCAAGATGGGAGAAGCCAAGGCTTGCCTTTATGACATCATTGTGTTAGAAGAGACAAGTGATTCCTTTGAACTCAGAAACACCTTGGATGGTTGATGGTGTTGGTTTACCATTGGATGCATTCCATCTTCTTCCAAGATTGGTGGAACTTATAAAGAAAGTGATTGCCCAAGTAAAGGTTCTATGTAAGGCCAAGGAGGATAGACTAGCTCATACTACTTTGGATGAAGCTCTCCCTCCATATGATCACACAACTGCACTAGAGAAAACAAATATGGATGTGGATCATATTGTTGTTGGTCTCCCCTATGCCAGTGAAGGATTTCTTCTCATGTTTCTTGGCTAGAAAAAGCTAGATTAATAAATGTCTTAAGGTACTGCAATCTAGATGAGTCCCTCCAACGGGAAGGATTGGGTTCAAATGGGGATCTTCACAAAGTTTATGAGTTTAAAGAATCTTACTACCTCACTCATATTGTCCTGAGGATGTATGAAAATACAAGGGTTTCTCTCAATGATTCAAGAAGGTTTGAACTATAAAAAAGGGGGGTTATGCCCTTTTAGTGGACACACTTCGAGAGGGATGCATGTGGCTCTCAATGGATGGCAGGAGAAAAGCGGGACAATGCTAAGGTGGCGAAAGAGAAGAGAGACAGAGAGTAGTATTGGGGGGGCAGGGGGGAGGGGAGAACTGTGCTGAAGAGTTATTGTTGACTACTCCAGATTGCCTCTAGTATCTCAATGGTGCAATCCTCTTTGAAGAAAGCTTATACTAGCAAACATCAAATGGAAAGTCATTTGTGAAAGTTTTGAAAGAGGGCAGGGTCTTTTTGTGCAGACATCACAAGGGAAAGGAGAGATCAGCACGGAGCATGATTGATTTTGGATTCTTGTCTGTTCATCCTCATATGAATCTCTTAGCTACTGAGCATGATAGTGGGGATGATTGTATTCAAGTTTGAACAGGAGAGGCTAGTGTATACAATGTATGGAGGAATTCTATATTACATAAAGGAACAAAGTCCCCGTAGTGCTGAACTTAGTTCATCAAAGGAGAGCAATTCTAAATGCCTTATTCTCTGATTGGCAAGTGCATCGAAGTGTCAAATGCCCCTGTAGCTAGATACTCTTTTATAATAAGTAAGAAAGAAGGTACAATCTCTTCAAATGTTGCTCAGGTTCCATATAATAATCGTACATTGCACTATGCCCTGACTATGCTAAAGGGATTCACATATGTTGTGACCCATTTCCTACACTTCTCCTTTGACAAATCAAAGGGGAGTTTACTCACAACACAGGAACCAATTCCATAACATCCTTCAAATGAATGGTTATAGTTATTAATTTTATGTCCCACTACTTTAAGTGTCAACGGGGACAGAAGGAAGAAGAGGGTGACTAGGGGAGCACCATTACAAGCTCCAGAACCGGAATCATGCTGCCACCTTGGGCACTTCTACAAGTAGTATTATGTTGTGGTTTCTTTTCATGCACGTGCACAAGATGGAGAAAATAAGGGGTATGCTCCAAGGAAAAAGGAAGGAGGCGGCTCCGATCTAGTCTCAGATCAATCAATTTTCTTTAGGTAGAAGATAACACATTGGAGATGATAGTAAAAATCTTTGATGAAGATAAGCGGATAATCCTATTGAAGAAGCTAAAATCCCTTTCCAAAATGTGTTTGAAGAGCTTGAAGTTCTTGCATGTGGATATGATCTACTTCTTTCGTGTGATGGAACATATGGGAAAGTGGAGGTGTCTTCGAAGTTTGTTCCTATAGTGAAGGAGGCTACTAAGAAGCACTTGGCCATTTTATGTCATCATCATCATAGCTATAGAATGTTATTGAGAGAGATTATAGTACATGCATTTCTTCATCTCAAAGATTCATCAGTGCTACTCCGCTGTCATCAATGTGATGTTGAACATGTTTTTGAGGTCTTAGAGGATGCAAAAAGAGAGTATACTGGAAAGGTTGGTGTTGATCATTTCCACATTCAGGTTGACAATCAAAAGCTCCTAACCACCAGCCCACAATCCCAAAAGGTCAGGGTTGTTCTGCTCTAGAGGTGTTGTTTTTGGCATCAAATGATGGACGGGGTGTCTGTGAGAATACATTGGATGCAAGACTAGGAGTAGTTTTTGAACAAAAGATTCGAGAGATTCGGAGGCATTTGTTTGGAGGATCGAGGGCTTGAGTCTATCATGTCAGGATTACTAGATGAATCTGGGGGTGAAGGTGAATGCACTAAATATACAACATTACTTCATGCAACAGCAACACGTCCTATCGAGATTATGAAGTTGCTTCTGGAAAGGGGTGACAGTGGGAGAATTTCTGCATTTGTGGCTTTGCTCTCATCTTGATGCTTGGCTACTGAAGGGCCATGTACCCAAGGAGAAGACCTCCTGTTGGCATTGCCATGTACCCATCTAGCACATTTGGAACCATATTTTCCTTCCCTCGCATGCTGCATGCTAAGCTTGGTGATCCCAAGGCAGAGAGAGGTGATATTCTCAAGTTTATATGTTGAATGGCTTAGTGTAACTTTTTTTTATTTGAAAGATGTAGCCTTATTCAGCTAATGAATCTATGGTAAATGTTATTTTTATCTCGATTAATACGTATTGGTTATGAATATAGTACAAATATACGTATGTGTTTTTTTTATTGTTCACATCCATAGAGTATGTAATATATAATCTATGGTAATCCTAGTTTGATGGAAAACTTGATTATCAAGCAATCTATTATCTGGTTGACTCTTATTGCTCTGGGTTTTTAGAAGGGATGATGCCTCTATTGCATTTTTATCATTGGGATGACATAAAGTGGTAGTAATTACATGAATTATAATCGCTCCATTCATCTTCTATAATCACATCCTATAGTAGGCAAGTTCTATATTGGTTGCAACTTGCAACTTTATCTTTGAAGGTATACCAATTTTTCTATGAAAAAACAAAGCATTTGGTTTTTAGATGTACTGATGGGTCTAGAATCATCTTATATGCACATAATCTGTAAGTCTTCTTAATGTGGTTGAAGCCTCTGTGATCATCATGATTTTCAAAACTCTCCAACCTTTGTAGGGGCAAATTGTAGTCATCCCTACTCACAGAACTTTTTGGTTGCCTTAATGGATTCAAGTGAATGCAGTACATTAGGCTAGAGCTATTTGAGCTTAGCACAACCTTGGAGCAGCACATATTCCAAGTTTTTATGATGTTGCTATCGGAGCAACCTTGATTGGATTGATGTAACGGCATTTTTAGATCATACTGGTGTTTTTTGTATGCTCACACAACTTTCATTCCATTGTAGTCATGTTGATGCATACATACATAAGGATGTGATGTGAGTCATGTCCCTTAAGCTGGTATACTTGATAATTGAGAAAGCAAGAGAAAGAGAGTGAGAAAGAGAGTGAGAAAACAAGTAAAAGAGAGAGAGCGGGAAGAGAGAAAGAAAAAAAGTGGGGAAAGGGGAAAGAAAGTGGCAAAGGGACTGTAAGAGAGAGGGAGAGAGAAGGTGAGAAAGAGCAAGAGATTGTGTGTATGTGTATGAGAGAGAGAGTGTGTGAAAGTGGGAGGGTAAGGATGAGAGTAAGCGAGAGTTGGGGAGGAAGAGAAAAAGATAGTGTGAGGTAGAGAGAAAGAAAGAGAGAGAGAGAGAGTGTATGTGGGAATGTGTGCAAGAGTAACTGAGAAGAGAGGAAGTGTAAGGGAAGGGGTATGAGATAGTGCATGAGAATGAGAAGTTAGAAATAAGGGAAGGGTAAAAAAAAGAGAAAGAATGTGAGTAGGGAGAAAGTGAGGTCACAAGGGCCAACCACCAAAGTTTGGAATATGTCCTTGGATTCCCCCTTTTCATCTTTTCTGGTCATGATGAGATATGATAGGGACCCAGAGTAGCACAACTTGACAAATTCCAATGCGTTTGGGTAAAATATAGGCATCTATTTGCACATTTCCCTGGGCTCAAGATCTTATCCTTTTGGGATCCTACTAGGGATTGGCTTAGCATATCTCAGAGAGATTGCTACGAGTTTGCTTGGTGCCCCAATCGTGTGACACAGCCATTTGGCCCCCATCTATTGTACACTCCTATTAAAATATGGTGCAACAAAGGAAAGCCTGTGGTTTTGAGAAGACCAACATGAGGCAAATGAGTTCTGGATGGAATAAGAGATGGACAAAGTTTGGTCCAACAATGAGACATCATGTGAACCGACATAATTGATTTGGTCATATCTCCAATATTAGATGTTGGTGTTGTGAGGAGATTGGGCACATTGCAAAATTCTTCCCTCGAGTGTGTACTCCTCTGGATTTTGTCGCTAGGTGTGCAAAATGCAAAAAGAAGAGTGTTGTAGTATGCCCTTGGGAAGCCAAGACCCACACCACCTTGCATGGAAGCAAGAAGGAAGGCTCAAGAATGGCTCTCCTTTCATCCACCCCAACCTCCAACATGTTCAAGCCATTGGCCATCAGCCCACAACTATGCCACATGCTTGAAAACATGGAGAGAAGGGAGTCAAGGATCCTACTCACATATGTAAAATACAAGATAATTGCAACACTCTACTTACATACATAGGAAAGTCAAGCATGCACACACACCTCACTCTCTCACACTCTAAGACTAAATACACATATGCACAAAGACTTAAGAGAAAAGAGAGTTCCTCCATTAAAAAGATATACACATGAGAGCACGTCAAACCAAAAGCTCTCCTCCTTACAAAAATGAGCCTCTATATATAGGCTAAGCACAATTCCCCATGTGCTCCTTTTGAAAAGTAAAAAAGAGAGCACATGCATAACTAACTTATCTTTTGAGATCTTCTCAAATATTCCCCAAATCTCAAGGAAAAAGGAGCGTGGGAATTTCAACATGGGATTTCTATATATGTGCAAAAAGCTGGACTATTTAGGAAGGCCTTAATACCATAGCCGAAGGAAAATATAAGAAAGGGCTTAGGAGAATGTTCATATGGGCACATCTCCTGAATACAAGAAAGAGGTATTTTCATGAGTACTAGAGGGTGCCTTTACATAAGAGAAGTTGTGAGAAACCCTCATAACCCAACACTCTCCTCCCCTAGACTTTGTCGTCCTCGACAAAGCTAAGATAAGAGAAGCATACATTGCTGAACTAGTCTGGAAATCTTCAGATATACAAGTCTTCAAATCTACAAGTCTCTAGGTCTTTAGGTCTTCAATGCTGAGCGACACAATCCCCTTGGGGTGCACTCAGCCGAGCAATCCAAAAGAGAAGCCTTTGTTGCGGAATATGCAACCATCCCATGGAGTAGTTCCTGAAAAAAACAAAGCCTACCAAGTGGTGGAGTCTAGTGGTGGAGTCTTTCGGTGCTAGGTGACACCATCCTCCTAAGAGGTAGTCAGCCTAACCATCATGAAGAGCAATGTTAGGTGCACCTTGCTTGCAAAATGTGCATAGATCTTGTTAAGGACATCTTTGAAAGACCTAAAAAAAAACCTCTAGTGAGCAAATAATCAGTTCATCAACAACCTCCAAGTGAAGATAAGCAGTTCACAGTCAGTGTGAATCCCCAAAACTAGTGTATTGCAAGGAGGTCAGTTGATGAAAAAACCATTGAGAAGCTCAAGTACTCATCATAGAAAACATTACCCAACAAGGAGCGATAAAATATGATGATGGGGCAAATGATCATAGACTCTTATGTGCTAGAAATACATCATCTGAAATAAGTGCAAAGTGGGCACTCCCACCATGATCAAACTTAAAATTGTTCCCTTGTAAAGGTCAAGAATTCTGGACATCAACAGAACTCTAACTAATGGTATAGCACTTGTATTTCCAAAAATTCTCATAAAAATTGCAAACATGAAAAGTAAGAAAGTAACCAACTTTTCTGCAATTAATTTTTGCTGCCCAATCCCACCTGAACATAGAAAAGTAACAACAACCATCAATGTGATTGCAAGTATTATGGACAATCAAACTACCCCCCACAGAATCCAATCTAAACTTTTATTGCATTCAATCAAGTTGGGAGTATAACCCCATCATTTGTGAGCAATCCTTGCATCAAGCATATCTGCAAAGAGGCATGAATTTTATACCAAGTTGAGCCTGCAACATACTCTTGACCACCAAAGTCCAAAACACTTATGTGGAAAGCTATATCAGTATCCCCACATGATGATGGATTTTGGACATCATCCACTATAGTTAAATATCTTGTTATGGTGGTTACTTACACCCAATTATATGAGTTGAATCTGCTCATGATCAGAATGGGTAAGCTTGGATCCTAGCATAGAAAGCATTCCCCAACAAAGGGCAACTTGCTAAAAAATGTGTTGACCAAAATAGCTCAATTGTGTACCTCAAGCATCATGGCACCTATAAACCATGAATTTCCGCGGCATACAAACTTCTAATGCCCATACACATGTACCTCAAGCATCATACAAACTCCACACATACATAGCAACAAGTAGAACAAATCTCAGGAAGATGTCACAAAGTAATCTAGAGTTTCAGCTTATTTTGGTTGGTTAGGAAACAACAACAATCCAATAGAATTTGGCTTGCACCAAGAACATTGATGTCCTTTGATGCACCTTGCCTGCTTAAGGCCGAGATGTGCATCGGTCTTCACTAGCACCCCAGGCTCTCTCATTGATCGTGCTTCAAGGAAACACTGATAGCAACATAATCTACAACCCACACCTTATGGTAAAAGAATTACTGAGCTATAAACATGGAAAATGGTTCAGCGACTTGCATAACCATCTGCCATGCATCTTTGCAGGTTTTGATTCTATGATAGCAACCTGGATGAGAGAAGATAGTGCCATGAAACATACTTTACTCTCCTCAAGCACATATATATAAATGATGGAGAAGCACAGAAGGTAGTAGATGATATCGTTCCAAACTCAATTTCTATGAATTTCTCGAGCAAGCATTCCCAACTAGAACCAACACATGCATGAGCCAGATGTCTAGACCGTGATAGAGCACAAACTAGTATGTACTGTTTAAACTGAAAACTTTAGAGAGGAGAGCACAGATGGATGTATATAAGAAGCATCACTGTAAATAGCCACAAACTAACAACAATCGTTTATCAATACATCCATATAGCCTCCATCTACTTTGAGGAGATGACACATAAGTCCTTCAAGGTTTTAGCTCAGATACCTGTCATTTCAGCACTTTTGCACATGTGGAGCATTAGGGAGAATCCTTTGGTGCATGAACCCACAACAATAGCCAAGCATTAAATAGAAAACACTTTGTCGCTTGTCAACTGCATCTGCTGCTGATTAAAATCTCTTTTGGGAGTGGTGTCCTTTGGAGTGGCAGTGGCCTAGCCAAATCTCATCCTTGTAGTGGAGACAAAGAAGAAGAAGGAGATGGATGTGCCCAGGTGTCCATGTAGCCAAGCTTTTAAGCAGCATCGAGATTCAGTCACTGAGCCCATACTATGGTTCTACGAGTTTTTCTTGATGGCACTTGCTTAGGAGCATCCCTTCACACTCGAGCTCCAACTGATAGTGTAAAGCAGGTAGGTTGATCATTTTCGTGCATCAAACTTGACACGGGGCCAAAAGGCTTGATCCATGCAAGAAGGGAGATGGGGGAGGCTAGTAGAACATCACAACATACCCAAAATCGAGGAAGAATCAGACCACAGAGGGTGAACTGGCCAAGCCAAATCCCTACCCAGCTTGCCGATGGGGAAATGGAGTAGAGAAGTGTCACAAGAAGGCATTGTGCCTGTTGTCTTCTAAGAAAGACATTGTCGAGGGTAGGGCATGTAGAAGAGGCTTGCAGAGATGAAGCAAAGCTCACAAATAAGCAAGTGCTAGAGTTGTTGAATCATCCTACACGAGGACAGCCTTGAGAAGAGGGCGACGGGGGGCTCGACATGAGCTCATGCCATGATTCAAAGCTTGTTTGTAGAATAACCTCGAGCATCAGAGCTCAAGGTTCACCCAATAGGCCATCGAGAAGCTCTGTAGATGTGCGCATTGTCAGCCTTTGCAACAAGGACTTGATTGTAAGCCTGCAGAGGAGATGGAGGGGCCACAGTTGAGCTCGATCCTGAGGAGGGGTGCGTCAATAGTCAAGACGTCGGATAGGGATGACCGAAAGGAGCATAATAGAGAGCACTCTTGCCATAGACTAGGGACTTAGAGCAGGAGAAGCTCCGGCCAGATAGGAGGAGCCAAAGGGGGAGCATGAGGCTCGACCCCGCGAGGATAGAGAAGGGAGGGAATTTTTGGGAGGGTGGGATAAGCATGTCTCTCAAGTTGTATGTATGAATGGAGTTCCACATCACCATTTGGTAGGTATGCATTGAATCCTGCCTTCGTAGCTAAGGGGAGAGATCTAACTCTTTAATGCTCATCCATAAAGGCTCACCTATCTAAGTGGAAAAGGTAGTCTCTTGGCCCCTCCAGATCTGCATACGAGAGTGGTGATGGCGCCATCCACATCCCATAAGGCACATACATGAGTGGTCGGACAATTAGAAGTTTCGAAGTGTGAGATGGAAAAAACTTCAAGATGACGTGTTGATGATTTGAAAAACCACTACTCCACTTCTTTTTGGGTTTTCTTGAAATTTGAAGAGAGGGAGGGTTAAGGGAGAGTACCCATCCCCCTATCCAAGGCATTCACTCAACAAGGAGATGGCAGTGGTGGAAAGTGATGCCTATTGTGTGTGTATAGGAGGGGTATGTGTATGTGAGAGAGTGAGAGAGACAAGGGGGTTAGGGGGTGTTTTTCTGCAACAACTAAAGTAGACTAAAACGATATTACTAAAAACAATATATGGGGAGCTAATGGTCCAATGGAAGGGTGAAAATGTTATGCCAACACACATAACCTAGGTGTATAAGCAAAAGAATTTGCAAATCAATATCTTACCACATGCTCTTGAGCTCTCCAAGTGATGAAAGGTTGTTCTCCTTGGCAACGGTGCCAAATTTGTTATTGTAGTATGTTGGAACCCAAGGACAAGCACAAAGCATGGAAGCACATCAGAAAAGTGGACACATAAGAAGAAGGAGCAAGTAGGGAGCTCCAAGAAGTGTATGTCAAATTTTCAGAAGAATCCCCTACAAAAATAGTGATTTTGATCACTCAAACCATTGTAAATATCATTTCACCTTTTTGCAACTCCATTTTGTTCAAGACAAGGAGTCCTCCAGATTGAGGATTATTAGAAGTACCGTCATACCAATTTTCATAATTTTTAGACTTCATTTGAGCCCTCAAATAAGCCCTGGAACCTAATTTTTAACTAGGTCGGACACTAGGTCTGGACAGGACCAAAACTAGTCAAAAAACTATAAAAAGAGCTAGAGTGCTCATTTTTGAGGTTATCTTGTTAGAGAATAGAGCTTTCGTAAGAGAACTCTTTGGCAATCAAAGTCCTTCCATTGTTCCTCCCTTTGCCCTTACCTCGTGCGCGCGTGTGTGTATGTGTGTGCATGTTTGTGTGCTTTCACTCATGCACTTGTGCTTTCACTCGCTCGTGGTCTTCACACCAGTCTTCATGTCTCCCCAGATTGACAAGTAAAGGAGGTGGTGCTTACACTTGAGCTACACCAAATTTTGGCACCGTTGCCAGGGAGAGAGCTTCGAGGACGAGCATTGTGATGGTAAGATCGTAGATTTGCGACGTTGGAAGGTAAAAAAACTATCATTCTTGTTCATTTTCTGATTTTTCCTCTTCATCTGCATCATGATCACCATCTCCATCTTCTTCCATCTTCTTCTTCATAGAAATTTCTTGTTTTTTAGTGCATTTTCACCATTTTCGTACCATTTTTCATGCATTATTGTGTGAGAAGGAGTTAGGAGGTGCAAGGGAGAGCAAGCACCTGTGTTTTTTCATGATTTTTTGCACATACGGAGCTCGCCATTGCTCAGTGCTCAAAAATTGGAATTTCTTGTCAAAAAACACGCTTCTGACTGAAAATCACGATTTTCATAAAATTCAATTAAAAAAAAAAATACAATTTTCTATTTCCCACCTAAAAGCTTTTTGAAAAGAACACGATTCTAGGGTCATTCTCAGAATCACGATTCTCTAGTTGTGCCCAAAATCGGGATTCTCTAAATTTCTCAAAAACACGATTTTGAGAAGACACGATTTTCAGTAGGCTCAAAATCGCAATTTTCACAAATCACGATTTTCATCCAAAATCGCGATTTTCACAATTTTTAGAAAACACGATTTTCATTAAGGTACAAAATCGTGATTTTCAGAACACGATTTTCATCCAAAATTGCAATTTCTTGGTCATTCTCGAAATCGTGATTTTCAGGCCAAAAACACGATTTTCATTCAACATCGCGATTTTCATGTCAAAAACACGATTTTCATCCAAAATCGCGATTTTGTGATCATTCGCAAAATTGCGTTTTCCAGGATTTTCACTCAAAATCACGTTTCTCACTCAAAATCACGTTTTTCACTCAAAATCACGTTTTTCACGATTTTCACTCAAAATTGTATTTTTCACGATTTTCATTCAAAATCACCTTTTTTGGGATTATTTAGAATTGTGATTTTCATTAGTGCTCAGCATCACGATTCTCATGATTTCACAAAATCGTGGTTTTTGTGGTTGCTTAGCATCGCGATTTTCATAGGTGCTCAGCATCACAATTTTTAGACCCCCCAAAATCGCGATTTTCACACAATATCGTGATTTTTCCAAAAGTTCTTGTTTGCGTGTTTTGACCCCCAAGAGCCTGATTTGACATAACTTTTTTTTCATCAAAAGTCCATTTGAAGTTGACCCTCAGGTGGGACCAGGAACCCAAGGGGACTCCAAAGGATTTTGAACCATACCAAGGGGAAATTCTCGACTCTTAACCAAAGCTTATGAACCTGAGATCTGCTAGAAACCTAGGCAGGGATAAACAAAGCATTAGATCTTTTGAGGGAAGTGTCAACCATACAGCTAAGTCTTGGGCACAACAACTAAGTGGTTATCCTTACGTACTAAGCTCCGACACAAGTGACTCAGAAATGTCTTTTAGCATGGGGAAACCTGCAGGTGGCTCAGGAACTGCCTATCTACAAACACCCAAAGGTCCATATAAAACATGGTTGGAATATATTCGGACCAACCGATTAGGTGCTCGCATCTATGAGGATGGCCTAGGGCGATCAATGGTCCAACTCAAAAATCCAGATCAACCCTTTGGACTTGAACACCCAGTAGTCAAGTTCGAAGACGGTTCATACATTGATAAGGAAGGAACCACGTATGTGGTCACCAACTTACCAGACAGGACAGATGAGTTTAGAAACATTATTCCTAAGAGTGAGATAGGAGACCTAGAGCAAGGAAATGTAGGAGAAGAACCCAAGACTCCTAGAGGTAAGTCAGTTCTGACGAGAGTGATCACTCTAGATTGGATTCCTCAAGACAACAAAAGCATAGAACTATTCTTGAATAGAGAAATAGAGGAAGCCTTTTGGAGATTCAAGCCAGATCAACCTAACCAATTGGGCATAGTCATCATCTACGAATTCAAAGATCTTGAGATACCAGGCAAAGTTGTCTACCTGGATAACACATCGGAGAGAATGTTCTTGGTATCAGAGCATGATAGGAACGCATATACTTGGCAGGGTGAATTGATCTTTCCTCCACCACGGGCTAATATTTCCCATGGCCACCAAGGTGTAGGATCATCACAGGCTCATGAAGCACAATGAGAACACACAAGAGAGAGACCTGAAGTAAGCTTTGCAAACATTAGGGGTAGAGATCGATCAGGACATGAGGGTGAAAGACCTGAAAGAGAGAGACATCAAGCACATAGGCAACAAAGAGCTGAACATGTTTTTCCATTGCCTAGACTCCGAGAGCACCAAAGAACCCTTAGACCCACTCAAGTGATCAAGGCAATGAAGAATTATTTTGATGGGACAGGAGATCCTTATGATCATGTGGCCGAGTTCAAACAAGTGTTAAGAGCTGAACAGGTTGAGGATTTGTTCACCCAGTACGAGGCATTTGGTTTGAATCTTAAGGGCATTGCCTTAGCTTGGTTTCAACCACTGAGTAGTCGCAACTATCACAATATAGGTCAACTGCTAGACAAATTCATCGTAGAATTCTCCAAGAATGGTATCAGGCATAACACATCATCTTTGATCCACAGCTTCAAGCAGACACCCCAAGAAACAATGCGACTAGCAGGTAGAAGGTTCAAAAAGTACCTAGAAAGATGCCCTGCTCCAGAGTTACCCACACCAGAAAAACAAGTGGCTTTGTTTTTACATGGCTTACAAAGCACCAAGTTAAGATCATATGTGTACTTGAAAGAGCCTAGAATCATAGAAGAGTGTGTGCGGACGTGCATTGACATAGAAGACAACTCGGGTGAGGAGTTAGGACTATCCAAACTCTATAAAGACTCTGATAGTTCTACTAGTCATACCTCCAGAGCCTCCACTGAGTTGGATGAGATAGCAGAGCAAGTTGCCAAGAAGCTAGGAGTTCAAAATAGACAAATACCAAGAGTCACCTCATTGAGTCGGTGTTATACTTGCGGAGGCGACCACATGGCTAATGTATGCCCATTGCACAACCAGAACATGAGAGAA
Source organism: Ceratopteris richardii (assembly GCA_020310875.1). Classification (NCBI taxonomy): domain Eukaryota; kingdom Viridiplantae; phylum Streptophyta; class Polypodiopsida; order Polypodiales; family Pteridaceae; genus Ceratopteris; species Ceratopteris richardii. The sequence continues at coordinate 178,532,346 of CM035410.1, forward strand.
AGGAATCCTCCATATTGCACTATTGAGAGAAAATACACGAACCACACGGCTCAAGATTGTCCATACAATAGACAGGCTATTAGACAGAATTATCGGCAACCTTACCAACAAGGTAGGTATCACAACCAATACCAACATCCATATTATAGACCACAACAACAATATTAGGCACCATATAGGCCACAACCAGTCCTAGGAAACCAACCACCAGTGTCTGCCAATGTAATTCCAGTTAAGTATGGAGTGGCAGAAGAGAATCTTAATAGAGCACTAGTGCTAGTGACCCCATTGATCTCAGAGAATGACTCTCATGCTCATAGTTCAGACTACTCCCATGAAGGTAGTCCACATGCTTATTACACAGAGTCACCTGAGCATAGTGAGGCTTATACATATCAATATGAGGCACCACCTATGGAACAAAATTGGGAGCCAGAATATTCCAATGTCATGTACACAAATCCTAACCCTAGGCCCCAATTGAGACAAATGAGACCACAAGCCCCTAGAGGATCATGTTTTAGGTGTCATGGCGACCATTTCATTCGTGAATGTCCCGACTCACCAACTCTTGGACAAGGACAGAACATCACAATACGAGCCTTTTGTCCTGAGTGTGGTAAAGACCATCTCCCCAGAGATTGTCCAAGGAACACCTCTAGTGTGCCCAAGGTCACACCCATAAATATGGTAGGCTTAGTGGTGGATTCAAGTGCCAGTAGCAGTAATGTGACTCCTGTGCAGGCAGTTACTAGGGCACAAGCATTAAAACAAGATAAACTAGTAGAGCAAATAGAGTCGAGTGAATCAGGAGAGCCTAGTAAGAGGAAAATAAGAACATGGAAGGATACCATGGAGAAAGCCAATCGCAAGTGGAACAAAAAGTTATCTGAACTAGAAGAAAGCCTGAAAAGACGCAAAAACAAAAATAGAAGACATTGCATCTCAAAACCCCTTGCATGCTGAAACTCCATCCACTCCACCTCATCCCGCCCAACCACCCACTGTAATAGACCACAACTAGGGTCTGTTCTTGCAGATCCAACCCCAGAAGGCTTGGACATGATGTTTAAGGCCTACCAGGCTCGTCTTCAGGAAGGGCCAATAGCTCCAAACCTAGACAAGAGTTACCCTAGAGTAGATTTAGAGATTGAATAGACAAAAATGTGTATGAAAATGGTAGAACTAGCTCAAGCTATGCTCGAGACTAGTCAATCGTTCAATCAGACAAACTCTGTCAAACCGGATTTGTATTTTTATGGCTTACTGGAAAGATTAGAGTAGTTGATAAACAAACCACAAGTTTCTTTACCTCCACCAGCTCAACCAGTTGTTGAGAGAGAAAGCTTTCCACCAATGAAAGCTTATGTTCCTAATTCCACAGATGTTGGAACACCTCTTTCAATTCAAGAGTACTCTTAAGAGTTCTTGCGGGAAATACAAGAAGAGAAATGGGCCAAGGAGAAGGGTAACCCCCCTCCTATTCGTGAGATTGATGACCTTCATGATCAATTTCCCGAAGACATTCCATCTATTTACGGAGATGAAACTGAACAACAAGAAGACGAAAGATTAGATTTTGAATCTAATACTTTAGAAGATCTGCCACAATTCACTGCCCCCTGGGAATTTGAATCTCTTCAGATCAGAGCTCCCACAATATTGGTAAGAAATGAAGACTCAATGGTTCCCAAAAACACTGATGTTGTGAAGAACACTAAGGTTCAGTGTCATCTCACTATACAAGAGTTGCTAAAAGCAAAACCCGACCTATGGAATCATGTGAAGGATCAGGTCCCAGAACTTGACTCCAATGTGCCAAAAGGAGGCTCTAAGTAGAAAGTACCAGAGATACCTCTAGACAAAATAGGGGACATGTGTGAGGCTGAAGAAGGTAATACTTATCTTCCAATCACCTACCAAGGTTACACAACCAAAGCAATCATAGATTCAGGTGCTGGTGTTGCTATTGCGACCACCTCCTTGTGGAAGCAATGGGGTGAACCTACATCAAGACCAACTAGAATCAAGCTTCAAATGGCAGATGGTCATTTTGAAAGACCTTTAGGATTTCTAGAAGGGATAACTCTAACCACTTGTGGTGTAGAGTTTGAACATACATTTGCTATATGTGACTTTGAGAAAAGTAATGTCTATGAGATGATCCTAGGAAGACCCTTCCTATGACAATTGCAAATAGTACAAGATTGGGGAACCAACTCCTTGTACTTACAACACTTAGGGGTCACCAACAAGGTTAATTTGAAGGATTACACCTTCAGAGATGTCCCACCCCTACAGTGGAATCCTATCCACAAAGCCAAAGAAGATTCTATATCTGTGCATTCTAGAAGTTCACCTGATCCATCATGGCCGCATGAAGATACTCATTTGTGGATGTGCAAGGTGGCAGAGGAAGAGGAAAAACGCTTAAAGGTGAGAGAAGAAGGAACTTCACCAGGAGACAGACGAGTTAGAGACCCAGCCTACACACTGATGATCTTTCCCGATGAGGAATTTGAGCCTCATGGCTGGCCAGATATCTTAGCCACCATTGTTGGTGCAAATTCAAGCCTTCACAATTTGGCTTGGATTACTTCATGAAGACATCACTTGAAGGAAGGATCATAGGAACTTATGCTTATAAGTTCTTACCATTTTACTCCTTGTAAAAGTCTAAATGACTTGGAATCTTTTGTATACACCTACTTGATTGAGTCATGGAAAAGTAGGACATGTGAATGAGGAAGTATCTCCATAATTTTAGAAGCTTGACTAAATGGAGCCAAGACTTGAATTCAAAATTCAAATTCCTACTCAACTCATATATAAACTTGACTTGAAGAGTCGCGGAGATAGTAGTCATCATTCCCGAGGCTTAGACTACTGATCATTGAGTGTGTGAGGTCTATTCCATAGCTTACACCTCTGAGTACCATTTTGCAATATTTATCATGTCAATGGGAATGTACATCAATGTGAATTAATACATACCTTTACATATATCATCTCTGTGTTCTCTGTTTGATCACTCAAAAGCCTGTCAATTTCACGAGGGCATATCTCAGTGATTACTCCACCAAATCAAGTGATTCAAAGTTTCGTAGATTCAGCTCAAAGTCTCCTACAAGCATACAAAGTTTCATGCAATTTGATTCAGCCATTTCTGAGAAATCGTCATCGAAGTGCTCTCTGGTCTATCTCTGCAACTCTCCTAAAAAGTCGGGGGTAATCATAATTTTGCTAAAGTGATTTCTCTGAGTATAGTTCATCATTTTATCTCATTCCACTTGCAAATGTTAGCTTGTTAAGCTAATTTAATATCTCTAGAAGGAATTGGATCAATTTCAACTGTGCTGGTCACACTGAGCATAACTCTAAGCAGGTGTCAAAACAAATTTAGCAAGTTTTTTTGGATTTGTGAAGTATCAAGTAGTCTGTTTTGATTTGATCACTACACACATCATTTGAAAAGTACATATATGATTTCTTGGTGTCATTTGGAAGCTAAGCAAGTGCACTAATCAACTCTGAAGCAAAGGAGGGCTGGTGCAAAGCAGGTTTAGCAGCACCTACTCAATCTCTTGAGTGCATCCATCCATCTTTCCCAACAATGGTATCAGAGCAAACAAGGTAACATGGGAGATGGTTTTCCTTCATTCATTGATAAATTGGACAGGGACAATTATCGTGCTTGGTCTCTGAGGATGAAGACCTATCTACAAGGAAGAAGTCTATTTGGATTCATCTCAGGAGATGAGGAATTGCCCTCATTCAAAGCAAGGGCTCTACCCACCAAGGAAGAACAAGAAAGGCTTAATACATGGTGTGCAAAAGATGCATTGGCAAGGTCTTATCTTCTTAACTCTATATCTGACTTCCTTTTACCTCACATCAAGAATTGTAAGACTTCCCAAGAAACTTGGGAAACCTTGTCATCATATTTTTCATCTAATACAAGGGCCAGGAAGAATCAATCGTGGATTGAATTCACAACCCTTAGGAAGCAAACAAAGCAATCAGTCTCAGAATTTGTGACCAAGATCAAGGATGTGGTAGACCAATTAGCAAGCATAGGAGAGGAGATTGAAGAGGAACAAATAGTAAGGCAAGTAACCAATGGACTAAAGGCAGATGATAAGTGGGAAAGCTTCACCACTGCAATGGATCTCTACATGGACATGCATACCCCAGATCTCACAACTCTGATGGGCCAACTATTCACACATGAAGCAAAGTTCAAAAAGGTTGGAGATACATCTAAAGGTAACACTCCTTCTGCCCTATATACTGATAAAAAGGTTAAAGACAAAGGAAAAAGTAAAAAGCAAGAAGATGAAGGCTCTACCTCCCAAGCAAACTATGCAGGGAGAGGTAGATCCTCAAGAGGAAGAGGCAGAGGAGGTAAGCAAGGTAGGGGGAGACCCTACAATTCATCACCATGTAATATATGTTGGTTGTCCAATCATACCACAGATGAGTGTTACAGGAACTACAAAAATCAGAGAGGAAGAGGCTACCAAAGAGGTGGATTCAATCAGTCAAGAGGAAGGTTCAACCACCATCAAGGTCACAACAATAATTACAACAACTACAACAACAACTACAATGGCAATTACCAAGGAGGATACAGAAATAGGAAGGACTACAACAACTACACAGAGGAGCAAGATGACTCCCTCTTGATCATGAATATGACCTCAAAGTCAGGTACAAATGATGATCATTTATTTTATATTGATTCAGGGTGTTCCAACCATGTGGCTGGCAATGTGGCACTACTCTCTGATCTTGAGGAACCCAAGGGCAAACATCAAGTACAGACAGGTGATGATACTAAGCATTCTGTAGTAAAGATTGGAAATGTAAAAACTTGTGATGGTAACCAGAACCTATTGAGCAGGGTACTTTATGTACCAACCATTACCCAAAACTTAATGAGTGTTGGTCAGATTGTGGAGAAAGGTTTGCAGGTCAGGTTCAATCAACATGGAGCATATGTAGAGGACCCAAGACATGGATTCAAAAGGATAGCCAAGGGAGAAAAATCAGGTAGATTATTTACTTTTGAGCTAGAAGACACCAAAAACATTGCTTTATACAATTACAAGGATCAAACACTTTCAGAATTAGAAATATGGCACAAGAGATTAGGTCACATAGGTGAAAGGACCTTAAAGCAAATGTGCAGGGACCAATGTGTGCTTGGGATACCTAATGTATCCAAGCAACACATGATTTACAAATGTGGTGGTTATCAGTTTGGTAAGTCTCACAGATTGCCCTACTCAAGGAAAAGTTTTATGCATGAAGACTACCTAGATTTGGTACACATAGATGTTTGGGGACCTAACAAGGATCCCTCCATTTCAGGATCAAGGTACTATGTGTCTTTCATTGATGATTATAGCAGATGGACTATGTTATACTTTATGAAGCACAAGGATGAAGTGTTTAATTGTTTCAAAAGATATCTTGCACTAGTTGAAAATCAAACAGGAAGGAACTTGAAGAAGCTAAGGTCAGATGGAGGAGGTGAATACTTCTCCAATGAGTTTGAGGACTTCTTGCAGGAAAGAGGCATCAAAAGGGAGATAACCACAAGGTACTCACCTAAACAAAATGGGGTAGCTGAGAGAAGGAATAGACTTATTGTTGAAACAGCTAGGTCCATGCTTAATGAAAAGAAGTTGCCAAATTATCTTTGGGCAGAGAGTGTATCTCCTGCCACCTATCTCATAAACAGGTTGCCATCAAAGTCACTTGATGGAATGACACCTTATGAAGCTTGGCATGGTAAGAGACCATCATTGGATCATTGCAAAATTTTTGGTTGTGTAGCATATGTGCATATTCCCTCACAGGTAAGGGGAAAGCTAGACCCTAAAGCAGAAAAATGTATTTTCATTGGTTATGACTTGAATCAAAAAGGGTACAGATTCTACAACCCAACCAATAAAGGGTTCAAGGTAAGGAGAGATGTCATCTTTGATGAGAATGACTCATGGTATGAGAATGATTGCAGGAAGGTTATTCTACCCTATGATTTGGAAGAAGAGTTTCCAAAACTCTCAAAGGAAGAACCAATCCAGAAGGAAGACTCAAGTTCAGAAGATGATGACACAATCAATCTTGAAGAATTCAAGGCATGGAAGTCTAGAGGCAAGATGAAGATGAAGAAGCTTGAGGATATACCAGAATCTTCAATTCAAGCAATAAGGAGATCTTAGAGAGAAAGTAAGAAGCCTATCAGATATGGGTATGATACATCTCTTGCAACTAAGCATTCAATTTATCTTGCAAAGGACTTGTTAAGTGAAGAACCAGGTTCATATGAAGAGGCAATCACCAAACTAGAATGGAAAGGAGCTATGGATGAAGAAATAGAAGCTCTCAAGGAGAGTGACACATGGGACTTGGTACCCAAGAAGGAATCTATGAAGGTGATAGGATCCAGATGGATCTACAAACTAAAGAGGAACTCTGATGGTACAATCAACAGGTACAAAGCTAGGTTAGTAGCCAAGGGTTTTGCACAAACCCAAGGCATTGATTATGAGGAGACATTTTCTCCTGTGGCTAAGATGCCAACAATCAGAGTATTGGTGAGTGTAGCTGCATCCAAAAATTGGAACATGTACCAATTAGATGTCAAGAATGCTTTCTTGAATGGATGGATATCTGAAGAAGTCTACATCTCACAACCACCTGGCTATGAAGATCCCAAGAAGGTAAATTATGTTTGTAAATTGAAGAAGGCTCTATATGGATTGAAGCAGGCACCTAGGGCATGGAACTACAGGCTGACAACATACCTCCAAGACCAAGGGTTTACTATGAGCAAGGCAGACACTTCATTATTTATCAAAAGGAGCAATTCAGAGGTAATCTATCTCTGTGTTTATGTTGATGACATCATCATTACAGGTAATGATGTCTAAGGAATTAGAAGCATCAAAAACTAGATGATGAAGGAGTTCAAGATCAATGATCTTGGATTATTGAAATACTTTCTAGGACTTGAATTGGTTTATACTAATTCAGGTATATATATCACTCAGAAAAAGTATGTACAAGACATGTTGAAGAAGTTTAACCTGCAGGATGCTAAAGTCTCAAGTACTCCAATGGAAGTCAACCTAAAGCTAAGTGCTCATGAAGGGGATGAAGTCCAAGACATTACAGGATATCAAAGTATGGTAGGTAGTTTGAATTATGCTACCTTGACCAGAATTGACATAGCATATGGAGTTAGTGTGCTAAGTCAATTCATGCACAAACCAAGGGTACCTCACCTTGAGGCTGCAAAGAAGATCTTGAAGTATCGAAAGGGAACTCAGAACCATGGTTTGTACTTTCCTTATACATCAGATATTGACATTAAAGTGTATTCAGATGCAGATTGGGCAGGATGCAAGGATGATAGGAGGAGCACATCAGGATACTTATCCTTTGCAGGTGATAAACCTATTTCTTGGTCAGCCAAGAAACAACCAACAGTGGCATTGTCATCCACTGAAGCAGAGTATAGAGGGCTAGCCAATGCCACTCAAGAAGCTATTTGGTTAAAGCTTTTGTATACAGCACTAGGCCTATACACTAGGCCCCCAATTATCTTTGGAGACAACACAAGCTCTCTCCACCTTGCAGCTAATCCAATATATCATGCTAGGACAAAACACGTAGAGGTTCATTACCACTATGTGAGAGAGAAGTTGCTAAGCAAGGACATTCAGTTTACCTATGTGTCTACTAATATGCAATGTGCAGATTTACTCACTAAAGCTTTGCATGGAAACAAATTATGCAGATTCAAAAACATGATTGGATTGCAGGACATACATGAAGGATGAAGATGAAGACTTAAGCCAAAATGTTTGGCTTGAGGGGGAGCTGTTGGTGCAAATTCAAGCCTTCACAATTTGGCTTGGATTACTTCATGAAGCCATCACTTGAAGGAAGGATCATAGGAACTTATGCTTATAAGTTCTTACCATTTTACTCCTTGTAAAAGTCTAAATGACTTGGAATCTTTTGTATACACCTACTTGATTGAGTCGTGGAAAAGTAGGACATGTGATTGAGGAAATATCTCCATAATTTTAGAAGCTTGACTAAATGGAGCCAAGACTTGAATTCAAAATTCAAATTCCTACTCAACTCATATATAAACTTGACTTGAAGAGTCGCGGAGATAGTAGTCATCATTCCCGAGGCTTAGACTACTGATCATTGAGTGTGTGAGGTCTATTCCATAGCTTACACCTCTGAGTACCATTTGGCAATATTTATCATGTCAATGGGAATGTACATCAATGTGAATTAATACATGCCTTTACATATATCATCTGTGTTCTCTGTTTGATCACTCAAAAGTCTGTCAATTTCATGAGGGCATATCTCAGTGATTCTCCACCAAATCAAGTGATTCAAAGCTTGGTAGATTCAGCTCAAAGTCTCCTACAAGCATACAAAGTTTCATGCAATTTGATTCAGCCATTTTTGAGAAATCGTCGTCGAAGTGCTCTCTGGTCTATCTCTGCAACTCTCCTAAAAAGTCGGGGGTAATCATAATTTTGCTAAAGTGATTTCTCTGAGTATAGTTCATCATTTTATCTCATTCCACTTGCAAATGTTAGCTTGTTAAGCTAATTTAATACCGCTAGAAGGAATTGGATCAATTTCAACTGTGTTGGTCACACTGAGCATAACTCTGAGCAGGTGTCAAAACAAATTTAGCAAGTTTTTTTGGATTTGTGAAGTATCAAGTAGTCTGTTTTGATTTGATCACTACACACATCATTTGCAAAGTACATATATGATTTCTTGGTGTCATTTGGAAGCTAAGAAAGTGCACTAATCAACTTTGAAGCAAAGGAGGGCTGGTGCAAAGCAGGTTTAGCAGCACCTACTCAATCTCTTGAGTGCATCCATCCATCTTTCCCAACAACCATGGACATTGCGATCAATGTAGAACAATGGACACCGCATTGTGATGAGGAGGGTTACGATATTTTTGTGTTCATGTGTCAGCCCTTGCTAGAAGAATGTGACCCTAGTGATGCCATAGAAGAAGAAGAAAACGACGATGATCTAGAGTCCATTGTGATGGATAGTTGCTTCGTCTCAGAGGAGCACTATCTAGAAGATGTAGGAGTATTGACTCAAAAAGAAGAAGAACCTCTCACAAGCATTAAAATGGTAAGTTCAAAGGATGGAAGTGAAGGAGGTAAAAAGAAAAAGAAAAGAAAAGAAGTGAAACAAGAAGAGGAGGAATCATTGTTTGAGGTATCAGAAAATTTAAAGAAATATGAAGTTGAAGATCGGAAAATTTTGGTACGAATGCCTAAGAGAGAGGCCATCATAGGAGAATCATATGATAATAAAGAAAAGAAAAAAAAAATTGTAGTAACCATTGAAGAAAATGAAGAGCCATGTACGTACATAGGAGATGACCTAAGTGCAAAAGAAGAAGCAAAGCTTGTAGCTCTATTAAGGGAATATAGGGACGTGTTTGCTTGGCACTATATAGACTTAAAAGGTGTAGATCCGAGGATATGCTCTCATACAATCCCCATGATTGTTGATGCCAAGCCTACCAAACAGAAGCCCTACACATATAATGACACTTATGAAGCTAAAATAAAAGAGGAAATTGATAGGTTGATTGAATCTGGATTTATCTATGAGATTGAGCATACTGAGTGGGTGTCCCCCATTGTAGTGGTGCCCAAGAAGAATGGAAAGTTGCGTGTGTGTATTAACCTTAAAAAAGTTAATGCTACTACAATAAGAGATAGCTATCCGCTTCCAATCACGGAACACTTATCGGAGCGTGTTGCAGGCAAGGAAGTTTATAGCTTCCTTGATGGTTTTTTAGGTTACAAACAAGTAGCCATTGCCCCAGAAGATCAACACAAGATGGCTTTTTCCACCGAATGGGGAATCTTTGCATTTCGTGTGACGCCATTTGGGCTCACCAATGCTCCTGCAACGTTCCAAAGGCTCATGTGTCATGTCTTCAAAGAGTTCTTGCAGAAGAGCTTAGAAGTATATGTGGACGATTTATGTGATCATTCCCAAGAAAGAAGATACCACATCCCAGAGCTCACACAGATTTTTAACAAGTGTAGAGAATATCGAGTGTGTCTAAACCCAGAAAAGTGTGTATTCATGGTACGACAAGGGAAAATCTTAGGTCATATTGTTTCTAGGAACAGAATATCAACAGATGAGGATAAAGTAAAAGCCATAGCAGAGCTTCCAAGACCAAGGAATGTTAAAGAGGTACAAGCCTTTATGGGCTATTGTGGATATTACCGCAGGTTTATTCACATGTATGCGATCATAGATAAGCCTCTTTATTCCTTGTTGACAAATTTTGAGTGGGACGACGAATGTGAAAATTCCTTCAATGAATTGAAGAGACGTTTGTGCACAGCACCAATACTAACCACTCCTATTTGGAATAAACCATTTCATGTCCATGTGGATGCTTCCAATCATGCCATAGGATGTGTGCTAGCACAACCCACAGGTGAAGGAAATTTAGATTTACCCATAGCATATGCTAGCAGACAACTAACCGCAGCTGAACGAAACTATACCACAACTGAGCGAGAGGGCTTAGGCATGGTATATGCTGTGAAGAAGTTTAGACACTATTTACTGGCCAACAAGTTCAAGTTTTGCACTGATCATCAAGCTTTGTTATATTTGGTCAATAAACCTTGCAATACAGGACACTTAGTAAGATGGTTCCTCTTACTAATGGAATATGACTTTGAAGTTGTTGTTAGGAAAGGTAGAACCCACCTCAGGGCAGATCACCTTTCTCGCATCACTTCAAGAGAGCCATCGCAAGGACTGTTTGACCAACTACCTGATTCTTATCTGTTCAATTTAGAAGGCGTTCCTAAATGGCCAAATAAGTTGGTACCAGTCTTAACCTTTGGACCCGCAAATAAGAATGTGAAAACATCACAAGAAGAAATTGTAAAATCACAAAAATATCACATATTGGCAGGAAGCATGTACAAACAAGATACAAAAGGTGTACTAGCCTGTTGTGTTGAGGATGACGAACATAGCAGTTGGTTGCAACAAGCCCATGAAGGATTGCTAGGAGATCACTATTCTAAACAATGGACATTGCAGAATTTGAAATGTTTAGGAGTGTATTGGCCTAGCATGGACAAAGAAATACATGAGTGGATAAAGAATTGTCCAATGTGCAGGAAAAACCCCCAGTGGAGCACGCGACTCTTTATCATGTATCGTTAACTCCTGATTGGAGTGCTCCATTGGTAGAATTCATGAGATCAGGGACATTACCCAAAGAGGCTAGTCTAGCAAGAATAAGAAGCATGGAGCAAGAGGCTAAGGACTATGCCTTAGTGGGAGACAACTTATATCGAAGAGGCAAACATGGTTACCTAAGATTGTGTGTTCATGAGTCAGACTACTTGAAAGTCTTAGAAATTGCACATTGTGGTGTTGCAAGTGGACACTTTGGTCCTAATCGAGTAATTAAGACCATTCAATTTTTAGGACTTTGGTGGCCAATTCTTCATATGGATGCACATACCTATGTGAAGAATTGTGACATCTGCCAATGTGCACAATATCCGATCAAAAAAGATGAGATGCCTTTGAGGCCAATGATGGGAGGACGTACATTCTTGAAGTGGGGCATAGACTTTGTAGGTCGTATTAACCCCCCAACTAGAAACTCCCATGCAGTGTACATTATTGTAGCCACAGATTACCTTAGCAAGTGGGTAGAAGTCAAAGCCATGACAGAGAATGCTGCTCAAATGATAGCTAAGTTCTTATTCGAGAATGTGTTCACGAGGTATGGATTATCGATAGAGTTAGTAAGTGATAGAGGTACCCACTTCTTGAATGAAGTCATTGAAAATATGCTCCAAGAATTCTTGGTGGTACATAAGAAGTATGCCCCCTATCATCCACAAGCTAATGCACAAGCTGAGATCACAAATAAGATCCTATGTAACATATTGACAAAACTAGTAAATAATAAATGCTCTGATTGGGACAAACAACTTCATCATGTTGTTTGGGCTTATCGAGTTGCCTATAAAATGGTACTCAATGCCACCCCATTTCAGATCGTCTTTGGACAGAATGTTGTGCTACCATTAGATTTCCTAATCCCAACATTAAAAGAAGGATTGAAAGAAGGCGACTTAGTGCTGGTGTATACACTAAAGCAACATGCCCATAAATTGGAAAAGTGAGGATATGGACCCATGATCATTAATAGAATTTCCACTAGCGGCGCTATTCAATTGGCCACTTTAGAAGGTGATATCTTGCCAAACTATATAAGTGGTTGTCGAGTCAAGTTATACCAAGAACCTCTTACAGAGGATATACTAATGAGACTCAACACTGCTACGAAACAAAAAGAAGAAGAGTTGAGAGTCAGAGAAGAAGCACAAGCAGAGGATAGAGAGTGCATAAGGTGAAATGAGTTAAGGAGACTAGGCCTAGATGTTAACAGAAAAGCCCCAAAATATCACATGGACATGTGCCAAAAATCAGGCATAATTACTTCTCAAATAGTTGACTGACGTCCCTTTCTGACCTTAGAGTTAGGAAACAGAGAGAATTTGAGGACTGTGAGAGCACTGATTGACTCAAGTGTAGCAACTAGTGCAGTTAGACTTTCCTACTGCCAAGACTTGCAGTTGAACATCAAACCCATAGAAGCATATCTCATAGGATTGGGCGGTGTGGAAACCCCTTGTTTGGGCGAGGTGGAACTTCCAATCTACCTTCAAAATGTTCCAACGAGAGTCAAAATGCTAGTGTATCAAGATGCAGACCTTACTGAACCACTTGTCTTGGGGCAAGATTGGATCTATGACCATGTGGTCAACTTAAATCTAAGAACTCAACTTCTTCAAGTTTGGGTTCATGAACAATGCATTACATTAGAGTTAGAAAACTGCATGCTCACAAATCATGGTATCACACATTCTCTTAGGACTAATCTTAGAGAAGAAGAAGTTGTATGTGTTCAAAGCTCTATGATGCAGAAGGATGCTGCCTCCAACAAAAGAGTCGCAGACCCATTGAGGCTCCCTTCTTGTACGAAGTCTCATCCATCTCTAGTAGTTCAACCACACAGGCAAGAGAAACAGTACATGACAACTGCTATATCAAATAGAGAATGGGATTTTAAGAAGAAAGTCATGTCAAGCATTAAGCAGATTTGGATACAAAAAGGAGAGCAACCACCAGTTTTGCCCCTTCAATTCCCATCCAGGCAAGCCAACCAGGCCAGAAGACGAATGAAGAAGCTAGGACAAGCTCAACCACAAGGTATCCGACAAGTTTGCGCGCCTAAAAAATTAGCTGCAATTCATCAAGGGCAATCGCACATGTGGGTACCCAAGAAACTCTTACATGCACAATGCCCTATGCTCTCCACCATGCAAAAGGTCTCAACAAAGAATCCAAGGAGGGAAAAGGGTCAGAACCAAGCACAGAAATCGAAAGAAGATCAAATCACCTCTTTAGCAATAGTAAGAAGACAATTATCAAGGATATGGGTTTGGAAGCCAAAAGCACCCCAGGCCCCCACAGAACCAAAGAGCCAACCACGAAGGATCAAACCCTCAAGAAACCATCCAAACCTGAAGTAGTCAAAGGAGATCACTAAACAGTTGAAGACCATTCTCACATGGATCCCTATAAGGAGGAAGGATGATTTGTCATCTCGAGATCCAATGGATTAGGAACGTCAGAAGGAAGTAAACTAGTTTTTCTCTCCCTAGTCTCTATGTGGAAGTTGACAATGGAAGATATACTGGAGTGAAAAGGTACAAAATGAAGTTGCTCAATCCATTGAAACCTCAAGGATAGTAAGGGACATCTCCAAGATGATACAACCAATCAACATGACCAATAGCTTTGAGAAGTCAAAGATAGATGAGGACCTTGACTATGCGAGGGAAAATAAGGTCAATGAATCTCATAATAAAGTCTTACCAAAACTCGTGGAAAGTCGACAATGTCAAGTAAACTCGATACCTGATGAGCAAGACAATGAAAGGACCAAGATGAAAAGATTAGAAAATAATCAAATTAAAAAATGGAGAAAGTCTTAGAGAGATGGGAGGAGCAATTGAGATTTGTGGAAAACAAAAACAAAGAGTTGAAAAGAGAAAAACCAAAGCTTGAGGAACAAAATTGAGAAACTTGAGAGTTGAAAGAGTTTTATGAAGGGTAAAGAAATAGGGAGAGAGGTCATGGAGATTGGTTCGGATTTAATAGCAGACTATTACTGGTTCATGATAAAAAATGATTCCCAACGAGGGATAGATGGCTCAATGAGAAGAATTTATCAAGGAGAGCGGGAAATCAAGAAAGTGCAGGAAGTTATTTGCAAGTATAGTGATCAAGCAGGTAGAATCAGTGAGGACTTCCACTTGGAATTAGAGAAGATTAAAGGTTCCCAAGATGAGAATGATAAGAAAATGGAAGAATTTGAGAAAGAGCATGAGAGGATGAGTGGGGAGCTCGATAGATGGATGCGTTAGAGAGAAGACAAAAGGCACAGATGTGTAGAGAAAGATAAAAGAGTTGATAGACTTGAGGAAGAATTGATATTGATGATGAAAAAGTTAAGGGCAATCGAAGGAGTGATAGAGGAGACAAACACTTTGAAGGGGACTATAGAAACCTAGTGGTTCATTCAAAGAAGAGCTTTTAAGAAGTGTATAAGAGAGTTGGAGGAGTAGAATCGAGAGGGAATGAGTTAGAAAAGAAGCTATAGAATTTAGAAAGAAGAAGATGTGAAGAGCTTAGTCTAGTGGAGAAGCTTGATGAAATTGAGCAAAAACATGAAGATGGATCTGAGGAGCTTTAAAGAAAACACATTGTGTTTGGAGAGAAAATCGAGAAGCTATACAATTTATTTGGGAGAATAAAAAATGCTCTCCAAGAAAATGGAACGAGGATGCATGAGATGGAACCAGAGAATGAGAAGTTGCAAAAATGGATGAGGTATGTAGATTGTGAAATAACACAACATCAAAATGATATTGACCTAAATACATGAGGCTTAGGGGAACTGGCTATGGAGGTTGATGAGTTGGGGAATGTAGCAAATGAGAGTGCACAACACCTTGTGAATCGCCTTGTTTGGGTAGAGGACCATGTGCAAAATATGTCAAATCACATGGAATTTTCACAAAGAAGAGTTTGGAGATAAAAAGAAAAATTGGTTGACGAGGTGAAGATGAAGAGCAAGTATAGGTAGCAATGGTGAGGCTCCTGAAGAGGAGCCTAACTCACCTCTTAATCATCAATGGTGAACAAGGCTAAGTATGAATTTTTGAGGATGCTTGTACAACATTAGGATTCAGGAAAGGACTTAAAGATAAGATAGGGAAATCCGGTTTGATAAGCGTGTTGCGAGTGATTGACTATGCCATATAATCCTTATGCCCTAGAAAGTAATAATCACAAGAAGATCGATCTATCAGCTTCTACAAACATGTTCTTTTTTGTTTTTGTGTGTATGCATGATGTGCAGGAAGGGTGGGGCATATGATCCTTTCTATCTTCCCCTAACTCTAAGGACATGGGAAATGAAAGAAAAAAAACAAAACAACAAAAACGAAAGCAAAAGCATATATATATGTATGCCACTGTGATATGATGGGTTAGTAGGAAATTGCATTCATCCTAGCTGGGTGTTCAGGACTGCGAGCTGATGCTAGCTTCATCATAGGCCTGGACTGTGATGTGCTCATATTTTTTTTGTGCTACATGCCATAGCAGGTTGATAGGTGAGTGGAACCTTCTTGGCCGGGCGGTCAAGACCATGAGCATCACCTAGCCTTGCTATGGGCTAGCATGCATATATGTGTGTGTACATCATGTATATGTTTGTTGTACACTATGTTGTGTTGGTAGATGGGTGGCACAAACCTCGCCGAGTGGTCATGGTTACGAGTCGCATCCCGTTGCAACATTGGCCAACTCATGAAGAAAAAAATTAAACAAAAATTTAAAAAAAAAAAGAGAAGAAAAATTTCCACTCCTGAAGGGGAGAGACATAGAGGAGGAGGGCGGTGATCGCCCAGATGATGGGGGATGATTCTAACACCCCGATGCAAAAATGGAAGATGGCTGCCCTCCACTAGGTCCACAAGCTATGATATATGCTCACTGTTATGACATTTTCTTTGAACCAATACAAAGAGATAATATGAAATTTTGCTGAATTAGAGTAGATTATAAGAGCTGCCCAACAAGCTTTAAATCATCCCAAATGGATATTCCAACTAGGACAAACACCCTCTACAAAACACGCTACCTGTTTGCAACACTCTCTGCCTATGTGCAGAGATATACCTTCACAAATTTGGCATTTTCTCACAACTCACTCAATAAAAGAACTTGAAACTTTTGCAAACTTCACGGAACTATATGAGAGACCAAATGAACCTTGAAATCAATGGAAATGAGTGTAATGAGAGAGCAAACAATGCTTTGCAATCTGGTACAATTAGATTTGGAAAAGCTTAACTACAGCTCTAGATAGAGAGGAGCGAAATGATGAGAAACTGAGGTAAGCAAGCAAGGGGGACTGCTTGCTGGAGTTTATGACTTCACTAAAATAAGTAGGAAACTCGTGGAATGCATACAACTCAAGAAACAAAGGTGGGATGATGCTTATATAGAGTTTTACTTTCCTACAATCTAGCTAATCATGCACCAATCAGTGTAGGTGAACTTTTTGGTGGCTGATTTGATGAGATTTGAATTTGATTGAGTTTTGTGGAGCTTCTAACTTTATTCCACGACTTTGGGTCCTCCTTTTTTATTGTTCCACTTGAAAAACTCATGGTTGAACCCTTTTTCATGATTGGGACTTGATTTTCAACACTCCCACTCAAGTCTCAATGCCTAGGTCCTTCATTCCAATGCATGCTTTGAAGTGTTGTAGCTTTACTCCATCCAATGCTTTGGTAAACATATTTGCATATTGGTCCTTTGTATTGACATGTGCCACCTTGACATCCTTTGACATGATCTTCTGTCTAATAAAGATGCACTTCTACATTCTTCAACCTTGCATGGAACACTGGATTTTGAGCTAAGCATATGCTACTTATATTGTCACAAAAATTAGGTACTTGCGTAACCTGCAAATCAAGATCAACAGACAACTTCTTGATCCATATAAGCTCACATGAGACTTGTGCTAAGCCTCTATACTTAGCTTTGGTCAATGAGAGAGTCACTGTTGGTTGTTTCTTTGACATCCATGAGATGGTCTTCTTCCCTACCATGATAACATAACCACTAGTGCTCCTCCTATCATCTTTAGAACCTGCCCAATCAACATCACTATAAGCTTGTACATTTAATCCATCATCAAATGGATAATATAGACCTTCATTCACTGATCTTTTGAGGTATCTAAGTACCCTTTTGGTTGCAACAAGATGAGGTACTCTTGGTGCGTTTAAAAATTGAGATAACATTCCAACTGCATGTGCAATATCTGGTCTCGTCATAGTATCATACAAGAGAGAACCAATTATTGACCTATACATGGTCACACCCTTCAACTCTTCACCTTCATGAGCACTTAGTTTAAAATTTACTTCTAATGGATTTGAAATGGGCTTGCAATCACATAAGCCAAACTTCTTTAAGAGATCCAGAATGTATTTCCTTTGCATCGAGTATATACCTTCCTCTTTATATAGTTCTTCAATCCCAAGGAAGTACCTTAAAATCCCTAAATCTGAGATTTTAAACTGACATCCAAGCTTCCTTTTTATGTCCTTGATGTTGGCTTCATCATCCCCTATAATGATGAAATCATCAACGTATATACAAATGAAAAAAATTTTGCTACCTTCCTTCTTCACAAAGAGTGATGGGTGTGCATGACTCTAAGTGTATCCAAATTTTACCAAGTATTCCACAAGCCTTTGGTTCCAAGACCTTGGGGCATGCTTGAGTCCATAAAGAGCCTTCTTAAGCCTGCATACATTATGTGGAAACCTCTCATCTTCAAAGCCTTGGGGCTACTTCATGAAGACTACCTCTTCAAGCTCTCCATTTAGGAAAACATTCTTCACATCCAACTATTACATCTTCCAACCTTTTGAGGCTGAAATTGAAATCAAACTTCTTATGGTGGAAATCTTTGCTACTGGATTGAATGTTTCCTCAAATTCAATGCCATAGGTTTGAGCAAAAACTTTGGCAACCAGCCTTGGTTTGTACCTAGAGATACTCCCATTTACATGCCTCTTCACCTTGTACACCCATTTGTTTCCAATGACTTTCATGTCCTTTGTTCTTGGCACCAATGATGGAGTATAATTTTCTTGACTTTCTCCTCCATCGCTTTAATCCATTCCCTAAGCTTATTTGCTTCTTCAAAAAAGTTAGGTTCTTCACAAGCTATAACTTGACTCATGTAGGCATAGTGTCTTGCAATGAATGAATCATATGTTAACCTTTGAACAGGGTATTTAACCCTATTGGAAGACCTTACCTCACCATGAGATGGTAGGAATCTTCTCCTCCTTGGTTTAGATGCTTTAAATCCTAGAGTTTCTAAGTTTTCCATATCTTCATCACTTGTAGATTCCATGTCTACCCATCAATGGCCTTCATCATTTGCCTTTTCCTTTCCTTTGTTACTTCGTTCACTTGAATGACCTTCATTCCTTGTCCTTCCATGCCAAGTTGATGTAGTACTCTCCTTCTAAAACCGTTTTGATCTAAAGAATATCCAAGAAATATACCTGCTACCTGCATAGAAAACTTGGGCTTGGTTGCCCTTTGATTGTGAACATCCTTGGTTCATCCTCAGTCACCATCAATGTGACTAATTGATCAAATTCTGGTAGGGAATCCCTCACATAAACTGATGTGGTGAATGCTTTCCACCTTTCATCCTCTCTCAAGCCATTGAGAGTGTGCGCGACAAGATCATCATCTTCAATTGGGCTCCCAATTGAGCCTAGCGCATCCACAAGCTCCTTAACCTTCAAAATGTACTCATTTATGTTAGTACTTGGTGCTTTCCTAAGATTATTTAGCTCATTCTTGAGCTGAATCTTCCTTGCCTTGGTTGATGAAGAGTACAATCTCTCCAAGGTCTCCCAAACTGTCTTGGATGTGTCCAAGTCTTGTATATGCCCTATCATGCTACTACTTATATGTTGGGATAGAATGAATATGACTCTCCTATCCCTTTCTATCCATTCATTAAGTGCCTTGACCTGCCCTTGAAGTGGTGGATCATGTACATGAGGCATTGGCTCTGTGTCCCTCACTAATCCCCACAATGCTTTGCCCATAACGTAGTTGCTAACTCTAAATTTCCATGGTCTATAATTGCCTCTCTCTAACTTCTCTATCTGTGCATTATACTCAGCCATACTGAGCTCTATGATGCTCCTTTAGCTTCTCCTCAAGTTTTTGTATGCTTTAGAAGGTGTGGATATTACCTTTTCATAGCTTTTTCTTGCAAACCTTTGACTAGTTGAGATCTCGATCGACATAGCCTCCTTTCGATGTCTTCTTGCTTTGATAAGTCCTCCTTGTGCTTGCACGAGTTGTCTTGATACCTTCAAGTCTTCAATGTGTTGCCCATTGATGTCTTCAAGCCTCTAAAATGGCTCTAATACCACTAATGGGGGATGATTCTAACACCCCAATGCAAAAATGGAAGATTGCTGCCCTCCACTAGGTCCACAAGCAGTGATATATGCTCACTATTTTGAACTTTTCTCTAAACTAGTACAAATACTTAAAATGTAATTTTTTAGACCTAAATTAGACTATAAGAGCTACCCAACAAGCTAGGAGAACCACCCTCTGCAAAACAGTCTACCTGTTTGCAACACTCTCTGCCTATGTGTAGAGATATACCTTCACAAAGTTGACAATTTCTCACAACTCACTTTGTAAAATAACTTGAAACTTTGGCAAAGTTCAGGGAACTATATAAGATACCAAATGAACCTTGAAATCAATGAAATTTAATAGAATGAGAGAGCAAATAATGCTCTGCAATCTGATACAATCAGATTTGGAAAAGCTTAACTACACCTCTAGATAGAGAGGAGCAAAATCATGAGAAAATGAGGTAAGCAAGCAAGGGGGCTGCTTGCTAGAGTTTATGACTTCACTAAACTAAGTGGGAAACTCATGGAAGGCATAAAAATCAAGAACAAAGGTGGGAGTATGCTTATATAGAGTGTTACGTTTCCTACAATCTAGCTAACCACCCACCAATCAATGTAGGTGAACTTTTTGGTGGATGTTTTGATGAGATTCGAATTTGATTGAGTTTGGTGGAGCTTCTAACTTTATTCTATGACTTTGGGTGCTGCGTTTTGATTGGTCCACTTGAAAAACTCATGGTTGAGCCCTCTCCATGATTGAGACTTGATTTTCAACACCAGAGAGATGTTTTTTTTTGCATGTACATATTTATAGGGATGAGAGTTTGGCTGCTGATAGATCGATCTGCTCGAGGCCAATGTTGATGAAGGTATGATTATTATATGTGCATGAATGTTTAGTTGGTAAGCAACTTATCACATTAAGATCTTCTCATGTTATCGATATGCTCGTTCCAAAGGTTGGTAACGGTATACATGGTCCTTGAAACTTCTTCACTTATGTTTTGCTTCATCTAGGGGTGATCAAGTTTTTGGGATGTGAGGCGAGGTTGCACTTTAGAGGGCCTCATTTTTTCTTATATATACATTGCAGACATAGAGGGAATTATCGGATGTAGATGCACCACCAAAGTACATGTTTTTGTTGATTCCCTTTTGTTGCAAGATTTTTTTGGCTTCACAATTTTTGATGCGTTTGCAAATGAGAAGGGTACAACGATGGAGGAGGACTTCACCAAGGTATGCAAGGTATATAAAGGATTTTTGTTGATTAACAACTGGTAATGTTGATTGATTATATGCTTGCGGGATGGTCTTCAAGGGTGGGCCTTTGATCGCATTATTGATATCTTTTCTGAGTCAATTGTTTTATTTATTGCATTGATAATTTGAATTGAGGGAAGCATATGAATGACATGATTGTTGTTTAAAGATTGATTGCAAGACTAAAGGAAATGAGGAAGGAGTTCTGTGTGATCAAGTACAAAAAGGTATGGAGCATCTGAGCTATTGTGCAATGGAAGGGATGTGAGTATGAAAGTGCATTGACATGGTTCATGGTACGGTTGGTGATATACATTGCATGTGTGAAGGAAGTTCTTGTGCATGATGATGATGTGTGAATAAGAAATTTTAAAATAAGTATGGGTGATTGATCATGCATGAATGGTTTTGGTGATTAGATTAGGGCATTTTATGTGAGCTAACCATTTGAATGAGTGGTAGGAGAAAAGCAAGCTTGCACAGGTTGTAGAAATTCTTATCATGGATGACCTCACAAGAAAGTGGAGGGGAGTATGTTACATATTCATTGGTGTAAATATGGTGATCTACTAATGTGATATTGATGCAGAGGACCCATAAATAGTCCCCCATATGAAGATGATCGAGTGGTTACATTGATAGATATGGGTTCATATGTTAGCAGCAACTTTTGCCAAGGATTGATTGATATAGAAGGCCCATTGACTCCAATACTTGTCTCACTTGTAAGTAAATGATTCATCCATGCTAGATGGCCTAGATACTGCAAGTAGCGAGACGGGAGAAGCCAAGGCTTGCCTTTATGACATCATATTGTTAGAAAAAACAAGTGATTCCTCTGAACTTAGAAACACCTTTGATGGTTGATGGTGCTAGTTTACCATTGGATGCATTGCATCTTCTTTGCATATTGGTGGAACTTATAAAGAAAGTGACTTCCCAAGTAAAGGTTTTGTGTAAGGCCAAGGAAGATAGATTGGCTAATACTACTTTGGATGAATCTCTCCCGCCATATGAGCAGGTAATTGCAGCAGGGAAAACAAATATGGATGTGGATTATATTGCTTGTGGCTCCCCTATGGTAGTGAAGGATTTCTTCTCAGGTTTGCTTGCTGGAAAAAAGCTAGATTAATAAATGTCTTAAGGTACTAGAATCTTGATGAGTCCCTCCAAGGGGAAGGATTGGTTTCGAATGGGGCTCTTCACAAAGTGTCTGAGATTAAAGAATTGGACTACCTCACTCATATTGTCCTGAAGATGTACAAAAATACGAGGGTTGCTCTGGATGATTCAATAATGTGTGAATTGTAAAAAAGGGGTGGGTATGCCCCATTAGTGCACACGCTTTGGGAGGGATGTGGGTGGCTCTCAATGGTTGGTAGGAGAAAAGGGGGGGAAGTCCTTAGGTGAGGAAAGAGAAGAGGGAGAAAGTACTATCGGGGGGGCGGGGCGGAGGGGAGAGCTATGCTAAAGATTTGTTATTGAGAGCTCGTGATTGACTCTAGTATCTCAGCGATGTGATCGTCTTTGAGGAAGCCTATACCAGCAAGCATCAAATGGAAAGTCATTTGTAGAAGTTTTCAAAGAGGGCACGACTTTTTGTGTAGACATCCCAAGGGAAAGGAGAGATTGATAGGGAGCACGATCGATTTTGGATTCTTGTTTGTTCATCCTGATATGAATCTCTTAGCTACTGGGCATGAGAGTGGCAACAATTGTATTCAAGCTTGAACAAGAGAGGCCAGCATATACAATGTATGGCAGAATTCTATATGACATAAAGGAACAAAATCCCCGCAGTGCTAAACTTAGTTCATCAAAGGAGGGAAATTTTGAATGCCTAATTGTTTGATCAGCAAGCGCATTGCAATGTCAAATGCCCCTATATCCACATAATCCTTTATACTAAGTAAGAAAGAAGGTACAATATCTTGAGATTTTTCTCAGGTACTATATAATAATCATACATTGCACTCTGCCTCGACCGTTCTGAAGGGATTCACATATGTTTTGACCCATTTCTTATACTTCTCCTTTGACAAATGGAAGGGAAGTATATTTGCAACACAGGAACCCATTCCATAACATCCTTCAAATGAATGGTTATAGCCAATAATTTTATGTCCCACTACTTTAGGTGTCAATGGGGATAGAGGAAAGAAGAGGGGGATTAGGGCAGCACCATTGCAAGCTCTAGAACAAGAAACAGGCTACTAGCTTGGGCACTTCCACAAGGAGTATTATGTTGTTTCTTTTCATGGAGGTGTAGAAGATGGAGAGAAGAAGGGGTATGCTTGAAGTAAAAAAGAAGGAGGTGGCTCTGATCTAGTCTGGGATCAATCAGTTTTCTTTCAAGTAGAAGATAACACATTGGAGGTGATAGTAAAAATCTTTGATGAAGATAAGTGAACTGCAGATGATCCTATTGGAGAAGTTAAAATACCTTTCGAGAATGTGTTTGAAGAGCTCAAAGTGCCTACATGTGGATATGATCTAGTTCTTTCATGTGGTGGAACATATGGGAAAGTGGAGGTGTCTCTCAAGTTTATTCCTATAGTGAAGGAGGCCACTGACAAGCACTTAGTCATTTTACGTCATCATCTATAGGCTTTACTTCATCGCAAAGAGTCATCGCTGTTGTTGCATTGTCATGAATGTGATGTTGAACATGATTTTGAGGTCTTAGAGGATGGAAAAAGAGAGTATATGGGAAAGGCTAGTGTTGATCATTTGCACATTCATGTTGACAATCAGAAGTTCATAACCATTAGCCCACAATCCCAGAAGGTCAGGGTCTTCCTGCTCTAGGGGTGTTGTTTTTGGCATCAAATGATGAATGAAGTGTTTGTAAGAATATGTTGGTTGCAAGACTAGGAGTCGCTTTTAAACAAAAGCTTCCAAAGATTTGGAGGTGTTTGTTTGGAGGATCAGGGGCTTGGGCCCATCCTCTCACGATTACTAGATGAATGCAGGTGTGAAGGTGAATGCACTAATGTTGCTCTAGCACAATGGTGAGAACCACGTTAAGAAGCTCCACCTCCTTAATGTCAATCCGCGGAAGAGATAGAGAGTGATATGAAGATCGTGAATGTGAGATGATGTGAGAGTGAAGGTGAGAAGCATAATGATGCACACACACATACACACACACAACGAAGAGACAAGCAAGACACAATGGAAGGTAGGAAATCAACTCTATTGCTCAAGAACACTCTTACAAGATCAAACGCACTCTAGCTCATACAAGTCTACACTAGCTAAAACTAAGTAACCTCAAAAATGATCTCTCTAGCTCTTTTTATAGATTCTAGACTAGTTTTGACCAGTTTCACATCTAGTGACTGGCATAGTTAAAAAATAGGTTCTAGATGCTATTTGAAGGGGTAAACGGTGTCTAAAAATACTCAAAATTTGTACGCTCATTCTACCTAAGCTCCTCAAGCTTGAGGACTCCTCGGCTTGTACAAAATGGAGCTGTAAATTACAAAAAGGGTTTTTCTATGTTACATATAGTACAAAAGTGATGAAAATCACTGTTGGAGGTTTTGAAAAGTATTTATAAAATATAAGTCTTTGAAAAAATGATTCGACTCACTCCCTGCTCTGTCTTTACATGCTTCCGCGTCTTCTATGCCTCTAGCTACTGCCAACACCCCCCTCCCTCTCGCTTTTGTCGTCCTCAACAAAACCTTGTTGTGAGGTCTATCGAATGTAATTCTGAAGGAGCTCCTGAGCGAGGGTGTGTTTTGATATTCGAATGCCTTGGGCCAAATCTGCCTTGAGTTTCTCCCAATCAATGGGTTGTGGTTCATCAGATGGTGGGAGTCGATAGTGCGTGGAATATACCATCTGTTCACAGGCAAATAATTGAAGCAAATGCGTGGGCCTGCTGATGAACACTTCTGAATGGTATTCCCAGAAACCGGTTGTGAACATTTCTTCGAAGGTTTGCTTGTAGCACGCCGGTAGGTATTTGATTCTACAATGCTAGGCATAACACACCCGTAGCGATGGCGTTGTACTCATATCATATGCAAGATCTAGATTGCCATGCTCAAAACCCAGGGTGTTCACATGGGGTGCCTTGACGCGACGGAAGACTTTGAAAACCATTTGCATCATGTCAAATATCTTGACAGTCATGTGCGCTGCTATATCGTCCATATGTTTCAAGCGAGGGAGCCAGTGAAGAATCATTGCCATCATGTATCCAACTGTAGGTGGTCTTGTGGATGGAGTGAAATACAGGTAATTCAACCAATCCTGGCATTGCTTGTTGTTTTGTACCTTAATCGCAAATGCCTTCCAAGAGCGGCGACGTGGCACAAGTCCCCAAAATGGGTTGTACTTTAAGTGTAGAGGTGCCTTAACCCAAGTGCTCATCATCTTTGGATAATTCTGTAAGAGATCCTTGCACCAATCTGGTTGATAGATTTCTCCTTGCTGCACGTCTGGTGGCAAATTGTCAGGCTCAAACTGAGTAGCGTGAGAGGGTTTCTTGCCTGTTTCTTTCTCTATGGCCAACTAATATTCCACCATTAACATAAAATACGGTTTGTATTCTAGCTCGTGCCCTGATATGTATCTACGAGGGTCCAAATTAGCAAAGTAGGGGGACTGTAAGATGTGTTCTTCAATCATTGCCATGGCGTGTAACTACGCCTCTACCCTTGCTGAGTGGGTTGTTCCAAGTTCTTCTATCGTCTTCATCCATGCGGGAGTTGGAAGTTCGAAAGTCGTCTAGCCTTCAGCCGTGACTCGTCCACCTAGGATTGGTTGAGGTTCATATGCCTCTTCAAAAGTTTCCTCCACTGGAATAGTGATTGTTTCTTCCTCGGCTGGTAGTTTCGGTGGGGAGTCTGGCCTGGGGGGTGCTTCATATATAGCTATTTGTGATTGGAGCGTTGATACTTGGGCCCGTAATGCGTTGAGTTCCTCTAGGATGTCAGGAGATGGGTCCGCAGGAGCTGGTAGTCCTTGTTGTATTGGTGCTCGTAGTTGGAGTAGTTTATAATCTTCTTTCAGCTTCTGATATTCCTCGTTCATGCTGTCGTACTCATCTAACAATCTGACATGATCATCTAACAACATTTTCATAGATTTATAGGGCAATGCTTTGAAGCACCTAGGGCTCAACGGTTGGTCTGGTTGATCTATGGCAGCTTCTAAATTTTCTCTGTTCTGTTCTTGTAAACGCTGGTTCTCTTCTTTTGCGGCTACCAAGTGTCCTCTGAGTAAGCCCATGTTCCTGGTGAGCGTTGCATTGCAAATAGTCTGTGCCCTTAACAAGTTATTGATATTTGTGATAGCCTCTTTTATCGTTTCTTCACTTTCTAGTTCAAGTTTGTGATATGCCTCTCGTAGCTCTTGGTAGCGGGTGTTTAGTGAGGCATTCTCGATGGATAGTGAATTGAGCTGCGACTGTAGATCATTCGTTGTCTTCTGCAGCTGCTGATAATTAGTTCCAAGAGATGTGAACTCATCTCTTACTTGAGTCATACACGTGAACATTTGTTGAAATGCAGTGTTTATGGTGGGTGATAATATTAGTGACGGAGTGAATGCAGTTGCGGTGTGTGTGGGTGTCAATGCAAAGGGTAAGGGAAATGGGGATGGGAATGTGGATGCAGTGGTGACAGTGGAAAAACTTGAGGTGCCTAAATATGGTGGTGCCATGAATGAAGTGAGCGGGGGTTCAGTGGGCGGTGATATATCCATGTCATCGGATGTGGTATCAAGTGCGGTGACTGTGAATAATGGCGTGAGAGTGGGTGCGTGCGTGGGTGTAAATACAGGATTTACAAAAGTTGAAGAGTAATTTACAGGGGGGTTCTCTTGTACTGCTTGGTGGAGAGAAGGAAAAGGAAAGGTGGTTGGGCGGGGAGGTGAAACAGGTGAGAAGGTTAATGGAGGTGGGAATGGGAAAAGGGGTCTTGGAGGTGTGGGGAAGGACGCGAAGGATAGAGGGAAAATTGGACTGGATAGAAAGGTGGATGTTCAAGGAGGAAAACTAGGTTGGGTGGGTGATAAAATTGTTGGATGAATGGAAGTAAAGAAGGCTTCTGCTACAGCACTATCCAAAGATGTGGATGGTCTGGGAGAGATCGGATGTACATGGGAGATTGGAGATACGGGAGGATTGGGGTGGCGGGTACTTCGGTCACAACGGCGGTATGTATAGTAGTAGTGTGGGGTGGGGAGTCGATGATAATGGTGTCTTCTGCCAATGAGCCTTCAGGGGTCAAACGTGCTTCCCTGGCCTGTTCTGAAGATTGTGCTCCTGTCGGTACACGAATGTATTCACCAGGTTTAGTTAGCAAGCGAACTCTGCGAGGGTCATATTGCGGTAAAGGTTTCCTCTGCAAATATCTTAAGGCTTCGGTGGATCCCACTAATTTGACAAGTTCCCTGAAGCCTCTGATGTATAGTTCTTCAAAACCACCTGAGACAAGTTCCTGTTCTATAAGTGCTTGGCTCTCTTCCTCCATTACTTCTTACGTGCCCAAACTTTTTCCATAGTACAATATAACTTCTTGATGGCTAGCGTATAAGCTGCTGCTTCATAGGTTTCATCTTCATGCGTACTGGTATCACCTTGGGTGTCCGTTTGCTGTCCTTGTTCATCTGTCTGTACATGCTCTTGTGATTCATGAGTGCCCTGGCTGGCTTCATCATCGCCCTCATCTTCATCGGTTTCTGTTCTTTCGTCTTCGGAACTAGATACTACTTGTCCTTGTGGTTGATCTGGGGGAGTGGTCGGGTAGCTTGGCCGTTCGTATTCTTGGGAGAAAATCTGGCCTTCAGACAACTGAAATTCATTTGAAAACACATCTTGCATCTCGAAATCGAATGTTGTGTCCGTCGGTTCTGCTTCCAAGTTGAGTATCAGAATAGAAAAAGCTTCCGCACCAATAGTGGTGGGAACTTCTGCTGCTGTGGTGGGAGGTTCCTGGACTGATGTTGCCTATGAGGTGACTGCACTAGAAGTGCCTTCTGTAATGACAGGTCGAGATAATCATATGCGAATAGGTTGTACAGTTACAGGGGCTTCTATAGGAGACTGTTCTGGAGAGCGTTGTGGTGACGGTGATTCTGGGACCTGTAGGCATGGAATGGTTCCTCTCATGCACTTTCCTGCTCGTCCTTTGCTAGACTTCCTAGCTTTCTTTGTTGTCCCCTTGAATGCTTTCATCTCCTCGCTTGTCATTGCATGCTCGATTGGTAAATCGTATGCCAAACACATATATACAATGTGCGTGAGAGTGCAACATCCATTGATTACCTTCTTTCTTTCCCATCTATGTTGTGCTAAGTACAACTGATCAATTATCCAGCTTGCCAGATTAATTGTTTGTGGTCCAGTACATGCTAAATATAAACCAAACTAGATGCGTTTGTGGGGCATGGTGAATCTGTCCTGAGCGGGGAAAGCAAAATGCTGCATACATATCCTCAACGGTTTAGAGAGCTCAGGTGTGATTGTTGAAATGTCTTCCCACTTAGTAACATCCCCACGTTTCATAGGCTCTAGAATTAGCCTTTCTCGTTCTGTCGGCGTATGCGTTCCATGTATCTTATTAGCATCTCTAATCAAATCTTTAGACAGATAAAACTTCTTATATGGCAGATCATTTACCAAAGATGGAAAAATGAATGTTCCTGGCAAATCTTTGTTCTCCGAAGTTGTCAATGTTGTTACCTAGTAGCATCTGTAGAAATCCGGTTTAGGCAAAGGATCACTGAAATATTCTGTGAAGCCTGCTCTTGCCCAAACATGCGTTAAGTCTTCTATGTTCTGTAGTCATTTGAATTCTCTTGAGAAAAATTGGTATTTGGCCCAAGTACGGTGATCAAACGCCAAATTCGCCTCAAAAATGGAATCTGCATCTGCCAATGGGCCTGCTAAACCTTGAAACAGTGAGAATTGCGATGAATCTTCTCAGTATAACCCCTAGGATGGTCGTCAATCGGCATAGGTCCTAGAAATCCCTGGAATTCTGGTGGTTGAGCCGTCGGATGGGGCTCAGCTAATAGTTCTCCAATATGGGCCATGGGTACACTGTGCCAGCTTCAGATGGTCCTTCTTCCTACATGATGAGTGATGTGAGTGTGTAGTAGATCTGCTACAAAAGTTTAACATATTAGTATGGAAATTAATCATGATCCCATTAAAGTGAAACCGCAATCCCTTTCCATAACCGATGTGTAACCCATGTAGCCGAGTGTTGTGATGTGGTTTATGGAATGATTGTTGAAAACTAATGTAGGTCTCTAGACACCTACATGCTTCAGATGATGCATACATTTCTTGATGAAGTGTTATTACAATTGATGGTGGGTTATAGTGTATGGATTTGTACAAGGTTCAATCGTGAATGAGTTATTACAAGGTCGTAGATTAGTCGAGGTGGGAGTTATGTTAGACAATGGGTTTTGAGGAGACAACTGGATACGTTTCGGTATCCATTTCCTAAGAGTTTCTGAGCAGGTGGAATGTTTCTACTGAGGGACAAAAGGTGATATTAGATTTGGTGGTATTGAGGGGTGAAGAGATTTCTGAGGGGTATATATTACATGGCTTGAGGGTTGAGCTATGATACACTATTTAGGTACCCAAATCTGTGTGGGTGTGGGTCGATTCGTAAGGTACTTCTTGGCGATCCAAATTTGTCGAATGTTTGTACTCGTAGAAGAAGGTCGAGGAGATGTTGAATATAGACTCTTCTTCTGCCTTGACTTCCTCTTGTCATTGTCCGCGTTGTTGAGATCTATTGGTGGTTTCTGTCCTTTTGGCACCCATATTTATCTCGTGCCTCTTGCTTTATGATGCTGATACTACTTTCCTCTTTGTGTCGTCTGATATTGTCGTCGGTCTAGGTTCCTCTGTCGTGGTTGACTCCTTTTTGGTTCAGGTTGAGAGGTCGGATGGACACTCTGCTTTGGAAAAGAAGGGAGGTCCAACACTTACGAAACCTGCCCATTAGGAAGTGCTCCGTTTTGTAGCAAAAATCTAGGCCAGTCCGTAGTAAGTGTGGAAGGATGGGCACTACAGGGTATTTTGCCCATGTGGCTGCTGATGCAGTCCACCTGACCTGCAATTGTCCCCATTTGTCCGTTGATGTAACCCACCTCACCGCTGATTGTGTCCATTTGACCAAGCGGTTGGGCAGTTGCCCCTTCTAGTTTGCAGGAAGCCCAAGGGAAAATCTCCTGACGTCCTTCTGATTGACAATTGTCCATCGCCAAGCCCGCATGGGTTGGTGTAGATGTAACGTGACTCATCTGACCAAAGATCTTCCGGTCTTCCTTCGCATGATGTTCATATGGTCTAGGGTTACATACCTGAGTCGGAATGTCGTTAGGGAAGTCAAGCGGTATCACTCGCTTCTGATCTAAGGTTCCAATCTGTAAGGAGCCTTGTCCAAGATTTAGGTCCACTGAGTGATCATATAGCCAATCTTGGCCAAGGATTAGGGGTTCTATCAGGTCCTCGTCATGGCACACTAGTAGCTTCACTGTCATAGTTACTTCGTTTATGAGGATAGGAAGGTCCACCTCACCCATGCAAGGGGTTTCCATGCCTCCTAGCCCTATGAGCTATGCCTCGATTGGCCGCATTTCTATTCCTGAGTCCTTATAGTGGGACCATCTAATCGCACTAGTCGCAACACCTGAGTCAATTAAAGCCCTAAGCTCTTGGCAAGGGTTGCCATGCTCTAGCCTGACTGTAATGAATGGTCTCCTGTCCACTATGCTAGGATGAGTACTTGACTTTACTTGACACATGGCCATGGGGTGTCTGGGTGTTGTTTCTAGATGATTATAATGTTCTCTCCCTAGTCCTTGTCTTCTTAGGTTCATGCGTTTGATGCGTTCTATATCTTCTTCCTGAGCTTCAGCACGTATTCTATTTTCTTCCTCCTTACGCTTCTTTGCCAATGTGAGTCGTCTAAGCATATCCTCGGTGAGAGGGTCTTGATATAACTTGACTCTAGAGCCACTAATATAATTAGGCATTATGTCTCCTTCTAAGGTGGCTAATTGTACTGCTCCACTTGTCGAGAGTCTGTTAATGATCATAGGTCCATAACCTCGCTTTTCTAACTTACGTGCCTTTTGCTTCAGCGTATATTCTAGGACTAAATCTCCTTCTTTTAAGCCTTTATCTTTCACATGTGCATCAAAATATGCTTTTTGTCGCTTCTTTGCTGCATATACTCCTGCTACTACTTTCAGCTTGGTTTCTCCTAATCGTTCCAAGTCCATTATTATTGCTGATAATTCATGGCCGGTCCACTGATGTTCTTGTGCAACCATAAGGGTCAGTATCAAGAAGTCCAAAGGAAGCACATCATTTTGACCAAAAACCATATGAAAGGGAGTTGCATTGAGTACGGTCTTGTAGGCCACTCGATATGCCCAAACAACATGGTGTAACTGTTTGTCCCAATCTGAACATTTGTTGTTCACGAGTTTCGTCAGTACGTTACAAAGGATCTTGTTAGTGCTTTCTGCTTGACCATTGGCCTGAGGATGATATGGTGCGGGTTTCTTGTGAATCACCATAAAATCCTGTAAAAAATATTCAATGACTTGGTTCAGAAAGTGAGTTCCTCAATCGCTCACTAACTCTATAGGCAGTCCATATCTTGTAAAGACATTTTCAAATAAGAATTTTGCAGTCGTGTGTGCATCATTCTTTTTGTGGCTTTTGCCTCTACCCATTTGGTAAGATAATTTGTCGCAACAATAATTTATTCAGCATGTGTACCTTTTGCAGGGGGGTTAATGGGTCCTACAAAGTCTATACCCCACTTAGAAAATGCACGTCCCCCCATCATGGGTTTCAATGGAATTTCATCTCTATGAGTAGGAAATTGAGTTCTTTGGCACACATCACATCTCTTAACATAGGTATGTGCATCCATGTGAAGAGTGGGCCACCATAATCCTGCAAAGAGGATGGATTTGATTATCCTATCGGGTCCAAAATGACCTCCTGCAACACCTTGGTGTGCAGTCTCTAGTACGCTCAAATAATCACTTTCATGAACACATTTTCTTAAGTATCCATCTCGTCCTCGTTTGTATAGATTATCGCCAATCAGTGAATAGTCTTGAGCTTCTTGCTCTAGACTGCGTTGTCGTGCTAAGGTCATTCCTTGAGGGAATGTTTTCGTCCTCAAGTATGTCACTAAAGGTTCAATCCACTATGGTGTGAGAGACACGTGATATAATGTAGCATGTTCTACTGGTGGTCTTTCACAACAAACAGGGCATTCTTTACAAGACTTGTAGACATCTGCTTCCATTGAAGGCCAATAGACTCCTAGTCTATGCAGAGTCTGCAATGTACGATGTTTCGAGTGATGTTGCTTTAATGCACCTACATGTGCTAATTGCAACCAATTTTCATGTTCTGATTCATCTACGCAACAAGCAAGAATCTTTTGATTATCCTGTTTATATATACTTCCTGCTATGATTTGGTACCTCTGAAACTTGGTAATATCTCCTTCCTTGATCCTAATCCTAGGATTCTTGGATCCATATGTGAGAACTCAGACAATAGGCTTAGCCCATTCTGGTGCTATCTCAAGGTTAAACAAATACGCATCTGGCAATTCATCCACTATCCCTTGAGGAGCTTCTCCTGAGGTTAATCTTGAAAGGTGGTCAGCTCTAAGATGTGTCTTTCCTTTCTTGACTACTACTTCAAAGTCATACTCCATGAGTAATAGAAACCAACGTATTAATCGTCCTGTATTACATGGCTTATTGACTAAGTACAATAACGCTTGATGATCTATAAAGAATTTGAACTTGTTTTGCCAACAAATAATGTCTGAATTTCTTTACTGCGTAGATCATTCCTAATCCTTCTCGTTCTGTCGTGGTGTAATTTCTTCTGCTGCATTTAATTATTTACTTGCGTAAGCTATGGGGAGATCTATATTACCTTCATTCGTGGGTTGTGCTAACACACATCCTATGGCATAAATGGATGCATCCACATGTACATGGAATGGCTTGCTCCAATCCGGGGTTGTTAATATAGGTGCTGAGCACAAATGTCTTTTAAGTTCATTGAATGAATTCTCACACTCAACTGTCCATTCAAACTTGGTCAAAAGAGAGTACATAGGCTTGGCTATGATTGCATACATGTGTATGAATCGTCTATAATAACCGCAATGTCCCATAAATGCCTATACGTCTTTTACGTTATTTGGCCTATGTATATCTGCAATCACTTTCACCTTTTCTTCATCTGTCAAAATTCCATTCTTTGACACAATATGTCCTAGAATTTTGCCTTGCCTGACCATGAAAACGCACTATTCTAGGTTCAGAAAAACCTGATATTCTCGACATTTGTCAAATACTTGTCTTAATTCTGGGATATGAGTCTGTCTGATATTTGAATGAGCACATATGTCATCGACATAAACTTCCAAATTCTTGCGTAAGAATTCCTTAAAAACACGAGTCACTGGAAAGTGGCGGGTGCATTTGTTAAGCCAAATGGCATCACACGAAATGCAAAAATGCCCCATTCTGTGGCAAATGCCGTCTTGTGTTGATCTTCTGGAGCAATGGCTACTTGATTATAGCCTGAGAAACCATCAAGAAATCTATAAACTTCCTTGCCCGCAACTCTTTCCAATAGGTGTTCCATGATAGGAAGAGGATAACTGTCTCTAATCGTGGTGGCATTAACTTTTTTAAGGTCAATACACACATGCAATTTTCCATTCTTCTTGGGCACAACCACAATGGGGGATACCCATTCGGTATGCTCAATTTCGTAAATGAATCCTGCTTCTATCAATCGATCTATCTCCTCTTTAATCTTCACAGCGTAGTTATCATTGTACGTGTATGGTTTCTGTTTTGTGGGTTTGCATCTGGAGTCATAGGGATTCTATGGGAGCATATATCTGGGTCTACTCGTTTCAAGTCTTTGTAACTCCAGGCGAACACATCTCTATATTCGTGCAATAGGACAACTAATTCTTCTTCTTCTTCATTCGTCAGATCATGCCCTATGTAGGTACATTTCTCTTCTTCTCCTTCTATGGCCACTATGATTTTTTTGGTTTTCTCTTGATTATCATATACTTCTCCAAGGTCAGCTTTTCTGTTAGGCATTCTTACCATTATTCTTCTATCTTCTATTTCATACTTCTTGAAGTTCTCGGGAACCTCAAACAAGGATTCTTCTTCTTCTGACATGGTTTCTTTCTTCTTTCTTTTCTTGCCTTCACTCTTAGTGGTCACGTGTGTGGCTAACCTCACATCATTCATAATTTCTTCGTGTCTCTGAGGATGAGTCTCTACTTCGTAGAAATATTCTTCTTCTGATGCAAAGGGTGAGTCCATAATAATTGACTCTAGATCAAAATTGCTTGCATCCTCAAATGCAACAGTGCTAGGTTCACATTCTTCTATAACTGAATCGCACATGATTGGCTCTATTGTGAAAACTGAAATATCATAGCCATCCTCGTCACAGTGGGGTGTCCATTGTTCTTCATTGATGGCTACGTCCATGGTTGCTAAGATTTCTGCCCAACCATGAGGTTCAAACTCTTCCTCTGGAAATACTATAGGTGCATAAGCTGGGTCTTGAAGGGTTCATGGATGTTTCTCTGAACCTAAAGTCGTAGCTTCTAACCGTTCTTCCTCTTGTTTTGCTACCTTACACATCCATAAATGAGTGTCCTCGTGTAACCATGAGGGGTATGACTCCAATGAGTGTACTAATTCCGTTTCTACCTGTGTCTTATGGATGGTGTTCCATTGTATTGGGGGTACGTCTCGATGGGAATAGTCTTTAAGATTGACTTTACTAGTCACACCTGAATGTTGCAAGTACAAAGAATTAGTTCCCCAATCTTGCACAATTTGCAACTGACGCATGAATGGTCGTCCTAAAATCATCTTGTACGCATGATTTTTACTAAAATCACAAATGGCAAAGGTATGCTCGAATTCCACACCACAAGTGGTGAGAGATATGCCTTCTAGTAAGCCTAATGGTTTTTCTATGTGTCCGTCAGCCATTTATAGCTTCATCCTGGTGGGTCTCAATGCTGGCTTACCCCAACATTTCCATAAAGTAGTGGTGGCAATGGCTACTCCGGCTCCTGAATCTAAGATGGCTTTCGTGGTGTAGCCCTGATGGGGTATTGGAAGATAAGTGTTACCTTCCTCTCCTTCACTTACATCTCCGATCTTTTCTACGGGTATCTCTGGTACCTTCGTGTGTGTTCCTATCTGTGAGGGCGTAGTAGCAAGCTCTTAGCAAGTTAGCTTGGCTAGTTGTACCTTCATCTTCATTTGATTGTTGTTTCCCTTTGCTATTCTTCTTCTTATCCTTTGAATACATTGCATGACCTGTACTTTTATCACTTTCACCTTTGACATCCTGCTCAAAGGTTAGCATATGTCCTAGCAACTGATTTAAATTAGGAGTGAAATGATCAAGTGATAATTCAGTAGACAAAATGAATGGCTTCCATTTGTCATCACCTCTCAAACCTGTAAGGATTTGCCTTACCAATTTATCCTCCTCTATGTCTTCATCAACTGCTCCTAATGCATCTGCAATGTCCTTCATTTTGGTTACATAATCTGAGATGGATTGAGAGGCCTTCTTCTTGAATGTGGTAAATTTTGCCCACAAGGATGCCTTCCTAGACTTTGTGGTGTTTTAGAAATGCTCCTCCAAAGCATTCCATATATCACTTGCACTTTCAAGACCTCTAATATGAGGTAGCAAGTAATCATTAACTGCCATATAGATAATAGTCCTGGCTTGAGCATCTTTCTTCATCCAAGTCTTCAAACCTGATAATTCCTCCCTAGTTGGAACACTAGGATCTCTAAACTGAGGCTTTTCTTCTTCACCTGTGATATATCCTATCAAATGTTTACTCATAAGATGAGCTTCCATCCTCATTGACCATGCTGGATAGTTCTCTCTATCCAACTTCTCTATTTGGAGAGAATCTCCCATCTTTTCTTCACGTGTGTATTGAATTCTTCAAAATTTATGAGTAATATATCTACCTTTACTTCGAATGATACTCCTTTTGTCTTCCTTGATGTCGTATGGCCTCCTTCTCAAGCTTTGCTCTCAAGCTTTCACCTTCTGAATCTTTAATTGTTGAATTCTTTATGTCTGCAGCAGTCAGGGTCTTCCTTCCTTCAATTTTGATACTTCCTGCTCTGATACCACTGATGGAGAGTATTAATCTCCAAAAGAACAAGCTATTCTTGAGATTAGATCACCTCTATATCAAGAGTAACTCAAGTTCCCAATTTGGAGGATTAATGATCAATTATAAAGATTTTGGATAAATTGTGAAGAAGATGATTCTATAGAAAGTCTGCTGCACATATCTTTCTTATTGACTTATCAAATGTGTAAAGTTTTTTATAAAACCTTGCATGAGGTGTCAGTAATAGTTTTCGCACCTCCTCCAAGTAAAATCACTTCAAAAGATTCAGTAGATCTTGAGAAATGAGCTTAACAAGTCACCTATGTCTAAAACTGTTCTTCTGAGATGTCGATTCAGACACTTATAACTTCTAACACTTGGTTCTCTCAATCTAGAACCCCTTTATGAAAATGCTTTTAGCCACAGGTATCTTACCTTCCAACTTAAAGATTGAGTGCTTGCTTGCTCAAAAATTTACACTGTGGAAGGAGAACTCACCAAAACATTAGCATCAAATTTTGCGCCTGTTTTAGGAAACAGTGAACACTTCTTCACATATGAATGTTCCTACTCATAATTCTCACAGCCTGTTTACAATTAGGGTCTCAAAATTTAACCATATATTCATTAACTATGGACTTAGACATATACAAAAGGATTCTTGAAATGATCAAGCACATAAGGAGAATACACAGAAACATCGGGCACAATTTCTCTTCATCGGGCACAGAAAGAGTCAATCTTCGTGCTTCTCAAGAATCTGATTGCTTCTAATTCTTCTGGATTCTTGTATTCTACACTCTCTCATACTTGCCCCGACATTTATTTTCTTGTATATATAGGTAAATATTTACAAGCTCCTGACTATACAAAAGTATAAGTAAACTATCTCTGAATTAATGTACATATGTGTACACATCTTCATCTTCTAGATATGCACTTCCTTCATGCATCATAACTTGATCTTTTCTTCAGTCCTTGGCTTCAATTCTTCATCAAAAACATCAATTGTTGATTGCCCTGCACCAGCAAGGATTTCCTCAAAATCAACACCATTTTGTTGCTTAAAACCCTTTGCAGCAAGTCATGATTTATACTTTGGAGAAGCACTATGTGATGTGAATTTTAGCTTATATACCCATTTACATGGTAAAGATTTCCTGCCCTTTGGCAATGGTACTAAATCCCAAGCACCATTCTTGTGAATAGAATCCAACTCACTCTTCATGGCATGCTCCCACTTGACATGGTCTGTTGTCTACATAGCCTCTTTGTAGCAAGAAGGCTCACCAACATCTGTTAGGATAAAAAAATTCAAACTTGGAACGTATCTATCAAGTGGATGTGAGACACGTGTAGAGCATCTACATGATTCCTAAATAGGAACATTTGCAGACTAATGTTATTAGACATTCTCTTGAACATCTCTATGTGCACCATTTTTATGCATGCAAACTTGAGGACTACTATCCACAAAGACCACTCTTGTCACTTTGACCTCCTTAATGGGCTATTTATGCATCTTAGACTCATTGAAAATCACATCACTACTTTTGATCACGGATTGTGTTTTAAGATCCCATAAGCAATATCCAAATTTTCCTTCTCGCCCATATCTAAGAAAAATGCATTTCTTTAACTTATAGTCCAACTTTTATCTAAGATTCTTGGGTATATGAACATATGCATCACACCCAAAAACTCAAAGATAATCATAATATGGTTCTTGTGCCACTTTCACACCTTTGCCAATACTAGGTGAAAGGCAGTACTAGATGTTAACTCTCTATGAATTCCTCCAGACTTATAGAAAAGGTGAAATTCATGTGAGGTATATTCACCCCCATTATCTGAACGTAACGCATTAAGCTTAGTTCGTTTTTTAGTATCAACTGAAGCAAGCCATTTTTTGAAAGTAGGGAATACCTCATCCTTTGCTTTGATAGGATATACCTAGACTTTTCTAGTAGCATCATCTATGAAAGAGACAAAGTAAAGAGAACTACCTAATGACCTTGTGGGCATAGGACCACACACATCTCTATGAATGAGATCCAAAAGCTGAATTGAAGAGTCAATGTGCATCTTGTGCACATTCCTAGTTTGCTTTCCATATTGACAATGCTCACAAAATAAAATCCGAGAAAGATAACACAAGTAAGTGTCCAAAATCAGAAAGATTTTCCATTCCACTATGTGATATATGGGCCAAAGGGCCATGCCAAATACAAGCCATAGGTTGTTCAATACTAGGTAACAAGTGTTCTTTCTATGATACAAATAAATGATAAAGTGAGCCAAATTTTCTTCCTTTTGCAATGATCATATTGGCCTTTGATATGTGAAAGGACTAAGCATAAAAGACCACCTTGTAACCAATGTCATCAAGTTGACCATCTAACATGAAACTATGTGATAACTAAGGTACATGACATACATTATGCATAGTAAGTATTGAACCATCAATGAACTACACAACCACATCTCCAATCCCCACAACATCACACTCGTAAGAGTCACCAAGTCTCGTGGTACCAAGAGACTTTATTGCATAATTAGACAACCATTCTCTATGTGTTGTCACATGGAAAGAAGCACCAAAATCTAGGAGCCACATGTTGGAAAGAGAATTAACCATAAGAGCCTTAGGTGGCATAGTACTATCAAGTATCAACACATCATCATCATCAAAATTAGTATTAATTTGTTCAATCTTCACTATTGAAGTAGATGGTGCAGGTAGCTGTTTAACATGCCCATCAACATTCTATCCTTTACCTTTAGCATTCTTTAATGCATAACAATCTTTCTTCATGTGTCCTTTCTTATGAAGATAATGACATTCAATATCCCTCTTCCTTGATTCACTTCTACTCTTATTTTGTTGACCATTCTTTTCTTTGTTCTTGCTCCTACCATGTTGTTGATTCTTTCCTTGGTAAGAATCATGAACATTATTCGCAAGTTCACTCTAAGTTCCAACCATAGATTTTCTACAAATCTCCTTAATCAAGAGTCCTCCACATATGTCATCATAGATGAGTTTACCACCAAGTGCACTATTGCTAATAGATATGCATAATGTATCCCATGATGATGGCAAGGTACATAATAACAAGATTGCTTTCATTTCATTATCCATATCCATTTTTTGAGCCTGTAACTAGGAGAATATACCATCAAACTCATTTAGATGAGTAGCAACACTATATGTGTCCTTCATGTGAAGTTCATATAATTTTCTCATCAGATACACTTTTTTTGATGTCGTCTCTTTTTCATATGTATTGCATAACATCTTCCAAATCTCCTCTACACTTTCACAATACTATAATGTAAAATAAACAATATCTACTAGGTGCAATCGAATGGTAGACCTAGCCATTTCATCTAACTCATAACAATCATCATCATCATCCATGTGAGAAGGTTTTTTTGAGATTCCATTTACTTGCTTCCATTGCCTTCTCTGAATCAGCACATCTTTAACCTAATTCTTCCATAGAACAAATTTTGTGCCATCAAATTTTTAGATCTCAAAATGGTCTTTACCCTATACGTTATAACTCCTCCTCGGAACACTGGCACTAGAACCTGATCCACTAGATGTGCCTGACACCTTTGATGCCATGATGGTAGAGAACTAAATAGAATGATAATGGAGCTAGAAGAGTCCAAACCCCACTAAGGCTCAAAGAAGGATGACCAAGTGTTAGATTCTGGGAGAGAATTCTGCACTCTTCCTAGAAAAATGAATCAATGAGCAGTGATGACCAACCAAAAGGAGTATGTGAGTATACATGTGCTCATACCAATAAGTGTATCAAGGTTTAAATTGACCACTATATAGTTGATAGAACCAAAAATCTAGAAAACTTTTGCCACAGTATTCTCTGCAAAATGAGCATATGGATAGTGTCAAAATCTCATAAAACTGCAAGTACTGACATGTTAACCTGCATAGTGAATCACTAACTCCACTACATATAATCACTTACCTGAAAGAAACCAACTAGGCTTATCGAGCACCTATGAATAACTATCATACATCTATGGTGAGTCTGGGTAAGTCTTCCACCTGCATCATGAAAGAGACGCCTACATCTAGGTGTCTCCTAGTTAAGAAAACCTCACCACTACCCTCTTTATCAAATGTAAAAGGCTTTATGCAAAACCATAACCGCTATATCAATGACCACATGGACATACAAAAGCAGTATCCATGGAATCGTACATAGTGTGTATGTGTTCAATATATGTAGTAAAGTGGCAGGAAAAGACTGAATTCACTACCCAAACACTCACTAGCAAGCATGCAAGTTTCAATCAACTCTGTTCTTTAGGATCCAAAACCCTGCATAGACTTGCAATGGCTGCTCCCACCACAACTAAAACCTTTCAAGAAACTTGTAGATAAACTATTGTGGCTCAAAATAGAGCCCAAAATGTGAACATTCTGTTGAAGCTCAAGGTCAAGGACAAAGCATGGAAGTGCATCAAGGAAGTGGACACACAAGAAGAAGGAGCAAATAGGGAGCTCCAAGAGTGTTGAAGCTCAAGGTCAAGGACAAAGCATGGAAGTGCATCAAGGAAGTGGACACACAAGAAGGAGCAAGTAGGGAGCTCCAAGAAGCACCTGTCAAATTTTCAGAAGAAATCCCTATTAAAATAGTGATTTTTATCACTAAAAACCATTGTAAATACCATTTTTCATTTTTGCAACTCCATTTTGTTCAAGCCGAGGAGTCCTCGAGCTTCAGGAGTATTAGAACTACCATCCTACCAATTTTCGTAATTTTTAGACTCCGTTTGAGCCCCCAAATAAGCCCTGGAACCTATTTTTTAACTAGGTCGCACACTAGGTCTGGACAAGGCCAAAACCACTCAAAAAACTATAAAAAGGGCTGGAGAGCTCATTTTTTAGGTTGGCTTGTTGTAGATTTCAGCTTTGTAAGAGAACTCT
The DNA here is from genome assembly GCA_020310875.1 of Ceratopteris richardii. NCBI lineage: Eukaryota > Viridiplantae > Streptophyta > Polypodiopsida > Polypodiales > Pteridaceae > Ceratopteris > Ceratopteris richardii. The sequence continues at coordinate 178,573,496 of CM035410.1, forward strand.
TGTGTAATCGAAGTCCTTCCATTGTTCCACTCTTTGCTCTTACCTTGTGCGCGTGTGTGTGTATGTGTGTGTATGCTTGTGTGCTTTCACTCACGCACTTGTGCCATCACTTGCTCGCGGTCTTCATACCAGTCCTCACATCTCCATGGATTGACATTTATGAGGTGAAGCTCCTCAGGTTGGTACTCACCATTGTGCTAGAGCGACATCAAATTTTGGCGCCCTTGCCGGGAAGAGAGCTTGGAGGACGAGCGTGTGATGGTAAGACGTACAATAGTGATGTTGGAAGGTAAAAAAATCACCATTTTCAGTTTAGTTTCTGAGTTTTTCTTCTTCATCATCTTCACCTTCATCATCATCTTCCTCCCTCTTCATGTTCTCTGATTTTTTCCACCTTTGACTACACATTCATCTCGTTTTTCACCTTTGGCTGCGAGGAAGAAGTATAGAGGCTGTTCAGATCTAAAACACTGAAGAAAACACTCTTGAGAGACTCTCAAAAACACCAAAATCTGGGCAACAGTATCGCGTCGTATTGTGATTTTAAGGGTGGCTTTGCATCTACAGGCTGATAGAAGTGACAAGGAGGACACAAGGTATACAAATCTGCAAAAATTTTTGAATTTAGGTGTGAAAATCTCCAAGTATCGTGCCCGAGTTGAGTTTTGGTATCGCGATACCAGAATTCCCGTGTATCACGATACTTGTCGAGGTATCGTATCGTGCATGCCCACTTGAGGTATCGCGATACCATTCTGGTATCGTATCGTCAAGTGTTGGTATCGCGATCGTGGTCGACCTGGTGGTATCGTATCGTGGTCCACTTGGTATTCTATCGTGCCGGCTTAGTGGTATCGTATCGCCACTTGCATAAGTATCGTATCACAAGCAAATTTGGTATCGTATTGCCAACTCGGTATCGTATCGCCTCCAATTTCGGTATCATATCGTCGACTGAGTGGTATCGTATCGTCTCCTATTTTGGTATTGTATTGTTTACAGACTGGTATCGTATCGTTTGCAAAGTGGTATCGTATCATCTAAAGTGGTATCGTGTAAGATAAAGGTATCGTATCGTGGAAAATCTGATATCGTATCGCCTGTTTTGAGCTCTGAGAGAGACCTTGTTTCCCTGTTTTAACCCCCAGAACCCTGAGCTGGCATAACTTTCTCATACGAAATCCGTTTGCTGTGACCTTGAAGTTGACCCTCAGGGAAACTAGAAAACCAAGGAGTTCCAAAGGATTTTGAGCAATATGAGAGAACTTTGGGACTAGAAGGCAAGGCTTATGAACGTGAGATCTGGCAGACACTTAGGCAAGGATAGACAAAGCATTAGATCATCTGAGGCTAGTGTCAACCATACAGCTAGGTCTTGGGCACAACAATTAAGTGGTTATCCTTACGTGTACAAGTGATTCAGAAATGTCTTTTAACATGGAAAGACTTGCACGTACCTTAGGTACTGCCTATTTACAAACACCGAAAGGTCCCTATAAGACGCAATTGGAGTATATCAAGACCAACCAATTAGGTGCTCGCATCTATGAGGATGGTTTGAGACGATCTGTGGTCCAACTCAAAAATCCCGACCAACCCTTTGGACTTGAACACCCAATGGTCAAGTTCGAAGAGGGTGCATACGTGGATAAGGAAGGAACCATGTATGTGGTTACCAGCCTACCAGATAGAACAAATGAGTTTGGAAACATCATTCCTGAGAATGAGATAGGAGACCTAGAGCAAGGAGACCTAGGACGAGAACCCAAGACCCCTAGAGGTAAGTTAGTCTTGACTAGAGTGATCACTCCAGAATGGATTTCCCAAGATAACAAAAGCATAGAGCTATTCTTGAATAGAGAAACGGAGGAAGCCCTTTGGAGATTCAAGCAAGATCAACTGAGCCCAATAGTCACCATCTACGAGTTCAAGGATCCGGAGACACCAGGCAAAGTTGTCTACCTAGATCACACGTCAGAGAAGCTGTTCTTGGTAACAGAGCAGGATAGACATGCATACACTTGGCAGGGTGAATCAATTTTCCCTCCACTAAGATCCAGTGTTTCCCATGGTCTGCAAGGAGCAGGATCATCCAAGGCTCATGAAACCCAAAGGGAGAGAACTAGAGAGAGACCAGAGGTAAGCTTTGCAAACACTGTGGGCAGAGACAGATCAGGACATGAGGGTGAAAGACCTGAAAGAGAGAGACACAGAGCACATAGGCACCAAAGAGATGAACATGAGTTTCCATTGCCCAGACCCCGAGAGCACTCAAGAACCCTTGGACCTTCTCAAGTGGTCAAGGCAATGAAGAACTACTTTGATGGATTTGCAGATCCTTATGATCATGTAGCTGAGTTCAAACAAGTGCTAAGAGCTGAACAAGTAGAGGACTTGTTCACCCAGTTCGAGGCATTTGGTCTGACTCTGAAGGGTACTGCCTTAGCTTGGTTTCAATCTCTAAATAGTCGCAACTATTGGGAGATAGGTCAGCTGCTAGAAGAATTCATCGTAGAATTTTCCAAGAGTGGTATCAGACATAACACATCATCCTTGATCCAGAGCTTTAAGCAGACACCCCAAGAAACAGTGCGACTTGCAACAAGACGATTTAGACAGTACTTAGAAAGATGCCCTACTCCAGAGTTACCCACAGCAGCCAAACAAGTGGCCTTGTTTTTAGACGGCCTATTGAGCACAAAGTTAAGGTCATATGTGTACTTGAAAGAGCCTAGATCCATAGAAGAGTGTGTGCACATGTGCATTGACATCGAAGACAACTTGGGTGAGGAGTTAGGACTGTCCAAGCTCTATAAAGATTCTGACAGTTCTACTAGTCATACCTCCAGAGCCTCCAATGAGATAGATGAGATAGCGGAGCAGGTTTCCAAGAAGCTAGGAGTTCAAAATAGACAAATGCCAAAGGTCACCTCATTGAAACGATGTTACAACTGTGGAGGAGACCACATGGCTAATGTTTTCTCAATGATGGCTCAGCCCCAAGGAAACCCTAATGCTCTATATTGCACTATTGAGAGAAAATACACGAATCACACGACTCAAGATTGTCCCTATAAAAGGCAGGTTGTTAGACAAAATTACCAGCAACCTTACCAGCAGGGTAGGTATCAGAACCAGTACCAATAGCCATATTATAGGCCACAACAACAATATCAACCTCAATACCAGCAGCAATATCAGACACCAAATAGGCCACAGCAAGTCCTGGGAAACCAACCACCAACTCCTACCAATGTGATCCCAGTTAAGTATGCAGTGGCAGAGGAAAACTGCAATAGAGCATTGGTGCCACTAACCCCATTGGTCTCAGAAAATGACTCTCACGCTCATGGTTCAGACCACTTCCATGAGGATAGTCCACATGCTTATTACATAGAGTCACCTGAGCAAAGTGAGACTTCTCAGTATCAATATGAAGCACCACCTATGGAACAAAATTGGGAGCCAGAATACTCCAATGTCATGTATACGAATCCAAATCCTAGGCCCCAAGTGAGACAAGTAAGACCACAAGCCCCTAGAGGACCATGCTTTAGATGTCAGGGCGACCATTTCACTCGTGAATGTCCCCACCAACGAGCTCTGGGACAAGGACAGAACATCACAATACAAGGCTTTTGTCCTGAGTGCGGCAAGGAACATCTTCCTAGAGAGTGTCTCAGGAATCCCTCTAGTGCACCCAAGGTCACACCCATCAACGTGGTAGGCTTAGTGGCAGATTCAAGTTCAAGTAGCAGTAACGTGGCTCCTGTATAGGCAGTTACTAGAGCATAAGAATTAAAACAGGATAAACCTACTGAGCAGCCAGAGCCAAGTGACTCAGGAGAGTCTAGTAAGAGGAAACCAAGAACATGGAAGGATACCAGAGAGAAGGCTAATCGCAAGTGGAACAAAAAGATATCCGAGCTAGAAGAAAGCATAAGGAATACCAAAACAAAAATAGAAGACATTGCATCTCAAAGCCCCTCGCATGCTAAAGCTCCATTCACTCCACCTCATCCCACCCCACCACCCATTGTAAATAACCCACAACCAGGCTCTATTCTTGCAGATCCAACCCCAAAAGGCTTGGACATGATGTTCAAAGCCTACCAGGCTCGACTTCAAGAAGGGCCAACAGTCGCAAACCTGGATAAGAGTTACCCTAGAGCAGATTTAGAGATTGAAAGGATGAAAATGTGCATGAAAATGGTAGAAGTAGCTCAAGCTATGGTTGATACTAGTCAAAAGTTAAATCAAACAAACTCTGTCAAACCAGATTTGCATTTCCAGGGCTTACTAGAAAGATTAGAGCAATTGGTAAACAAGCCGCAGGTTTCTTTACCTCTACAGGCTCAACCTGTTGTTGAAAGAGAAAGCTCACCGCCCAGGAAAGCTTATGTTCTTGATTCCGTGGATGAGGGAGCACCCCTTTCAATTCAAAAGTACTCTCAAGAGTTCTTGCGGGAAATACAAGAAGTGAAATGGGCCAAGGAGAAGGATAATCCCCCTCCTATTCAGGAGATTGATGATCTTCATGATCAATTTCCCCAAGACATTCCGTCTATCTATGGAGACCAAACAGAGCAACAAGAAGATGAAAGATTAGATTTTGAATCTAATTCTTTACAAGAGTTGCCACAATTCACAGGCCCATGGGAATCCGAATCTCTTCAGATCAGAGCTCCCACAATATTGGTAAGAAACGAAGACTCAATGGTTCCACGCAACACAGACGTCATGAAGAACACTAAGGTTCAATGTCATCTCACTATAGAAGAGCTCCTTAAAGCAAAACCTGAGCTATGGAATCATGTGAAGAATCAGGTTCCAGAACTTGATTCCAATATGCCAAAAGTAGGCTCTAAGCAAAAAGTTCCAGAGATACCTCTCGATAAAATAGGAGACATGAGCGAAGGTGAAGAAGGTAATACTTATCTTCTGATCACCTATCAAGGTTACACAACCAAAGCAATTGTAGATTCAGGTGTTGGTGTTGCTATTGCGACCACTTCCTTGTGGAAGCGATGGGGCAACCCTACATTAAGACCAACTAGAATGAAGCTTCAAATGGCAGATGGTCAATATTATGAAAGACCTCTAGGATTGCTTGAAGGGATAACTCTAACCACTTGTGGTGTAGAGTTTGAACACGCATTTGCTATATGTGACTTTGAGAAAAATAATGTCTACGAGATGATCCTAGGAAGACCCTTCCTACGTCAATTGCAAATAGTACAAGATTGGGGAACCAACTCCTTGTACTTACAGCACTTAAGGGTCACTACCAAGGTCAATTTGAAGGATTACACCTTCAGAGATGTACCACCCCTACAGTGGAATCCTATCCACAAAGCGAAAGAAGATTCTATCTCTGTGCATTCTGGGAGTTCACCTGATCCATCCTGGCTGCATGAAGATACTCACTTATGGATGTGCAAGGTCGCAAAGGAAGAAGAAAAGCGCATAAAAGTGAGAGAAGAAGGAACTTTCCTAGGAGATAGACCAGTTAAAGACCCAGCCTATGCACCGATGATATTTCCATCTGAGGAATTTGAGCCTCATGGTTGGGCAGAAATCTTAGCTACCATGGACATTGCAGTCAATGAAGAACAATGGACACCTCATTGTGATGAGGAGGGTTATGATATTTCAGTGTTCATGTGTCAACCCTTGTTGGAAGAATGTGACACTAGTGACGTCATAGAAGAAGAAGAGAATGACGATGATCTAGAATCCATTGTGATGGATACTTACTTTGACTCAGAGGAACACTAGTTAGAAGACATAGGAGTGTTAACCCAAAAAGAAGAAGAACCTCTCACAAGTATTAAAACTGTAAATTCGAAGGAAGGAAGCGAAGGAGGTCAAAAGAAAAAGAAAAGAAAAGCAGTGAAACAAGAAGACGAGGAATCATTGTTCAAGGTACCAGAAAATTTCAAGAAATATGAAGTGGAAGACCGAAAAATTTTGGTACGAATACCTAAGAGAGAGGCCATCATAAAAGAAGCATATGATAACAAAGAAAAGACCAAAAAATTTGTAGTAACCATTGAAGGAAATGAAGAGCGATGTACGTACATAGGAGACAACCTAAGTGCAAAAGAAGATGCAGAGCTTGTAGCTCTATTAAGGGAATATAGGGATGTGTTTGCATGGCACTATAGAGATTTGAAGGGAGTAGAACCACGAATTTGCTCTCATACAATCCCCATGACTGTAGATGCCAAACCCACCAAACAAAATCCCTACACATATAATGACACTTACGCTGCAAAAATAAAAGAAGAAATTGACAGGTTGATTGAAGTTGGATTCATCTACGAGATTGAGCATACGGAATGGGTGTCCCCCATTGTAGTGGTGCCCAAGAAGAATGGAAACTTGCGAGTGTGCATTCGAGATAGTTATCCACTTCCAATCACCGAACATTTATTGGAGCGTGTTGCGGGCAAGGAAGTTTATAGCTTCCTTGATGGGTTCTTAGGTTACAACCAAGTAGCCATTGCCCCAGAAGATCAACACAAAACGGCTTTCGCCACAGAGTGGGGAATCTTTGCATTTCGTGTGATGCCATTTGGTCTCACCAATGCACCTGCAACATTCCAAAGGCTCATGTGTCATGTCTTCAAAGAGTTCTTGTGGAAGAACTTAGAAGTATATGTGGAGGATTTATGTGCTCATTCCCAACAAAGAGGATACCACACCCCTGAGCTCAGACAGATCTTGAACAAGTGTAGAGAATATCGAGTGTGTCTGAACCCAGAGAAGTGTGTATTCATGGTACGACAAGGTAAGATCTTAGGTCATATTGTTTCTAAAAATGGAATATCAACAGATGAAGACAAGGTAAGAGCCATAGCAGAGTTGCCAAGGCCAAAGAACGTTAAAGAGGTACAAGCCTTTATGGGCCATTGTGGATATTACCGCAGGTTTATCCACATGTATGCCATCATTGCTAAACCTCTTTATAGATTGTTGGCAAATTTTGAGTGGAACGATGAATGCAAAAAATCCTTCAATTAGCTAAAGAGACATTTGTGCTCAGCACGAATATTGACCACTCCTGATTGGAATAAGCCATTCCATGTCCACGTGGATGCATCCAATTATGCAATAGGATGTGTGTTGTCACAACCAACAGGTGAAGGAAACCTAGATTTGTCGATAGCATATGCTAGTAGGCAATTAAATGCAGCTCAACAAAATTATACCACAACGGAGAGAGAAGGCTTAGGCATGGTATATGCGGTGAAAAAGTTTAGACACTATCTATTGGCCAATAAGTTCAAGTTTTTCACTGATCATCAAGCTTTACTATATTTGGTCAATAAACCTTGCAATACAGGCCGCTTAGTAAGATGGTTCCTCTTACTAATGGAATACAACTTTGAAGTTGTTGTCAGGAAAGGAAGGACCCACCTTAGGGCGGACCATCTTTCTCACATCATTTCAGGAGAGCCAGCGCAAGGAGTGTTTGATGAATTACCGGATGCTTATTTGTTCAATTTAGAAGTTGTTCCTAAATGGGCAAATAAGTTGGTACATGTTTTAACCTTTGGGCCCGCAAATAAGAATATAAAAACAAACAAAGAAGAAATTGTAAAATCACAAAAGTATCAAATATTGGAAGGACGCATGTACAAACAAGAGACAAATGGCATATTAGCTTGTTGTGTTGAGGATGATGAACGTAGTAGTTGGTTGCAACAAGCCCATGAAGGATTGCTAGGAAATCACTATTCTAAACAACGAACATTGCAGAATCTACAACGTTTAGGAGTGTATTGGCCTAGCATGGACAAGGAAATTCATGAGTGGATTAAGAATTGTCCAACATGCAAGGAGAGACCCCCAGTGGAGCATGCCACTCTTTATCACGAGTCATTAATTCCAGATTGGAGTGCTCCATTGGTAGAATTCATGAGATCAGGAGCATTACCCAATGAGGCTAGCCTAGCACGAAGAAGAAGCATGGAGCAAGAGGCTCAAGACTATGCCTTAGTAGGAGAGAACCTATATCGAAGAGGCAAAGATGGTTATCTAAGACTATGCGTTCATGAATCCGACTACTTGAAAGTCTTAGAAACGGCACATAGCGGGGTTGCGGGTGGACACTTTGGACCTGAAAGAGTAATCAAGACCATCCTATTCTCAGGACTTTGGTGGCCCACTCTTCATATGGATGCCCATACCTATGTGAAGAAATGTGACACATGTCAACGAGCACAATATCCGATCAGAAAAGATGAAATGCCTTTGAGGCCAATGATGGGAGGACACGCATTCTCGAAGTGGGGTATAGACTTTGTTGGTCCTATTAACCCCCCAGCTAGAACTTCCCATGCAGAATACATTATTGTAGCCACTGATTACCTTACCAAGTGGGTAGAAGTAAAAGCCACAACAAAGAATGATGCTCAAACAACGGCTAAGTTCTTATTCGAAAACGTGTTCACTAGATATGGGTTACCAATAGAGTTGGTTAGTGATAGAGGTATGCAATTCTTGAACGAGGTCATTGAAAATCTCCTTCAAGAATTCATGGTGATACACAAGAAGTCTGCCCCTTATCATCCACAAGCCAATGGACAAGCCGAGAGCACAAATAAGATCCTGTGTAACGTATTGAGAAAACTCGTAAATAATAAATGCTCTGATTGGGACAAACAACTTCATCATGCTGTTTGGGCATACCGAGTTGCCTACAAAACGGTACTCAATGCCACCCCATTTCAGATGGTCTTTGGACAGAATGTTGCGCTACCATTGGACTTCCTAATCCCAACCTTGAAAGTAGCACAAGAGCATGAGTGGAATGGACACGAGTTGTCCTCCAGGATCTTTGATCTAGAACGCTTAGGTGAGACGAGTCTACGAGCAGCAGCAGGCATCTATGCTGCAAAGAAAAGACAAAATGCATACTTTGATGCCCATGTAAAGGACAAAGGATTGAAAGAAGGAGATCTGGTGCTGGTTTATACGCTAAAGCAACATGCCCACAAATTGGAGAAACGAGGATATGGACCCATGATCATTAATAGAATCTCCACTAGTGCTGCAGTTCAATTGGCCACTCTAGAAGGTGATATCTTGCCGAACTAAATAAGTGGTTGTTGAGTCAAGTTATATCAAGAACCTCCTACAGAGGAAATGCTAATGAGACTCAACACTGCTAAGAAGCGAAAAGAAGAGGAGTTAAGGGTTAGAGAAGAAGCACAAGCAGAGGCTAGAGAGCGCATCAAAAGAAGTAAGTTACGGCGACTAGGCCTAGATGTCAACACAAAAGCTCCAAAATATCACATGGACATGTGCCAAAAATCAGACCTAACTACTTCTCGAATAATTGACCGATGCCCCTTTGTGACCATAGAGGTAGGACAAGGAAAGAATGTAAGAACTGTGAGAGCATTGGTTGACTCAGGTGCAGCAACTAGTGCAGTAAGACTTTCATATTGCCAAGAGCTGCAAGTGGACATCAAGACCATAGAAGCATATCTCATAGGATTGGGAGGTGTGGAAACCCCTTGCTTGGGCGAGGTGGAACTTCCCATCTACCTTCAAGATGTTCCAATAAAAACCAAAATGCTAGTGTGTCACGATGCAGACCTTACAGAGCCACTTGTCCTAGGTCAAGATTGGATTTATGACCATGCAGTCAACTTGAACCTAAGAAGTTGACTTCTTCATGTTTGGGTACATGAACAATGCATTACATTAGAATTAGACGACTGCATGCTCACAGATCATGGCACCACACACTCTCTCAGTTCCTCTAAGACCAATCTTCATGAACAAGATGTTGTGTGTGTCAAAAGCCCTATGACCCAGAAGGACTCGATCACGAAAGAACAGACTCAAAGGCAAGTTGACTCCTCTTGTCTGAAGACTAATGTCGTCACAACCAATCTACCAAAAAGGCAAGTAAATCAATCCATGACAACCGCTATATCAAATAGATAAAGAGACTTCAAGAGGAAAGTAGTTCTGGACATGAAGAAGATCTGGGTACAAAAAGGAGAGCAACCACCAGCCTTGCCACCACAATTCCCACCCAGGCAAGCTAACCATGTGAAGACAAGAACCGAACCACCAGGACCAGCTCAACGAGAAGACATACGACAAATTTGGGTGCCTAAGAAATTAGTTGCAGTTCAACAAGGACAATCACATACGTGGGTGCCCAAGGTGCCCTTACATGTGCAAAGGCCTATGCTCCCCACCATGCAAAAGGTCTCAACAAAGAAGCCAGGGAGGGAAAAGGGTAAGAACAGAGCACAAAGACCAAAAGAAGATAAACTCAACCCTTCTGCAAAAGTAAGCAAGCAATCATCAAGGATATGGGTTTGGAAGCCAAAAGCACCAGCAACATCCACAGAACCAAAGAGCCAACCACACTAGATACCCAAGTTTGGAAAGCATCCAAAGATGAAGTGGCCTGAGGTGATCTCTGCAGGGCCAAATCCTATTCTAAAATGGGTTCCAATCAAGAGGATTACATCATTTCGAGATCCAATCGACACCTCCAATCAAAGAATGCATCAAGTATGCAAGTAACATCAAAAACCTTGACCAGCAGCAACCATGTGCCTTTGGCATAACCCTCTCTTTTGCACCATTCAGGTCATGCATTTCCAAAGTATGCATCAATATAGGGCCACAGTGCACGGCTGTGCATAGACACCATTGAGAAATCCCAGGCACATGAGACACACTTGACATATGTAATATATTTTATTGATCCTAACCACCTTCTACTTGTTTTGCAATTGTTCAAAAAAAAAAGAAAAGAAAAGAAAAAAAGAATAGGTCCATGCGCTCGACGACACTCATCGGTGAACCATCAGCAAGGACGTTCATCAACCAGGAAGACAAGTCAATCGTCAATCACTGTGATGGGCATACAACACGAAGAGACAACAATCGACCGACCTTTCACCATGGTAAGCACAACCTACTTTGGCAACATGCTCACCATGATAGATTAGGAAGCCTCTTCGTCAGCATACCCTTGAGCACTTAGCTCAAGATCCCATCTGTTGCACCATTCTTCTTCCCATGCATTTTCCAAGTACGCATACATAGGGCCACATTACAAGGCCATGCACAAGGCACATATTTTGTTCAACCCATGCACTAATGCACTTACCCATCATACATTATGGGTTACAAGTACTTGGCATGAAAACTATGAAAGCCATCTTTGGAAGAATCAGAAGACATTAGGGTGACCACTACAAGAGCAAGGAAGCCATCCACCAACGAGAGTTGCTCATAATCAACATTGACTGCCTCCTTTGAGCAACTAGCAGTTTTGGACAGCTCACAAATGCACCATCAAGATGAAATACAAGGAAGAAGTACATACAAAGGGACTACAAATTGCAAGAGCTAGTAGTGGCAAAGTGAAGAACCAAACAAACGACCAGGATACATTGGGAAGATGGATCGCTCCTGTTGATATGTAAAGGACACTACCTCTCAACGTACTACATGGAACAACCACTACAACAAGGGTCTGTCAGGGATGAGAGACTCAAGAGGGGGGGGGGGGGGGGGGGAATGTTGAAGCTCAAGGTCAAGGACAAAGCATGGAAGTGCATCAAGGAAGTGGACACACAAGAAGAAGGAGCAAGTAGGGAGCTCCAAGAGTGTTGAAGCTCAAGGTCAAGGACAAAGCATGGAAGTGCATCAAGGAAGTGGACACACAAGAAGAAGGAGAAAGTAGGGAGCTCCAAGAAGCACCTGTCAAATTTTCACAAGAAATCCCTATAAAAATAGTGATTTTTATCACTAAAAACCATTGTAAATACCATTATTCATTTTTGCAACTCCATTTTGTTCAAGCCAAGGAGTCCTTGAGTTTGAGGAGTATTAGAACTACCATCCTACCAATTTTCATAATTTTTAGACTCCATTTGAGCCCCCAAATAAGCCCTCGAACCTATTTTTTAACTACACAGGACACTAGGTCTGGATAGGGCCAAAACCATTCAAAAAACAATAAAAAGCGCTGGAGAGCTCATCTTTGAGGTTGGCTTGTTGTAGATTTCAGCTGTGTAAGAGAACTCTTGTGTAATCAAAGTCCTTTCATTGTTCCACTATTTGCTCTTACCTTGTGCGTGTGTGTGTGTGTGTATGCTTGTGTGCTTTCACTCACGCACTTGTGCCATCACTTGCTCGCGGTCTTCATACCAGTCCTCATGTCTCCACGGATTGACATTTATGAGGTGAAGCTCCTCACATTGGTACTCACCATTGTGCTAGAGTGACACATTCATTGTTGAAGAATTACAAAGAACACTCTTCTTGATTTTCTTGGACCTTTGTGTAGAGAACTATGCATGAAAGTACTCCAAAATGGCTCCAAAAAGCACCCAAAAATGCTTTAAAAATAGGCTTTGGAAGCAAAGAATAAAGCTTTGAGGACCCAAAACTTGTTGAAGATAATGCCAACCTTAGTCTTTCCCCTTCTTCAAGCACCACAAGAGTGTAGCTTAGTGGCAAGAGATTTCCACGGTTAAGCAAGCTCCGGGGGGAACATTACTTGGATGGGTGACCTCCTTGGAAGTATCGTGAACCTCCATCTTCCTTGATTGTTGAGGTCCTCCCTCATGCACAACCAATGGTGACTTAAGTGACTCGGATGACAAGGTATGCCAAAGTCTATGCCTTGGTCGCCACCTTAGTCATAAGCCTTGGAGAAAGCCTTGGGTGTGTGGGCGAGTGCTCACTTTGCTTGCACAAAAGGAACAAGCTTTTGCATCGAAATACTCTGATATCAGTGAAGTATTTTGAAGGTGATGTACCACAGTGCACTTTCCTTCTCAAGATCTCCACAACAATATCCTCGGTGTAGAAAACCAAGCTCCTAGCACTGCACATAATACTCCACATAGAGGTTGCAGAATATGCAAAAAAATGTAGTACACAAAGAGCACGAACACAAACTTCTTAGGTGTTACAAATGTGGTCGAACTTAGACTCTGTGGTTGACTAAGCCACTATGTGTTTTATTAAAGAACATATAGAAAAGTGTTAGGTGGCCATTTGGCCTTTCACATGGACACTAACGTTAACACGATCCTGCCAGACCATCATGACGGCTAGACTGAAACACAAAAAATTAGGTTTTGATTTTTGTGCAATTTTGAGGCCAATTTTGGGTGTCTTTTGTTGGTGCAATTCAAGCCTTCACAATTTGGCTTGGATTACTTCATGAAGACACCACTTGAAGGAAGTACCATAGGAACTTATGCTTATAAGTTCTTACCATTTTACTCCTTGTAAAAGTCTAAAAGACTTGGCATTTCTTATGTACACACCTACTTGATTAGAGTCGTGGAAAAAATTGTTGGCTGATTGATAGAATATCTCATTACCTTTTAGGTGAAAGATTCTAGGAGTTTGAATTTGAATTCAAACTTGAAGTTTCAACTCAACTCTATAAAAGATGCAAGTAAAAAGTCGCGAGTAGCTCAGCTCATTCTAGCTGACTTCCCGAGACATCTATCATTTGTATCTGAGTGTGTATGAGTGCTACATTGAAGCCCATACCTCATTACCTCATCTAGCTATGGTTATCATGCTAATGAGATTGTACGATTATGTCAATTAATAGATATATTCACATTCATCAACTCTGTGTTCTCTGAGTGTACCACTTCAAGTCTGCCAACTTCAAAGAGGCATATCTCAGTGCCTACTTCACCAAATCGAGTAATTCAAAGCTTGGTGAATCCAGCTCAAAGCATACTACAAGCATACAAAGTTTGAAGCAACTTGGTTCAGCCAATCTCAAGAAATCGCCGTCGAAGTGCTCACTGGTGTTTGTCTGCATACTTCCTAAAAAGTCGGGGGTGTCCATAAATTTGCTAAAGTGATTTCTCCTAATATAGTTTATCATTTTGAATGATTCCACTTGCAAATGGTAGCTTACTAAGCTAATAGAATACCTCTAGAAGGAATTTTGCCAATTGTAAGTGTAGTGGTCATACTGAGTGAAAGGCTGAGCAGGTATCAACACCAAAATAGAAAGTTTTCTAGCTTTGTGATTCACAAACTCATCTGTTTTGATCAAGTCATTACTCAAACCTTTTCCAAAGTACATATAGCATCTCTTGGTATCATTTGGAAGCTAAGGGTGTCTACTAATCATATCTGGAGTCACTGAGGGCTGGTGTAAAGCAGGATTAGCAGCACCTACTTAATCTTCCGGAGGATCCATCCATCTTTCCCAACAGTGGTATCAGAGCAAACAAGGTAACATGGGAGATGGTTTTCCTTCATTCATTGATAAATTGGACAGGAACAATTATCAAGCTTGGTCTCTGAGGATGAAGACCTATCTACAAGGAAGAAGTCTATTTGGATTCATCTCAGGAGATGAGGAATTGCCCTCATTCAAAGCAAGGGGTCTACCCACCAAGGAAGAACAAGAAAGGCTTAATACATGGTGTGCAAAAGATGCATTAGCAAGGTCTTATCTTCTTAACTCTATATCTGATTTCCTTTTACCTCACATCAGGAATTGTAAGACTTCCCAAGAAACTTGGGAAACCTTGTCATCATATTTTTCATCTAATACAAGGGCCAGGAAGAATCAATTGTGGATTGAATTCATAACCCTTAGGAAGCAACCAAAACAATCAGTCTCAGAATTTGTGACCAAGATCAAGGATGTGGCAGACCAATTAGCAAGCATAGGAGAGGAGATTGAAGAGGAACAAATAGCAAGGCAAGTAACCAATGGACTAAAGGCAGATGATAAGTGGGAAAGCTTCACCACTGCAATGGATCTCTACATGGACATGCATACCCCAGATCTCACAACTCTGATGGGCCAACTATTCACACATGAAGCAAAGTTCACAAAGGTTGGAGATACATCTAAAGGTAACACTCCTTCTGCCCTATATACTGATAAAAAGATTAAAGACAAAGGTAAAGGTAAAAAGCAAGAAGATGAAGGTTCTATCTCCCAAGCCAACTATGCAGGGAGAGGTAGATCTTCAAGAGGCAGGGGTAGAGGAGGTAAGCAAGGTAGGGGGAGACTCTACAATTCATCATCATGCAACATTTGTGGACTGTCTAACCACACCACAGATGAGTGCTACAGAAACTACAAAAATCAGAGAGGAAGAGGCTATCAAAGAGGTGGATACTCTCAAGGTAGAGGAAGGTTCAACCAACACCAAGGCTACAATGGCTACAACAATAACTACAACAACAATCACAACAACAACCATAATCGTAACTACCAAGGAGGATTCAGAAATAGGAAAGACTACAACAACTACACAGAGGAGCAAGATGAATCCCTATTGATCATGAATATGACTTCCAAGTCAGGTATCAATGATGATCATCTGTTTTATATTGATTCAGGGTGTTCTAATCATGTAGCTGGCAATGTGGCACTACTCTCTGATCTTGAGGAACCAAAGGGCAAACATCAAGTACAGACAGGTGATGATACTAAGCATTCTGTAGTAAAGATTGGAAATGTAAAAACTTGTGATGGTAACCAGAACCTATTGAGCAGGGTACTTTATGTACCAACCATTACCAAAAACTTAATGAGTGTTGGTCAGATTGTGGAGAAAGGTTTGCAGGTCAGGTTCAATCAACATGGAGCATATGTGGAGGACCCAAGACATGGATTCAAAAGGATAGCCAAGGGAGAAAAATCAGGTAGATTATTTACTTTTGAGCTAGAAGACACCAAAAACATTGCTTTATACAATTACAAGGATCAAACACAATCAGAATTAGAAATATGGCACAAAAGGTTAGGTCACATAGGTGAAAGGAACCTAAAGCAAATGTGCAGGGATAAATGTGTGCTTGGGATACCTAATGTATTCAAGAAACACATGATTTACAAATGTGGTGCTTGTCAGTTTGGTAAGTCTCACAGATTGCCCTACTCAAGGAAAGGTTTTATGCATGAAGACTACCTAGACTTGGTGCACACAGATGTTTGGGGACCTAGCAAGGATCCCTCCATTTCAGGATCACGGTACTATGTGTCTTTCATTGATGATTATAGCAGATGGACTGTGTTATACTTTATGAAACACAAGGATGAAGTGTTTAATTGTTTCAAAAGATATCTTGCACTAGTTGAAAATCAAACAGGAAGGAACTTGAAGAAGCTAAGGTCAGATGGAGGAGGTGAATACTTCTCAAATGAGTTTGAGGACTTCTTGCAGGAAAGAGGCATCAAAAGGGAGATAACCACAAGGTACTCACCTGAACAAAATGGGGTAGCTGAAAGAAGGAATAGGCTTATTGTTGAAACAGCTAGGTCCATGCTTAATGAAAAGAAGTTGCCAAATTATCTTTGGGCAGAGAGTGTATCTACTACCACCTATCTCATAAACAGGTTGCCATCAAAGTCACTTGATGGAATGACACCTTATGAAGCTTGGCATGGTAAGAGACCATCATTGGATCATTGCAAAATTTTTGGTTGTGTAGCATATGTGCATATTCCCTCACAGGTAAGGGGAAAGCTAGACCCTAAAGCAGAAAAATGTATTTTCATTGGTTATGACTTGAATCAAAAAGGGTACAGATTCTACAACCCAACCAATAAAGGGTTCAAGGTAAGCAGAGATGTCATCTTTGATGAGAATGACTCATGGTATGAGAATGAATGCAGGAAGGTTAGTCTACCCTATGATTGGGAAGAGGAGTTTCCAAAACTCTCAAGTGAGGAACCAATCCAGAAGGAAGACTCAAGTTCAGAAGATGATGACACAATCAATCTTGAAGAATTCAAGGCATGGAAGTCCAGAGGCAAGATGAAGATGAAGAAGCTTGAGGATATACCAGAATCTTCAACTCAAGCAATAAGGAGATCTCAGAGAGAAAGAAAGAAGCCTATCAGATATGGGTATGATACATCTCTTGTTACTAAGCATTCAATTTATCTTGCAAAGGACTTGTTAAGTGAAGAACCAGGTTCATATGAAGAGGAAATCACCAAACCAGAATGGAAAGGAGCTATGGATGAAGAAATAGAAGCTCTCAAGGAGAGTGACACATGGGACTTGGTACCCAAGATGGACTCTATGAAGGTGATAGGATCCAGATGGATCTACAAACTAAAGAGGAACTCTGATGGTACAATCAACAGGTACAAAGCTAGGTTGGTAGCCAAGGGTTTTGCACAAACCCAAGGCATTGATTATGAGGAGACATTTTCTCCTATGGCTAAGATGCCAACAATCATGTTATTGGTGAGTGTAGCTGCATCCAAAAATTGGAACATGTACCAATTAGATGACAAGAATTCTTTCTTGAATGGATGGATATCTAAAGAAGTCTACATGTCACAACCACCTGGCTATGAAGACCTCAAGAAGGTAAATTATGTTTGTAAATTGAAGAAGGCTCTATATGGATTGAAGCAGGCACCTAGGGCATGGAACTAAAGGCTAACAACATACCTCCAAGACCAAGGGTTTACTATGAGCAAGGCAGATACTTCATTGTTCATCAAAAGGAGCAATTCAAAGGTAATCTATCTTTGTGTTTATGTTGATGACATCATCATTACAGGTAATGATATCCAAGGAATCAGAAGCATCAAAAACCAGATGATGAAGGAGTTCAAGATCAATGATCTTGGATTATTGAAGTACTTCCTAGGACTTGAATTGGTTTATACTAATTCAGGTATATATATCACTCAGAAAAAGTATGTACAAGACATGTTGAAGAAGTTTAACCTGCAGGATGCTAAAGTCTCAAGTACTCCAATGGAGGTCAACCTAAAGCTAAGTGCTCATGAAGGGGATGAATTCCAAGACATTACAGGATATCAAAGTATGGTAGGTAGTTTGAATTATGCTAGCTTGACCAGAATTGACATAGCATATGGAGTTAGTGTGCTAAGTCAATTCATGCACAAACCAAGGGTACCTCACCTTGAGGCTGCAAAGAAGATCTTGAAGTATCTAAAGGGAACTCAGAACCATGGTTTGTACTTTCCTTATACATTAGATATTGACATTAAAGTGTATTCAGATGCAGATTGGGCAGGATGCAAGGATGATAGGAGGAGCACATCAGGATACTTATCTTTTGCAGGTGATAAATCTATTTCTTGGTCAGCCAAGAAACAACCAACAGTGGCATTGTCATCCACTGAAGCAGAGTATAGAGGGCTAGCCAATGCCACTCAAGAAGCTATTTGGTTAAAGCTTTTGTATACAGAGCTAGGCCTATATACTAGGCCCCCAATTATCTTTGGAGACAACACAAGCTCTCTTCACCTTGCAGCTAATCCAATATATCATGCTAGAACAAAACACATAGAGGTTCATTACCACTATGTGAGAGAGAAGATTCAAATCCATGATTGGATTGCAGGATGTGATTGAAGATTGAAGATGAAGACTTAAGCCAAAGTGTTTGGCTTGAGGGGGAGCTGTTGGTGCAATTCAAGCCTTCACAATTTGGCTTGGATTACTTCATGAAGACACCACTTGAAGGAAGGACCATAGGAACTTATGCTTATAAGTTCTTACCATTTTACTCCTTGTAAAAGTCTAAAAGACTTGGCATTTCTTATGTACACACCTACTTGATTAGAGTCGTGGAAAAAATTGTTGGCTGATTGAGAGAATATCTCATTACCTTTTAGGTGAAAGATTCTAGGAGTTTGAATTTGAATTCAAACTTGAAGCTTCAACTCAACTCTATAAAAGATGCAAGTAAAAAGTCGCGGGTAGCTCAGCTCTTTCTAGCTCACTTCTCGAGACATCTATCATTTGTATCGGAGTGTGTATGAGTGCTACATTGAAGCTCATACCTCATTACCTCATCTAGCTATGGTTATCATGCTAATGAGATTGTACAATTATGTCAATTAATAGATATATTCACATTCATCAACTCTGTGTTGTCTGAGTGTACCACTTCAAGTCTGCCAACTTCAAAGAGGCATATCTTAGTGCCTACTTGACCAAATCGAGTAGTTCAAAGCTTGGTGAATCCACATCAAAGCATACTACAAGCATACAAAGTTTGAAGCAACTTGGTTCAGCCAATCTCAAGAAATCGCCGTCGAAGTGCTCACTGGTATTTGTTTGCATACTTCCTAAAAAGTCGGGGGTGTCCATAAATTTGCTAAAGTGATTTCTCCTAATATAGTTTATCATTTTGAATGATTCCACTTGCAAATGGTATCTTACTAAGCTTATAGAATACCTCTAGAAGGAAGTTTGCCAATTGTAAGTGTACTGGTCATACTGAGTGAAAGATTGAGCAGGTATCAACACCAAAATAGAAAGTTTTCTAGCTTTGTGATTCACAAACTCATCTGTTTTGATCAAGTCATTACTAAAACCTTTTCCAAAGTACATATAGCATTTCTTGGTATCATTTGGAAGCTAAGGGTGTCTACTAATCATATCTGGAGTCACTGAGGGCTGGTGTAAAGCAGGATTAGCAGCACCTACTTAATCTTCTGGAGGATCCATCCATCTTTCCCAACATCTTTTAAAAGAAATTGGTGCATGTTAGGGGCCCCTTGAAAATTCTTGAAGAGGTCATGTTGCTTGTGAATTAAATTGTGTGATCTAAATTTATGACTTTTATAGGTCTGTTAAGGTATCCAAATCAAGGTGAGGTCGAGAGCAAAGCGAGGCTTGGGAAGCATGTCTTCTTGGGCATAAGAGAAATCAGCGAAGCATCGAACTTGAGGTTGGAAGAACTCTCAACCTCCTCAGTCAATTGCTAGTACATGCTAAGTCCGATTAGTATCATTGATTAATTAGGGTCATGTTAGGAATGATATAAGTGCAAGAAGCTTTAATTATTCAAGTAAGGATATTAAATTCAACGGTGTGATAACTTAAACACACAACAAAAAAAAAAACGATACCTATCGTTCATAAATTGACAAGACAAGAAATTAAAACAAAAGAAAAAAAATGAATCAAGTGATTGAGAAAGAAAAAACACGTGTGATGACAATTCACATCGAGTGCCTAAGGGAAACAAATTCATGAACCTCAGATCACGAAAGCACATAGGAAAGACCAATCGACATCATGTTAAGTCATGTGAAGCTAGTCTTAGAACCACAACACGATCTTGGGCTCAACAACTAAGTGGTTACCCTTATGAGATAAGATCAGAAACTAGCAAGTTAGAGATGTCTTACAACATGGAGAGATCGGAGGGTGTTTCAAGGTTAGCATACTTAGTAAAACCCGAAGGACCATACAAAACCCAATTGGGGTACATTCAAACCAATGAATTAGGTGCTCACATCTATTACGAAAGTTTGAGAAGGTCAGTAGCTCAATTGAGAAACCCTAATCAACCCATTGGATTGGAACATCATGTGGTGAAATTTGAGAGAGATTCTTATATTGATGAGGGAACAATGTACATAATTACCAATCAACCAGATAGGAACAATGAATTTGGAATAGTAATTGTCTCCTTTTTCTTGGTTACCCCTTGTGTCATGGACTCTCGAGTATGTTCTTTGTGAGGGAACTTTCCCTTACTGATTGTTTATGTTACCATGGATTCAATCAATTCCAAACAAACTACTCTAGGATTTGATGAGTGTTGGAGTTTGAGGTCTGTGGAAGCACTCAAACAACATAAGGAAGAAGAAGAAGCTTGGAGCACAACAAAGCACT
Organism: Ceratopteris richardii; assembly: GCA_020310875.1. Taxonomy (NCBI): domain Eukaryota; kingdom Viridiplantae; phylum Streptophyta; class Polypodiopsida; order Polypodiales; family Pteridaceae; genus Ceratopteris; species Ceratopteris richardii. The sequence continues at coordinate 178,594,165 of CM035410.1, forward strand.
CAATGAATTAACAAGTGAATGTACAAAGATAAGTGATCTATTAGGTTTATAGGTGTATATACAAGGGGGGGATGGGGGGTAGAAAATCTCTTAAAGAGGGAAAAAAGTTCCCCAATGGTCCTAAGTGTGTTCACACACATCACTAGCAAAATATATCAACAAATCCCCCCCAGGGAGTGATGTGGTGAACAAGGAGCTCGCACTCATATATAAGGAAGTGCCAAGCTATGTTGAAAGAGATCAATCCACATATGAAAGTAGCCCCAAAGCTTTGCAAAGAGCTTCAAACTTCTCCCTAGGCAGAGCCTTTTTGAAAAGGTTTTCAATGTTTTCTTGTGTGAGCACATATGTCAAACTAATCTTTCTAGTAGAGAACCTTTCCCTAACACAATGATAAAGCACCTCAATGTGCTTTGTGTGAGCATGGAACGCTGGGTTCTTGGAAACCACCAATGCACTCTAACTATCAGTGAAGATGGTGGTGGCAGAAAACTAACCAACACCCAAATCAACCAAAAGGCATATGAGCCATACACACCCAACAGTCATTGTGCAAGCTTCCCTATACTCACCCTTACAACTAGAAGTGGTCAAAATAGGCTACTTTCTACTCAACCAAGATATGCATGAGCTACAAATAATGAAGCAAAGACCACTAGTGGAAAGATGAGTGTCATAGAAACCAGCCTAGTCTGAGTCAAAAAAAGCATGTAAATCTGGTGGTAGTGATCCCCCATTGGGATAAAACAATCCATGGAGCTGGGTACCACTCAAGATGTTGACATATGGGAAATGCATAGATTTACTTATATGGGAGACAACAAATGGAAGATTAGGCTGAATTATGCATAAGTGAATCAAGCTCCAACAACCTATTGATAGATAATAACATCAAATGCATCTCCACCATCATGAAAACACAACCATAGACCTGTTTGCATAGGAGCAGCAATAAGTATGTGATCTTTAATTGTTGCAATAATGTGTCAATATATTTTCTTTTACACAATGTTAGTATCCCATCAACTTGCATAAATTGAATGCCCAAATAATTATGCAAATGCCCAAATCTGACATCTCAAAAGAGGCATGAAAATCAGCCTTAAATTTAGCAATATGCTTCTCATTAGGACCGGTGTAAAACATGTCATCCACATACACAACAATGATCAAAAGTACACCATCTGCATGCTTAACATATAAGGTGCTCTTAATTGGATTGTTCTCAAAATCATGTGCAATCAAGTAGGCATGTATCTTTTCATAACAAGCACATGGTGCTTGCTTCAAACCAGATGATGCCTTTTTTCAGCCTCGACACTTTGTTTTCATGCCCTTTCTTCATAAAACTACAGAGCTAAAATATATACACTTTTTCATGTAAGTCACCATTCAAAATTTCAATTTTAATTTCCAAATAATGTACATTCCAACCATGATCTGCAAGTGCATAGATGCTATGAACAATGGTAATTCTGCATGTGGATGCAAATATCTCATCAAAATCAATGCCTCTTTCTTAAGCATAATCTTTTTCAACAAGCCTAGCATTATACCTGTCAACTATTCCATCAAGTTTATGCTTCAGATTGTATAACCATTTAGCGTTTATGGCTTGTTTGCCTAGAGGAAAATCACATAAAGACCAAGTACCATTCTTCATAATAGCATCGTATTCTGATTGCATTGTAGCCATCCAATTTTTTAAATTTTTTGCTTCATCAAAAGAAACAAGCTCATTCTTATCACAAAGACTATAGGTAACCATTGAATAGCACTCTAATGCAAAAGAAATAGTATGAGATCTTGAGTGAGTACGATATGATAGAAGTGCATCTAATTTGCTGTCTCGCAAGGTCTACACAAGTGATTTCGACATAGTTTTTGCCTCCTGTATATTAGCGCTCTCATCACCAAGTGCATCATGTAAATTTTGCATCATAAATGCAATGATTTTTCACCATCATGTGGAACCTCTAAATGCTAAGAAATTGCCTCATTTGAACCAACATTTTAGGTGCATCTAAATTTAATTTGCAATCTGGCGAAGTTTGCACTAGTGATTTAGGCATACTTTTTGCCTACTCTATATCATCCCTCTCATCAACAAGTGCATCATGTAAATCTACATCAGAAATGCACTTATTTGCATCATCATGTGGAATGGAACCTCTAAAGGCTAAGAAATTGCAAAGTTTCATACACATCTTTGGAGCTAATTGTTGTCTGCTTAGTACATGAAAGTAATGGCTGAATTGCATCTTGATGGAGTTAGACGTCTACGGAAGCACGCAAACAACACAAGGAGGAAGAAGAAGCTTGGATCACAGGACACAATACATAATGTATTACCACAAGAATGTACAAAGATAAGTAGCCCATTAGGGCAATAGGCATATATACACGCTGGGGGGAAAAAACCTCCTAAAGAGGGAAAAAAGTACCCCGATGGTCCTAGAGTGTTCATGCACATCACTACCTTAATATATCAAAAAATATCCCTTGGGAATGATGCGGTGAACAAGGAGCTGGAACTCATGTATAAGGAAGTGCCAAGCTATGTGGAATCAATCCACAAAAGGAAGCAAACCCAAAGCTTTTTGGAAAGCTTCAAACTTCTCCCTAGGTAGAGCCTTCGTAAAAAGGCCTGCAATGTTCTCCTACGTGGGCACATATGCTAAGCTGATCTCCCCAGCAGAGAACCTCTCCCTGACATAATGATAATGCACCTCAATGTGCTTAGTGGGAGCATGGAACACAGGGTTCCTCACAACCGCCAATGCACTCTGATTGTCAGTGAAGATGGTGGTGGCAGAAGACTGACCAACACCCAAATCAGCCATAAGGCATGTGAGCCACACACACTCAATAGTCTACGTGAAAGCTACCCTATACTCAACCTCACAACTAGAAGTGGCCACAATAGGCCTTCTTGCTCAACCAAGATATACATGAGCTACCAAGCATGAAGCAAAAACCATTGGTGGGCACACGACTATCATAGCAACCAGTCCAATCACTATCAGAAAAAGCATGCAATCTAGCGGTAGTGACCCACCTTGGGATAAAACAATCCAAGTAGTTGGGTACCACTCAAGTAGTGAAAGATGCGCTTAACCACCTGCCAATGCTTGACACTTGGGCAATGCATAAACCTGCTCATCTGTGAGACAACAAACTGAATATCTGGCCATGTAATGCATAAGTAAATCCAGCATCCAACACCGTGCTGATAGAGAATAGCATCAAATGCATCTCTAGCATCATGAAGACTCAATCGTGAACCTATCTCCATAGGAGTGGCAATAGGGTTATAGTCTTCAAGGCCAAAATGATGCAATAATGTATCAATATATTTCATTTGACACAAAGCCATTCCACCATCAACTTGCATAAACTGAATGCCCAAATAGTGATGCAAATGCCCCAAATCAGACATCTCAAATGAGGAATGCAAATCAGCCTTAAAATCAGAAATATGCATGTCATGAGGACCCGTGAGTAGCATGTCATCAACATACACAACAATGACCAGAAGCACATCATTAGCATGCTGAATATATGAGGTGCTTTCAATTGGATTGTTCTCAAAACCATGTGCAATGAGATAGGCATGTATCTTTTCATACCAAGCACGTGGTACTTGCTTTAAACCATATAATGCCTTCTTTGACCTGCACACCTGGTTTTCATGCCCTTTTTGCACAAAGCCACGGGCTGAAAACATACACTTCTTCATGCAAGTCACCATTCAGAAATGTTGTTTAAATGTCCAATTGATGTACATTCCAACCATGACGATTTGCAAGTGTATAGATGCTACGAACAGTAGTCATTCGACATGTCGGTGCAAAGGTCTCATCAAAATCAATGCCTCTTTCCTACGCATAGCCCTTTGCAACAAGCCTAGCCTTATACCTGTCAACTGTTCCATCAGGTTTATGCTTCAGCTTGTATACCCACTTAGTGCTAATGGCCATCTTGGCAAGAGGCAAGTCACATAAAGACCAGGTACAATTCTTCATGATAGCATCATATTCAGATTGCATTGCAGCCATCCGATGTTCATAATTTTGTGCTTCATCAAACAAAATAGGCTCAATGTCATCACAGAGACTAGATGTAGCGATAGCATAGCATTTTGATGCAAAAGAGGCACTATGAGAGCCCGAACAAGTACTAATGACAAAGGTGCATCTAATTTACTCTCACCTCCACCAGCCATTTTGGCATAGTTTTTGCCTGCTCAATATCAGCTCTCTCATCAACAAGTGCATCATGTAAATCTGGATCATCACCTGAAACCCATAAAGGCTGAGAAGTTGCCTCATTAGGACCAGCACTAGACTCTCCACTTGTAAAAAAAGGCAGCAAAGTATCATACATGTCTTTGGAGCTAACAGATGTCTCCTTCGTACATGAAAGTAAAGGCTGAATAGCATCTTCCCCAAAAACAACATCACGACTAAGAAAAATGTGTTTAGTCTGTGGATAATACAGATGATAGCCTTTGCATTCAAAATTATACCCAACAAAAATACATTTTATTGCTTTATCATCCAATTTCCTATGATGTTGTAAAAAAAGGCAGCAAAGTATCATACATGTCTTTGTAAAAAAAGGCAGCAAAGTATCATACATGTCTTTGGAGCTAACAGATGTCTCCTTCATACATGAAAGTAAAGGCTGAATAGCATCTTCCCCAAAAACAACATCACGACTAAGAAAAATGTGTTTAGTCTGTGGATGATACAGATGATAGCCTTTGCCTTCAAAATTATACCCAACAAAAATACATTTTATTGCTTTATCATCCAATTTCCTATGATGTTGTTCAAGCACTAATGCATATGCCAGACAACCAAAAACACGTAGATGAGAAACAGATGGCTTGCGACCATGCCAAGCCTCCTATGGAGTGATGTATTGTGGTGCTTTAGTGGGACACCTGTTAAGTACATATGCTACACACATGACAGCTTCAAGCTAGAAATTATGTGGTAAGGCTTGACTCTTGACCATACACCTCACCATCTCCACGAGTGACATGTTCTTTTGTTCAGCAACTCCATTTTGTTTAGGTGTATATAGCACTATACACTGATGTTTTATCCCACATTCAGCCAAAAATGCATTATAGTTAGAAGACAAATATTCCCCCCCTCGATCAGAATAGAGGTTGCCCATTTTACATGCTGACAACTTTTTAGTCAAAACCAGAAACTTTTTGAAGCACATAGACACTTTGGAATTTTCTTTCAATGGATATACCCATGCATGCCTAGAAAAATCATCGATGAAAGTCATGAAGTAAAGATAATTTCCAAAGAAGGGTGTCCGGATAGGACCACAAACATCATTGTGAACAAGCTACAATTTTTGAGTAGTTCAAACTAAACCATCTTTTGGAAAGGAAGACTGCTGCATTTTGCCAAAAATATATCCTTCACATACATGTTTACGAGGTGCCTCAAGTTTGGGCAAAGAGGACACCATTTCAAATTTTTGCAAGCTTAGAAAACTAGAAAAGTTCAGATGAGCAAAGTGTGCATGCCAAAGCTTTGCATTTGACATAACCTGAGAATCATATTGTGCACATGCTGAATCATTCATAGATTTTTCATAATCTATGAGCTTATATAGCCCACAAGATAAAATGCTAGAAGCAATAATGACATCACCATTTGGTAGATCATGAACTATACATCTATCATCAACAATTTTCACAACCAAGACCAATCTTTGCTAATGCAGAAACTAATAACATATTTTTCTTGATCCCTGGCACAAATAAAGCATTTGACAATGTAAAAGAACTACCATCAGTAGCAGTCACAATGATCTTACCAACTCCCATAATAGGATAAGAGGAGTTGTTGGCACATGTAATAGTATTCCCTATAGGGTGAGGCTCGAATGAAGAGAAGAAAATATGCTACGAGGTAATATGTTTGGTTGCCTCACTATCAAAATACCAAACTCAAATATATCATGGCAATGCACCACGGTGCGCTCTCCTTCTCGAGAGCTCCACAATGATATCCTCAGAGTAGAAAATCAAGCTCCTAAGGCCACACATTGTACTCCGCACAGAGGCTACAAAATACGCAAAAAACATAGTACACATGGAGCACGAAGACAGACTCCTTAGGTCTTATAAAATGTAGTCGAACTTACAGTCTGTGACTGACCAGACCACTATATGTTTTATTAAAGAACATATACAAAGAAGTGTTCGATGGCCATTTGGCCTTTCACATGGACACTAAGGGTAACAATCTCCTACTAAAGGACAATATGGCCAAAGTAGCTATGGGAGATAAATAAAGAATACTTGAGTGTAACTATACAAACTATACCTCCCACCTGATGGGCATGTTACACAATATACACGTGACTGTTTAAAATGATTCAAGTAACCCCCATCAAGTGACAACATTGTCAAAAGCTATCTTGTGGTAGAGCTTTAGTCAAAGCATTTGCAGCATTATCTCGAGTGTGAACCTTTTCAAGAATAATGCGCTCAGTGGCTAAGCAATCTCTAATCAAGTGATACCTCACCTCAACATGCTTGGTCTTTGCATGATAGACCAGATTCTTAGCCAAAGTAATGGCACTCTGACTATCACTGAGCGAACGAGGCACATGCTCAGATAAAACCATATCACAAGCAAGACGAGAAATCCACAATGCTCCCTTACATGCCTCACTTGTTGCAACATACTCTACTTCTGTGGTGGAAACAATTGTATATTCTTGAAGACGAGATCTCCAAGAGATAGCACCTCTAGCCAAATGAAAAATGTACCCTGATGTAGACTTACGATTGTCTACACAACCAGCATAGTTAGAATCTATGTAACCAATAATGGATGCTTTCCCTCTACCTAAGCATAGACACTTATCCTTAGTGCCACTCTGATATCTCAAAATCATCTTGACCGCTTCCCAATGTTTCTTACCAAGATTAGACATATATCTGCTCACAACTCCCACTACAAATGCAATGTATGGTCTTGTTGCTACCATAGCATACATGAGACTACCAAAAGCAGACTAATAAGGAATTTTGGTCATGAATTCCTTTTCCTCATTTAATTTGGGGCAATCATCCTTGCTCAATTTCACATATGTGGGTAAAGGTGTACTCAATGCCTTTCCACCCTGCATATTGAACCTGTGAAGTACTTTGGATATGTACTCACTTTGAGAAAAGTATATGCATCTTTTACTCCTATCACGAGTAATGTCCATGCCAAGAATATGTTTGGCATCCCCACAATCCTTCAAATCAAATTTCTGACTCGACTTCCTTTTGAGAATCGACAAATCATAAGAAGACTTCCCAGCTATATCAAGCTTTCATTTGAGCATCTCTTTGTGTAGAGACAATGATCCTCATTGCTTCAAGAATAGCCTTGAGACTCATAAAAGCATCAAAATTTTGGTACCATTGTCTAGGGGGCTATTTAAGTCCATACAAGCTCGTCTTGAGCTTACAAACTAGACTTTTCTTGCCAAGAACTACATAACCATCTGGTTGTTCCATATAGATCTCATCTCTAAGATCTCCATGCAAGAAAGATTTTTTCACATCCATTTGGACTAGCTCTAAGTCCTCCATTGCAACGAATCCATGCAACATGCACAGGGTAGCCATGTTGACCACGAGAGAGAAGATTTCCTCGAAATCAACACCATGTTGTTGCTTAAAACCCTTTGCAACAAGTCGTGCTTTATAATTTGGAGAAGCACTATCTGATGTGAATTTCAGCTTATATACCCATTTACATGGTAAAGCTTTCTTGCTGCTTGGCAAAGGTACTGAATCCCAAGTATCATTCTTGTGAATAGGATCCAACTCACTCTTCATGGCACGCTCCCACTTGACATGACCCTCTGTCTACATAGCCTCTTTGTAGCAAGAAGGCTCATCAAAATCTGTTATCATAAAAAAATCTAAACTTGGAACATATCTATCAAGTGGATGTGAGACACGTGCAGAGCGTCTCAATGGTTGCTGAACAAGAACATCTGCAGATTGATCTGATTGGACATTCTCTTGAACATCCCTATGTGCAGCTTTTTTATGCATGCTAACTAGAGGACTAGTATCCTCAAATACCACGCTTCTCACTTCAACCTCCTTAATGGGCTGTTTATGCATCTTCAACTCATTGAAAATGAAATCACTACTTCTGATCACTGACCATGTTTTAGGATCCCATAAGTGATATCCAAATTGTCCTTCTCAACCATATCCAAGAAAAATGCATTTCTTTGACTTATGGTCCAACTTTTGTCTAAGATTCTTGGGTATATGAACATATGCTTCACACCCAAAAACTCAAAGATGATCATAATATGGTGGCTTCCCCATCCATAACTCTTATGCCACTTTCAGACCTTTGGCAGTGCTAGGTGAAAGGTTAATCACATGAACTACAGTCAATATTGCTTCTGCCCAAAAACCTTGTGAGAGGTTTGCATGATGTAACATAGAAACTACTCTATCTTGAATAGTTATATTCCTCCTTTTCGCTACACCATTCTGTATTGGGGTATAAGGAGCTATAAACTCTCTATGAATCCCTCCAAACGGACAAAAAAGGCTAAAATCATGTGAGGTATACTCAATCCCCATTATCTGAATGTAAAGCCTTAAGCTTAGTACCTTTTTCAGTCTGAACTGAAGCAAGCCATTTTCAAAAAGTAAGGAATACCTCATCCTTCGATTTGATAGGATATACACAAACTTTTCTAGTAGCATCATCTATGAAAGTGACAAAGTAAAGAGAACCACCTAAGGATCTAGTGGGCATAGGACCACACACATCTGTATGAATGAGATCTAAAGGCTGAATTGAAGAGTCAATGTGCATTCTATGCACATTTTTGGTTTGCTTTCCATATTGACAATGCTCATGAAATGAAAAATTAGAGAAAGATAACACAGGTAAGTAGCTAAAATGAGAAAGATTTTCCGTTCCACTATGAGATTTATGGCCCAATGACCATGCCAAATACAAGCCATAGGCTGTTCAGTAACAGCTGACAAGTGTTCTTTCTATGATACAAATAAAGGATAAAGTGAGCCAACTTTGCTTCCTTTTGCAATAACCATATTGCCCTTTGATATCGAAAGGACTGAGAATAGAACACCACCTTGTAACCAAGGTCATCAAGTTGACCAACTGACATCAAATTGCATGATAACTGAGGTACATGGCATACATTATGCATAGTAAATTTGAACCATCAATGAACTACACAACCGCATCTTCAATCCCCACAACCTCGCACTAGTAAGAGTCACCAAGTCTCACGATACCAAGAGACTTTGCTACATAATTAAAGAACCATTATTTGTGTGGTGTCACATGGAAAGAAGCAGCATGATCTAGCATCCATGTGTGGGAAAGAGAATCAGCCATAAGAGCCTCAATTGGCACACTACTATCAAGTGTCAACACATCTGCATCATCAGAAATAGCATTAATTTCTTCAATCTTCACAATCGAAGTAGATGGTGAAGGTAACTGTTTAACATGCCCATCAACATTTTGTACCTTATCTTTAGTATTCTTTAATGCATAACAATATTTCTTCATATGTACTTTCTTATGAAAATAATGGCATTCGATATCCCTCTTCCCTGATTTACTTCTACTCTTATTCCGTTGACCATTCTTTTCCTTGTTCTTGCTCTTGCCACGTTGTTGATTTGTTCCTTGGTAAGAATCACGAACATTATATGCATCTCCACTCCGATTGCCAACCATAGAGTTTCTACAAATATCCTCACTCTGCTCCACATATGTCATCATAGACAAGTTTACCACCATGTGCTAATAGCTGTGCAAAATGTATCCCATGGTGATGGTAGGGTGCATAACAACAATACTACTTTCATTTCATTATCCATATCCATTTTTTGAGCCTGTAATTGGGAGAATATAGCATCAAACTCATTTAGATGAGCAACAACACTATCTATGTCCTTCATGCAAAGGTCATATAGTTTTCTCATCAGATACACTTTATTTGATGCCGTCTATTTTTCATGTGTACTTCATAAATTCTTCCAAAGCTCCTCTGCACTTTCACAGTCTAATAGTGTAAAGTAAACATTATCTTCTAGGTGCAAGCAAATGGTAGAACTGGCCACTTCATCTAGCTCATCCCAATCATCTTCATCCATGTCAGCAGGCTTCTTTGAAATCCCATTTACTGGCTTATATTGCCTCCTTTGAATCAGCACATCTTTAATCAGATTCTTCCATAGAGCAAAGTTTGTGCCATCAAATTTTCGGATCTCAAAATGGTCTTTGCCTTGCAAGTTATAACTCCTCCTTGGAACACTGGCATTAGACCTTGATCCACCAGAGGTGCCTGAGACCTCTGATGCCATGATGGTAGAGAACTGAATAGAATGATAATGGAGCTAGAAGAGTCCAAACATCAACAAATAAGTGTATCAAGGAGTAAATTGACTATGTATAGTTGACTTAACCAAAAATCTAGAAACATTTTGCCAGAGTATCCTCTACAAAATGAGCATATGACCATTGTCAAAATATCATAAAACTTCAACTACTGACATGTTTACCTGCATAGTGAAGCACTGATGACTCCAATGCATATAATCAGTTACCCAATAGAAGCCAACTAGACTTATTGAGCACCTATGAACAAATATCATACATCTCCTACGGCGAGGCTGGGTAAGGCTTTCACCTACATCACTGAAGAGACCCTGACATCTGGGTCTCTCCCAGTTAACAAAACCTCACCACGACCCTCTTTATCAAACATAAAAAACTTTATGCAAAAATGTAACCGCTATATCAATGACCACATGAACATACATAAGCAGTATCCACAGAAGTGTACATGGTGTGTATGTGCTCAATATATGCAATAAAATGACACTAGAACACTGAATGCACAGCCCAGAAACTAGCCAACAACACTTGTAAGTGTCTATCAATTCTAATGTTTTAGGTTGAAAAAACCTACAGAAATTTGTAGCAGCTACTCCCACCAAAACTGAAAACCTTTCGAGAAATCTGTAGTTTTATGAGTGTGGCTGAAAAACATAGCCCCAAAGGTTGATATTTATTATCCGAGAAGTACAAAGAACACTTTTCTTGATGTTCTTGGACCTGTGTGAAGAGAACTATGTGCAAAAATACTCCAATATGGCTCCAACAGACACCCCAAAAATGCTTCAAAAATAGGCTTTGAAAGCAAAGAATGAAGCTTCGAGGGACCAAAAAATGTTCAAGGTAATGTTAACCTTAGTCTTTCCTCTTCTTTAGACACCACAAGAGTGTAGCTTAGTGGCAAGAGATTGCAACAGTTAAGTGAGCTTTGGGGGAAACAATACTGGGATGGGTGACCTCCTAGGAAGTACCGAGAACCTCTATCTTCCTTGATCGTTGAGGTCCTCCCTCGCATGTAGCCAATGGCACCTATGGTCACTTCGGTGACTCTGATGAAAAGGTATGCCTTGTTCACCGCCTTAGTCGTAAGCCTTGGAGAAAGCGGGGGCAGGGGAGTGCTCGCTTTGCTCGCATAAAAGGAACAAATCCTTTGCATGGAACTGCTCTGATACTAGTGAAGTATGTCATGGTGATGCACCACAATGTGCTCTCCTTCTCGAGAGCTCCACAAAATTATCCTCGGAGTAGAAAACCGAGCTCCTAAGGCCACACATGGTACTCTACATAGAGGCTACAAAATACACAGAAAACACAGTACACAAGGAGCAAGAAGACAGACTTTTTAGGTTTTACAAAATGCAGTCGAACTTATAGTTTGTGACTGACCAGACCACTATATATTTTATTAAAGAACATATACAAAGAAGTGACTGATGGCCATTTGGCCTTTCACATGGACACTAATGGTAACACAAACATTTGATTCTACTGCAGACATGCACTCCTCATGAGAAGATGGGTTAAACTACAAAGAGTAGTAAACACCCATTCTTCATCCTACATACGATTAGCAAACTCTGTTTTCGGTGTAGAGACCTCGACAACAACCATTCCGCCCTCTTTCCTCTGTTGATATATTTAGGTAGTGATGTGTGTGAACACTCTAAGACTTCCGGGGCACTTTTTTCCCTCTTTAGGAGGTTTGTTTCCCTCGGCTTGTATATACGCCTATTGCCCTAATGGGCTACGTATCTCTATACATTCTATAGTAATATGTTCAGTATTGTGTGTTGTGCTCCAAGCTTCTTCTCCTTCCTTGTGCTGTTCACGTGCTTCTGCAGACATCTATCTCCAACAATTGGTATCAGAGCATGTTGTCGCTTCATCTAGGGCGCTGTCGACACTCCTCCGGTTGCAGTCTCAGAATCGCAGGAATTTTGGTGAGCATACTCAACATGTTTTCGAGAACAAAACAGCTTTGCTATGTGGTGCCGAAATCGCAATTTGAGCTCGTTTCGTCGTCCGAACGCACTATCATAGTGCTTGTGTAGGCTATTTTGTCTTTTTGTGCCAAAGCTATATACCAGTTTCTGTTCGCCAGTATAAGCGTCTCAAAGTCTGCTACAGGTCTAGCAGAATTCGTTTGGGTAGTTCCATTCAACTTTTTGAGATACAATCAGTTTTCTGCATCAAGGTATTTTAGTCACCGGCCATGGCTGAAAGGAGTGATGTATTCCGTATGTTGGCTGTTGAGGATAAGTTGGATGGTACCAACTACCCATTATGGGCTTATATGATGCGACATGTATTGGTTGCAAAAGGACTGTGGAACATTGTGTAGGGTGTTCAAAGACGTCCTGTTACACCTGTGACTATAGGTACTGCAAATACAGGTGCTAGAGCTGATGGAGATGCTGTCGAAGATGATATTCTGTAGATTCCTTTTCGTGTTGCAATTTTTGCTACACCTATTGCAGAGCAGATTCGTTGGGATGGCAGAGATGCCCAAGCACATGCATTGATAGCTTTTTCTGTCAAACGTGCCATTATTCCTTACATACGCTCTTGCAGAACAGCTAAGGATGCTTGGGATACTCACTACATTGTACCAAGCTAGGAATGAGGCTCGTGTTGCTTACCTCCGAAAACAATTGGAGAGTGAGCACATGAATGAAGGTGACTCTATGGATAGTTTTCTAACAAAGATCAAAGACTTGAAGGAATAGTTGATTTCTGCTGATGAGGTTATACCAGATAGCTCACTTGTGAAGACCGTGCTGAATGGTCTTCCTTATTCATATTAGAGTTTTGCCTCTACTCTTTGGTTGATGATGAAAGGCAATCCAAATGCCTTGTCATTTGAGGAGTTAGTCTCTGTTCTATTGTAGGAAGATCACTCCAGGCAGAACAAGTTCATTATGCGTGTTGTAGATCAAGCTTTCCTGGCTAGTTAGAAGGGCAAAGGAAAATGGAGCTCTCCTACTAGTAAGCAGAAATCTGCAAATGCTGCACATTCGAAGAACCAAGATAAAGATGAGAAGAAATCAGAAAAATAGAAATTGTTTTGCAAGTACTGTAAAGGGAATGATCATATCATAAAGAACTATCCAACACTAGCTGCTAAAGAGGCAAAGAAGAAAGAGGGTGGAATGGTTGTTGCAGAGGCCTCTACACCAAAAATAGAGTCTGCTAATCTTGTGCAGGAAGAAGAATGGGAGTTCACTATTGTCTGCAGTTTTGACCCATCTTCTCATGAGCAGTGCATGTCTATAGTAGACTCAGATGTTTGGTACTTTGACAGTGGGGCGACCAAACATATTACCTCATAGCGCAGTTTCTTCTCTTCACTCGAGCCTGCCCCTACAGGGAATATTGTCACATGCGCCAACAACTCCTCTTATCCTATTATGGGAGTTGGTAAGGTCATTTTGACTACTGCTGATGGTAGTTCTTTCACTTTGTCAGATGCGTTGTTTGTGCCAGGGATCAAGAAAAATCTGTTATTAGTTTCTGCATTAGCCAAGATTGGCTTGGTTGTGAAATTTGTTGATGAGAGATGTATAGTTCATGATCTGTCAAATGGCGATGTTATTACTGCTTCTGGCATTTTATGTCGTGGGTTATATAAGCTTATTGACTATGAAAGATTTGTAAATGATTCAGCATGAGCAGTTCATGATTCTTAGGCTATGTTAGATGCAAAGCTTTGGCATGCATGCTTTGGTCATCTAAATTTTGCTAGTTTGCTATGCCTTCAGAAATCTGATATGGTGTCTTCTTTGCCCAAGCTTGAGGAACCTTGAAAACATGTATGTGAAGGCTATATTTTGGGCAAAATGCAGTGTTTCTCCTTTCCAAAAGATGGTTCAGTTGGAACTACCCTAAAATTGCAGCTTGTACATAGTGATGTTTGTGGTCCTATGCAGACACCCTCTTTTGGAAATTACTTTTACTTTGTAACTTTCATTGATGATTTTTCTAGGCATGCATGGGTATATCCACTCAAAGAAAAGTCCAAAGTGTTCATGTGCTTCAAACAGGTTTTGGTTTTGGCTGAATGGGCACCCTCCGTAAAATGGGCATGTAAAATGGGCACCCTCCGTTTTGATTGAGGGGGGGGAATATATGTCTTCTGATTTTAATGCATTTTTGGCTGAATGTGGGATAAAACTCCGGTGTACAGTGCCGTATACACCTCAATAGAATGGAGTTTCTGAACAAAAGAACAGGTCATTAATGGAGATGGCGAGGTGTATGGTTAAGAGTCAAGCTTTACCACATAGTTTTTGGCTTGAGGCTGTCATGTGTGCAACATATGTACTGAACAGGTATCCCAGTAAGGCACTACAATCTATCACTCCATATGAGTCTTGGCATGATCGCAAGCCATCTCTTGCTCATCTGCGTGTTTTTGGTTGTTTGGTCCATGCATTAGTGCCTAAACAACATCGCAGAAAATTGGATGATAAAGCAGTAAAATGTATTTTTGTTGGGAAGAGTTCTAAAAGTAAAGGCTATCGTCTGTATCATCCACAGACTAAATGCATTCTGGTTAGCTGTGATGTTATTTTTGTGGAAGATGCTATTCAGCCATTGCTTTCATGTACTAAGGAGGCATCTGTTAGCTCCAAAGACATGTATGATACTTTGATGCCTCTTTTTACAGTTGGATAGTCTACTATTGGTCCTAATGAGGCAACTTCTTTGCCGTTGCAGGTTTCATGTGATGATGCAGATCATCCCATTTCTTATGCAGATTTACATGATGCACTTGTTGATGAGAGAACTCATATTGAGGAGGCAAAAACTATGCCAAAATTGTTGGTGCATTTTACCCAAGCCTACATGCTTGATATATTTGATATCATCCTCATTTGTAAGTCACATGAGTAGTCATGTGAACACCTCTTGTAAAAGAGTTCATTTTTATCTCTTGTAATTGAAAAAAGAAAAAGGAAAAGGATGGCTTACCTCATGCATGATGTAAAAGCAATTTTGTGGCTCTAACTACCAAAACCCACGACTTTTTGAGCTGAGGGAATATCTCCTAACTTTGGGGATCACTTTTAGGTGGAGCCATTCGAATTCGAATTCAAAACTCCCTCCAAGAATAGCTATAAAAGGAGCAAGAAGGAAGAGGCAATTAGCAAGCCTTGTACGTGACCACTTCATGTCATTTTTTAGAGATTCAAGAGCTTACTCCATAGCTCTATCATTCTACTCCCATTGTGCAAAGATTCATTGCCAATGTGGTTGTAATCATATGTGAATCTATACATTTATTATCATCTACTTCTTTGTTTTGTTCTCTGCTATCCTCACTCAGAGCAGTAACTTCAGAAGGTCATATCTCGAGTTCTACTGAACCTTTTTCAGTGATTTAACTTGCCTTTGATAGCTCATACTGTCTGCTTTCTACATACAAATGTTCAAGGTCATTGGATTAATAGTTTTTAAGATATCTGCATTTTACTACTCACTGGTCTATCTCTGCAAAGCCCCGAGAATGGTGGGCATGTTCCAGAAATTGATAAATCTTGTTCTCAGTGCTCAATCCATCATTTGAAGTGTTTTAACTTGGATTGGGAAGCTTGCTAAGTCTATTTGCTATGCCCAAAAGGAAGTTTTCTAATTCCTTCCAGGTTGAGAGCACTGTTCATTGTTTCTAGCAGGTGTATGTCCAAAAATAGCAAGTTTTGGGAGCTAGTCATTTCGCAACTAGTCTATCTTGACTTAAACTTTTGGGATGCATGTTCCAAAGTACTTGGCTGATATTTTGGTGGATTTAGGAATCTCAAAGGATCTACTAATCAACTCTGAAGTCTCAGTTGGCTGGTGTGAAGCTGGTTGTAGCAGCACCTACTCATCTTTGGATTGCATCCACCATCTCTCTTCACAGTGCTATCAGAGCATAGTCAAGCAACATGGGAGATGGATTTCCATCAACAATTGACAAATTGGATCGAAACAACTACCCGGCATGGTCTCTAAGGATGGAGGCTTACCTTCAAGGGAGGAATCTATATGGATTCATATCCGGAGATGAAGCAATGCCAACCATGAGGAACAAAGGGCAACCATCACATGAAGAAATGGAAGGACTTTCGAATTGGTGTTCGAAGGATGCACTTGCAAGGTCCTATATTCTAAACTCAATCTCTGATTTTCTTTTACCCATGTCAAGGGATGCAAGACATCAAGAGAGACCTGGAATGCACTTGCTTCTTTCTTCTCTTCCAACACTCGAGCAAGGAAGAACCAATTGTGGATGGAGTTCACAACAATGAAGAAAAGCCCGAAGCAAAATGTGACTGATTATGTCACAAAGATGAAGGAGATTTCGGACCAGCTTGGAAGCATTGGAGAGGTAATTGAAGAGGAGCAAATCATAAGACAAATCATGAATGGAATCAAAGCAGACGACAAGTGGGCGTCATTCACAACAACCATGGATTTATACATGGATATGCATGTATCGGACCTCAACACACTCATGGGCCAACTCTTCACTCATGAAGCAAAGATTAGCAAAGGTGGTGAGTCCTCAAGAGGTAATCAAACTTTTGCCTTATATTCTGATAAAGCTAAGGTCAAGGACAAGTCAAAGAATAGGAAGAATGAAGATGAAGGTAGCTCTTTCCAAGCAAACTTTGCAGGTAGAGGAAGAGCTAGAGGAAGAGGCAGAGGTGGAAAGCAAGGCAGGGGGAGATTCCAATCATCTCAACCTTGCAACATATGTGGCTTATCTAACCATACTACTGAAGAATGTTTCACGAATCCAAGGAACTCAAGAGGAAGAGGATTCAATAGAGGTGGCTATGGATCAAATAGAGGTAGATACAATGGAGGCTACAACAACAACAACTACTACAACAACAATTACAACAACAACAACAACTATCAAAGTGGCCATAGAGGAAGAAGAGATTACAATAACTATGCAGAGGACCAAAGTCAAGAAGATTCATTATTGATTATGAATCTATCAGCAAAGAAGGGTAAGGATGATGATCACATATTTTACACTGATTCGGGATGCTCGAACCATGTAGCAGGAAATGTGGCTTTACTTTCTGATTTGGAAGATCCTCATAACAAGCATGAAGTGCAGATAGGAGATGACACAAAGCACTCAGTGGAGAAGATAGGTAATGTGAAGACATCAGATGGGAATATGAACCTTTTAAGCAAAGTCTTGTATGTCCCTACAATTACCAAAAATTTAATAAGTGTTGGACAGATTGTTGAAAAAGGATTGCAGGTTAGATTCAACCGATTTGGAGCATATGTTGAAGACCCAAGGCAAGGCTTTCAAAGGATTGCCAAAGGAGAAAAGACAAGAAGGCTTTTCACTTTTGAAGTGGAAGATACAAAGAACATAGCTTTGTTTAGCTATGGATCTCAAACTCTTACAAAGTTGGAGATATGGCACAAAAGGCTTGCTCACATTGGTGAGAGGACACTCAAATAGATTTGCAGGGACCAAAGTGTACTTGGTTTGCCTAATATCACAAGGCAACACATGATTTATAAGTGTGAAGCTTGTCAACTCGGCAAGGCTCATAGACAACCTTTCAATAAGAAAGGATATATGTATCAAAATCCTTTGGATCTAGTGCACACGGATGTGTGGGGTCCAAGTAAGGAGCCATCTATATCAGGCTCAAGATATTATGTGTCTTTCATAGTTGATTGTAGCAGGTGGACCATTCTATTTTTCATGAAGCACAAGGATGAAGTGTTTAATTGCTTTAAGAAGTATATTTCTCTTGTTGAAAACCAAACAGGTAGGACTTTGAAACGACTCAGATCAGATGGTGGAGGAGAATACTTCTCTTCTGAATTTGATGCCTTCTTGCATGAAAGAGGCATTAAAAGGGAAGTCACTACAACGTATACACCCGAACTCAATGGTGTAGCAGAGAGGAGGAACAGAGCTATTGTCGAAGCAGCAAGGTCCATGCTCAACGAAAAGGGATTGCCGAACTACCTATGGGCAGAGGCTGTGTCGACAGCCACATATCTCATAAATAGACTTCCATCTAAGTCACTAGATAGAACCACTCCATATGAAGTGTGGAATGGAAGAAGACCTAGTCTAGAGCATTGTAAAATCTTTGGATGCTTAGCCTATGCTCACATTCCTTCTCAAGTAAGAGGGAAATTGGATCCCAAGGCAGAGAAGTGTGTATTCATTGGTTATGATCAAAACCAAAAAGGATATAGATTGTACAATCCAACCAATAAAGGATTTTCTGTGAGTAGAGATGTAATTTTTGATGAAAACAAATCATGGTTTGATGATGACAAGAAAATGAAGCTGCCATATGACTTGGATGAAGATTTTCCATCACTTCAACCAAAGGAGCCAAAGCAGATTGAAGAAAGTGATTCGGAGATTGACCTAGAAGACTTGGAAAGACTAAAGCTATGGAAGAACAAAGGTAAAGCAAAGATGCAGGATGCTACATATGGACCCGAGAGCTCACATCAACCACTTAGAAGGTCTTCGAGGGAGAAGAAGAAACCAGAGAGGTTTGGTTATGATACTTGGTCACCAAGCACTCAATCTACATTGCAAAGGATTCAACCAATGAAGAACCTACCACATTTGAAGAAGCACAAAGCAAGAGAGCTTGGAGAGATGCAATGGATGAAGAAATGGAAGCCTTGAAGGAGAATGACACTTGGGAGCTTGTACCTAACAAGCCATCTATGAAGGTAATTGGATCTCGATGGATATACAAAATCAAGAGGAATCCAGATGGAAGTATAAATAGACACAAAGCAAGGTTAGTTGCTAAAGGGTTTGCTCAAACCCATGGTATTGATTATGAGGAGACTTTCTCTCCTGTTGCAAAAATGCCTACAATTAGGGTTCTCATTAGTCTTGCTGCATCTAGAAATTGGAATCTTTATCAACTTGATGTAAAGAATGCTTTCTTGAATGGATGGATTTCTGAGGAAGTCTATATGGCACAACCTCCTGGATATGAGGATGCACATCATCCTAACTATGTATGCAAACTAAAGAAAGCTTTGTATGGATTGAAGCAAGCTCCAAGAGCTTGGAATTTCAGATTGGTGACTTATTTGCAGGACCAAGGATTCAAAGCTAGCAAGGCGGATACCTCTTTGTTCATAAAAAGGAATGGATCTGAAGTGATCTATTTATGTGTGTATGTTGATGATATTATTATCACAGACAATGATCTTGAAGGAATCAAACAGGTAAAGAGTCAAATGAAGGAGGAGTTCAAAATAAGTGACCTCGGACCACTCACTTATTTTCTTGGATTGGAGTTGATCTACTCAGATTCAGGTATATGCATCACACAAAGGAAGTATGTGCATGACATGCTCGTCAAGTTCAAGATGGAAAATACCAAGTGTGCAGGTACACCTATGGAGCAAAATCATAAGCTTAGTGCTTATGAAGGAGAGCCAATTGAAGACATCACAAGCTATCAAAGCTTGGTTGGAAGTTTAAACTATGCAACACTCACAAGGGTGGATATATGCTATAGTGTTAGCATATTGAGTTAGTTTATGCATAAGCCAAGAAGACCACATATGGAAGCGGCCAAGAGAGTCCTCAAGTACCTAAAGGGGACCATGAATGAAGGTTTGTTTTATTCATATACTTCAGATATTGAGCTAAAGGTCTACTCAGATGCAGATTGGGCCGGATCTAAAGATGATAGAAGAAGCACATCACGATATATATCATTTGCAGGTTCAAAAATCATTTCTTGGTCATCGAAGAAGCAACCAACCGTGGCATTATCTTCTACTGAAGCCAAATATAGAGGTTTGGCTAATGCAACTCAAGAAATCATGTGGTTAAAGTCTTTGTACACAGATCTTGGACTTCATTCTTCAACACCTCACATTTTTGGTGACAACACAAGCTCACTACATCTAGCAGCTAATCCGGTATACCATGCTAGAACCAAGCATATTGAAATCCACTACCATTATGTCTATCTCTGCAGAGCCCCGAGAATGGTGGGCATGTTCTAGAAATTGATAAATCTTGTTCTCAGTGCTCAATCCATCATTTGAAATGTTTTAACTTGGATTGGGAAGCTTGCTAAGTCTATTTGCTATGCCCAAAAAGGAATTTTTCTAATTCCTTCCAGGTTGAGAGCACTGTTCATTGTTTCCAGCAGGTGTATGTCCAAAAATAGCAAGTTTTGAGAGCTAGTCATTTCGCAACTAGTCTATCTTGACTTAAACTTTTGGGATACATGTTCCAAAGTACTTGGCTGATATTTTGGTGGATTTAGGAAGCTCAAAGGGTCTACTAATCAACTCTGAAGTCTCAATTGGCTGGTGTGAAGCTGGTTGTAACAGCACCTACTCATCTTTGGATTGCATCCACCATCTCTCTTCACAAAAATGGCTGGTGCAGACTTTGCGATACAACAAATTAGATGCACCTCTATCATGTCGTACTCGATCAGGCTCTCATAGTGCCTCTTTTGCATCAGATTGCTATGCTATGGCTGCATCTAGTCTCTGTGATGAGAATGAACCTGTTTCATTAGGTGAAGCACAAAATTCAAAAAATTGGACGGCTGCTATGCAATCTGAATATGATGCTGTAATGAAGAATGGTACATGGTCTTTATGTGACTTGCCTCCTGGCAAGAAGGCCATAGGCACAAAGTGGGTATACAAGCTGAAGTGTAAGCTTGATGGAACAGTTGATAGGTATAATGCTAGGCTTGTTGCAAAGGGTTATGCACAGGAAAGAGGCATTGATTTTGATGAGACCTTTGCACCTACATGTCGTATGACTACTGTTTAGAGCATCTGTGAACTTGCGCCTCATCATGGTTGGAATGTACATCAGTTGGACATTAAAACTGCATTTTTGAATGGTGACTTGCATGAAGAAGTGTATGTTTTTTAGCTCCGTGGCTTTGTGCAGAAAGGGCATGAAAACGACATGTGCAGGTTAAAGAAGGCATTATATGGTTTAAAGCAAGCACCACGTGCTTGGTATGAGAAGATACATGCCTATCTGATTGCACATGGTTTTGAGAATAGTCCAACTGAAAGAACCTTATATGTTAAGCATGCTAATGATGTGCTTCTGATCATTGTTCTCCATGTTGATGACATGCTGCTCACTGGTCCTATTGAGAAGCATATTGCTGATTTTAAGGCTGATCTTCATGCATCATTTGAGATGTCTGATTTGGGGCATTTGCATCACTATTTGGGCATTCAGTTTATGCAAGTTGATGGTGGAATGGCCTTGTGTCAAATGAAATATATTGACACATTATTGCAGCGTTTTGGCCTTGAAGACTATAAGCCTATTTCCACTGCTATGGAGATAGGTTTACGATTGAGTCTTCATGATGCTAGAGATGCATTTGATGTTGTTCTCTATCAGCAGGTTGTTGGATGCTTGATTTACTTATGCATTACTTGGCCAGATATTCAGTTTGCTGTCTCAAAGATGAGTAGGTTTATGCATTGCCTAGGAGTCAAGCATTGGCAGGCGGTTAAGCGCATCTTTCCCTTCTTGAGTGGTACTCGGATACTTGGGTTGTTTTATCCCAAGGGGGGATCACTACTGCCAGATTTGCATGCTTTTTCTTACTCTGATTCGGCTGGTTGCTATGACACTCGTGTGTCCACTAGTGGTTTTTGCTTCATGCTTGGTAGCTCATGTATATCTTGGTTGAGCAAGAAGCAGCCTACTGTGGCCACTTCTAGTTGTGAGGTTGAGTATAGGGCAGCTTTCACAGCTACCGTTGAGTGTGTGTGGCTCAGATGCCTTATGGCTGATTTGGGTGTTGATCAGTCTTCTGCCACCACCATCTTCATTGACAGTCAGAGCGCATTGGTAGTTGCGAGGAACAATGGGTTCCATGCTCGCACTAAGCACATTGAGGTGCATTATCATTATGTCAGGGAGAGGTTCTCTACTGGGGAGATAAGCTTGGCATATGTGCCCACGCAGGAGAACATTGCAGACCTTTTGACGAAGGCTCTGCCTAGGGAGAAGTTTGAAGCTTTCCGCAAAGCTTTGGGCTTACTTCCTTTCGTGGAGTGATTTCCACATAGCTTGTCACTTCCTTATACATGAGTGCGAGCTACTTGTTCAACGCATTACTCCTAGGGGGGATTTGTTGATATATTTAGGTAGTGATGTGTGTGAACACTCTAGGACCGCTGGGGCACTTTTTTCCCTCTTTAGGAGTTTTTTTTCCCTCGGCTTGTATTTACGCCTATTGCCCTAATGGGCTACTTATCTCTGTACATTCTCTAGTAATACGTTCAGTATTGTGTGTTGTGCTCCAAGCTTCTTCTCCTTCCTTGTGCTGTTCACGTGCTTCCGCAGACATCTATCTCCAACATCTTCTTTGCCTCTTTAGTAGCCAATTTTGGACAGATCTTAATGACATGATCATTTGCTTTGCAGTATTTGCAAAACAATTTTTGCTTTTTAGATTTTTTCTCATCTTTGTCTTCCTTCTTTGAATGTGCAACATTTGCAGATTTTTGCTTACTAGTAGAAGAGGTCCATTTACCTTTGCCCTTCTCAATAGCGAGCAAAGTTTGATCTGCAACGCACATAATAGAAATGTTATGCCTACACTGGTCTTCCTGCAACAAAACAGAAACTAACACTTCAAATGTTAAGGCATTTGGATTGCCTTTCATCATCAAATGAAGAGTAGACACAAAACTCTGATATGAGTTGGGTAGAAATCAATTGTTCCTTCAAATCCTTGATCTTTGTGAAACAATTTTCCATAGAATCACCTTCATTCATGTGCTCACTCTCCAATTGTTTTCAAAGGTAAGCAACACGAGCCTCATTGGCCTAGCCTCGTACAATGTGGTGAGCATATTCCAAGCATCCTTAGCTGTTCTGCAAGAGCGAATGTGAAGAATAATGGCACATTTGATAGACAAATCTATCAATGCATGTGCTTGAGCATCTCTCCATCCCAACAAATTCGCTCTATAGTAGGTGCAACAGAAACATTAGCACGAACATGAATCTATAGAATATCACCATGTAGCTCAAGCATAAGCACCACCTCCTTTACTTGTCAATCCGCGGAGACGTGAGGACCGGTATGAAGACCACGAGCAAGTGAAGGCACAAGTGCGTGAGTGAAAGCACACAAACATGCACACACATACACACACACGCACACAAGGTAAGATCAAAGAGAGGAACAATGGAAAGCTTTGATTGCAAACGAGTTCTCTTACAAAAGCTCTATTCTCTAACCGTCTCCCTTTGCTTAGTCTATGCTTTTCTCATATACTCCTTAGTTGACTTATCTACTCTTTGCCATACACACACTTTCTTCACTCAAATTCACATGTGTATCCAATATCTTGGCCTTGGATGTGCAACCCACTTTCCCACTCACTGGTGTAGATAGTTCCCAACATTCCTTATAATTCTTTTTCCTTGTTATATCCAAGAATCTTCTCACATACATTCCAACAATATCCTGTTTTGTCATAAACTGACCTTATGAAAAAAAAATAATGCAATTTTGGCCTTGAAGTATCCAAAATGTACACATAAGGGAGGGTTCACTTGAATGCTCCAACTTGTTTAGAATCCTTCAAAATATTGCAAGTATTTCAAAGGATAGTACTATTATTGTGCAACTGGCCTTGGGATTTTATAATTTCCCAATATTGGCCTATTTTGGTACTAGCCCTCTTGTGTAGGATAGTCCTTGATTGGTTATTAATTGGAGAAACACTGGACAGTTGAGTGACTTGTCCACTTATGCTCAATCTCATAGTATTGCAACCGTTCATTTTCCAAAGGAGGTGGTATTCTACTACACACATGCAAAAAATGATCTCCTCTGCACTACAAGCACTTTTAGGTGGAGGTCTAGCAACTTGTAGTTTCAACATCTTCATTACAACCTGTTTTGTTTCAACCATTGTTGATGAACTTGACTTTGTACTTGGATTAGCCTATGTTGTCGATGTGGAGACTTGAATAGAAGTACCCAAGTCATCCTTCACAAAAATGTCCTTTTGTATCTAGTTTTCCAAAGTGATAGCGCTTATCAAGTAATTTGTAGTATGTAACTGATCACTCTCAAAGCGGTCAAGAAAATGTGCAATTAACTTGGCTTCTGATGGCAAATACCCTATACGGCATTGTGATATGTATTTTTGTCATGATGAGTAGCTAACCTCAAGTCCTCACTAGCTTCTTTCTTAAATATCCTAATCATTATTGAGATGTCATGCCTAACTCTTGTCTAAGCAAATTTAGCTATGAGTGTCTTTAGAAGGAGATCAATGTTTTGAAAATTTTGTACGCGTAGTTGTTGGAACTACGCTAGGGAAAATCCCTTCAAGTTGAGTCCAAAGGCTTCATCATGTGTGAAAAATTCATACACTTTCTCAGCCCTTAACAATTTCTGAACTCAGAATCATGTGCACGAGGATCACCTTGTTTAGATGAGACTCTCGTCATGGATTTGAGGTCATCATTGTCTGAGCAATCGGGATAGGAGTGACATGCATCAGTATAGTGGTATTGATAGATGATAGACTTGAAGCAGGTGCTAAAATGGTGGCTACAATGTTGGTCGGAACAGTCAAACTCAAGGGGTTGAGATTCCTTGCACCTTACATTGGAATAGTTATATTCCTTGGAATTCCGTTGGAAAAAAATTGGTAGGCCATGATGTATAAAATACTGATGGCCATCTGCCTTTACTTAAAAATATGGCCAATTCCTTTCATCCTCTAACATGGGAAGTAGAATTGGATGCAGATATGTATACTCATGTATAACCAAATGATAAGGACCTCACCCAATAGGTGGTGGTATAGCTCAAAAGGATTCTTTGAAGTCTACTAAAAAGTAGATATGAGGACATAATCCATCATGGATTACTTTTCGCAAATAAAGCAAGCAAGTAAATTGTGTAGGGTATTGATAGTTTTTCCTCTCTCAAATGGACTCAAAAGTAAGATTCATACTTGGATATTGCAATTCTTATTGGAAGCTTTGAGCTTATTCAAAATACCCGAATATTTTTTGCACGGAAATTCGGCCCCTTTCAATAAAAAACGCTTCCGATCGATAATTTTTCGATCGAACGTCTTTTCGATCGAAACTCTTTCGGTCGGAAAATATTTCACTCGAAAAATATTCGATCGAATAATATTATATAAAATAGTAGAACTATACTCATTTTTTTCATAAAAGCTACTTTGTTCTTTACGAACTTAAAGTGTCGTAGAGAGAACAAGGTATAAATTTTTGCCATATTAAATAATTGAAACTATTGTGATTGTTTGACTCATTGATTCTTACTGCACAATAGTATATATATGTGAATTTAAAATCTATTATGATTGATTCTTACTCATTTTTCATAAAAGCTACTTTGTTCTTTACGAACTTAAAGTGTCGTAGAGAGAACAAGGTATAAATTTTTGCTATAAACATTAAATAATTTAAACTATTGTGATTGTTTGACTCAATATTGATTCTTACTTCACAATAGTATGTGTAAATAAATGTGCATATGATTAGGAATTTGAAATCTATTGTGATTGTCTGATGCAACATTGATTCTTACTTCACCAGGATATGTGTAAGTGTATGTGCATAGGATTAGGAGTTTAAAATCTATTGTGATAATATAAATTTATTATTGAAAGATGTAGGTAGATTATGTTTGACTCAATAATGATTTTTACTTCATAATGTATGTGTGTGTATGCATATGAGTGTATAATTGTGAATGAAAAATCTATTGTGATTGTTTGACTCTACTGATTCTTACTTCACAATAGTTTGTGTAAATATTTGTGCATATGATTAGGAATTTAAAATCTATTGTGACTGTTTGATACAACATTGATTCTTACTTCACGATAGTACGTGTAAGTGTATGTGCATATGATAAGGAATTTAAAATCTATTGTGGTGCATTAAAATTATTATTGAAAGATATAGGTAGATTATTTTGATTCAACATTGAGAATCACTTCATAATAGTATATGTATGTATGTGTATGAGTATGTGTATGCATATGAGTGTATAATTTTGAATGAAAAATCTATTGTGATTGTCTGACTCAATATTGATTCTTACTTCACAATAGTATGTGTAAGTGTATATGCATATGATCAGAAATTTAAAATACATTGTGATTGTTTGACTCAATATTGATTCATATTTCACAATAGTATGTGTAAGTATATGTATGTGTAAATGTATATGTGTGTATGATTGAAAATTAAAATCTATTGTGATTGTTTAACTCAACAATGATTTTTACTTCACAATAGTATGTGTAATTGTAATGTGTATATGGGTGTATGATTGAGAATTAAAGTCTATCATAATTGTTTGACTCAACGTTGATTGAAATATCTTATTTGATATTGATTTATATTGTTTTTTTTTTGTAGGTATAGTCTTCATAAAGAGATTTGCAAGCACTATGGGAAAGGGAAAAGAATGGTGCTGGTAGCAGTCAGGGCACTCAAGGATCTACAAGACAGGGAAGCCAACAAAGGAATTCAGAGCAGAGAGAACGAACAAGTAGGCAAGGTATTCAACGAATTTGGCAAGTAGGCCATTTAGTTCTTTTTTTGACTTAACCTCTTTGTAAGAGTGATTTTAATCACTACATGAACATTGTAAATACCTTTTTTGGTAGATTCAACTCCATTTTGTTCACCAACGAGTCCTCGACCTTGAGGAGCAGTAGAAGTATTTATGTATAAATTTTCATAATTTTTAGAGCTTTTTTGAGCCTCCAAATTGGCCTGGAACCTAATTTTTAACTAGGCCAGACACTAGGTCTGAACAAGACCAAAGCTAGTCAAAAACTATAAAAAGAGCTAGAAAGCTCATTTTTGAGGTTAGCTTAATGTAGATTGGAGCTTTTGTAAGAGAACTCTTTTGTAATTGAAGCTTTCCATTGTCTCACTCTTTGCTCTACCTGTGTGTTCATGTATGTGTGTATGTGTGTGCATGCTTGTGTGCTTCTCCATCACCACTTGTGCACATCATTTGCTCGAGGTCTTCATACCATCCTCATGTCTTCCTGGATTGACATTAAAGGAGGTGCTACTTGCCACTGAGCTACACCAAATTTTGACACCGTTGTCGGGGACCGAGCTTTGAGGACAAGCGTGTGATGGTAAGACGTAGAGTTGAGACATTGGAGTCATAGGTATTTTCTTCACTTGGATCTATTTCCTTTTGTTTTCTTCACCATCTTCGTCACCATCATCATCATCACCATCTCCCGCCTTCATCTCCACGGTCACAAAATTTTCAGTTTTTGGTCATATCACCCTTCCCATTCCATTCCCCTCATTTCACTTGTGAGAGAGAGCGAGAGAGCCATTGTGTGCTTTTGCTTTTGTGTGTTTTCTGAGATTTTTTGTAGGAATTAACATCCCTAGTAGCTATACAGCTCCAGCAGGTAAATTTTTTATTGTGCAAGTCCCAAGGCGTTGACTTTTGTCATCTGCGATCGACAAAAAAATTGACCATTTTGCTAAACTAAGTACATAAACATGATGTGTAGGCCTAGGGCATCCTAAAAATGTGTTAAAAATTTTGAAATGCCTCTGTTTTCTATCAATCGCGATTGACATGTCAATCATGATTGACAAACAACGATGGATATCTCCGGACGGACCTGTCAATCGTGACCAACACATCGATCACGATCGACAGAGTCCACGACCGATGGACCAAGAGCTTTCACGTGCCACATGTCAATTGCGACTGACCCATCAATCACAATTGACCCATCAATCGCGATCAATAGCCCCAACAGACGTGTCCATCGTGACCGACTCAGTCAACGATTGTTTGACCACGATTGACCCAGAATTTTTGGGCCATGTGTCAATCGCAATTGATCCATCTATCGTGACCGACATCCACGATGGACCTGTCAATCACGACTAATAGCCACGACAGACCTATCAATTGGGACCGAACATTTGATCATGACTGACACATCAATCGTGATTGAGAGACCACTCGATCCCGATTGACAGGCAAATTCGGCATTTTTTAGGGCAAAAGAAATTTAATTTATTTTTGGGCAAAAAAATTTGGAAAAGTAAGGGTCATTGGACCATAAACAAACCTTAGAAGACACTCTGAGCTATCCCTAAGTGCCTGTTTCGACTCTCGAGTCCCTGATTGGCTATAACTTCTTCATAGGAACTCCGTTTGCTATAATTTTTGTTCCATTGGAAAGCTCGTTGAGATCCTACGTGGAGTTCTAGTATAGGTATTTTTATGTTCTAGTATAGGTATTTTTGTAATGATCCTACGAGGAGTTCTAGTATAGGTATTTTTGTAATGATCCTACGTGGAGTTCTAGTATAGGTATTTTTATGTTGACCATCAGTATACCATCAGTCAATACTATGGAAGTGAGAATACTGTTTAGGGTAAAAAAGAAAATTAAAGGGATTGTACTTCTCAGTAAATGTTGATCAAGATTGTTTTTGTTTGTCAATCCATTGTGGGCAAGTCCATTTCTAATTGGTAAAATTTGCACGTTCGAGTGCGCAAGCAAGGAATTCAAGCAACCTTAGCACGGTGATCACAGATCTTGGGCCAGCGTGTCCTGGGCTCAACTACCTTTCAAAAGGCAAAGAACTTGAGGTTGGAAATTCTCTTAGCTCCCTTAGTCAATTCCTAGCTTAGGCTAAGAATGCATAGTATTGGAAGTAAGTTAGGGCGATGCTAGGCACGAGACAAGTTGAAGACTATCTAAGTAATCAAGTTCAAGTCAAGAGATAACCTGTGCATGTGACGATAACCTTAAAGGAAAGAACTAATTTTATTGTGATCAACTCCAAGTGTGAAAATTCACTCAAGTATTCCTAACGATGCAAAATCAGACAAGATCATAAACACGAAAACAAACTAAAAAGAATCTAGTGGTTGATAAGAAAGAATCAACAACGAGGTTGTACTTTGGGTAAAATTTGAGATTGTTCATTCAGGCATATGAACCTTAGATCAGGACGAAACCTAGGGAGAGATAGACAAAGTCTTAGGTCTTCAAAGGCGAGTGTCACTCACACTGCTAGATCTTGGGCCCAATAGTTGAGCACTTATCCGCACTACCCTAGCTCTAAAACTAGGGAATCAGAGATGTATTATGGTATGGAGAGACCCACCGGAAGTTCAGGTGTGGCTTACCTAAAGAAACCCAAAGCTCCTTAGAAAACGCAACTCGAATATATCAGGACCAATCGATTAGGTGCTCGCATCTATGAGGATGGTCTAAGAAGATCTGTTGTCCAAATTAAAAACCTTGATCAACCCTTTGGACCAGAACGTCCAGTGGTCAAGTTCAAAAATGGTGCATACCTAGATAAGGAAGGGACAATCTACGTAGTCACAAACCAACCGGATAGAACAGATGAGTTCGGCAATGTGATTCTAGAGATAGATTTAGGTGACATAGAGCAAGGGAACTTAAGAAGAGAGCGTAGGGTAACTCCGCGAGGCAAATCAGTCTTGACTACAATCATCACTCTAGAGTGGGTTCTGTAGGTACAGAAATGCTTGTATATGATGAAACATTCGAGCAAGAATCAGTGACTGAAGAAATGTATGAAGAAGGTCGTGTAAGCACATCTTCTAAAGAGAATGAGCAAGAATCTAATGATGTTGAATACTTGAGTGATCTGAGTTTTGAAGAAGTTGATGAAACAAGTGTCAATTCTTTCCAGAAAGAAGAAGATGGGGCACTGGACATTGACTCTTCACTAGTTGACGATATTCTCACTAGTACTCCTCACGAAGTAGGAGGGGGTGAGAGCGATGAGGTTGATGTAGAGGAGAATAAAAAACGTGATGAGTTTTTTCTCAAGCTTATTCTTTTGCATGATGATGAGTTGAATATATATGAAAAGGTGTCTAATGATGATGAGTGTGATGAAAGTTTGAGTTTGATTGATTGTGGAGAGCTATTTTTGATGGGTAAAATTGAAAATCTATTAGCTCAAGATGAATTTATTGATTTCATGTATGCTAGATTGAATTTACATGGTTTTGAGTCTGAACAGTTAGATGAATAGAATGAATTGTCTTCACAAATCTGTATGAAAATTTTGCATTAAATCAAGCAAATGCACCTAGAGCTCAAATGAATGAAAATTTTTCAAATGATGTTATTGAATATGATGTTTCTAATATCTCTTTTGAGTTTATGAGTAGAGGTGCAGATGATTGGGCACCAATCAAAGATCTTGAATTTCATTGGATCATACAAAAGGAAACTACTTTCGAGTTGCTAGTTTTATTGCAGATAGATTTTCATGAAGTTCTTTCATAGATTGCATGTGTATATATGGTTTTTGGGATTTCATGCTTTTCATCTTTTGTCTAGTTTTATGAGTGCAGGAAATGATCAAGCAAATACAATGGAATGACCAACAAAGCACGAAGTTCAGAAATCCTTTCTCAATAGCTACATTCCTTTAACCTTGATCTCTTGCACCATCTTTGAGTTGCATTGCATATAAAGTGTGCATATTTTAAGTTGGGAAGAGCACATGTTTGAATTCGCATAGGTGCATGTTCATTTGCACATGAGAGATATTTGTAAATATTATAAACAAAAGAACGTTGAGCCTTGAGTGAAAATGAGAGGAGTTGTGAGTGAGGACAAAAGAAAATGCATTTGAGAGTAAAGTTATGAGTGGAGAGTGATTGCTTCCTGATTTGCACCATCTGAAAATGATTGCACCTAGAGTATGCATGTTTGAAAATGTAAGTCCACGTGCTTTCAAACTCATAGGTGCATGTCCGATTGCACGCTAAATAAGTTGTAAATACATGAAGAAAATATGAGTTATAGAATAGGATAAAAGCCTCATCATCGAATGCTAATTACCCCTTTCATTGCACCATTATCTTTTGATGTATTCCAAGTATTCATGAATAGGTCCCACTTCACAACCATGCATATACACATGTGTTTGATAACCCATGCACTTGATTTGTCTTGGAATTCATAAATTCTTTTAGACATGAAGATTGGTGTTGGTGTGTCCAGAGGCCCCACAAATTCGGAGGGGGTGGATGTGGTCAAGAATTGAAGTGCAGCCTTGCAAACCACTTGAATGGGATAACCAATGCAATTTTCAAGTCAAAGAAGACATGTCGATATTGTGAAGAAGGGCCCTTTGGAAGATAATGGAATCCTTACTCTTGCTTTTTGGTCATGTACGAAAATTAGGTTTTGATTGCAAAAGGCCGACAAATGTTCGAGGAATTACCAGTTCATGATGTAATCTCTTGGACTACACTTATTGATGTTTATAGCAGATTTGAGAAGAATGATATTGTTCCTAATCTGTTCAATGAAATGATAGAGGAATGTGTAGAACCTAACATAATAATCTTAGCAATTGTTTCACATTTATGCTACCATACTAGTTGCATGGAGTACATCTAAATATATTCTAGAAGGGAAAGCATCGGAGGCAATAATGCAAGTGTCAATATGTGGGGAAACCAAAATTTTCTTTCTTCTTTTTCATATCCGAATGCATGAAGAAAAAGGACTTCGAGAGAGTTTGGACGGCTGGAAGGGGGTTCGTGGAATTGTTCGTGGAAATGTAAGACAGAGACTACTCGGGGAAGATGTCTCTCTCGGTTTCGGGAAGGACACACACTCGAGAGTCTCTCTCAGAGGGAACGAGACCCACAAAAAAGAGTATCTAAAGGAGAGAATTGCTCTAAATGGTTGGATAATCACGAAGAGAGTTCACTGCTAAACAATGGGAGAGAGGAAGAGAGTGTTGGTATATTTAGGTAGTGATGTGTGTGAACACACTAGGACCGTCGGGGCACTTTTTTCCCTCTTTAGGAGGTTTTTTTCCCCCTGCTTGTATATACGCCTCTTGCCCTAATGGGCTACTTATCTTTGTACATTCTCTAGTAATACATTCAGTATTGTGTTTTTGTGCTCCAAGCTTCTTCTTCTTCCTTGTGCTCTTCGCGTGCTTTCCCAGACGTCTAACTCCAACAATTGGTATCAAAGCAGGTCGTTGCTTCATCTAGGGTGCCGCCGACACTCCTCCGTTTGCAGTCTCAAAATTGTACGAATTTTGGTGAGCTCGTTTCGGCCTCCGAACGCACTATCGCAGCGCTTGTGCAGGCTATTTCGTCTTTCTGTGCCAAAGGTATATACCTGTTTCTGTTTGCCAGTATAAGCGTCTCGAAGTCTGCTACAGGTTTAGCAAAACTGGTCTGGGCAGTTCCGTTCAACTTTTTGAGATACAGTCAATTTTTTGCATCAAGGTATTTTAGTCATCGGCCATGGCTGAAAGCAGTGATGTATTCTGTATGTTGGCTGTTGAGGATACGTTGGATGGTACCAACTACCCATTATGGGCTTATATGATGCGACATGTATTGGTTGCAAAAGGACTGTGGAACATTGTGCAGGGTGTTGAAAGATGTCCTGTTACACTTGCAACTATAGGTACTGCAAATACAGGTGCTGGAGCTAATGAAGATGGTGTCGAAGATGATATTGTGCAGATTCCTGTTCGTGCTGCTGTTTCTGCTACACGTACTGCAGAGCAGATTCGTTGGGATGGCAGAGATTCCCAGACACATGCATTGATAGCTTTGTCTGTCAAATGTGCCATTATTCCTCATATTCGCTCTTGCAAAACAGCTAAGGATGCTTGGGATACACTTACCACATTGTACCAAGCTAGGAATGAGGCTCGTGTTGCTTACCTCCGAAAACAGTTGGAGAGTGAGCACATGAATGAAGGTGATTCTATGGATATCTTCCTAATGAAGATCAAAGACTTGAAGGAACAGTTGATTTCTGCTGATGAGGTTATACCAGATAGCTCACTTGTGCAGACCGTTCTGAATGGTTTTCCTGATTCATATCAGGGTTTTGCTTCTACTCTTTGATTGATGATGAAAGGCAATCTGAATGCCTTATCATTTGAGGAGTTAGTCTCTGTTCTGTTGCAGGAAGATCAGTTAAGGCAAAACAGGTCCATTATGCGAGTTATAGATCAAGCTTTCTTGGCTAGTCAGAAGGGCAAAGGAAAATGGAGCTCTTCAACTAGTAAGCAAAAATCTGCTAATTCTATATATTCGAAGAAGGAAGATAAAGATGAGAAGAAATCAAAAAAGCAGAAATTGTTTTGTAAGTACTATAAAGGGAATGATCATATCATAAAGAACTGTCCAAAACTGGCTGCTAAAGAGGCAAAGAAGAAAGAGGATGGAATGGTTGTTGTAGAGGCCTCAAACAAAGTCTGCAAATCTTGTGCAGGAAGAAGAATGGGCGTTTACTACTGTCTGCAGTTTTGACCCATCTTCTCATGAGCAGTGCATGTCTGCAGTAGACTCAGATGTTTGGTATTTTGACAGTGGGGCGACCAAACATATTACCTTGCAGCACAGTTTCTTCTCTTCACTCGAGCCTGCCCCTACAAGGAATACTGTTACATGCGCCAACAACTCCTCTTATCCTGTTATGGGAGTTGGTAAGATCATTTTGACTACTGCTGATGGTAGTTCTTTCACTTTGTCAGATGCTTTATTTGTGCCAAGGATAAAAAAGAACTTGTTATCAATTTCTGCATTGGCCAAGATTGGCTTGGATGTGAAATTTGTTGATGATAGTTGTACAGTTCATGATCTGTCAAATGGTGATGTGATTATTGCTTCTAGCATTTTATGTCGTGGGTTGTATAAGCTCATAGACTATGAAAGATCTGAAAATGATTTGGCATGTGCAGTAAATGATTCTCAGGCTATGTCACATGCAAAGCGTTGGCATGCAAATTTTGCTAGTTTGCTACGCCTACAGAAATTTGAAATGGTGTCCTCTTTGCCCAAAATTGAGGCACCTGGAAAACATGTTTGTGAAGGCTGTATTTTGGGCAAAATGCAGCATTCCTCCTGTTGGAGAATTCCTCTCCTAATCGCAGCGGAAAGTGTAGAAGACCTTCTCAGGATCAAGACTCTTGCCAACAGCAGAACCTTCAAATGAAAACAGGTACCAACTCAAATATCCAATGAACTTGAAACTTTTGTCACTCGAACTAAACACGTAGAGCTTTCAAATGAGATATCAAACACTCAATTTGGACTAGATTTGAGTTCGCAACTATTTGATTCAAAACAGACTACCTGTCCACTCAGTTAGGCTGAAAACTAGACTTCACTAAAATCTGAATAACTCACAGAGCATAAAGAATTTCATAACACTGTTCCACCAAAAGGAACTAATCGAGATAAGCTTTCCAATGAATGCTTAAACACTAAAATTGGATACATATATTGAGAGATATGAGTCTTACACGTAGACTACCCAAAAATGGGTGTGCGGCTGGACATACTCTATGAGAGTAAACTAAACGAAATGACTCAAAACAATTGAAGTAGCTACAAGGGGGCTTCCACACCTTCTTGCTCTATACTTGAGTGTCCTCCCTTGCTTCTTTTATAGCCAAGTGACCAAAAACTCTCATGATGAGTTTGAGAGCTCTTCTCCATCATTTCTCCACTACTTTGGACAGCCACTCCTCTTACAGTTCAGATTTTGAATTTGATTCTCTTTTGAATGATTCTCTTTTGGCTCCACTACTTGCTGAAGTAAATGCTTCTATTTTTTATTTTTGTATTTTCCTTCTACTTGAAGAAAATCCTTTTTGCGAAAATATATAGGAGCTTACTTCTTTATTTTTAACACTCCCCCTCAAGCTCACATGTGAGCTTGCACCTTCAGCCATATCCTGCAAGTTGATGTCGTCCTTGAACCTCTTGAGCTTAGAAGCATCTACGGACTTTGTAAGCATGTCTCCAACCTGGTCATTAGTTCCAATGAACTTTATATCCACATCTTTGCTTAAAACTTTTTCTCGAACATAATGATAATGCACTTCTATGTGCTTGCTTCGTGCATGAAACATTGGATTGTTTGTCAAGTGAATGCTTGACATGTTGTCACCATAAATTGGAATGGTATCCAACTGCACATCAAGATCAGCCAAGAGCTTCTTAATCCACATAGCTTCACAAGTTGCAAAGGCTAAACCTCTATATTCAGCTTCTATAGATGATAGTGCAATAGTAGGTTGCTTCTTTGAGCTCCATGTGATAGGTTTGCTTCCTATCATGAACACATAACCTAAAGTGGATCTTCTATCTTCCTTCGAACTAGCCGAATCAACATCACTGAAGCCTTTTACCTGCAATTCTTCATCATATCTATAAAACAAAGCATGATTGACTGTGTGCTTCACATATCTTAGCACTCGTTGGAACAATATAACACAAATCTGGTCTTGTGATTGTAGCATAGATCAACGAATCTATAATACTCATGTATGTAGTTACATCATGTAACTTCTCTCCATCATTTGAGCATAGCTTCACATTTGTGTCCATAGGTTGAGTGAGTGGTTTGCATTCACTTATTCCAAATCTGAAAAGAACATCCAATAGGTACTTTCTTTGCATCAAGTAAATGCCATCTTTCCCATAGACTATCTCAATGCCTAAAAAGTATTTCAGCTCACCAAGATCTGAAATTTTAAACTCCTTACCGAGTTCCCTTTTGATCTCTTGTATTCCTGTAACATTACTTCCTATTATGATGACATCATCAACGTATATGCAAATATATACCTGCTTGCCTTCTTCTTTCTTCATGTAGAGAGAGGGATCTACATTACTTGGACTATACCCACACCTTGTGAGGTACTCGACCAATCTTTGATTCTAAGCATGTGGTGCTTGCTTCAGCCCATACAAAGCTTTCTTCAATCTACAAACAAAATTTGGATGCTTTTTGTCTTCAAATCCAATCGGTTGACTCATGTATACCTCTTCTTGAAGTTCACCATTGAGAAAAGCATTTTTTATGTCAAGTTGATATAATGGCCATCTCCTTGCTGCACTCACTGCAATCAAGGTTCTAATTGTTCCCATCTTTGCAACCGGGCTGAAAGTCTCTTCATAGTCGATGCCGTGAGTTTGCTTGAATCCTTTTGCTACTAGTCTAGCTTTATGCCTTGCTAGAGAGCCATCAGCATTTCTCTTTATTTTAAACACCCATTTATTTGAAGCAATCTTCATACCTTCAGCCTTTGGAACTAGCTCCCATGTGTGATTGTCCTTGAGAGCTTTCATCTCTTCTTGCATAGCTTCTTGCCATTCTTTTTGTGTACATGCTTCTTCATATGCATCCGGTTCTTTGTCTTTGACCACCTGTGTCATATATGCAAAATGCTTTGCAATAAAACTATCATAGCTGAGCCTTTCAATTGGATACCTTGCTCTTGAAGACCTCCTTTCATTTCCTTTTGAACATTGCTTCTTCAACCGGTTCAACTTTACCTTCGGTGTGATCAC
Organism: Ceratopteris richardii; assembly: GCA_020310875.1. Lineage (NCBI taxonomy): Eukaryota > Viridiplantae > Streptophyta > Polypodiopsida > Polypodiales > Pteridaceae > Ceratopteris > Ceratopteris richardii. The sequence continues at coordinate 178,631,033 of CM035410.1, forward strand.
CTCTTCCTCCTCTTCTTCACTTGCATTTGAATCACTATTTTGGGCAGCACTTTCAGCTTTAGATCTTTCATAAGCTGCTGTTGGTGATGAGGAATGACTCCTTAGCCTCCCCTTCCATGTTGAGCTTTCTCCAAGCGATGTAGAAGCTTCTGGACTGACATTTGAGTGCTTGTTTGTTGAAATTCTTCTTGGACAGCACCTCCATCATCTTCACAATCTTCTTCAAGAATCTTCTCTTTCCCTTTGTCTCCAAACCATGGTCTTAGCTCATCAAATACCACATCTCGTGAGACTCGAAGCTCCTTTGTCACCGGATTTTAGCACCTATATCCCTTTTGCTCCGATGAATATCCAATAAAAATATATTTTTCGGACTTTGCCTCCATCTTTGTCCTTAGTTCTTGAGGGATGTGAACATAACACACACATCCAAAAACTTTGAGATGTGTAAGGTCAGGCTTCTTACCAGAATAAACCTCCTCGGGAGTTAGATTGTGCACTCCAGCTGTTGTGCACTTGTTCATCAAATAAACGGCCGTACTAGTTGCTTCAGCCCAATCGTTTAGTGGCATCTTCATCTCGTTGAGCATGCATCTTGCAACTTCTGTGATATGTCAATTTTTCCTTTCAGCTATTCCATTTTGTTGAGGTATGTACCTACATGTAAATTGTCTCTTGATGCCTTTTTCATAAAGAAAATCTGAAAATTCTTTGGAGAAATATTCTCCTCCTCCATCGGACCTCAAGGTCTTTATGTAGCATCCTGTTTCCTTTTCTACCTGTGCTTTAAATCTCTTGAACATGGAGAGCACATCTGATTTTTGTTTTATGAAAAACATCCATACTTTCCTTGAATGATCATCAATAAAAGTGACAAAATATCTATTACCAGCCACTGATGGTTGTTGTGATGGTCCCCATACATCCGTGTGTATCAAGTCGAGGACATTGCTTGCCACATAGTTGCTTTTCTAGAATGGTTGTCGAGTTTGCTTTCCTAGTTGGCATGCTTCACAAAACTCATGTAGTCCGGCATCATTGAATCTTGGAAGACCTCTTACCACTTCATGGTTGCTCATGTCCTTGAGCTTGGGAATGTTGATATGTCCAAACCTTTTGTGCCACAAATCGATTTCAGCAATCCTCTTGTTTCCAAACTGAATATACATCACCTTTTCATGCGATTGTTGAATGTCCAAAGTGAACATCCTTCCTTCTTTCCTTCCTTGAGCAATGACCTTGAATCCTTCTTTTGGATTCTTTATAAAGCAGCCTTTTTCATTGAAGATAACAGGATATCCTTTCTCTACCATTTGTCCTACTGAAATCAAATTCTTTGCAATAGTAGGAACATGAAGAACATCAGCCAATACCTTCTTGTCTCCAAGCTTGATATCTCCAACATGCTCAATTGCGTGTTGAGTTTCATCGCCGGTCTCCACACATCCTTTTCCACTTGGAGCTTGTAGCTTTGTGAACAAATCTCCTTGGCAAGTCATATGGTTGCTGCAACCTGAATCTATGAACCATTTTTGGTCATCACTTCTCGATTTGTTGAAGTCATGCTTCATGGCAAGCATGGTTTGCTTGTCTCCTTCACTTGATGTACTCACATAGTTATTTTGGCTCCTTTGGTTGCCTCCATTTAGCCTTCCATTCTTTTGCCAACAATCATTTTCATAATGTCCTAGTTTACCACAATGATAACATGTTATGCCTTTATGAGGATTGTATGAACCTCGACCTCTTCCTCTATTTCTTCCTCGACCTCTTCCATGTGTGTTGTCATTTGAGTTGTCCTTGTTGTCCTCTGAGTTGTGTTGGCTGAAATTTGTGTTCTTGTAGCTTCTTCCTCTTCCTCTCGAGCCTCCTCTTGAGTTCCTTCCTCTACCTCTTCCTGCATATAACATTTGACTATGGCTGTCCTTACCTTTGTTGCCTTCTCCTGGTTGAGCAACCTCTTTAGCCACAAGATTTGGTATAATCTCATCGAATGTTGGTAGAGGATCTCTATAAAGGATGTTTGTGATGAGGGGCTTCCACTTTTCTTCACTTCTCAAGCAATTGAGGGCTGTTTGGATGATGTCTTCCTCTTCTATCTTGCATCCAACTGATGCTAGCTGATCTCGAAGCTCTTTGATCCTCAATGTATACTCACTAATGCTTTGGTTTGAGCTTTTCCTCATGTTGTTGAGCTCGTTCTTGAGTTGCATCCTTTGAGACCTTGTTGAGGTAGCATACACCTTCTCCAATGCTTCCCAAACTTCCTTGGCTGTTTCTAAGCTTTGCACATGACCAATCATAGTGTTAGAAATAACTTGTGAGATGAGGAACATCACCCTTCGATTCCTCTCTTCCCAATTAGCAAATTGTCTCCTTTGTGCCGGAGTAATGTTGGGATCTTCAAGGTCCACCGGTTGTGGATCGTCTCCATTAACTAAACTCCATAAACCTTTACCTTTAAGGTAATTTATCATTCTATACCTCCAAGACTGAAAATTGTCTTTGTCTAACTTCTCAACTTGTTGTCCTAAATCAGCCATTGAAAACTTCCAAGATTGAAGTTTACCTCAAGTATATTGTGGCGCTCTCTCTTGAATTCACGAAGCTCCCCCTTGATTTGTAGCTTTCCCTTTGCTTAAGTTCAGTTCCAATGCTTTGCCTCTTCAAACTCCAAGGCTCTAATAACATACTCTATGTGAGTAAACTGAATGAAATGACTCGAAACAATTAAAGTAGCTACAAGGGGGCTTCCACGCCTTCTTGCTCTATACTTGAGTGTCCTCCCTTGCTTCTTTTATAGCCAAGTGACCAAAAACTCTCATGATGAGTTTGAGAGCTCTTCTCCATCATTTCTCCACTACTTTGGATAGCCACTCCTCTTACAGTTCAGATTTTGGATTTGATTCTCTTTTGAAAGATTCTCTCTTGGCCTCCACTACTTGCTGAAGTAAATGCTTCTATTTTTCATTTTTGTATTTTCCTTCTACTTGAAGAAAATCCTTTTTGCAAAAATATATAGGAGCTTACTTCTTTATTTTTAACACCTCCTTTCCAAAAGATGGTTCAGTTCGGGCTACACAAAATTGCAGCTTGTACATAGTGATGTCTGTGGTCCTATGCAGACACCCTCTTTTGGAAATTACCTTTACTTCGTGACTTTCATTGATGATTTTTTCAAGCATGCATGGGTATATCCACTCAAAGCAAAGTCCGAAGTGTTCATGTGCTTTAAACATTTTTTGGTTTTGGCTGAAAATCTGTCAGCATGTAAAATGGGCACCCTCCGTTCTGATCAAGGGGGGGAATATATTTCTTTTGATTTTAATGCATTTCTGGCTGAACGTGGGATAAAACACCTGTGTACAGTGCGGTATACACCTCAACAGAATGGAGTTGCTGAACGAAAGAACAGGTCACTCATGGAGATGGTGAGGTGCATGGTCAAGAGTTAGGCTTTACCACATAGTTTCTAGCTTGAGGCTGTCATGTGTGCAACATATGTACTGAACAGGTGTCCCACTAAAGTGCTGCACTCTATCACTCCATATGAGGCTTGGCATGACCGCAAGCCATCTGTTGCTCATCTGCGTGTTTTTGGTTGTTTGGCATATGCATTAGTGCCTGAACAACATCGCAGAAAATTGGATGATAATGCAGTAAAATGTATTTTTTGTTGGGTAAAGTTCTGAAAGTAAAGGCTTTCATCTGTATCATCCACAGACTAAACGCATTCTGGATAGCCGTGATGTTGTCTTTGTGGAAGATGCTATTCATCCATTACTTTCACGTACTAAGGAGACATCTGTTAGCTCCAAAGACATGTATGATACTTTGATGCCTCTTTTTATAGGTGGACAGTCTAGTGCTGGTCCTAATGAGGCAACTTCTCAACCTTTGCAGGTTTCATATGATGATGCAGATCATTCTTTTTCTGATGCAGATTTACATGATGCGCTTGTTGATGAGAGAGCTAATATTGAGCAGGCAAAAACTATGCCAAAATGGCTGGTGCAGACTATTGGCATACAAGTCAGATGAAGAGCATACTAGCACAACGGAGTAGTCATGCACAATACGGCAACAAGGCCTAATCATTTTTTCCATGGACCATTTACAGCTCAAGTGATTTTAATCACTACACAAACATTGTAAATTCCGTTTTTGGTATAATAGACTCCATTTTGTGCAAGCCGAGGAGTCCTCGAGCTTGAGGAGTATTAGAACTAGCTACATATCAATTTTCATAATTTTTAGACTCCGTTTGAGCCATCAAATAGGCTCTAGAACCTAATTTTTAACTAGGCCGGACACTAGGTCTGGACAAGACCAAAGCTAGTTAGAAAACTATAAAAAGAGCTAGAGAGCTCATTTTTGGGGGGAGATTGTTTGTGAATTGAGCTTATGTAAGAGACTTTTTGACTAATGCAAAGAACTCCATTGTTCCTCTCCTTGTTCTTGCCTTGTGTGCACGTGTGTGTATGTGTGTGCATGCTTGTGTGCTTCTCTCTCACACACTTGTGCCTTCACTTGCTCATAGTCTTCATACTAGTCCTCACGTCTCCACGGATTGACAATTATGAGGTGAATCTTCTCACGTTGGTACTCACCATTGTGCTAGAGTAACACCAAATTTGGCGCCGTTGCCGGGGAGAGAGCTTCGAGGACGAGCGTGTGATGGTAAGATGTCGAGTTGAGACGTTGGAGTTATAGGTAATATCTTTTCTTTTCCTTATTTTTCTTCATTTTTTCTTATTTTTGCATCACCATCATCATTCCCACCATCTCCCACCTCCATCTCCATCTCCACAAAAATTTCAGTTTTTTGGTCATATTCCACTCCCCACCTCATTTCCCTCATTCCATTGTGAGAGAGAGCAAGAGAGAGCTTGCATGCAATCTGCTTTTGTGTGTTTTTTGAGCTTTTGTTGCAGGAACTAGCTGTACCATCTTCTCCAGCAGCTTGCGTAGGTATGACAGACTCTGCACAGGTCCTGGGACGACGACCTCTGTCTATCGCGACAGACAAAAAAACTTAATATTTTGTGAATGCATGTTTGGCACGGTAACCTACACCATTAGAGCACTCCAAATCACTACAAGTTTCTCAAAAATTTGCATTTTTTCAGTCTATCGCGACAGACACCATCTATCGCGACAGACACCATCTATCGCGACAGACCGTCTATCGCGACAGACCAAATCATGACAGACGACAGACACCGTCTATTGCGACAGACACCCATCTATCGCGACAGACAGAGACCCACGATAGACCCCGTCTATCGCGACAGACACCTGTCTATCGCGACAGACCGAATTCCACGACAGATCCAGTCTATCGCGACAGACACCGTCTATCGCGACAGACCACTCTATCGCAACAGACACCGTCTATCGCGACAGACCACTCTATCGCGACAGACATCGTCTATCGCGACAGACACCGTCTATCGCGACGGACCAAATCACGACAGACGACAGACACCGTCTATCGCAACAGACACCCGTCTATCGCGACAGACAAAGACCCACGATAGACCCTGTCTATCGCGACAGACCACTCTATCACGACAGACACCGTCTATCGCGACAGACCACTCTATCGCGACAGACCACTCTATCGCGACAGACACCGTCTATCGCGACAGACACCGTCTATCGCGACAGACAGCCCCCCACGATAGCTTGTGTCTATCGCGACAGACACCATCTATCGCGATAGACAGACATTTTCGGCAAAAATTAAGGGGTAAATTTTTTGGAAATTTAGGCTAAATTTTGGGCATATTTGCACTCTCAAATACTCACACACTTGCAAAGGCCTTAGAAAAATGCATTAAACCTCCTGAAAGGTTCTGTTTGTCTGTTTAACCCCCTAAACCCTAAACGGTCATAATGTTTTCATACGAAATCCATTTTTTGAGCTCTAGGGCTTGTCGGAAAGCTCCTGGCATATACTACACACCCTCAACTGTTTTTTATAAGAATAATGCGTTGACTTTCAGATATGATATTTGGAAGTTGACACACTGAGGGGTAGGAACACCAAGGGAGCTCTAGAGGAAATTTTTAGCAATACAAAAGGGGGAACAAGGGGCATTAAAAAAGTGTCTCAAATAAATTGTCTGTCGATTGAAGGATCAAATTGAAGCTAAACTTGGGATTCTTACAGGATCATCGAGAGCTCTTGGAGAAAGCAAAGTAAGTGCCAGGGCGAACAAGCTTGGGAACGTGCTTCCTGGGTAGACCAGCATCGCCAGGAGGAGCGACTTGAGGTTGGAACATCACTTAACCCCCTCAGTCTATTCTTAGCATAGGCTAAGTGCGAGTAGTTGTTCTGATTGACTAGGGGTACGATAGGAACACTCAAGTTTGAAGGGCCCTTAATTTCTCAAGTGCAAGGATAGGCTAAATTGCAGTCAGGGGATAACTTAAAGGAAAAGAACTTAAACTAAGAGGACGCAAAACATCAAGTACGACACACGAAAGTGCTCCTGATGACGCTTAATTAAAAACAAGAAAACACATCCAAAGGAACTTAAAAGGAACAAGTGACTGGTACCAAAGAATCAGAAACGTACAAAGGGCATATGAACCTTAGGTCAGGTAGACACCTAGGGAGAGACAGACAAAGTCTTAGATCTTCAGAGGTATATGAGTTCAAAGATCCTGATATTCCAGGAAGAGTGACCTACTTAGATCACTCTTGAGAGAGGATCTTTGGGGTTACAGAAAATGATAGGCACGCATACACTTGGAAGGGAGAATTTGTTTTTCCCCAACCTCGATCCAATGTGTCTTAGGGTCACCAAGGAGCGGGAACATCTCAAGCTCATGGGACTCAAAGAGAAAGGAGTAGAGAGAGACCTGAGGTAAGCTTTCCCAACTCTTGGGGAAGGGAAAGAACGAGAACAGAAACAAATAGAGTGGAACTTGAGAGACATAGAGCCCCAGGGAACCAAAGAAATGCCGATGATTTCCCTTTGCCAAGACCGAGAGAGCACACGAGGACCTTGAGACCGACCCAGCTAGTTAAGTCCATGAAAAACTACTTCGATGGCACTGGAGACCCCTACGATCATGTAGCTGAGTTTAAGCAAGTCTTGAGGGCTGAACAAGTTGAAGACCTGTTCACGCAATACAATGCCTTTGGTTTGACCCTTAGGAACACCGCCCTGACATGGTTTCAGCCACTAAACGAGATGCAGTTCAGGAGCATAGATCAACTTCTAGAGGCATTCATTATTGAATTCTCTAAAAGTGGCATAAGGCATAATACTTCCTCATTGATATACAGCTTCAAGCAGACCCCGCAAGAGACTGTGAGACTTGCAGGAAGAAGATTTAGGCAATATCTTTAGCGATGTCGTGGTCCTGAGTTACCCACGGCCGCTAAGCAAGTGGCTTTATTCTTGGATGGATTGCTAAGTACCAAATTGAGATCATATGTGTACTTGAAGGACCCCCAGACTATAGAAGAATGTGTACGCATGTGCATCGATATTGAGGATAACCTAGGGGAGGAGTTAGAGCTTTCCGAAATCTACAAAGATTCAGATAGTACCTCTAGCCTCTCTTCCTCACAATCCACATCAATTGAGGAACTTGCGGAAAAAGTAGCTCAAAAACTAGGTGTCTCTAGCAAACAAATTCCTAGATTTGCCCCAGTGAAGAGGTGCTATACTTGCGGTGGTGACCATATGGCAAACGCATGTCCCATCACGGCTCAACCCCAAGTGAATCCTAGCAGCCAATATTGCACCATAGAGCGAAGGTACACAAATCACTCAGCACAGGACTGCCCATACAATAAGCAAGCGGTTAGGCAAACCTACCCTCAGCCATACCCTCAACAAGGCAGATACCAGAGTCAGTATTCACCACAACAGTATACTAGGCCTCAACAAAATTACCAACCGCAATATCAGGCCCAACTGAGACCCCAGCCAGTGCTAGCACAACAACCACCTGCTCCTACTAATGTGATTCCGGTAAAGTATGCTGCTGCAGAAGAAAACCTGAATAGAGCTATAGTCCCAGTAACACCATTAATCTCAGAAAGTGATCCCAGTGACCATAGCTTTGATTCTACACATGTTGATAGTCCCCAGGCTTACTACATGCAGTCTCCTGAACATGGTGAGTCTTACTACAGTGAGGAACCGAGTGAACCTATTTGGGAGACAGAGTATGCGAATGTCATGTACGCGAACCCCAACCCTAGACCTCAACCTAGGCAGGTAAGACCTCCATTTCCTAGAGGGCCATGCTATAGATGTCAGGGAGATCATCTCATTTGTGATTGTCCCTTGCCTCCACCGACACAACCCCAGTCAGTGACAATCCAGGGCTATTGCCAGGAGTGTGGAAAGGAGCATCTCTTACGAGACTGCCCAAAGAATCTCAATAATATACCAAAAATCACTCCTATCAATGTGATTGGCTTAGTGGTAGACTCCACAGGAAGTGTGACTTCCACAGTCCCAGTACAAGTCATCATGAGAGCCCAGACACTTAAGCAAAACCAAGACTTAGGCCAGGAAAAGAATGCGGAGGTTAGTGAGACTGAGAGCCAGAATAAGAAGAGGACAAGAGCTTGGAGAGATAGCCGTGAACGTATGAAAAGGCAATGGGCAAGAAAGATGAGCGAACTTGAGGAAAGCCTACGAGAAACCAAAGCCAAAATCATAGAAATCACATCTCAAACGCACTCTCACACATCCCCGCCACTACCATCCCCTTCACCCTCCATTCCTCCACCCACCAATCCACCACATGTAACCCAACCACCACCCCGAGTAGGATCAGTCTTAGCCGATCCCACTCCTGAAGATCTAGACATGATGCTTAAAGCATATCAGGCCAGAATTCAAGAAGGTCCCAATGTAACAGATCTTGAGAAATGTTACCCTAGAACCGATCTAGAGATAGAGCGAACAAAGCTTTGTGCTAAAATGGTCGAATTGGCGCAAGCCATGTTTGAATCCATTCATTTGTTCAATGGCTCTAACCCCATCAGAACACCATTGCACTTTGATGGTCTATTGGATAGATTGGAGGGGTTACTTGCAAAGTCTAGAAAAGGAGCCACCTCCCAAGCTAAGGAGAGGGCAAGTGATAGAATAAGCATTCCTCCCAAGGAAGCTTATGTGCCTAACTCCACTGAACCAGACACCTCTTCTTCTATGAATCAATACACACCAGAATTCTTCCGAGAGATTCAAGAAGAGAAATGGGCTAAAGAGAGTGAAGTTCCTCCTCCCATTGAACTTGTGGATGACACACACGATCAATTCCCACAAGACCTTCCTTCCATTTATGGAGAGCAGGAGAGTGCCCAATCTCAAGAAAGATTAGACTTCAAGTCAAATTCTTTACAGGAACTACCCCATTTCACAGGCCCATGGGAAGCAAAGTCCACTTGTATGAGAGCACCTACAGTCATGGTAAGAAACGAAGATTCAGTCATACCTAGGAACATGGAGGTAGTGAAGAACACCAAAGTGCAGTGCAATCTCACTTTGGAAGAGCTGCTCAAGGTTAGACCAGAAGTGTGGAAACATGTAGCCAATCAAGTGCCCGAAGTAGCAAAACCACATTCCCAGGTAGGATCTCAAAGAACAGTGCCAGAAATACCCTTGGACAAGATAGGAGACATGAGCGAGGGAGAAGAAGGAAACACCTATCTCCCCATCACTCATCAGGGCTACACAACCAAGGCCATTTTGGACTCAGGTGCAGGAGTTGCAATTGTTACCACTTCCTTATGGAAACGATGGGGCAAGCCAGCTCTCAGACCAACGAGAATGAAATTGCAGATGGCTGACGGGCACATAGAAAGACCCTTAGGACTACTAGAGGGGATAACTCTCACTACTTGTGGTGTAGAGTTTGAGCACACATTTGCTATCTGTGACTTTAGCAAAAATCAAGCCTATGAGATGATTTTGGGAAGACCATTTATGCGGCAGTTTCAAGTGGGACAGGATTGGGGAACCAATTCCTTGTATTTGCAGCACTTAGGTGTTACAACCAAAGTCAATCTCAAGGATTACTCTCATAGAGATGTCCCTCCTATCCAATGGAACCCCATCCATAGAGCCAAAGATGATACGGAATCGGTGCATTCCCTAGGATCAGGATCCTCATGGATGCATGAAGACACTCACTTATGGATGTGTAAGGTAGCAGTAGAAGAAGAGAAGAGAGAAAAAGCCAGGGAGGTAGGTGCAAAAGAAACCCATAGATCAATCCAAGACCCAGCCTATGCACCGGTAGTTTTTCCAGACGAAGAATTTGAACCTCACGGCTGGGCAGAAATTCTAGCAACAATGGATGTAGCCATCAATGAAGAACAATGGACACCCCACCGTGATGAGGATGGCTATGACATTTCAGTCTTCTCCATAGAACCCATCATGGGAGAGGCAGTTCTAAAAGAGTGCAAACCTAGCCCTGATGCATTTGAGGATGCGAGTGACTCCGATCTAGAGTCAATTATTATGGACCCACCTTTTGCATCAGATGAAGAATACTTCTATGAAGTGGAATTTCAACCCCAAAGGCACGGAGAGCTTACAAACGATGTAAGGCTAGCCACACATGTAACCCCTAAGGAAGAAGGAAAGAAAAGGAAGAAGAAAGAAGTCACACCAGAAGAGGAAGAATCTTTGTTTGAGGTCTCGGAAAATTTTAAGAAGTATGAGATAGACGACATGAGAGTCATGATTAGAATGCCTAAACGAGAGGCGCAATCGGGGGAGGCCTATGATAACAAAGAAACCACCAAGAAAATAGTGGTAGCCATAGAAGAAGGGGAAGAGAGATGCACGTACATAGGCCATGACCTAACAGAAGGGGAAGAACAAGAGCTAATAGCCTTGCTAAGAGAATACAGAGATATATTCGCTTGGAGTTACAAGGATTTGAAAGGAGTGGACCCGGACATATGCTCACATACGATTCCCATGACTATAGAGGCCAGACCCTCAAAACAAAAGCCATACACCTACAATGACAACTATGCTGCCAAGATCAAAGAAGAGATAGAACGCTTGGTTGAAGCTGGATTTATCTATGAAATTGAGCACACTGAATGGGTATCCCCCATTGTAGTGGTGCCCAAAAAGAATGGTAAATTACGTGTATGCATTAACTTGAAGAAGGTTAACGCAGCCACTATCAGGGATAGTTATCCGCTTCCTATCACCGAGCATTTATTAGAAAGGGTAGCCGGCAAGGAAGTGTACAGCTTCCTAGATGGGTTCTTTGGCTACAATCAAGTGGCCATTGCACCAGAAGATCAACATAAAACGGCTTTTGCCATAGAGTGGGGCATATTCGCCTTTAGAGTAATGCCATTCGGGCTTACCAATGCTCCCACAACCTTTCAGAGATTGATGTGCCATGTGTTTAAAGAGTTCCTGAGAAAGAATTTGGAAGTCTATGTTGATGATCTATGTGCTCATTCCAACATTAGACAAACACATATACCTGAACTCAGGCAAATCTTTGACAAATGTAGAGAATATCAAGTTTGCCTGAACCCAGAAAAGTGCGTTTTCATGGTGAGGCAAGGCAAGATTTTAGGACACATAGTGTCAAAGAACGGCATCTCCACTGACGAAGAGAAGGTGAGGGCTATTGCAGAACTACCTAGGCCAAAGAATGTCAAGGAAGTGCAAGCTTTCATGGGGCATTGTGGTTATTACCGACGTTTCAGTCACATGTATGCCATCATTGCAAAGCCTCTGTACGGACTTCTGACAAATTTTGAGTGGACTGAGGAATGTGAGAACTCTTTCAATGAGCTCAAACGGCGATTATGCTCAGCACCAATCTTGACTACACCAGATTGGAATAAGCCCTTCCATGTGCAGGTGGATGCATCCAATTATGCCATTGGATGTGTGCTTGCACAACCTACTGGTGAAGGTAATATGGATCTTCCCATTGCCTATGCGAGTAGACAGTTGAATGCAGCTGAGCGAAACTATACCACTACCGAACGAGAGGGGTTGGGCATGGTGTACGCGGTTAAAAAATTAAGACATTATTTGCTTGCAAATAAGTTTAAATTTTTTACTGATCATCAAGCTCTACTATACTTGGTAAACAAGCCATGCAACATGGGTAGATTGGTGAGATGGTTCCTCTTACTAATGGAATATGACTTTGAGGTAGTGGTGAGAAAAGGCAAGATTCATTTGAGAGCAGTTCATCTCTCTAGGCTCACATCCGGAGAAGCCCCACAAGGAGTATCGAATGATCTTCCCGATGCTTACTTATTTAATTTGGAAGTAATACCTCAGTGGGCTAAGCCATTAGTGCCAGTATTGACATACGGGCCTAACCACCCAGTAATAAACACTCAAGGTAGAGAGGTAGTAAAATCCCAGAAGTACCACATCATGGCTGGAAGCATGTACAAGCACACAGATCAAGGGATCTTGGCTTGTTGTGTAGAAGAGGATGAGTACACTAAATGGTTGCAATTAGCACATGTAGGTGCATTAAAGCAACACTACTCAAAGCAACGAACCTTACAGACACTAAGAAGACTCGGGGTGCATTGGCCGACTATGGAGGCTAATGTCCAAAAGTTGTGCAAGGAATGCCCAATCTGCTGCACTAAACCACCTGTGGAACATGCCACACTTTATCAAGTGTCCATAGTGCCAGATTGGAGTGAACCACTAGTATCCTTCTTAAGGACAAAAACATTCCCTCTAGACATGACTCTGGCTAGGAAAAGGAGTTTAGAACAAGAAGCCCAGGATTATTCACTCATTGGTGATAATCTATACAAGCGTGGTAAAGATGGTTACCTGAGACTATGTGTCCATGAGAGTGAATATCTCAAAATCTTGGATACTACTCACCAAGGCGTAGCAGGGGGACACTTTGGACCAGATCGGGTAATCAAGGCAATACTATTTGCGGGCTTCTGGTGGCCAACCCTTCACATGGATGCACATACCTATGTGAAACGGTGTGATGTTTGTCAGAGAACCCAGTATCCCATACGCAAGGATGAGATGCCACTAAAGCCTATGATGGGCGGACGTGCGTTCTCTAAATGGGGAATAGACTTTGTTGGTCCTATTAATCCCCAGCTAAGGGTTCACATGCTGAATATATCATTGTGGCCACAGACTATCTAACTAAGTGGGTAGAAGTGAAAGCTACTACAAAAAATGATGCTCAAACAACAACAAAGTTCTTATTTGAAAATGTATTCACGAGGTACGGATTGCCAATAGAGTTGGTGAGTGATAGAGGCACACACTTCTTGAATGAAGTCATTGAAAACCTTCTCCAAGAATTCTTGGTGATACATAAGAAATCGGCCCCCTATCATCCACAAGCTAATGGCCAGGCGGAGAGCACTAATAAGATCTTATGCAATGTGCTGACTAAACTAGTGAACAATAAACGCTCTGATTGGGACAAACAGCTACACCATGCTGTTTGGGCATACCGAGTAGCCTATAAAACGGTACTCCAAGCCACGCCCTTTCAGATGGTGTTTGGCCAAAATGCAGTGCTACCACTAGACTTTTTGATACCTACGTTGAAAGTAGCACAAGAGCATGACTGGACAGGCCACGAGTTGTCCTCTAGAGTCTTCGATCTTGAACAATTAGGTGAAACACGATTGAGGGCTGCAGCAAGAATTTATGCAGCCAAGAAGAGGCAAAAGGCATATTTCGATGCACACGTCAAAGATAAGGGCTTGAAAGCAGGAGACCTAGTCCTAGTCTACACCTTGAAGCAACATGCACGGAAGTTAGAGAAGAGAGGTTACGGGCCAATGATTATCAATAGAATCTCCACAAGCGGCGCAGTTCAACTAGCCACTCTAGAGGGTGATATTCTACCAAGTTACATCAGTGGATGCAGAGTCAAGTTATATCAAGAACCCCTCACTGAAGAGATGCTAAATCGACTCAACACTGCCAAGAAACGTAAAGAAGAAGAGAAACGAATTAGAGAAGAAGCACAGGCAGAAGCTTTAGAACGCATCCGACGAATGAAATTGAGGAGACAAGGCAGAGACCCGCCTATGCCTGACACTCAAGAATCTGTAGGCTATCCTATGGCCATGTGCGAGGCTTCAGGTGGACGTTCCCATAGAATAATCAATCGACGACCTTTTGTAACCCTAGAAGTAGGACAAGGAAAGGGTGCAAAGACTGTAAGAGCTTTGATTGACTCAGGTGCATCCACTAGTGCTGTCAAATTGTCTTACTGCCAAGAATTGAATTTAACTGTCAATCCTATAGAAGCATATCTCATAGGATTGGGAGGTGTGGAAACCCCTTGCATGGGCGAGGTGGATCTTCCCATCTCCATTCAAGACGAAGTGATGACAGTCAAAGTACTAGTGTGTCAAGATGAGGACCTCACTGAGCCTCTTGTCTTGGGTCAGGACTGGATCTATGATCATGCAGTCAACCTCAACCTAAGAAGTGGACTTCTTCAGGTATGGGTAGATCATAGCCGAATTACAGTTGAATTGGAAAATGAGGCACTCAAGGAAATAGGCAAGGCACAAACTCCTGGTCCTTCCAGGGGCGCACATGAAGTTGACAATGCTATTTTTATCCAAAACTGTATGATGCAGAAAGAGGCTTGTCTCAACAACGGAGCCAGGGAGAGGACGGAACTCCCTTCTTTTCCAAAGACCAGAAGGTTGCAACAACCAACGGCAGATCAAATACAGAAGAAGCAGAACACCACCGATACTGGATGCCAAAAAAAGGAGCAAAGCCAATTGTTTCAGCCATGGAAACAAGTATGGAGGCGAAAAGGCGAATACCCTGTTCAAACCAGGCTGACCCCACGGCCAAAACCTCTTATTAGTAGTCAACAACACGACACTAATAAGAAGTCCTTCATTAATCCTTCTACGAAAGTGAAGTCTATTTGGGTACCCAAGAAGTCAATGAAGGCCAGCCCACAATCACGACAAATCTGGGTGCCTAAGGCTTGCTTGCTGGCTCAAATAGCTACACCAAGGCCACAACTGGTACAACATGTTTCACTCACTCGAACATCTGAGACACAGTCTTACACATCACGCACGGACACATATTCTTCCATGCGCAAAAGTAGACTCACTCTTAAATGGGTCCCTAAAAAGCCTCATTCTCAAGCAGATACCCCTATCCAACTCTTCAGAGCTTCCACAAAATCAAGATCAAAGCCCATCCACTGCATTTGGCAACCTCAAATTTGTAATAAACCCCCTGACCCCAGTTGTAAATCCATGTCCATACACTAACTACGTCACTCTCACACTACATCATCCCACTCAGCTCTTAGGTCTACCCAATGCCTAACTACACACACAAGCACCGAGCACTTCTTAACCTACTAATCTCTCCCAAACCTCATGTTAATGTTGTAATGGGGACAAAAACGATTCTATCTTGGCCTTTACAATGATAACACATGTTTTTATATTCTCACAGAATCAAGAGGCAAGAAGTAACATGGCAGAAGCGATAGGTCCGAGTTCACAAGTAGGAATACTTACTGCAGGAATCGATGTGGATAGTCTACCTGTGGATGTGCCACCAACTGAACGACCTGTGGAGCTGCAACACCTTCAGCAGATTCTGGTACCGGATCCACCCACAAGGATCACAGAAAGAGTCCATGCCAATTCTCATTGGTTCAATGGCATGCCAGGTCCATTAGGAGAGGCCAAGTATATATGGGAGTCTAAGTGCGAGTATGACAGATCATGGGTTCGATTCCAATTTTTCTCCAAGGAGTTTGAGACTCTACAGAACATAGAGGATCTCCAGACCATATGGCAACATGCAGGGCTAGCAGAATACTTTGAAGCACCACTACCTAAACCGGATCTCCTCCGATGCTATTATTTGGTCTCCACATTACAAGCTAATGAAGAAAAGGACAAACCAGGATCATTTGTTCTTCCTTCCTTGCTGGGCAACAACGAGTTAGAGAGGTTTGAACTTACCTTGGAGTTGGTGAGCTCTGCTTTGAATATGCACAACACACATGTACCTTCTGAGAAGGATGCTCTCGTTCCTACTAACATGAAGGATAGGAAACTACTGAAGCTTAAAGACATAGCAGCACTCATACCAAACGTGTCCATCCCTCTCCGTATGTGCATGCAACATTTTGCTTTCCCCGGCCAAGACCACTTCACACAACCACACAAAAGAATCTGGTTCGCTCTCTACTTAGTGGAGATAGGTGCGTTACCAATTAAGGTGCCTGTATGGATTATAGATCAATTGTATGAAGCAAATAAAAGGTCTTCTAGGAAATTAGTGGTGAACGGTTGCTGTGCAATCACACACATTATTTACCGGTGCCTAGCATACGATGTTCCCATTGAACGTGCCTTAACTTGGGCACAATTACAAATGTTCAAGAAGCTCAAGACGTCCACACATCAATCCAAGCGCATGAGGGGTGCCATCCCTTGTGTCCAGACAAGGGAAGTTCTGACTACTCCTGGAGTATCGCCACGAGGGGAGGCCACTGTACCTCCCTTTGCCATGGATACCCAGGTCTGGATCTGAAACTACGACACAAGCTACCCCTTCAGCTCCTCCTGCTCCATCTGAATTTGAATTTGCTACAACTGGAGATGCTGAAGGAATGGATCCCCAGGACTTCGAAGCATTCTTACAAAGTACACAACTCTCTGATGTAGAGTTTTATTCAGATGCAGAAGAACAAGGCACATCTTCACAAAGAAGAAGAAAATCTACAGATGGCCGCCATGTACATTGGAGTGACGCTCAGCAAGGTCAACAACAAGGACACCTAGAAGAAGAAGGAGCATATGAAGAGGAGACCACTGAAGCCCCAGCCTATACAGCAGAACTCTGAAGGCTGTATCAAATCATGGAACGAGTGCGATCGCAACAACTCCTCACCGAACAGAGCAGTAGAGTACTCATGACTCAGCTGTTGGAAGAAGCAGGAGTTGACTCAGAATATAGTGAAGGTCTCTTATTGATGGCAGAAAAATATGGGGTAGTAGAAGCAGTGCGGACCGCCATTAGGAGGTCTCCAGTTCAATATGATCCACGAAGATTCCAGACACGACCACAGTCAGGTAAGAATATCCAGATACCTATTACAACGGCAAAAGGGCCAATTATTACATCCGAACCCATCGCGACAACCTCCCAAGCAAGAGAAACTGCTAGCCAAGAGCACCCAGTCACCCATGAGGAATCCACCGAGCCACTACCACCCACACCCCCACCATCGCCTCCTAGAGCAGAAACCGTGGAAATCACCTCGACCACTCAACCCACCGAACAAACCTTCATCTTCCGTACTCCCATCTCTAGTTCAACCCTATTCTCCACCTCTAATAACCCAATCTATGAAGCAACCACCATCACTACACAATCCACCGAATCGCTCATAGAGCCTGCCCTAGGACAACCATCCCCCATGCCCTCAGCCATAGGTCATCCTGACCCTAGATCCATATTCATGGGTTTCCCTGCTACCACGCAACCCTTCATGCCCTCCTCAACTCTACGACCTCAACCCCCAACCTCCATCTCTCCACTTCTCCAATCCCTCCATAACTTCCTGGCTAGAACTTTTCAACCCAGGTCTCAGCCATTCCCTTTATTTTCAGCTCCCCACCCCACTTCTCATCTATTCACCACTTTCACACACACACCACCTACCATTCCAATGTATATGGTAGACCCGACACTCGCACCCACTCCTGAAAGTATGGACATTTCACCACCCACGGCACCTCCCCCTCCCCCCACGCTTCCACCTCCTCCCATTCCCCCTCCACCAATTTCACCCACACACACATCTTCAATAGACACATCATTCACTCTTCCCCTTCCCCAATTCCCTTCCCATGCATCTTCCATTGTAAACACCACCCCCTCATCTATAGGTAATGCATTGGACACCATGCTAGCTTGTATATCCAACTTAAGGACAAATTACAATCAGCTCCAACAACAGAATGAACGCCTGCAAGAGCACTCGGAGACACTACAACACCGTCTTGCTGCACCAGAAGAGGAAAATGCTCGCCTCCACACACAATTCCAAACTCTCCAAGAGGTTCATAGCATATTGGAGGTACAGTTATAGAACACAGATCAGGAAGCAATACAAGTGGTAGAAGGTCATCTACGGACACAGCTGGAACGCAATTCAAAGCTTCAGCGAAATATGGCCCTACTCAAGCGACATCTTGCTGCCGCTCATGAAGAGAATCGACGCCTGCAATTACAAAATCAGGAAAACTTAGAAGCAGCTATCGAAAGCACACCTGGGGCACCCATCAGCCCATCAAAGTTTCAAGCAGTGACCCCGGACAATATCAAGATCATATTGGAAGACTATGCGATGCTGCTTGAAGCACATGACCAACTATCAGAGGAACTGGGTCAACTAAAGTAGAAACACCAAAAAGAAACAACAGGAGCCTCTCAAACCACCTCCTCCGCGGCTTCACTTCTCACAGACTCAAAGGCCTTAAAAGATCTCCAGAAACAGGTCACCGAATTGCAAGCACGTCTACTACAATATGAGAGACCACCTTCCCCTCCAGAGGCTCCCACCGACGAAGAAGTAGTACAAATTCCTGTGGAACAAACATTTGAAGAAGAATACGACCCACAACCCTTCCCAGGAGGCCAACAAACGGAAGAAGCTCAGGACACATTCGAAGCACCACGGCCTCCATGGCTACGTCAAGTGGAGGAAATCAGGAGTTCTCACGAAGAGCGCACAGTAGTGCAAAATCAGGCCATGAGGGTCATAGAGGAAACTGTGCTACAATCTGCTTACTTCAAGAACCTATCATCGAGACGCCTTATCCTCTCATCTGAACTCCAATACAGGCCTTATTATATTATTCTGGCTGATTATAATGCAGAAATACAGAGAGTCACGGGTAAGATTCCTACCTTTGCTACCCAATTTCAACCCGAAGACCTTCCTCTAGAGGTGCAAAAAGGCAAAATTCGTCAACCCACCTGGCGGTAGAAACTTCTAGAGACATATCCAGAAATGCTACGTACATGGAACAACGCGCCTCTACATCTCCTATACAATCCATGCTACGGTCCAGTTCCACGCCGCAGGTCTTGGAAGGCATTCAATATCAAAGTGCAGAACAACGCGCAATGCAAGGAATGGCTAAACTACTCGTACATTGCACCACCACAGGGACCACCATCGGTTGCATACATGATGGGAACAATTCGACATTGGATGCCGCGATTGAAGCCATGCCAGATGTGGTAGCTCAAATGATGCTTAAGATTTTAGATATGATGCAGGTAGTCTTGAAAACCTTTAAAAATGCAGCTGCACCACAAGTACGTCTACCGGGGTTTACCAATGGAAATTATGATTTGGTGTATGACATGAGCACCACCCCCAGTATTCGTGTGGCTTACGCTTGGCATGCACGCACCAAATACCTCCCTACATGTTACAAACAGACCTTTGATGAAATGTTCAGATCAGGTTTCTGGGAGTATCACTCGGAGGTCTTCACACCGAAGCCAACACACCTGCTCCATCTCTTTGCTTGTGAACAAGCAATGTACTCTGAGTACTACACCACACCGCAACCAGAGGTCCCTGGCGCAATAAATTGGGATGCATTGGAAGCTGATCTAGCAAGAGGCTTAAGGATAGGAGAACACGAACTTGCCACCAATGTCATCCAATACTATATCGACCACCCGATAGAACAAAGGTTTGTCAGGGGCGACAGACGCTAGGAAGGGGGAGTGTTGGCATACAAGTCAGATGAAGAGCATACTAGCACAACGGAGCAGTCATGCACAATACGGCAACAAGGCCTAATCATTTTTTCCATGGACCATTTACAACTCAAGTGATTTTAATCACTACACAAACATTGTAAATTCCGGTTTTGGTAGAATAGACTCCATTTTGTGCAAGCCGAGGAGTCCTCGAGCTTGAGGAGTATTAGAACTAGCTACATATCAATTTTCATAATTTGTAGACTTTGTTTGAGCCCTCAAATAGGCTCTAGAACCTAATTTTTAACTAGGTTGGACACTAGGTCTGGACAAGACCAAAGCTAGTTAGAAAACTATAAAAAGAGCTAGAGAGCTCATTTTTGGGGGGAGATTGTTTGTGAATTGAGCTTATGTAAGAGACTTTTTGACTAATGCAAAGAACTCCATTGTTCCTCTCCTTGTTCTTGCCTTGTGTGCGCGTGTGTGTGTATGTGTGTGCATGCTTGTGTGCTTCTCACTCACACACTTGTGCCTTCACTTGCTCATAGTCTTCATACTAGTCCTCACGTCTCCACGGATTGACAATTATGAGGTGAATCTTCTCACGTTGGTACTCATCATTGTGCTAGAGTAACACAGACTTTGCGTGACAGCAAATTAGATGCACCTTTGTCATATCATACTCGTTCAGGCTCTCATAGTGCCTCCTTTGCATCAGATTGCTATGCTATGGCTGTGTCTAGTCTCTGTGATGAGAATGAGCCTGTTTCTTTTGATGATCACAAAATTCAGAAAATTGGATGGCTGCTATGCAATCTGAATATGATGCTATAATAAAGAATGGTACATGGTCTTTATGTGACTTGCCTCCTGGCAAGAAGGCCATTGGCACTAAGTGGGTATACAAGCTGAAGCGTAAACTTGATGGTACAGTTGACAGGTATAAGGCTAGGCTTGTTGCAAAGGGTTATGCGCAAGAAAGAGGCATTGATTTTGATGCGATCTTTGCACCTACATGCCATATGACTACTGTTCGGAGCATTTGTGAACTTGCAGCCCATCATGGTTGGAATGTACATTAGTTGGACATTAAAACAACATTTCTGAATGGTGACTTGCATGAAGAAGTGTATGTTTTTCAACCCCGTGGCTTTGTGCAGAAAGGGCATGAAAACCAGGTGTGCAGGTTAAAGAAGGCATTATATGGTTTAAAGCAAGCACGACATGCTTGGTATGAGAAGATACATGCCTATCTAGTTGCACATGGTTTTGAGAACAGTCCAACTGAAAGCACCTTATATGTTAAGTGTGATAATGATGTGCTTCTGATCATTGTTGTCTATGTTGACGACATGCTGCTCACTGGTCCTATTGAGAAGCATATTGCTGATTTCAAGGCTGATTTGCATGCCTCATTTGAGATGTCTGATTTGGGGAATTTGCATCACTATTTGGGCATTCAATTTATGCAAGCTGATGGTGGAATGGCTTTGTGTCAAACGAAATATATTGACATATTATTGCAGCGTTTTTGCCTTGAAGACTGTAAGCCTATTGCCACTCTTATGGAGACAGGTTTACGATTGAGTCTTCATGATGCTGGAGATGCATTTGATGTTGTTCTCTATCAGCAGGCTGTTGGATGCTTGATTTACTTATGCATTACTCGGTCACATATTCAATTTGTTGTCTCACACATGAGCAAGTTTATGCATTGCCCAGGAGTCATGCATTGGAAGGTGGTTAAGCGCATCTTTCGCTACTTGAGTGGTACTCGGCTACTTGGGTGGTTTTATCCCAAGGGGGGATCACTACCGCCAGATTTGCATGCTTTTTCTGACTCAGATTGGGCTGGTTGCTATGACACTCGTGTGTCCACTAGTGGTTTTTGCTTCATGCTTGGTAGCTCATTGTTGCTCTAGCACAATGGTGAGAACCACGTTAAGAAGCTCCACCTCCTTAATGTCAATCCACGGAAGAGATAGGAGTGATATGAAGATCGTGAATGTGAGATGAAGTGAGAGCAAAGGTGAGAAGCATAGAAATGCACACACACATACACACACACTACGAAGAGACAAGCAAGACACAATGGAAGGTGGGAAATTAGCTCTATTACTCAAGAACACTATTACAAGCTCAAACTAGCTCTAAGCTCACACTAGCCAACATGAACCCACCTCAAAAATGAGCTCTCTAGCTCTTTTTATAGTTTCTAGACTAGTTTTGACCGGTTTCACATCTAGTGACCGGCATAGTTAAAAAAATAGGTCCTAGAGGCTATTTGGAAGGGTAAACGATATCTAAAAATAACCAAAATTGGTACACGCATTCTACCTAAGCTCCTCAAGCTCGAGGACTCCTCGGCTTGCACAAAATGGAGCTATGAATTAGAAAATGGGATTTTGTCTATATTACATATGTTACAAGAGTGATGAAAATCACTGTTGGATGTTTGAAGAGGTAATAAAAACATAGTTGTTTGAAAAAATGCTCCGACTGGCTCCCTGCTCCGTCTTTACATGCTTCCACGTCAACTGTGCCTCTGACTGCTTCCAACACCCCCCTCCCTCTCGCTTCTGTCATCCGCGACAGAACCTTGTTGTGCGGTCTGCCGGATGTAGTTCTGTAGTAGGTCTTGAGCGAGGGTGTGCTCGGAGATACGAATGCCTCGGGCCAGGTCTGCCTCGAGTTTCTCCCAATTAACGGGTTGTGGTTCATCGGATGGTGGGAGTCTGTAATGCGTGGAATACACCAACTGTTCACAGGCAAATAATTGCAATAGGTGGGTCGGCCTGCTGATGAACACTTCAGAGTGGTATTCCCAAAATCCGGTGGTGAACATCTCTTCAAATGTCTGCTTGTAGCACGCCGGTAGGTATTTTATTCTACAGTGCCAGGCATAACACACCCGGAGCGATGGCGTTGTGCTCATGTCATATACTAGATCAAAGTTACCATGCTCAAATCCCGGGGTGTTTACATGCGGTGCCTTGACTCGTCGGAAGACTTTAAATATCATTTGCATCATGTCAAAAATTTTGATAGTCATATGCGCTGCGATATCATCCATAGGCTTCAGGCGAGGGAGCCAGTGACGGATTGTAGCCATCATATAGCCAACAGTTGGTAACTCGATGGGTGGCTTAAAATAGGGGTAATTCAGCCAGTCTTGGCACTGCTTATTGTTTTGTACTTTGATAGCAAAGGCAGTCCAGGAACGGCGTCGTGGCACTGGTCCCCAACACGGATTGTATTTTAAATGTAAAGGTGCCTTAACCCATGTGCTCATCATTTCAGGGTACTCCTGTAAAAGACGTGTACGCCAATCTGGTTGATAAATAGTGCCTTGTTGCGCATCCAGTGGCAAGTCTTCAGGCTCAAATTGAGTTGCATGTGATGGCTTCTTGCTAGTTCGCTTCTCTATGGCCCGCTGGTATTCGGCCATTAGCATAAAGTACGGTTTGTATTGAAGCTCATGCCCGGAGATGTACCTGCGTGGGGCCAATTGAGCAAAGTAGGGAGATTGCAAAATTCTTTCTTCGATCATGGCCATAGCATGTAGCTGGGCCTCTACTCTAGCTGAATGTGTCGTTCCAAGTTCCTCAATCGTTTTCATCCACGCGGGGGTAGGAAGTTCATATGTCATCTGGCCTTCGGCCGTGACTTGTCCGCCTGGGATGGGTATTGGCTCGTATGCTTCTTCAAACGTTTCCTCCACCGGAATGGTTATGTTCGCATCGTCAGCTGGGATCTCCGGTGGGGAGTCAAGCCGTGGTGGTACTTCGTACACATCTATGCGTGATTGGAGTGTGGTTACCTGGGCCCGTAATGCGTTGAGTTCCTCTATGAGGTCAGGAGAGGGGTCCACAGGTTCTGGTACTTCTGCTGCTACTTGTACTTGTTGTGGTGCCGGTTCTCTGAGCTGTAGTAGCTTGTGATCTTCTTTTAACTTCTGATGCTCTTCGTTCATTCGATCATAGTCCTCTAGCAATCTCATGTGATCCTCTAGCAACATCTGCATTGATTCGGATGGGATTGCCTTGAATCTGCTAGGACTTAAGGGTTGTTCTGGATGGTCCAATGCCGCTTCCAAATTCTCTCTATTCTGCTCTTGGAGTCTCTGGTTCTCCTCTTTTGCTGCGGCTAGGTGCCTCTTGAGTAAGCCCATATTCCTGGTCAACGTCGCGTTCCTAATTGTTTGGGCTCGAAGCAGGTTGTCCAGATCAGCAGTGGCTTCTTTTGTTTTCTCTTCACTTTCTAGCTCTAGCTTATGATATGCCTCTCTTAGTTCTTGGTATCACGTATTTAAAGAGGCATTCTCGATTGATAATGAGTTAAGCTGCGACTGTAATTCATTTGTCGTCCTCTGCAGCTGTTGATAATTGTTGCCAAGAGATGCGAACTCATCTCGTACTTGTGTCATGCATGTGAACATTTGTTGAAGTGCAGTGTCTATGGTTGGCGATAATAGTAATGGAGTGCTAAGTGAGGATGTGGTGGAAGTAGATGCAACGGGAATGGGGAATGGGGTTGGGAAGGTGGATGCAGTGGTGATCGTGGAAAATTGTGACGTACCTAAATATGATGGTGCTGCGAGTGGAGTGGGTGTTGGCATGGTGGGTGGTGAGATGTCCATGTCACTGGACGTGTCAAGTGCGGTGACTGTGAAAAGTGGTGTGTATGTGGGTGGTTGTGTCGGTGTGAAGACGGGATTTACAAATGTAGAGTAATTTACAGGGGGGATGGCTGGAGAAGCTTGATGAAAAGGGGGAATAGGGGTTAGAGTGGGTTGGGGAGGTGAAACTGGTGAGAAGGTTAGTGGGGTTAGAAAGGTGAAAGGGTATCTTAAAGGTGGGGGAAAAGATGGGAAGGATGAAGGGATGAAGGGGTTAACACATAGGCGAGGTGGGGTGGGTGCGGGCATGGTGGCATGAATGGGCAGGGCAGAGGCTGTGGCTAGGTTGCCGTGGACTGGTGTGGATGTGGGAAGAGCAGGTGGGTGTTCGGGGGATACAGGATGGGTTGGTGAAACATGAGGGGAGAGAGGAGTAGATGGTGCGGATGTTATTTCAAGGATAGTGGTAGTATGTACCACGGTAGTATGTGGTGGGGAGTCGACTAGGATAGCTTCTCCAGTGATGGATCTTTCCGGACGTAGGCGTGCATCTTGCGCTTGGTGGGATGATTGAGGACCTACCGGAACTCGAATGTATTCACCGGGCTTCGATAACAGGCGAACTCTGCGAGGGTCATATTGGGGGAGTGGCTTCCTTTGTAAATATCTCAGTGCTTCAACCGGGCCAATGGATTTGACCAGTTCTCTAAACCCTCTGATGTAAACTTCTTCAAACCCTCCGGAGATGAGTTCTTGTTCGATTATGGTTTGGCTCTCTTCTTCAGTCAATTTCTTTCGTGCCCAGACTTTCTCCATCGTACGATATAATTTCTTGATTGCCAGCGTGTAAGCTGCTGCTTCGAAAGTCTCTTCTTCATGCGTGCTGGTGTCACCGTGTGCATCGGTTTGTTGGCCTTGGCCATCTGTCTGTTCTTGTTCTTGGGAATCATGCGTACCCTAGCTGGCTTCATCGTCACCTTCATCGTCATCAGATGCTGTTCTTTCGTCATCAGAGCTCGACACCACTTGTCCCTGTGGCTGATCCCGCGGTGTGGTAGGGTAACTCAGCCTTTCAAATTCTTGAGAGAACATTTGTGCCTCTGAAAACTGGAACTCATTGGAGAATGCATCAGGCATCTCAAAATCAAATGTTTGGTCTAGTGGCTCTGCTTCCATGTGTGGTATTGGGAAAGAAAAGGCATCCGCACCAATAGTGGTGGGAGCTTCTGCTGTCATGGTGGTGGGTTCTGTGGTTGTAGTTGCCTGAGGTGTAACGGTACTAGTAGTGGCCTCTGTTACCACTGGTCTAGATAACCGTATGCGAATAGGTTGTACTGTGGGAGTGGCTTCTGTCGGTGATTGCTCTGGGGAGGGTTGTGGTGATGGTGACTCTGGCACTTGAAGGCAAGGAATAGTGCCTCTCATGCGCTTACCTGCCCGTGCTCTGCTGGGCTTCCTGGCTTTCTTCGTCGTTCCTTTGAATGCCTTCAGCTCTTCTCCTGTTAATGCACGTTCAATTGGCAAGTCATAAGCCAAGCACATATAAACAATTCTTGTCAACGCACAACATCCATTAAGCACTTTCTTTCGTTCCCATCTGTGTTGTGCCAAATACATTTGATCAATGATCCAGCTCGCCAGATCGACAGTCTGAGGTCCAGTGCAGGCTAAGTATAATCCAAACCATATTCTTTTATGTGGCATGGTGAATCTGTCCTGAGCGGGGAATGCAAAATGTTGCATGCATATCCGTAGCGACTTTGACAGCTCATGTGTAATTGCTGAGATCTCCTCCCACTTAGTGACATCCCCACGTTTCATAGGGTCTGGAACTAATCTTTCTCGATCTGTGGGCGTGTGGGTTCCATGAATCTTGATGGCAGCTCTGATTAAATCCTTCGAAAGATAAAATCTTTTGTAGGGTGGTTCATCCACTAAAGAAGGCAAAATAAAAGTTCCTGGGATATCCTTGTTCTCTGAGGCCAACAAAGTAGTGATTAAATAATAACACCTATAAAAGTCAGGTTTAGGCAGAGGGTCACTGAAATATTCCGTGAAGCCGGCTCTGGCCCAAACATGAGTTAAGTCCTGAGTGTTCTGTAGGCCTTCGAACTCTCTGGAGAAAAATTGGTATTTTCCCCAAGTGCGGTCATCAAACGTCAAATTAGATTCAAATATAAACTCCGCGTCCGCTAAGGGTCCTGCAAGTCCCTGAAACCAGTGAGAGTTACGGTGTATCTTTTCTGTGTAGCCCATAGGTGGGTTATCGATCGGCATTGGCCCTGGAAATCCTTGGAATTCTGGCGGTGGAGCAGTCGGGTAGGATTCTGCTCGTAAAACATTGAGGGGTGCTGCAGCTACGCTGGGGCCTACTTCTGATGGTCCTCCGTCGGTTTGCATGATGATTGATGCGCTAATGAGAAAGATCTGCTACAGAAGATTAACACATTAGCATGGAAATTAATTATGATCCCATTAAAGTGAGACCGCAATCCCTTTCCATAACCGATGCGTAACCCGTGTAGCCACGTGTCGTGAAGTGCTTGATGCAATGATCTTTTTGTAGAGCTAATGCAGGTCTCTAGACACCTACATGTTCAGATTATGCATACGTTTCTTGATGAGCTTTTATCATGCATGATGTGGGGTTTTGGTGTGTGAATTTATACAAGGTTTGGTTGAGGGTGAATTATTACAAGGGTGGAGTTTAAACGGGATGGGAAAATTGTTAGATAATGGGGTACAAGAAGATGTCTGGATACATTTCGGTATCCATTTCTTAAGAGTCCTTGGGTGGGTGATGTGGTTCTGCTGAGATACAGAAAGTGGTATCGGGTTTGGTGGTATTGAAGGATGAAAAGGTTTCTGAGGGGTATATATTACATGGCTTGAGGGTTGAGATATAATACATTGTTTGGGTACCCAAATCTGCATGGGTGTGGGTCTATGGATAAGGTATTTCTTGGCGATCCAAATCTGTCGAGTATTGGTACTTGTAGAAGAAGATCGAGAGGACTTTGTCTACTGACTCTGCTTTTGTTGAAACTTTGTCC
This sequence comes from Ceratopteris richardii, assembly GCA_020310875.1. Taxonomy (NCBI): domain Eukaryota; kingdom Viridiplantae; phylum Streptophyta; class Polypodiopsida; order Polypodiales; family Pteridaceae; genus Ceratopteris; species Ceratopteris richardii. Next base: position 178,658,470 of record CM035410.1, read on the forward strand.
TGCTCTCTTCTGCAGTGTTGCTGATAGGCTGTGGTTGCTGTCCTTTTGGCACCCATATTTGTCTGGTGCCGCTTCCTTTGGGTGGCCTAGAATGCTTTCCTTGTTGTGTCTTCTGATACTGTCGTCGGTCTGGGTTCCTTCGTCGTGGTTGACTCTTTCGTGGTTGGGTTTGAGAGGTCCATTGGACGCTCTGCTTTGGAAAAGAAGGGAGATCCAACACTTGCGTGACTTGCCCATTAGGAAGTGATTCGTTCTTCATCTTTAATCTAGGCCAGTCCGCAGCAAGTTTGGAAGGATGAGCACCGCAGGGTGTTGTGCTCATTTGGCCGCTGATGCAACCTACCTGACCGCTGATTGTGTTCATCTGCCCTAGCGGTTGGGTAGCTGCCCTCTCTAGTTTGCAGGAAGCCCCAGGGAAGATCTCCTGTCGTCCTTCTGATTGACAATTGTCCCTAGCCAAGCCCGAGTGGGTTGGTGTAGACGTAACGTGACTGATCTGACCCAAGATCTTCCGGTCTTCCGTCGCATGCGTTTCAGAGGGTCTAGGGTTACAAACCTCAATCGGAATGCCGTTAGGGAAGTCAAGCGGTATCACTCGCTTCTGTTCTAAGGTTCCAATCTGTAAGGAGCCTTGTCTAAGATTTAAATCCACTGAGTGATCGTACAGCCAATCTTGGCCAAGGATTAGGGATTCTATCAGGTCGTCATCATGGCACACTAGTAGCTTCGCTGTCATTGTCACATCCTTAATGAGGATAGGAAGGTCCACCTCACCCATGCAAGGGGTTTCCATGCCTCCTAGGCCTATGAGGTATGCCTCAATTGGCCGCATTTCTATTCCTGAATCCTTATAGTGGGACCATCTAATCGCACTAGTCGCAGCACCTGAATCAATTAAAGCCCTGAGCTCATGGCAAGGGTTGTCGTGCTCTAGCCTGACTGTAATGAATGGTCTCCTGTCCACTATACTAGGATGGGTGGTTGACTTTACTTGACACATGGCCATGGGGTATCTGGGTGTAGTTTCCAGATGGTTATAATGCTCTCTCCCTTGTCCTTGTCTTCTTAACTTCATGCGTTTAATGCGTTCTATTGCTTCTGCCTGAGCTTCCGCTCGTATTCTATTTTCTTCCTCCTTACGCTTCTTTGCTAACGTGAGTCGTCTAAGCATATCCTCAGTAAGAGGTTCCTGATACAACCTGACTCTACAGCCACTAATATAATTAGGCATTACGTCTCCTTCTAAGGTGGCTAACTGTACTGCTCCACTTGTTGAGAGTCTGTTAATGATCATAGGTCCATAACCTCGCTTTTCTAACTTTCGTGCTTGTTGTTTCAGCGTATATACTAGAACTAAATCCCCTTCTTTTAGGCCTTTATCTTTCACATGCGCATCAAAATATGCTTTCTGTCGCTTCTTCGCTGCGTATATTCCTGCTGCTGCCTTTAGCCTCGTTTCTCCTAATCGTTCCAAGTCCATTATTCTTGTTGATAATTCATGGCCGGTCCACTGATGTTCTTGTGCAACCTTAAGGGTCGGTATCAAGAAGTCCAAAGGAAGCACAACATTCTGACCAAAAACCATCTGAAAGGGAGTTGCATTGAGTACGGTCTTGTAGGCCACTCGATATGCCCAAACAGCGTGGTGTAACTGTTTGTCCCAATCTGAACGTTTGTTGTTCACGAGCTTCGTCAGTACGTTACAAAGGATCTTGTTAGTGCTTTCAGCCTGACCATTGGCCTGAGGATGATATGGTGCGGATTTCTTGTGAATCACCATAAAATCCTGTAACAGATATTTGATGACTTGGTTTAGAAAGTGAGTGCCTCGATCGCTCACTAACTCTATAGGCAATCCATATCTTGTAAAGACATTTTCAAATAAGAATTTTGCAGTTGTGTGTGCATCATTCTTTTTTGTGGCTTTTGCCTCTACCCATTTCGTAAGATAATCTGTCGCAACAATAATGTATTCCGCATGTGTACCTTTTGCAGGGGGGTTAATGGGTCCTACAAAGTCTATACCCCACTTAGAAAATGCACGTCCGCCCATCATGGGTTTCAATGGCATTTCATCTCTGCGCGTAGGAAACTGAGTTCTTTGGCACACATCACATCTCTTTACGTAAGTATGCGCATCCATGTGAAGAGTGGGCCACCATAATCCTGCAAAGAGGATGGCTTTGATTATCCTATCGGGTCCAAAATGACCTCCTGCAACACCTTGGTGTGCAGTCTCTAGTATGCTCAGATAATCGCTCTCATGAACACATTGTCTTAGATATCCATCTCGTCCTCTTTTGTATAGATTATCGCCAATAAGTGAATAGTCTTGAGCTTCCTGCTCTAGACTGCGTTGTCGAGCTAAGGTCATGCCTTGAGGGAATGTGTTCGTCCTTAAGTATGTCACTAAAGGTTCACTCCAGTCTGGTGTGAGAGACACGTGATATAAAGTAGCATGTTCTACTGGTGGTCTTTCACAACAATCATGGCATTCTTTACACAACTTGTAGACATCTGCTTCCATTGAAGGCCAATATACTCCTAGTCTATGCAGAGTCTGTAATGTTCGATGTTTCGAATGATGTTGCTTTAATGCACCTACGTGTGCTAATTGCAACCAATTTGCATGTTCTGATTCATCTATACAACAAGCGAGAATCTTTTGATTATCCTGTTTATATATGCTTCCTGCTAAGATTTGGTATCTCTGAGACTTGGTAATCTCTCCTTCTTTGATCTTTATCCTAGGGTTCTTGGGTCCATATGTGAGAATAGGGACTATAGACTTAGCCCATTCTGGTGCTATCTCAAGATTAAACAAATATGCATCTGGTAGATCATCCATTACTCCTTGAGGAGCTTCTCCTGATGTTAATCTTGAAAGGTGGTCAGCTCTAAGATGTGTCTTTCCTTTCCTGACTACGACTTCAAAATCATACTCCATGAGTAATAGAAACCAACGTATTAGTCGTCCCGTGTTACATGGTTTGTTGACTAAGTACAATAGGGCTTGATGATCTGTAAAGAACTTGAATTTGTTGGCCAACAAGTAGTGCCTAAACTTCTTGACTGCGTAGATCATCCCTAATCCTTCTCGTTCCGTCGTGGTGTAATTTCTTTCTGCTGCGTTCAATTGTCTGCTCGCGTAAGCTATGGGGAGATCTATGTTACCTTCATTCGTGGGTTGTGCTAACACACATCCTATGGCGTAATTGGATGCATCCACATGTACATGGAATGGCTTACTCCAATCTGGGGTAGTCAATATAGGTGCTGAGCACAAGCGTCGTTTAAGTTCGTTGAATGAATTTTCACATTCATCTGTCCATTCAAAATTGGTTAAAAGAGAGTACAAAGGCTTGGCTATGATTGCATACATGTGTATGAATCTCCTATAATAACCGCAGTGGCCCATAAATGCCTGTACCTCTTTCACATTAGTTGGTCTAGGTAATTCTGCAATTACCTTCACCTTTTCTTCATCCGTAGAGATTCCATTTTTTGACACAATGTGTCCTAGAATTTTGCCTTGTCTGACCATGAAAACGCATTTTTCTGGGTTCAAACAAACCTGATATTCTCGACATTTGTCAAATATTTGTCTTAGCTCTGGGATATGCCTCTGTCTTACATTAGAATGAGCACATATGTCATCGACATAAACTTCCAAACTCTTGCGTAAGAATTCCTTAAAAACATGACACATGAGTCGCTGGAAAGTGGCGGGTGCATTTGTTAAGCCAAATGGCATTACACAAAATGCAAATATGCCCCATTCCGTGGCAAAAGCCGTCTTGTGTTGATCTTCTGGAGCAATGGCTACTTGATTATAGCCTGAAAATCCATCAAGAAAGCTGTAAACTTCCTTGCCCGCAACTCTTTCCAATAGATGTTCTGTGATCGGAAGAGGATAAGTGTCTCTAATCGTGGCGGCATTAACTTTTTTAAGGTTAATACACACATGCAATTTTCCATTTTTCTTGGGCACTACCACAATGGGGGAGACCCATTCGGTATGCTCAATTTCGTAAATGAATCCTGCTTCTATCAAGCGATCTATCTCTTCTTTAATCTTCGCAGCGTAGTTATCATTGTAAGTGTATGGTTTCTGTTTCGTAGGGTTTGCATCTGGAGTCATAGGGATTCTATGAGAACATATATCTGGATCTACTCCTTTCAAATCTTTGTAACTCCACGCAAAAACATCTCTATATTCGCGTAATAGGGCAACTAGCTCTTCTTCTTCTTCAGTTGTCAAATCATGCCCTATGTATGTGCATTTTTCTTCCTCTCCTTCTATGGCTACGATTATTTTCTTGGTTTTCTCGCGGTTATCATATACTTGTCCGTCATTCGCCTTTCTATTAGGCATTCGTACCATGATTCTTCTATCTTCGATTTCATATTTCTTGAAGTTCTCGGGTACTTCAAACAAAGATTCTTCTCTTTCTGACATGGTTTCTTTCTTTTTTCTTTTCTTGCCTTCACTCTTAGTAGTCACTTCCGTGGCTAACCTCACCTCATTCGTAATTTCCTCGTGTCTCTGAGGGTGAGTCTCTACTTCGTAGAAATATTCTTCCTCTGATGCAAATGGAGAGTCCATGATGATTGATTCTAAATCAAAATCACTTGCATCCTCAAATGCATCAGTGTTAGGTTCACACTCTTCTAAAATCGCATCGCACATGATTGGCTCTATCGTAAAAACTGAAATGTCATAGCCATCCTCGTCACAGTGGGGTGTCCATTGTTCTTCATTGATGGCTACATCCATGGTTGCTAGGATTTCTGCCCAACCATGGGGTTCAAACTCTTCGTCTGGGAATACTACAGGTGCATAAGCTGGATCTCGAAGGGTTCGTGGATGTTGTTCTGCACCTAAGGTCCTTGCTTCTAATCGTTCTTCCTCTTGTTTGGCTACTTTACACATCCATAAATGAGTATCCTCGTGCAACCAAGAAGGGTCTGATTCTAATGAGTGCACGGATTCCATCTCTACTTGTGTCTTATGGATGGTATTCCATTGTATTGGGGGTACGTCTCTATGTGAATAGTCTTTAAGATTGACTTTGGTAGTCACTCCTAAATGTTGCAAGTACAAAGAATTAGTTCCCCAATCTTGTACAATTTGCAACTGACGCATGAATGGTCGTCCCAATATCATCTCATAAGCATGGTTTTTTGCAAAGTCACAAATGGCAAAGGTATGCTCAAATTCTACACCACAAGTGGTGAGAGATATGCCTTCTAGTAAGCCTAATGGTTTTTCTATGTGTCCATCAGCCATTTGTAGCTTCATCCTGGTGGGTCTTAATGCTGGCTTACCCCAACGTTTCCATAAAGCGGTGGTAGCGATGGCTACTCCGGCTCCTGAATCTAAGATGGCTTTCGTGGTGTAGCCCTGATGGGTTATTGGAAGATAAGTGTTACCTTCCTCTCCTTCGCTTACATCTCCAATCTTTTCCACTGGAATCTCTGGTACCTTATTATGTGATCCTATTTGTGAGGGAGCAGTAGCAAGCTCGGGAAATTGATTTGCTACATGCTTCCACAATTCTGGTTTTACCTTCAATAACTCCTCCAGAGTAAGGTTACATTGTACTTTGGTATTCTTGATCACTTCCGTGTTTCTAGGGATTACTGATTCTTCATTCCTCACTATTATCGTGGGTGCTCTCATACTAATAGACTTTGCTTCCCAAGGTCCTGTGAACTGAGGTAATTCTTGTAAAGAATTAGATTCAAATCTTGTGTGGTCACTCAGTTGTTCTTCCTCTACATCATCGTATATAGAGGGGATGTCTTGGGGAAATTGTTCTTGCAAGTCGTCTATTTCTTGAATAGGAGGATGGGTTCCTTGTTCCTTTCTCCATTTCTCTTCTTGTATTTCTCTCAAAAATTCATGTGAATATTTATGTATGGAAGACAAATTGTCTTGACTTTCTGTATTGGGTACTTGAGACAGGGATGGTGCATTCCTTTCCTGTGTCTCTGGGACGATAGGGTTCCTAGGCTGATCCTTTTTCTCTTTGCTCTCGATCAAATATTCTAGCCTCTCCATTAGTCCTTGAAAGTGTAATTCGGGTTTTGCCATGTTATTCCAATTAAGTTATCTAGAGGCTTCAAACAAAGCTTGTGCTAGTTCTACCATCTTCATGCAAAGTTTAGTTCTCTCAATTTCTAGATCAGCTCGTGGGTAGTTTTTGCTCATTTCAGCTACTTGCGGTCCCTCTTTTAATCTAGCCTGATATGCACGAAACATCATGTCTAGATTCTCTGGTATGGGTTCCGCTAAAACTGTTCCTGATTTCTGAGCTGGGTTCTCTTGATTCAATTCCTGTGAAGTCAATTCTTGGATTTTGGCTCTAGATTCCTTTAAACTTCCTTCCAACTCAGTTATCTTTTTACTCCATTTTCTCTTAATTCGTTCTCTAGAATCTTTCCAAGATTTTGTCTTTTTACTGCTAGATTCTGCAACTTCACTGGTTTCGGCTACTTTCTCTTGATTAAGCTTTTGGTTCTGTAAGAGCGCCTGAGCTCTTGTTATAGCTTGGATAGGCACGTATGTAGGGTTGGATCCATCTGCGTTATTTACAATACCTATCACGTTGATCGGTGTCACATTCGGAGCATTAACAGGGTTCTTAGGACAATCTTTGATGATGTGCTCTTTGCCACAATCAGCACAAAAGCCTTGGATGTTATAGTACTGTGATTGTCCTGCTATCGGGGGGTGTGGACAATCCTTTATGAAATGATCTCCTTGGCACCTAAAGCATGGTCCTCTAGGGCCCTGTGGTCTCTGTTGTCTTAATTGGGGCCGTGGGTTTGGGTTTGTGTACATCACATTAGCATAGTCGGGCTCCCAACTAGGTTCCACTGGTGGACTATCGTAATGATATGTCTCCACGTGTTCTGGCGACTCTGTGTAATATGCGGGTGGACTATCGACATGCGTAGAGTCAAAACTGTTTGAGTGTGGGTCACTCTCTGTGATCAAAGGTGAAGAAGGCACTAAGGCCCTACTTAGGTTCTCTTCTGCAGCAGCGTATTTGACTGAAATGACATTCGCTGGTGGGGGTGGTTGCTGAGCTAAGACAGGTTGAGGTCTCTGTTGAGCCTGGTACGGGTAGTTCTGAGGAGGCCTATAGTAATAAGGCTGAGCATTGTAATGGCCTTGATACCTACCTGGCTGTGCGTATGCTTGCGGGTAGTTCTGTCTCACGGTCTGTTTGTTGTATGGGCAGTCCTGAGCCGTATGATTCGTGTATCTTCTCTCAATTGTACAGTATTGGCCGCTAGGGTTGGCTTGTGGTTGTGGTGCATTGGGACACACATTTGCCATATGATCACCACCACAGGTGTAACAACGCTTGCTTGTTAGCACCCTCGGTTTACTAGAAACTCCTAGTTTCTGGGCCACTTTCTCTGCTAGGTCCTCTATTGAGCTAGACAATTTTGTGGATGCTAGAGATGAACAGTCTGAGTCCTTATAGACCTTTGAAAGCTCCAACTCGTCTCCTAAGTTGTCTTCAATGTCTATGCAAATTCTTACACATTGCTCTAGCGTTCTGGGTTCTTTTAGGTACACATAGGAGCGTAGTTTAGAGCTCAACAAGCCATCTAGAAACAATGACACTTGCTTAGCTTGTGAGGGTAGCTCTTGCATTGGACATCGTTCAACATATTGTCTAAACCTACGTCCTGCCAATCTAACTGTTTCTTGAGGGGTCTGTTTAAAGCTATGAATCAACGAAGACGTATCATGTCTAATCCCGCTTTTAGAGAATTCAGTGATGAATGACTCTAAAAAGTGATGGATGTCCCTAAATTGCCTTTGTTGCAATGGTTGGAACCAAGTTAAAGCGGTATTCTTTAACGTTAGTCCAAATGCGTTGTATTGCGTGAACATGTCTTCAACTTGTTCGGCTCTTAGTACTTGCTTGAATTCTGCGACGTGGTCATGGGGATCTCCTGTCCCATCAAAATAATTCTTCATAGATTTTACTAATTGAGTGGGTCTCAATATTCTTGCGTGTTCACGTGGTCTAGGTAGAGGAAAATCATCTCTACCACCTGGTATTCCATGATCTCTTTGTCTATCCACTCTATTAGTGTCCGTGGTTGTTCTATCTCTCCCTATGGGACGAGTGAAGCCTACTTCTGGTCTCTCTTTATTTCCCTCTCTTTGATTTCCATGGGCTGAGGATGTTCCTGCCCCTTGTTGACTTGTATTCATGTTTGTTCTCGATGGAGGGAATACCAATTCACCTCTCCATGTGTATAGGTTTTTGGCATGGTCGGACATCACATATACTCTTTCTGAAGTTTCATCCAGGTATACAACCTTTCCAGGTGTATTTGGGTCCTTGAATTCATAAATTGTAATGATGCCTATCTCACCAGGATGTTCCTTTCTGTACCTCCAAAAGGCTTCATCTGTCTCTTTATTTACAAACAACTCTATGCTTTTGTTGTCCTGAGGGATCCAATCCGGGATTAGTACTCGTGTCAGTACATATTTCCCTCTAGGTGTTCTAGGCTCTTCTAATGGTTCTTTTCCTTGAGGTTTTGCTTCCGTCTCTGGTTGAATCATGCCAAACTCGTTGGTATTGTTTGGCTGCATACTTAAGATGTACATCGTTCCTTCCTTGTCTATGTACGCGTCTCTCTCGAATTTCACCACTGGACGTTCCAATCCAATGGGTTGATCGGGGTTGTGCATTTGCACCACTTGCCTTCGTAAACCATCCTCATAGATGCGAGCACCTAATCGGTTGGTTCGGAGAAACTCTAGTTGTGTTCTATAGGGTCCTTCTGGTTTTTCTAAGTATGCTACATTTGACCCTACTTCTGGTCTATCTGTGCTATGTGCCATCTCTGATCCGCTGGTGTCTGAGCTCTCGTAGGGGTAACTACTATTCAATTGTTGAGCCCACGATCGAGCAGTAGTTCTTACACTTGCTTCTGATGATCTAAGGCTTCGTCTGTCTGACTTACCTATATGTTTGCCCGATCTAAGGTTCATTAATTTTCTTCCTTGCACACTTAGTACACGCTTAGATCGTTAATGGTTTTTTGTTATTACTTTCTTGATTCTTCTTTTTTTAAATTTCTTTAGATTCTTGTCTTAATGTATGCGTCAGGAATTCGACTTTCCGTGATAATTTTGAGTTCTCGTTTCGTCAGACTTAGGTTCTTTCCTTTAGGTTTTCGTCACACACACTTTTACTTTAGTCTTGAACTTGAAAGAATTAAATATCTTGAACTTGAGGCGTTCCTATCGTCTTAATCCACAATGCTAACGTTTATCCTAAGCTAAGAATTGACTGAGGGGGTTGAGTAATCTTCCAACCTCAAGTCAGCTTTTCTGGTTGCTCTGATGCCCAAGAAGCCGCGCTTCCCAAGCTTTATGCCCTTCACTGCCTTGCCTTGGTTGCCTTTGATTGCCCTTGCTAGACCTGGAAAAATCCAATATTAGACCAATTCACAGTTGGATGATCAAGCACTTGAGCATATACACCTTTTAAGTCCCTTTTCTTTTGCCCAACTTTTCAATGTTTTGTCCCCTGGCTTTCTAGTCCCAAACTAGGTCAACCTCAAAATAGCTTATCAAAAAATAGACGTGTCCTTTAAGAAAAATTAGTACTCGTCAAGAGTTTTCCAATGAGTTATTAAGCTCAAAAAACGGACTTCGGATGAAAACGTTATGAGCGCTCAGGCCCTGGGGGGTAAAACTGACAATCAGGTTTTCCTTCCAATATGAGCTAAAGGGTCTCCTATGAGTCTAATGGTCCAAAAATTTCTCAAAAATACCCCCAAAATTGGCCAAAAAATGGAAGCCTAAATTTGCGATGGGGGTGCACAATCGCGATGGCCTGAGATCGTCGCGATGGTCCAAGCGAACCGTCGCGATGGCGTGGAGTTTGGACAGTCGCGATGGTGCGAAAAGGTGAACCGTCGCGATGGCCCGAAGTGAACGATCGCGATGGCATGAGGTCGAACCGTCGCGATGGCGTGATCAGGCAGACAATCGCGATGGCGTGGGTCAACGGTCAAAGGTGGACAATCACGATGGTCCGAAGTGAACCGTCGCGATGGTCACAAGTGCGATGGCATGAGCCAATCGTGATGGTCCGATTTTGGGCTGTCGCGATGGTCCGAAAAAATGAACAGTCGCGATGGTCCGATTTTGGGCTGTCGCGATGGTCCGAAAAAATGAACCGTCGCGATGGTCCGATTTTGGGCTGTCGCGATGGTCCGAAAAAATGAACCGTCGCGATGGTCCGATTTTGGGCTGTCGCGATGGTCCGAAAAAATGAACCGTCGCGATGGTTCAAGTGAACCGTCGCGATGGTTCGAGACCGTCGCGATGGTCCGGCCGAGCCGTCGCGATGGCGTGAGCCTATCGCGATGGTGCGACACAATCGCGATGGTCTGAGCCAATCGCGATGGTCCACCAAAGTATGAATTTTTGAGATGCGCCTGTGGATTCGTAGATGCGCAAGGGTCGCCTACCTCGTGGTGTGGTCGCCTACCTCGAATTCCGAAAGTTGCAGACCATCGCGATGGTCCGCCACACTCGGCAGATCTTTGACAGAGAGTAAAATTTTACCTTTTCCAAGCTTTCCTGATGCACTGGAGCTCTGTACCTGCAAGAAAACTCAAGAAAACACAAGCACACACAAGCAAAAAAGTTCTCTCTCGCTCTCTCGCATGCACAAATGAGGGGAAATGAGGTGAATGGGTGGATATGGTGAATTTTCTGATTTTTTTGGAGATGAAGATGATGATGCGATGATGAAGATGGAGTGTGGGGGAGGTGAAAAACACTAAAAACTAAGTAAAAACAACAACGATAACTGAAATTTTTACCTTCCAACGCCACTTCTTGCTATACTCTTACCATCACACATTCGTCCTAGACTCGATCCCCGGCAACGGCGCCAAATTTGGTGTTGCTCTAGCACAATGGTGAGAACCACGTTAAGAAGCTCCACCTCCTTAATGTCAATCCGCGGAAGAGATAGGAGTGATATGAAGATCGTGAATGTGAGATGAAGTGAGAGCAAAGGTGAGAAGCATAGAAATGCACACACACATACACACACACTACGAAGAGACAAGCAAGACACAATGGAAGGTGGGAAATTAGCTCTATTACTCAAGAACACTATTACAAGCTCAAACTAGCTCTAAGCTCACACTAGCCAACATGAACCCACCTCAAAAATGAGCTCTCTAGCTCTTTTTATAGTTTCTAGACTAGTTTTGACCGGTTTCACATCTAGTGACCGGCATAGTTAAAAAAATAGGTCCTAGAGGCTATTTGGAAGGGTAAACGATATCTAAAAATAACCAAAATTGGTACGCGCATTCTACCTAAGCTCCTCAAGCTCGAGGACTCCTCGGCTTGCACAAAATGGAGCTATGAATTAGAAAATGGGATTTTGTCTATATTACATATGTTACAAGAGTGATGAAAATCATTGTTGGATGTTTGAAGAGGTAATAAAAACATAGTTGTTTGAAAAAATGCTCCGACTGGCTCCCTGCTCCGTCTTTACATGCTTCCACATCGTCTGTGCCTCTGACTGCTTCCAACACTCATGTATATCTTGGTTGAGTAAGAAGCAGCCTACTGTGGCCACTTCCAGTTGTGAGGCTGAGTATAGGGCAGCTTTTCACAGCGACTGTTGAGTGTGTGTGGCTCAGACGCCTTATGGCTGATTTGGGTGTTGGCCGGTCTTCTGCCACCACCATCTTCACTGACAGTCAGAGCACATTGGCAGTTGCGAGGAACCCTGTGTTCCATGCTCGCACTAAGCACATTGAGGTGCATTATCAGTATGTCAGGGAGAGGTTCCCTGGTGGGGAGATCGTTGGTATATGTGCCCACGCAGGAGAACATAGCAGACCTTTTCACGAAGGCTCTGCCTAGGGAGAAGTTTGAAGCATTTCGCAAAGCTTTGGGCTTACTTCCTTTTGTGGAGTGATTTCCACATAGCTTGACACTTCCTTATACATGAGTACCAGCTCCTTGTTCACCGCATCACTCCCAGGGGGGATTTGTTGATATATTTAGGTAGTGATGTGTGTGAACACACTAAGAGTGATGGGGTACTTTTTTCCCTCTTTAGGAGGTTTTTTTCCCCTGGCTTGTATATACGCCTCTTGCCCTAATGGGCTACTTATCTTTGTACATTCTCTAGTAATACATTCAATATTGTGTTTTTGTGCTCCAAGCTTCTTCTTCTTCCTTGTGCTCTTCGCGTGCTTCCGCAGACGTCTAACTCCAACAGAGATCTAGGTATGTCTTCAAAGATATACAAATGATACTTTAAATGCTTTCTTATATCTTCTAGTTTCTCGTTAAAAAGCCAAGTTTGTATACATTGAGTCTTTTGGAATATAAATCTTAAATAAGCCAACAACATTTTGCACTTAACTATTATTTGAGTCTTTCCTGAGGTGGGTTCATACGTCCAAAGACCACCTAGGTCTAGAGATCAAAAGAGAGTTTGAGCGACAATATGATTATCTTTTTGAGCACGATAAGAGGTGCATAAGTCATGAAAGGGTGTCATTGTTTCTTCGAACAATTGATGTTAAAGCCCGAGAGGAACTAATTCCACTTCTACAAGATATAGACTCTGACTCGGGGCTAACAAAGGATTGGATGCTCGTCCATGAAGCTTTGAGGAGATATGTGAAGAAACAACAAACAATTTAGAAATTTAAAATGATTGGAGAACTGATCTTCAAGCAGATGAAAATTATAACCAGGTTCCAAGCATTTTACCAATTGTGAATAACGTTCAAGTCCATGAAGTTGTAGAGAGCTCACTTAGGCATGAAGTAGATATGCATGGGCTTGACATACATACTGATGATGGGAAATATGAAGAAACCTCTAAAGCTACGATTGATATAACCTCTAAGGTTACAAGTTGCCAAGAGCTTGTAGACTTCTCTACAATTATCACATCTTCAAGTGTTGTATATGCACAAACTCTGATGATGGAAGGAGCAAAGGAGCATGTGGAAGCCAATCAAAATCAAATCAAACAAAAACCAAATACAAAACAAAGCAAAATTCAACAAGAAATCAAGATGAGGCTTCACTTGTGCTCTTGAACCCCTCACATCCATTGGAGGATAAACAAAAACATCAAAAGAAAATTAAACATACAAATAAAGAGCTAGAGGAATCTACAGGGCTTAAAGGTGACCAAATTGTGATAAAAGATGAAGAACAAGAAGAAAATCTAATATATCTATCTAAAGATCAAGCTCTAGATGCATCATCAAGTGATGATGCTAAACAAGATTTGGGGTGTGATTCGATGCTAGTTGATAGTGATATTCAAGTATATGACTCAAATACAATAAATGATCCAATAACTAAATTGTGTGAAGAGAATCCAAGCGAGCATGATGCTAATCAGGAGGACATACAAATCAAGAGTCCTCTCGATACTGATATGTATGAAAATGCTGATAAGCATGATGCTAAGTCTATGGGAATCCCAAATAAAGATCAAGGTTATGCAAAAATCTTAAGTGGTGCCACATTGAATGAGCATTCAAAGCTAGAAGAGTATGTACCTATTCACGGAAGTAATAATGAGTTGCTAATTGAGTTCATTATAATGATATGCATGTAAATGACATTACACTCCATGTAAATGGAGATATGCACGATCATGAGGACGATGAGAAATCACCACTAATTGATCTTCTAAATACTGATACAAATGTCAAAGTTGCTTATGATGAGTTGAGACAATGCATTGAAGAAACTGTGCATGAAGAGATGGAAGTAGCACTTATTGAAGTGTATGGAAATTTTTCTGGTAGCATGCTACCTAAGGAAATGATTATGAGAAGATTGGTTCAAATGAATCTAAAGATTGTCAAATGAATAAAGATCTAATTGAATCAAGCTTAGGTACAGAAGTGCTCGTATATGATGAGACATTCGAGCAAGAATTAGTGACTGAAGAAATGTATGAAGAAGGTGGTCTAAGTACATCTTCTGAAGAGAATGAGCAAGAATCTAGTGATGTTGAAAACTTGAGTCATGTGAGTTTTGAAGAAGTTGATGAAAGAAGTGTCAAGGCTTTCCAGAAAGAGGAAGATGGGGCACTAGACATTGACTCTTCACTAGTTGAGAATATTCTCACTAGTACTCCTCAGGAAGTAGAAGGGGGTGAGAGAGATGAGGTTGATGTAGAGGAGAATAAAAAACGTGAGTTTTTTCTCAAGCTTATTCTTTTGCATGATGAAGAGTTGAATATATGTGAAAAGGTGTCTAATGATGATGAGTGTGATGAATGTTTGAGTTTGATTGATTGTTGAGAGCTATTTTCAATGGGTAAGCATGAAAATCTATTAGCTCAAGATGAATTTATTGATTTCATGTATGCTAGTTTGAATTTGCATGATTTTGAGTCTGAATAGTTAGATGAATTTAATGAATCGTCTTCACAAAGTGAATGTATTTTGGATGAAAATTTTGCATTAAATCAAACAAATGCACCTAGAGCTCAAATGAATGAATTTTTTTCAAATGATGTTATTGAATATGATGTTTCTAATCTCTTTCAAGTTTATGAGTAGAGGTGCAGATGATTGGGAACCAATCAAAGATCTTGAATTTCATTGGATCATACAAAAGGCAACTACTTTCGAGTTTCTAGTTCATGTTTTATTGCAGATAGATTTTTGTGAAGTTCTTTCATGGATTGTATGTGAATATATGGTTTTTGGGATTTAATGCTTTTCATGTTTTGTCTAGTTTTATGAGTGGAGGAAATGATCTAGAAAATACAATGGAGATGACCAACAAAGCACGAAGTTCAGAAATCCTTTCTCAATAGCTACATTCCTTTAACCTTGATCTCTTGCACCATCTTTGAGTTGCATTGCATATAAAGTGTGCATATTTTAAGTTGAGAAGAGCACATGTTTAAATTCCCATAGGTGCACATTCATTTGCACATGAGAGATATTTGTAAATATTATAAACAAAAGAACATTGAGCCTTGAGTGAAAATGATAGGAGTTGTGAGTGAGGACAAAAGTGATTGCATTTGAGAGTAAAGTTATGAGTGGAGAGTGATTTCTTCCTAATTTGCACCATCATTGAAAATGATTGCACCTAGAGTAGGCATGTTTGAAAATGTAAGTGAATGTGCTTTCAAACTCATAGGTGCACGTCCGATTGCACACTAAAGTAAATACATGAAGAAAATATGAGTTTTAGAATAGGATAAAAGCCTCATCATCGAATGCTAATTACCCCTTTCATTGCACCATTATCTTTTGATGCATTCCAAGTATGCATGAATAGGGTCCAGTTCACGGCCATGCATAGACACATGTGTTTGATAACCCATGATTATGATCAAGAATTTAAAATATATTGTGATTGTTTGACTCAATATTGATTCATATTTCACAATAGTATGTGTAAGTATATGCATGTGTAAATGTATATGTGTGTATGATTGAAAATTAAATTCTATTGTGATTGTCTAACTCAACAATGATTTTTACTTCACAATAGTATGTGTAATTGTAATTTATATATGGGTGTATGATTGAGAATTAAAGTCTATCATAATTGTTTGACTCAACATTGAATGAAATATCTTATTTCATATTGATTTATATTGTTTTTTTTTGTAGGTATAGTCTTCATAAAGAGGTTTGCAAGCACTATGGGAAAGTGAAAAGAATGGTGTTGGTAGCACTCAAGGCACTCAAGGATCTACAAGACAGGGAAGCCAACAAAGGGAGTCAGAGCAGAGAGAAGGAATAAGTAGGCAAGGCAGTCAACGAAGATCTAGCAAGTAGGCCATTTAGTTCTTTTTTTGACTTAACCTCTTTGTAAGAATGATTTTAATCACTACATGAACATTGTATATACCTTTTTTGGTAGATTCAACTCCATTTTGTTCAAACCAACGAGTCCTTGAGCTTGAGGAGTTTTAGAAGTATTTATGTATCAATTTTCATAATTTTTACAGCTCGTTTGAGCTTCCCAATTGGCCTAGGAACCTAATTTTTAACTAGGCGAGACACTATGTCTGAACAAGACCAAAGCTAGTAAAAAACTAGAAAAAGAGCTAGAAAGCTCATTTTTGAGGTTAGCTTACTGTAGATTGGAGCTTTTGTAAGATAACTCTTTTGTAATTGAAGCTTTCCATTGTCTCACTCTTTGCTCTACCTGTGTGTGCGTATATGTGTGTATGTGTGTGCATGCTTGTGTGCTTCTCCATCACCACTTGTGCACATCATTTGTGCGAGGTCTTCATACCATCCTCATGTCTTCCCGGATTGACATTAAAGGAGGTTCTACTCGCCTTTGAGCTACACCAAATTTTTGCACCATTGTCAGGGACTGAGCTTTGAGGATGAGCGTGTGATGGTAAGACGTAGAGTTGAGACATTGGAGTTAGGTATTTTCTTCACTTTGATCTATTTCCTTTTGTTTTCTTCACCAACTTCGTCACCATCATCATCATCACCATCTCCTGCCTTCATCTCCACCTTCACAGAATTTTTAGTTTTTGGTCATATCACCCTTCCCATTCCATTCCCCTCATTTCACTTGTGAGAGAGAGTGAGAGAGCGATTGTGTGCTTTTGCTTTTGTGTGTTTTCTGAGATTTTCTGTAGGAATCAACATCCCTATTAGTTGTACTAGATCCAGCAGGTAAATTTTTATTGTGCGGGTCCCGAGGCATTGACTTTTGTCATCTGTGATTGACGAAAAAATTGACCATTTTGCTAAACTAAGTGCATAAACATGATTTGTAGGCCTAGGGCATCCTAAAAATGTGTTTAAAATTTTGAAATGCCTCTGTTTTCTATCAATCATGATTGACACGTCAATCACGACTGAAAAACAACGATGGATATCTCGGGACGGACTTGTCAATGGTGATGGACACATCGATCACGATCGACAGAGTCCACGATCGATTGACCAAGAGCCTTCACGTGCCACATGTCAATCGCGACTGACCCATCAATCAGGATTGACCCATCAATCACGATTGACCCATCAATCGCGATCAACAGCCCCGACGACCTGTCCATCGCGATCGACTCAGTCAATTCCTAGCTTACGCTAAGAACGCATAGTATTGGAAGTAAGTTAGGGTGATGCTAGGCACGAGACAAGTTGAAGACTATCTAAGTAATCAAGTTCAAGTCAAGAGATAACCTGTGCATGTGACGATAACCTTAAAGGAAAGAACTAATTTTATTGCGATCAACTCCAAGTGTGAAAATTCACTCAAGTGTTCCTAACGATGCAAAATCAGACAAGATCATAAACATGAAAAGAAACTAAAAAGAATCCAGTGGTTGATAAGAAAGAATCAACAATGAGGTTGTACTTTGGGTAAAATTTTGGATTGTTCATCCAGGCATATGGACCTTAGATCAGGACGACACCTAGGGAGAGATAGACAAAGTCTTAGGTCTTCAGAGGCGAGTGTCACTCACATCGCTAGATGTTGGGCCCAGCAATTGAGCACTTATCCGCACTACCCTAGCTCTAAAACTAGGGAATCAGAGATGTATTATGGTATGGAGAGACCCACAGGAAGTTCAGGTGTGGCTTACTTAGAGAAACCCAAAGGTCCTTACAAAATGCAACTGGAATATATCAGGACCAATCGATTAGGTGCTCGCATCTATGAGGATGGTCTAAGAAGATCTGTTGTCCAAATTAAAAACCCTGATCAACCCTTTGGACCAGAACATCCAGTGGTCAAGTTCGAAAATGGTGCATACCTAGATAAGGAAGGGACAATGTACGTAGTCACAAACCAACCGGATAGAACAGATGAGTTCGGTAATGTGATTCTAGAGATAGATTTAGGTGACATAGAACAAGGGAACTTAAGAAGAGAGTCTAGAACTCCCCGAGGCAAATCAGTCTTGACTACAATCATTACTCTAGAGTGGGTTCCCCAAGACAATAAGAGCATAGATTTTCTCTTGAACCAAGAGACTGGCGAGGCCTTTTGGAGGTATAAGACTGACTAGTCTAATGAGGGAGCAATGCTCACAATCTATGAGTTTAGAGATCCTAATAGCCCATGCAAACCACTTGAATGGGATAACCAATACAATTTTCAAGTCAAAGGAGAGATGTCGATATTGTGAAGAAGGGCCCTTTGAAAGATAATGGAATCCTTACTCTTGCTTTTTCGTCATTGTTGATGTAATCGCTTGGACTACACTCATTTATGAATAGGTGAAGGTGGATCATGGCAGAAATTCATGAGGTTGCACGGGCATAATGGATTTGAGATTTGAGTTAGAGAAGTTAATTTGACTGCAAAAAGAAATAGAGAATTCTGTTTATGTATGACTTTGCGAAGATCTATGAACTGATATCTCCTGAAAGTTTCCAATTCACTCACATGTTGATTCATAGCTATACAAAAATTCAATGTACTGTGTAAGAATGACGTTTGAAGCTATGTTTTAAGTTGCGTGCAGAGATAAATGAACGACTTCCTGCTACTGCATTTTTTTGAAGTACTGGAGGGAGCACTTACGCGCTAGAGGCATTCATGCAAGCCTTGTTATATGCAAAGAGACTTTTAAGGAAGTTTTTGGGAAACTGCACCTTGTGTCACATTGTTCAAGTCTCTTCTTGGGCTTTGCTTGTCACAAGAAGAGCAGCTGCCAGGGCTTGTGATCATATATGTGTGAAGCAAATGAATAAAAAAGAAATCTGAATTCTGAACGACTTCATCCACAAATTAAGGAATTTTGAACCTTGGCTGTTCGTAAAGTAATGTGTTTATGGATTCTTGCACATAACTTGTGAACTAGGAAGAATAAATCATGTTCCAATAGTCTGGATCAATTATAGCTTGCTACGCTATGTAGAACATAAAGTTTTTAGTTTTTTTTTAATTTGGAATTTGTTTCTGTGAAGCCATAATACATTGCCTTGAGTACTTCTGAAAATATTGTCTGTTTTACCGAGCAACTAAATTTAGTGCAACGTCAAAGTTTTATATTATGTGCATATGAAATCTTGAGTTTGATTAACACTATTCGACCCATACATTTTTGCATAACACTTTGTGCAGAAGAATAATAAAAACCGGAATGCGAAATTTCCAATTAAGAAAGTTCCTTTTACTAGCTCGTAAGAATACTTTAATCCGCTCAGTCAATCTTTAAGTACTATAGTTATTTCTGACCATCAATCCTGAATAATCTTTGCTTTAGCGTCAAGGAGTTATCATTTGCAAATCTATCTTTTGTTTGTGAACTCCTTCTAACGTTGAATGGAGACTATTTAGAACATTCCTCATCCAAAAAAGTTTCCTTTTCTGGTTGCTTACAAGGACACTTCGACTTTGAGATTAGAAGTCCGCGACTCTATAACACATAGAATACAAGTTTTCCTTTTCCCTACCTCCGCAAGATTTGGTGGTATGTCTTCAAAGATATACAAATGATACTTTAAATGTTTTCTTATATCCTCTAGTTTCTCGTTAAAAAGCCGAGTTAGTATACATTGAGTCCTTCGGAATATAAATCTTAAATAAGCGAACAACATTTTGCACTTAACTATGATTTGAGTTCAGAAGATCGACATGCAAATTGTTAAAGGTTCAATGAAAGGATGCATGTTGTGAAGATGGAAAGCTTTGAGTACACAAATTTGTGAAAAACCGATTCTCACATTTTTAATCTACTCCCTCCTTTCTTACAAAACCCCGCGACATACCTGGTGAACCCAACATGAAAGGAGGGGGTGAATAGATTTAGAGCTATAGAGGTAGATCCTAGCAGAAATTAAAACTGGAAGACCTTATAGCTCGATTCGTCCGCTTTCAAGAAGAGGATAGACGACAAAAAGCTATCCAATTGCTTAATGACCGATTGATTAAGCGGTGCGTATTTTTCTATGGGAAGAACATATCCAGGTTCTGTAAAGAGTACGAACTCGAGTCAAAGTACCTAGGTGTCGGTTTAGCTCCGATGATGGATATGAAATTATACGAAAACTTTACCTATGTGTGTGAATACAATTTACACGACTTACTCAAGCAAATAAACCATATTACATGGTCACAATACAAAGCGATTCTCCTCAAGCAGTTCATGCTGGAGGACATAGACAAAGTCACCCACAAGTCTTTCCTGAGGTGGGTTCATATGTCCAAAGACCAGCGAATTCTAGAGATCAAAAGAGAGTTTGAGCGACAATATGATGATCTTTTTGAGCACGATAAGAGGTGCATACGTCATGAAAGGGTGTCATTGTTTCTTCGAACAATGGATGTTAAAGCCCGAGAGGAACTAATTCCACTTATACAAGATATAGACTTTGACTAGGGGCTCACAGAGGATTGGATGCTCGTCCATGAAGCTATGAGGAGATACGTGAAGAAACAACAAACAATTGAGAAATTTCTAAATGATTAGAGAACTGATCTTCAAGCAGATGAAAATAATAACCAAGTTCCAAGCATTTTACCAATTGTGAATAACATTCAAGTCCATGAAGTTGTAGAGAGCTCACTTAGGCATGAAGTAGATATGCATGGGCTTGACATACATACTAATGATGGGAAATATGAAGAAACTTATCAAGATACGATTGATATAACCTCTAAGGTTACAAGGTTCCAAGAGCCTGTACACTTATCTACAATGATCACATCTTCAAGTGTTGTATATGCACAAACTCTGATGATGGAAGGATCAAAGGAGCATGTGGAAGCCAATAAAAAACAAATCAAACAAAAACCAAATACAAAACAAAACAAAATTCAATAAAAATCAACAAGAAATCAAGATGAGGCTTCACTTGTGCTCGTGAACCCCTCACATCCATTGGAGGATAAACAAACACATCAAAAGACAATTCCTAAAGTGTTGAACCCCCCTTTGTCTCCCTCAGTAGATCCACAATTCTATCAACTCAAGAGGAGCTCAAGAAAGTTTGCCTCGTCGGCCAAATGTTTGGCGCTAGGCCCCCGCTCGAAGCCATGTGACAGTGGCTTCGCAACGAGTGGTTCCCCCGTGGGCTAATTGTCTATAAGTGTCAGTTCTTACTGGCAAGCCACATGTTGCTAGTCTTTGAAAATGAAGATATGGAGTTTCGAGCCCTAAGTGTCGGAACCTAGCAACTCGGCTAGGCGACCCTGTGCCTATTTAGATGGTCCCCTGATTTTACTCCCAACAAATCGAAATAGCTTCGGTACCCTCTCTGGGTTGAGCTCCCTAACCTGCCATACTTCTTGTACAACTTTGTGTGGGACATTGTTTCTCCTATCGGCAAGCCATTGGCCTCACGCGAGGACATTGGTGGTCTCATTTATGAAGGTGCAAGACACTCATTCAACGCTCGATGGCACCCTCAAATCTGTGTCGAGACTGACCTCAGCATGCCGCTTCCATCGAAGATCAAAGTGGACTTGGGCGAAGGGGATGTATGGGAGCAAGACATCAATTACGAAAACCTTCCCAACGCTTTTGTTGTGGCCAACAAGGTCACAAGATTAAAGATTGCCCTTTGAGACAAAAAATCAAGTGAAATCAAGA
Source organism: Ceratopteris richardii (assembly GCA_020310875.1). NCBI lineage: Eukaryota > Viridiplantae > Streptophyta > Polypodiopsida > Polypodiales > Pteridaceae > Ceratopteris > Ceratopteris richardii. The sequence goes on from CM035410.1 coordinate 178,680,069, forward strand.
AGCCCCTAGAAACGCTCCATGTAAAGATTTGGGGTGTGATTCGATGCTAGTTGATAGTGATATTCAAGTATATGACTCAAATACAATAAATGATCCAATAACTAAATTGTGTGAAGAAACTCCAAGCGAGTATGATGCTAATCGGGAGGACATAAAAATCAAGAGTTCCCTAGATACTAACATGTATGCAAATGCTGATAAGCATGATGCTAAGTCTATGGGAAGTCCAAATAAAGATCAAGATTATGCAAAACTCTTAAGTGGTGCCACATTGAATGAGCATTTAGAGATAGAAGAGTATGTACCTATTCACGGAAGTACTAATGAGTTGCTAATTGAGCTTTAGAATAATGATATGCATGTAAATGACATTACACTCCATGTAAAGGGAGATATGAATGATCATGAGGATGACGCAAAATCACCATTAATTGATCTTCTAAATACTGATACGAATGTCAAAGATGATTATGATGAGTTGAGACCATGCGCGGAAGAAACTGTGCATGAAGAGATGGAAGTAGCACTTATTGAAGTGTATGGAAAATTTCCTAATAGCATGCTACCTAAGGAGAATGATTGTGCGAAGAATGGTTCAAATGACTCTGAAAATTATCAAATGAATAAAGATCTAATTGAATCATGCTTAGGTACAGAAGTGCTTGTATATGATGAGACATTCGAGCAAGAATTAGTGACTAAAGAAATGTATGAAGAAGGTGGTCTAAGTACATCGTCTAAAGAGAATGAGCAACAATCTAGTGATGTTGAAGACTTGAGTGAACTGAGTTTTGAAGAAGTTGATGAAACAAGTTTCAAGGCTTTCGAGAAAGAGGAAGATAAGACACTAGCCATATTCTCTTCACTAGTTGAGGATATTCTCACTAGTACTCCTCACGAAGTAGGAAGAGGTGAGAGAGATGAGCTGGTTGTAGAGGAGAATAAAAAACGTGATGAGTTTTTTCTCAAGCTTATTCTTTTGCATGATGAAGAGTTGAATATATATGAAAAAGTGTCTAATGATGATGAGTGTGATGAATGTTTGAGTTTGATTGATTGTGGAGAGCTATTTTTGATGGGTAAGCATGAAAATCTATTAGCTTAAGATGAATTTATTGATTTCATGTATGCTAGTTTGAATTTGCATGATTCTGAGTCTGAACAGTTAGATGAATTGAATGAATTTTCACAAAGTTGGATGAAAATTTTGCATTAAATCAAACAAATGCACCTAGAGCTCAAATGAATGAAATTTTTTCAAATGATGTTATTGAATATGATGTTTCTAATATCTCTTTGGAGTTTATGAGTACAGGAGCAGATGATTGGAAACCAATCAAAGATCTTGAATTGCATTGGATCATACAAAAGGAAACTACTTTCGAGTTGCTAGTTTTATTGCAGATAGATTTTCGTGAAGTTCTTTCATGGATTGCATGTGTATATATGGTTTTTGGGATTTAATGCTTTTCATCTTTTGTCTAGTTTTATGAGTGTAAGAAATGATCAAGAAAATACAATGGAATGACCAACAAAGCACGAAGTTCAGAAATCCTTTCTCAATAGCTACATTCCTTTAACCTTGATCTCTTGCATCATCTTTGAGTTGCATTGCATATAGAGTGTGCATATTTTAAGTTGAGAAGAGCATATGTTTGAATTCGCATAGGTGCACGTTCATTTGCACATGAGAGATATTTGTAAATATTATAAACAAAAGAACGTTGAGCCTTGAGTGAAAATGAGAGGAGTTGTGAGTGAGGACAAAAGTGATTGCATTTGAGAGTAAAGTTATGAGTGGAGAGTGATTGCTTATTGATTTGCACCATCATTGAGAATGATTGCACCTAGAGTATGCATGTTTGAAAATGTAAGTGCACTTGCTTTCAAACTCATAGGTGCACGTCCGATTGCATGCTAAATAAGTTGTAAATACATGAAGAAAATATGAGTTATAGAATAGGATAAAAGCCTCATCATCGAATGCTAATTACCCCTTTCATTGCACCATTATCTTTTGATGTATTCCAATTATACATGAATAGGGCCCACTTCACGACCATGCATAGACACATGTGTTTGATAACCCATGCACTTGATTTGTCTTGGAATTCATAAATTCTTTTAGATATGAAGATTGGTGTTGGTGTGTCCAGAGGCCCCACAGATTCCGAAGGGGTGGATGTGGTCAAGAATTGAAGTGCAACCTTGAAAACAACTTGAATGGGATAACCAATGCAATTTTCAGGTCAAAGGAGACATGTCGATATTGTGAAGAAGGGCCCTTTGGAAGATAATGGAATCATTAATCTTGCTTTTTGGTAATGTATGAAAATTAGGATTTGATTGCAAAAGGCTGACAAATGTTCAAGGAATTACCAATTCGTGATGTAATCACTTGGACTACACTTATTGACGTTTATAGCAGATTTGAGAAGGATGATATTGTTCCTAATATGTTCAATGAAATGATAGAGGAATGTGTAGAACCTAACATAATAATCTTAGCAATTGTTTCACATTTATGCTACCATACTAGTTGTATGGAGTACATCTAAATATATTCTAGAAGGGAAAGCATCAGAGGCAATAATCCAAGTGTCAATATGTGGGGAAACCGGAATTTTCTTTCTTCTTTTTCAAATCTGATTGCATGAAGAAAAAGGACTTTGAGAAAGTTTGGATGGCTGGAAGGGGGTTCGTGGAATTGTAAGACAGAGACAACTCAAGGAAGATGTCTCTCTCGGTTTCGGGCAGGACACACACTCGAGAGTCTCTCTCAGAGGGAACGAGACCCATAAAAAAGAGTATCTAAAGGAGCGAATTGCTCTAAAAGGTTGGAGAATCACAAAAGAGTTCACTACTAAACAATGGCAGAGAGGAAGAGAGCTCGTAGGTATGTCTTCAAAGATATACAAATGGTTCTTTAAATGCTTTCTTATATCTTCTAGTTTCTCGTTAAAAAGTCGAGTTTGTATACATTGAGTCTTTTGGAATATAAATCTTAAATAAGCCAGCAACATTTTGCACTTAACTATGATTTGAGTCCTTCCTGAGGTGGGTTCATATGTCCAAAGACAAGCCAATTCTAGAGATCAAAAGAGAGTTTGAGCGACAATATGATTATCTTTCTGAGCACGATAAGAGGTGCATAAGTCATGAAAGGGTGTCATTGTTTCTTCGAACAATTGATTTTAAAGCCCGAGAGGAACTAATTCCACTTCTACAAGATATAGACTCTCACTCGGGGCTCACAGAGGATTGGATGCTCGTCCATGAAGCTGTGAGGACATATGTGAAGAAACAACAAACAACTGAGAAATTTCTAAATGATTGGAGAACTCATCTTCAAGGAGATGAAAATTATAACCAGGTTCCAAGCATTTTACCAATTGTGAATAACGTTCAAGTCCATGAAGTTGTAGAGAGCTCACTTGGGCATGAAGTACATATGCATGGGCTTCACATACATACTGATGATGGGAAATATAAAGACACTTCTAAAGGTACGATTGATATAACCTCTAAGGTTACAAGTTGCCAAGAGCCTGTAGACTTCTCTACAATGATCACATCTTCAAGTGTTGTATATGCACAAACTCTGATGATGGAAGGAGCAAAGGAGCATGTGGAAGCTAATCAAAATCAAATGAAACAAAAACCAAATACAAAACAAAACAAAATTCAACAAGAAATCAAGATGAGGCTTCACTTGTGCTCCTGAACCCCTCACATCCATTGAAGGATTAACAAACACATCAAAAGACAATTCAAGATACAAATAAAGAGTTAGAGGAATCTACAGGGCTTAAAGGTGACCAAATGGTGATGAAAGATGAAGAACAAGAAGAAATTCTAATATATCTATCTAAAGATCAAGCTCTAGATGCATCATCAAGCGATGATGCTAAACAAGATTTGGGCTGTGATTCCATGCTAGTTGATAGTGATATTCAAGTACATAACTCAAACAAAATAAATGATCCAATAACTAAATTGTGTGAAGAGACTCCAAGCGACCATGATGCTAATTGGGAGGACATACAAATCAAGAGTCCTCTAGATACTGATATGTATGCAAATGCTGATAAGCATGATGCTAAGTCTATGGGAAGTCCAAATAAAGATCAAGATTATGCAAAACTCTTAAGTGGTGCCACATTGAATGAGAATTTAGAGATAGAAGAATATGTACCTATTCACGGAAGTAATAATGAGTTGATAATTGAGCTTCAGTATAATGATATGCATGTAATTGACATTACACTCCATGTAAAGGGAGATATGAATGATCATGAGGACGATGAGAAATCACCACTAATTGATCTTCTAAATACTGACACGAATGTCAAAGTTGATTATGATGAGTTGAGACAATGCACTGATGAAACTGTGCATGAAGAAATGGAAGTAGCACATATTGAAGTGTATGGAAATATTTCTGATAGCATGCTACCTAAGGAGAATGATTGTGAGAAGATTGGTTCAAATGACTCTGAAAATTATCAAATGGATAAAGATCTAATTGAATCAAGCTTAGGTAGAGAAGTGCTCGTATATGATGAGACATTCGAGCAAGAATCAGTGACTGAAGAAATGTATGAAGAAGGTGGTCTAAGTACATCTTCTGAAGAGAATGAGCAAGAATCTAGTGATGTTGAAGACTTGAGTCATGTGAGTTTTGAAGAAATTGATGAAACAAGTGTCAAGGCTTTCCAGAAAGAGGAAGATTGGGCACTAGACATTGACTCTTCACTAGTTGAGAATATTCTCACTACTACTCCTCAGGAAGTCGAAGGGGGTGAGAGAGATGAGGTTGATGTAGAGGAGAATAAAAAACATGATGAGATTTTTCTCAAGCTTATTCTTTTGCATGATGAAGAGTTGAATATATGTGAAAAGGTGTCTAATGATGATGAGTGTGATGAATGTTTGAGTTTGATTGATTATGGAGAGCTATTTTCAATGGGTAAGCATGAAAATCTATTAGTTCAAGATGAATTTGTTGATTTCATGTATGCTAGTTTGAATTTGAATGATTTTGAGTTTGAATTGTTAGATGAATTGAATGAACCGTCTTCACAAAGTGAATGTATTTTGGATAAAAATTTTGCATTAAATCAAACAAATGCACCTAGAGCTCAAATGAATGAATTTTTTTCAAATGATGTTATTGAATATGATGTTTCTAATCTCTTTCGAGTTTATGAGTATAGGTGCAGATTATTGGGAACCAATCAAAGATCTTGAATTTCATTGGATCATACAAAAGGCAACTACTTTCGAGTTTCTAGTTCATGTTTTATTGCAGATAGATTTTCGTGAAGTTCTTTCATGAATTGCATGTGTATATATGGTTTTTGGGATTTAATGCTTTTCATCTTTTGTCTAGTTTTATGAGTGTAGGAAATGATCAAGCAAATACAATGGAGATGACCAACAAAGCACGAAGTTCAGAAATCCTTTCTCAATAGCTACATTCCTTTAACCTTGATCTCTTGCACCATCTTTGAGTTGCATTGCATATAAAGTGTGCATATTTTAAGTTGAGAAGAGCACATGTTTAAATTCCCATAGGTGCATGTTCATTTGCACATGAGAGATATTTGTAAATATTATAAACAAAAGAACATTGAGCCTTGAGTGAAAATGAGAGGAGTTGTGAGTGAGGAGAAAAGTGATTGCATTTGAGAGTAGAGTTATGAGGGGAGATTGATTGCTTCCTCATTTGCACCATCATTGAAAATGATTGCACCTAGAGTATGCATGTTTGAAAATGTAAGTGCATGTGCTTTCAAACTCATAGGTGCACGTCCGATTGCACACTAAATAGATTGTAAATACATGAAGAAAATATGAGTTTTAGAATAGGATAAAAGCCTCATCATCGAATGCTAATTACCTCTTTCATTGCACCATTATCTTTTGATGCATTCCAAGTATGCATGAATAGGGTCCACTTCACGGCCATGCGTAGACACGTGTTTGAAAACCCATGCATATGATCAGGAATTTAAAGTATATTGTGATTGTTTGACTCAATATTGATTCATATTTCACAATAGTGTGTGTAAGTATATGTATTTGTAAATGTATATGTGTGTATGATTGAAAATTAAAATCTATTGTGATTGTTTAACTCAACAATAATTTTTACTTCACAATAGTATGTGTAATTGTAATTTGTATATGGGTGTATGATTGAGAATTAAAGTCTATCATAATTGTTTGACTCAACATTGATTGAAATATCTTATTTGATATTGATTTATATTGTTTTTTTTTGTAGGTATAGTCTTCATAAAGAGATTTGCAAGCACTATGGGAAAGGGAAAAGAATGGTGTTGTTAGCAGTCAGGGCACTCAAGGATCTACAAGACAGGGAAGCCAATGAAGGGAGTCAGAGCAAAGAGAAGGAACAAGTAGGAAAGGCAGTCAACAAAGGTCTGGGAAGTAGGCCATTTAGTTCTTTTTTCGACTTAACCTCTTTGTAAGAGTGATTTTAATCACTACATGAACATTGTAAATACCTTTTTTGGTAGATTCAACTCCATTTTGTTCAAACTGACAAGTCCTCAAGCTTGAAGAGTAGTAGAACTATTTATGTATCAATTTTCATAATTCTTAGAGCTCGTTTGAGCCTCCAAATTGGCCTAGGAACCTAATTTTTAACTAGGCCAGACACTAGGTCTGAACAAGACCAAAGCTAGTCAAAAACTATAAAAAGAGCTATAAAGCTGATTTTTGAGGTTGGCTTACTGTAGATTGGAGCTTTTGTAACAGAACTCTTTTGTAATTGAAGCTTTCCATTGTCTCACTCTTTGCTCTACCCGTGGGTGCGTGCATGTGTGTATGTGTGTGCATGCTTGTGTGCTTCTCTGTCACCACTTGTGCACATCATTTGCTCGAGGTCTTCATACAATCCTCATGTCTTCCCGGATTGACATTAAAGGAGGTGCTACTCGCCACTGAGCTACACAAAATTTTGGCACCGTTGTCAGGGACTCAGCTTTGAGGACGAGCGTGTGATGGTAAGACGTAGAGTTGAGACGTTGGAGCCATAGGTATTTTCTTCACTTTCATCTATTTCCTTTTGTTTTCTTCACCATCTTCCTCCCCATCATCATCATCACCATCTCCCGCCTTCATCTCCACCTTCACAAAATTTTTAGTTTTTGGTCATATCACCCTTCCCATTCCATTCCCCTCATTTCACTTGTGAGAGAGAGTGAGAGAGTGATTGTGTGCTTTTGCTTTTGAGTGTTTTCTGATCTTTGAACTCAGTCTTAGATCTTCCTTCAGCATCTAAAAAGTTCCACGCTCTTGTGGTGTCAAATTCCCATACCAATTGGCTGCCTCATCATGGAGAATAGCCAGAAAAATCCTCAACCTTTGACCTTGGTCAACTACCTCATTGGCCTCACAAGTAACCTCAAACAGCTGGATAAGACTATCTGGATCCTCATCCCAAGCACCTGAGAAACTGAAATACGCTGAGCCATTTCAAACAGAGGTGTGATGTCAATATCACTTCGATCCCAAAAATTTAGTGCACGCGGCCTCAAGATCCCTCCTTCAAACTTTTGTACTTGATTCGCGACTCTCCTACGAGAGCACACATTTTTGGCAGATTTCTTCGAGCTAGTCGAGGTAGACTCACCTTGCGACTCCCACCTTTGCCTCTCTCTTTCAAGGGCTCTTCTCTGAGCGCGTTCCTCTCTTTGCGTTTGTGTTGCTCCTGAGGATGAGCTCCCCTCGCTCATGTACTAGATCTGGAGTCCGCAAGCTCGGCCAACATGTGGCGCTAGGCGAACCTATGACACTCTCTTATAGAGACGTGCCAAGCTTTTCCTGACAAATGCACCAAAATGATGCACCTCTTAGCCCAAGGGAAAGTGTCTCATACAACCTTGTATCTTGCTTAAGATAACATTGACTTGCTTGGCCTATTCTGAATTCACCATAATACCCAAATGTAGCTATGGAAGGGAAGGGAGAAGGTGACCCGAATGCATGCAAAATTCAATGTCTGACTCTTGGGGTCACATTGTCCCCTTCCTCATGCCAACAGTTACCCCCACTCTACCTACCCACTAACTTCCTCTTACTTTCTCTTTGCTCCGTTCCTTTTCCTCTTACACTCATGCAACACACACACTCACACCTATGTTCATATGAACATTTGCACGCACCTCCACTCTCACGTACTCTCACTTACTCTCGTACCCAAACGCACACAATCTCATACTTCTATTCTCCTATCTATGTTGCTCTTCCTCGCACTATTCCTCACTCCTTCTTTCTCTCTCTCGTGTGCATACATATGCTTTCATACACTCATGCAACACACACACTCACGTAGTCCTGCACCCATACACTTATACACACATCATCTCCCCAACTCCATTTCACTTGGACACATGTAATACATAAAATTTATCTTCATATCCATGCATGATTTTCCCATAATTCTTGTTACATCACTTCGTGTATCCTTCTTGGTCAGTTCAGTCCTTCAACAATGATCCTAAAGATACTCACCATATTACATAGCAAGTAAAACTCACGCAATTGAGAGAGTGAATTAAGGATTTTTATTTTGTTATTAAAGCCTTGTCACATCGAGTACCCTAAGCAGCAAGTTATGTATTTCATGTGCATCATATATGGTTTGAAGTGCCGAGAAAAACGACGTGCAATCTACCTCAGCAATTTGCTTTACATGAGTGTTAAAGCAGCGATCAATCATCAGATCATACTAGTTCAGCACATCTACACAACACTCTCTTAAGAAGCGGCACAATCCTCTCGAGCTCACACCTTTACTGTACTACTTTTTTTTCAAGAAATATGCTGAGCAAATTCATCCAATCTTTCCACAAAAGAAAATAACAATTACTCACATATACCAAATGATAATTCCTTCGAGTACACCGTTTGTGCCAGCACTTGCGTAAAGTTCATTCAGTCTGTCATAAGACACAAGTGAATTCATCTGAAATATCCTTCATGCACCACATATGTAGAGCTTTATCTCTTCCATCAGTTCTTTGACTTTAGTGTTGTCGAGTGTGCTGTTTCCTTCATGCATTAGATAAGGGGTTCTTTCTTGACTTCTGGAGAGGACTGCTCTTTCACGCCCTTCGAATTTTGATCACTGCATTGGATATGTAGTCCTCCTTAGGTGGTTTCTTCATAACGAAGACACACTACCTGTCTGCCGAATCATACACTTCCTCTGCAGCAGAGAAGAAAGGATCCACTTCCCAACGGTGAAAGTCCCTCATCATAAGACCCTCTCAAGGAATAAAAGATGGAGAAGAAACACTGCATAGAAGCAGTCGAATGATATCCTGACAGACGAATTAAGCGGTTTGAAGTAGAGTCACTAAAATAGTCTGGCGAGATGAATCAAGGCACTCCTTTGTGTTCATTTCAAAGCAGGTGCCAGCAGCCCATGTCAAGGTGTAGCGAAAAGCAACAATACACTTACGACAAGGGGGAAAAGATTCCGACATGACAATAAAGATATCCCCAATCATTTGGTCTCGCGTTGTGCATATCTTTGACGCCTATCCGTTGGAGTTGCTAATCGTCATGTGAGCACAGTCAACATTAAAAGCAGATATAAGACTTGGTGACCTGGGAGATCATACGGGATACCTCAATTTCTTCAGAACTTTAGAGGAATTTGTGCTTTCCCCATATCACTTGTCTGGCTTTCTACTCGGAGTTGCGAAGCTCTCCCCGAGATATCACTCGAAGTGGAAAAGGGAGAAATGTGCCCTCTATGCCTGCATACAGCAAGCCCACAATGCCCAGCTTGTTTCCATACGAGCGACCTCTGTGTCCTCAAGCGTTAAGAACTTGATTAACTCTAAGTTTGAGTGTATCATCTTTCTCTATAGCACGCAAGAAAAACTCCTCATGGAAGAGCTGCCAACCCCTGATCTCACGTCTTCGGGATCTTCATACTACTGTTCCATTCACGCTTCAGCAGCAGCATAACAGAGACGACCCCCTTTTCCTCACGTCTGTGCCCTGTCTTTAATCATCTTCCTTCCTCCGAGCTTAGTGGCCCTGCCAGCACCTCTCCTCCCTCTGATAGCTTCTGATGGAAGGCAGGTAGACCTCCGCCCATTCCCCCCTCTTGCTTTTGTCCTCTTCGCAGCTTCCTCCACCAAAAAGCGAAACCCCCCAACTGCTCCATTTATTTTTAGCTTCGCACAAAAACTTCCTTTGTCATCATCTCCTACCATCTGACCACAATCTACCTCCATCGGCCTACCACACAAAACGGACTGAACTGAATATCTCTCTTTCTCTACGATAGCCGCCACTTTGAGCAAATTAATAAAATCCAACAACAGTAGAACATCACCAGCAAGAACAAAGAAATCTTTATCAACCTAGGCAATAGGATTGTGGGTTTCCTCTTGTCTTTCCTGTTTTACTTTTGCTGCAATCATCTAGGGCCTTTCAGCCATTGTATAGAGCATCCATGACCAAAGTAGATGTGACCCCCTTTTTCTTTTTAATTGAAGAAAGCTTCCATAATTTCCTTCAATATTATCTCTGTGGGTTTTTTCCTTTGAAAGTTGCACCCTCACCTTTTCATCCAGTGCTGTTCAAAACGCTCAAAAACTAGACCATCTCAAAGGATCATCCATCAGTTTTCCAATCATTTCACATTTTTCCTCCACGAAATGGCAGTAAATACCTTCGACATTTGTCATATACACATGAACTAATTCCACCCTATATTGGCAATCCAAACGCATGAATGGTTGATCAAGATTTCTCTTATCACTTGTACTTGAGCCTTGATAACGAGTGTATCTGCTACTGTAAGTATCTCTTCAAGTTGCGGACCTTCAAGCTCTTCACTCCTACCATAGTAAGAGGAAACCATAGTTGTGGATGCCATGTTCATGCCAAGTTCTTGACCTCTACCAGATAAGGCAACAATTATATCATCTGCTAGCTGAGACACACTTCTATCCAAACTGCTAAATGCCTAGTAATCAATAGTTCCACCTTTAACCAAGCATGACTCATTCATGTTTCATGAGCCAAACCTGGGAACAAGTGCTTCCTCTCCCTTTTTTTTTTTTTTGAGGAACAATGTCACCAAACAAGAAGACAAATGTGAGTATCAGAAAAACTGTTGACATATGTCAATGTGCTCTTGTGCATGGGACTCTCCAATGTGTCTATGCACGGCCCTGTAATGTGGCCCTATATTAATGCATACTTTGGAAATGCATAACCTGAATGGTGCAAAAGATTGGGTTGTGCAAGGAGCACATGGTTGTCGCTCGTCGAGGCTTGTCGATGTTATTTGCAGATGTTGATGCCATCTATTGTGGAGGTATCCATTGGATCTTGAGATGACAACTGATCCTTCCACCTTACAGGGATCCATTTGAGAATGATCTGCGACTGTGTAGTGAGCATCTTCGGCATATTCATCCTTGGCTGGTTTCTTGAGTGTTGTGTCCCTTGTGGTTGGTGCGCTGTTCTTGTAGGGGCCGTGTAGCTCAGTGATGAGTAGCACCTCCTTTAATGTCAATCCGGGAAGACGTGAGGATGGTATGAAGACCTCGAGCAAGTGGAAGCACAAGTGCGTGAGTGAGAAGCACACAAACATGCACACACATACACACACACGCGCACACACGGCAAGACAAAGAGTGAGGAGCAATGGAGTTCTTTAGATTACTTTCAAAAAGCTCTTACAAGTTCGTTTCAATTACAATCTAACCCCAAAAATGAGCTCTCTAGCTCCTTTTATAGTTTTTGACTAGCTTTGGCCCTGTTCAGACCTAGTGTCCGACCTAGTTAAAAATTAGGTTCCAGGGCCAATTTGAGGGCTTAAACGGAGTCTAAAAAATATGAAAATTGGCAGGTAGATACTTCTAAAGCTCCTCAAGCTCAAGGACTCCTTGGCTTGCACAAAATGGAGCTACAAAAATACGAAATGATATTTACAATGGTTTTTATTGATGAAAATCACTATTTGTGTAGGGTTTTCTCTATTGATTTGTCATACACCTCTTTGAGCTCCCTACTTGCTCTTTATTCTTGTGTGCTCAACTCCTTGATGTCTTGAAAAATTAGATGGCCTACTTGCAAGATCTTCTTTGACTGCCATGTCTGCTTGTGCTGTCCCTTCGCTCTGACTCTCTTCGTCGTGTGGCTCCTTCGGTTCCCTGACTGCTGCCAACACCCCCCCCACTCTCGCGTCTGTCGCCCCTGACAGACCCTTGTCTAGAGGATTTTTGAACATAATATTGGACGACATCGGAGGCTAGGTGGTGTTCTTCAAGTCGCAAGCCACGTGCTAGATCTGTGAGCAATTCATCCCAATTCACAGGTCCGGGAACATCTGGATGAGGCACCCTCAATTGTTCTGAGTAAATAGTTCTCTCCACAGCAAATAATTGGAGGAGATGTGATGGTCTGGGTATAAAGATTTCAGAGTGATATTCCCAGAATCCTGTGATGAACATCTCCTCAAATGTCTGTTTAAAGCAGGCTGGGAGGTATTTGATTCTGGCGTGCCAGGCATATATTACTTCAATGGACGGGGTGGTACTCATATCATACACTAGATCTTGGTTTCCTGTCATAAAGCCTGCACCTGAGAAGTGAGGGTCCTTAATGTTTTTAAACGTCCTGAAAGTGATCAGCATTAATTCAAATATTTTCATGCACATCTGGGCCATCACATCAGGATTATTGCGTAGCCTAGTACTCCAGTGACGGATTGTAGAAATCATGTAATTGACTGTGGGAGGTCCTCGTGGAGGTGCTAGATAAACATAATTCAACCATTTTGCACAGGCTTTGATGTCTTTGACAGCTATGGTGAATTCAGGCCAGGTGCGTCGTCGCAGAACTGGAATGTAACAAGGGTTGTACTTAATAAATAACGGCATATTATTCCAGGTTCGGACCATTTCTGGATACGTTTCCAAAAGCCTGATTCTCCAGGTGGGTTGATGGATGGACCCACGCTGAGCACTTTCCGGTATATCATCTGGACCAAATTGTGTGGCAAAGGTGGGAGGTTTGCCACATTGTCGTTGAATCTCCGCGTTGTAATCGGCCAAAAGTATACAGAATGGCACATACTGGTCATTATTGGTGCCTATCCATCTATGGTGAGACATGCTTCTGAAGTATTCAGACTTTATGACAGTCTCTTCTAAGTTCGCTAGTGATTGGATCTGAATTGCCACCCGTTCTTCGTGAGTGTTCGCTGTCCTTTCCAGTGTCTGAAGCCACTCGGGTGCTTCCACTTCCAATGTGTCTAGTCCCTCTGAGGTTCGTCGCCCACCTGGCATTGGCATAGGAACATACGGTTCCTCGTAAGACTCATCTACCTCAATAGGGACTAGCTCTTCTTGCTCTGGTTCTACCACAGGGGATGGCTGCCTCTCGTATGTCAGTAACCTCTTTTGTAATTCTGCTACCTGCTCAGTTAAGGCCTTTACTTCGTCTGAGGTGGAGGTTGATGGGACACTCTTCGGTTGTTCTTCCTGTTCCTTCAGCCTGCTCTGAAGTGTGTCACGCTCTCTTTCCAAGTCATCATGGGCTTCCAGGAGATCTGCATAGCTTTCCAGAATGGTTTTCATCGTCTCCGTGGGAATTGCTTTAAATTGCTCTGGATCTATCTCGTGAGGGGAGCCTTCCATTGCCGCTTCTAGATTCTCTTCATTTTGTTTTTGCAGTCTTTTGTTCTCCTCCAGTGCTGTGGCCATATGTTTTCGTAGTAGTGCCAAGTTGCGTCTGACTCGTAGGTTATCGGCCTGGTATACTTCGAGCAAAGCTTCTAGTTGTTTTACACCTGATTCTGTCGATGGTTGTGGTGTCTCCAATAGTGTTTGGTGAGCCTGCTCAAGCGTTGTATAGCGTTGATGCACCTCTGCGTTTTCCTCTTGTAGGATGTGAAATTGCCTTTGTAAGTTCTGGTGGTGTGTTGTCAGTTGTTGGTACCGGCCGTCCAGAGCTCTGTACTCATTCTGGAGCTGATATACACATTGATTTAATGCTAAAAATATGCTATTTACATTAAATAATGTTGGGAGGGGTGAAGATGCAGGGGGAATGGGGCCGGGAAAGGGAGTTGTGGATGATGTGGATGCAAGTGGAGATGTGGGTGGAGGGGGTATGGGAGATGAAGGTGGCATGGGGGGAGGGAGCGGTGTTGTGGCAGGTGATGTTTCCATAGTGTCAATTGTTTGAGTGACAGTGTAGATGGGGATCGTGGGTGGAGTGGATGTGACATCAGTGAACAGAGTGGTGAAAGTGGGCATGGTGACTCCCCCGAATTGGATCCCCGGAGAGAGTGGGATACCCATGACAATGGTGGTGGTAGTGGACGAGGTGGTGCTAGTGTCATGTGGTGGAGTGAAGTGTGTAGTGCGAGGTGGGGATGGTGGTGACAGTGGTGCTTCCTGATGTTCGTCTGCTTGCGTTGTCTCTCCTGGTGCTGAGACATTGATGTGAATTTGTTTCCCAGACCTCCTGGGACGAACAGGAACCCTCTTCTCAAATCTGTGAATGTAGGCCATTGCCTCATGGATGGCCTCATCCAATCCTACTGCGTCGGCATGAAGGTTTATGGACTCAATGAACATCTCGTCCACACCTTCCTCAGCTAGCAACTGGTTCATGAGTTTCTTGCCCGATTCCAGTGACATCTTATGCTGTTCTTGAACCAGTTGCATGGTTCGATATAGTCTTTTGATTTGTGCCGAATACGCAGGGGCACTTGCCAGCTCTGAAAGCTCGTCATATTCTTGTTCCTCGTAGGCTTCTTCCTCTTGTTCTTCCTCTTGTTCCTCTACGTCGACTTCTACCACTTCGGGTCGGGTGGGGGCTGCTGTTGTTGTCTGGGGTTGTGGTTCCTGAGCACACGTTCTGTTTCCGTCTCGAGATTAGAATCATAGATCAGTCGGGCTACTTCTTCATCCGTGAGGTCATTTAGAGTAAAACCCTGTGGGAATTCCAGATCTGATGGGACGGGTGGGAATACCAGATTAGGCCCATCTGTGCTCGGTCTTGGTAGCCGGATTGTGAATGGCCTAACGCGTCGTGTCTGGGGAGGGGTAATTTCTGGTGTAGTGGTGGCTCCCCTTGGTTGGGCACATGGTAGTTGTACTCCCCCCCTCATCTTCTTTGATGGGGGACCTGCTGCTGATAGTCTTCTTTGGAATTCCTGAACACGGGGCCATATGAGTGCCCGCTGAATAAGCACATCATAGGCCAGACATCGGTAGATTATTTTTGTGAGAGCGCAACATCCATGAAGCACATTTTTTTGCTTCTTGTTCCACCTCTGATGGGCTAGGTGGATCTGATCTATGATCCAGTGTGGCCCATTGATGGGAAGGCTTTCTGTCTCTGCTAGATACAAACTGAACCAAATTTTCTTTGGGGGCATTGTGAATCTTTCCTGTGCGGGGAAAGCAAAATGTTGCATGATGGTCCGCAGGTGAAGCGCAATGGTAGGTGTCATCGCTACCATATCCTTCAGCTTATTAAGATCTTTGTGTTTCATTCGACCTGGCACCATTGTTTCCTTTTCTGTGGGGATGTGCATGCCATACATACCCAATGCTTCTCTTACCAGATTGAGGGTCAACTTGAATCTTTTCAGCTCATGACCCGGCAGCAGTGATGGCAACACAAAGGTGCTGTCGCCTCCCTTGGCCCTGCTTGGCGTGATGGTACTGATCAGATATGAACATCGTAAGAAATCCGGCTTTGGTAAGTGGGCCCTGAAATAACTGTCCACACCCGCTTTGATCCAAACTGATCGCATGACTTCGGCGTTTTGATAGCTTTCAAACTCGCGCGTGAAAAAGTGGTATCGACCCCATTTGCCATTAAATTCCAATTCTGCTTCCCAGAAATAGGTTCCATCGCCCAATGGTTCAGCGACATCACTGAACCAATGCGCATGCTTACCTACTTGAGAAGTGTGCCCTTGAGGAGGATCCTGAATGGGGAGCACATGCACGGCTTGAAGTTCTTGCGGCCTTGCGGTGAGATGTGGCTCGAGGAGGAGTGTTTCTATGTCCACAATCTGGGCACCGGATCCGGCTTGAGAACTTGCACCTGCTTCTGCCATGGCCCTGTTTGCTAGTTGGTTCTATGAGAATATAGAACCACGTGTTAACATCGTAATGGACAGAATAAATCCGTTGTGGTCCCCGTTGCAACATTAACATGAGGTAGATGGTGAGTTAGTGGTTAGTAAGTGCACGAAGATAGTGTGTGTAGTTAGTTCGTGGGTAGTCCTCGGAGACTAATGCAGTTAGTAAGTGAGGATGAATTTACAAATTGGGGTCGGGGGGTTTATTACAGGTCTTAGGCTGCCAAATGCAGTGGATGGGTCTTTTTCTTGGTGTCGTAGAGGCTCTAGAAAACTTTAAAGTTGTATCGGCTTGAAAATGAAGCCTTTTAGGGACCCATCTACAAGCGAGTATGTTCGTGCTCATAGGCCTTGGTATGTTCTTGAGTGTTGAAGACAAGTGACTGCTGGCCGTGCAAGTGAATGGGTTACGCTGTATAGGTTGTGGCTTCGGCGTAGCTATTTGCGCCCGCAAGCAAGCCTTAGGTACCCAAATTTGTCTTGACTGGGGGCTAGCCTTCATCGACTTCTTGGGCACCCAAATAGATTTCACGTTAGCAGAAGAATTTCTGTAAGACTTCTTATTAGTGACGTGTTGTTGGTTACTAATAAGAGGTTTTGCCCGTGTGGTTGGCTTGAGTGCTACCGGGTGTTCGCCTTTCCGCACCCATACTTGGTTTGCTTGCTGAGATATTTGGTTGCGCAGGTACTTTTGATTTCCGGCATGGGTAGTACTCTGCTTCTTCTGCCTTTGATTCACCTTTGGTTGCTGCCTCCTTCTGGCCTTTGGAAAAGAAGGGAGTTCCATTTCATCCCTGACTCCTTTTTTGAGAATATCATTCCTCTGCAACACATAGTTTTGGACAAGAACAGCATGGTCATCTTCATGTGCACCCCTGGAGGGACCAGGAGTCTGTGCCTTTCCTAGTTCTTTGAGTGCTCCATTATCTAACTCTACTGTGATTCGACTATGATTGACCCATACCTGAAGAAGTCCACTTCTTAGGTTTAAGTTGACTGCTTGGTCATAGATCCAGTCTTGACCCAAGACAAGAGGTTCAGTGAGATCCTCGTCTTGACACACTAGTACTTTAACTGTCATTGCCTCATCATGAATGTAGAGGGGAAGTTCCACCTCGCCCATGCAAGGGGTTTCCACGCCTCCCAATCCTATGAGATATGCCTCCACAGGATTGACAGTTAACTGCAACTCTTGACAGTAAGACACTCTAACAGCACTAGTGGTTGCGCCTGAGTCAATCAAGGCTCTTACGGTCCTTGCACTCTTTCCTTGTCCTATATCTAGGGTTATGAAAGGACGTCGATCAATTATTCTATGCAAGCTTGTTCCTGCGACTTCACACATGGCCATAGGATACCCTTGATCTGCATGGTCATTCGTTCTAGGCTGATCTCTACCTTGCTTTCGTAACTTCATCCTTCTGATGCGTTCTAAAGCTTCTGCTTGAGCTTCTTCTCAAACTCGCTTTTCTTCCTCTTTGCGTTTCTTAGCAGTGTTGAGTCGGCTGAGCATTTCCTCCGTGAGGGGTTCCTGATACAACTTGACTCTGCAACCGCTAATATAGTTTGGGAGAACATCACCCTCTAACGTGGCTAGTTGTACTGCTCCACTCGTGGAGATCCTATTGATGATCATAGGTCCGTAGCCTCTCTTTTCTAGCTTCCTCGCGTGTTGCTTCAGTGTGTAGACTAAAACTAGATCTCCTGCTTTCAAGCCCTTATCCTTCACATGGGCATCAAAGTATGCCTTCTGCCTCTTCTTAGCTGCATAGATTCCTGCAGCTGCTCTCAGTCTTGTTTCTCCTAATCGTTCAAGGTCAAAGATCCTAGAGGAGAGCTCATGACCTGTCCATTCGTGCTCTTGCGCTATTCTCAATGTAGGAATCAAGAAGTCCAAGGGTAGCACAGCGTTCTGGCCAAATACCATCTGAAAGGGGGTGGCTTGGAGTACCGTTTTGTAGGCGACTCGGTATGCCCAAACAGCATGGTGCAACTGTTTGTCCCAATCAGAGCGTTTAGTGTTCACTAATTTTGTCAGTACATTGCATAGGATCTTATTAGTGCTCTCAGCTTGTCCATTAGTCTGAGGGTGATAAGGGGCAGACTTCTTGTGTATTACCAAGAATTCTTGGAGTAGATTTTCAATCACTTCGTTCAGGAAGTGTGTGCCTCTATCACTTACAAGCTCTATAGGTAGCCCATATCTTGTGAATACATTCTCAAACAAGAATTTAGCAATTGTCTGAGCATCGTTCTTTGTCGTAGCTTTTACCTCTACCCACTTAGTTAGATAGTCTGTTGCAACAATGATGTATTCCGCATGAGAACCCTTAGCTGGGGGATTAATAGGGCCTACGAAGTCTATTCCCCACTTAGAGAACGCACGTCCACCCATCATAGGTTTCAATGGCATCTCATCTTTTCGTATAGGATACTGAGTTCTCTGACAGACATCACACCGTTTCACATAGGTATGTGCATCCATGTGAAGGGTAGGCCACCAGAAGCCCGCAAATAGTATTGCCTTGATCACCCGATCTGGTCCAAAGTGTCCTCCTGCTACACCTTGGTGAGCAGTTTCCAAGATCTTAAGATATTCACTCTCATGGACACACAGTCTCAGGTAACCATCTTTACCGCGTTTGTATAGATTATCACCAATGAGTGAATAATCCAGGGCTTCTTGTTCCAAACTCCTTTTCCTAGCCAGAGTCATGTCTGGAGGGAATGTGTTTGTCCTCAGGAAGGATACTAGAGGTTCGCTCCAATCTGGCACAATGGATACTTGATATAGAGTAGCGTGTTCCACAGGTGGTTTAGTGCAACAGATTGGGCATTCCTTGCACAACTTTTGGACATCAGCTTCCATAGTTGGCCAATGTACTCCGAGTCTCTTTAGGGTCTGTAAAGTTCGTTGCTTTGAGTAATGTTGCTCTAATGCACCTACATGTGCTAATTGCAACCATTTAGCGTACTCATCCTCTTCTACGCAACAAGCCAAGATCCCTTGATCTGTGTGCTTGTACACGCTTCCTGCCATGATGTGGTACTTTTGGGCTTTCACAACCTCTCTATTCCGTGTGTTTACTACTGGATGGTTAGGCCCGTATGTCAATACTGGTACCAATGGCTTAGCCCACTGCGGCACCACTTCTAAATTGAACAAGTAAGCATCAGGGAGATCATCTGATACTCCCTGTGGGGCTTCTCCAGAGGTGAGCCTAGAGAGATGATCTGCTCTCAGATGAGTCCTACCTTTCCTCACCACAACCTTGAAATCATATTCCATTAGTAAGAGAAACCATCTTACTAATCTTCCTGTATTGCATGGCTTGTTTACGAGATATAACAATGCTTGGTGATCAGTAAAAAATTTAAACTTATTTGCAAGCAAATAGTGTCTAAATTTCTTGACTGCATATACCATGCCTAAGCCTTCTCTCTCTGTAGTGGTATAATTTCGTTCAGCTGCATTCAATTGTCTACTGGCATAGGCAATTTGAAGATCCATATTACCTTCGCCAGTAGGTTGTGCAAGCACACATCCAATGGCATAATTGGATGCATCCACATGAACATGGAATGGCTTATTCCAATCTGGTGTGGTCAAGATTGGTGCTGAACATAATCGTCGTTTAAGCTCCTGGAAGGAATTCTCACATTCATCCGTCCACTCAAAGTTAGTCAGAAGTCCGTACATGGGCTTTGCAATAACAGCATACATGTGAATGAACCGGCGGTAGTAACCACAATGCCCCATGAAAGCTTGTACTTCCTTGACATTCTTTGGCCTAGGTAGCTCTGCTATGGCTCTCACTTTCTCTTCATCAGTAGATATGCCATTCTTTGACACTATGTGTCCTAAAATCTTGCCTTGCTTGACCATAAAAATGCACTTTTCTGGGTTCAGGCAGACCTGATATTCTCTACATTTGTCAAAGATTTGTCTGAGTTCAGGAATATGGGTTTGTCTAATGTTGGAATGAGCACAAAGATCATCAACATAGACTTCTAAATTCTTCCTCAGGAACTCTTTAAACACATGGCACATCAGCCTTTGGAAGGTAGCTGGTGCATTGGTAAGCCCAAATGGCATTACACGAAAGGCAAATATGCCCCACTCTGTGGCAAAAGCCGTTTTATGCTGATCTTCTGGTGCAATGGCCACTTGATTGTAGCCCGAAAATCCATCAAGAAAGCTGTACACTTCCTTGCCTGCTACTCTTTCTAAGAGATGTTCGGTGATGGGGAGTGGATAGTTATCTCGGATTGTGGCTGCATTGACCTTCTTCAAGTTGATGCATACGCGCAATTTTCCGTTCTTCTTGGGCACCACCACAATGGGGGATACCCATTCAGTGTGCTCAATTTCATAGATAAATCCAGCTTCAACTAGTCTATCTATCTCTTCCTTGATCTTGGCAGCGTAGTTATCGTTATATGTATAAGGCTTTTGCTTAGAGGGTTTAGCATCTGAGGTCATGGGGATAGTGTGTGAACATATGTCAGGGTCAACACCTTTCAAATCCTTGTAACTCCAAGCGAACACATCTCTGTATTCTCTTAGCAAGGCTATTAACGCATGCTCTTCTTCCTCTGTTAGGTCATGACCTATGTACGTGCATCTCTCCTCTCCTTCTTCTAGGGCCACTACTACTTTCTTGGTGGTTTCTTTGTTATCATAGGCCTCTCCTGATTGTGCCTCTCGTTTAGGCATTCTTATCATGACTCTCCTGTCGTCTATCTCATACTTCTTAAAATTTTCTGGGACCTCAAACAAAGATCCTTCCTCTTCTGGTGAGACTTCTCTCTTCTTCCGTTTCTTTCCTTCTTCCTTTGGGGTCATATGTGTGGCTAATCTTACATCATTGGTAAGCTCTCCATGCCTCTGGGGTTGAAATTCTACTTCATGGAAGTATTCTTCATCTGATGCAAATGGTGGGTCCATGATGATTGACTCTAGATCGGAGTCACTTGCATCCTCAAAGGCATCAGGGGTAGGTTCGCATTCTTCTAGAACTGCCTCTCCCATGATTGGCTCTATGGAGAAGACTGAAATGTCATAGCCATCCTCATCACAGTGAGGTGTCCATTGTTCCTCATTGATGGCTACATCCATTGTTGCTAGGATTTCTGCCCAGCCGTGGGGTTCGAATTCTTCGTCAGGAAAGACTACAGGTGCATAGGCTGGGTCTTGAATGGGTCTATGTGTTTCGTTTGCACCTATCTCTCTGGCCTTCTCTCTCTTCTCTTCTTCTACTGCTACTTTGCACATCCATAAGTGGGTGTCTTCATGCATCCATGAGGATCCTGATCCCATGGAATGCACAGATTCCGTATCATCCTTGGCTCTGTGGATGGGATTCCATTGGATAGGGGGAACATCTCTATGAGAGTAATCTTTGAGATTCACTTTGGTCGTAACACCCAAGTGTTGCAGGTACAAAGAATTGGTTCCCCAATCCTGTACCACTTGCAACTGTCGCATGAATGGTCGTCCCAAAATCATCTCATAGGCATGATTTTTGCTAAAGTCACATATAGCAAAGGTATGTTCAAACTCGACACCACAAGTGGTGAGAGTTATTCCTTCTAGCAATCCTAGGGGTCTCTCTATGTGACCATCGGCCATCTGCAATTTCATTCTCGTTGGCCTGAGTGCTGGCTTGCCCCAACGCTTCCATAGGGAAGTGGTGGCAATTGCAACTCCTGCGCCTGAGTCCAAAATTGCCTTAGTGGTGTACTCCTGATAAGTAATGGGAAGATAGGTGTTCCCTTCTTCACCTTCACACATATCTCCTACCTTATCCAAGGGTATTTCTGGCACTGTCCTATGTGATCCTACCTGGGAACGAGGTTTTGCTATCTCTGGTACTTGTTTGGCTACATGTTTCCATAATTCAGGTCTAACCTTGAATAGCTCTTCTAACTTGAGATTGCACTGCACTTTAGTATTTTTCACTACCTCTGTGTTCCTAGGTATGACTGAATCTTCGTTTCTGACCAAGACTGTGGGTGCTCTCATACACGTGGACTTGGCTTCCCAGGGGCCTGTGAAATGGGGTAGCTCTTGTATGGAATTGGATTCAAAGTCCAATCTCTCGTGAGACTGAGTACTCTCATGCTCCCCGTAAATAGATGGGATGTCTTGTGGGAATTGGTCATGTGCATCATCCACAAGTTCAAAGGGAGGGGCGACTTCACTTTCATTATCCCATTTATCTTCTTGAATTTCTCGTAGGAAGTCTGGTGCAAACCGATTCATAGAAGAAGAAGTGTCTGGCTCCGTAGAATTAGGCACATAAGCAACTTGGGAAGGAGGGCTTATTCTATCCTTGGCTCTTTCCTCGCTCTCACAGATGTTTGGAGCACAAGCTTCCTGGGGAGGATTACTTATTCTATGACTTTTCCGAACAGGCTCATATGCTCCCTGAGAAGGAATGTAGGCAACCTGTGGAGGTACATGAGCTTTCGAGGGAGGCTTATCTGCCTTTTGGGGGGAAAGATAAGCTTCTTGAGGAGGCACATGGGCTTCCTGAAGAGGCTGGCTTATCCGTTCTCTTCCCCTTTCCTTTCTTTGAGGGGCAGGTTCCTTTTCTGAGTGTGCCATTAGATTCTCCATTCTTTCCAGAAAAGGGGGGTTGTCTGGTTCAGTGGAATTGCGCACATAAGCTTCTGGTGGGGGATGGGTCATGTTTTTGCTTGCTTTATCCCTTTCTTGATTTTTTTTCTTCCTTAGCAGATCTTGCAATTATGCCCTCTAACTTCTCTAGAAGTCCATCCAGGTGTAGTTGCATCTTGGCTGAGCCCGAGTAATTGAATAGGCGACTAGCTTCAAACATAGTCTGAGCCAATGCGACCATTTTCGCGCAAAGTTTGGTTCTTTCTATCTCTAGGTCAGCTCTAGGGTAGCACTTGTCATGATCCGTTACGTTGGGCCCTTCTTGGATTCTGGCCTGATATGCTTTAAGCATCATGTCTATATCTTCAGGAGTGGGATCAGCTAATACTGATCCCGCTCTAGGGAGTGGTGGAATTGTATGAGGTGGGTTGGAAGGTGGCGGGTCGGATGGCGATGGGAATGGTGGTGGTGGGGTAGTGTGAGAGGGAGTTTGAGATGTGAGTTCAATTATCTTGGCTTCGGTTTCTCTTATGCTTTCCTCAAGTTCACTCATCTTTTTAGCCCATTGTCTTTTCATTCTTTCCCGACTATCTCTCCAGGCTCTAGTTCTCTTCTTGGTTATGCTCTCCGTTTCACTCACTTCTGGGCTCTTTCCCTGATCTACAGCTTGGTTTTGCTGTAATGCTTGAGCTCTTGTGACCACTTGTACTGGCGCAGTGGAAGTCACACTCCCTGTGGAGTCTACAACTAACCCAATAACGTTTATAGGAGTGATTTTTGGCATATTGTTGGGATTCTTAGGACAATCCCGTAAGAGATGCTCCTTTCCGCACTCCTGACAATAGCCTTGGATCGTTACTGACTGGGGTTGTGTAGGTGGAGGCAAGGGACAGTCACGAATGAGGTGATCTCCTTGACATCTGTAGCACGGTCCTCTTGGGAATGGAGATCTTACCTGCCTAGGTTGAGGCCTAGGGTTGGGGTTTGCGTACATGACATTTGCGTAATCCGATTCCCAACTAGATTCATTTGGCTCTTCACTATAGTAAGACTCACCATGTTCAGGAGACTGCATGAAGTAAGCCTGGGGACTCTCAACATGCGTAGAATCGAAGCTATGGTCACTGGGATCATTTTCTGAAAGCAATGGTGTTATGGGGACTATAGCTCGGTTTAGGTTTTCTTCTGTAGCTGCATACTTCACAGGGATCAAGTTGGATGGAGCTGGAGGTTGTTGGGCTAACACAGGCTGAGGCCTTTGCTGGGCTTGGTATTGTGGTTGGTAGGTCTGTTGAGGCCTAGCATACTGTTGTGGTTGGTATTGGTTCTGGTATCTGCCTTGTTGAGGGGATGGCTGAGGGTAGGCTTGCCTAACCGCTTGCTTGTTGTATGGGCAGTCTTGTGCTGTGTGATTTGTGTATCTTCGTTCTATGGTGCAGTACTGGCTACTAGGGTTCACTTGGGGTTGAGCCATAATGGGACATACATTCGCCATGTGGTCGCCACCACATGTGTAGCATCTCTTCACAGGGGCAAATCTCGGAATTTGTTTGCTAGAGACACCTAATTTCTGAGCCACTTTCTCTGCAAGTTCCTCAATTGATGTGGATTGCGTGGAAGAGAGGCTAGAGGCACCATCAGAATCTTTGTAGATTTTGGAAAGCTCTAACTCCTCCCCTAGGTTATCCTCAATGTCAATGCACATGCGTACACACTCTTCTATGGTCCTAGGGTCTTTCAAGTACACATATGATCTTAATTTGGTACTTAGCAATCCATCCAAGAATAAAGCCACTTGCTTAGCTGGTGTGGGTAGCTCGGGAACAGGGCATCTTTCAAGATATTGCCTAAATCTCCTTCCTGCAAGTCTCACGGTCTCTTGAGGGGTTTGCTTGAAGCTATGAATCAACGAGGAGGTATTATGTCTGATGCCACTCTTAGAGAACTCAATAATGAAAGCCTCTAGGAGTTGATCTATGCTCCTGAACTGTCTCTCGTTTAGTGGCTGAAACCATGTCAGGGCAGTGTTCCTAAGGGTTAGACCAAAGGCATTGTACTGAGTGAATAGATCCTCTACTTGTTCAGCTCTCAGGACTTGCCTGAACTCAGCCACATGATCGTATGGATCTCCAGTGCCATCGAAGTAGTTCTTCATGGACTTAACTAGCTGAGTCGGTCTCAAAGTCCTTGTGTGCTCTCTAGGTCGTGGTAGAGGGAACTCATCCGCATTTCTTTGATTCCTGTGAGCTCTAAGTATCTCAGGTTCCACTCTATTTGTTTCCGTCCTCGTTCTTTCTCTGCCCACTGGGTTGGCAAAGCTTACTTCTGGTCTATCTCTGCTTCTGTCTCTTTGCATTCCATGAGCTTGGGATGTTCCAGCTCCAGGGTGACCATAGGATACATTCGATCTTGGTTGGGGAAAAATGAATTCACCCTTCCAAGTGTAAGCATGCCTATCATTCTCTGTCACCACAAAGATCCTCTCCGAAGTGTGATCTAAGTAGGTCACTCTGCCTGGGCTATCAGGATCCTTAAGCTCATAGATCATGATTGTTCCTATATCAAATGGCCGATCAGATTTATATCTCCAAAAGGCTTCTTCAGTCTCTCGATTGAGGAGCAACTCTATGCTCTTATTATCCTGGGGAATCCACTCTGGTGTGATAATTCTAGTGAGAACCGATTTGCCTCGAGGGGTTCTAGGTTCTGCACCCATGTTTCCTTGCTCCAGGTCACCTAAGTCCGCATCAGAGATTACATTTCCAAATTCATCTGTCCTATCTGGGTGACTGGTGACCACGTATATGGTTCCTTCCTTGTCCAGGTATGCACCGTTTTCAAATTTGACTGCTGGGTGCTCTAGTCCAATGGATTGATCGGGATTCTTAATCTGTACCACAGATCTTCCTAAACCGTCCTCATAGATGCTAGCACCTAATCGGTTGGTCCTAAGGTATTCCAACTGCGTTTTGTAAGGGCCTTCTACCCTGTACAAGTATGGCACTCCTGAACTTCCCATAGGTCTCTCCATACCTTGAGACATCTCTGATTCACTGGTCTCAGAGCTAGGATAGTATGAGTGGTGGCTCAACTGCTGGGCCCAAGACCTAGCAGTGTGGTTAACACTAGCCTCTGAAGATCTAAGGCTTTGTCTCTCCCTTACTAGATGCCGTCCTGATCTAAGGTTCATATGCCTAGCTAAGTAGCCCAATTTTTGCCCAGAGTACAACCTCGTTGCCGATCAATTGGTCTCAGTCACTTGATTCGTTTTTAGTGAGTTATTATGTTTATGATCTTATCTGGTATTGCGCCGTCAGGAATACTTGAGTATTTTTCCGTACTTGTATTTGATCGTCCCACGTAAGGTTCTTTTCCTTTATGTTATCGACAGTACAGAGATTAGGTTTTTAGCTTGAACTTGAGTTTTTAGGTAGTCTTCAACTTGATACCTGCCTATCGTTGCCCTGACTTACCTCTAGCACTATTCGTACTTAGCCTGAGCTAAAAAATGACAGCGGGAGTTGAGAATATTCCAACCTTTTGTTTCCTGCTTGGTTGCCCTTGAATGCCCAGGAAGTGTGTTCCCAAGCTTGCACTTACACTTGCTTAGAACGCCTTTCGATGCTCTCAAAGGACCTGTAAAAGGCCCAAGATTAGCTCAAGACTTAAGTCCAAAAGACAGAACCAATCACTTTCATTCATGTGACACTTCACCAATTTGCACTATGACTTTTTGGAAAATAATTCTAGGGATCCCTGAATTTTGTTCCCCCTGGGTATGGTCAACTTCAAAATACCCTATCTGAAAATCAATGCATTATTCTTATAAAAAACAGTTGAGGGCGTGTAGTATATGCCACGAGCTTTCTGACAAGCTCTAGAGTTCAAAAAATGGATTTCGTATGAAAAAGTTATGACCGTTCAGGGTTTTGGAGTTAAAACAGGATTCAAAACAGGCTAACAGGTGAACAGGAATTCTTGAGTTGCTTGTGGCACGGTCTCGTGATGCAATACTATACCCTAATGTTTGCCCCACACTTAGCCAAAATTAAGACCACTATTTTTTCCAAAAAAATTTAACCTAATTTGCCCTTCTAACGTGTTCGCAAGGTCTGTCGGTCGCGATTGACAGATCAGTCGCGATTGACGTGTCGATCGCGATTGACAGGTCCGTCGTGGCTATCAGTCGCGATTGATGTGTCGATCGCGATTGACAGGTCGGTCGTGAGGTCTATCGGTCGTGGTCAAACCGTCGTTGACTCTGTCAGTCGCGATTGATGTGTCGATCGCGATTGACAGGTCGGTCGTGAGGTCTATCGGTCGTGGTCAAACCGTCGTTGACTCTGTCAGTCGCGATTGATGTGTCGATCGCGATTGACAGGTCGGTCGTGAGGTCTATCGGTCGTGGTCAAACCGTCGTTGACTGTGTCGGTCGCGATTGACAGAGCCGTCGTGGGCTGTCAGTCGCGATTGACTGGTCGATCGCGATTGATGGCTCGGTCGCGATTGACACGTGTCACGCGTAAGCTCTGTCGGTCGTGGTCAATCGGTCGTTGACCGTGTCGATCGTTGACTGTGTCGGTCGTTGACCCTGTCGGTCGCGATCGAGGTGTCCGTCGCGATTGACAGAGCCGTCGGCAACTGTCCGTCGTGGTTTGTCGATCGCGATTGACGTGTCGATCGCGATTGACAGAAATCTGTGGAATTTCAAAAAACTAAACACATTTTTGGGAAGCTCTAGGCCTGTAGGTCATGGATATGCACTTTGTTTAGCAAATAGATCAACTTTTCTGTCGGTCGCGATTGACAGAACCCGGCGACACACAGACAGTTACTTCGAATTCCGTACCTGCGCAGCGAGCTGGGGATGGTGATACAGCCTGTACCTGCAATACAGCTCAGAAAACATGCAAAAACAGCACACACAATTTCGCTCTCTTGCTCTCTCTCACAAATGAAATGAGGGAAATGAGGTGGAGATGGTGATATGATCAAAAAACAGAATTTTTCGCGATGATGGAGATGGAGGTGGGAGATGGTGATAATGATGATGGTGATGAAGATGGTGAAGAAAGTAAAAGAAAATCGATGAGAGTGAAGAAAATACCTACAACTCCAACGCGTCAACTCTACGTCTTACCATCACACGCTCGTCCTCAAAGCTCGATCCCCAGCAACGGCGCCAAAATTTGGTGTAGCTCAGTGATGAGTAGCACCTCCTTTAATGTCAATCCGGGAAGACGTGAGGATGGTATGAAGACCTCGAGCAAGTGGAAGCACAAGTGCGTGAGTGAGAAGCACACAAACATGCACACACATACACACACACACGCGCACAC
Organism: Ceratopteris richardii; assembly: GCA_020310875.1. NCBI lineage: Eukaryota > Viridiplantae > Streptophyta > Polypodiopsida > Polypodiales > Pteridaceae > Ceratopteris > Ceratopteris richardii. The sequence goes on from CM035410.1 coordinate 178,708,195, forward strand.
ACGGCAAGACAAAGAGTGAGGAGCAATGGAGTTCTTTAGATTACTTTCAAAAAGCTCTTACAAGTTCGTTTCAATTACAATCTAACCCCAAAAATGAGCTCTCTAGCTCCTTTTATAGTTTTTGACTAGCTTTGGCCCTATTCAGACCTAGTGTCCGGCCTAGTTAAAAATTAGGTTCCAGGGCCAATTTGAGGGCTTAAACGGAGTCTAAAAAATATGAAAATTGGCAGGTAGATACTTCTAAAGCTCCTCAAGCTCAAGGACTCCTTGGCTTGCACAAAATGGAGCTACAAAAATACGAAATGATATTTACAATGGTTTTTAGTGATGAAAATCACTATTTGTGTAGGGTTTTCTCTATTGATTTGTCATACACCTCTTTGAGCTCCCTACTTGCTCTTTCTTCTTGTGTGCTCAACTCCTTGATGTCTTGAAAAATTAGATGGCCTACTTGCCAGATCTTCTTTGACTGCCATGTCTGCTTGTGTTGTCCCTTCGCTCTGACTCTCTTCGTCGTGTGGCTCCTTCGGTTCCCTGACTGCTGCCAACAGGCCGCTGATGCTTTTGGCTTCCAAACCCATATCCTTGATGATTGTCTTCTAACTCTTGTTGAAGAGGTGAGTTGGTTTGCTGTTGGTCTTGGTGTTGGGTTCAGACCCTTGGCTCCCTTTGGCTTCTTTGTTGAGACTTTTCTCATGTGGGAATAGGTTGTTGTGTATATAGTAGCTTCTTGGGTACCCATATTTGTAATTGTCCGTGTTGAGCTTCAGCTAATTTCTTAGGCATCCAAACTTGTCGGATACCTCGTGGTTGAGCTTGTCCAAGCTCCTTCTTTCGTCTTCTGGCCTAGTTGGCTTGCCTGGATGGGATTTGTGGGGGCAAGGTTGGTGGTTGCTCTCCTTTGCGTACCCAGATCTACTTCATGCTCGGAACTGCTTTCTTGTTGAATGGTGTCTTTCTATTTGATGTAGCAGTTGTCGTGAACGGTTGTGTTTGCCTGTGTTGTGGAACTACTATGGCTACTTGATTCTTTGGAGAAGAAGAAAGATCCACCCGCCTTTGAACATGTTCTTCCACGATTGACTCCTTTTGCATTATAGAGCTTTTGACACATACAACATATTCTTCCATATGATTAGTCTTAGAAGAACTAAGAGAGTGTGTGGTGCCATGATCTGGGAGCATGCAGCTCTCTAATTCTATGGTAATGCATTGTTCATGTACCCAAACTTGAAGAATTTGACTTCTTAGGTTTAAGTTAAATGCATGGTCATAGATCCAATCTTGACCCAAGACAAGTGGTTTTGTAAGGTTCTCATCTTGACACACTAGCACTTTGACTTTCATTGGAACATCTTGAAGGTAGATGGAAAGTTCCACCTCGCCCAAACAAGGGGTTTCCACACCTCCCAATCCCATGAGATAAGATTCTATGGGATTGATGTTCAACCGCAAGTCTTGGCAGTAGGATAGTCTAACTGCACTACTTGTTGCACCTGAATCAATCAATGCTTTCACAGCCCTTGCACCCTTTCCTTGTCCTATCTCTATGGCCACAAAGGGACGTCGGTCAATGACTTGAGAAGTAATTATGCCTGATTTTTGGCACATATCCATGTGATATTTTGGGGCTTTTGATTTGACATCTAGGCCTAGTCACCTTAGCTTATTTCGCTTAATACGCTCTCTGGCTTCTGCTTGTGCTTCTTCTCTCACCCTTAACTCCTCTTCTTTTCGCTTCTTAGTAGTGTTGAGTCTCGTAAGCATATCCTCTGTAAGAGGTTCTTGGTATAACTTGACTCTACATCCACTAATATAGTTGGGCAAGATATCACCTTCTAAAGTAGCCAATTGAACTGCACTGCTAGTGGAAATTCTGTTAATGATCATGGGTCCATATCCTCGTTTTTCCAACTTACGGGCATGTTGTTTTAGTGTGTAAACCAACACTAGATCTCCCTCTTGATGGAGAGTGTTAATCTCCAAAAGAACAACCTACTCTTGAAATTAGAGCACCTCTATATCAAGAGTAAGTCAAAACCTTCACCAATTTATAAGATTAATGATCAATTACAAAGATTTTGAAAAATCTGTGAAGAAGATGATTCCCGGAAAGTCTGCTGCAATATCTTTCTCATTGACTGAGTAAATGTGTAAAGTTTTTGATGAAACTTTGCACAAGCTGTCGCCTAAAGATTGCACACCTCCTCCAAGTGAAATCACTCCAAAAGATTGATTATAACTTGAGAAATCAACTTGACAAGTCACCTATGTCTAAAACTATGCTTCTGAGAAGTCGATTTAGACACCTATAACTTCTAAGACATGGTTCTCCAAGAATAGAACCCCTTTAAGCAAATGATTTTAGCCATGAGTAGCTTACCTTCCAACTTAAAGATTGAGTGCTTGCTTGCTCAAAACTTTAAACTGTGGAGGGAGAACTGACCAAAACATTAAGATCGAATTTTGTGCCTGTTTCAGGAACCAGTGAACACTTCTTCACATATGAATGTTCCTACACATAATTCTCTTAGCCTCATCACAATTGAAAGCTGAAAATTTGTACAGAGGTCAATCACCTATAGACTTAGACTTGTACAAAAGCATTTCATAAAAGATCTACCACAGAAGGAGAAAATACAGAAACATCGAGCGTAACTTTTCCTCTATTTCTCAGAAAATTACAACTGAGTGATGAGAGAGACTTCAACTCACTTCTAGGAGGTCTAATGACTCTTACAACTTCTCAATACACTATTCTCATACTCTCTCATATTTGTCCCGACATTTTCCATAGTTTTTATAGGCAAATATGTACAAGCTTATGACTAATCAAAAGTATAAGTGACCTATATCTGAACTAATGTACATATGTGTACATTTCTTTCAACCTATGAATGTAACCATCTTCTATGCTTCATGAATTGATCTTGTCTCCATTCTTTGTCTTCCAAAACTTCAATTGTTGATTGGTCTGCACCAACAGCTCCCCCTCAATCATCAATTGAGGTTTCTCTTTTCTTCTTTATGCCTGCCATGTCTTTGAACTTCTGTAGCTTTGGTCCATCCAAGCTTTTAGTAAGCATATCAGCTATCTGATCTTTTGTTGAAGTATGTATAACTTCAATCTCTTTATCCATCACCTTCTCTCTTAGAAAGTGATACTGAATCTCATGTGTTTGGTCCTGGCATGAAAAACAGGATTAGCAGCTAGATACAATGAACTCATGTTATCTCCATAAATGATAGGTATACTCTATATAATATCAAAACTCTTCATGAGAGTCTTAAGCCATATCACTTCCTTTGCAGCTTCAACCATGCCTTTGTACTCAGCTTCTGTAGATGACAAAGCAACTGTATGTTGCTTCTTTGAACACCAAGAGACTAACTTATCTCCCACATAACACATGTATCCATAGGTTGACTTTCTATCATCTGGATTACCTGCCCAATCTGCATCACTATAGATCTTGATATTTGTATCTGATGTAAAACCATAATACAAACCTTCCTTGAGTGTACCCTTAATGTACCTCAACACTCTTTGACCTGCAATCCAATGTTCTTTCCTAGGACAATGCATGAATTGAGATAAAACCCCTACTGCATATGACAAGTCAGGTCTAGTTAATGTAGCATAGATAAGACTACCAACCAAACTCTAATATTGTTTCATGTCCTTGAACTCTTCACCTCCATATCTGCTTAATTTGTGATTCACCTCCATTGGAGTAGGTGCTACCCTGCAATCATTCATTTTAAACTTGATTAACAAGTTCCTCAAATACCTTTCTTGAGTCACATACACTTCATGTTGAGTGTATGAAATCTCCATGCCCAAGAAGTATGACAAATTTCCCAAATCACTGATTTTGAACTCTTTCTCCATTTGCTTCTTTAGGCTTTGAATGCCTTTCTCATCTGTACCTATAAGAATTATATCATCAACATATATGCACATGTATATGAACCCATCATCACTTGCTTTGACAAGCAAGCTACTATCTGCCTTAGACACTTGAAATCCAAGTTCTTTCAAGAACTTCACAAGTCTATAGTTCCATGCCCTTGGGGCCTGCTTCAAGCCATACAAAGCTCTCTTGAGCTTACACACATGATCTGGATACCTTCCATCTCTGAATCCTTGAGTTTGCTCCATGAAAACATCATCTGAAATGTAACCATTCAAAAAAGCATTCTTCACATCTAATTGACTCAATTTCCAACCTTTACATGCAGCAATTGCTATGAGTGTCCTGATGGTTGTCATCTTTGCCACAGGACTATAGGTCTCATCATAGTCAACACCATATGTTTGAGCAAACCCTTTCACAACAAGTCTAGCTTTGTACCTAGACACACTTCCATCTGCAAACCTCTTTGTCTTGTAGACCCACTTGCATCCAATGATCTTTTGGCTATTTGGTTTAGGAACCAATTCCCAAGTCTAATTTTCCATCAATGCATCATATTCTTCCTGCATAGCTTTCTCCCAATTTTCCTTACCTTTTGCCTCTTCATATGAGAAGGGTCTTCATCTGCCTTTATCATGTAAGCATAATCTTTGGTAGTCAAAAAAGAAGTATCATAGCTATACCTTGTAGGTTGCCACTTGTGTCTTGATGACCTTCTGAGTTCTCCACTCCTTGAGGTTTCTGGTTCATCACACTCACGATCAAATCTTGGCATTTCTTCAACTTCAACATGCACTTCATTATTCTCCTTTTTATCAAATATTTGAACCTTTGATTTACCTTTCTTTTCGTTCACAACTTCTTCATCACCTGTATTAATATTGATTGTACCTGCATACCAAGTACCTTGCTCATCAAATGAAACATCTTTTGATACAAGAAATTGTTTTGTGGATGGACTCCACAACCTATATCCCATCTGCTTATCATCATAACCAATAAACACATACTTTTCAGCTTTAGGTTCCAATTTGTGCCTTAATTGTGATGGCACATATGCATATGCCAAACACCCAAATACTTTGCAATGATCTAAGGTAGGTCTCTTACCCCACCATGCTTCATAAGGTGTCATACCCTGCAAGGCTTTACATGGTAACCTATTGACCAAATAAGTAGCTGTGTTTATAGCCTCAGCCCATAAATAATTAGGGCAATTTTTCTCCTTCATCATGGACCTTGCAAACTCAACAAGAGTTCTATTCCTCCTTTCTGCTACACCATTTTGTTGAGGAGAGTATCAGCAAGTGATTTCCCTCTTTATACCTGCATTCCACAAGTAATCACTGAACTCATTAGAGAAATACTCTCCCCCTCCATCTGACCTTAGTCTCTTCAATTTATGACCTGTAATTCTCTCTGCATACACATGATAATGTTTGAATGTATTGAACACCTGTGACTTATCTTTGATCACATAAATAATGATCCATCTGGTAGCATCATCAACATAAATCACATAATACCTTGAACCATTGATACTGAAATCCTTTGATGGTCCCCACACATCTGTGTGTACCAACTCAAGCTTCTCTGAATACATAAAACCATGCTTGGAGTAAGATTGCTTATGAGCCTTACCTAATTGACATGCCTCACATCTGTATGTCATATGTTGACCTGCAACATTAGGCAATCCAAGCACTGAACCATTGTTAATCATATCTTTGATACCTCTGTCATTGAAATGTCCAAGCCTCTTGTGCCAAAGATCTAACTCAGAGATCTTATGTCCTTCATAAGTGAATAAGGCATGACCAACATTACCTTGAATCTTCAATGTGAACAATATTCCTTCTTTCTTCCCTGAAACAATTTGTTTATACCCATTGCTAGGGTCTTCCACAAACACTCCTTCATTAGTGAACCTAACTTCATAACCTTTTTCAACAATTTGTCCTACACTTATCAGATTCTTAGGAATTGTAGGAACATACAAGACCTTACTCAATAAGGTGCTACCATCCTTGGCCTTCACTGATCCAATTGACTTCACATTGTGCTTTGTATTGTCACCTGTTTGAACAACATGATTAGATACCTTATTTTCCAAATCAATCATCAATGCTATGTTACCACTCAGGTGATTGCTACACCCTGAGTCAATGTAGAAGACTCTTTGATCTTCACTCTGCCTTTCACAAGTTGCATTCATTATCAATGTTGAATCCTCCTTCTGTTCTGAAGCATAGTTGTAGTAGGTATTGTTATATTGTTGACTTTGGAATCCTCTACCTGCATTTCTTCCAAAATAACCCCTACTACCTCTACCTCTGAAATTACCTCTTTGATTTCTGCCACCTCTTCCTCTTGAATTATAGTTTTGATTATATCCACCATTACTCTGAGTATTATGCCAACAATCATTAGCTAAATGATTTGTCTTACCACAAATCCAGCAAGCTTTGGCTCCATCTTTGTTACTCCTGCCTCTTCCTCTACCTTTGCCACCTCCTCTTCCTCTTAGGAAGTTGGCTTGACTAGTTGTGCCTTCATCTTCACCTGATTGTTGCTTTCCTTTGTTAGCTTTCTTCTTGTCTTTAGAGTACATTGCATGACCTGTACTCTTGTCACTTTCTCCTTTGACATCCTGCTCAAAGGTTAGCATATGACCTAGCAACTGATTTAAATCAGGAGTGAAATGATCAAGTGATAATTCTGTAGACAAAATGAATGGCTTCCATTTGTCATCACCTCTCAAACCTGTAAGGATTTGCCTTACCAATTTATCCTCCTCAATGTCTTCATCAACAGCTCCTAATGCATCTGCAATATCTTTCATCCTTGTTACATAATCTGAGATGGATTGAGAGGCCTTCTTCTTGAAGGTGGTAAATTCTGCCCACAAGGATGCCTTCCTTGACTTTGTAGTGTTTTGGAAATGGTCCTCCAAAGCATTCTAAATATCACTTGCACTTTCAAGACCTCTAATGTGAGGTAGCAAGTAGTCATTGACAACCATGTAGATTATGCTCCTAGCTTGAGCATCTCTTTTCATCCAATTCTTCAAATCTGATAATTCTTCCCTAGTTGGAACACTAGGATCTCTGAATTGTGGCTTTTCTTCTTCACCTGTAATGTAAGCTATTAAATCTTTGCTCATTAGATGAGCTTCCATCCTCATTGACCATGCAGGATAGTTCTCTCTATCCAACTTCTCTATTTGAAGAGAATCTCCCATCCTTCCTTCACCTGTATATTGAATTCTTCAACCTTTATGAAGTATAAAGTTACCTTTACTTCGAATGACACTCCTTTTGTCTTCCTAGGTGTCGTATGATCTCCTTCTCAAGCTTTTCTTCCACGCTTTCACCTTTTGAATCTTCAGATGTCAAATTCTTTGTAGCTGCAGCAGTCGGGATCCTCCTTTCTTCAATTCTGATGCTTCCTGCTCTGATACCACTGATGGAGAGTGTTAATCTCCAAAAGAACAACCTACTCTTGAAATTAGAGCACCTCTATATCAAGAGTAAGTCAAAAGCTTCACCAATTTATAAGATTAATGATCAATTACAAACATTTTGAAAAATCTGTGAAGAAGATGATTCCCAGAAAGTCTGCTGCATATATCTTTCTCATTGACTGAGTAAATGTGTAAAGTTTTTTATGAAACTTTTCACAAGGTGTTGCCTAAAGATTGCGCACCTCCTCCAAGTCAAATCACTCCAAAATATTGAGTATAACTTGAGAAATCAACTTGACAAGTCACCTATGTCTAAAACTGTGCTTCTGAGAAGTCGATTTAGACACCTATAACTTCTAAGACATGGTTCTCCAAGAATAGAACCCATTTAAGCAAATGCTTTTAGCCATGAGTAGCTTACCTTCCAACTTAAAGATTGAGTGCTTGCTTGCTCAAAACTTTAAACTGTGGAGGGAGAACTGACCAAAACATTAAGATCAAATTTTGCGCCTGTTTCAGGAACCAGTGAACACTTCTTTACATATGAATGTTCCCACACATAATTCTCTTAGCCTGATCACAATTGAAAGCTGAAAATTTGTACAGAGGTCAGTCACCTATAGACTTAGACTTGTACAAAATCATTTCATAAAAGATCTACCACAAAAGGAGAAAATACAGAAACATCATGCGCGACTTTTCCTCTATTTCTCAGAAAATTACAACTGAGTGATGAGAGAGACTTCAACTCACTTCTAGGAGGTCTAATGACTCTTACAACTTCTCAATACACTATTCTCATACTCTCTCATACTTGCCCCGACATTTTCCATAGTATTTATAGGCAAATATGTACAAGCTTATGACTAATCAAAAGTATAAGTGACCTATATCTGAACTAATGTATATATGTGTACATTTCTTTCAACCTCTGAATGTAACCATCTTCTATGCTTCATGAATTGATCTTGTCTCCATTCTTTGTCTTCCAAAACTTCAATTGTTGATTGGTCTGCACCAACACCTCTTTCAGTCCCTTATCCTTGATGTGTGCATCAAAGTATGCCTTTTGTCTTTTCTTTGCAGCATAGATGCCTGCTGCCGCTCGTAGCCTTGTCTCACCTAAGCGTTCTAGATCAAAGATCCTAGAGGACAATTCATGTCCATTCCACTCATGCTCTTGTGCTACTTTTAATGCTGGGATTAGGAAATCTAATGGTAGCACATCATTCTGTCCAAAGACCATATGAAATGGGTGGCATTCAATACCATTTTATAGGCAACTCGATAAGCCCAAACAGCATGATGAAGCTGTTTATCCCAATCAGAGCGTTTGTTGTTTACAAGCTTGGTCAAGACATTACATAAGATCTTTTTTGTGCTCTCAGCTTGTCCGTTAGCTTGTGGATGATAGGGGGCAGACTTCTTATGTATCACCAAGAATTCTTGGAGAAGATTTTCAATGACCATTCAAGAAGTGCGTGCCTCTATCGCTTACTAGTTCTATTGGTAACCCATATCTCGTGAACACGTTCTCAAATAAGAACTTTGTCATTGTCTGAGCATCATTCTTTGTTGTGGCTTTGACTTCTACCCACTTGGTAAGGTAGTCTGTGGCTACAATAATATATTCTGCATGGGAGTTTCTAGCTGGGGGATTAATAGGACCTATGAAGTCTATGCCCCACTTCGAAAATGCACGCCCTCCCATCATTGGCATCAAAGGCATCTCGTCTTTTCTAACTGGATATTGTGCACGTTGGCATGTGTCACATTTCTTCACATAGGTATGTGCATCCATATGAAGAGTGGGCCACCAAAGTCTTGAGAATAGAATGGTCTTAATGACTCGGTCAGGACCAAAATGTCCACCTGCAACACCATTGTGTGCAGTCTCTAAGACCTTTAAATAGTCTGATTCATGAACGCACAGTCTTAAGTAACCATCTTTGCCTCTTCGGTATAGGTTGTCTCCTACTAAGGCATAGCCTTGAGCCTCTTGCTCCATGCTTCGTTTTCTTGCTAGACTAGCCTCTTTCGGTAATCTTCCCGATCTCATAAATTCTACAAATGGAGCACTCCAATCTGGAATTAATAATACTTGATAAAGGGTCGCATGCTCCATTGGGGGTCTCTCTCTGCACATTGGACAATTCTTAATCCACTCATGTATTTCTTTGTCCATGCTAGGCCTATACACTCCTAAACGCTTTAGATTCTGCAATGTCCGTTGTTTAGAATAGTGATTTCCTAGCAATCCTTCATGAGCTTGCTGCAACCAACTACTATCTTCATCGTCCTCGACACAACAAGCTAATACTTCCTCAGTATCTTGTTTGTACATGCTTCCTGCCAATATGTGATATTTTTGTGATTTTACAATTTCTTCTTGTGATGTTTTGACATTCTTATTTGCGGGTCCGAAGGTGAGGACTGGTACCAACTTATTTGCCCATTTAGGAACAACTTCTAAATTGAACATATAAGCATTGGGCAATTCATCAGACACTCCTTGTGGTAACTCCCCTGAAGTGATACGAGAAAGGTGATCTGCCCGAAGGTGGGTTCTACCTTTCTTGACAACAACTTCAAAGTCATATTCCATTAGTAAGAGGAACCATCTTACTAAGCGTCCAGTATTGCAAGGTTTATTGACCAAATATAACAAAGCTTGATGATCAGTGAAAAACTTGAATTTATTGGCCAATAAATAGTGCCTAAACTTCTTGACAGCATATACCATGCCTAAGCCTTCTCACTCGGTTGTGGTATAATTTCTTTCAGCTGGGTTTAGTTGTCTACTAGCATATGCTATGGGCAAATCTAAATTTCCTTCACCTGTGGGTTGTGCTAGCACACATCCTATGGCGTGATTGGATGCATCCACATGGACATGGAATGGTTTATTCCAATCAGGAGTGGTCAGTATTGGTGTTGTGCACAAACGTTTCTTTAGTTCATTGAAAGAATTCTCGCATTCGTCATTCCACTTAAAATGAGACAACAAGGCATAAAGGGGTCTAGCTATGATCGCGTACATGTGGATAAACCTATGGTAATATCCACAATGACCCATAAAGGCTTGTACCTCTTTAACATTCCTTGGCCTTGGCAGCTCCGCTATGGCTCGTACCTTATCTTCATCTGTAGAGATTCCATTCTTAGAAGCAATATGACCTAAGATTTTACCTTGACGCACCATGAACACACACTTTTCTGGGTTCAAACACACTCGATATTCTCTACACTTGTTAAAGATTTTTCTGAGCTCAGGGATGTGAAATTTTCTTTCTTGGGAATGAGCACATAAATCATCCACATACACTTCTAAGCTCTTTCGCAAGAACTCTTTGAAGACATGACACATGAGCCTTTGGAATGTTGCAGGTGCATTGGTGAGCCCAAATGGCATCACACGAAATGCAAAGATTCCCCACTCTGTGGAAAAATCTGTTTTGTGTTGATCTTCTGGGGCAATGGCTACTTGATTGTAACCTGAAAATCCATCAAGGAAGCTATAAACTTCCTTGCCTGCAACATGCTCCAATAGGTGTTCCGTGATTGGAAGCAGATAGCTATCTCTGATTGTAGCAGCATTAACTTTTTAAGGTTAATACACACTCGCAACTTCCCATTCTTTTTGGGCACGACTACAATGGGGGACACCCATCTAGTATGCTCAATCTCATAGATGAATCGAGCTTCAATCAGCCTATCAATTTCTTCTTTTATTTTGGCTGCATATGTATCATTATATGTGTAGGGCTTCTGTTTGGTGGGCTTGGCATCAACAGTCATGGGGATAGTATGAGAGCAAATTCTTGGATCTACCCCTTTCAAGTCTCTATAGTGCCACGCAAACACATCCCTATATTCCCTTAATAGAGCTACGAGCTCCATTTCTTCTCTTGCACTTAGGTAATCTCCTATATATGTGCATCTCTCTTCGTTCTCTTCAATGGTTACTACAATTTTCTTGGTCTTCTCTTTATTATCATATGATTCTCCTATGATGGCCTCTCTCTTAGGCATTCGTACCAAAATTTTGCGGTCGTCATCTTCATATTTCTTGAAGTTTTCTAGTACTTCAAACAATGATTCCTCCTCTTCTTGTTTCACTGCTTTTCTTTTCTTTTTCTTTTGATTGCTCTCACCTCCATCCTTTGAATTTACCGTTTTAATACTTGTGAGAGGTTCTTCTTCTTTCTGGGTGAACACTCCTATATCTTCTAGATAGTGCTGCTCTGAGTTAAAGCAACTATCCATCACAATGGACTCTATATCATCGTCATTCTCTTCTTCTTCTATGACATCACTAGTGTCACATTCTTCTAGCAAGGGCTGACACATGAACACTGAAATATCATAACCCTCCTCATCACAATGAGGTGTCCATTGTTCTTCATTAACAACAATGTCCATGGTGGCTAAGATTTCTGGCCAGCCATGAGGCTCAAATTCTTGATTCGAAAAGATCATGGGTGTGTAGGCTGGGTCTCTAACTGGTCTATCTCCTGGTGAAGTTCCTTCTTCTCTCGCCTTCAAGCATTTTTCCTCTTCCTCTACGACCTTGCACATCCACAAATGAGTATCTTCATGCAACCAGGATGGGTCAGGAGAACTTCCAGAATGCCCAGAGATTGAATCTTCTTTTTCTTTGTGAATAGGGTTCCACTGTAGGGGTGGTACATCTCTAAAGGAGTAATCCTTCAAATTGACCTTGGTGGTGACCCCTAAGTGTTGTAAGTACAAGGAGTTGGTTCCCCAATCCTGTACTATTTGCAATTGTCGTAGGAAGGGTCTTCCTAGGATCATCTCATAAACATTATTTTTCTCAAAGTCACATATAGCAAATGTGTGCTCAAACTCTACACCGCAAGTGGTTAGAGTTATCCCTTCTAGCAATCCTAGAGGTCTTTCAAAATGGCCGTTTGCAATTTGAAGCTTCATTCTAGTTGGTCTTAATGTGGGTTTGCCCCATTGCTTCCACAAGGAGGTGGTCGCAATAGCAACGCCAGCACCTGAATCTATGATTGCTTTGGTTGTGTAACCTTGGTAGGTGATTGGAAGATAAGTATTACCTTCTTCACCCTCACACATGTCCCCTATTTTGTCTAGAGGTATCTCTGGTACTTTCTGCTTAGAGCCTGTTTTTGGCATATTGGAATCAAGTTCAGGGACCTGATCCTTCACATGATTCCATAGCTTGGGTTTTGCTTTTAGCAACTCTTCTACAGTGAGATGACACTGAAACTTAGTGTTCTTCACGACATCGGTGTTCCTTGGAACCACTAAGTCTTCATTCCTTACCAATATTGTGGGAGCTCTGATCTGAAGAGATTCCGATTCCCAAGGGCCTGTAAATTGAGGCAGTTCTTCTAAGGTATTAGATTCCAAATCTAACCTTTCTTCTTCTTGTTGTTCTGCTTCATCTCCGTAAATAGATGGAATGTCTTGGGGAAATTGATCATGAAGGTCATCAATCTCACGAATAGGAGGGGAATTACCCTTCTCCTTGGCCCATTTCTCCTCTTGTATTTCCCGCAAGAACTCTTGAGAGTAATTTTGAATTGAAAGAGGTGTTCCAACATTCGTAGAATTAGGAACATAAGCTGCCATTGGTGGTGAGCTTCCTCTCTCAATAACTGGTTGAGCCTATGGAGGTAAAGAAACTTGTGGTTTGTTTCAAGTATAGCTTGAGCTTGTTCTACCATTTTCATGCACATTTTCATCCGTTCAATCTCTAAATCCATTCTAGGGTAGCTCTTGTCTAGGTTTGCAGCTGTTGGCCCTTCTTGAAGTCGAGTCTGGTAGGCCTTGAACATCATGTCCAAGCCTTGTGGGGTTGGATCTACCAGAACAGACCCTGGTTGCGGTCTATTTACAATCGGTGGTGGGGTGGGATGAGGTGGAGTAGATGGAGTTTCAGCATGCAAGGGGCTTTGAGTTGTGATGTCATCTATTTTTGTTTTCACTTCTTTCAGGATTTCTTCTAGTTCGGATAGCTTTTTATTCCACTTGCGATTGGCATTCTCTCTAGTATCCTTCCATGTTCTTGTTTTCCTCTTACTAGGCTCTCCCGATTCACTGGACTCCGATTGCTTTGCTGGTTTGTCATGTTTTAAGGCTTGTGCTCTAGTGACAGCTTGTATAGGAGCCACATTACTACTACTTGAACTTGAATCCGCCACTAAGCCTACCACATTAATGGGTGTAATCTTGGGTGCACTAGAGGGGTTTCTTGGACAATCTCTAGGGAGGTGGTCTTTGCCACAATCAGGACAAAAAGCTTGTATTGTGATTGCCTGTCCTTGACTCGAAGATGGTGGGTGGGGACAATCACGAAGGAAATGGTCACCCTGACATCTAAAACAAGGTCCTCTAGGGGCTTGTGGTCTCACTTGTCTCAATTGGGGCCTAGGGTTAGCATTGGTGTACATGACATTGGAGTATTCAGGCTCCCAATTTTGTTCCATAGGTGGTGCCTCATATTGATACGGGTAAATCTCACTATGTTCAGGTGACTCTGTGTAATAAGAATGTGGACTACCTTCATGGGAGTAGTCTGAGTTATGGGCATGAGAGTCATTCTTTGAGATCAGTGGGGTCACTAGCACCAATGCTCTATTAAGGTTCTCTTCTGCCACTGCATTCTTAACTGGAATTACATTGGCAGGCGCTGGGGGTTGGTTTCCTAGGACTGGTTGTGGCCTATATGGTGCCTGATATTGTTGTTGTGGTCGATAATATGGTTGTTGGTATTGGTTTTGATACCTACCCTGTTGGTAAGGTTGCTGATAATTCTTTCTAACAGCCTTTCTATTGTATGGACAATCTTGAGCCGTGTGGTTCATGTATTTTCTCTCAATAGTGCAATAGGGAGCATTCCTTTCTCTCATGTTCTGGTTGTGCAATGGGCATACATTAGCCATGTGGTCCCCTCCGCAGGTATAACATCGGTTCAATGAGGTGACTCTCTGTGTTTGTCTATTTTGGACTCCCAGCTTCTTGGCAACTTGCTCAGCTATCTCATCTATTTTCGTGGAGATTTTTGAAGTATGACTAGTAGAACTATCAGAATCCCTATAGAGTTTGGAAAATCCTAACTCCTCACCCAAGTTATCTTCTATGTCAATGCACGTCCGCACACACTCTTCTATGGATCTAGGCTCTTTCAAGTACACATATGATCTTAACTTTGTGCTCTGTAAGCCATCTAAGAACAAGGCCACTTGTTTGGCAGATGTGGGCAACTCTAGAACAGGGCACCTTTCTAAGTACTGTCTAAACCTTCTTCCTGCTAGTCGCACTGTTTCTTGGGGTGTCTGCTTGAAGCTGTGGATCAAAGATCATGTGTTATGCCTGATACCACTCTTGGAAAATTCTACAATGAATTCGTCTAGCAGTTGACCTATATCTCGATAGTTGCGACTACTTAGTGGTTGAAACCAAGCCAAGGCCGTGCCCTTAAGAGTCAAACCGAATGCCTCGTACTGGGTGAACAAATCCTCAACATGTTCCACTCTTAACACTTGTTTGAACTCGGCCACATGATCATAAGGATCTCCTGTCCCGTCAAAATAATTCTTCATTGCCTTGATCACTTGAGTGGGTCTAAGGGTTCTTGGGTGCTCTCGGGGTCTAGGCAATGGAAAATTATGTTCATCTCTTTGTTGCCTATGTGCTTGATGTCTCTCTCTTTCAGGTCTTTCACTTTCAAATCCTAATCTATTCCTGCCCACGGTGTGTGCAAAACTTACCTCAGGTCTCTCTCTAGTTCTTTCTCTCTGGGCTTCATGAGCTTTGGATGATCCTACTCCTTGGAGGCCATGGGACACATTGGATCTTGATGGAGGGAAAATCAACTCACTCTTCCAAGTATATGCATGTCTATAATGTTCTGTTACCAAGAACATTTTCTCTGATGTGTTATCCAGGTAGACAACTTTGTCTGGTATCTCTGGATCCTTGAACTCATAGATGATCGCTATGCCCAATTGGCTAGGTTGATCTGGCTTGAATCTCCAAAAGGCTTCCTCTGTTTCTCTATTCAAGAATAATTCTATGCTTTTGTTGTCTTGAGGGATCCAATCTGGAGTGATCACTCTGGTCAAAACTGACTTACCTCTAGGAGTCTGGGGTCCTTGTCCTACATTTCCTTGTTCCAGGTCTCCTATCTCATTTTCATGAATGATATTTCCAAACTCATCGGTCCTATCTGGTAGGTTGGTGACCACATACATGGTTCCTTCCTTATCAATATATGAACCCTCTTCAAACTTGACCACCGGGTGTTCAAGTCCAAAGGGTTGATCTGGATTTTTGAGTTGGACAACTGATCGCCTTAGGCCATCCTCATATATGCGAGCACCTAATCGGTTGGTCCGAATATATTCCAACTGTGTCTTATAGGGGCCTTCTGGTGTTTGTAAATAGTCAGTTCCTGAGCCACCTATAGGCTTACCCATGCTAGAAGACATTTCTGAATCACTTGTGTCTGAACTTAGTCTGTAAGGGTGACCACTTAGTTGTTGTGCCCAAGACTTATCTGTATGGTTGACACTAGCCTTAGAAGATCTAATGCTTTGTTTATCCTTGCCTAGGTGTCTACCAGATCTCAGGTTCATAAGCTTTGGTTAAGACTCCAAAATTTCCCCTTAGTATGGTTCAAAATCCTTTAGATTCCCCTTGGGTTCTTGGTCCTACCGGAGGGTCAACTTCAAAAATTGGACTTTGGATGAAAAAGTTATGTCAAATCAGGCTCCTGGGGGTCAAAACAGGCAAACAGGACCTTTTGGAAAAAATCGCGATTTTGTGAACTTCAAGAGAATCGCGATGCTATGAAAGCAAGAGAATCGCGATGCTATGAAAGCAAGAGAATCGCGATGCTATGAAATCAGAGAATCGCGATTTTGTGAACTTCAAGAGAATCGCGATTTTGTGAACTTCAAGAGAATCGCGATTTTGTGAACTTCAAGAGAATCGCGATGCTATGAAATCAGAGAATCGTGATGCTATGAAATTAGAGAATCGCGATGCTATGAAATCAGAGAATCGCGATGCTATGAAATCAGAGAATCACGTTTTTGAGAATCGTGATTGTCAGGAGAGAATCGTGTTTTCACAGAATCGTGTTTTCATAGAATTGTATTTTCACAGAATCGTGTTTTTGACATGAAAATCACGAT
The DNA here is from genome assembly GCA_020310875.1 of Ceratopteris richardii. NCBI lineage: Eukaryota > Viridiplantae > Streptophyta > Polypodiopsida > Polypodiales > Pteridaceae > Ceratopteris > Ceratopteris richardii. The sequence continues at coordinate 178,724,763 of CM035410.1, forward strand.
TGCCAACAGAGAATCGTGTTTTAGAAAATCGTGTTTTAGAGAATCATGTTCTAGAGAATCGCGATTTTGTCTTAGAGAATCGTGGTTTCCAAAAATTTAGAGAATCGCAATTTTGAGCACAACCACAGAATCATGTTTTTTGGCTGAAAATCGCGATTGCCAACAGAGAATCGTGTTTTTAAAAATCGTGTTTTAGAGAATCGTGTTCTAGAGAATCGTGTTCTAGAGAATCGCAATTTTGTCTCAGAGAATCGTGGTTTCCAAAAATTTAGAGAATCGTGATTTTGAGCACAACCACAGAATCGTGTTTTCTCAGAATCGTGTTTTTTGGCTGAAAATCGTGATTTGTGAGAATCCCGATTTTGAGCACAACCACAGAATCGCGATTCTGAGAATGACCTCAGAATCATGTTTCCTTCAGAGGGTTTTTAGGCGGGAAATAGAAAATCGTGATTTTTCAAAAAAATTTGATTTTTTCACAGAATCGCGATTTTCATCACAGAATCGTGTTTTTTGGTGGGAAATTCAAATTTTTGAGCGCCGAGCAATGGTGAGCTCCGTATGTGCAGAAAATCATGAAAAAACACAGCGCTTGCTCTCTCTTGCACTTCCTAACCCCTCCTCGCACAATAATGCATGAAAGATGGTATGAAAATGGTGAAAATGCACTAAAAAACAAGAAATTTCTACGAAGAAGAAGATGGAAGAAGATGGAGATGGTGATGATGATGAAGATGAAGAAGAAAAATCAGAAAATGAACAAAAATGATAGTTTTTTTACCTTCCAACGTCGCAAATCTACGATCTTACTATCAAAACACTCGTCCTCAAAGCTCTCTCCCCGGCAATTGCACCAAAATTTGGTGTAGCTCAAGCGTAAGCACCAGCTCCTTTACTTGTCAATCCGCGGAGATGTGAGGACCTGTATGAAGACCACGAGCAAGTGAAGGTACAAGTGTGTGAGTGAAAGCACACCAACATGCACACACATACACACACGCACACAAGGTAAGATCAAAGAGAGGAACAATGGAATGCTTAGATTGCAAAAAGAGTTCCCTTACAAAAGCTCTATTCTCTCTCAAGCTAACCCCAAAAATGAGCTCTCTAGCTCTTTTTATAGTTTTTTGACTAGTTTTGGCACTGTCCAGACCTAGTGTCCGGCCTAGTTAAAAATTAGGTTCCAGGGCCTATTTGAGGGCTCAAACGAAGTCTAAAAATTATGAAAATTGGTAGGATGATACTTCTAATACTCCTCAAGTTGAAGGACTCCTTGGCTTGAACAAAATGGAGTTACAAAAATAGAAAATGGTATTTACAATGGTTTTTAGTGATGAAAATCACTATTGTTGTAGGGGATTCTTCTGAAAATTTGACATACACTTCTTGGAGCTCCCTACTTGCTCCTTCTACTTGTGTGTCCACCTCTTTGATGTGCTCCTGTGCTTTGTCCTTGACCTTCAGCTTCAACACTTTCCTACACCCCCTGAGACCACTATTTCCATTTCTAACCCCGATGACTTTCTCCCCTGTATCACCTCCCCGACCCACCATATTTCCACTTTTCCCTTTCCACCAAGCATCGTTAGAAAACCCCTCTGTAAATTACTCTTCAACCTTTGTAAATCCAGTATTTACACCCACACAAGCACCCACGATCACGCCATTATTCACAGTCACCGCACTGGACACCACATCGAGCAACATGGATATCTCACCACCCATCGCACCACCACTCACTTCATTTATGGCACAACCATACATAGGCACATCACAATTTTCCACAATCACCACAGCATCCACTTTCCCACCCCCATTCCCCATTCCCTTTGCATCTACACCCACTGCATCTTCACTTAGCACACCATTAATATTATCACCCACCATAGACACAACATTTCGACAGATGTTCACGTGTATGACTCAAGTAAGAGATGAGTTCACATCTCTCAGAACTAATTATCAGCAACTGCAGAAGACAACGAATGATCTACAATTGCAGCTCAATTCACTGACCATCGAGAATGCCTCACTAAACACCAGATATCAAGAGCTACGAGAGGCATATCATAAACTCGAACTAGAAAGTGAAGAAAAGATGAAAGAGGCCGTCACCGATCTCGATAATTTGTTAAGGGCCCAGACAATTCGTAATGCAACTCTTACTAGGAACATGGGCTTACTCAGACGACACTTGGCAGCAGCGAAAGAAGAGAACCAGCATTTACAAGAACAGAATAGAGAAAATTTAGAAGCTGCCCTTGATCAACCTGACCAACCATTGAGCCCTATTCGTTTTAAGGCAGTGCCCTCATAATCTATGAGAATGTTGCTAGATGATCATGTCAGATTGTTAGACGAATACGACAGCATGAACAAGGAATATCAGAAACTGAAAGAAGATCATAAACTACTACAGCTAAGAGCACCGATACAATAAGGACTACCAGCTCCTGCGGACCCATCTCCTGACATCCTAGAGGAACTCAACACATTACGGGCCCAGGTGTCAACACTTCAATCACAGATAGCAGTATATGAAGCACCCCCAAGGCCAGAATCCCCACCGGACCTACCAGTAGAGGAAGAAACAATCATTATTCCGGTGGAGGAAACTTTTGAGGAAGCGTATGAACCCCAACCCATCCCAGGCGGACGAGTCACGACCGAAGGCCAGACGACTTTCGAACTTCCAACTCCCGCATGGATGAAGATGATAGAAGAACTTGGAACAACCCACTCAGCATGGGTAGAGGTGCAGTTACATGCCATGGCAATGATTCAAGAACGCATTTTACAGTCCCCCTACTTTGCTCACTTGGCCCCTCGCAGATACATCTCTAGGCATGAGCTACAATATAAATCTTATTTTATGTTAATGGAAGAATATCAGTTGGCCATAGAGAAAGAAACAGGCAAGAAACCATCTCATGCTACTCAGTTTGAGCCTGACGATTTGCCAACAGATGCGCAGCGCAGAGAAATCTTTCAACTAGAATGGCACAAGAATCTATTACAAGAATATCTTGAGATGATGAGTACTTGGGTTAAGGTACCACTACACTTAAAATACAACCCATGTTGGGGACCAGTGCCACATCACCGCTCCTGGAAGGCATTCGCTATTAAATTACAGAACAACAGGCAATGCCAGGATTGGTCAAACTACCCATACTTTAGGCCACCCACAGGACCACCAACAGTTGGATACATGATGGCCACGATTCGTCACTGGCTCCCTCGCTTGAAACATATGGACGATATAGCAGCGCACATGACTGTCAAGATATTTGACATGATGCAGATGGTTTTTAAAGTCTTCCGTCGTGTTATGGCACCTCATGTAAACACCCCGGGCTTCGAGCATGGCAATCTCGATCTTACATATGATATGAGTACAACGCCATCGCTACGGGTGTGTTATGCCTAACATTGCAGAATTAAATACTTACCGGCATGCTATAAGTAGACTTTCAAAGAAATGTTCACAACTAGTTTCTGGGAATACCATTCAGAGGTGTTCATCAGCACGCCCACGCATTTGCTTCAACTATTTGCCTGTGAAAAGATGGTATATTCCAAGCACTATCGACTCCCGCCATCAAATGAACCACAACCAATCAATTGGGAGAAACTCAGGCAGATCTGGCCCGAGGCATTCGCATATCAGAGCACACCCTCGCTCAAGACCTCCTACAGAACTACATCCGACAGACCACACAACAAGGTTCTGTCGAGGACAATAGAAGCGAGAGGGAGGGGGGTGTTGGCAGCAGCCAGAGGCACAGAAGACGGGGAAGCATGTAAAGATAGAGCAGGGACTCAGTCAAATCAATTTTTCAAAGAAATATATATTATAAATACTTTTTCAAACACTCAATAGTGATTTTCATCACTTTTGTACTATATGTAACATAGAAAAACCCTTTTTGTAATTCATAGCTCCGTTTTGTGCAAGCCGAGGAGTCCTCGAGCTTGAGGAGCTTAGGTAGAATGAGCGTACCAATTTTGGTTATTTTTAGACACCGTTTACCCTCTCAAATAGCGCATAGGACCTATTTTTTAACTATGCCGGTCACTAGATGTGAAACCGGTCAAAACTAGTCTAGAATCTATAAAAAGAGCTAGAGAGCTCATTTTTGAGGTTGGTTAGTGTGAGATTAGAGCTATTTTGAGCTTGTAATTGAGATCTTGAGCAATAGAGTTGATTTCCTACCTTCCATTGTGTCTTGCTTATCTCTTCGTCGTGTGTGTGTGTATGTGTGTGTGCATCTCTATGCTTCTCACCTTCACTCTCACTTCATCTCACATTCACGATCTTCATATCACTCCTATCTCTTCCGCGGATTGACATTAAGGAGGTGGAGCTTCTTAACGTGGTTCTCACCATTGTGCTAGAGCAACATGTAGGTCCCGAGGCGTTGACTTTTATCATCTGCGATCGACGAAAAAATTGACCATTTTGCTAAACTAAGTGCATAAACATGATGTGTAGGCCTAGGGCATCCTAAAAACGTGTTTAAAATTTTGAAATGCCTCTGTTTTCTATCAATCGCGGTTGACACGTCAATCACGACTGACAAACAATGATGGATATCTCCGAACGGACCTGTCAATCGTGATCGACACGTCGATCACAATCGACAGAGTCCATGACCGATTGACCAAGAGCCTTCACGAGCCACATGTCAATCGCGACTGACCCATCAATCACAGTTGACCCATCAATCATGATCAACAAGCCCGACGGACCTGTCCATCGTGATCGACTCACTCAATTCCTAGCTTAGGCTAAGAACGCATAGTATTGGAAGTAAGTTAGGGTGATTCTAGACACGAGACAAGCTAAAGACTATCTAAGTAATCAAGTTCAAGTCAAGAGATAACCTGTGCATGTGACGATAACCTTAAAGGAAAGAACTAAGTTTATTGCGATCAACTCCAAGTGTGAAAATTCACTCAAGTATTCCTAACGATGCAAAATCAGACAAGATCATAAACACGAAAACAAACTAAAAAGAATCCAGTGGTTGATAAGAAAGAATCAACAACGAGGTTGTGCTTTGGGTAAAATTTGGGATTGTTCATTGAGGCATATGAACCTTAGATCAGGACGACACCTAGGGAGAGATAGACAAAGTCTTAGGTCTTCAGAGGCGAGTGTCACTCACATCGCTAGATCTTGGGCCCAACAGTTGAGCACTTATCCGCACTACTCTAGCTCTAAGACTAGGGAATCAGAGATTTATTATGGTATGGAGAGACCCACAGGAAGTTCAGGTGTGGTTTACTTAGAGAAACCCAAAGGTCCTTACAAAACGCAGCTGGAATATATCAGGACCAATCGATTAGGTGTGTTGATATATTTAGGTAGTGATGTGTGTGAACACACTAGGACTGTCGGGGCACTTTTTTCCCTCTTTAGGAGGTTTTTTTCCCCCGGCTTGTATATATGCCTATTGCCCTAATGGGCTACTTATCTTTGTACATTCTCTAGTAATACATTCAGTCTTGTGTGTTGTGCTCCAAGCTTCTTCTTCTTCCTTGTGCTGTTCACGTGCTTCCGCAGACATCTAACTCCAACAATTGGTATCAGAGCAGGTCGTCGCTTCATCTAGGGCGCCGTCGACACTCCTCCGTTTGCAATCTCAGAATCGTACGAATTTTGGTGAGCATACTTCGAACGCACTATCGCAGTGCTTGTGCAGGCTATTTTGTCTTTTTGTGCCAAAGGTGTATACCAGTTTCTGTTCGCCAGTTTAAGCGTCTCGAAGTCTGCTACAGGTCTAGCAGAACTCGTCTGGGTAGTTCTGTTCAACTTTTTGAGATACAATCAATTTTTTGCATCAATGTATTTTAGTCACCGGCCATGGCTGAAAGCAGTGATGTATTCCGTATGTTGGTTGTTGAGGATAAGTTGGATGGTATCAACTACCCATTATGGGCTTATATTATGCGACATGTTTTGGTTGCAAAAGGATTGTGGAACATTGTGCAGGGTGTTGAAAGACGTCCTGTTACACCTATAACGACAGGTACTGCAAATACAGGTGCTGGAGCTGATGAAGATGGTGTCAAAGATGATATTCCACAGATTCCTATTCGTGTTGCTGTTTTTGTTGCACCTACTGCAGAGCAAATTCGTTGGGATGGCAGAGATGCCCAAGCACATGCATTGATAGCTTTGTCTGTCAAACGTGCCATTATTTCTCATATTCGCTCTTGCAGAACAGCTAGGGATGCTTGGAATACACTTACCACATTGTACCAAGCTAGGAATGAGGCTCGTGTTGCTTACCTCCGAAAATAGTTGGAGAGTGAGCACATGAATGAAGGTGATTCTATGAACAGTTTCCTAACAAAGATCAAAGATTTGAAGGAACAATTCATTTCTGCTGATGAGGTTATACCATATAGCTCACTTGTGCAGACCGTTCTGAATGGTCTTCCTGATTCATATCAGAGTTTTGCTTCTACTCTTCGGTTGATGATGAAAGGCAATCCGAATGCCTTATCATTTGAGGATTTAGTCTCTGTTCTGTTGCAGGAAGATTAGTCCAGGCAGAACAGGTCCATTATGTGTGTTGCAGATCAAGCTTTCCTGGCTAGTCAGAAGGGCAAAGGAAAATGGAGCTCTTCTACTAGTAAGCAGAAATCTGCAAATGCTGCATATTTGAAGAACCAGGATAAAGATGAGAAGAAATCAGAAAAGGAGAAATTGTTTTGCAAGTACTGTAAAGGGAATGATCATATCATAAAGTACTGTCCAAAACTGGCTGCAAAAGAGGCAAAGAAAAAGGAGGCTGGAATGGTTGTTGTAGAAGCATCTACACCAAAAACAGAGTCTGCTAATCTTGTGCAGGAAGAAGAATGGGCATTTACTACTGTTTGCAGTTTTGACCCATCTTCTCATGAGCAGTGCATGTCTGCAGTGGACTCAGATGTTTGGTACTTTGACAGTGGGGAGACCAAACATATTACCTCGCAGCGCAATTTCTTCTCTTCACTCGAGCCTACCCCTATAGGGAATACTGTCACATGCGCCAACAACTCCTCTTATCCTGTTATGGGAGTTGGTAAGATCATTCTGACCACCGCTGATGGTAGTTCTTTCACCTTGTCAGATGCTTTATTTGTGCCAGGGATCAAGAAAAATTTATTATCAGTTTCTGCATTAGCCAAGATTGGCTTGGTTGTGAAATTCGTTGATGACAGGTGTACAGTTCATGATCTATCAAATGGCGATGTGATTATTGCTTCTGGCATTTTATGTCGTGGGCTGTATAAGCTCATAGACTATGAAAGATATGTGAATGATTCGGCATGTGAAGTTCAGGATTCTCAGGCTATGTTAGATGCAAAGCTTTGGCATGCACGCTTTGTTCATCTGAATTTTGCTAGTTTGCTACGCCTACAGAAATCTGATATGGTGTCTTCTTTGCCCAAGCTTGAGGCACCTGGAAAACATGTATGTGAAGGCTGTATTTTGGGCAAAATGCAACGTTCCTCCTTTCCAAAAGATGGTTCAGTTCGGGCTACACAGAAATTGCAGCTTGTACATAGTGATGTCTGTGGTCCTATGCAGACACCCTCTTTTGGAAATTACCTTTACTTCGTGACTTTCATTGATGATTTTTCCTGGCATGCATGGGTATATCCACTCAAAGCAAAGTCCGAAGTGTTCATGTGCTTTAAACAGTTTTTGGTTTTGGCTGAAAATCTGTCAGCATGTAAAATGGGCACCCTCTGTTCTGATCGAGGGGGGGAATATATGTCTTCTGATTTTAATGCATTTTTGGCTGAACGTGGGATAAAACACCAGTGTACAGTGCCGTATACACCTCAACAGAATGGAGTTGCTGAACGAAAGAACAGGTCACTCATGGAGATGGCGAGGTGCATGGTCAAGAGTCAGGCTTTACCACATAGTTTCTGGCTTGAGGCTGTCATGTGTGCAGCATATGTACTGAACAGGTGTCCCACTAAAGCGCTGTAGTCTATCACTCCATATGAGGCTTGGCATGACCGCAAGCCATCTGTTGCTCATCTGCGTGTTTTTGGTTGTTTGGAATATGCATTAGTGCGTGAACAACATCGTAGAAAATTGGATGATAAGGCAGTAAAATGCATTTTTGTTGGGTACAATTCTGAAAGTTTGCTATCGTTTGTATCATCCACAGACTAAACGCATTCTGGTTAGCCGTGATGTTGTCTTTATGGAAGATGCTATTCAGCCATTGCTTTCATGTACTAAGGAGACATTTGTTAGCTCCAAAGACATGTATGATACGTTGATGCCTCTTTTTACAGGTGGACAGTCTACTGCTGGTCCTAATGAGGCAACTTCTCAGCCTTTGCAGGTTTCATATGATGATGCAGATCATTCTATTTGTGATGCAGATTTACATGATGCACTTGTTGATGAGAGAGCTGATATTGAGCAGGCAAAAACTATGCCAAAATGGCTGGTGCAGACTTTGCGTGAAAGCAAATTAGATGCACCTTTGTCATATCGTACTCGTTCAGGCTCTCATAGTGCCTCCTTTGCATCAGATTGCTATGCTATGGCTGCGTCTAGTCTCTGTGATGAGAATGAGCCTGTTTCTTTTGATGAAGCACAGAATTCAGAAAATTGGATGGCTGCCATGCAATCTGAATATGATGCTATAATGAAGAATGGTACATGGTCTTTATGTGACTTGCCTCGTGGCAAGAAGGCCATTGGCACTAAGTGGGTATACAAGCTGAAGCGTAAACCTGATGGTACAGTTGACAGGTATAAGGCCAGGCTTGTTGCAAAGGGTTATGCGCAGGAAAGAGGCATTGATTTTGATTAGACCTTTGCACCTACATGCCGTATGACTACTATTCGGAGCATTTGTACACTTGAAGCCCATCATGGTTGGAATGTACATCAGTTGGACATTAAAACAGCATTTTTGAATGGCGACTTGCATGAAGAAGTGTATGTTTTTCAGCCCCGTGGCTTTGTGCAGAAAGGGCATGAAAATCAGGTGTGCAAGTTAAAGAAGGCATTATATGGTTTAAAGCAAGCACCACGTGCTTGGTATGAGAAGATACATGCCTATCTGGTTGCACATGGTTTTGTGAAGAGTCCAACTGAAAGCACCTTATATGTTAAGCGTGCTAATGATGTGCTTCTGATCCTTGTTGTCTATGTTGATGACATGCTGCTCACTGGTCTTATTGAGAAGCATATTGCTGATTTCAAGGCTGATTTGCATGCCTCATTTGAGATGTCTGATTTGGGGCATTTGCATCACTATTTGGGCATTCAGTTTATGCAAGTTGATGGTGGAATGGCTTTGTGTCAGACAAAATATATTGACACATTATTGCAGCGTTTTGGCCTTGAAGACTGTAAGCCTATTGCCACTCCTATGGAGACAGTTTTACGCTTGAGTCTTCATGATGCTGGAGATGCATTTGATGCTGTTCTCTATCAGCAGGCTATTGGATGCTTGATTTACTTATGCATTACTCAACCAGATATTCAATTTGCTGTCTCACAGATGAGCAGGTTTATGCATTGCCCAGGAGTCACACATTGGAAGGCGGTTAAGCGCATCTTTCGCTACTTGAGTGGTACTCGGCTACTTGGGTTGTTTTATCCCAAGGGGGGATCACTACCGCCAGATTTGCATGCTTTTTCTAATTCAGATTGGGCTAGTTGCTATGACACTCGTGTGTCCACCAGTGGTTTTTGCTTCATGCTTGGTAGCTCATGTATATCTTGGTTGAGCAAGAAGAAGCCTACTATGGCCACTTCCAGTTGTGAGGCTGAGTATAGGGAAGCTTTCACAGCGACTATTGAGTGTGTGTGGCTCAGACGCCTTATGGCTGATTTGGGTGTTGGCAAGTCTTTTGCCACCACTATCTTCACTGACAGTGAGAGCGCATTGGCAGTTGTGAGGAACCCTGTGTTCCATGCTCGCACTAAGCACATTGAGGTGCATTATCACTATGTCAGGGAGAGGTTCTCTACTGGGGAGATCAGCTTGGCATATGTGCCCACGCAGGAGAACATTGCAGACCTTTTCACGAAGGCTCTACCTAGGGAGAAGTTTGAAGCTTTCCGCAAAGCTTTGGGCTTACTTCCTTTTGTGGAGTGATTTCCACATAGCTTGGCACTTCCTTATACATGAGTGCCAGCTCCTTGTTCACCGCATCACTCCCAGGGGGGATTTGTTGATATATTTAGGTAGTGATGTGTGTGAACACACTAGGACTGCCGGGGCGCTTTTTCCCTCTTTAGGAGGTTTTTTTCCTCCGGCTTGTATATACGCCTATTGCCCTAATGGCTACTTATCTTTGTACATTCTCTAGTAATACATTCAGTCTTGTGTGTTGTGCTCCAAGCTTCTTCTTCTTCCTTGTGCTGTTCGCGTGCTTCCGCTGACATCTAACTCCAACAAGGTGCTCGCATCTATGAGGATGGTCTAAGAAGATCTGTTGTCCAAATTAAAAACCCTGATCAACCCTTTGGACCAGAACATCCAGTGGTCAAGTTCGAAAACGGTGCATACCTAGATAAGGAAGGGACAATGTACGTAGTCACAAACCAACCGGACAGATGAGTTCGGTAATGTGATTCTAGAGATAGATTTAGGTGACATAGAGCAAGGGAACTTAAGAAGAGAGTCTAGAACTCCCCGAGGCAAATCAATCTTGACTACAATCATCACTCCAGAGTGGGTTCCCCAAGACAATAAGAGCATAGATTTGCTCTTGAATTGAGAGACTGACGAGGCCTTTTGGAGGTATAAACAAAAGAACATTGAGCCTTGAGTGAAAATGAGAGGAGTTGTGAGTGAGGACAAAAGTGATAGCATTTGAGAGTAAAGTTATGAATGGAGAGTGATTGCTTCCTCATTTGCACCATCATTGAAAATGATTGCACCTAGAGTATGCATGTTTGAAAATGTAAGTGCATGTTCTTTCAAACTCATGGGTGCACGTCCAATTGCACACTAAATAAGTTGTAAATACAGGAAGAAAATATGAGTTTTAGAATAGGATAAAAGCCTCATCATCGAATGCTAATTACCCCTTTCATTGCACCATTATCTTTTGATGCATTCCAAGTATGCATGAATAGGGTCCACTTCACGGCCATGCATAGACACATGTGTTTGATAACCCATGCATATGATCAGGAATTTAAAATATATTGTGATTGTTTGACTCAGTGTTGACTCATATTTCACAATAGTATGTGTAAGTATACGTATGTGTAAATGTATATGTGTGTATGATTGAAAATTAAAATCTATTGTGATTGTTTAACTCAACAATGATTTTTACTTCACAATAGTATGTGTAATTGTAATTTTTATATGGGTGTATGATTGAGAATTAAAGTCTATCATAATTGTTTGACTCAGCATTGATTGAAATATCTTATTTGATATTGATTTATATTGTTTTTTTTTTGTAGGTATAGTCTTCATAAAGAGATTTGCAAGCACTATGGGAAAGGGAAAAGAATGGTGTTGGTAGCAGTCAGGGCACTCAAGGATGAAGGGAGTCAGAGCAGAGAGAAGGAACAAGTAGGCAAGGCAGTCAACGAAGATCTGGCAAGTAGGCCATTTAGTTCTTTTTTCGACTTAACCTCTTTGTAAGAGTGATTCTAATCACTACATGAACATTGTAAATACCTTTTTTGGTAGATTCAACTCCATTTTGTTCAAACTGACGAGTCCTTGAGATTGAGAAGTAGTAGAAGTATTTATGTATCAATTTTCATAATTCTTAGCCTCCAAATTGGCTTAGGAACCTAATTTTTAACTAAGCCGAACACTAGATCTGAACAAGACCAAAGCTAGTCAAAAACTATAAAAAGAGGTAGAATTCTCATTTTTGAGGTTGGCTTACTGTAGATTGGAGCTTTTGTAAGAGAACTCTTTTGTAATTGAAGCTTTCCAATTGTCTCACTCTTTGCTCTACCTGTGTGTGCGTGTATGTGTGTATGTGTGTGCATGCTTGTGTACTTCTCCGTCACCACTTGTGCACATCATTTGCTCGAGGTCTTCATACCATCCTCATGTCTTCCCCGATTGACATTAAAGGAGGTGCTACTCGCCACTGAGCTACACCAAATTTTGACACCGTTGTCGGGGACCGAGCATTGAGGACGGCGTGTAATGGTAAGGCGTAGAGTTGAGACGTTGGAGTCATAGGTATTTTCTTCACTTTGATCTATTTCCTTTTGTTTTCTTCACCATCTTCGTCACCATCATCCATATTTTGTATCTCTATTTCAGCTACTGTGTGATTTAATTTGCAAAATTTCATTTTTAATGTTCTAGCTTATTCAGCCAATGGAATCCTCTTTTTCCAAAGACTTGCAGGTACTCCTTCCACATCCTTGTAAAGCCCTGCATCTACTACCATAAAATTAATATAACAGATGATATGCATATGAGTATCCATAACAAAGTGGCCACTGATAAGGATTTGAAGTAGCTTCACCAATGTTGCAATTAAATGCTTTTCTTCTCTCTTCTATGGATTTTGCCTGGTTCACCCAAATCAGTAACCTGAATAAGCTCCTCTTTTTCTTCATAGACTTCATGTCTACTTAAGTTGTTTGGAAAAATTCCATAGCATGAAGATGAATCTTCTCCAAGTAGCCAAGCCAACATCTCTTCTTTATGTAAATTTGCTTCTTCATATAGATCTGCCTATGGGTTATCCAACAATTCTTCTTCCATACAAATACCAATTATCTGCATGGTGTTTGTACGTCTTTGGCTGTCTGGTCCTTCTTCGAAAAATATGTGTTGCAACTCTTTTCCCTCTTGCTTTACCCACATTGTGTCCTTACCCCAATCATGCAGCACATTGGCATGCTTTAACCAAGGTCTCCCGATCAACAAGGGGAAACTTCCATCTACCTGTGGTAGCCTTAAGACAAAAAAATCCAAGTTAAATATGGTACCTTGTATCTCGATTGGGACTCCAGGGACCACTCCCATAGGCCTTACGATGCTTTGGTTTTCCAATGTTACAGTGAAGTTGGCAAGTCTTGAAGGCTGTAGTCCAATATTTTTCATGGTGTGTTCAAACATCAAGTTAATGTCAAACCCGCCATCTACAATAACTCCTTGAAACTCATGTCTTCTGATAGTGATTGTTAGTCGAGGGCTCTTATAATCTGTGAGGGGGACTTCCCCTAGAATTCTATTTTTATGCATAGTAGCAGTCTTTGCCACTAAAGTTGTTGTGGAAGCCTCATCAATTGTCTACAAGAGCTCTAACCTGAATTTCACATCCATCTTTATTAAATAAAAAATATTGACCTCCTTTTTCATGGATTTGAGTAATCTTGAAGCTTTTGATTCCTTAAGAGCATGGGCTTTAATCGACTTATCAAACTCCTCATGAGCCCTCCTAAATGCATGCACGATGGCATCACTAGTACCTATGAGATCTTCTTTTTGCCTTGCATATTCACAAGTATTGATCTTCTCTTCAAATGTCCCTTTATCGGTCAGTCCATTAATGCTTGACTCTTGACCTATGCATGATTGAGCCTTCCCTTTGCTACTTGTCTGAACTGCAAAAGAGTCAATTTCTTCTAACTGTACTACTTTGGTAGATGGTGATGGTACAACATTGACTTCTTCTACTACTCTTTGTTTATTCACAGAGATCATTTGGATGTGGGGCCCCGATGTAGATGCTTTGTTTTGTGGGAAACAATGTGTGAAATGATCTCTTGTGTCTAGGCAGTTCCTGCAAGGGGAGGCATTTTCTTGCAGAGTACATTTACTCTAGTAATGCCCACATTCTCCACACCTGAAACAAATAATTGGCCTTCTAGGCCCATTTCATAAATTACCCCTAGGCCATTGGTTATAATTGTTACCTTGAGTGGGTGCTACTGCCATCACATTAGTTGGAGGTTGGGCTCCTCCTTGTGCCCAATATGTTTGTGCAAGCATCCCTCTTGAGTGGCATTCCTGAGCCTCATGACCAGCTTTCTTGCATAGCTAGCAAGTTACACTTAAAAGTGGACACTCACTTACCACATGACCCTGTTTGTTGGACATGGTGCACTATAATCCATTTTTTGATGCCACCTCCCCTAAGTTCTTGTAACTCCTATCAAAGTTGAACCAACTCTTCTGCTTGGGCTTCCTCTTCTTTTTGTATCTTTAAGGCTTCAATTTCTCCCCTCAGCTGAGTTACTACACTTTCCTCCTCTTTGTGGGGTTTGTTTCTTTTCAAGCTCTCAAGTTCCTTCCTTAACTGAATTACTAGGTCCTCCAATTCTACAAGATATGATAAAATGGAAGAGTGTGTCCCATACTGATGCCTAATCTTCTCCAATCTTGTGGTTCTATTAATAAACTCTTCAATTGTTTCTCTAGGTAACACTAACTCTTTAATTTTACACTTTGTTGAGATTGGAAGTGGTTTTTATTATTTATCTTAACGTAGACTTTATCCACTTGGATCCTATTTTGGCTTATTGCAAGTTGGTAGCTAGGTTTAAGCCTACAAAATGATCCAAGAGCAAATCTTGACCTAGCACTACGTTGTTCTCTAAGCCTTGATCTTGACACACAAATAGGTTTAGTCTTGTTTTCTCTACTCCTATGTGGAGAGGTAATGACACATTACCACAATGTTTTGTGCATAAATACTCTCAAGCTTGTTGGTATAATTGCTTCCTCCTATTAATTCAAGCTATAGTGTCAGTTTGAGCATGTTTATTTATGCATTTCTCTTCCTTATTACAATTTTTGGCCATTTGCAATTGTTGCAACATTCCCTCTATGATAGATTGAGTAGCTTTTTGATAGTTGTTGAGCTATTTCAATCATCTTTCAACATATATTTAGTGTTTCTTTTTCAAGATGAACTCTTGAATCATTTTCTTGTGGTGTTCCAACGAAGGGAAAACTTATATTCTAGCCTAATATGCTCCTAAACTATTTGCAGTTCCTCAACCATTGGTGTTGTCAATGCAGAGCCCACCATTCATCTCTCGTATTAACAATGTTGCACTTGTAATGACAACTATTTTTTGTTTGAGACCAATAATTGTGCAATAAGTATGAGGGAAAGTGCTCATCAGGTGGATGAGTGTGATGGTACTATCAATTTAGATGTAGTGAGTACTTGATGAGTAAGAGAAAAGCATATTTTCTATTATTTGGTATGCATGTACACAAGGATGTTGTGAAGTGTGGTGGTTAAGAGTACTTACACAAGTTTTGGTAGGGAAATTTCGAAATAGTTAAGAATTTTTTATCTAAAACTTGATAGTGGTGCTCATGATACATTCCTTCATCTCCATATTCATGTTGTGGAAGGCATGTGTTCTGGGGAGAAGGCATCATTTGAGTACTGTCGTGGATGTGCTATTATCTGTTATCCAAGGGCTTTCAAATTGCATTTGCAATTGGGAATTTACAGCTTGCAAAAGTAAAAAAGGGTTATGCACGTTATGAATTGTCTTTCCCCTCTTACAAAAGGGTTAAATTGGAGTAATGATATTAATAAGATACCGAACTACTTTAGTTTTCATTATGATGTTATGCCAACAATTGGAAGACTACACTTGTCAAATAAATTTTCACATTGAGAGGTCTATAAAGCATACAATGAGCATATGTTGATTTTAAGGGGATCTTTATGTCAAATATGCACACTTTATATGAATTTGGAAGAGAGAGTTTCGTAATCTTGCAATTCCTAGGAAAGTGTGGATTGGTGAATGTTCCACTTATCTTACTCTTGAAGGCATGTCAAAGGGTGAAGGAAATGATATTGAGAGGATGGAATTCAAGAAGAGTCTAAAATAGCATCATTCGATTCAAGCTCTATAGAGGAAGAAGGCAATGTTTGAATGTGAGTTTCCAATAGTTCTTTATGTGTAGGTTGATAACATTGCTACAGAGAATAAGAACTCTGTTGTCTTTAAATATCTAAAAATATGGTGGCCAAGCATTTGTTTCATAATATTAGGGTGATATTTCTCTTATTTGGGGACACTCATAATCATCTAGATCATATATTTATTGTGTTTTCAAGGAAATTATCAAGTGCAAATGCATTTACACTAACATCATTGAGAAGACATTAAGTGTGCCTTATAGTACTTGTGATAGTGAGTCTGATAGTTGAGTTCTTCATTTTACAAAGAAATATTCATCATCATGCCAATAGGAGCCTCTTGAAGGTTCCAAGTTTTTATTGAGTGTTGAGCCCATCAAAGTCAACATGGTCAAAGTCAAAGGGTTCAAAGTTTAGTTGTCAAGGTGCATATGTAGTGCACAATCAATTTGTTCACAATGGTTATGTTTTGCACAAAGTGGATGCAAGTTGCAGATTGTCTTTTTGTAAGTTTTAAGGGTTTTTAAAGGTGCCTGGAAGGTTTAGGTGAACCCTCCCTTAGGTACACATTTTGAAGAAATGAAGGCAAAAGTGAAGGCATATGAAGTGGAAGCGGTACATAAAAGTGAAACTATGACCGCCCATTTAACATTTTGTTGTTGTCCTAAAGTCACTACAAGACAAAACACGGAGTCATTGGCTATACATATTTTGAGACAATCTTGGGACATCAAAGTGAGCACCAAGATACTCTATCAGTTAGGAGTGGCGTACATGAACTAACACTCAACTCAAGGCATATGCATTATTCTCAATTAGACTAAGCAAGGTGAGCATAGTCTACACGAGGAGAGGGAAGAGCAAGAGACAATGAGTCAGTGTGCAATGCAGAGAAGTAAGGGTGAGAAAAAGTGTGCAAGAAGATTAGTGGTGTCACTCTAGCACAATGGTGAGTACCAACGTGAGAAGATTCACCTCATAATTGTCAATCCGTGGAGACGTGAGGACTAGTATGAAGACTATGAGCAAGTGAAGGCACAAGTGTGTGAGTGAGAAGCACACAAGCATGCACACACATACACACACACGCGCACACAAGGCAAGAACAAGGAGAGGAACAATGGAATTCTTTGCATTAGTCAAAAAGTCTCTTACATAAGCTCAATTCACAAACAATCTAACCTCAATGAGCTCTCTAGCTCTTTTTATAGTTTTCTAACTAGCTTTGGTCTTGTCCAGACCTAGTGTCCGACCTAGTTAAAAATTAGGTTCTAGAGCCTATTTGAGGGCTCAAACAGAGTCTAAAAATTATGAAAATTGATATGTAGCTAGTTCTAATACTCCTCAAGCTTGAGGACTCCTCGCCTTGCACAAAATGGAGTCTATTCTACCAAAAATGGAATTTACAATGTTTGTGTAGTGATTAAAATCACTTGAGTTGTAAATGGTCCATGGAAAAAATGATTGGGCCTTGTTGCCGTATTGTGCATGACTCCTCCGTTGCGCTAGTATGCTCTTCATCTGACTTGTATGCCAACACGCCCCCCTTCCTAGCGTCTGTCGCCCCTGACAGACCTCTATTCTATCAGGTGGTCGATATAGTATTGGATGACATTGGTGGCAAGTTCGTGTTCTCCTATCCTTAAGCCTCTTGCTAGATCAGCTTCCAATGCATCCCAATTTATTGTGCCAGGGACCTCTGGTTGCGGTGTGGTGTAGTACTCAGAGTACATTGCTTGTTCACAAGCAAAGAGATGGAGCAGGTGTGTTGGCTTCGGTGCGAAGATCTCCGAGTGATACTCCCAGAAACCTGATCTGAACATTTCTTCGAAGGTCCGTTTGTAACATGCAGGGAGGTATTTGATGCGTGCATGCCAGGCGTAAGCCACACGAATACTGGGGGTGGTGCTCATGTCATACACCAAATCATAATTTCCATTGGTAAACCCCGGTAGACGTACCTGTGGTGCGGCTGCATTTCTAAAGGTTTTCAGGACTACCTGCATCATATCTAAAATCTTAAGCATCATTTGAGCTGCCACATCTAGCATGGGCTTCAATCGCGGCATCCAATGTTGAATTGTTCCCATCATGTATGCTACCGACGGTGGTCCCTGTGGTGGCACAATGTACGGGTAGTTTAGCCATTCCTTGCATTGCGCGTTGTTCTGCACTTTGATATTGAATGCCTTCCAAGACCTGCGATGTGGAACTGGACCGTAGCATGGATTGTATAGGAGATGTAAAGGCGCGTTGTTCCATGTGCGTAGCATTTCTGGATATGTCTCTAGAAGTTTTTGCCGCCAGGTGGGTTGACGAATTTTGCCTTTTTGCACCTCTAGAGGAAGGTCTTCGGGTTGAAATTGGGTAGCAAAGGTAGGAATCTTACCCGTGACTCTCTGTATTTCTGCATTATAATCAGCCAGGATAATATAATAAGGCCTGTATTGGAGTTCAGATGAGAGGATAAGGCGTCTCGCTGATAGGTTCTTGAAGTAAGCAGATTGTAGCACAGTCTCCTCTATGACCCTCATGGCCTGATTTTGCACTACTGTGCGCTCTTCGTGAGAACTCCCGATTTCCTCCACTTGACGTAGCCATGGAGGCCGTGGTGCTTCGAATGTGTCCTGAGCTTCTTCCGTTTGTTGGCCTCCTGGGAAGGGTTGTGGGTCGTATTCTTCTTCAAATGTCTGTTCCACAAGAATTTGTACTACTTCTTCGTCGATGGGAGCCTCTGGAGGGGAAGGTGGTCTCTCATATTGTAGTAGACGTGCTTGCAATTCGGTGACCTGTTTCTGGAGATCTTTTAAGGCCTCTGAGTTTGTGAGAAGTGAAGCCGCGGAGGAGGTGGTTTGAGAGGCTGCTATTGTTTCTTTTTGGTGTTTCTGCTTCAGTTGACCCAGTTCCTCTGATAGCAGGTCATGTGCTTCAAGTAGCATGGCATAGTCTTCCAATATGATCTTGATATTGTCGGGGGTCACTGCTTGAAACTTTGATGGGCTGATGGGTGCCCCAGGTGTGCTTTCGATAGCTGCTTCTAGGTTTTCCTGATTTTGTAAGTGCAGGCGTCGATTCTCTTCATGAGCGGCAGCAAGATGTCGCTTGAGTAGGGCCATATTTTGCTGAAGCTTTGAATTGCGTTCCAGCTGTGTCCGTAGATGACCTTCTACCACTTGTAGTGCTTCCTGATCTGTGTTCTGTAACTGTACCTCCAATATGCTATGAGCCTCTTGGAGAGTTTGGAATTGTGTGTGGAGGCGAGCATTTTCCTCCTCTAGTGCAGCAAGGCGGTGTTGTAGTGTCTCCGAGTGCTCTTGCAGGCGTTCATTCTGTTGCTGGAGCTGATTGTAATCTGTCCTTAAGTTTGATATACAAGCTAGCATGGTGTCCAATGCATTTCCTATAGATGAGGGGGTGGTGTTTACAATGGAAGATGCATGGGAAGGGAATTGGGGAAGGGGAAGAGTGAATGATGTGTCTATTGAAGACGTGTGTGTGGGTGAAATTGGTGGAGGGGGAATGGGAGGAGGTGGAAGCGTGGGGGGAGGGGGAGGTGCCGTGGGTGGTGAAATGTCCATACTTTCAGGAGTGGGTGCGAGTGTGGGGTCTACCATATACATTGGAATGGTAGGTGGTGTGTGTGTGAAAGTGGTGAATAGATGAGAAGTGGGGTGGGGAGCTGAAAATAAAGGGAATGGTTGAGACCTGGGTTGAAAAGTTCTAGCAAGGAAGTTATGGAGGGATTGGAGAAGTGGAGAGATGGAGGTCGGGGGTTGAGGTTGTAGAGTTGAGGAGTGCATGAAGGGTTGCGTGGTAGCAGGGAAACCCATGAATATGGATCTAGGGTCAGGATGACCTATGGCTGAGGGCATGGGGGATGGTTGTCCTAGGGCAGGCTCTATGAGCGACTCGGTGGATTGTGTAGTGATGGGGGTTGCTTCATAGATTGGGTTATCAGAGGTGGAGAATAGGGTTGAACTAGAGATGGGAGTATGGAAGATGAAGGTTGGTTCGGTGGGTTGAGTGGTCGAGGTGATTTCCACGGTTTCTGCTCTAGGAGGCGATGGTGGGGGTGTGGGTGGTAGTGGCTCGGTGGATTCCTCATGGGTGACTGGGTGCTCTTGGCTAGCAGTTTCTGTTGCTTGGGAGGTTGTCCTGATGGGTTCGGATGTAATAATTGGCCCTTTTGCCGTTGTAATGGGGATCTGGATATTCTTACCTGAGCGTGGTCGTGTTTGGAATCTTCGTGGATCATATTGAACTGGAGACCTCCTAATGGCGGTCCGCACTGCTTCTACTACCCCATATGTTTCTGCCATCAATAAGAGACCTTCACTATATTCTGAGTCAACTCCTGCTTCTTCCAACAGCTAAGTCATGAGTACTCTACTGCTCTGTTCGGTGAGCAGTTGTTGCGATCGCACTCATTCCATAATTTGATACAGCCTTCGGAGTTCTGCTGTATAGGCTGGGGCTTCAATGGTCTCCTCTTCATATGCTCCTTCTTCTTCTAGGTGTCCTTGTTGTTGACCTTGCTGAGCGTCACTCCAATGTACATGGCGGCCGTCTGTAGATTTTCTTCTTCTTTGTGAAGATGTGCCTTGTTCTTCTGCATCTAAATAAAATTCTACATCAGAGAGTTGTGTACTTTGTAAGAATGCTTCGAAGTCCTGGGGATCCATTCCTTCAGCATCTCCAATTGTAGCAAATTCAAATTCAGATGGAGCAGGAGGAGCTGAAGGGGTAGCTTGTGTCGTAGTTTCAGATCCAGACCTGGGTATCCTAATGGTAAAGGGAGGTACAGTGGTCTCCCCTCGTGGCGATACTTCAGGAGTAGTCAGAACTTCCCTTGTCTGGACACAAGGGATCTCACCCCTCATGCGCTTGGATTGATGTGTGGACGTCTTGAGCTTCTTAAACATTTTTAATTGTGCCCAAGTTAAGGCACGTTCAATGGGAACATTGTATGCTAGGCACCGGTAAATAATGCGTGTGATTGCACAGCAACCGTTCACCACTAATTTCCTAGAAGACCTTTTATTTGCTTCATACAATTGATCTATAATCCATACCGGCAGCTTAATTGGTAACGCACCTGCCTCCGCTAAGTAGAGAGCGAACCAGATTCTTTTGTGTGGTTGTGTGAAGCGGTCTTGGCCGGGGAAAGCAAAATGTTGCATGCACATACGGAGAGGGATGGACATGTTTGGTGTGAGTGCTGCCATGTCTTTAAGCTTCAATAGTTTCCTATCCTTCATGTTAGTAGGAACGAGAGCATCCTTCTCAGAAGGTACATGTGTGTCGTGCATATTCAAAGCAGCGCTCACCAACTCCACAGTAAGTTCAAACCTCTTTAACTCGTTGTTGCCCAGCAAGGAGGGAAGAACAAATGATCCTGGTTTGTCCTTTTCTTCATTAGCTTGTAATGTGGAGACCAAATAATAGCATCAGAGGAGATCCGGTTTAGGTAGTGGTGCTTCAAAGTATTCTGCTAGCCCTGCACGTTGCCATATGGTCTGGAGATCCTCGATGTTCTGTAGATTCTCAAACTCCTTGGAGAAAAATTGGAATCGAACCCATGATCTGTCATACTCGCACTTAGACTCCCATATATACTTGGCCTCTCCTAATGGACCTGGCATGCCATTGAACCAATGAGAATTGGCATGGACTCTTTCTGTGATCCCTTTGGGTGGATCCGGTACTGGGATCTGCTGAAGGTGTTGCAACTCCACAGGTCGTTCAGTTGGTGGCACATCCACAGGTAGACTATCCACATCGATTCCTGCAGTAAGTATTCCTACTTGTGAGCTCGGACCTGTCGCTTCTGCCATGTTACTTCTTGCCTCCTGATTCTGTGAGAATATAGAAACATGTGTTAACATTGTAAAGGACAAGTTAGAACCGTTTTTGTCCCCATTACAACATTATCATGAGGTTCGGGAGAGATTAGTAGGTTAATAAGTGCTCGGTGCTTGTGTGTGTAGTTAGGAATTGGTTGGACCTAAGAACTAAGTGGAATGATGTAGTGTGAGAGTGACGTAGTTAGTAGGTGGGCATGGATTTACAACTGGGGTCCGGGGGTTTATTACAAGTTTTAGGTTGCCAAATGCAGTGTATGGGCTTTGATCTTGATTTTGTGGAGACTCTGAAGAGTTTGATAGGGGTATCTGCTTGAAGATGAGGCTTTTTAGGGACCCATTTACAAGTGATTCTACTAGTGCTCATGGAAGAATATGTGTCCGTGCGTGATGCATAAGACTGGGCCTCAGATGTTCGAGTGAGTGAAACATGTTGTACCGGTTGCGGCCTTGGTGTAGCTATTTGAGCCCGCAAGCAAGCCTTAGGCACCCAGATTTGTCGTGATTGTGGGCTGGCCTTCATTGACTTCTTGGGTACCCAAATAGACTTCACCTTCGCAGAAGAATTAATGAAGGACTTCTCATTAGTGTCATGTTGTTGACTACTAATAAGAGGTTTTGGCCGTGGGGTCAGCCTGGTCTGAACAGGGTATTCGCCCTTTCGCCTCCATACTTGCTTCCATGGCTGAAACAATCTGCTTTGCTCCTTTTTTTGGCATTTAGTATCGGTAGTGTTCTGCTTCTTCTGTATTTGATCTGCCGTGGGTTGTTGCAACCTTCTGGTCTTTGGAAAAGAAGGGAGTTTCGTCCTCTCCCTGGCTCCGTTGTTGAGATTAGCCTCTTTCTGCATCATACAGTTTTGGACAAGAATAGCATTGTCAACTTCATGTGCGCCCCTGGAAGGACCACGAGTTTGTGCCTTGCCTAGTTCCTTGAGTGCCTCATTTTCCAATTCAACTGTAATTCGGCTATGATCTACCCATACCTGAAGAAGTCCACTTCTTAGGTTGAGGTTGACTGCATGATCATAGATCCAGTCCTGACCCAAGACAAGAGGCTTAGTGAGGTCCTCATCTTGACACACTAGTACTTTGACTGTCATCACTTCGTCTTGAATGGAGATGGGAAGATCCACCTCGCCCATGCAAGGAGTTTCCACACCTCCCAATCCTATGCGATATGCTTCTATAGGATCGACAGTTAATTTCAATTCTTGACAGTAAGACAACTTGACAGCACTAGTGGATGCATCTGAGTCAATCAAAGCTCTTACAATCTTTGCACCCTTTCCTTGTCCTACTCCTAGGGTTACAAAAGGTCGTCGGTCGATTATTCTATGGGAATGCCCACCTAAAGTCTCGCACATGGCCATAGGATAGCCTACAGATTCTTGAGTGTCAAGCATAGGCGGGTCTCTGCCTTGTCTCCTCAATTTCATTCGTCGGATGCATTCTAAAGCTTCTGCATGTGCTTCTCTTCTAAATCGTTTCTCTTCTTCTTTACGTTTCTTGGCAGTGTTGAGTCGATTTAGCATCTCTTCAGTAAGGGGTTCCTGATATAACTTGACTCTGCATCCACTTATGTAACTTGGTAGAATATCGCCCTCTAAAGTGGCTAGTTGAACTGCGCCACTTGTGGAGATTCTATTGATAATCATTGGCCCGTAACCTCTTTTCTCTAATTTCCGTGCATGCTGCTTCAATGTGTAGACTAGGACTAGGTCGCCTTCTTTCAAGCCTTTATCCTTCACATGTGTATCAAAATATGCCTTTTGCCTCTTCTTCGCTGCATAGATTCCTGCTGCAGCTCTCAATCGTGTTTCGCCTAGACGTTCAAGATCAAAGATTCGAGAGGAGAGTTCATGGCCTGTCCAGTCATGCTCTTGTGCTACCTTCAATGTAGGTATCAAAAAGTCCAGGGGTAGCACAACATTTTGGCCAAATACCATCTAAAAGGGGGTGGCTTGGAGTACCGTTTTATAGGCAACCCGGTATGCCCAAACAGCATGGTGTAGCTGTTTGTCCCAATCAGAGCGTTTATTGTTCACTAGTTTAGTCAGCACATTGCATAATATCTTATTAGTGCTCTCAGCCTGGCCATTAGCTTGTGGATGATAGGGGGCCGATTTCTTATGTATCACCAAGAATTCTTGGAGAAGGTTTTCTATGACTTCATTCAAGAAGTGTGTGCCTCTATCACTCACCAACTCTATTGGCAATCCGTACCTCGTGAATACATTTTCAAATAAGAACTTTGTTGTTGTTTGAGCATCATTTTTTGTAGTAGCTTTCGCTTCTACCCACTTGGTTAGATAGTCTGTGGCCACGATGATATATTCAGCATGTGAACCCTTAGCTGGGGGATTAATAGGACCAACAAAGTCTATTCCCCATTTAGAGAACGCACGTCCGCCCATCATAGGCTTCAGTGGCATCTCATCCTTGCGTATAGGGTACTGAGTTCTCTGACAAACATCACACCGTTTCACATAGGTATGTGCATCCATGTGAAGGGTTGGCCACCAAAAGCCTGCAAATAGTATTGCCTTGATTACCCGATCTGGTCCAAAGTGTCCCCCTGCTACACCTTGGTGAGCAGTATCCAAGATTTTGAGATATTCACTCTCATGGACACATAGTCTCAGGTAACCATCTTTACCATGCTTGTATAGATTGTCACCAATGATTGAATAATCCTGGGCTTCTTGTTCTAAACTCCTTTGCCTAGCCAGAGTCATGTCTGGAGGGAATGTTCTCGTCCTTAAGAAGGATACTAGAGGTTCACTCCAATCTGGCACTATGGACACTTGATAAAGAGTGGCATGTTCCACAGGTGGTTTAGTGCAGCAGATTGGGCATTCCTTGCACAACTTTTGGACATCAGCCTCCATAGTCGGCCAATGCACTCCGAGTCTCCTTAGTGTCTGTAAGGTTCATTGCTTTGAGTAGTGTTGCTCTAACGCACCTACATGTGCTAATTGCAACCATTTAGCGTTCTCATCCTCTTCCACACAACAAGCCAAGATCCCTTGATCTGTGTGCTTGTACATACTTCCTGCCATGATGTGATACTTTTGGGCTTTTACTACCTCTCTATCCTGTGTGTTTATTACTGGGTGGTTAGGTCCGTATGTCAACACTGGTACCAATGGCTTAGCCCACTGCGGCACCACTTCCAAATTAAACAAGTAAGCATCAGGAAGGTCATCTGACACTCCTTGTGGGGCTTCTCCCGATGTGAGCCTAGAAAGGTGATCTGCTCTCAAATGAGTCTTCCCTTTCCTTACCACAACCTCAAAATCATATTCCATTAGCAAGAGAAACCATATTACTAATCTTCTTGTATTGCATGGCTTGTTTACGAGGTATAGCAATGCCTGATGATCAGTAAAAAATTTAAACTTATTTGCAAGCAAATAGTGTCTAAATTTCTTAACTGCATATACCATGCCTAAGCCTTCTCTCTCAGTAGTGGTATAATTTCGTTCAGCTGCATTCAATTGTCTACTAGCATAGGCAATTGGAAGATCCATATTACCTTCACCAGTAGGTTGTGCAAGCACACATCCAATGGCATAATTGGATGCATCCACATGAACATGGAAAGGCTTATTCCAATCCGGTGTGGTTAAGATTGGTGCTGAACATAATCGCCGTTTAAGCTCATTGAAGGAATTCTCACATTCCTCAGTCCACTCAAAGTTTGTCAGAAGTCCATACAGAGGCTTTGCAATGATGGCATACATGTGTATAAATCGTCGGTAATAACCACAATGCCCCATGAAAGCTTGTACTTCCTTGACATTCTTTGGCCTAGGTAATTCGGCTATAGCTCTTACTTTCTCTTCATCCGTAGATATGCCATTCTTTGACACTATGTGTCCTAGAATTTTGCCTTGCCTGACCATAAAAACACATTTTTTTGGGTTTAGGCAGACTTGATATTCTCTACATTTGTCAAAGATTTGTCTGAGTTCAGGAATATGGGTTTGTCTAATGTTGGAATGAGCACAAAGATCATCAACATAGACTTCTAAGTTCTTCCTCAGGAACTCCTTAAATACATGGCACATCAGCCTTTGGAAGGTTGCGGGAGCATTGGTTAGCCCGAATGGCATTACCCTAAAAGCGAATATACC
Organism: Ceratopteris richardii; assembly: GCA_020310875.1. Taxonomy (NCBI): domain Eukaryota; kingdom Viridiplantae; phylum Streptophyta; class Polypodiopsida; order Polypodiales; family Pteridaceae; genus Ceratopteris; species Ceratopteris richardii. The sequence goes on from CM035410.1 coordinate 178,750,629, forward strand.
CCACTCTGTGGCAAAAACTGTTTTATGCTGATCTTCTGGTGCAATGGCCACTTGATTGTAGCCAGAGAACCCATCTAGGAAGCTGTACACTTCCTTGCCTGCCACCCTTTCTAATAGATGCTCAGTGATAGGAAGCGGGTAATTATCCCTGATCGTGGCTGCGTTAACCTTCTTCAAGTTAATGCATACTCGTAATTTGCCGTTCTTCTTGGGCACCACCACAATGGGGGATACCCATTCAGTGTGCTCAATTTCATAGATAAATCCAGCTTCAATCAAGCGGTCTATCTCTTCTTTGATCTTGGAAGCATAGTTGTCATTGTATGTGTATGGCTTTTGTTTTGAGGGTCTGGCCTCTGTAGTCATGGGAATCGTATGTGAGCATATGTCCGGGTCCACTCCTTTCAAATCCTTGTAACTCCAAGCAAATACATCTTTGTATTCTCTTAGCAAGGCTATCAGCTCATGCTCTTCTTCCTCAGTGAGGTCATGTCCTATGTAAGTGCACCTCTCTTCTCCTTCTTCTATGGCTACCACTATTTTCTTGGTGATTTCTTTGTTATCATAGGCCTCTCCCGATTGTGCCTCTCGTTTAGGCATTCTAATCATGACTCTCCTGTCATCTATCTCATACTTCTTAAAATTTTCCGGGACCTCAAACAAAGATTCTTCCTCTTCTGATGTGACTTCTCTCTTCTTTCTTTCCTTTCCTTCTTCCTTAGAGGTTACATGTGTGGCTAGCCTTACATCCTTTGTAAGCTCTCCGTGCTTCTGGGGTTGAAATTCTACTTCATAGAAGTATTCCTCATCTGATGCAAAAGGTGGGTCCATAATGTTGACTCTAGATCGGAGTCGCTCGCATCCTCAAATGCATCAGGGCTAGGTTCACACTCTTCTAAAACTGCCTCTCCCATGATCCGCTATATGGAGAAGAGTGAAATGTCATAGCCATCCTCATCACAGTGAGGTGTCCATTGTTCTTCATTGATGGCTACATCCATGGTTGCTAGAATTTCTGCCCAACCGTGAGGTTCGAATTCTTCGTCTGGAAAAACTACAGGTGCATAGGCTGGGTCTTGGATTGATCTATGGGTTTCTTTTGCACCTATCTCCCTGGCTTTTTCTCTCTTCTCTTCTTCTACTGCTACCTTACACATCCATAAGTGAGTGTCTTCATGCATCCATGAGGATCCTGATCCTAGGGAATGCACCGATTCCGTATCATCTTTGGCTCTATGGATGGGGTTCCATTGGATAGGAGGGACATCTCTATGAGAGTAATCCTTGAGATTGACTTTGGTTGTAACACCTAAGTGCTGCAAATACAAGGAATTGGTTCCCCAATCCTGTACCACTTGCAACTGCCGCATAAATGGTCTTCCCAAAATCATCTCATAGGCTTGATTTTTGCTAAAGTCACAGATAGCAAATGTGTGCTCAAACTCTACACCACAAGTAGTGAGAGTTATCCCCTCGAGTAGTCCTAAGGGTCTTTCTATGTGCCCGTCAGCCATCTGCAATTTCATTCTCGTTGGCCTGAGAGCTGGCTTGCCCCATCGTTTCCATAAGGAAGTGGTAACAATTGCAACTCCTGCACCTGAGTCCAAGATGGCCTTGGTTGTGTATCCCTGATGAGTGATGGGGAGATATGTGTTTCCCTCTTCGCCCTCACTCATGTCTCCTATCTTGTCTAAGGGTATTTCTGGCACTGTTCTCTGGGATCCTACCTGGGAACGAGGTTTTGCTATCTCGAGCACTTGATTGGCTACATGTTTCCACACTTCTGGGCTAACCTTAAGCAGCTCTTCCAAAGTGAGATTGCACTGCACTTTGGTGTTCTTCACTACCTCTGTGTTCCTAGGTATGACTGAATCTTCGTTTCTTACCATGACTGTAGATGCTCTCATACAGGTGGACTTTGCTTCCCATGGGCCTGTGAAATGGGGTAGTTCTTGTAAAGAATTAGACTCGAAGTCTAATCTTTCTTGAGATTGGGCACTCTCCTGCTCTCCATAAATGGAAGGAAGGTCTTGTGGGAATTGATCGTGTGTGTCATCCACAAGTTCAATGGGAGGAGGAACTTCACTCTCTTTAGCCCATTTCTCTTCTTGAATCTCTCGCAAGAATTCTGGTGTGTATTGATTCATAGAAGAAGAGGTGTCTGGTTCAGTGGAGTTAGGCACATAAGCTTCAGGGACATAGGCTTTCTGGGTAGGAAGACCTGCTCTTTCACTAGCCTTGTCATGGTGTTGAGGGGCGGGTTCCTTTTGTGATTGTGCAATTAGATTCTCTATTCTTTCTAGGGAGGGGGGGTTGTCTGGTTCAGTGGAATTGGGCACATAAGCTTTCGGTGGGGGATGGGTCATGTTTTTGCTTGCTTTATCTCTTTCTTGGTTTTTTTCTTCCTTGGCAGATCTTGCAATTATGCCCTCTAACTTCTCTAGAAGTCCATCCAAGTGTAATTGCGTCTTGGCTGAGCCCGAGTAATTGAAAAGGCGACTGGCTTCAAACATAGTTTGAGCCAATGCGACCATTTTCGCGCAAAGCTTGGTTCTTTCTATCTCTAGGTCGGCTCTAGGGTAGCACTTGTCATGATCCGTTACACTTGGCCCTTCTTGGATTCTGGCCTGATATGCTTTAAGCAACATGACTATGTCTTCAGGAGTGGGATCAGATAATACTGATCCTGCTCGGGGTGGTGGGTGGGTTACGTGGGGTGTATTAGAGGGTGGAGGGATGGAGGGTGATGGGGATGGTAGCGGTGGGAATGTGTGAGAGTGCGGTTGAGATGTGATCTCTATGATTTTGGCCTTGGTTTCTTGTAGACTTTCCTCAAGTTCACTCATCTTCTTTGCCCATTGCCTTTTCATACGTTCACGGCTATCTCTCCAAGCTCTTGTTCTCTTCTTTTTTTGGCTCTCAGTATCGCTAGCGTCTGGGCTCTTTTCCTGACTTACCCCTTGGTTTTGCTGCAATGCTTGAGCTCTAGTGATTACCTGCACTAGTGCAGTGGAAGTGACACTTCCTGTGGAATTGACCACTAACCCAATAACATTAATCGGAGTGATTTTTGGCATATTGCTGGGATTCTTGGGACAATCTCGTAAGAGATGTTCCTTTTCGCACTCTTGGCAAAAGCCTTGGATGGTCACTGATTGGGGTTGTGTAGGCGCAAGCATGGGGCAATCACGTATGAGGTGATCACCCTGGCATCTGAAGCAAGGTCCTCTAGGAAAAGGGGGTTGTATCTACCTAGGTTGAGGTCTAGAGTTGGGGTTTGTGTACATGACATTAGCATATTCAGGCTCCCAAATAGGTTCACTCGGTTCCTCACTGTAGTAAGACTCACCATGTTCAGGAGACTGCATGTAGTAAGCCTGGGGACTATCAACATGTGTAGAATCAAAGCTATGGTCACTGGGATCACTTTCTGAGATTAATGGTGTTACTGGGACTATCGCTCTATTCAGGTTCTCTTCTGCAGCAGCATACTTGATCGGAATCACATTAGTAGGAGCAGGTGGTTGCTATGCTAGCACTGGTTGGGGTCTCAGTTGGGCCTGATATTGCGGTTGGTAATTTTGCTGAGGCCTAATATACTGTTGTGGTGAATATTGACTCTGGTATCTGCCTTGTTGAGGGTATGGCTGAGGGTAGGTTTGCCTAACCGCTTGCTTATTGTATGGGCAGTCCTGTGCTGAGTGATTTGTGTACCTTCGCTCTATGGTGCAATATTGGCTGCTAGGGTTCACTTGGGGTTGAGCCGTGATGGGACATGCGTTTGCCATATGGTCACCACCGCAAGTATAGCACCTCTTTACTGGGGCAAATCTAGGAATTTGTTTACTAGAGACGCCTATTTTTTGAGCTACTTTTTCCGTAATTTCCTCAATTGATGTGGATTGTGAGGAAGAGAGGCTAGAGGTACTATCAGAATCTTTGTAGATTTTGGATAGCTCTAACTCCTCCCCTAGGTTATCCCCAATATCGATGCACATGTGTAGCTCAAGCGTAAGCACCACCTCCTTTACTTGTCAATCCGCGGAGACGTGAGGACCGGTATGAAGACCACGAGCAAGTGAAGGCACAAGTGCGTGAGTGAAAGCACACAAACATGCACACACATACACACACACGCGCACAAAGTAAGATCAAAGAGAGGAACAATGGAAAGCTTAGATTGCAAAAGAGTTCTCTTACAAAATTTCTATTCTCTAACAAGCTAACCCCAAAAATGAGCTCTCTAGCTCTTTTTATAGTTTTTGACTAGTTTTGGCCCTGTCCAGACCTAGTGTCCGGCCTAGTTAAAAATTAGGTTCCAGGGCTTATTTGAGGGCTCAAACGAAGTCTAAAAATTATGAAAATTGGTACAATGGTACTTCTAATACTCCTCAAGCTCGAGGACTCCTCGGCTTGAACAAAATGGAGTTACTAAAAATAGATAATGGTATTTACAATGGTTTTTAGTGATGAAAATCACTATTTTTGTAGGGGATTCTTCTGAAAATTTGACATACACTTCTTGGAGCTCCCTACTTGCTCCCTTTCCTTGTGTGTCCACCTTTTGATGTGCTTCCATGCTTTGTCCTTGACTTTGAGCTTCAACACTCCCCCCCCTCTCGAGTCTGTCGTCCCTGACAGACCCTTGTTGGAAGGGTTGTTCCATGTAGTGCTTTGAGAGGTGGTGTCCATCCGTTGTATGAGCTGGTTCCTTGGATTCCAGCAAGAATGTGTCGTTGTGAGCTTCCAAAACTGCAAGTTGCTCAAAAGAGGTTGTCAAGAGTGATTTGGAGCAACTACTGGCTTCAATTTGCTTCCGAGATATGGATGTTGTTCCCATAACGTCCGCTAGCTCTTCCAAAGATGATGTTGAGAGCAGTCATGCCAACTACTCATAACCCATAATGAATGAAGGGTAAGTGTGTTCGTGCCTGGGTTGAAAAAAGTATGTGCCTTGTGCACGGCCTTGTAATGTAGCCCTACGCATGCTTACTTGGAAAATGCATTGGAAGAGCATGGTGCAAAAATTGCGGGTCTTGAGCTAAGTGCTCAAGGGTATGCTGACGAAGAGGTTTCCCAAACTATCATGGTTGTGGTCCAAGTAGAAGATTCTTACCATAAGGAAAGGTCAGTCGATGCAGATCTCTTCGTGTTGTACACCTTTCATCATGATGCACCATTGGTTGGTTTATCATTGTCGACGAATGCCCTGGTTGATGGTCCACCTAAGCATGACTCATTCATGTTCCATAAGCCAAATCTAGGAACAAGCTCTCTCTCTCTCTCTCTTTCTTTTTTTTTTTTTTTTTGGAAAAAAATAGCACAAAACAAGAACACAAAAGTTAGTATCAATAGAAATATTTGACCTATGTCAATGTGCTCTTGTGCTTGGGATTCTCAAGTGTGTCTATGCACGGCCGTGTAATGTGGCCCTATATTAATGCATACTTTGGAAATGCATGACCTGAATGGTGCAGAAGACAGGGTTGTGCAAGGAGCACATGGTTGTCGCTCGTTCGAGGCTTTCGATGTTATTTGTGGATGTTGATGCCGACCTTGGTGGAGGTATCCATTGAGTCTCGAACTGATGTAATCCTCCTTATTGGAGTCCATTTTAGAACATCATTTGGCACTGTAGAGGTCACTTCAGGCGTCTTTCTCTTTGGATGCTTTCTGAACTGTGGTATCCAGTGTGGTTGACGCTTTGGTTCGGTGGAGGCTACTTGCACTTTTGGCTTCCAAACCCATATCCTTTTTGCATGTCTTCCTACTAATGTTGAAGAGCTGATTTGATCTTCCTTTGGTCTTTGTACGTGGTTCTTACCCTTTTCTCTTTTTGGCTTCTTTGTTGAAACCTTTTGCATGTGGGAAAACAAAGGTTGTTGTGGATGTAGGAGCTTCTTAGGTACCCACATCTGTAATTGCCCTTGTTGAGCTGCAGCTAACTTCTTAGGCACCCAAACTTGTTGGATACCTTGTGATTGAGCTTGTCTGAGCTGCTTCCTTCGTCTTCTGGCCTGGTTGGTTTGCATGGATGGAATTTGTGGAGGCAAGGTTGGTGGCTGCTCTCCTTTGCGTACCCATATCTGCTTCATGCTCGGAACTGCTTTTTTATCGAGTGGTGTCTTTCTATTTGATGTAGCAGTTGTCGTGAACGGTTGTGTTTGCTTGTGTGGTGGACGCACTACTGTGGCTACTTGATTCTTTGGAGAAGAAGAAAGATCCACCCGCCTTCGAACCTGGTCTTCCACGATTGACTCCTTCTGTATCATAGAGCTTCTGACACATACAACATCTTCTTTCATATGATTAGTCTTGGAAGAACTAAGAGAGTGTGTGGTGCCATGATTTAGGAGCATGCAGTTCTCTAATTCTAATGTAATGCATTGTTCATGTACCCAAACTTGAAGAATTTGACTTCTTAGGTTTAAGTTAACTGCATGGTCATAGATCCAATCTTGACCCAAGACAAGTGGTTCTGTAAGGTTCTCATCTTGACATACTAGCGCTTTGACTTTCATTGGAACATCTTGAAGGTAGATGGGAAGTTCCACCTCGCCCAAACAAGGGGTTTCCACACCTCCCAATCCTATGAGATAAGCTTCTATGGGATTGATGTTCAACTGCAAGTCTTGGCAGTAGGAAAGTCTAACTGCACTACTTGCTGCACCTGAGTCAATCAATGCTTTCACTGTCCTTGCACCCTTCCCTTGTTCTATCTCTATGGTCACAAAGGGTCTTCGGTCAATGACTTGAGAAGTTGATATGCCTGACTTCTGACACATATCCATGTGATATTTTGTGGCTTTTGAGTTGACATCTAGGCCTAATCGCCTTAACTTATTTCGCCTAATACGCTCTCTGGCTTCTACCTGTGCTTCTTCTCTCACTCTTAACTCTTCATCTTTTCGCTTCTTAGCAGTGTTGAGTCTCATTAGCATATCCTCAGTAAGAGGTTCTTGATATAGCTTGACTCTACAGCCACTAATATAGTTTGGCAAGATATCTCCTTCTAGCATGGCCAACTGAACTGCACCACTAGTGGAAATTCTATTAATGATCATAGGTCCGTATCCTCTTTTTTCCAACTTACGGGCATGTTGTTTTAGTGTGTATACCAACACTAGATCTCCCTCTTTCAATCCCTTATCCTTGATGTGTGCATCAAAGTATGCCTTTTGCCTTTTCTTTGCAGCGTAGATGCCTGCTGCCGCTCGTAGCCTCGTCTCACCCAAGCGTTCGAGATCAAAGATCCTAGAGGACAATTCATGCCCATTCCACTCACACTCTTGTGCTACTTTTAAGGCAGGGATTAAGAAATCTAATGGTAGCACAGCGTTCTGTCCGAAGACCATCTGAAATGGGGTGGCGTTGAGTACCGTTTTGTAGGCAACTCGATAAGCCCAAACAGCATGATGAAGTTGTTTGTCCCAATCAGAGCGTTTATTATTCACCAGTTTTGTCAATACGTTACAGAGGATCTTATTGGTACTCTCGGCTTGTCCATTGGCTTGTGGGTGATAGGGGGCAGATTTCTTATGTATCACCAAGAATTCTTGGAGAAGATTTTCAATGACTTCATTCAAGAAGTGTGTGCCTCTATCGCTCACCAACTCTATTGGTAGTCCATATCTCGTGAACACATTCTCGAATAAGAACTTAGCCGTAGTCTGAGCATCATTCTTTGTTGTGGCTTTGACTTCTACCCACTTTGTAAGGTAATCTGTGGCTACAATGATGTACTCTGCATGGGAGTTTCTAGCTGGGGGGTTAATAGGACCTATGAAGTCTATGCCCCACTTTGAAAATGCGCGTCCTCCCATCATTGGCCTCAAGGGCATCTCGTCTTTTCTCACTGGATATCGTGCACGTTGGCATGTGTCACATTTCTTCACATAGGTATGTGCGTCCATATGAAGAGTGGGCCACCAAAGTCCTGAGAATAGAATGGTCTTGCTCACTCGATCAGGACCAAAATGTCCACCTGCAACACCGCTGTGTGCGGTCTCTAAGACCTTTAAATAGTCTGATTCATGAACGCATAGTCTTAAGTAACCATCTTTGCCTCTTCGGTATAAGTTGTCCCCTACTAAGGCATAGCCTTGAGCCTCTTGCTCCATGCTTCGTCTTCTTGCTAGACTAGCCTCTTTGGGTAATCTTCCCAATCTCATAAACTCTACCAATGGAGCACTCCAATCTGGAATTAATGACACTTGATAAAGGGTCGCATGCTCCACTGGGGGTCTCTCTCTGCACCTTGGACAATTCTTAATCCACTCATGTATTTCTTTGTCCATGCTAGGCCAATACACTCCTAAACACTTTAGATTCTGCAATGTTCGTTGTTTAGAATAGTGATTTCCTAGCATTCCTTCATGGGCTTGTTGCAACCAACTACTATGTTCATCATCCTCCACACAACAAGCTAATACACCCTCAGTATCTTGTTTGTACATGCTTCCTGCTAATATGTGATATTTTTGTGATTTTACAATTTCTTCTTGTGATGTTTTCACATTCTTATTTGCAGGGCCAAAGGTTAGGACTGGTACCAACTTATTTGCCCATTTAGGAACAACTTCTAAATTGAACAGATAAGCATCGGGTAATTCGTCAGACACTCCTTGCGGTGACTCTCCCGAAGTGATGCGAGAAAGGTGATCTTCCCGAAGGTGGGTTCTACCCTTCCTGACAACAACTTCAAAGTCATATTCCATTAGTAAGAGGAACCATCTTACTAAGCGTCCAGTATTGCAAGGTTTATTGACCAAATATAACAAAGCTTGATGATCAGTGAAAAACTTGAACTTGTTGGCCAATAAATAGTGTCTAAACTTCTTCACAGCATATACCATGCCTAAGCCCTCTCGCTCAATTGTGGTATAGTTCCGTTCAGCTGCAGTGAGCTGTCTACTAGCATATGCTATGGGCAAATCTAAGTTTCCTTCACTTGTGGGTTGTGCTAGCACACATCCTATGGCATGATTGGATGCATCCACATGGACATAGAAGGGTTTATTCCAATCAGGAGTGGTGAGTATTGGTGCCGTGCACAAACGTTTCTTCAGTTCGTTGAAAGAATTATCGCATTCGTCGTTCCACTCAAAATTAGACAACAAGGCATAAAGGGGTCTAGCTATGATCGCGTACATGTGGATAAACCTACGGTAATATCCACAATGGCCCATAAAGGCTTGTACCTCTTTAATATTCCTTGGCCTTGGTAGCTCCGCTATGGCTCGTACCTTATCTTCATCTGTTGAGATTCCATTCTTAGAAACAATATGACCTAAGATTTTACCTTGACGCACCATAAACACACACTTTTCTGGGTTCAGACACACTCGATATTCTCTACACTTGTTGAAGATTTGTCTGAGCTCAGGGATGTGAAACCTTCTTTCTTGGGAATGAGCACATAAATCATCCACATACACTTCTAAGCTCTTTCGCAAGAACTCTTTGAAGACATGACACATGAGCCTTTGGAATGTTGCAGGTGCATTGGTGAGCCCAAATGGCATCACACGAAATGCAAAGATTCCCCACTCTGTAGCAAAAGCTGTTTTGTGTTGATCTTCTGGGGCAATGGCTACTTGATTGTAACCTGAAAATCCATCAAGGAAGCTATAAACTTCCTTGCCTGCAACACGCTCCAATAGGTGTTCTGTGATTGGAAGTGGATAACTATCTCTAATCGTAGCGGCATTAACTTTTTTAAGGTTAATACACACTCGCAACTTCCCGTTCTTCTTGGGTACCACAACAATGGGGGACACCCATTCGGTATGCTCAATCTCATAGATGAATCCAGCTTCAATCAACCTATCAATTTCTTCTTTTATTTTGGCTGCATAGGTATCATTATATGTGTAGGGCTTCTGTTTGGTGGGCTTAGCATCAGCAGTCATGGGGATAGTATGAGAGCAAATTCTTGGATCTACCCCTTTCAAGTCTCTATAGTGCCATGCAAACACATCCCTATATTCCCTTAATAGAGCTATGAGCTCCGTTTCTTCTCTTGCACTTAGGTCATCTCCTATATATGTGTATCTCTCTTCGTTCTCTTCAATGGTCACTACAATCTTCTTGGTCTTTTCTTTATTATCATATGATTCTCCTATGATGGCCTCTCTCTTAGGCATTCGTACCAAAATTTTGCGGTCGTCAACTTCATATTTCTTGAAGTTTTCTGGTACTTCAAACAATGATTCCTCCTCTTCTTGTTTCACTGCTCTTCTTTTCTTTTTCTTTTGACTACTCTCACTTCCATCCTTTGAGTTTACTGTTTTAATACTTGTGAGAGGTTCTTCTTCTTTCTGGGTGAACACTCCTATATCTTCTAGATAGTGCTGCTCTGAGTTAAAGCAACTATCCATCACAATAGACTCCAGATCATCGTCATTCTCTTCTTCTTCTATGACATCACTAGGGTCACATTCTTCTAGCAAGGGTTGACAAATGAACACTGAGATATCATAACCCTCCTCATCACAATGAGGTGTCCACTGTTCCTCATTGACAGCAATGTCCATGGTGGCTAAGATTTCTGGCCAGCCATGAGGCTCAAACTCCTCATCTGGAAAGATCATCGGTGTGTAGGCTGGGTCTCTAACTGGTCTATCTCCTAGCGAAGTTCCTTCTTCTCTTGCCTTTAAACGTTTTTCCTCTTCCTTTGCGACCTTGCACATCCACAAATGAGTATCTTCATGCAGCCATGATGGATCAGGTGAACTGTCAGAATGCACAGAGATGGAAACTTCTTTCGCTTTGTGGATAGAATTCCACTGTAGGGGTGGTACATCTCTGAAGGTGTAATCCTTCAAATTGACCTTGGTGGTGACCCCTAAGTGCTGTAAGTACAAGGAGTTAGTTCCCCAATCCTGTACTATTTGCAATTGTCGTAGGAAGGGTCTTCCTAGGATCATCTCATAGACATTATTTTTCTCAAAGTCACATATAGCAAATGTGTGCTCAAACTCTACACCACAAGTGGTTAGAGTGATCCCTTCCAGCAATCCTAGAGGTCTTTCAAAATGACCATCAGCCATTTGAAGCTTCATTCTAGTTGGTCTTAATGTGGGCTTGCCCCATTGCTTCCACAAAGAGGTGGTCGCAATAGCAACACCAGCACCTGAATCTATGATTGCTTTGGTTGTGTAACCTTGGTAGGTGATTGGAAGATAAGTATTACCTTCTTCACCCTCACACATGTCCCCTATTTTGTCTAGAGGTATCTCTGGTACCCTTTGCTTGGAGCCTGCTTTTGGCATGTTGGAATCAAGTTCTAGAACCTGATCCTTCACATGATTCCACAGCTCAGGTTTTGCTTTGAGCAGCTCTTCTACAGTGAGATGACATTGAACCTTAGTGTTCTTCATGACATCTGTGTTCCTTGGAACCACTGAGTCTTCATTTCTTACTAGTATTGTGGGAGCTCTAATCTGGAGAGATTCAGATTCCCATGGGCCTGGAAATTGAGGCAGTTCTTCTAAGGTATTAGATTCAAAATTTAACATTTCGTCTTCTTGTTGTTCTGCTTCATCTCCGTAAATAGATGGAATGTCTTGGGGAAATTGATCATGAAGATCATCAATCTCAGGAATAGGAGGGGAATTACCCTTCTCCTTGGCCCATTTCTCTTCTTGTATTTCCCGCAAGAATTCTTGAGAGTACTGTTGAATTGAAGGACGTATTCCTGGATCCGTGGAATTAGGAACATAAGCTCCCATTGGTGGTGAGCTTCCTCTTTCAATAACTGGTTGAGCCTGTGGAGGTAAAGAAACTTGTGGTTTGTTTACCAACTGCTCTAATCGTTCTAGTAAGCCCTGGAAATGCAAATCCCCTTTGACAGAGTTTGTCTGATTGAACTTTTGACTAGTCTCAAGTATAGCTTGAGCTTGTTCTACCATTTTCATGCACATTTTCATCCGTTCAATCTCTAAGTCCGCTCTAGGGTAACTCTTGTCTAGGTTTGCAGCTGTAGGCCCTTCTTGAAGTCGAGCCTGGTAGGCCTTGAACATCATGTCCAAGCCTTCTGGGGTTGGATCTGCGAGAACAGACCCTGGTTGTGGTCTATTTACAATGGGTGGTGGGGTGGGATGAGGTGGAGTGGATGGAGTTTCGGCATGCGAGGGGCTTTGAGATGCAATGTCTTCTATTTTTGTTTTCGCTTCTTTTAAGCTTTCTTCTAGTTCCGATAACTTTTTATTCCACTTGCGATTGGCCTTCTCTCTGGTATCCTTCCATGTTCTTGTTTTCCTCTTACTAGGCTCTCCTGATTCACTCGACTCTGATTGTTATACTGGTTTATCCTGTTTTAAGGCTTGTGCTCTAGTGGCAGCTTGTATAGGAGCCACATTGCTACTACTTGAACTTGAATCTGCCACTAAGCCTACCACATTAATGGGTGTAATCTTGGGTGCACTGGAGGGGTTTCTTGGACAATCTCTGGGGAGATGGTCTTTGCCGCAATCAGGACAAAAAGCCTGTATTGTGATAGCCTGTCCTTGACTCGGAGATGGTGGGTGGGGACAGTCACGAATGAAATGGTCACCTTGACATCTGAAACAAGATCCTCTAGGGGCTTGTGGTCTCATTTGTCTCAACTGGGGCCTAGGGTTAGGATTTGTGTACATGACATTGGAGTATTCTGGCTCCCAATTTTGCTCCATAGGTGGTACCTCATATTGATACGAGTAAATCTCACTATGTTCAGGTGACTCTGTGTAATAAGCATGTGGACTACCTTCATGGGAGTAGTCTGAACAATGAGCATGAGAGTCATTATCTGGTATCAATGGGGTTAGTGGCACCAATGCTCTATTTGGATTTTCTTCTCCCCCAGCATATTTGACTGGAATCACGTTGGCTGAAGCTGGTGGTTGGTTTCCCCAAGACAGGTTGTGGCCTATATGGTACCTGATATTGCTGTTGTGGTCTATAATATGGCTGTTGGTATTGGTTCTGATACCTACCTTGTGGGTAAGGTTGCGGATAATTCTGTCTAACAGCCTGCCTATTGTAGGGACAATCTTGAGCCGTGTGGTTTGTGTATTTTCTCTCAATAGTGCAATATGGAGCATTCCTTTCTCTAATGTTTTGGTTTTGCATTGGGCATACATTAGCCATGTGGTCGCCCCCACAAGTATAACACCGATTCACTGGAGTGACTCTCTGTGTTTGTTTATTTTGGACTCCCAGCTTCTTGGCAACTTGCTCAGCTATCTCTTCTATTTCTGTGGAGATCTTTGAAGTATGACTAGTAGAACTATCCGAATCTTTGTACAGTTTGGACAATCCTAACTCCTCACCCAAGTTATCTTCTATGTCAATGCATGTCCGCACGCACTCTTCTATGGATCTAGGCTCTTTCAAATATACATATGATCTTAACTTTGTGCTCAGTAAGCCATCTAAGAACAAAGCCACTTGTTTGGCTGGTGTGGGTAACTCGGGAGCAGGGCATCTTTCTAGGTACTGTCTGAACCTTCTACCTGCTAGTCGCACTGTTTCTTGGGGTGTCTGCTTGAAACTGTGGATCAAGGATGATGTGTTATGCCTGATACCACTCTTGGAAAATTCTACAATGAATTCGTCTAGCAGTTGACCTATATCGCGATAGTTGCGACTACTCAATGGTTGAAACCAAGCCAAGGCAGTGCCCTTAAGAGTCAAACCAAATGCCTCGTATTGGGTGAATAAATCCTCAACCTGTTCAGCTCTTAACACTTGTTTGAACTCGGCCACATGATCATAAGGATCTCCTGACCCGTCAAAATAATTCTTCATTGCCTTGATCACTTGAGTGGGTCTAAGGGTTCTTGGGTGCTCTCGGGGTCTAGGCAATGGAAAATCATGTTCATCTCTTTTCTGCCTATGTGCTTGATGTCTTTCTCTTTCAGGTCTTTCATTTTCAAATCCTGATCTATTCCTGCCCACGGTGTGTGCAAAACTTACCTCAGGTCTCTCTCTAGTTCTTTCTCTCTGGGCTTCATGAGCGTGGGATGATCCTACTCCTTGGAGGCCATGGGAAACATTGGATCTTGGTGGGGGGAAAATCAATTCATTCTTCCAAGTATATGCATGTCTATCATGTTCTGTTACCAAGAATATCTTCTCTGATGTGTTATCCAGGTAGACAACTTTGCCTGGTATCTCAGGATCTTTGAATTCATAGATGATAACTATGCCCAATTGGCTAGGTTGATCTGGCTTGAATCTCCAAAAGGCTTCCTCTGTTTCTCTATTCAAAAATAGTTCTATGCTTTTGTTGTCTTGAGGGATCCAGTCCGGAGTGATCACTCGGGTCAAAACTGACTTACCTCTAGGAGTCTGGGGTCCTTGTCCTACATTTCCTTGTTCTAGGTCTCCTATTTCATTCTCAGGAATGACATTTCCAAACTCATCAGTCCTATCTGGTAGGTTGGTGACCACATACATGGTTCCTTCCTTATCAATGTATGAACCCTCTTCGAACTTGACCACCGGGTGTTCAAGTCCAAAGGATTGATCTGGATTTTTGAGTTGGACCACTGATCGCCTCAGACCATCCTCATAGATGCGAGCACCTAATTGGTTGGTCCGAATATATTCCAACTGTGTCTTATAGGGCCCTTCTGGTGTTTGTAGATGGGCAGTCCCTGAGCCACCTGTAGGTTTTCCCATACTAAAAGACATTTCTGAATCACTTGTGTCTGAACTTAGTAAAAGATGACCACTTAGTTGTTGTGCCCAAGACTTGGATGTATGGTTGACACTAGCCTCAGAAGATCTAATGCTTTGTTTATCCTTGCCTAAGTGTCTACCAGATCTCAGGTTCATAAGCTTTAGTCAAGAGTCCAAATTTTCCCCTTGGTATGGTTCAAAATTCTTTGGAGTCCCCTTGGTTCCCTAGTCCCACTTGAGGGTCAACTTCAAATTATCCTATCTCAAAATCAATGCGTTATTCTTGAAAAAAACAGTTGAGGTCGTGTAGGATTTGAAACGAGCTTTCCAACGAGCTATAGAGCTCAAAAAATGGACTTTGGATGAAAAAGTTATGCCAATTCAGGCTCCTGGGGGTCAAAACAGGCAAACAGGACCTTTGGAGAAAATCGCGATTTTGTGAACTTTCAGAGAATCGCGATTTTGTGAACTTTCAGAGAATCGCGATTTTGTGAACTCATAAAATCGCGATGTTGAGCACAAAATCGTGTTTCTGAAAATCGCGATGTTGAGCACAAAATCGTGTTTCTGAAAATCGCGATGTTGAGCACAAAATCGTGTTTCTGAAAATCACGATGTTGAGCACAAAATCGTGTTTCTGAAAATCGCGATTTTGACTCAGAGAATCGTGATTTACAAAATCGTGTTTTTTTCACAAAATCGTGTTTTCTCAAAATCGTGTTTTTGGCGTGAAAATCGCGATGTTGAGCACAAAATCGTGTTTTTGGCTGAAAATCGTGATTTGTGAGAATCGCGATTTTGAGCCCACTAAAAATCGTATTTTCTCAGAATCCTGTTTTTGGCATGAAAATCGCGATGTTGAGCACAAAATCGTGTTTCTGAAAATCGCGATGTTGAGCACAAAATCGGGTTTCTGAAAATCGCGATTTTGACTCAGAGAATCGTGATTCACAAAATCGTGTTTTTTTGCTGAAAATCGTGATGTGTGAGAATCGCGATTTTGAGTAGGGAATCGTGTTTTCTCAAATTCGTGTTTTTTGACTGAAAATCGTGATTTGTGAGAATCGCGATTTTGAGCACAAACACAGAATCGTGATTTTTTCAGCCAACTTTTAGGCGGGAAAACAGAAAATCGTGATTTTTCAAAAAATTTTGAATTTTCACAGAATCGCGATTTTCATCACAGAATCGCGTTTTTTGGCGGGAAAATTAAATTTCTGAGCGCCGGCTATGGCGAGCTCCGTATGAGCAGAAAATCATAAAAAAAAACACAGCGCTTGCTCTCCCTTGCACCTCCTAACTCCTTCCCACACAACAATGCATGAGAAATGGTATGAAAATGGTGAAAATGCACTAAAAAACAAGAATTTTCTATGAAGAAGAAGATGGAAGAAGGTGGAGATGATGATGATGATGAAGATGAAGAGGAAAAAACAGAAAATGAACTGAAATGACAGATTTTTTACCTTCCAACGTCGCAAATCTACGATCTTACCATCACAACGCTCGTCCTCGAAGCTCTCTCCCCGGCAACGGCGCCAAAATTTGGTGTAGCTCAAGCGTAAGCACCACCTCCTTTACTTGTCAATCCGCGGAGACGTGAGGACCGGTATGAAGACCACGAGCAAGTGAAGGCACAAGTGCGTGAGTGAAAGCACACAAACAGGCACACACATACACACACACGCGCACAAAGTAAGATCAAAGAGAGGAACAATGGAAAGCTTAGATTGCAAAAGAGTTCTCTTACAAAAGTTCTATTCTCTAACAAGCTAACCCCAAAAATGAGCTCTCTAGCTCTTTTTATAGTTTTTGACTAGTTTTGGCCCTGTCCAGACCTAGTGTCCGACCTAGTTAAAAATTAGGTTCCAGGGCTTATTTGAGGGCTCAAACGAAGTCTAAAAATTATGAAAATTGGTACGATGGTACTTCTAATACTCCTCAAGCTCGAGGACTCCTCGGCTTGAACAAAATGGAGTTACTAAAAATAGATAATGGTATTTACAATGGTTTTTAGTGATGAAAATCACTATTTTTGTAGGGGATTCTTCTGAAAATTTGACATACACTTCTTGGAGCTCCCTACTTGCTCCCTTTCCTTGTGTGTCCACCTTTTGATGTGCTTCCATGCTTTGTCCTTGACTTTGAGCTTCAACAACATGCGTACACATTCTTCTATAGTCCGGGGGTCCTTCAAGTACACATATGATCTCAATTTGGTACTTAGCAATCCATCCAAGAATAAAGCCACTTGCTTAGCGGTTGTGGGTAACTCAAGACTAGGACATCGCTCAAGATATTGCCTAAATCTTCTTCCTGCAAGTCTCACAGTCTCTTGCGGGGTCTGCTTGAAGCTATATATCAATGAGGAAGTATTATGCCTTATGCCACTTTTAGAGAATTCGATAATGAATGCCTCTAAAAGTTGATCTATGCTTCTAAACTGCCTCTCGTTTAGTGGCTGAAACCATGTCAGGGCGGTGTTCCTAAGGGTTAAACCAAAGGCATTGTACTGCGTGAACAGGTCTTCAACTTGTTCAGCTCTCAAGACTTGCTTAAACTCGGCTACATGATCGTAGGGGTCTCCAGTGCCATCGAAGTAGTTTTTCATGGACTTAACTAGCTGGGTCGGTCTCAAGGTCCTCGTGTGCTCTCTTGGTCTTGGCAAAGGGAAATCATCGGCATTTCTTCGGTTCCCTGGGGCTCTATGTCCCTCAGGTTCCCCTCTATTCGTGTCCATTCTCGTTCTTTCTCTTCCCCAAGAGTTGGCAAAGCTTACCTCAGGTCTCTCTCGACTCCTTTCTCTTTGAGTCCCCTGAGCTTGAGATGTTCCAGCTCCTTGGCGACCAAAGGACACATTCGATCTTGGTTGGGGGAAGATAAATTCTCCTTTCCAAGTGTAAGCATGCCTATCATTTTCTGTAACCCCAAAGATCCTCTCTGAAGAGTGATCTAAGTAGGTCACTCTTCCTAGAATATCAGGATCTTTGAACTCATATATCATGATTGTTCCTACCTCACTCGATTGACTAGGTCTATATCTCCAAAAGGCTTCATCCGTCTCTCGGTTCAAGAGGAGATCTATGCTCTTATTATCTTGGGGAATCCACTCTGGTGTGATAATCCTCGTGAGAACAGATTTGCCTCGGGGGGTTCTAGGTTCTTCGCCCATGTTTCCTTGCTCTAGGTCACCTAAGTCCGTTTCCGGGACCACATTCCCAAATTCATCTGTCCTATCGGGATGACTGGTGACTACATATATTGTCCCTTCCTTGTCCAAGTATGCTCCATTTTCAAACTTGACAGCTGGGCACTCTAGTCCAATGGATTGGTCAGGGTTTTTAATCTGGACCACCGCTCTTCCTAGGCCGTCCTCATAGATGCTAGCACCTAATCGGTTGGTCCTAAGGTACTCGAGTTGCATCTTGTAAGGGCCTTCCACCCTATGTAAATATGGCACCCCATAACTTCCTGTAGGTCTCTCCATACCGTGGGACATCTCAGACTCACTAGTCTCAGAACTAGGGTAATACGAATGATGACTCAACTGCTGGGCCCAAGACCTCGCAGTATGATTGACACTAGCCTCTAAAGATCTAAGACTTTGTCTGTCTCTCCCTAGGTGTCTACCTGACCTAAGGTTCATATGCCCTTTGTACGTTGCTGATTCTTTGGTACCAGTCACTTGTTCCTTTTAAGTTCCTTTGGATGTGTTTTCTTGTTTTTAGTTAAGCGTCATCAGGAGCACTTTCGTGGGTCGTACTTGATGTTCTGCGTCCGCTTAGTTTAAGTTATTTTCCTTTAAGTTATCCCTTGACTACAATTTTGCCTACCCTTGCACTTGAGAAATTAAGGGCTCTTCAAACTTGAGTGTTCCTATCGTACCCCTAGTCAATCAGAACAACTACTCGCACTTAGCCTATGCTAAGAATAGACTAAGGGCGTTAAGTGATGTTCCAACCTCAAGTCGCTCCTCCTGGCGATGCTGGTCTACCCAGGAAGCACGTTCCCGAGCTTGTTCTCCTTGGCACTTACTTTGCTTTCTCCAAGAGCTCTCGATGATCCTGTAAGAATCCCAAGTTTAGCTTCAAGTTGATCCTTCAATTGACAGACAATTTATTTCAGACACTTTTTTAATGACCCTTGTTCCCCCTTTTGTATTGCTAAAAATTTCCTCTAGAGCTCCCTTGGTGTTCCTACCCCTCAGTGTGTCAACTTCCAAATATCCTATCTCAAAATCAGCGCATTATTCTTATAAAAAAATGGATTTCGTATGAAAAAGTTATAACCATTCAGGGTTTAGGGGGTTAAACAGACAAACAGAACCTTTCAGGAGTTTTAATGCATTTTTCTAAGGCCTTTGCAAGTGTGTGAGTATTTGAGAGTGCAAATATGCCCAAAATTTAGCCTAAATTTCCAAAAAATTTACCCCTTAATTTTTACCGAAAATGTCTGTCTATCGCGATAGACGGTGTCTGTCGCGATAGACACAAACTATCATGGGGGGCTGTCTGTCGCGATAGACGGTGTCTGTCGCGATAGAGTGGTCTGTCGCGATAGACGGTGTCTGTCGCGATAGAGTGGTCTGTCGCGATAGACGGTGTCTGTCGCGATAGAGTGGTATGTCGCGATAGACGGTGTCTGTCGCGATAGAGTGGTCTGTCGTGATAGAGTGGTCTGTCGCGATAGACGGTGTCTGTCGCGATAGAGTGGTCTGTCGCGATAGACGGTGTCTGTCGCGATAGAGTGGTCTGTCGCGATAGACGGTGTCTGTCGCGATAGACGCTGTCTGTCGTCTGTCGTGATTTGGTCTGTCGCGATAGATGGTGTCTGTCGCGATAGATGGTGTCTGTCGCGATAGACTGGATCTGTCATGGAATTTTGGTCTGTCGCGATAGACAGGTGTCTGTCGTGATAGATGGGGTCTATCGTGGGTCTCTGTCTGTCGCGATAGATGGTGTCTGTCGCGATAGACGGTGTCTGTCGCGATAGACTGAAAAAATGCAAATTTTTGAGAAACTTCTAGTGATTTGGAGTGCTCTAATGGTGTAGGTTACCGTGCCAAACACGCATTCACAAAATATTAAGTTTTTCTATCTGTCGCGACAGATAGAGGTCGTCGTCCCAGGACCTGTGCAGAGTCTGTCGTACCTGCGCACACTGCTGGAGAAGGTGGTACAGCTAGTTCCTACAACAAAAGCTCAAAAACACACAAAAAACAGATAGCATGCAAGCTCTCTCTCGCTCTCTCTCACAATGAAATGAGGGAAATGAGGTGGGGAGTGTAATATGACCAAAAAACTGAAATTTTTTGTGGAGATGGAGATGGAGGTGGGAGATGGTGGGGATGATGATGGTGATGATGGTGATGCGAAAGTAAGGAAAAAATGAAGAAAAATAAAGAGAAGGAAGGATATTACCTATAACTCCAATGTCTCAACTCGACGTCTTACCATCACACGCTCGTCCTCGAAGCTCTCTCCCCGGCAACGGCGCCAAATTTGGTGTCACTCTAGCACAATGGTGAGAACCAACGTGAGAAGATTCACCTCATAATTGTCAATCCGTGGAGACGTGAGGACTAGTATGAAGACTATGAGCAAGTGAAGGGACAAGTGTGTGAGTGAGAAGCACACAAGCATGCACACACATACACACACACGCGCACACAAGGCAAGAACAAGGAGAGGAACAATGGAATTCTTTGCATTAGTCAAAAAGTCTCTTACATAAGCTCAATTCACAAACAATCTAACCTCAAAAATGAGCTCTCTAGCTCTTTTTATAGTTTTCTAACTAGCTTTGGTCTTGTCCAGACCTAGTGTCCGGCCTAGTTAAAAATTAGGTTCTAGAGCCTATTTGAGGGCTCAAACAGAGTCTAAAAAATATGAAAATTGATATGTAGCTAGTTCTAATACTCCTCAAGCTCGAGGACTCCTCGGCTTGCACAAAATGGAGTCTATTCTACCAAAAACGGAATTTACAATGTTTGTGTAGTGATTAAAATCACTTGAGTTGTAAATGGCCCATGGAAAAAATGATTGGGCCTTGTTGCCGTATTGTGCATGACTCCTCCGTTGCGCTAGTATGCTCTTCATCTGACTTGTATGCCAAAAATTAGCTTAGTGTGTGTGTAGAGGAGTGCTAAGCAAAGCAATCAAGATGGCACAAGGTCCCATTGAAGTAGTGTGTGCATCGACAAAAGGTGTCCATCCCTCCTACCCTATTGTGGAAGCTTGAGTGCAAGGTGTGCACAAGTGCAAGCTCTTGGAGAAGGCGGAGGTCTAGTGCAGAGAAGGTCAAGAGCACAAAGAACTTTGGGTATCTTGTAACCTTGTTTGATTGTGTACTCTTTGGGATTACACATTTCGCACAGAGAGAATTTGGCTTTTTGTTATACATCATCATTTTATTTTTCTCTTTATAATCTATATAAAGAAGTTTCCAGTGTCTATATTTCTCTTCTTCTCCTTCTTCCTTCTCCTACAAACACTCAAGTCCCTTTTTGCACAAGAATCCCCCAACAAAATTTGGCACACCTGATGGGACCCAAAGAGCCTTGAGCATAGGAGAAGCAATATTTGCAAAGTGTAGAAGAAGAGCAAGGATACAGATAGTGCTGGTATGAGAGGTAATCTTTCTTCTATTTGGGATTTTTTTAGCCTAAGAGGAGCATGAGATGTTCATGACTAGAACTAGATCTCAAACCTTGAGGGTCCCTCGCAAAACAACAAGAAAAAAGTGGTTCAAAGGTCAAATAGTCCTTTATCATCAACATCATCAATAAGGAAGATGGAAGCTCATGTAGATTTATAAACTCTAATATCGAGATTAAATATCAAAATTCCATCTTTCAAGAGATTAGCACAAGAAGACCCAGATGAACACATTAGGAGATTTGTAGCCTTATGCAAGACAAGGGGTCTGATGGGAAGAGAAGATGCATTTTTTATTCTTTTCCATGCAACATTAGAACGGTTAGCAGACAAATGGCTTAGTTAGTTTGTTGATAATCACTTCACTACATGGGACCTCATGAAAGAAGCATTTAAGACACAATTCCAACAAGGAAACACAACCGACAATATTATTGAAGAGTTAGAAAATCTAAGACTAGATTCTAGGGAGACCTTTCCAAAATTTGTCACTAGAGCTAGGGCATTGATGGCTAAATTACGAGATCCTCCCCATGATTTTTTCATCAAGGACTACTTCACATGCACCCACACTTCATTCTTAACAACTTGATTTAAACATAAAGTCATGAAAACCCTGATATGCACTTGCATGGAAACCAAGTCAAGTTGTAGTTAAGAATAAGCATGAAACAACAAGATCTGATGAAAACATACATTTGAAGCACGTATGGGTTGCCAAAATATCAAAATGTTCCCAATCAAATGATCAAGCACCAAAGGGAGATTCTCAAGGGTTTCAAAAATTAAAGAAGCCAAAACACCAAATTGAAATATCAACTTCACATTATCAACATACCAATATGGATATATAAAGTATTAAGCATGCGCAACTAGGTTGTATGCAGAATCGAATCCCAAAATCTCATACATAAACAATCATCAATCTACTTCATGTTATCCTTACACACCATCTTTGAGAAATCATGTGAAGAATACAATTCCATTATACCCATCTAAGGGGCATCTAATCTCATCTACTAAGTATAGATCTCGAGGAGCTTTGATTGTTAAGTTTCTATGGAGATTCAAACCTCCCAAAAAGCCATCCTATGCCCATGTACTTAAGCAGCAGATAAAAGAGGCACCAAAAGTTACCCTACCCACACAACATACATGGGCTATCCTTATGTTTAGACATTAGGACAATCTTGATCCTGCAACTCCATAAATATAAAAAAATATATTCGAAAGAATCATAAGTGTTTTGTAATGATCCATGTGCAATAAACCTTAACTCCTAGAGTTATCATTGAAAGAAACCATATTCAAGCACTTTTTTGAATCCATCTAATATTTCCCAAGCTTAAGAAAATTCACCAAGTAAAAGCCAAAAAAAAACCCTTTTAGATCATGTGCTTAATAACACTTGATGCTAGTGGATCAATAAGATAATTAATACTTCCATGGTCTCGTGAAATATGCCTATATATAAAAGAAAAAACCATAAAAAATACTTAAATGAAGAATACGAATATGGCTTATCTTGGGTAGTTCAAGTTCTTTGTCTATTTATTTCTTATCTGTCAACATGCAGTATAATTCTAAAGTCTCTATGACTACAAAAATCACACTACATAATGGACAGTTTTTCAAGGTAAGTGCACGTGGTGAAACCTCTACCATCCACACCTAAGTCCATGATGCCATTCTAGCACCAGACTAAGAGATTATGGAAAAATTGGTGAATATATATATTTCAATACTTGTTGAGATTTAAAGTTGAAGATTTACTTTTTCAACAAGGATTTTGGCACTTTGTAGATGACTCACAAAGGAGTATTGAAGGCTTGGGATGCACTTAGATGTGGGGCATATATGGATACCACTCATCAAAACATATTTTCATAATTGTGCTCATTTCATGAGCTCCATATGCATAAGTGAGGGGAAGTTTTTTCTAGATCTTCAAAACTTAGAGATACAAGTGGTAGATGTACTAGCTACCCATTAGCTAATAAGAGAAGCCCTCAGTTTCAATCCCTACATCAAATAACATTTCCAAGGGTTAGGGACAATAAAAACGTCACGACATGGTAGGATTTGAAGCACAGCTTTGGTACTGTAATGAACCCCATGTTTTGCTCACCTCATGGCACTAGCATTTTCACTTTCATAAGTCCCACCACCATACAATCCACATAGAAGATGTTTTGAGACTCCATGTAGTATAACTTGCAACACAAACAAACCATTGACGTGAGTAGCTCGATAGTAGATCATTTAGCTTCAATATCTACTCATGAAAACTAGAGAGAATATCATGTGCTCCATGGTACCCAAGCACTTACAAACATGATTTGTAAAGCACTCCAATTGGATGGGCATCATAGCTTCTTAGTATCAACAATCTGTTAAATCTAATAGTTTTCGAGGAAGCCAAAAACCATAAACCCTATGAAACATAGAATGTGGGGAATCAAGAGCCTCTTAAAGGATGCGAGGAACAAAAGATGCAAGTCTTGGTACCACGTTAAATGCTAGAGGGCTAACTGACCCCTCAAGAGCGACCATCATTGGTCAATGGCTTCGCGACATTATCCTAAACCCAGACTTTATCTGTATTCAAGAGACTAAACTTGATGGAGCATACCTCTAGAAATGTCTTAGACATGTCTCCTCGACCCATGTTTGGATTTTGACATCGCACCTCCGGGGGTCAGATGGGACGATAATCGGTATTAATCAATTCTGGTTTGAAAAGCTTCAGAATTCCATTGAAGATGAGAGCCATTGATGGATTGCCGCTTTCTTTGGTGCCCCCTTTCATTTTTTAGTTTCTATGTATGCCCCTAATGGGGAGATGGAGAGATTGAACATCTGGGCCCCCTTGGACTCACTCCCCCACAACGTGCTAATTTGTGGTGACTTTAATAAGGTGGAGGACCCTGCGGACAGGTGGAATGGCAAGGGCAGGATCATAGACAATTGGGAGAAAGAAATGTGGGACAAAACCAAACTGCACTTGGATTTGGTCGAATTCAAAGATTTGAATGGCTTCTCGTGGTCAAATCTCCAAGCGGGCGAGGACCTGAGGAAAGCTAAACTGGATAGATGCTACACTGCTCAAAGCATTATTTATCAGTGGGCCACCCTGTTGAGACATCAAGCTCAACATGTGATGATCCAGGATGACACATACCAGTTTTTCGTTTCTCTGACATGTATAGAGTTCATGCCAATATATGTCAGGGATACTTCATTGAGCTTTATTAGGTTTATCTACCGAGAGTGATGGAACATTTGTTCCTTGCCAGCTCACTCATTCGTGGACATTAGGTTTTTCCTTATGTACTGATCTTTATATATTGCACTTGTGGTATTCTTGTTTTTAGGTCATTCTTGTACATTCCTTTTTATGTAATAGAAGAAGAAGAAGAAGATCATTCTTCCTTATCTCCTTCCTCGTGACATGGTATCAGAGCCAACGTGGCTATAGAGAGCTCGTGGAGAAGGCGACAGTGAAGACTATGCAGCTAGGCATGGAGAAAACGGAATTCATGAACGACCTCCGTTTGCTACGAAAATCGACATCAGATTGAAGTTTCGGAGCCATCTCGACCTCCGTTTGGAGCCCCCAAGGTGGGGCCCATAGAAAAACCAGGTCAATTTACACTCACATATTCCAGATCCAAAATTTGAAGTGATTCCGTGTATTGTTGATACATGAAAACTGTGTTTTTTTGAGATCGAAATGTCACGTCATAGTGTGATAGTGTTCAAGCAGAAGTGCTGCTTGTAGTGTTTTGCAGTGTTGTGAATTGCTACAAAAATGGCGAATGCAGATGGAATATGTCAGCTTATGAGCAATAAGATGGACAAGAACAACTTCCATGCTTGGAGATTCAGAATGACAAATTTCTTGATGGGAAAAGGCTACTGGAAGTACATCGAAGGAGAGAACGAAAATGCTCCACAGTTACCAGAGAGGAATCGGACTGCAGAACAGATAAGAGCATATGAGGAATGGAATCAAGGAGCATGTAAGGTAATGTATTGGCTATCTATTAGCATACAAGATAGCATGATTGGGCACATACAGGATGCCAAGACTCCGAAAGAGGCTTGGAACAGTTTGATCACATTGTACGAGACCAATACCAAGGCACGGAAATTGAAACTCAAGAAGGAGCTGCATACATTGGAGAAAAAGAGCATGTCAGTAAGTGACTACACTCTGAAAATCAAAAGCATATGTGAGTCACTTGCATCTATTGGCGTGAATGTAGATGATGATGATAAGGTGGAAGTGTGCCTTCATGGTTTAGGAGCTGCATATAAGCAGTTCAGAACTTCTATACAAACCAAGGAAAATATTCTGAATTTTGCTGATTTGGTATCCATGCTGATTATTGAAGAAAAGAATCTTGGTGAGGATTCAAACTCCCAAGGAAAACCCAGTTCTGAGCAGGTACTCTACTCCAGCAGAGGAAGAGGCAGGGGTAGAGGTTTTGGAAATGGAAGAGGAAACAGTAATCAAGACCAAGGTCAACAATAGAATCATGCAAGAGGAAGAGGATAGTTTCAAGGCAGGGGGAGCCAAAGAGGTCGCAAAAATCTCCAAAGAAATGATTTAGGTAATGATAGTAAAGGATGCTCGAATTGTGGTAAACTTGGACACTTTGAACGTGATTGCAGATTGAAGAAACAAAATAATAGAAGGCAGCAAAACAACTATGCATCCAGAAATACAGATGATTCTGAGAATCTGTTCATGGTTCAACATCACATGATGAATACGATGTCTGCTGGTGTTTCAAAATCAAATAATAATGTCTAGTATGTTGATTCAGGTGCTTCAAATCACATGACCAGTCATGTGGAATGGTTTACTACTTTGCAAAAATTGCCAGTTCCTGGATATGTTGAAACAGGTGATGACACATCACATCCTATTGAGCATACAAGAATCATAGCACAATCGATGGAGGATGGAAAGGTAAAATGTCTTGCTGATGTGTTGCATGTTCCAAATATAACAAAGAATCTGGTTTCTGTTGGACAAATGGTTGACCAGGGATTACAAGTCAGGTTCAATGCTGATGGATTATATGTAGAAGAGTACAAGCAGGATGGATGATTGGTTGCCAAAGGAAACAAGGTGGGTAGGATGTTCACCTTAAATGTGAAGATTCCTGAAATGAATGCAACCATGTGGCACAAACGGATTGGACATGCAAACTTGCAAAGGCTGAAATTGATGCAGTCAAAGGAGATTGTCCATGGACTACCAAATTTCAAAGTTGCAGAAATGCAGAATGTATGTACAGCATGTCAATTTGGTAAACAGTCAAGAGCATCATTTCCACATGACAAGCATGCTGGTGAGAATGTACTAGAAGTAGTACATACAGATGTCTGGTGTCTAGCAAAGACCACATCTATGGGCAGTTGTAGGTTTTATATTACTTTCATTGATGACCATACATGCAAAGTATGGGTATATTTCATGAAAGAGAAGAGTGAGCTGTTCACTCACTTCCAGAATTTTAAAGCTACGGTGGAAAAGCAGACAAGGAAGTACATTCAGACATTAAGATCTTATGGAGGAGGTGAATACATGTCAAATGAGTTAAGTAGTTTTCTAAAGCATCATGGAATTCGGCCTCAATTTTCATGCATGTACACACCACAACAGAATGGTGTTGTTGAACGCAAAAATAGAGATATTGCAGAAATAGCAAGAGCCTTGATGGCTAAGAAGAATATGCCTCATTGTTATTGGGCAGAAGCTGTGCATACTGTTGTATACATCATGAACAGAACTCCAAGTGTTGTTGTACATCAAGTTACACCTGAAGAGAAATTTATAGGTAAAAAGCCAAACTTATCACATCTGAAAGTTTTTTGTTGTACTACATATGTACATGTTCCAGATGTGTTGAGGACGAAGCTTGATTCGAAAGCAGAAAAATGTTTCTTCATTGGATACTCCCTTGAGCAAAAAGGGTACAAATGTTATAACCCACTCACACGACAGGTGAAGGAGAGCAGAGATGTGGTATTTGATGAAATGTCAAGCTTCTATGCAGATGCCAAAGAAGAACTAGATCTTGAACCAAATGAAAAAGAAAATGCTGAAAAATCAAGTACAAAATCTCAAGTTTTGAGTGGACCGGATGCCTAACCAAGCAATAGTTCTAACTCAAATCCATGGAGTGGAAGATTGCGTGGAAATTTTAGTCGAGCAATTTCATCAAATAAATCCAAGAAAGGTAAAGAAAAGCTTTTTGTTGGTAGTAAAACATGTGCAGGTTTTGAAGATGTTGATGGAGATTCAAGTGGTTCAGAAAAGAATCTTGATGAGGAACTTGGATTGCCCTCTATGAAGACTCCAGAAGTAATAAGGGCACATGCAGATGATACAAGGAGAAGTGACCCAAGACCAAGAAGATCTGGGAGGATGCATAATTCAGTGCAACGATTGACATATGATAGTTACATGGCTCGCCATTGTGCCTACATGAGAAAGTAATACAAGATGTTGAACCTTCTTGTTTTGAAGCTGCAATTGGTAATGCAGATTGGGAAAAAGCTATGGATGAGGAGATGGCTGCACTTTATGGAAATGATACATGGGAGCTGGTTACATTGCCACAAAGAAAGAAACCCATACGCTGCAAATGGGTTTACAAGGTAAAGCATAATGTTGATGGTAGCATAAGCAAGTATAAAGCACGATTGGTAGCTAAAGGATATGCACAGACATATGGCATTGATTATGAGGAAACATTCAGCCCTATAGCTAAAATTTCTACTATCAGAACACTTGTTGCATTAGCTACAACAAAAGGATGGACTTTGCATCAGATGGATGTTGTTGGCATCGTATGGGAAGAAGCAAGTACGGGTATGCATGCGGATCTAGCACTAAGGCAACCCTTTGAATTTTTTCCAAACCTTACATCATGTTAAAAGTGATTCTCATCACTAAAAACCCTTGTAAATACCGTTTCACCATTATGTAGCTCCATTTTGTACAAGCCGAGGAGTCCTCCAGCTTGAGGAGCCTTAGAAGTAAGTGCTTACCAATTTTCATATTTTTTAGACCTCGTTTGAGCCCTCAAATAAGCCCTGGAACCTAATTTTTAACTAGGCCGGACACTAGGTCTGGACAGGGCCAAAGCTAGTCAAAAACTATAAATAGAGCTAGAGAGCTCATTTTTGGCTAGCTTCTTGTAGTTTTGAGCTTGTATGAGAACTTGTTTGTAATAGAAGTAATTCCATTGTCTTACTCTCTTTGTTCTTGTCGTGTGTGCGCGTGTGTGTGTATGTGTGTGCATGTTTGTGTGCTTCTCACTCACACATTTGTGCCTTCACTTGCTCGAGGTCTTCATACCATCCTCATGTCTTCTCGGATTGACATTAAAGGAGGTGCTACTCATCACTGAGCTACACCAATTTTGGCGCCGTTGCCGGGGGATTCGAGCTTTGAGGACGAGCGTGTGATGGTAAGACATAGAGAGGACGCGTTGGAATGGTAAGTAGTAGGTAAATTTCTTGTTTTCTTCTCCATCTCCATCTCCATCTCCATCTCCATCTCCACCTCCTTCTCATATACATATTCCCTCTTCCTTATCATTCTCCTCATTTGTTTTGTGCGAGTTTGAGAGAGAGAGAGTGTGTGTTCTTGTTTTTGTGTGCTTTTGCATGTTTCTTGCAGGTTTCAGCTTCATCCTCATCTCCAGCAAGCTCAATAGGTACGGATTTTCTCTGCATAGGCCCCGAGGCATCAAGCTCGAGCTATCACGACACACCGAAAAGTTGACCCAATCACGATTCTGAGTGCACCACGACACTACGCAGGCTGAGAGCTCCTAGGATCACTAGACAGACCAGAAAAAATCACCATATCCCGACCTATCGCGACACCTCGAAGTATCGTGACACTCCCAAGTATCGCGACACTCCCAAGTATTGTAACACCCTGACCTATCGCGACACCTCGACCTATCGTGACACCCAGACCTATCGCGACACCTCGACCTATCGCGACACCCCCACCTATCGCGACACCTCCGCCTATCGCGACACTCCCAAGTATCGCGACACTCCCAAGTATCACGACACCTCGACCTATCGCGACACCCCACCTATCGTGACACTCCCAAGTATCGCGACACTCCCAAGTATCGCGACACCCCGACCTATCGCGACACCTCCACCTATCGCGACACCTCGACCCGACCTATCGCGATACACGGGCTTAACGCATGAATTTTTAGGGTGAATTAATTGAGTGTGTTGAGGTACTTTTAGGGCTTAATTCTGGACACATTGGGATGATATTAGAGTCTTAGAAGTGGGCAAAATACCTAGAAATCAAGGAGGAATTTCCTGAACCCTGAGAGCCTGTTTTGACCCCTAACTGCCTGAATGGTCATAACTTCACCATATGAACTCCGATTGATGAGGTTTTGGTCTCGTTGGAAAGCTTGTTGAGAATCCTACATGGACCTCGACTGGTTTTTGTAAGAATCATATGTGGAGTTTTAGAACATGTATTTTTAAGTTGACCTTTAGGTGGGGCTAGGTGGTCATAAGATTTTGGGGGTGTAGTGAGTTACTCCTAGGGGGGCCAGTAATTGTTGATGTGTGTCTTTCAATCCATTGTTGTAAAGGAGCTATATTAACTTGTGAACTTTTGCAGGAACATCGTGTGCAAGCAAGGCCATTCAAAGCAAGCTAGCAAGGGTGAGTACCAAGCTTGGGAGAAGGCTTCCTGGGCTGGTGTAGCAGTCTGAGCAACCAGAGGATTGAGGTTGGAAGCTCTCTCAACCTTCCTTTGTCAATTCCTAGCTTAGGCTAGTGCAACTTAGGTGTGGTGAATAATTAGAGCAACGTTAGGCACTAATCAAGTCCAAGAGAACTAATCAACCAAGTACAAGCATTAAGTAGAGCTTAAGTGCGAAGAATTCTAAGGAACAAAAGTAAACTTGAGTCAAGCAAATATCAAGTACAAAATTCAATTAAGTACTCTTGACGACGTGATTTCAAACAAGAGCTTAACATAATTGTCAACTAAAAAGAACAAAGTGATTGGTGTAAATTAACCTGCAACGAGAGTGTACTTGGGACCAAGGGGGTAGAGAAACTAGGCATATGAACCTTAGGTCATGCAGACACTTAGGCCAAGACCGACAAAGCCTTAGATCTTCTGAAGCTAGTGTCAATCACACTGCTAGGTCTTGGGCCCAGCAGTTGAGTGATTACCCATACACTCCCCGATCAGAAACAAGTGATTCTGAGATGTCCTATAACATGGAGAGACTAGTAGGTAGTTCAGGGGTGGCATACCTAGAAAAGCTAGAAGGACCTTACAAGACTCAATTGGAATACATCAGGACTAATCGTCTAGGGGCTCGCATCTACGAAGACGGCCTGAGAAGATCTGTGGTCCAGATTAAGAACCATGATCAACCCCATGGACTAGAACACCCAGTAGTCAAGTTCGAGAATGGAGCATACCTAGATAAAGAAGGAACTATTTATGTAGTCACCACTCTTCCAGATAGAACAGACGAGTTCAGGAATGTGATCGCAGAAACCAACATGGGTGATATAGAGCAAGGGAATTTAGAGAGAGAGCCGAGGACTCCCCGTGGTAAATTAGTCTTGACCAGAATCATGACTCCTGAGTGAATTCCTCAGGATAATAAAAGCATAGATTTTCTTTTAAACCGAGAAACCGATGAGGCTTTTTGGAGATATAAACCTGCCCAGCCTCATGAAGTAGGTGCTCTCACAATCTATGAGTTTAAAGACCCTGATAGCTCAAGCAAAGTAACCTACCTAGACAATACATCAGAAAGGATCTTCGTGGTCATTGAGCATGGCAAACATGCCTACACATCCCCAACCTCAGTCCAATGTGTCCTATAGTCACCAAGGAGCTGGGACCTCCCAAGCTCATGGAGCTCAAAGGGATAGAAGTAGAGACACACCTGAGGTAAGCTTTGCCAACCCAATAGGAAGAGAACGAACGCGAGCAGAGATGGATAGGGAAGAAATAGAGAGAACTAGGGTTCAAAGGAACCTAACAAATGTTGATGATTTCCCTTTGCCAAGGCCTAGGGAACACACCCGGACTTTGAGACCTACACAGCTAGTTAATTCCATGAAGAATTACTTCGATGGCACTGGAGATCCATACGATCATGTGGTCGAATTTAGACAAGTCTTGAGAGCTGAACAAGTGGAGGGCCTATTCACGCAATACAATGCCTTTGGTCTAACCCTTCGGAACACAGCCCTTACGTGGTTTCAACCCTTGAATGAGAGACAGTTCAGGAGCATAGACCAAATTCTAAAGGCATTCATCACTGAATTCTCTAAGAGTGGCATAAGGCATAATACTTCCTCATTGATCCACAGCTTCAAGCAGACACCTCAAGAGACTGTGAGACTTGCGGGAAGAAGATTTAGGCAATACCTAGAGAGATGCCCTATTCCTGAGTTACCCACGCGAGCCAAACAAGTGGCATTATTCCTAGATGGATTGCTGAGTACAAAGTTGAGATCATATGTGTACTTGAAAGACCCTAGGACCATCGAAGAGTGTGTACGCATGTGCATCGACATCGAGGATAACCTAGGGGAGGAATTAGAACTCTCCAAAATCTACAAAGATTCAGATAGTTCTACTAGCCTCTCTTCCTCGCAGTCCACATCTATTGAGGAACTCGCAGAAAAAGTAGCTCAGAAGTTAGGAGTCTCTAGCAAACAAATCCCAAGATTTGCCCCAATAAAGAGGTGCTATACTTGTGGAGGTGACCATATGGCGAATGTATGTCCTATTATGGCTCAACCCCAAGTGAATCCTAGTAGCCAGTACTGCACCATAAAACGGAGATACACAAATCACACAGCACAAGACTGCCCATACAATAAGCAAGCGGTTAGGCAAACCTACCATCAGCCCTATCCACAACAGGGAAGATATCAGAACCAGTACCCACCACAACAGTATGCTAGGCCTCAACAAACCTATCCACCACAATATCAGGCCCAGTAGAGACCTCAACCAGTGCTAGCACAACAACCCCCTGCTCCAGCCAATGTAATCCGAGTGAAATATGCATCTGCTGAAGAAAATCTGAACCGAGCCATAGTCCCAGTCACACCGTTGCTATCAGATAGTGATCCAAGTGACCATAGTTTTGACTCCACACATATTGACAGCCCACAGGCGTACTACATGCAGTCACCCGAGCATAACAAGCCATACTATTATGAGGACCCAAGTGAAAATGGTGGGGAGCCTAAGTATGCTAATGTCATGTACACAAACCCCAACTCTAGAACTCAACCTAGGCAGGTACGACCGCCATTTCCTAGAGGACCTTGCTTCAGATGTCAGGGAGATCACCTCATACGTGATTGTCCACTGCCTACCCCTACACAACCCCAACCAATGACAATTCAGGGCTTTTGTCAAGATTGCAGGAAAGAGCATCTCTTACGAGATTGATCGAAGAACCCCAATAACCTACCAAAAATCACTCCTATCAACGTCATTGGGTTAGTGGTAGACTCTACGGGAAGTATAACTTCCACAGCCCCCGTGCATGTGGTCACTAGAGCTCAAGCCTTGCAGCAAACCCAAGGAGTAGGACAGGAAAGGAGTTCTGAGGTTAGTGAGAGAGAGAGCCTAACCAAGAAGAGGACAAGAGCTTGGAGAGATAGTCGGGAGAGAATGAAAAGACAATGGTCACAGAAAATGAGCGAACTTGAAGAAAGCCTGAGAGAAACCAAAGCGAAGATAAGTGAACTCGCATCTCAAAACCACTCTCCCATTACCCCACCACCACCCTTTCCATCTCCCTCCAACCCATCACCTTCCATCCCCGAACGTGCTAATCCACCATACATCGCCCATCCACCACCCAGGGTAGGATCAGTCCTAGCCGATCCTACTCCTGAGGAACTAGACATGATGCTTAAAGCATATCAGGCCAGAATCCAGGAAGGGCCAAACATGACAGATCATGATAAATGTTACCCTAGGGCCGATCTAGAGATAGAGCGAACAAAGCTTTGTGCTAAGATGGTTGAATTGGCGCAAGCCATGTTTGAAGCCAGTCGCTTGTTCAATGGCTCTGGCTCCACTAGAACACCGTTGCATTTTGATGGTCTGTTGGATAGATTGGAGAGGTTACTTACAAAGTATGGAAAAGGAGCCACCACCCAGGCTAAGGAGAGGGCAAGTGATAGAATAAGCATTCCCCCCCAAGAAGCTTATGTGCCTAACTCCACTGAACCAGACACCTCTTCTTCTATGAATAGGTATTCACCAGAGTTCCTGCGAGAGATCCAAGAAGAGAAATGGGCAAAGGAAAGTGAAGTCCTTCCTCCCATTGAACTTGTGGATGATGCACATGATCAATTCCCACAAGACATCCCTTCTATTTATGAAGAGCAGGAGAGTGCCCAATTGTTGGCATACAAAGCAAGAGAGGAGTCATGCACAATACGGCAACAAGGCCAAATCATTTTTTTCCATGGATTCTTTACAACTCAAGTGATTTTAATCACTACACAAACATTGTAAATCCCGTTTTTGGTAGAATAGACTCCATTTTGTGCAAGCCGAGGAGTCCTCGAGCTTGAGGAGTATTAGAACTAGCGACATATCAATTTTCATAATTTTTAGACTCTGTTTGAGCCCTCAAATAGACTCTAGAACCTAATTTTTAACTAGGCCGGACACTAGGTCTGGACAAGACCAAAGCTAGTTAGAAAACTATAAAAAGAGCTAGAGAGCTCATTTTTGGGGTTAGATTGTTTGTGAATTGAGCTTATGTAAGAGACTTTTTGACTAATGCAAAGAACTCCATTGTTCCTCTCCTTGTTCTTGCCTTGTGTGCGCGCGTGTGTGTATGTGTGTGCATGCTTGTGTGCTTCTCACTCACGCACTTGTGCCTTCACTTGCTCATAGTCTTCATACTAGTCCTCACGTCTCCACGGATTGACAATTATGAGGTGAATCTTCTCACGTTGGTACTCACCATTGTGCTAGAGTGACACCAAATTTGGCGCCGTTGCCGGGGAGAGAGCTTCGAGGACGAGCGTGTGATGGTAAGACGTCGAGTTGAGACATTGGAGTTATAGGTAATATCCTTCCTTCTCTTTATTTTTCTTCATTTTTTTCCTTACTTTCGCATCACCATCATCACCATCATCATCCCCACCATCTCTCACCTCCATCTCCATCTCCACCAAAATTTCAGTTTTTTGGTCATATTACACTCCCCACCTCATTTCCCTCATTTCATTGTGAGAGAGAGCTTGCATGCTAGCTGTTTTTGGTGTGTTTTTGAGCGTTTGTTGCAGGAACTTGCTGTACCACCTCCTCCAGCAGTGTGCGCAGGTACGACAGACTCTGCACAGGTCCCGAGACGACGACCTCTGTCTGTCGCGACAGACAGAAAAACTTAACATTTTGTGAATGCGTGTTTGGCACGGTAACCTACACCATTAGGGCACTCTAAATCACTAGAAGTTTCTCAAAAATTTGCGTTTTTTTTGTCTATCGCGACAGACACCGTCTATCGCGACAGACACCGTCTATCGCGATAGACACCGTCTATCGCGACAGACACCGTCTATCGCGACAGACACCGTCTATCGCGACAGACACCGTCTATCGCGACAGACAGACATTCCGCGACAGACACCGTCTATCGCGACAGACCGAAATTCCACGACAGACACCGTCTATCGCGACAGACCGAAATTCTGCGACAGACACCGTCTATCGCGACAGACAGACATTCCGCGACAGACACCGTCTATCGCGACAGACCCGTCTATCGCGACAGACACCGTCTATCGCGACAGACCGAAATTCCACGATAGACACCGTCTATCGCGACAGACCGAAATTCCACGACAGACAGCGTCTATCGCGACAGACCCGTCTATCGCGACAGACACCGTCTATCGCGACAGACCGAAATTCCACGACAGACACCGTCTATCGCGACAGACAGACCAGACATTCCGCGACAGACACCGTCTATCGCGACAGACCCGTCTATCGCGACAGACACCGTCTATCGCGACAGACCGAAATTCCACGATAGACACCGTCTATCGCGACAGACCGAAATTCCACGATAGACACCGTCTATCGCGACAGACCCGTCTATCGCGACAGACACCGTCTATCGCGACAGACCCATCTATCGCGACAGACACCGTCTATCACGACAGACCCATCTATCGCGACAGACACCGTCTATCGCGACAGACAGACATTTTCGGCAAAAATTAAGGGGTAAATTTTTTGGAAATTTAGGCTAAATTTTGGGCATATTTGCACTCTCAAATACTCCTACACTTACAAAGGCCTTAGAAAAATGCACTAAAACCCCTGAAAGGTTCGGTTTGTCTAGTTAACCCCCTAAACCCTGAACGGTCATAACTTTTTCATACGAAATCCATTTTTTGAGCTCTAGGGCTTGTCGGAAAGCTCTTGGCATATACTACACGCCCTCAACTGTTTTTTATAAGAATAACGTGTTGATTTTTAGATAGGATATTTGGAAGTTGACACACAGAGGGGTAGAAACACCAAGGGAGCTCTAGAGGAAATTTCTAGCAATACAAAAGGGGGAACAAGGGTCATTAAGAAAGTGTCTGAAATAAATTGTCTGTCAAGTGAAAGGTCAACTTGGAGCTAATCTTGGGATTGATGCAGGTCTATTGAAAAGCAATTGAGAGCGTCCAAGCAAGGGTTTTGTGCAAGCTTGAGAATCAACTTCTCGAGCACTAAAGAGCAAGGGTCAACAAGGAAGGTCGGAATACTCTCATCTCCTCTTCGTCAATTCCTAGCTTAGGCTAAGAACGATCAGAAGTAGGAGTAAGTTAGGACGACGATAGGCAACTATCAAGTTGAAGCATACCTAAACTTTCAAGCTCAAGCTAAGGGCATAATCCTTGTACTGTCGAGAATTTTAAAGGAAGAGAACTTAACGTGGAACGATCAACTGTAAGTGCGAAACAACATTCAAATATTCCTGACGACGTGATATCAGACAAGACCTTAAACACGATAAAATAACCAAAAAGAACCAAGCGACTAATCTAAAGTAACCAGCAACGAGGTTGTACTCTGGGCAAAGAATTGGGCTACTTAGATAGACATATGAACCTTAGATCAGGACGACATCTAGTAAGGGAGAGACAAAGCCTTAGATCTTCAGAGGCTAGTGTTAACCACACTGCTAGGTCTTGGGCCCAGCAGTTGAGCCACCACTCATACTATCCTAGCTCTGAGACCAGTGAGTCAGAGTTGTCTCAAGGTATGGACAGACCTACGGGAAGTTCTGGAGTGCCATACTTGCACAGGGTAGAAGGCCCTTACAAAACGCAGTTGGAATACCTTAGGAACAACCGATTAGGTGCTAGCATCTATGAGGATGGCCTAGGAAGATCCGTGGTCCAGATTAAAAACCCTGACCAATCCATAGGACTAGAGCATCCAGCTGTCAAGTTTGAAAACGGTGCATACCTGGACAAAGAAGGAACCATATACGTAGTCACCAGTCACCCAGATAGGACAGATGAATTTGGAAATGTAATCTCAGAAGCGGACTTAGGTGACTTGGAACAAGGAAATATGGGGGTAGAACCTAGAACACCCCGAGGCAAATCTGTTCTTACGAGAATAATCACACCAGAATGGATTCCCCAAGATAATAAGAGCATAGATCTCCTTCTGAACCGAGAAACTGAAGAAGCCTTTTGGAGATATAAATCTGATCGGCCATTTGATGTAGGAACAATCATGATCTATGAGCTTAAGGATCCTGATAGCCCAGGCAGAGTAACCTACTTAGACCACGCCTCAGAAAGGATCTTCGTGGTGACAGAAAATGATAGGCATGCTTACACTTGGAAAGGTGAAATCATTTTCCCCCAACCAAGATCACATGTGTCCTACGGTCACCCTGGAGCGGGAACATCCCAAGCTCATGGAACTCAAAGAGACAGAAGTAGAGATAGGCCAGAAGTAAGTTTTGCCAACTCAGGGGGTAGAGAAAGAACGAGGACGGAAACGAATAGAGTAGAACCTGGGACACTTAGAGCTCACAGGAATCAAAGAAATGCGGATGAGTTCCCTCTACCACGACCTAGAGAGCACACCAGGACTTTGAGACCAACTCAGCTAGTTAAGTCCATGAAAAATTACTTTGATGGCACAGGAGACCCATACGATCATGTGGCAGAGTTTAGGCAAGTCTTGAGAGCAGAACAAGTGGAGGATCTATTCACACAATATAATGCCTTTGGTCTAACCCTTAGGAACACAGCCCTTACGTGGTTCCAACCATTGAATGAGAGACAATTTAGGAGCATAGACCAACTCCTGGAGGCTTTCGTTATTGAATTCTCTAAGAGTGGCATAAGACATAATACCTCCTCATTGATTCACAGCTTCAAGCAAACCCCTCAAGAGACCGTAAGACTTGCAGGACGAAGATTTAGGCAATATCTTGAAAGATGCCCTATTACGGAGCTCCCCACACCAGCTAAGCAAGTGGCTTTATTCTTAGATGGATTGCTGAGTACAAAATTAAGATCCTATGTGTACTTGAAGGACCCTAGGACCATAGAAGAGTGTGTACGCATGTGCATTGACATCGAGGATAACCTAGGGGAGGAATTAGAGCTTTCCAAGATATACAAAGATTCAGATGGTGCCTCTAGCCTCTCTTCCACGCAATCCACATCAATTGAGGAACTGGCAGAGAAAGTAGCTTAGAAATTAGGTGTCACTGGTAAACAGATCCCAAGGTTTGCCTCTGTGAAGAGATGCTACACTTGTGGTGGCGACCACATGGCGAATGTATGTCCCGTTATGGCTCAACCCCAAGTAAATCCTAGTAGCCAGTACTGCACCATAGAACGGAGGTACACCAATCACACCGCACAAGATTGCCCCTACAATAAGCAAACAGTTAGGCAAACTCACCCTCAACCCTATCCACCGCAGGGAAGATACCAGAACCAGTACCCTCCACAACCATATGGCAGGCCACAGCAACCTTATCAGCAACCATACCAAAACCAACAAAGACCTCAGCCTGTGCTAGCCCAACAACCTCCAGCTCCATCCAACGTGATCCCAGTAAAGTATACAGCTGCAGAAGAAAACCTGAATAGAGCGATAGTCCCTGTAACACCATTGCTTTCAGAAAGTGACCCCAGTGACCATAGCTTCGATTCTACACATGTTGATAGTCCCCAGGCATACTACATGCAGTCTCCTGAACATGGTGAGTCTTACTATAGTGAAGAGCCAAATGAACCTAGTTGGGAATCAGATTACACAAATGTCATGTATGCCAACCCCAGACCCCAACCTAGGCAGATAAGAACCCCTTTCCCTAGAGGACCATGCTACCGATGTCAGGGTGATCATCTCATTCGTGATTGCCCCTTGCCTCCACCTACACAGCCCCAGTCAGTAACGATCCAAGGTTATTGCCAAGAGTGTGGGAAAGAGCATCTCTTACGAGA
This sequence comes from Ceratopteris richardii, assembly GCA_020310875.1. Classification (NCBI taxonomy): domain Eukaryota; kingdom Viridiplantae; phylum Streptophyta; class Polypodiopsida; order Polypodiales; family Pteridaceae; genus Ceratopteris; species Ceratopteris richardii. The sequence continues at coordinate 178,789,517 of CM035410.1, forward strand.
TTGCCCTAAAAATCCTAATAACATGCCAAAAATCACTCCTATAAATGTTATTGGGTTGGTTGTAGACTCCACAGGGAGTGTGACTTCCACTGCGCCAGTACAAGTGGTCACAAGAGCTCAAGCTTTGCAGCAAAACCAAACTGTAGGCCAGGAAAAGAGCCCAGAAGTTAGTGAAACCGAGAGCATGACAAAGAAAAGAACTAGAGCTTGGAGAGATAGTCGTGAAAGAATGAAAAGGCAATGGGCAAAGAAGATGAGTGAACTAGAGGAAAGTCTACGAGAAACCAAGGCCAAAATCATAGAGATCACGTCTCAACCGCACTCTCACACATTTCCACCGCTACCATCCCCATCACCCTCCATCCCTCCACCCACTAACACACCCCACGTAACCCACCCACCACCCCGAGCAGGATCAGTATTAGCTGATCCCACTCCTGAAGACATAGACATGATGCTTAAAGCATATCAGGCCAGAATCCAAGAAGGGCCAAATGTAACAGATCATGACAAGTGCTACCCTAGAGCTGACCTAGAGATAGAAAGAACCAAGCTCTGCGCGAAGATGGTCGCATTGGCTCAGACTATGTTTGAAGCTAGTCACCTATTCAATTACTCGGGCTCAGCCAAGACGCAACTACACCTGGATGGACTTCTAGAGAAGTTAGAGGGCATAATTGCAAGATCTGCCAAGGAAGAAAAAAATCAAGAAAGAAATAAAGCAAGCAAAAACATGACCCATCCCCCATCGGAAGCTTATGTACTCAATTCCACTGAACCAGACAACCCCCCTTCTCTGGGAAGAATGGAGAATCTAATGGCACACTCGGAAAAGGAACCCTCCCCTCAAAGAAAGGAAAGGGGAAGAGAACGGATAAGCCAGCCTCTTCAGGAAGCCCATGTGCCTCCTCAAGAAGCTTATCTTTCCCCCCAAAAGGCAGATGAGCCTCCCTCGAAAGCTCACGTACATCCACAGGTTGCCTACATTCCTTCTCGGGGAGCATATGAGCCTGTTCAGAAAAGTAATAGAATAAGACATCTTCCCCAGGAAGCTTGTACTCCAAACATCTATGAGAGCGAGGAAAGAGCCAATGATAGAATAAGCCCTCCTTCCCAGGTTACTTATGTGCCTAATTCTACGGAGCCAGACACTTCTTCTTCTATGAATCGATTCACGCCAGAATTCCTACGAGAGATTCAAGAAGACAAATGGGCTAAAGAAAGCGAAGTGCCTCCTCCCATTGAACTTGTGGATGATGCACATGACCAATTCCCACAAGACATCCCATCCATTTATGGGGAGCACGAGAGCACCCAATCTCAAGAAAGATTAGACTTCGAATCTAATTCTCTACAGGAATTACCCCATTTCACGGGGCCATGGGAAGCCAAGTCTACTTGTATGAGAACCCCCACGATCATGGTAAGAAATGAAGATTCGGTCATGCCTAGGAACACAGAGGTAGTGAAAAATACTAAAGTGCAGTGCAATCTCAAGTTAGAAGAGCTACTCAAGGTTAGACCTGAATTATGGAAACATGTAGCCAAACAAGTACCAGAGATAGCAAAACCTCGTTCCCAGGCAGGATCACATAGGACAGTGCCAGAAATACCCTTGGATAAGATAGGAGATATGTGTGAAGGAGAAGAAGGGAACACCTATCTTCCCATTACTTATCAGGAGTACACCACCAAGGCAATTTTGGACTCAGGTGCAGGAGTTGCAATTGCCACCACTTCCCTATGGAAGCGTTGGGGCAAGCCGGCACTCAGGCCAACGAGAATGAAATTGCAGATGGCCGATGGCCACATAGAGAGACCCCTAGGATTGCTAGAGGGAATAACTCTCACCACCTGTGGTGTCGAGTTTGAACATACCTTTTGTCACTCTAGCACAATGGTGAGTACCAACGTGAGAAGATTCACCTCATAATTGTCAATCCGTGGAGACGTGAGGACTAGTATGAAGACTATGAGCAAGTGAAGGCACAAGTGCGTGAGTGAGAAGCACACAAGCATGCACACACATACACACACGCGCGCACACAAGGCAAGAACAAGGAGAGGAACAATGGAGTTCTTTGCATTAGTCAAAAAGTCTCTTACATAAGCTCAATTCACAAACAATCTAACCCCAAAAATGAGCTCTCTAGCTCTTTTTATAGTTTTCTAACTAGCTTTGGTCTTGTCCAGACCTAGTGTCCGGCCTAGTTAAAAATTAGGTTCTAGAGTCTATTTGAGGGCTCAAACAGAGTCTAAAAATTATGAAAATTGATATGTCGCTAGTTCTAATACTCCTCAAGCTCGAGGACTCCTCGGCTTGCACAAAATGGAGTCTATTCTACCAAAAACGGGATTTACAATGTTTGTGTAGTGATTAAAATCACTTGAGTTGTAAAGAATCCATGGAAAAAAATGATTTGGCCTTGTTGCCGTATTGTGCATGACTCCTCTGTTGCTTTGTATGCCAACACTCCCCCCTTCCTAGCGTCTGTCGCCCCTGACAGACCTTTGTTCTCTCGGGTGGTCGATGTAATATTGGATGACATTGGTGGCCAGTTCATGTTCTCCTATCCTTAAGCCTCTTGCTAGGTCAGCTTCCAAAGCATCCCAATTTATTGCACCAGGGGTCTCTGGTTGCGGGGTAGTGTAGTACTCAGAATACATTGCTTGTTCACAAGCAAAAAGTTGGAGCAGATGTGTTGGCTTCGGTGCGAAAATCTCTGAGTGATACTCCCAGAAACCTGATCTGAACATTTCTTCAAAGGTTTGTTTGTAACAGGCAGGGAGGTATTTGATGCGCGCATGCCAGGCGTAAGCCACACGAATGCTGGGGGTGGTGCTCATGTCATACACCAAGTCATAATTGCCATTGCTGAACCCCGGGAGACGTACCTGTGGTGCGGCTGCATTTCTAAAAGTTTTCAGGACTACCTGCATCATATCTAAGATTTTAAGCATCATCTGCGCTGCTACATCTTGCATGGGCTTCAAGCGCGGCATCCAGTGGCGAATGGTTCCCATCATATATGCGACCGACGGCGGTCCCTGTGGTGGCGCAATGTACGGATAGTTCAGCCATTCCTTGCATTGTGCGTTGTTCTGTACCTTAATATTGAATGCCTTCCACGACCTGCGGCGTGGGACTGGACCATAGCATGGATTGTATAGGAGGTGTAAAGGCGCGTTGTTCCATATGCGTAGCATTTCTGGATATGTCTCTAAAAGTCTTTGCCGCCAGGTGGGTTGACGAATTTTACCTTTTTGCGCCTCTGGAGGAAGGTCTTCGGGTTGAAATTGGGTCGCAAAGGTAGGAATCTGACCCGTGACTCTTTGTATTTCTGCATTATAATCCGCCAAGATAATATAATACGGCCTGTATTGGAGTTCGGATGAGAGGATCAGTCGTCTCGATGACAAGTTCTTGAAGTAAGCCGATTGTAGCACTGTTTCCTCTATGACCCTCATGGCCTGATTTTGCACTACTGTGCGCTCTTCGTGCGAACTCCCGATTTCCTCCACTTGACGTAGCCATGGGGGCCGTGGTGCCTCGAATGTGTCCTGCGCTTCTTCTGTTTGTTGTCCTCCTGGGAATGGTTGTGGATCGTATTCTTCGTCAAACGTTTGTTCCACAGGAATTTGTACAACTTCTTCGTCCGTGGGAGCCTCTGGAGGGGAAGGTGGCCTCTCATATTGTAGTAGGCGTGTTTGCAATTCCGTGACCTGTTTCTGGAGATCTTTTATGGCCTCTGCGTCTGTGAGAAGTGAAGCAGCGGAGGGGGTGGTTGGGGAGGCTGCTGTTTGTCCTTTTTGGTGTTTCTGCTTCAATTGTCCCAGTTCCTCCGATAGCTTATCATGTGCTTCAAGCAGCATGGCATAGTCTTCCAATATGATCTTGATATTATCGGGGGTCACTGCTTGAAACTTGGATGGGCTGATGGGTGCCCCCGGTGTGCTCTCAATCGCTGCCTCCAGGTTCTCTTGATTTTGTACTTGCAGTCGTCGATTCTCTTCCTGAGCGGCCGCGAGATGGCGTTTGAGTAGAGCCATATTTCGCTGGAGCTTTGAGTTGCGTTCCAGTTGTGTCCGTAGGTGACCTTCTACCACCTGTATCGCTTCCTGATCTGTGTTCTGTAGCTGTACTTCCAATATGCCATGAGCTTCTTGGAGAGTTTGGAACTGTGTGTGGAGGCGAGCATTTTCCTCTTCTAGTGCCGCAAGGCGGTGCTGTAGTGTTTCTGATTGCTCGTGCAGGCGTTCATTCTGTTGTTGGAGCTGAATGTAATCTGTCCTTAAGTTTGATATACAAGCAAGCATGGTGTCCAATGCACTTCCTATAGATGAGTGAGTGGTGTTTACAGTGGGAGATGCATGGGAAGGGAATTGGGGATGGGGAAGAGTGAATGATGTGTCTATTGAAGTCGTGTGTGTGAGTGAAATTGGTGGAGGGGGAATGGGAGGAGGTGGAATCGTGGGGGGAGGTGCCGTGGGTGGTGAAATGTCCATGCCTTCAGGAATGGGTGTGAGTGTGGGGTGTGCCATATACATTGGGATGGTAGGTGGTGTGTGTGTGGAAGTGGTGAATAGATGTGAAGTGGGGTGGGGAGCTGAAAAGGAAGGAAATGGTTGAGACCCTGATTGAAAAGTTCTAGCAAGGAGCTCATAGAGGGATTGTAGAAATGGAGGGATGGAGGTCGGGGGTTGAGGTGGTAGATTTGAGGAGGGCATGAAGGGTTGCGAGGTAGCAGGAAAACCCATGAATGTGGATCTAGGGTCAGGATGACCTATGGCTGAGGGCATGGGGGATGGTTGTCCTAGGGCAGGCTCTATGAGTGGTTCGGTGGATTGTGTCGTGATGGGGTTTGCTTCAAAGATTGGGTTATCAGACGTAGAGAATAGGGTTGAAATAGAGATGGGAGTACAGAAGATGAAGGTTGGTTCGGTGGGTTGATCGGTCGAGGTGACTTCCACTGTTTCTGCTCGAGGAGGCGATGGTGGGGGTGTGGGTGGTAGTGGCTCGGTGGATTCCTCATGGGTGACTGAGTGCTCTTGGCTAGCCGTTTTGGTTGCTTGGGCGGTTGTCCTGATGGGTTCAGATGTAATAGTCGGCTCTTCTGCAGTTGTAATGGGAATCTGGATATTCTTACCTGAGCGTGGTCGTGTCAGGAACCTTCGTGGATCATATTGAACTGGAGACTTCCTAATGGCAGTGCGCACTGCTTCCACTACCCCATATGTTTCTGCCATCAATAAGAGACCTTCCCTATACTCTGAGTCAACTCCTGCTTCTTCCAACAACTGAGTCATGAGTACTCTGCTACTCTGTTCGGTGAGTAGTTGTTGCGATCGCACTCTTTCCATAATCTGATACAGCCTTCGGAGTTCTGCTGTATAGGCTGGTGCTTCAGTGGTCTCCTCTTCATAAGCTCCTTCTTCCTCTATGTGTCCTTGTTGTTGACCTGGCTGATCGTCGCTCCAATGTACATGTCGGCCGTCTGTAGATTTTCTTCTTCTTTGTGAGGATGTGCCTTGCTCCTCTGCCTCTGAATAAAACTCCACATCAGAGAATTGTGTACTTTGTAGGAATGCTTCGAAGTCCTGGGGGTCCATTCCCTCAGCATCTCCAGTGGCAGCAAATTCGAATTCAGGTGGAACAGGAGGAGCCGATGGGGTAGCTTGTGTGGTAGTTTCAGATCCCGACCTGGGTATCCTAATGGTGAAGGGAGGTACAGTGTCCTCCCGTCGTGGCGATACCTCAGGAGTAGTCAGAACTTCCCTTGTCTGGACACAAGGGATCGCACCCCTCATGCGCTTGGATTGATGTGTGGACGTCTTGAGCCTTTTAAACATTTGTAATTGTGCCCAAGTTAAGGCACGTTCAATGGGGACATCATAAGATAGGCACCGATAAATGATGCGTGTGATTGCACAGCAACCGTTCACTACTAATTTCCTAGAAGACCGTTTGTTTGCTTCATACAATTGATCTATAATCCATACTGGTAGCTTAATGGGTAACGCACCTGCTTCCGCTAAGTAGAGAGCGAACCAGATTCTCTTGTGTGGTTGTGTGAAGCGGTCTTGGCCGGGAAAGGCGAAATGTTGCATGCACATGCGGAGAGGGATGGACACGTTTGGTGTGAGTGCTGCCATGTCTTTAAGCTTCAATAGTTTCCTATCCTTCATGTTAGTGGGAACAAGAGCATCCTTTTCAGAAGGTACATGCGTGCCGTGCATATTCAAAGCGTCGCTTACCAACTCCACCGTAAGTTCAAACCTCTTCAACTCGTTGTTGCCCAGCAAGGAGGGAAGAACAAATGATCCGGGTTTGTTCTTTTCTTCATTAGCTTGTAATGTGGAGACCAAATAGTAACATCGGAGGAGATCTGGTTTAGGTAGTGGGGCTTCAAAATATTCGGCCAGCCCTGCTCGTTGCCATATGGTCTGGAGATCCTCAGTGTTCTGTAAAGTCTCGAACTCCTTGGAGAAAAATTGGAATCGAACCCATGATCTGTCATACTCGCACTTAGACTCCCATATATACTTGGCCTCTCCTAATGGACCTGGCATGCCATTGAACCAATGAGAATTGGCATGGACTCTTTCTGTGATCCCTGTGGGTGGATCCGGCACCGGGATTTGCTGAAGGTGCTGCAGCTCTCTTGGTCGTTCAATTGGTGGAACATCCACAGGTAGACTATCCACATCAATTCCTGCAGTGAGTATCCCTACTTGTGAGCCCGAACCTGTCGCTTCTGCCATTTTACTTCTTGCCTTCTGATTCTGTGAGAATATAGAATCATGTGTTAACATCGTAATGGACAGAATAATTCCATAGTTGTCCCCGTCACAACATTAACATGAGGTAGATGGTGAGTTAGTGGTTAGTAAGTGCACGAAGACAGTGTGTGTAGTTAATGCTTGGGTATTCCTAGGAGACTAACGCAGTTAGTAAGTGGGGTTGAATTTACAAATTGGGGTCGGGGGGTTTATTACAGGTCTTGAGCTGCCAAATGCAGTGGATGGGTTTTTCTCTTCGTTTCGTAGAGACGCTAGAGAACATTGTAGGTGTATCAGCTTGAACATGAGGCCTTTTATGGATCGATTTACAAATGATTTTGTTCGTGCTCATGGGCCTTGGTGTGTGCGTGAGTGTTGAAAACGCGTGGATGCCGGTTGTGCGAGTGAATGGGTTACGCTGTATAGGTTGTGGCTTCAGTGTAGTTATTTGCGCCCGCAAGCAAGTCTTAGGCACCCAAATTTGTCTTGATTGTGGCCTAGCCTTCATCGACTTCTTGGGCACCCAAATAGATTTCACGTTAGCAGAAGAATTTCCGAAAGACTTCTTATTAGTGTCGTGTTGTTGGTTACTAATAAGAGGCTTTGCCTGTGTGGTTGGCTGGGGTGCAACCGGGTGTTCGCCTCTCCGCACCCACACTTGTTTCACTTGCTGGGACATTTTGCTGCGCAAGTGTTTTGGATCCCGGACATAGGTAGTACTCTGCTTCTTCTGCCTTTGATCCACCTTTGGTTGTTGCCTCCCTCTGGCCTTTGGAAAAGAAGGGAGTTCCTTTGCATCCCTGACTCCTTTTTTGAGATCTTCATTCTTCTGCATCACATAGCCTTGGACAAGAACAGCATGATCAACTTCATGTGCACCCCTGGAGGGACCAGGAGTCCGTGTCTTTTCTAGTTCCTTGAGTGCTCCATTATTTAACTCTACTGTAATTCGACTATGATTGACCCAAACCTGAAGAAGTCCACTTCTTAAGTTTAAGTTAACTGCTTGGTCATAGATCCAATCTTGACCCAAGACAAGAGGTTCAGTGAGATCCTCATCTTGACACACTAGTACTTTAACCGTCATTGCCTCATCATGAATATAGAGGGGAAGTTCCACCTCGCCTATGCAAGGGGTTTCCACGCCCCCCAATCCTATGAGATATGCTTCCACAGGATTGACAATTAATTGCAACTCTTGACAGTAAGACACTCTAACAGCACTAGTGGCTGCTTCGGAGTCAATCAAGGCTCTTACGGTCCTTGCACTCTTTCCTTGTCCTATATCTAGGGTTATGAAAGGACGTCGATCAATTATTCTATGCAAGCTTGTTCCTGCGACTTCACACATGGCCATAGGATATCCTTGATCTGCATGGTCATTCGTTCTAGGCTGATCTCTACCTTGCTTTCGTAACTTCATCCTTCTGATGCGTTCTAAAGCTTCTGCTTGAGCTTCTTCTCGAACTCGCTTTTCTTCCTCTTTGCGTTTCTTAGCAGTGTTGAGTCGGTTGAGCATTTCCTCCGTGAGGGGTTCCTGATACAACTTGACTCGGCAACCGCTAATATAGTTTGGGAGAATATCACCTTCTAGCGTGGCTAATTGTACTGCTCCACTCGTGGAGATCCTATTGATAATCATAGGTCCGTAGCCTCTCTTTTCTAGTTTCCTTGCGTGTTGTTTCAGTGTATAGACTAAAACTAGATCTCCTGCTTTTAAGCCCTTATCCTTCACATGGGCATCGAAATATGCCTTCTGTCTCTTCTTGGCTGCATATATTCCGGCAGCGGCCCTCAGCCTTGTTTCCCCTAATCGTTCAAGGTCAAAGATCCTAGAGGAGAGCTCATGACCTGTCCATTCGTACTCTTGTGCTACTTTCAACGTAGGGATCAAAAAGTCTAGCGGTAGCACAGCATTTTGACCAAACACCATTTGAAAGGGCGTGGCTTGGAGTACTGTTTTGTAGGCAACTCGGTATGCCCAAACAGCATGGTGTAGCTGTTTGTCCCAATCAGAGCGTTTATTATTCACTAATTTCGTCAATACGTTGCATAAGATCTTGTTGGTGCTCTCAGCTTGGCCATTTGCTTGAGGGTGATAGGGGGCAGACTTCTTATGTATTACCAAGAATTCTTGGAGCAGATTTTCAATAACTTCATTTAAGAAGTGAGTGCCTCTATCACTTACAAGCTCTATAGGTAGCCCATATCTTGTGAACACATTCTCAAACAAGAATTTAGCAGTTGTTTGAGCATCGTTCTTTGTCGTAGCCTTTACCTCTACCCACTTGGTTAGATAATCAGTTGCAACAATGATGTATTCTGCATGAGAACCCTTAGCTGGGGGATTAATAGGACCTACGAAGTCTATTCCCCACTTAGAGAACGCACGTCCACCCATCATAGGTTTCAATGGCATCTCATCTTTCCGTATAGGATACTGAGTTCTCTGACAGACATCACACCGTTTCACATAGGTATGTGCGTCCATGTGAAGGGTAAGCCACCAGAAGCCCGCAAATAGTATTGCCTTGATCACCCGATCTGGTCCAAAATGTCCTCCTGCTACACCTTGGTGAGCAGTGTCCAAGATCTTGAGATACTCACTCTCATGGACACATAGTCTCAGGTAACCGTCTTTACCACGCTTGTATAGATTATCACCAATGAGTGAATAATCCTGGGCTTCTTGTTCTAAACTCTTTTGCCTAGCCGGAGTCATGTCTGAAGGGAATGTTCTCGTCCTTAAGAAGGATACTAGCGGTTCACTCCAATCTGGCATTATGGACACTTGATAAAGTGTGGCATGTTCCACAGGTGGTTTAGTGCAACAGATTGGGCATTCCTTGCACAACCTTTGGACATCAGCTTCCATAGTTGGCCAATGTACTCCGAGTCTCCTTAGTGTCTGTAAGGTTCGTTGCTTTGAGTAGTGTTGCTCTAATGCACCTACATGTGCTAATTGCAACCATTTAGCGTACTCATCCTCTTCTACGCAACAAGCCAAGATCCCCTGATCTGTGTGCTTGTACATACTTCCTGCCATGATGTGGTACTTTTGGGCTTTCACAGCCTCTCTATTCCGTGTGTTTACTACTGGATGGTTAGGCCCGTATGTCAATACTGGTACCAATGTCTTAGCCCACTGTGGCACCACTTCTAAATTGAACAAGTAAGCATCAGGAAGATCATCTGATACTCCCTGTGGGGCTTCTCCGGAGGTGAGCCTAGAGAGATGATCTGCTCTCAAATGAGTCCTACCTTTCCTTAACACAACCTCGAAGTCATATTCCATGAGCAAGAGAAACCACCTCACTAATCTTCCTGTATTGCATGGTTTGTTTACGAGGTATAACAATGCTTGGTGATCAGTAAAAAATTTAAACTTGTTTGCAAGCAAATAGTGTCTAAATTTCTTGACTGCGTATACCATGCCTAAGCCTTCTCTCTCTGTAGTGGTATAATTTCGTTCAGCTGCATTCAATTGTCTACTGGCATAGGCAATTGGGAGATCCATATTACCTTCACTAGTAGGTTGTGCAAGCACACATCCAATGGCATAATTGGATGCATCCACATGAACATGGAAGGGCTTGTTCCAATCTGGTGTGGTTAAGATTGGTGCTGAACATAATCGTCGTTTAAGCTCCTGGAAGGAATTCTCACATTCATCAGTCCACTCAAAGTTAGTCAGAAGTCCGTACATGGGCTTTGCAATGACGGCATACATGTGTATAAATGGTCGGTAATAACCACAATGCCCCATGAAAGCTTGTACTTCCTTGACATTTTTTGGCCTAGGTAGCTCTGCTATAGCTCTTACTTTCTCTTCATCCGTGGATATGCCATTCTTTGACACTATGTGTCCTAGAATCTTGCCTTGTCTGACCATGAAAACACATTTTTCTGGGTTCAGGCAGACTTGATATTCTCTACATTTGTCAAAGATTTGTCTGAGTTCAGGAATATGGGTTTGTCTCATGTTGGAATGAGCACAAAGATCATCAACATAGACTTCTAAATTCTTTCTCAAGAACTCCTTAAATACATGGCACATCAGCCTCTGGAAGGTTGCTGGGGCATTGGTAAGCCCAAATGGCATTACTCTAAAGGCAAATATGCCCCATTCTGTGGCAAAGGCTGTCTTATGCTGATCTTCTGGAGCTATGGCTACTTGGTTGTAGCCCGAAAATCCATCGAGGAAGCTGTACACTTCCTTGCCTGCTACTCTTTCCAAGAGGTGCTCCGTGATTGGAAGCGGATAGTTATCTCGAATTGTGGCTGCATTAACCTTCTTCAAGTTAATGCATACACGCAGCTTGCCATTCTTCTTGGGCACCACTACGATGGGGGATACCCACTCAGTGTGCTCAATTTCGTAGATAAATCCAGCTTCGACTAGTCTATCTATCTCTTCCTTGATTTTGGCAGCATAGTTATCGTTATATGTATAAGGCTTTTGCTTAGAGGGTTTAGCATCTGAGGTCATGGGGATAGTGTGTGAACATATGTCAGGGTCAACACCTTTCAAATCCTTGTAACTCCAAGCGAACACATCTCTGTATTCCCTTAGCAAGGCTATTAGCGCATGTTCTTCCTCTTTTGTCAGGTCATGGCCTATGTATGTGCATCTCTCCTCTCCTTCTTCTAGGGCTACTACTATTTTCTTGGTGGTTTCTTTGTTATCATAGGCCTCTCCTGCTTGAGCCTCTCGTCTAGGCATTCTTATCATGACTCTCCTGTCATCTATCTCATATTTCTTAAAATTTTCTGGGACCTCAAACAAAGATTCTTCCTCTTCTGGTGAGGCTTCTCTCTTCTTTCGTTTCTTTCCTTCTTCCTTCGGGGTCACATGTGTTGCTAATCTTACATCATTTGTAACCTCTCCGTGCCTCTGGGGTTGAAATTCTACTTCATGGAAGTATTCTTCATCTGATGCAAATGGTGGATCCATAATGATTGACTCTAGATCGGAGTCACTTGCATCCTCAAATGCATCAGGGCTAGGTTCGCATTCTTCTAGAACTGCCTCTCCCATGATTGGCTCTATGGAGAAGACTGAAATGTCATAGCCATCCTCATCACAGTGAGGTGTCCATTGTTCTTCATTGATGGCTACGTCCATTGTTGCTAAAATTTCTGCCCAACCGTGAGGTTCAAATTCTTCGTCTGGAAAAACTACAGGTGCATAGGCTGGGTCTTGGATTGATCTATGGGTTTCTTTCGCACCTACCTCTCTGGCTTTCTCTCTGTTCTCTTCTTCTACTGCCACCTTGCACATCCATAAATGAGTGTCTTCATGCATCCATGAGGATCCAGACCCTATGGAATGCACAGATTCCGTATCATCCTTGGCTCTGTGGATGGTATTCCATTGGATAGGGGGAACATCTCTATGAGAGTAATCTTTGAGATTCACTTTGGTCGTAACACCCAAGTGTTGCAGGTACAAAGAATTGGTTCCCCAATCCTGTACCACTTGCAACTGTCGCATGAATGGTCGTCCCAAAATCATCTCATAGGCATGATTTTTGCTAAAGTCACATATAGCAAAGGTATGTTCAAACTCGACACCACAGGTGGTGAGAGTTATTCCCTCTAGCAATCCTAGGGGTCTCTCTATGTGGCCATCGGCCATCTGCAATTTCATTCTCGTTGGCCTGAGTGCCGGCTTGCCCCAACGCTTCCATAGGGAAGTGGTGGCAATTGCAACTCCTGCACCTGAGTCCAAAATTGCCTTGGTGGTGTACTCCTGATAAGTAATGGGAAGATAGGTGTTCCCTTCTTCTCCTTCACACATATCTCCTATCTTATCCAAGGGTATTTCTGGCACTGTCCTATGTGATCCTGCCTGGGAACGAGGTTTTGCTATCTCTGGTACTTGTTTGGCTACATGTTTCCATAATTCAGGTCTAACCTTGAGTAGCTCTTCTAACTTGAGATTGCACTGCACTTTAGTATTTTTCACTACCTCTGTGTTCCTAGGCATGACCGAATCTTCATTTCTTACCATGATCGTGGGGGTTCTCATACAAGTAGACTTGGCTTCCCATGGCCCCGTGAAATGGGGTAATTCCTGTAGAGAATTAGATTCGAAGTCTAATCTTTCTTGAGATTGGGTGCTCTCGTGCTCCCCATAAATGGATGGGATGTCTTGTGGGAATTGGTCATGTGCATCATCCACAAGTTCAATGGGAGGAGGCACTTCGCTTTCTTTAGCCCATTTGTCTTCTTGAATCTCTCGTAGGAATTCTGGCGTGAATCGATTCATAGAAGAAGAAGTGTCTGGCTCCGTAGAATTAGGCACATAAGTAACCTGGGAAGGAGGGCTTATTCTATCATTGGCTCTTTCCTCGCTCTCATAGATGTTTGGAGTACAAGCTTCCTGGGGAAGATGTCTTATTCTATTACTTTTCTGAACAGGCTCATATGCTCCCCGAGAAGGAATGTAGGCAACCTGTGGATGTACGTGAGCTTTCGAGGGAGGCTCATCTGCCTTTTGGGGGGAAAGATAAGCTTCTTGAGGAGGCACATGGGCTTCCTGAAGAGGCTGGCTTATCCGTTCTCTTCCCCTTTCCTTTCTTTGAGGGGAGGGTTCCTTTTCCGAGTGTGCCATTAGATTCTCCATTCTTCCCAGAGAAGGGGGGTTGTCTGGTTCAGTGGAATTGAGTACATAAGCTTCCGATGGGGGATGGGTCATGTTTTTGCTTGCTTTATTTCTTTCTTGATTTTTTTCTTCCTTGGCAGATCTTGCAATTATGCCCTCTAACTTCTCTAGAAGTCCATCCAGGTGTAGTTGCGTCTTGGCTGAGCCCGAGTAATTGAATAGGCGACTAGCTTCAAACATAGTCTGAGCCAATGCGACCATCTTCGCGCAGAGCTTGGTTCTTTCTATCTCTAGGTCAGCTCTAGGGTAGCACTTGTCATGATCTGTTACATTTGGCCCTTCTTGGATTCTGGCCTGATATGCTTTAAGCATCATGTCTATGTCTTCAGGAGTGGGATCAGCTAATACTGATCCTGCTCGGGGTGGTGGGTGGGTTACGTGGGGTGTGTTAGTGGGTGGAGGGATGGAGGGTGATGGGGATGGTAGCGGTGGAAATGTGTGAGAGTGCGGTTGAGACGTGATCTCTATGATTTTGGCCTTGGTTTCTCGTAGACTTTCCTCTAGTTCACTCATCTTCTTTGCCCATTGCCTTTTCATTCTTTCACGACTATCTCTCCAAGCTCTAGTTCTTTTCTTTGTCATGCTCTCGGTTTCACTAACTTCTGGGCTCTTTTCCTGGCCTACAGTTTGGTTTTGCTGCAAAGCTTGAGCTCTTGTGACCACTTGTACTGGCGCAGTGGAAGTCACACTCCCTGTGGAGTCTACAACCAACCCAATAACATTTATAGGAGTGATTTTTGGCATGTTATTAGGATTTTTAGGGCAATCTCGTAAGAGATGCTCTTTCCCACACTCTTGGCAATAACCTTGGATCGTTACTGACTGGGGCTGTGTAGGTGGAGGCAAGGGGCAATCACGAATGAGATGATCACCCTGACATCGGTAGCATGGTCCTCTAGGGAAAGGGGTTCTTATCTGCCTAGGTTGGGGTCTGGGGTTGGCATACATGACATTTGTGTAATCTGATTCCCAACTAGGTTCATTTGGCTCTTCACTATAGTAAGACTCACCATGTTCAGGAGACTGCATGTAGTATGCCTGGGGACTATCAACATGTGTAGAATCGAAGCTATGGTCACTGGGGTCACTTTCTGAAAGCAATGGTGTTACAGGGACTATCGCTCTATTCAGGTTTTCTTCTGCAGCTGTATACTTTACTGGGATCACGTTGGATGGAGCTGGAGGTTGTTGGGCTAGCACAGGCTGAGGTCTTTGTTGGTTTTGGTATGGTTGCTGATAAGGTTGCTGTGGCCTGCCATATGGTTGTGGAGGGTACTGGTTCTGGTATCTTCCCTGCGGTGGATAGGGTTGAGGGTGAGTTTGCCTAACTGTTTGCTTATTGTAGGGGCAATCTTGTGCGGTGTGATTGGTGTACCTCCGTTCTATGGTGCAGTACTGGCTACTAGGATTTACTTGGGGTTGAGCCATAACGGGACATACATTCGCCATGTGGTCGCCACCACAAGTGTAGCATCTCTTCACAGAGGCAAACCTTGGGATCTGTTTACCAGTGACACCTAATTTCTGAGCTACTTTCTCTGCCAGTTCCTCAATTGATGTGGATTGCGTGGAAGAGAGGCTAGAGGCACCATCTGAATCTTTGTATATCTTGGAAAGCTCTAATTCCTCCCCTAGGTTATCCTCGATGTCAATGCACATGCGTACACACTCTTCTATGGTCCTAGGGTCCTTCAAGTACACATAGGATCTTAATTTTGTACTCAGCAATCCATCTAAGAATAAAGCCACTTGCTTAGCTGGTGTGGGGAGCTCCGTAATAGGGCATCTTTCAAGATATTGCCTAAATCTTCGTCCTGCAAGTCTTACGGTCTCTTGAGGGGTTTGCTTGAAGCTGTGAATCAATGAGGAGGTATTATGTCTTATGCCACTCTTAGAGAATTCAATAACGAAAGCCTCCAGGAGTTGGTCTATGCTCCTAAATTGTCTCTCATTCAATGGTTGGAACCACGTAAGGGCTGTGTTCCTAAGGGTTAGACCAAAGGCATTATATTGTGTGAATAGATCCTCCACTTGTTCTGCTCTCAAGACTTGCCTAAACTCTGCCACATGATCGTATGGGTCTCCTGTGCCATCAAAGTAATTTTTCATGGACTTAACTAGCTGAGTTGGTCTCAAAGTCCTGGTGTGCTCTCTAGGTCGTGGTAGAGGGAACTCATCCGCATTTCTTTGATTCCTGTGAGCTCTAAGTGTCCCAGGTTCTACTCTATTCGTTTCCGTCCTCGTTCTTTCTCTACCCCCTGAGTTGGCAAAACTTACTTCTGGCCTATCTCTACTTCTGTCTCTTTGAGTTCCATGAGCTTGGGATGTTCCCGCTCCAGGGTGACCGTAGGACACATGTGATCTTGGTTGGGGGAAAATGATTTCACCTTTCCAAGTGTAAGCATGCCTATCATTTTCTGTCACCACGAAGATCCTTTCTGAGGCGTGGTCTAAGTAGGTTACTCTGCCTGGGCTATCAGGATCCTTAAGCTCATAGATCATGATTGTTCCTACATCAAATGGCCGATCAGATTTATATCTCCAAAAGGCTTCTTCAGTTTCTCGGTTCAGAAGGAGATCTATGCTCTTATTATCTTGGGGAATCCATTCTGGTGTGATTATTCTCGTAAGAACAGATTTGCCTCGGGGTGTTCTAGGTTCTACCCCCATATTTCCTTGTTCCAAGTCACCTAAGTCCGCTTCTGAGATTACATTTCCAAATTCATCTGTCCTATCTGGGTGACTGGTGACTACGTATATGGTTCCTTCTTTGTCCAGGTATGCACCGTTTTCAAACTTGACAGCTGGATGCTCTAGTCCTATGGATTGGTCAGGGTTTTTAATCTGGACCACGGATCTTCCTAGGCCATCCTCATAGATGCTAGCACCTAATCGGTTGTTCCTAAGGTATTCCAACTGCGTTTTGTAAGGGCCTTCTACCCTGTGCAAGTATGGCACTCCAGAACTTCCCGTAGGTCTGTCCATACCTTGAGACAACTCTGACTCACTGGTCTCAGAGCTAGGATAGTATGAGTGGTGGCTCAACTGCTGGGCCCAAGACCTAGCAGTGTGGTTAACACTAGCCTCTGAAGATCTAAGGCTTTGTCTCTCCCTTACTAGATGTCGTCCTGATCTAAGGTTCATATGTCTATCTAAGTAGCCCAATTCTTTGCCCAGAGTACAACCTCGTTGCTGGTTACTTTAGATTAGTCGCTTGGTTCTTTTTGGTTATTTTATCGTGTTTAAGGTCTTGTCTGATATCACGTCGTCAGGAATATTTGAATGTTGTTTCGCACTTACAGTTGATCGTTCCACGTTAAGTTCTCTTCCTTTAAAATTCTCGACAGTACAAGGATTATGCCCTTAGCTTGAGCTTGAAAGTTTAGGTATGCTTCAACTTGATAGTTGCCTATCGTCGTCCTAACTTACTCCTACTTCTGATCGTTCTTAGCCTAAGCTAGGAATTGACGAAGAGGAGATGAGAGTATTCCGACCTTCCTTGTTGACCCTTGCTCTTTAGTGCTCGAGAAGTTGATTCTCAAGCTTGCACAAAACCCTTGCTTGGACGCTCTCAATTGCTTTTCAATAGACCTGCATCAATCCCAAGATTAGCTCCAAGTTGACCTTTCACTTGACAGACAATTTATTTCAGACACTTTCTTAATGACCCTTGTTCCCCCTTTTGTATTGCTAGAAATTTCCTCTAGAGCTCCCTTGGTGTTTCTACCCCTCTGTGTGTCAACTTCCAAATATCCTATCTAAAAATCAACACGTTATTCTTATAAAAAACAGTTGAGGGCGTGTAGTATATGCCAAGAGCTTTCCGACAAGCCCTAGAGCTCAAAAAATGGATTTCGTATGAAAAAGTTATGACCGTTCAGGGTTTAGGGGGTTAACTAGACAAACCGAACCTTTCAGGGGTTTTAATGCATTTTTCTAAGGCCTTTGTAAGTGTAGGAGTATTTGAGAGTGCAAATATGCCCAAAATTTAGCCTAAATTTCCAAAAAATTTACCCCTTAATTTTTGCCGAAAATGTCTGTCTGTCGCGATAGACGGTGTCTGTCGCGATAGATGGGTCTGTCGTGATAGACGGTGTCTGTCGCGATAGATGGGTCTGTCGCGATAGACGGTGTCTGTCGCGATAGACGGGTCTGTCGCGATAGACGGTGTCTATCGTGGAATTTCGGTCTGTCGCGATAGACGGTGTCTATCGTGGAATTTCGGTCTGTCGCGATAGACGGTGTCTGTCGCGATAGACGGGTCTGTCGCGATAGACGGTGTCTGTCGCGGAATGTCTGGTCTGTCTGTCGCGATAGACGGTGTCTGTCGTGGAATTTCGGTCTGTCGCGATAGACGGTGTCTGTCGCGATAGACGGGTCTGTCGCGATAGACGCTGTCTGTCGTGGAATTTCGGTCTGTCGCGATAGACGGTGTCTATCGTGGAATTTCGGTCTGTCGCGATAGACGGTGTCTGTCGCGATAGACGGGTCTGTCGCGATAGACGGTGTCTGTCGCGGAATGTCTGTCTGTCGCGATAGACGGTGTCTGTCGCAGAATTTCGGTCTGTCGCGATAGACGGTGTCTGTCGTGGAATTTCGGTCTGTCGCGATAGACGGTGTCTGTCGCGGAATGTCTGTCTGTCGCGATAGACGGTGTCTGTCGCGATAGACGGTGTCTGTCGCGATAGACGGTGTCTGTCGCGATAGACGGTGTCTATCGCGATAGACGGTGTCTGTCGCGATAGACGGTGTCTGTCGCGATAGACAAAAAAAACGCAAATTTTTGAGAAACTTCTAGTGATTTAGAGTGCCCTAATGGTGTAGGTTACCGTGCCAAACACGCATTCACAAAATGTTAAGTTTTTCTGTCTGTCGCGACAGACAGAGGTCGTCGTCTCGGGACCTGTGCAGAGTCTGTCGTACCTGCGCACACTGCTGGAGGAGGTGGTACAGCAAGTTCCTGCAACAAACGCTCAAAAACACACCAAAAACAGCTAGCATGCAAGCTCTCTCTCACAATGAAATGAGGGAAATGAGGTGGGGAGTGTAATATGACCAAAAAACTGAAATTTTGGTGGAGATGGAGATGGAGGTGAGAGATGGTGGGGATGATGATGGTGATGATGGTGATGCGAAAGTAAGGAAAAAAATGAAGAAAAATAAAGAGAAGGAAGGATATTACCTATAACTCCAATGTCTCAACTCGACGTCTTACCATCACACGCTCGTCCTCGAAGCTCTCTCCCCGGCAACGGCGCCAAATTTGGTGTCACTCTAGCACAATGGTGAGTACCAACGTGAGAAGATTCACCTCATAATTGTCAATCCGTGGAGACGTGAGGACTAGTATGAAGACTATGAGCAAGTGAAGGCACAAGTGCGTGAGTGAGAAGCACACAAGCATGCACACACATACACACACGCGCGCACACAAGGCAAGAACAAGGAGAGGAACAATGGAGTTCTTTGCATTAGTCAAAAAGTCTCTTACATAAGCTCAATTCACAAACAATCTAACCCCAAAAATGAGCTCTCTAGCTCTTTTTATAGTTTTCTAACTAGCTTTGGTCTTGTCCAGACCTAGTGTCCGGCCTAGTTAAAAATTAGGTTCTAGAGTCTATTTGAGGGCTCAAACAGAGTCTAAAAATTATGAAAATTGATATGTCGCTAGTTCTAATACTCCTCAAGCTCGAGGACTCCTCGGCTTGCACAAAATGGAGTCTATTCTACCAAAAACGGGATTTACAATGTTTGTGTAGTGATTAAAATCACTTGAGTTGTAAAGAATCCATGGAAAAAAATGATTTGGCCTTGTTGCCGTATTGTGCATGACTCCTCTCTTGCTTTGTATGCCAACACCTTTGCTATATGTGACTTTAGCAAAAATCATGCCTATGAGATGATTTTGGGACGACCATTCATGCGACAGTTGCAAGTGGTACAGGATTGGGGAACCAATTCTTTGTACCTGCAACACTTGGGTGTTACGACCAAAGTGAATCTCAAAGATTACTCTCATAGAGATGTTCCCCCTATCCAATGGAATACCATCCACAGAGCCAAGGATGATACGGAATCTGTGCATTCCATAGGGTCTGGATCCTCATGGATGCATGAAGACACTCATTTATGGATGTGCAAGGTGGCAGTAGAAGAAGAGAACAGAGAGAAAGCCAGAGAGGTAGGTGCGAAAGAAACCCATAGATCAATCCAAGACCCAGCCTATGCACCTGTAGTTTTTCCAGACGAAGAATTTGAACCTCACGGTTGGGCAGAAATTTTAGCAACAATGGACGTAGCCATCAATGAAGAACAATGGACACCTCACTGTGATGAGGATGGCTATGACATTTCAGTCTTCTCCATAGAGCCAATCATGGGAGAGGCAGTTCTAGAAGAATGCGAACCTAGCCCTGATGCATTTGAGGATGCAAGTGACTCCGATCTAGAGTCAATCATTATGGATCCACCATTTGCATCAGATGAAGAATACTTCCATGAAGTAGAATTTCAACCCCAGAGGCACGGAGAGGTTACAAATGATGTAAGATTAGCAACACATGTGACCCCGAAGGAAGAAGGAAAGAAACGAAAGAAGAGAGAAGCCTCACCAGAAGAGGAAGAATCTTTGTTTGAGGTCCCAGAAAATTTTAAGAAATATGAGATAGATGACAGGAGAGTCATGATAAGAATGCCTAGACGAGAGGCTCAAGCAGGAGAGGCCTATGATAACAAAGAAACCACCAAGAAAATAGTAGTAGCCCTAGAAGAAGGAGAGGAGAGATGCACATACATAGGCCATGACCTGACAAAAGAGGAAGAACATGCGCTAATAGCCTTGCTAAGGGAATACAGAGATGTGTTCGCTTGGAGTTACAAGGATTTGAAAGGTGTTGACCCTGACATATGTTCACACACTATCCCCATGACCTCAGATGCTAAACCCTCTAAGCAAAAGCCTTATACATATAACGATAACTATGCTGCCAAAATCAAGGAAGAGATAGATAGACTAGTCGAAGCTGGATTTATCTACGAAATTGAGCACACTGAGTGGGTATCCCCCATCGTAGTGGTGCCCAAGAAGAATGGCAAGCTGCGTGTATGCATTAACTTGAAGAAGGTTAATGCAGCCACAATTCGAGATAACTATCCGCTTCCAATCACGGAGCACCTCTTGGAAAGAGTAGCAGGCAAGGAAGTGTACAGCTTCCTCGATGGATTTTCGGGCTACAACCAAGTAGCCATAGCTCCAGAAGATCAGCATAAGACAGCCTTTGCCACAGAATGGGGCATATTTGCCTTTAGAGTAATGCCATTTGGGCTTACCAATGCCCCAGCAACCTTCCAGAGGCTGATGTGCCATGTATTTAAGGAGTTCTTGAGAAAGAATTTAGAAGTCTATGTTGATGATCTTTGTGCTCATTCCAACATGAGACAAACCCATATTCCTGAACTCAGACAAATCTTTGACAAATGTAGAGAATATCAAGTCTGCCTGAACCCAGAAAAATGTGTTTTCATGGTCAGACAAGGCAAGATTCTAGGACACATAGTGTCAAAGAATGGCATATCCACGGATGAAGAGAAAGTAAGAGCTATAGCAGAGCTACCTAGGCCAAAAAATGTCAAGGAAGTACAAGCTTTCATGGGGCATTGTGGTTATTACCGACGATTTATACACATGTATGCCGTCATTGCAAAGCCCATGTACGGACTTCTGACTAACTTTGAGTGGACTGATGAATGTGAGAATTCCTTCCAGGAGCTTAAACGACGATTATGTTCAGCACCAATCTTAACCACACCAGATTGGAACAAGCCCTTCCATGTTCATGTGGATGCATCCAATTATGCCATTGGATGTGTGCTTGCACAACCTACTGGTGAAGGTAATATGGATCTCCCAATTGCCTATGCCAGTAGACAATTGAATGCAGCTGAACGAAATTATACCACTACAGAGAGAGAAGGCTTAGGCATGGTATACGCAGTCAAGAAATTTAGACACTATTTGCTTGCAAACAAGTTTAAATTTTTTACTGATCACCAAGCATTGTTATACCTCGTAAACAAACCATGCAATACAGGAAGATTAGTGAGGTGGTTTCTCTTGCTCATGGAATATGACTTCGAGGTTGTGGTAAGGAAAGGTAGGACTCATTTGAGAGCAGATCATCTCTCTAGGCTCACCTCCGGAGAAGCCCCACAGGGAGTATCAGATGATCTTCCTGATGCTTACTTGTTCAATTTAGAAGTGGTGCCACAGTGGGCTAAGACATTGGTACCAGTATTGACATACGGGCCTAACCATCCAGTAGTAAACACACGGAATAGAGAGGTTGTGAAAGCCCAAAAGTACCACATCATGGCAGGAAGTATGTACAAGCACACAGATCAGGGGATCTTGGCTTGTTGCGTAGAAGAGGATGAGTACGCTAAATGGTTGCAATTAGCACATGTAGGTGCATTAGAGCAACACTACTCAAAGCAACGAACCTTACAGACACTAAGGAGACTCGGAGTACATTGGCCAACTATGGAAGCTGATGTCCAAAGGTTGTGCAAGGAATGCCCAATCTGTTGCACTAAACCACCTGTGGAACATGCCACACTTTATCAAGTGTCCATAATGCCAGATTGGAGTGAACCACTAGTATCCTTCTTAAGGACGAGAACATTCCCTTCAGACATGACTCTGGCTAGGCAAAAGAGTTTAGAACAAGAAGCCCAGGATTATTCACTCATTGGTGATAATCTATACAAGCGTGGTAAAGACGGTTACCTGAGACTATGTGTCCATGAGAGTGAGTATCTCAAGATCTTGGACACTGCTCACCAAGGTGTAGCAGGAGGACATTTTGGACCAGATCGGGTGATCAAGGCAATACTATTTGCGGGCTTCTGGTGGCCTACCCTTCACATGGACGCACATACCTATGTGAAACGGTATGATGTCTGTCAGAGAACTCAGTATCCTATACGGAAAGATGAGATGCCATTGAAACCTATGATGGGTGGACGTGCGTTCTCTAAGTGGGGAATAGACTTCGTAGGTCCTATTAATCCCCCAGCTAAGGGTTCTCATGCAGAATACATCATTGTTGCAACTGATTATCTAACCAAGTGGGTAGAGGTAAAGGCTACGACAAAGAACGATGCTCAAACAACTGCTAAATTCTTGTTTGAGAATGTGTTCACAAGATATGGGCTACCTATAGAGCTTGTAAGTGATAGAGGCACTCACTTCTTAAATGAAGTTATTGAAAATCTGCTCCAAGAATTCTTGGTAATACATAAGAAGTCTGCCCCCTATCACCCTCAAGCAAATGGCCAAGCTGAGAGCACCAACAAGATCTTATGCAACGTATTGACGAAATTAGTGAATAATAAACGCTCTGATTGGGACAAACAGCTACACCATGCTGTTTGGGCATACCGAGTTGCCTACAAAACAGTACTCCAAGCCACGCCCTTTCAAATGGTGTTTGGTCAAAATGTTGTGCTACCGCTAGACTTTTTGATCCCTACGTTGAAAGTAGCACAAGAGTACGAATGGACAGGTCATGAGCTCTCCTCTAGGATCTTTGACCTTGAACGATTAGGGGAAACAAGGCTGAGGGCCGCTGCTGGAATATATGCAGCCAAGAAGAGACAGAAGGCATATTTCGATGCCCATGTGAAGGATAAGGGCTTAAAAGCAGGAGATCTAGTTTTAGTCTATACACTGAAACAACACGCAAGGAAACTAGAAAAGAGAGGCTACGGACCTATGATTATCAATAGGATCTCCACGAGTGGAGCAGTACAATTAGCCACGCTAGAAGGTGATATTCTCCCAAACTATATTAGCGGTTGCCGAGTCAAGTTGTATCAGGAACCCCTCACGGAGGAAATGCTCAACCGACTCAACACTGCTAAGAAACGCAAAGAGGAAGAAAAGCGAGTTCGAGAAGAAGCTCAAGCAGAAGCTTTAGAACGCATCAAAAGGATGAAGTTACGAAAGCAAGGTAGAGATCAGCCTAGAACGAATGACCATGCAGATCAAGGATATCCTATGGCCATGTGTGAAGTCGCAGGAACAAGCTTGCATAGAATAATTGATCGACGTCCTTTCATAACCCTAGATATAGGACAAGGAAAGAGTGCAAGGACCGTAAGAGCCTTGATTGACTCCGGAGCAGCCACTAGTGCTGTTAGAGTGTCTTACTGTCAAGAGTTGCAATTAATTGTCAATCCTGTGGAAGCATATCTCATAGGATTGGGGGGCGTGGAAACCCCTTGCATAGGCGAGGTGGAACTTCCCCTCTATATTCATGATGAGGCAATGACGGTTAAAGTACTAGTGTGTCAAGATGAGGATCTCACTGAACCTCTTGTCTTGGGTCAAGATTGGATCTATGACCAAGCAGTTAACTTAAACTTAAGAAGTGGACTTCTTCAGGTTTGGGTCAATCATAGTCGAATTACAGTAGAGTTAAATAATGGAGCACTCAAGGAACTAGAAAAGACACGGACTCCTGGTCCCTCCGGGGGTGCACATGAAGTTGATCATGCTGTTCTTGTCCAAGGCTATGTGATGCAGAAGAATGAAGATCTCAAAAAAGGAGTCAGGGATGCAAAGGAACTCCCTTCTTTTCCAAAGGCCAGAGGGAGGCAACAACCAAAGGTGGATCAAAGGCAGAAGAAGCAGAGTACTACCTATGTCCGGGATCCAAAACACTTGCGCAGCAAAATGTCCCAGCAAGTGAAACAAGTGTGGGTGCGGAGAGGCGAACACCCGGTTGCACCCCAGCCAACCACACAGGCAAAGCCTCTTATTAGTAACCAACAACACGACACTAATAAGAAGTCTTTCGGAAATTCTTCTGCTAACGTGAAATCTATTTGGGTGCCCAAGAAGTCGATGAAGGCTAGGCCACAATCAAGACAAATTTGGGTGCCTAAGACTTGCTTGCGGGCGCAAATAACTACACTGAAGCCACAACCTATACAGCGTAACCCATTCACTCGCACAACCGGCATCCACGCGTTTTCAACACTCACGCACACACCAAGGCCCATGAGCACGAACAGAATCATTTGTAAATCGATCCATAAAAGGCCTCATGTTCAAGCTGATACACCTACAATGTTCTCTAGCGTCTCTATGAAACGAAGAGAAAAACCCATCCACTGCATTTGGCAGCTCAAGACCTGTAATAAACCCCCCGACCCCAATTTGTAAATTCAACCCCACTTACTAACTGCGTTAGTCTCCTAGGAATACCCAAGCATTAACTACACACACTGTCTTCGTGCACTTACTAACCACTAACTCACCATCTACCTCATGTTAATGTTGTGACGGGGACAACTATGGAATTATTCTGTCCATTACGATGTTAACACATGATTCTATATTCTCACAGAATCAGAAGGCAAGAAGTAAAATGGCAGAAGCGACAGGTTCGGGCTCACAAGTAGGGATACTCACTGCAGGAATTGATGTGGATAGTCTACCTGTGGATGTTCCACCAATTGAACGACCAAGAGAGCTGCAGCACCTTCAGCAAATCCCGGTGCCGGATCCACCCACAGGGATCACAGAAAGAGTCCATGCCAATTCTCATTGGTTCAATGGCATGCCAGGTCCATTAGGAGAGGCCAAGTATATATGGGAGTCTAAGTGCGAGTATGACAGATCATGGGTTCGATTCCAATTTTTCTCCAAGGAGTTCGAGACTTTACAGAACACTGAGGATCTCCAGACCATATGGCAACGAGCAGGGCTGGCCGAATATTTTGAAGCCCCACTACCTAAACCAGATCTCCTCCGATGTTACTATTTGGTCTCCACATTACAAGCTAATGAAGAAAAGGACAAACCCGGATCATTTGTTCTTCCCTCCTTGCTGGGCAACAACGAGTTGAAGAGGTTTGAACTTACGGTGGAGTTGGTAAGCGACGCTTTGAATATGCACGGCACGCATGTACCTTCTGAAAAGGATGCTCTTGTTCCCACTAACATGAAGGATAGGAAACTATTGAAGCTTAAAGACATGGCAGCACTCACACCAAACGTGTCCATCCCTCTCCGCATGTGCATGCAACATTTCGCCTTTCCCGGCCAAGACCGCTTCACACAACCACACAAGAGAATCTGGTTCGCTCTCTACTTAGCGGAAGCAGGTGCGTTACCCATTAAGCTACCAGTATGGATTATAGATCAATTGTATGAAGCAAACAAACGGTCTTCTAGGAAATTAGTAGTGAACGGTTGCTGTGCAATCACACGCATCATTTATCGGTGCCTATCTTATGATGTCCCCATTGAACGTGCCTTAACTTGGGCACAATTACAAATGTTTAAAAGGCTCAAGACGTCCACACATCAATCCAAGCGCATGAGGGGTGCGATCCCTTGTGTCCAGACAAGGGAAGTTCTGACTACTCCTGAGGTATCGCCACGACGGGAGGACACTGTACCTCCCTTCACCATTAGGATACCCAGGTCGGGATCTGAAACTACCACACAAGCTACCCCATCGGCTCCTCCTGTTCCACCTGAATTCGAATTTGCTGCCACTGGAGATGCTGAGGGAATGGACCCCCAGGACTTCGAAGCATTCCTACAAAGTACACAATTCTCTGATGTGGAGTTTTATTCAGAGGCAGAGGAGCAAGGCACATCCTCACAAAGAAGAAGAAAATCTACAGACGGCCGACATGTACATTGGAGCGACGATCAGCCAGGTCAACAACAAGGACACATAGAGGAAGAAGGAGCTTATGAAGAGGAGACCACTGAAGCACCAGCCTATACAGCAGAACTCCGAAGGCTGTATCAGATTATGGAAAGAGTGCGATCGCAACAACTACTCACCGAACAGAGTAGCAGAGTACTCATGACTCAGTTGTTGGAAGAAGCAAGAGTTGACTCAGAGTATAGGGAAGGTCTCTTATTGATGGCAGAAACATATGGGGTAGTGGAAGCAGTGCGCACTGCCATTAGGAAGTCTCCAGTTCAATATGATCCACGAAGGTTCCTGACACGACCACGCTCAGGTAAGAATATCCAGATTCCCATTACAACTGCAGAAGAGCCGACTATTACATCTGAACCCATCAGGACAACCGCCCAAGCAACCGAAACGGCTAGCCAAGAGCACTCAGTCACCCATGAGGAATCCACCGAGCCACTACCACCCACACCCCCACCATCGCCTCCTCGAGCAGAAACAGTGGAAGTCACCTCGACCGATCAACCCACCGAACCAACCTTCATCTTCCGTACTCCCATCTCTATTTCAACCCTATTCTCTACGTCTGATAACCCAATCTTTGAAGCAAACCCCATCACGACACAATCCACCGAACCACTCATAGAGCCTGCCCTAGGACAACCATCCCCCATGCCCTCAGCCATAGGTCATCCTGACCCTAGATCCACATTCATGGGTTTTCCTGCTACCTCGCAACCCTTCATGCCCTCCTCAAATCTACCACCTCAACCCCCGACCTCCATCCCTCCATTTCTACAATCCCTCCATGAGCTCCTTGCTAGAACTTTTCAATCAGGGTCTCAACCATTTCCTTCCTTTTCAGCTCCCCACCCCACTTCACATCTATTCACCACTTCCACACACACACCACCTACCATCCCAATGTATATGGCACACCCCACACTCACACCCATTCCTGAAGGCATGGACATTTCACCACCCACGGCACCTCCCCCCACGATTCCACCTCCTCCCATTCCCCCTCCACCAATTTCACTCACACACACGACTTCAATAGACACATCATTCACTCTTCCCCATCCCCAATTCCCTTCCCATGCATCTCCCACTGTAAACACCACTCACTCATCTATAGGAAGTGCATTGGACACCATGCTTGCTTGTATATCAAACTTAAGGACAGATTACATTCAGCTCCAACAACAGAATGAACGCCTGCACGAGCACTCAGAAACACTACAGCACCGCCTTGCGGCACTAGAAGAGGAAAATGCTCGCCTCCACACACAGTTCCAAACTCTCCAAGAAGCTCATGGCATATTGGAAGTACAGCTACAGAACACAGATCAGGAAGCGATACAGGTGGTAGAAGGTCACCTACGGACACAACTGGAACGCAACTCAAAGCTCCAGCGAAATATGGCTCTACTCAAACGCCATCTCGCGGCCGCTCAGGAAGAGAATCGACGACTGCAAGTACAAAATCAAGAGAACCTGGAGGCAGCGATTGAGAGCACACCGGGGGCACCCATCAGCCCATCCAAGTTTCAAGCAGTGACCCCCGATAATATCAAGATCATATTGGAAGACTATGCCATGCTGCTTGAAGCACATGATAAGCTATCGGAGGAACTGGGACAATTGAAGCAGAAACACCAAAAAGGACAAACAGCAGCCTCCCCAACCACCCCCTCCGCTGCTTCACTTCTCACAGACGCAGAGGCCATAAAAGATCTCCAGAAACAGGTCACGGAATTGCAAACACGCCTACTACAATATGAGAGGCCACCTTCCCCTCCAGAGGCTCCCACGGACGAAGAAGTTGTACAAATTCCTGTGGAACAAACGTTTGACGAAGAATACGATCCACAACCATTCCCAGGAGGACAACAAACAGAAGAAGCGCAGGACACATTCGAGGCACCACGGCCCCCATGGCTACGTCAAGTGGAGGAAATCGGGAGTTCGCACGAAGAGCGCACAGTAGTGCAAAATCAGGCCATGAGGGTCATAGAGGAAACAGTGCTACAATCGGCTTACTTCAAGAACTTGTCATCGAGATGACTGATCCTCTCATCCGAACTCCAATACAGGCCGTATTATATTATCTTGGCGGATTATAATGCAGAAATACAAAGAGTCACGGGTCAGATTCCTACCTTTGCGACCCAATTTCAACCCGAAGACCTTCCTCCAGAGGCGCAAAAAGGTAAAATTCGTCAACCCACCTGGCGGCAAAAACTTTTAGAGACATATCCAGAAATGCTACGCACATGGAACAACGCGCCTTTACACCTCCTATACAATCCATGCTATGGTCCAGTCCCACGCCGCAGGTCGTGGAAGGCATTCAATATTAAGGTACAGAACAACGCACAATGCAAGGAATGGCTGAACTATCCGTACATTGCGCCACCACAGGGACCGCCGTCGGTCGCATATATGATGGGAACCATTCGCCACTGGATGCCGCGCTTGAAGCCCATGCAAGATGTAGCAGCGCAGATGATGCTTAAAATCTTAGATATGATGCAGGTAGTCCTGAAAACTTTTAGAAATGCAGCCGCACCACAGGTACGTCTCCCGGGGTTCAGCAATGGCAATTATGACTTGGTGTATGACATGAGCACCACCCCCAGTATTCGTGTGGCTTACGCCTGGCATGCGCGCATCAAATACCTCCCTGCCTGTTACAAACAAACCTTTGAAGAAATGTTCAGATCAGGTTTCTGGGAGTATCACTCAGAGATTTTCGCACCGAAGCCAACACATCTGCTCCAACTTTTTGCTTGTGAACAAGCAATGTATTCTGAGTACTACACTACCCCGCAACCAGAGACCCCTGGTGCAATAAATTGGGATGCTTTGGAAGCTGACCTAGCAAGAGGCTTAAGGATAGGAGAACATGAACTGGCCACCAATGTCATCCAATATTACATCGACCACCCGAGAGAACAAAGGTCTGTCAGGGGCGACAGACGCTAGGAAGGGGGGAGTGTTGGCATACAAAGCAACAGAGGAGTCATGCACAATACGGCAACAAGGCCAAATCATTTTTTTCCATGGATTCTTTACAACTCAAGTGATTTTAATCACTACACAAACATTGTAAATCCCGTTTTTGGTAGAATAGACTCCATTTTGTGCAAGCCGAGGAGTCCTCGAGTTTGAGGAGTATTAGAACTAGCGACATATCAATTTTCATAATTTTTAGACTCTGTTTGAGCCCTCAAATAGACTCTAGAACCTAATTTTTAACTAGGCCAGACACTAGGTCTGGACAAGACCAAAGCTAGTTAGAAAACTATAAAAAGAGCTAGAGAGCTCATTTTTGGGGTTAGATTGTTTGTGAATTGAGCTTATGTAAGAGACTTTTTGACTAATGCAAAGAACTCCATTGTTCCTCTCCTTGTTCTTGCCTTGTGTGCGCGCGTGTGTGTATGTGTGTGCATGCTTGTGTGCTTCTCACTCACGCACTTGTGCCTTCACTTGCTCATAGTCTTCATACTAGTCCTCACGTCTCCACGGATTGACAATTATGAGGTGAATCTTCTCACGTTGGTACTCACCATTGTGCTAGAGTGACACCAATCTTATGAGAGATTAGATTTTGAGTCTAATTCCTTGCAAGAGCTACCACATTTCACAGGCCCATGGGAAACCAAGTCAACTTGCATGAGAGCACCCACGGTCATGATAAGAAACAAAGATTTGATCATACCTAGAAATACTGAGGTAGTAAAGAACACTAAAGTGCAGTGCAACCTCACTTTAGAAGAGCTACTCAAAGTTAAGCCAGAAGTGTGGAAACACGTAGCCAAACAAGTGCCAGAAATAGCGAAATCACGTTCCCAGGTAGGATCACATAGAACAGTGCCAAAAATACCATTGGATAAGATAGGAGATATGAGTGAAGGAGAAGAAGGAAATACCTATCTCCCAGTTACCCATCAGGAATACACAACCAAAGCAATTTTGGACTCAGGTGAAGGAGTTGCAATTGCTACCACTTCCCTATGGAAGCGTTGGGGCAAGTCAGCACTCAGGCCGACGAGAATGAAATTGCAAATGGCCGATGGTCATATTGAGAGACCTTTGGGATTGCTAGAAGGAATAACTCTCACTACATGTGGTGTAGAGTTTGAGCATACATTTGCTATATGTGACTTTAGCAAAAACCAGGCCTATGAGATGACTTTGGGGAGGCCATTTATGTAGTAGTTACAAGTGGTACAGGATTGGGGCACCAATTCTTTGTACTTGCAACACTTAGGTGTTACAACCAAAGTCAATCTCAAGGATTACTCTCATAGAGATGTACCCCACATTCAATGGAATCCCATCCATAGAGCTAAAGATGATACTGAGTCGGTGCATTCCATAGGATCAGGATCCTCATGGATGCATGAAGACACTCACTTATGGATGTGTAAGGTAGCAATAGAAGAAGAGAAGAGAGAGAAAGCCAGAGAGGTAGGTGCAAAAGAAACCCATAGATCAATTCAAGACCCAGCCTATGCACCTGTAGTGTTTCCTGACGAAGAATTTGAGCCTCACGGCTAGGCTGAAATTTTAGCAACCATGGATGTAGCCATCAATGAAGAACAATGGACACCCCACTGTGACGAGGATGGCTATGACATTTCGGTCTTTTCAATAGAACCAATCATGGGAGATGCAATTTTAGAAGAATGCGAACCTAGCCTTGATGCATTTGAGGATGCAAGTGACTCCGACTTAGAGTCAATCATTATGGACCCACCATTTGCATCAGAGAAAGAATACTTCAATGAGGTAGAAGTTTACCCTCAGAGACATGAAGAGCTCACTAATGATGTGAGACTAACCACCCAAGTGACCACTAAAACTGAAGGCAAGAAGAGGAAGAAGAAGGAAGTCACTCTGGAGGAAGAAGAATCCTTGTTTGAGGTCCCTGAAAACTTTAAAAAATATGAGATAGATGATAGGAGAGTCATGATAAGAATGCCTAAACGCGAGGCACAATCAGGAGAGGCCTATGATAGCAAGGAAACCACCAAGAAAATAGTCATAGCCATAGAAGAGGGAGAAGAAAGATGCACCTACATAGGACATGACTTGTCGGAAGAGGAAGAGCAAGAGTTGATAGAGTTGCTAAGGGAATATAGAGACGTTTTTGCTTGGAGTTACAAGGACCTGAAGGGTGTAGACCCTGACATATGCTCACACACGATCCCCATGACCTCAGAGGCCAGGCCCTCTAAATAGAAACCCTACACATACAATGACAACTATGCTGCCAAGATCAAAGAAGAGATAGATCGCTTGGTTGAAGCTGGATTTATCTATGAAATTGAGCATACTGAATGGGTATCCCCCATTGTAGTGGTGCCCAAAAAGAATGGAAAATTACATGTATGCATTAACTTGAAGAAGGTTAACGCAGCCACTATCAGGGATAGTTATTCGCTTCCTATCACTGAGCATCTATTAGAAAGGGTAGCAGGCAAGGAAGTGTACAGCTTCTTGGATGGGTTCTCTAGCTACAATCAAGTGGCCATTGCACCAGAAGATCAGCATAAGACGGCTTTTGCCACAGAGTGGGGCATATTTGCCTTTTGAGTAATGCCATTTGGTCTTACCAACGTGCCAGCCACTTTTCAGAGGCTGATGTGCCACGTGTTTAAAGAGTTCTTGAGGAAAAAATTGGAAGTCTATGTTGATGATCTTTGCGCTCATTCCAACATTAGACAGACCCATATACTTGAACTCAGACAAACCTTTGACAAATGTAGAGAATATCAAGTCTACTTGTTTCAGAAAAGTGTGTTTTCATGGTCAGGCAAGGCAAGATCCTAGGGCACATAGTGTCAAAGAATGGCATATCAACAGATGAGGAGAAAGTGAGAGCCATTGCAGAACTACCTAGGCCAAGGAATGTCAAGACGGTACAAGCCTTCATGGGACATTGTGGTTACTACCACCGGTTCATTCACATGTATGCCGTCATTGCAAAGCCTCTATATGCTCTTCTAACTTTGAGTGGACTGATGAATGTGAGAACTCTTTCAAGGAGCTCAAACAAAGATTATGTTTAGCACCAATCTTGACCACACCAGATTGGAACAAGCCGTTCCATGTCCATGTAGATGCATCCAATTATGCTATTGGATGTGTACTTGCACAACCTACTAGTGAAGGTAATATGGATCTTCCAGTTGCCTATGCTAGTAGACAATTGAATGCAGCTGAACGAAACTATATGACCACTGAGCGAGAAGGATTAGGCATGGTATATGCTGTTAAAAAGTTTAGACTTTATTTGCTTGCAAATAAGTTTAAATTTTTTACAGATCACCAAGCTCTGTTGTACTTGGTAAACAAGCCATGCAACACAGGCAGATTGGTAAGATGGTTCCTCTTACTAATGGAATACGACTTTGAGGTTGTGGTGAGGAAAGGCAAGACCCACTTGAGAGCAGATCATCTCTCAAGGCTCACATTAGGAGAGGCCCCACAAGGAGTATCAAATGACTTACCTGATGCTTACTTGTTTAATTTGGAAGTTGTACCTCAGTGGGCTAAGCCATTAGTGCCAGTATTGACATACGGGCCTAATCACCCGGTGATACACACAGAAGATAGAGAGATAGTAAAAGCTCAAAAGTATCATATCTTGGGAGGAAGTATGTATAAACATACGCATCAAGGAATATTAGCCTGTTGTGTGGAAGAGGACGAGTATGCTAAATGGTTGCAATTAGCACATGTAGGTGCATTAGAGCAACACTACTCGAAACAACGAACCCTACAGAAACTGAGGAGACTAGGAGTGCATTCGCCAACCATGGAAGTTGATGTCTATAGAATGTGCAAAGAATGCCCAATCTGCTGCACTAAACCACCTGTGGAACATGCCACTCTTTATCGAGTGTCTTTAGTGCCAGATTGGAGTGAACCATTAGTAGCCTTCTTGAGGACGAGAACATTCCCTCAAGATATGACTTTGGCTAGACAAAGGAGTTTGGAACAAGAAGCCTTAGATTACACAATCATTGGTGATAATTTATACAAACGTGGGAAAGATGGTTACCTAAGACTGTGTGTCCATGAGAGCGAATACCTCAAGATATTAGAGACTGCTCACCAAGGTGTAGCAGGAGGACACTTCGGTCCAAATAGGGTGATCAAGGCAATACTATTTGCAGGATTTTGGTGGCCCACCCTTCACATGGATACACATACCTATGTGAAGAGGTGTGAGGTTTGTCAGCGAACCCAGTATCCCATACGCAAGGATGAGATGCCATTGAAGCCTATGATGGGTGGATGTGCATTCTCTAAGTGGGGAATAGACTTTGTGGGTCCTATCAATCCCCCAGCTAAGGGTTCACATGCGGAGTATATCATTGTGGCCACAGACTATCTAACCAAGTGGGTAGAAGTGAAAGCCACTACGAAGAACGATGCTCAAACAACAGCAAAGTTCCTATTTGAAAATGTGTTCACTAGATACGGACTACCTATAGAGTTAGTTAGTGATAGAGGGACTCACTTCTTAAATGAAGTCATTGAAAATCTTCTTCAAGAGTTCTTGGTGATACACAAGAAGTCTGCCCCCTATCATCCACAAGCTAATGGCCAAGCTGAGAGCACAAATAAGATCTTATGCAATGTGCTGACTAAATTGGTGAATAACAAACGCTCTGATTGGGACAAACAGCTACACCATGTTGTTTAGGCATACCGAGTTGCCTATAAAACGATACTCCAAGCCACACCCTTTCAGATGGTGTTTGGCCAGAATGCAATGCTACCATTGGATTTTTTCATACCTATGTTAAAGATAGCACAAGAGCATGAATGGTCAGGCCATGAACTCTCCTCTAGAATCTTTGATCTTGAACGTTTAGGGAAGACACGATTGAGAGCTGCAGCAGGAATCTATGCAGCCAAGAAGAGGCAAAATGCGTATTTTGATACACATGTGAAGGATAAAGGCTTGAAAGCAGGAGACCTAGTCCTAGTCTACACATTGAAGCAACATGCATGAAAATTAGACAAAAGGGGCTATGGACCAATAATTATCAATAGGATCTCCACAAGCCGAGCAGTACAACTAGCCACTCTAGAGGGTGACGTACTACCAAGTTACATAAGCGGATGTAGAGTCAAGCTATATCAAGAACCCTTAACTGAAGAAATGATCAATCGACTCAATACTGCAAAGAAACGTAAGGATGAGGAAAAGAGAATTCGAGAAGAAGCACAGGCTGAAGCTTTAGAACGCATTCGACGAATGAAATTGAGAAGGCAAGGTAGAGATCAGCCCATGACTGACGCTCATGAAGCTCTAGGTTATCACATGGTCATGTGCGAGGCTTCAAGTGAACTAGCCCGTAAGATAGTTGATCGACGACCTTTTGTGACCCTAGAAGTAGGACAAGGAGAGAGTGCAAGGACCGTGAGAGCTTTAATTGATTCAGGAGCGGCCACTAGTGCAGTTCGGCTTTCTTATTGCCAACAATTGCAATTGGAGGTAAAACCCCTAGAAGCATATCTGATAGGATTAGGAGGTGTTGAAACCCCTTGCATGGGAGAGGTGGAACTTCCCCTCTACATTCAAGAGGTCCTCATGCCAACAAAAGCACTAGTATGTGAAGACAAGGATCTTACCGAACCTCTCGTCTTGGGCCAAGACTGGATCTATGATCACGCAGTCAACCTCAACCTAAGAAGTGAACTTCTTCAAGCTTGGGTAGGCCAAAGCTGCCTTACGATTGAATTAGAAAATCAAGCACTCAAACCATTAGAACACGCACCAACTCCTGGTCCCTCCAGGAACCCACATGAAGATAATGTTATTCTTGTCCAAAGTTCTATGGTGCAGAGGATTGTCACTCTTGCCAAAGGTACAGAAGTCAAGGAGGAACTCCCATTTGTTCCAGAGAAGAATCTAAAGGGGAAGGCTCAGCAACACCCGACACTGAGGAGATCGATGAACAAGAAGCATGAGCACCAACGTCGGCAGTATGAAGTGCCTCGTGGCATGAAACAGATATGGATACGCAAGGGGGAAAAAATCACGGCCCCAAAGACAGAGTCTCAAAAGAGCATCAAGCAAGCCACACTGTCAAGGACTAAAATGAAGGAGATCCCTAGTCAACACTCTAGGCATACCATGTCTATTTGGGTCCCTAAGCGGTCAATGAAGGCTAGCCCCAATGCTAAACAGATATGGGTGCCCAAGGCCTGCTTACAAGCCCAAATAGCTCCAACTCTAGTCACTAGCATAATTCAACACTCACAAGTCCTCTTGGCAAACAACTCAAGAACTCTACTTACATCCCACACTAACACACACTCGGTCAAACCTAGGAATGTCAGGAAATGGGTACCCAAAAGGTCCCAAATCCATCACAATCTAGTCCATGAACCATTAACCGTCATCAGCTCAAGGAGCCACGAATCCTCAAACAAAGTCTGGAGAATTAAACCTTGTATCAAACCCCCAGACCCAATTTTGTAAATCCATCCACTCTGAAGTAGATGCATTCTAAGTACCTTGCATATCCAAAGTATGCATCTAGAATGACACTAACCACTAACCACCACTCACATCTATCACAAACACTTCACCTCTAACCACTAACCATCTCGATTGTCATGTTAGTATTGTGGAGGGAACACTATTACATCCTGTTTCCTATGCAACACTAATGTGCCTCTCTTCTGCTAGCAGATAAGCATCAACTGCTGCAAGGAGTCTCATGGCAACAACAGCAGGAACAAGCTCCTAGGCAGGCACTAGCACTCAAAGTAATTGAGATACCATGCCTGTGGAAGCTCCATTGACAGCAAGGCCTGAAGAGCTTTTGAATGTGAGAAGAATTCCTATCTCGGATCCTCCAAGTGGCCTAACAGAAAGAGTGAAGGGGCATTCTCATTAGTTCAATAAGATGCCAGGAGATTTGGGAGATGTGGACCACATATGGGAGTCCAAGTTGGAATTTGGAGGAGTATGGTGGACATTTCAATTCTTCTCGAGAGAATTTGAAACATTAGAGAATGCAGCTCCTCTTCAAGGTATTTGGTTGAAAGCGGGATTGCAAGATTATTTTAGTGCAGCTTTACCTAAACCTAATTTTTTTTGGTGCTACTACTTGATTGCCACACTGAAGGCGACAGGAGATAAAGATCATTCAGGCACATTCCTAGTGCCCTCTCTATCAAACCAGGAGGAAATGAAGAAGTTTGAGTTGAATATTACTTTAATCAGGGAAGCCCTTCAGATGTATGGCACCCACATACCTTCTGATCGAGATCCTTTGATACCGGAGTCTATGAAGAACAATAAAATCAAGAAGTTGAAAGAAATGTGTGCCCTCACCCCCAACATCGCCATACCATTACGGATGTTCCTTCAACACTTCTCTTTTCCAGCGCAAGACCAGTTCACCCAACCTCATAAGAAAATCTGGTATGGATTATACCTAGCAGAGACTAGGAGCTTACCAATTAAAATGCCCGTGTGAATCTTGGACCAGTTATATGAAGCAGGAAAACGAGGTGTGAGGAAGCCTACCTTGAATGGTTGTTGTGCGATTACAAGAATTATCTACAGATGCCTTGCCTATGATGTGCCGATCGCAAGGGCCCTTAAGTACTCACAATTGGAATTCTTCAAGGGGCGGAAGTCAGGGGTTCAACCCGCAAAAAGAATGCGTGGTTCGCTTTCACAGGTTCTAATCCCTCGTGAGGCCACCACAGAAACTTCCCTCAGAGAAGAGGAACAAGTAGCCCCTTTCACTATCCATCTCCAAGGACCACAATCAGGGGGCATGGTACAACCCACTCCATCAGCCCCTCCACTACCCACAGATGCTGAGTTTGCATCCATGGCTACTTTGGCAGAAGATACATCTTTTGACTTTGAAAGCTTCTTGCAGACAGCCCACTTATCTGAGAGTGAATTCTTCTCAGACACGGATGGCCCCGAATCATCATCCCAGAGAGAACGGACACATAGTGAAACCCGAAGAGTGCATTGGGAAGATGAGGCACAACATACTCACGCGGAAGGCACACATGAACAAGAGGAGAGTGAGGAAGAAGCCCCCGCCTACACTGCACAACTCAAACGACTCTACAAAACGATCAAGCAAGTGCAGAAAAGGCATAAGTTGTCAGAGGAGGCAAATAGAGCACTGGTGAACCAGATGCTGCAGGCGGAGAATGTAGACCCTCAATTTGTAGAATCATTGAACCTTTTAGCAGATACCTGCGGAATAGTGGAAGCCATGAGGACCATGGTATATCGTAATACCCCTCAATATGACCAACGAAGGATCGATACAAGACCACGACGGGGAAAGATGATTCAAATAGAAGTCTCTACCTCACTCCCTACAAACACTCAAGAAGATGTTCACATGGCAAGCCCATACAATAGTGATGAACCAGATGTACATATCCAGATACCATCTCCACCATCACCTCCCATCCAGCCCATAGAACCCCTCACCACTAGCCATCTTGAACAACCAGTATCCACCCATAGTGAACCCGTTCTACACACCACCATTTCTCCATCCTTCCCTTTACCTACGTCCACCACTTCCAACCCATTTTCCGAACCCCAGATAGATCATCCCATCACCGATCATACCGTAATAGGTCACCCATCGTCTCTCCCACCTCTCGGACATCCACATGACCCTACCCAAACATTAACACAACCAATTCCCTTCACACATAATTTTTCTCTCTCCCAACCCCAACCCATTGGGCCACTCCTAACCTCCTGAGAGCCTACACAAGTCACCCTACCTCCGTTCTTGGCAAACCTTGTGGAGCAAATTGAGAATTACAAGAGAAAATCCCATTCCCACCCACCTCCCCCACATTCACGGCAACCACTAACACACCACCCACCATTCTTGTGTTCACGATTCACACTTCACACACCATCAGGTCCGATCCCATGGACATTTCACCATCCACAGGAGCACCCACCACCACATTTGTTCCAACATCCTCACATTTCACTTCACTCATAGGCACATCATCCACTTTTCCCTTCCCCATTTCCCAACCCTTTGCAATTTCCACCTCTATCCCTGCATCCACATCATTTAGTCATGCACTAGACACCATGTTCGAAGCGGCCACTCAACTTAAGCAAGAGTATAGATTACTGGAAGAAATTAACACAGAGCTGTGCAATCTCTCGACTCAACTCTAGGCACGTGTCAATGCCTTGGAGCTAAGTAATACAACACTACAACATGAAGTGACCACCCTCCAACAATCCCAGGTGGAGCTCGAAGCCAAACATACAGAGAGGAGTAAGGCAACTGAAGACCAACTCAGAGATTAGCTAGCTCGCAATGCTAGACTACAAAGAAACATGGCTCTACTCCGACGCCATCTGGCAGCTGCTCAAGAAGAGAACAGAAGATTACAACAACAGAATCAAGATAATCTCGAAGCAGCCATAGAGAATACTCCAGGGGCACCAATTGACCCTGATAGCTTCCGGGCCATCCCCTCAAAAAGCATCCAGCAAATATTGGAAACCTATGCCAACCTCTTAGAAGCACATAATCAGCTGGCCGACCAAGTGAAAGAACTATAGAAACAACCAAGGCTTGTACCACACACGTCAGAACCAAGAAAGGTGGTCAATGCTGCTACTTCACCCGAGCCAGACTCTTCCACGGCCAAGGAAGTACTTGAGCTACGACAACAAGTGGCAGAATTAAAGATCAAGTTGTTATAGTATGAACGACCCCCCTCTCCACCGGATCAACCAATAGAAGAAGAAGCAGTAATTATTCCAGTGGAGGAAACATTTGAAGACAACTATGAGCCTCAACCCCTTCCAGGAGGCAGAATCACGGAGGAGGGACAAGACACATATGAGGAGCGCCCGTCGGCATGGATGAAATAGGTAGAAGAAATGGGGACAACTCATGAGGAACGTATCTCCACTCAGATGCTGGCAATGAGGACCATTGAAGAAACCATACTTCAATCAGAGTATTTCAGACACCTTTCCTCTAGAAGACTGCTAACTAGTTCAGAATTACAATATAAACCCTATTTTGTATTATTGGCCGGCTACAACGCAGAGATCAAAAGACTCACCAACAAGTGCCCTACTTTTGCCACACAGTTCGAACCAGAGGATATTCCAGAGGCAGCCAAAAAAGGGGCCATATTCCAACCCACATGGAGGCAAAAATTACTTGAGACCTATCCAAAAATGCTAAGAACATGGGATCACGCTCCCATGCATTTGAAATATAACTGTTGAGCCCATAAAAGTCATGTTGGTCAAAGTCAAATGCAGTCAAAGTCAAAAGATCAAAGTCAACTGGTCAAAGTCAACAAGGTCAAGGTCAAAGTCAATAGGTGCAAAGTCAAAGTGCTAAAATGCAGGTGTCAAAGTGCACAGTTAGTGCACAATTAATTGTCCACAAAGGGTAAATTGGAGAAAGTGAGTTGCAGCTTGCAGAGGTATTTTCTCTAATTTCCCTAAGGTTCAAAGTGTGTTTTAAAGTGTTTTGGAAGGTTCAGGTGAACCCCCCCTTAGGTGCAAAAGTTAAGACTTAAAAGGAAATGTGAAGGTATATGAAGCGGCAACGTACGCACAGGTGAAAGTATGGCCCCCCCATTAAAATTTTGGGTTTTAGTCTAAAGTCACTACAAGAAAAAACAGTGAGTCGTTGGTTGCCACTTGTGTGTTGATATATTTAGTTAGTGATGTGTGTGAACACTCTAGGACCGCCGGGGCACTTTTTTCCCTCTTTAGGAGGTTTTTTTCCCCCGGCTTGTACATACGCCTATTACCCTAATGGGCTACTTATCTTTGTACATTCTCTAGTAATACATTCAGTATTGTGTGTTTGTGCTCCAAGCTTCTTCTTCGTCCTTGTGCTGTTCGCGTGCTTCCGCAGACGTCTATCTCCAACAATTGGTATCAGAGCAGGTCGTCGCTTCTTCTAGGGCGTCGTCGACACTCCTCCGTTTGCAGTCTCAGATTCGCATGAAATTTGGTGAGCATACTCAGGGTGTTTCCGAGATCAAAATGGCTTCGCTTTGTGGTTCCGAAATCGCGATCTGAGCTTGTTTCGGCCTCCGAACGCACTATTGCAGCGCTTGTGCAGGCTATTTCGTCCTTTTGTGCCAAAGGTATATACCAGTTTCTGTGCGCCAGTTTAAGCATCTCGAAGTCTGCTACAGGTCTAGCAGAGCTCGTCTGGGCAGTTCTGTTCAACGTTTTGAGATACAGTCAATTTTTTGCATCAAGGTATTTTAGTCACCGGCCATGGCTGAAAGCAGTGATGTATTCCGTATATTGGCTGTTGAAGATAAGTTGGATGGTACCAACTACCCATTATGGGCTTATATGATGCGACATGTACTGGTTGCAAAAGGATTGTGGAACATTGTGCAGGGTGTTGAAAGACGTCATGTTACACCTGTAACGACAGGTACTGCAAATACAGGTGTTGGAGCTGATGAAGATGGTGTCGAAGATGATATTCCGCATATTCCTGTTCGTGCTGATGTTTCTGTTGCACCTACTGCAAAGCAGATTCGTTGGGATGGCAGAGATGCCCAGGCACATGCTTTGATAGCTTTGTCTATCAAACGTGCCATTATTCCTCACATTCGCTCTTGCAGAACAGCAAAGGATGCTTGGGATACACTTACCACTTTGTACCAGGCTAGGAATGAGGCTCGTGTTGCTTACCTCCGAAAACAGTTGGAGAGTGAGCACATGAATGAAGGTGATTCTATGGACAGTTTTCTTACAAAGATCAAAGACCTAAAGGAACAATTGATTTCTGCTGATGAGGTTATACCAGATAGCTCACTTGTGCCGACCATTCTGAATGGTCTTCTTGATTCATATAAGAGTTTTGCCTCTACTCTTTGGTTGATGATGAAAGGCAATGGGAATGCCTTGTCATTTGAGGAATTAGTCTTTGTTCTATTGCAGGAAGATCAGTCCAGGCAGAACAGGTCCATTATGCGTGTTGCAGATCAAGCTTTCTTGGCTAGTTAGTGTTGGTGTAATTCAAGCCTTAACACTTGGCTTGGATATCAACCTTGAAGACTTCACATAAAGCTTGGAACCTTTGAAGGATATATCTACATGGAACAATGATCATAGGAACCAATGCTTGTTGGTTATTACCTTTTACCTCTTTGTAAAAGTCTTTATGACTTGGCATTCATATGTAATCACTTTAGTCACTTACCTACTTCATTAGTCGTGGAAAAGAGAATGATTTAGTGGAGAGAATATCTCTCTACTTTAGAGGAGATATTCTAGGGAGCCTAAGTTTGAATTTGAAATTCAAATTAATCTTCAACTCCTATAAAAAACCACAAGCAAAAAGTCGCGGGCATCCATCATCAATCCCGAGGCTATTCTGTACTATCTAGTGAGTGTGTAAGGTATACTCCATAGCCTACACCTCTGAGTACCATTGGGCATTACATATCATGCCAATGGGAATGTACAATCAATAGATTTAATACATATACTCATATTGATTATCTCTGTTATTCTCTGAGTGTACCCTTCAACTCTGTCAACTTCAACAAGGCATATCTCAAGATCTACTGAACCAAATTGGATGATTCAAAATGCATTGGATTCAGCTCATAGTCTACTACACACCTACAAAGTTTCAAGGCCATTGGATCAACCATCACAGAGAAATCTCAGTCGGGGTGCTCACTGGTCTGTGACTGTAAGTCTCCTAAAAAATCGGGGGTACACCTTATCTTGCTAAAATGATTTCTCTGAGTGTAGTTTATCATTTCCTTTCATTCCACTTGCAAATGGAAGCTTACTAAGTTAATAGAATATCTCTAGAAGGAATTTTGCTAATTGCAACTACACTGGTCACACTGAGCATAACATTGAGCAAGTGTTAATACCAAAATAGCAAGTTTTTCAGGATTTTGAAGTCACAAGTAGTCTGTCTTGATTTGATCATTACTCATAACATTTGCAAAGCACATATATGGTTTCTTGGTATCATTTGGAAGCTCAAGAAGTCTACTAAGCATATCTGGAGTCAAAGGAGGGCAGGTGTGAAGCAGGTCTAGCAGCACCAACTTGATCTTCTGAGTGCATTCAACCATCACTCCCAACAGTGGTATCAGAGCAAAGAAGGTAATCATGGGTGATGGTTTCCCTTCCTTCATTGACAAATTAGACAGGAACAACTACCAAGCTTGGTCTCTAAGGATGAAGACCTATCTACAAGGAAGGAGCTTGTTTGGATTCATATCAGGAGATGAGGAATTGCCCTCATTCAAAGCAAGAGGCCTACCCACCAAGGAAGAGCAAGAGAGACTCAATCAATGGTGTGCAAAAGATGCTTTGGCAAGGTCATATCTTCTAAACTCTATTTCTGATTTCCTTCTACCACACATAAGGAATTGCAAAACTTCCCAAGAGACTTGGGAAACCTTGTCAACTTATTTTTCATCAAGCACAAGGGCCAGAAAGAATCAGCTATGGGTTGAGTTTACAACTCTTAGGAAGCAATCAAAACAATCTGTCTCAGATTTTGTTACCAAAGTCAAGGACATTGCAGAACAACTTGCAAGTGTTGGAGAGGAGATTGAGGAAGAGCAAATAGTCAGACAAGTGATCAATGGACTAAAGGCAGATGACAAGTGGGAGAGCTTTACCACAGCAATGGACTTATACATGGACATCCAAGCACCTGATCTAACAACTCTGATTGGACAACTCTTTACACATGAAGCAAAGATCACAAAGAATGGAGAGCAATCAAAAGGTAACAATCCCTCTGCCCTATATACTGATAAGAAGGCTAAAGACAAGGGTAAAAACAAAAAGGTTGATGAAGAAGGCTCTACCTCCCAAGCAAACTATGCAGGGAGAGGTAGATCTTCTAGAGGTAGGGGCAGAGGAGGTAAGTCAGGTAGGGGGAGACCCTACAACCAATCTCCATGCAATATTTGTGGCTTGTCTAACCATACTACAGATGAATGTTACAAAAACTACAAGAACCAAAGAGGAAGAGGTCACCAAAGAGGAGGATATTCTCAAGGCAGAGGCAGATTCAACCAATCTCAGAGCTATCATGGCTACAACAACAATTATAACAACAACTACAATCACAATGGCAACTATCAAGGTGGATACAGAAATAGGAAGGATTACAACAATTATGCAGAGGAGCAAGATGATTCCCTATTGATCATGAATATGACATCTAAGTCAGGTATCAATGATGATCACTTATTCTATATTGATTCAGGTTGCTCTAATCATGTAGCTGGAAATGTTGCACTACTTTCTGATTTGGAAGAACCCAAAGGCAAGCATCAAGTGCAGACAGGTGATGACACTAAACATTCAGTTGTTAAAGTAGGCAATGTCAAAACTAGTGATGGTAATCAGAATTTATTGAGTAGAGTATTGTATGTTCCAACAATCACCAAGAATCTGATGAGTGTAGGTCAGATTGTGGAAAAAGGTCTACAGGTCAGGTTCACTCAACATGGTGCATATGTGGAGGATCCAAAACATGGATTCAGAAGAATAGCCAAGGGAGAAAAATCAGGTAGATTGTTTACCTTTGAACTTGAAGACACTAAGAGTATTGCTTTGTACAACTATAAGGATCAAACACTATCAGAATTGGAGATTTGGCACAAGAGATTAGGTCACATTGGAGAGAGGACCATAAAACAAATGAGTAGGGATCAATGTGTGCTTGGGATACCTAATGTATCCAAGCAACACATGATATACAAGTGTGGGGCTTGTCAATTTGGTAAGTCACACAGATTGCCCTATACCAAGAAAGGTTTTATGCATGAAGATTATCTAGAATTGGTGCATACAGATCTTTGGGGACCTAGCAAGGAGCCATCCATATCTGGATCAAGGTACTATGTGTCCTTTATTGATGACTATAGCAGGTGGACTGTCCTATACTTCATGAAACATAAAGATGAAGTATTTAATTGTTTCAAAAGGTATCTTGCATTAGTTGAAAATCAAACTGGTAGACATTTGAAGAAGCTAAGGTCAGATGGTGGTGGAGAATACTTCTCCAATGACTTTGAAGATTTCTTGCAGGAAAGAGGCATCAAGAGAGAAATTACTACAAGGTACTCACCTGAACAAAATGGGGTAGCTGAAAGGAGGAATAGACTCATTGTAGAGACAGCTAGGTCTATGCTAAATGAAAAGAAATTGCCAAATTATCTATGGGCAGAGAGTGTATCTACTGCCACATATTTAATTGACAGGTTGCCATCAAAGACACTTGATGGAATGACACCATATGAGGCTTGGCATGGTAAGAGACCATCTCTGGATCATTGCAAAATCTTTGGTTGTGTTGCATATGTGCATATTCCCTCACAGGTAAGGGGAAAGCTAGACCCTAAAGCTGAAAAATGTATCTTCATTGGTTATGATTTGAATCAGAAGGGATACAGGTTCTATAACCCCTCAAACAAAGGCTTTAAGGTAAGCAGAGATGTCATCTTTGATGAAAATGACTCATGGTATGAAAATGAGTGCAGGAAAG
The DNA here is from genome assembly GCA_020310875.1 of Ceratopteris richardii. Classification (NCBI taxonomy): domain Eukaryota; kingdom Viridiplantae; phylum Streptophyta; class Polypodiopsida; order Polypodiales; family Pteridaceae; genus Ceratopteris; species Ceratopteris richardii. Next base: position 178,834,270 of record CM035410.1, read on the forward strand.
TTAGCCTACCTTATGATATGGAAGAAGACTTTCCCAAGCTTATCAGAGAAGAACCAATTCAGAAAGAGGACACAAGCTCAGATGATGAAGACACCATCAACATTGAAGAGTTCAAGGCTTGGAAATCCAAAGGGAAGATGAAGATGAAGCAACTAGAAGATAATCCAGAATCCTCAACACAAGCTATGAGGAGATCTCAGAGAGAAAAGAAAAAGCCTATTAGGTATGGGTATGATACTTCACTTGTAACCAAGCACTCTGTATATCTTGCAAAGGATCTCTTGAATGAAGAACCAGGTACATTTGAAGAAGCAATCACTAAACCAGAATGGAAGGAAGCAATGGATGAAGAAATGGAGGCTCTCAAGGAGAGTGATACTTGGGACTTGGTACCCAAGAAGGACTCCATGAAGGTGATAGGATCCAGATGGATCTACAAACTCAAAAGGAATTCAGATGGTACAATAAACAGATATAAAGCTAGGTTGGTAGCCAAGGGTTTTGCACAAACCCAAGGCATTGATTATGAGGAGACATTTTCTCCTGTGGCTAAGATGCCAACTATCAGAGTTATGGTGAGTGTAGCTGCATCCAAGAATTGGAACATGTACCAATTGGATGTGAAGAATGCATTCTTGAATGGATGGATATCTGAAGAAGTCTACATGTCACAACCACCTGGCTATGAAGATCCCAAGAAGGTAAATCATGTTTGTAAATTGAAGAAGGCTCTGTATGGATTGAAGCAGGCACCTAGAGCATGGAATTACAGGCTGACAACCTACCTCCTAGACCAAGGATTTATAATGAGTAAAGCAGATACTTCATTGTTTATCAAAAGGAACAATTCAGAGGTAATATATTTGTGTGTCTATGTTGATGACATCATTATTACAGGAAATGATGTTCAGGGAATAAGACACATCAAAGGGCAAATGATGAAGGAATTCAAGATCAATGATCTTGGATTATTGAAGTACTTCCTAGGACTTGAATTGCTCTATACAAATTCAGGTATCTTTATTACTCAGAAGAAGTACATTCAGGACATGGTCAAGAAGTTTAATTTGCAGGAAGCTAAAGTCTCAAGCACTCCTATGGAGGTCAACCACAAACTCAGTGCTCATGAAGGGGAAGAACTCCAAGATATTACAGGTTACCAAAGTATGGTAGGTAGTCTAAATTATGCTACCTTAATCAGGATTGATATATCATATGGTGTTAGTGTACTTAGCCAATTTATGCACAAACCAAGAGTACCTCATTTGGAGGCAGCAAAGAAGATAGTAAAATACCTAAAGGGAACACTAAATCATGGTTTGTACTTTCCCTATTCATCAGACATTGATATTAAGGTATATTCAGATTCAGATTGGGCAGGTTGCAAGGATGACAGGAGAAGCACATGTGGTTACATATGTTTTGCAGGTGATAAACCAATTTCTTGGTCATCCAAGAAACAACCCACAGTAGCCTTATCATCTACTGAGGCAGAGTATAGAGGGCTAGCAAATGCCACTCAAGAAGCCATATGGTTGAAGCTCTTATATTCAGAATTGGGCCTATACACAAGGCCACCAATTATATTTGGTGATAACACAAGTTCTCTTCACCTAGCAGCTAATCCAATTTATCATGCTAGGACAAAACACATAGAGGTTCACTACCACTATGTGAGGGAGAAGTTACTTAGCAAAGATATTCAATTGTCATATGTTTCTACTAATATGCAATGTGCAGATTTGCTTAGTAAGGCTCTGGATGGAAGCAAGCTATGCAGATTTAAATCCATGATTGGATTGCAGGAAATAATTGAAGACTAGAGATGAAGACTTGAGCCAAAGTGTTTGGCTTGAGGGGGAGCTGTTGGTGTAATTCAAGCCTTAACACTTGGCTTGGATATCAACCTTGAAGACTTCACATAAAGCTTGGAACCTTTGAAGGATATATCTACATGGAACAATGATCATAGGAACCAATGCTTGTTGGTTATTACCTTTTACCTCTTTGTAAAAGTCTTTATGACTTGGCATTCATATGTAATCACTTTAGTCACTTACCTACTTCATTAGTCGTGGAAAAGAGAATGATTTAGTGGAGAGAATATCTCTCTACTTTAGAGGAGATATTCTAGGGAGCCTAAGTTTGAATTTGAAATTCAAATTAATCTTCAACTCCTATAAAAAACCACAAGCAAAAAGTCGCGGGCATCCATCATCAATCCCGAGGCTATTCTGTACTATCTAGTGAGTGTGTAAGGTATACTCCATAGCCTACACCTCTGAGTACCATTGGGCATTACATATCATGCCAATGGGAATGTACAATCAATAGATTTAATACATATACTCATATTGATTATCTCTGTTATTCTCTGAGTGTACTCTTCAACTCTGTCAACTTCAACAAGGCATATCTCAAGATCTACTGAACCAAATTGGATGATTCAAAGTGCATTGGATTCAGCTCATAGTCTACTACACACCTACAAAGTTTCAAGTCCATTGGATCAACCATCACAGAGAAATCTCAGTCTCACTGGTCTGTGACTGTAAGTCTCCTAAAAAATCGGGGGTACACCTTATCTTGCTAAAATGATTTCTCTGAGTGTAGTTTATCATTTCCTTTCATTCCACTTGCAAATGGAAGCTTACTAAGTTAATAGAATATCTCTAGAAGGAATTTTGCTAATTGCAACTACACTGGTCACACTGAGCATAACACTGAGCAAGTGTTAATACCAAAATAGCAAGTTTTTCAGGATTTTGAAGTCACAAGTAGTCTGTCTTGATTTGATCATTACTCATAACATTTGCAAAGCACATATATGGTTTCTTGGTATCATTTGGAAGCTCAAGAAGTCTACTAAGCATATCTGGAGTCAAAGGAGGGCAGGTGTGAAGCAGGTCTAGCAGCACCAACTTGATCTTCTGAGTGCATTCAACCATCACTCCCAACAATCAGAAGGGCAAAGGAAAATGGAGCTCTTCTACTAGTAAGCAGAAATCTGCAAATGCTGCACAATCGAAGAACCAGGATAAAGATAAGAAGAAATCAAAAAAGCAGAAATTGTTCTGCAAGTACTGTAAAGGAAATGATCATATTATAAAGAACTGTCCAAAACTCGCTGCTAAAGAGGCAAAGAAGAAAGAGGCTGGAATGGTTGTTGCAGAGGCCTCTACACCAAAAATAGAGTCTGCAAATCTTGTGCAGGAAGAAGAATGGGCGTTTACTACTGTCTGCAGTTTTGATCCATCTTCTCATGATCAGTGCATGTCTGCAGTAGACTCAGATGTTTGGTACTTTGACAGTGGGGCGACCAAACATATTACCTCGCAGCGTAGTTTCTTCTCTTCACTCGAGCCTGCCCCTACAGGGAATACTGTCACATGCGCCAATAACTCCTCTTATCCTGTTATGGGAGTTGGTAAGATCATTCTGACTACTTCTGATGGTACTTCTGATGCTTTATTTGTGCCAAGGATCAAAAAGAACCTGTTATCAATTTCTACATTAGCCAAGATTGGCTTGGTTGTGAAATTCGTTGATGACAGGTGTACGGTCCATGATCTCTCAAATGGCGATGTGATTATTGCTTCTGGCATTTTATGTCGTGGGTTGTATAAGCTCATAGACTATGAAAAATATGTGAATGATTTGGCATGTGCAGTTCATGATTCTCAGGCTATGTCAGATGCAAAGCTTTGGCATGCACGCTTTGGTCATCTGAATTTTGCTAGTTTGTTACACCTGCAGAAATATGAAATGGTGTCCTCTTTGCCCAAACTTGAGGCACTTGGAAAACATGTTTGTGAAGGCTGTATTTTGGGCAAAATGCAGCATTCTTCCTTTCCAAAAGATGGTTCAGTTCGGGCAACGCAGAAATTGTAGCTTGTACATAGTGATGTCTGTGGTCCTATGCAGACACCCTCTTTTGGAAATTACCTTTACTTCGTGACTTTCATTGATGATTTTTCCAGGCATGCATGGGTATATCCACTCAAAGAAAAGTCCGAAGTGTTCATGTGCTTCAAACAGTTTTTGGTTTTGGCTAAAAATCTATCAGCATGTAAAATGGGCACCCTCCGTTCTGATCAAGGGGGGGAATATATGTCTTCAGATTTTAATGCATTTTTGGCTGAATGTGGGATAAAACACCAGTGTAAAGTGCCGTATACACCTCAACAGAATGGAGTTGCTGAACGAAAGAACAGGTCACTCATGGAGATGGCGAGGTGCATGGTCAAAAGTCAGGCTTTACCACATAGTTTCTGGCTTGAGGCTGTCATGTGTGCAGCATATGTACTGAACAGGTGTCCCACTAAAGCGTTGCAGTCTATCACTCCATATGAGGCTTGGCATGACCGCAAGCCATTTGTTTCTCATCTGCGTGTTTTTGGTTGTTTGGCATATGCATTAGTGCCTGAACAACATCGCAGAAAATTGGATGATAAGGCAGTAAAATGTATTTTTGTTGGGTACAGTTCTGAAAGTAAAGGCTATCGTATGTATCATCCATAGACTAAATGCATTCTGGTTAGCCGTGATGTTTTCTTTGTGGAAGATGCTATTCAGCCATTGCTTTCATGTACTAAGGAGACATCTGTTAGCTCCAAAGACATGTATGATACTTTGATGCCTCTTTTTACATGTGGACAGACTAGTGCTGGTCCTAATGAGGCAACTTCTCAGCCTTTGCAGGTTTCATATGATGATGCAGATCATTCCATTTCTGATGCAGATTTACATGATGCACTTGTTGATGAGAGAGCTGATATTGAGCAGGCAAAAACTATGCCAAAATGGCTGGTGCAGACTTTGCGTGACAGCAAATTAGATGCACCTTTGTCATATCGTACTCGTTCAGGCTCTCATAGTGCCTCCTTTGCATCAGATTGCTATGCTATGGCTACATCTAGTCTCTGTGATGAGAATGAGCCTGTTTCTTTTGATGAAGCACAAAATTCAGAAAATTGGATGGCTGCTATGCAATCTGAATATGATGCTATAATGAAGAATGGTACATGGTCTTTATGTGAAATGCCTCTTGGCAAGAAGGCCATTGGCACTAAGTGGGTATACAAGCTGAAGCGTAAACCTGATGGTACAGTTGACAGGTATAAGGCTAGGCTTGTTGCAAAGGGTTATGCACAGGAAAGAGGCATTGATTTTGATGAGACCTTTGCACCTACATGCCGTATGACTACTGTTCGGAGCATTTGTGCACTTGCAGCCCATCATGGTTGGAATGTACATCAGTTGGACATTAAAACAGCATTTCTGAATGGTGACTTGCATGAAGAAGTGTATGTTTTTCAATCCGTGGCTTTGTGCAGAAAGGGCATGAAAACCAGGTTTGCAGGTTAAAGAAGGCATTATATGGTTTAAAGCAAGCACCACGTGCTTGGTATGAGAAGATACATGCCTATCTGATTGCACATGGTTTTGAGAACAGCCCAACTGAAAGCACCTTATATGTTAAACGTGCTAATGATGTGCTTCTGATCATTGTTGTCTATGTTGATGACATGCTGCTCACTGGTCCTATTGAGACACATATTGCTAATTTTAAGGCTGATTTGCATGCCTCATTTGAGATGTCTGATTTGGGGCATTTGCATCACTATTTGGGCATTCAGTTTATGCACGTTGATGGTGGAATGGCTTTGTGTCAAACAAAATATATTGACACATTATTGCAACGTTTTGGCCTTGAAGACTGTAAGCCGATTGCCACTCCTATGGAGATAGGTTTACGATTGAGTCTTCATGATGCTGGAGATGCATTTGATGTTGTTCTCTATCAGCAGACTGTTGGATGCTTGATTTACTTATGCATTACTCGGCCAGATATTCAGTTTGTTGTCTCACAGATGAGCAGGTTTATGCATTGCCCAAGAGTCACGCATTGGAAAGCGGTTAAGCGCATCTTTCGCTACTTGAGTGGTACTCGGCTACTTGGGTTGTTTTATCCCAAGGGGGGATCACTACCGCCAGATTTGCATTATTTTTCTGACTCAGATTGGGTTGGTTGCTATGACACTCGTGTGTCCACCAGTGGTTTTTGCTTCATGCTTGGTAGCTCATGTATATCTTGGTTGAGCAAGAAGCAGCCTACTGTGGCCACTTCCAGTTGTGAGGTGAGTATAGGGCAGCTTTCACAGCGAGTGTTGAGTGTGTGTGGCTCAGACGCCTTATGGCTGATTTGGGTGTTGGCCAGTCTTCTGCCACCACCATCTTCACTGACAGTCAGAGCACATTGGCAGTTGCAAGGAACCATGTGTTCCATGCTCGCACTAAGCACATTGAGGTGCATTATCACTATGTCAGGGAGAGGTTCTCTACTGGGGAGATCAGCTTGGCATATATGCCCACGTAGGAGAACATTGCAGACCTTTTCACGAAGGCTCTACCTAGGGAGAAGTTTGAAGCTTTCCGCAAAGCTTTGGGCTTACTTCCTTTTGTGGAGTGATTTCCACATAGCTTGGCACTTCCTTATACATGAGTGCCAGCTCCTTGTTCACCGCATCACTCCCAGGGGGATTTGTTGATATATTTAGGTAGTGATGTGTGTGAACACTCTAGGACCACCGGGGCACTTTTTTCCCTCTTTAGGAGGTTTTTTTCCCCCGGCTTGTACATACGCCTATTGCCCTAATGGGCTACTTATCTTTGTACATTCTCTAGTAATACATTCAGTATGGTGTGTTTGTGCTCCAAGCTTCTTCTTCTTCCTTGTGCTGTTCGCGTGCTTCCGCAGACGTCTATCTCCAACATTGTGCAGACAATCTTGGGACATCAAAGTGAGCACCAAGATACCATTGCAGTTAGGAGCGTACGTGATCGACATACTCAAATCAAGGCAAGGTCCATTCTTGGACCAATCTTAGAGTAAGCAATGGAAGCATAGTCTAAGGGAAGCAAGAGAGAGAAGTGCAAGAGTCACCAGAGTGCAACACAGAGAAGTGGAAGTGCAAGGTGCATGGAGAGTGACTAAGGATTTGTGCAGAGAGTGTTAAGCTAGTCCCCCAAGGATCTCAAGATCTCTTTGTAGTGTGCGCGTGCCGACAGAAGGTATTCATTCCTTTCCCCCTAGTGGAAGCTTGGTGCAAGGTGTGCACAAGGATAAGCTTGAAGCAGGTGGAGGTCTAGTGCAGAGGAGGCCAGCGGCAAGAAGACTTTGGGATATTGGGTATTTTGTAATTGAGCACTCTATGTGATTGTGCACAGAAGTATTGGCTTGTATTTTGCTTCAACCATTGTAATTGTCTTACTGTAATCAATTAGCAGAAGCTTCCAAGGTGTATTTCCTCTTCTGGTCTTTTCATTTTCTTCTACAAACCCTCAAACTCCTTCTTGTCTAAGAATCCCCCAACAAAATTTGGCACACCCGGCGGGACTTCCAAGGAGATTTGAGCTTAGGAGAAACCAAGTGCAAAGCATAGAAGAGATCAAGTGTCGACAGAACCACAGTGCTACTTCATCAAACAAAAGGTAAATATTCTTATCAAGTGTCTCATATTCAGTGGGCTATGAGCTGCTCATGACCGCAACCCGGTCCCAAACATTGAGGGTCACCTGCAAGCAGACAAGAAGGAAGGTTGTTAGAAGGTCCCCCAGTCCACTATCTTCAACATCATCAGTCAAGAGCATGGCAGGTCAGGTAGACTTGGAAACTTTACTCTCTAGATTAAATATAAAGTTTCCTTCTTTCAAAGGCCTAGCTCACGAGGATCGGGATGAATACATTAGAAGGTTCTTGGCACTATGTAAGACTAGAGGCCTAATGGGTAGGGAGGATGCCTTTTTGATTCTCTTCCCTGCCACATTAGAGGGATTAGCTGATAAGTGGTTCAGCCCGTTTGCTGAAAACCATTTTACCACTTGGGATGTGATAAAAGATGCTTTTAAAAATCAGTTCCAGCATGGCAACACTGCGGGGATTATCATAGAAGAGCTAGAAAATTTAAGATTGGGTCCAGGAGAAAAGTTCCCAGAGTTTGTGTCTCGGGCCAAAGCACTAATGGCTAAATTGCCAGATCCACCACACGATTTTTTTGTTAAGAAATGGTTGGCTAAGCCCCTACCAGTGGCCACGCAATGCAAAATAAAGGAATTAGTGTTACCTATAGCCTCCATAGAGGAGTTCATCAGCATAGCCACATGCTTGGAGCAGATAAGGTACCAGTATGGAGCAACTTCTTCCCAACCAACATATCGTACAAAAATGGAGGATCCAGTGATACAACTAAGGAAAGAGCTGGAGGGCTTAAAAAGAAATAAGCCCTACAAAGAGGAGGAGAATGTTGTTGCTCAGTTGAGAAGGGAGATTGAAGCACTAAAGCTCCAAAAGGAGGAGGAGGCCCAGGCAGAGGAATTGGCTCAGCTGCGACAGGAGTTGGAGGAGCTCAAAGGAGGTGGCATCAAGAGTGGACTTTGGTGTTCCATGTGCAACAAGCAAGGTCACATAGTAAGTGAATGTCCTCTGTTAAGTGTGACTTGTCAATTACGCAGGAAAGTTGGCCATGAGGCCCATAAATGCCAATCAAGAGGAATGCCTACAACGACATACTGGACACAAGGAGGACCCCCAACACCAGCAAATGTGATGGCTGCTGCACCAAATCAAGGTAACAACTATAATCCTAGACAGAGGAATAACTTTGGAAATGGGCCTAGGAGGCCAATCATCTGTTTCAGATGTGGAGAATGCGGGCACTATCAAAGTAGGTGCACCCTACCAGAAAATGCCCCTCCTTGCAGGAACTTGCCTGATGCAAGAGACCATTATACAAATTGTTGTCCTAAGAATCAAGCCTCTTCATCCGGGCCTCATATTCAAATGATTTCGGTGCACAAAGAAGAAGTGTGTGATCTAGTCAATGAGCCATCACCATCTACCAGGGTGGTGCAATTAGAAGAAATAGAATCTTTGACTGTGCAGACAAGAAGCAAGGGGAAGGTTCAAGCAGACATAGGACAAGGATCAAAGATTAAGGAATGGAATCAAAATAGAGAACCATCTGAAGATAAAGTCACCACAGGTGCAGATACAAGTCAAAAAGGAGATCTCATATGCACCAGTGATGCCATTGGGCATGCCTTCAACAGGGCTCATGAGGAGTTTGATAAGTCAACTGGAGCCCATGCTCTCAAGGAATCAGAGGCTTCAAAACTACTCAAGTCCATGAAAAAGGAGGTTAGTATTTTTTATTTAATAAAGATGGATGGGAAATTCAGGTCAGAGTTATTGCAAATAATTGATGAAGCTTCCACTACAAGTTTGGTGGCAAAGACTGCTGTTTTACATAAAGGAAAAATTGTAGGGGAAGCACCCCTTACAGATTATAAAAGTCCTCGGCTGACAGTATCTATCAAGGGTCATGAATTTCAAGGAGTTATTGTGGATGGTGGTTCTGGCATTAACTTAATGCCTAAACATACAATGGAAAAGATTGGACTCCACCCTTCAAGGCCTGCAAATTTCACTGTTACTTTGGCAGATCAGAGCAAAGTAAGGCCCTTGGGAGTGATCCCAAAAGTTCCACTTGAAGTACAAGGTAATCTATTCATTCTGGATTTTGTGGTTTTAAGATTGCCCCAGGTTGAAGGAGGATTTCCTCTCTTAATTGGACGACCATGGCTGAGGCATGCAAGTGTCATTCATGATTGGGGCAAGGACACTATGTGGGTACAAAAGAAAGGGCAGGAGCTGACACAGATTCATTTAGAAGAGGGCCCAAATAATCAAGGAAACACTAGCATGATGCAAACAGTTGGCATATGCATGGAAACAGAATCGGAGGATCAACCCCAAATAGATTTTGAGGAAGAAGAGGATATTCTAAATTGGCTCCAAGCAGGCAACTCTTCCTCTTGTTTTGGAATTTTTCTTAATAATTCTTGCACGACTGAAGGTTATGATGAAGATAAGGAAAAAGTCCAGGTTGATGGATTGGGAGAGCCCATCACAGACCACAGAAGGGGTAGGAAGACACCCCTCAAATACAACTTGGAGGAGGATATGACAACCACAGATAAAGAGGTTACTAAAGCTAAAGGCGAGGTAAAAAATTCTAGTGAAGAATGTTCTTTCCCAATTCAAGAAATCCCTACAGGATGGATGCAGGACAAGGAGGAACACATTGAAGTCCAAAATACACCTGCTTATGAAGCAATGCACGAAACGCTAGTAGAAGAAGACAAGGAAGAAGATGAGCACGAAGATAATATGGTAGAGAGAAATCCTGTCCAAGAAATACAATTAGGCACTCAAGACAATAATCGGCCAGTTTTGGTGGCCACTTGGTTGTGGAACCACCCAGGGCTCCTTGAAAAGGTAAAATCATTCTTGACCCGTTATACAAATGTTTTTGCCTGGCATTATAAAGATTTAGAAGGAGTTCCTCCAACTTATGGAGAGCACAGAATCCCTCTGGTTGATGGGGCCAAACCCATAAGAGGGAAGAGTTATAGACTTAATTCAAAATATGCTGAAGCTGTCTATGTGGAAATCCAGAAGATGGAGGATGCAGGAATCATCATTCCTGTAGAACACTCAGAGTGGCTCTCACCTAAGGTTATAGTACCAAAGAAGAATACTAATAAAATCAGAATTTGTGTTGACTTTAGAGCACTCAACAAGGTGACCATTCCAGATGGTTTCCCAATGCCTTTTGCAGAACAGGTCATTGAAGAAGTGGCGGGGCATGCATTATATAGCTTTATGGATGGATTTAGTGGCTATAATCAAATATCAATACACCCAGAGGATCATGAAAAGACTGCTTTTATCACACCTTGGGGAACATATGTGTATGTAAAAATGCCATTTGGGCTCAGAAATGCTCTAGCCACCTTTAACAGAACGGTCAATCTCATTTTTGGCCCCCTATTGCTGGAATCACTTAGAATCTTCATGGATGACTTCTCTTCGTTTTCAGGATCTCACAAAGACTCTAGATTGTTTGGACCATCACTTGAGGCAGCTGTAGAATGTTTTCAAAAGATGCAGGGAGACTAAGCTAAAGCTCAATCCAAACAAATGTCATTTCCTTGTGACAGAAGGAACTCTCTTAGGACATGTGGTGTCGGCTAAAGGTATGGCCCCAGATCCTGACAAAATCATTTCTAATATTAAAGTTGCCTAAACCTAAATCCCCTAAAGAGATTCAGAGTTTCTTGGGGCATACTGGATACCATAGAAGATTTATAAAAATGTATGCAGAGATAGCCAGACCACTGGCTAGACTTACAGGTAAGGAAGTACCTTTTAAATGGGAAGAAGAGGAGGAAAAAGCATATCAAACATTACGGTCAAGGTTAGTGTCTGCTCCTATTTTGATCAGACCTGAGTGGTCAAAAATCTTTCATATACATGTAGATGCTAGTGCCTATGCAGTGGGGGCAGTTTTGACCCAACCCAGTGAAGAATTTAAAGTGGACAGACCAATTCAATATGCCAGTAGAATCTTGACCAAGGCTGAAAGGAATTACAGTACTACAGAAAGGGAAGCCCTAGCAATGGTCTTTGCTATCCAAAAATTCCGTCATTACTTACTGGGAGTAAAATTTATTATTATAACAGATCACCAACTACTAAAATACTTACTCAACAAACCACAAGCCACTGGTAGAATATGGAGGTGGTTATTGTTGTTCCAAGAGTTTGATTTTTCTGTAGTCCATAGACCAGGTAAAGATAATGTTATGGCGGATCACCTATCTAGAATCAATATGATGAATCAAACTAGTGGAATCAATTATGATTTTCCAGATGCTCATCTGTTTGCTGTACAAGCTCAAGGTTGGTATTATGATATCAAAAATTTCATTAAAACTGGGTTGTATGCAGAAAAGGCTAGTGCTGTGCAAAAGAAGAGACTGCTAATCAAGAGTAGACCATATACCTTCATTGAAGATAAATTGTATAGACAGGGCAAGGATGACAGGTTTAGGAAGTGTTTGGAAGAAGAAGAAGTGAGGGAAGTCCTTCACTCTGCACATGAAGGAACAGGTGGTGGGCACCTTCCAAGGCATACTATGAGTCAGAGGATACTGGATGCTAGTCTATGGTGGCCTACACTATTTAAGGATGCAGATGAATGGGGAAAGGCATGTGACGTTTTCCAGAGGTGTGGACCTAAGCCAACAAAGCAGAGGCATAACCCCTTGATTGTTTCCACTTCCTGGCAACCATTTGAGAAGTGGGGGCTAGATTTTGTAGGGCCCATCTACCCTCCCGCAATTCCAAAAAGAGAAAAATATCTCTTGATAGCTACAGATTATGCGACAAAGTGGGCTGAAGCTATTGCCTCCCCCGACTACACTGCCCAAATTGTTGCTGATTTCATTTATAGTAGCATCATTTGCAGGTTTGGATGTCCACTTGACATTTGTACAGATCAGGGTACCCATTTTGTCAATAAAGTCTTGCAGGAAATCTTCAACAGGTACAGAATTCTACATAGGACCTCCTGTGCTTACTATCCAAGAGCCATTGGACAGGCTGAATCGACAAATAAGGTTTTAATCTCAATGTTAAGAAAGGAGTGTATGTTACAGCCCACTTCCTGGGGCATTGCTTATCAAGGTACACTATGGGCATACAGGTTAGCCTACAAAGAGGCCACCAAATATTCTCCATTCCAACTGGTTTATGGCATATTGCCCATTGAGCCCTTTGACTTTTTACATGGATCACCTAAGATACCATTCATGCAGGGAAAGAAGGATTGTGATGTCTCTTAGAGGCTAGGAGCACTACATAACGTGGAGGAGATTCGTCTACTAGCAACAAAACAATTGATAGAGACTCAGATGAAGAGGAAGGATGCACATGATCGACATCTGTGGAACAACAACATTGAAGCAGGCATGTTAGTTCTTCTCCATAGACCTCATCTTCATACACAACTGAGAGGAAAATGGCTTCCACATTGGGAAGGACCTTATAAAGTCAAAACAATGCTAAATTGGGGTGCTGTGGAGTTAGAGATGCTGAAAGGAGAGGCCTTGCCACTGGTCAACATATCAAGGCTCAAGGCCTATCATCAACACACTTGAAGAAGTATGGATCACCTGGAACTGCAAAATCTGTCCAGGTTGTACACAGCTTTCTCATCTCATTTTGCTCAGTTTTAGTATTTTTCTTTATCAATTTCATTCTTGTTCCTGGTGTTTTTAGCAAACCTAGAAGGCATTTCATAACCTCTGCAAACGAAAAACTTTTGGGTATTTTTTGGAAATTTTTATAGCAATTTTAGCATTTTTCTAGCATTTTTTATCCCTTTCCAATGTCATTTTCTTGCCAAATAGGAGGAATAAAAGGAGGCTCTCTGTGGTTTGATGAAAGAAATGGGTCCTAGCCCTGTAGAAAATTTCATGAGAATTTTTACAGAATTTTTTTGGCAATTTTTTAGCATTTTTTTATTTTTCCTTCATTTTTTCTATTTTTTGGGTTATTTTCCAAAAAAAAAGAAAAAAAAAAGAGGCCCCCCAGGAATTTCGGGTTGAGGCATTTAAAAAAAAAAAAAAAAAAAAAAAACACCCCCCCCCCCTCTCCCCCCCCCCAACGACCACCACCGACCACTGCCCCCCCCCCTCCACGTTCTGACAGCCCCCCCCCCCCCCCCCACCGACCACCACCGACCATCCCCCACCCCTGTTCTGACAGCCCCCCCCCCCCCCAAAAAAAATTTTATTTTTTATTTTTCTCTTTCATTTTTTATTTTTTATTTTTTGTTTATTTTCTTATTTTTTATTATTTATTTATTTATTATTTTTTATTTTATTATTTTAAGTTTTATTTTATTTTATTTTTTTGTTATTTATTTTTCTTTTTATCTTTTCTGCATAGGCGTTTGCCTTAAAAAAATAATAATAATAAATAAATAAAATTACCTATATATATATATATATTTTTTTTCTTTTTCTGGCTCAAAGCTTTTGGCTCAGGATTGTGCCTCGGTTGGTCGTTTTTTATAAAACTGGAGTCATTTTCATGTTTTTTGGCACCTCTGGACTCAGTTTTTGACTTTATTTTTCCAAATTCCCACTTTTTCTCTGACTTTTGGTCCAAACCCTCATGTTTTGCGCATAATTACCACATGTTTTTATCTCATTCCATTGGCCATATTGTCTATTATCACCTCCTCTCGCCCTATGTTTCAATATTTCCCATATGCTCCCTCTGTAGCTCTCATGTTTGATCATTTTTCCCCTCTCCAGCCCCATCATCCTTCTCCCTATCCCTCCCTTTACATACCTGCCCAGCCACATCCTTAACCCTCCCGAACCTATCCCTATCAGCCCCATCAGCCCTTCCTTCCCCATCCTTTCTACCCTCCCATTGCAACCCTTTGCTTTTCCATGGCAAAAACTAGTTTTTGGTTCTTCTCTGGTGCTTTTTCTATTCTGCTTTTGGTGGACTTGGTTGCTGCTCCGATGTACTATTCAAGGTTTTTGCAGCTCTATTTTCATGGTGTTTGTTATGCTCAAAGTTTTGGCTATAGCTCTCCGGGACGGAGAGCACATTAGGTGGTGGGCAACTGTTGAGCCCATAAAAGTCATGTTGGTCAAAGTCAAATGCAGTCAAAGTCAAAAGATCAAAGTCAATTGGTCAAAGTCAACTAGTCAAAGTCAACAAGGTAAAGGTCAAAGTCCAAAGGTGCAAAGTCAAAGTGCTAAAATGCAGGTGTCAAAGTGCACAGGTAGTGCACAATTAATTGTCCACAAAGGGTAAATTGGAGAAAGTGAGTTGCAGGTTGCAGAGGTATTTTCTCTAATTTCCCTAAGGTTCAAAGTGTGTTTTAAAGTGTTTTGGAAGGTTCAGGTGAACCCCCCCTTAGGTGCAAAAGTGAAGACTTAAAAGGAAATGTGAAGGTATGTGAAGCGACAACGTACGCACAGGTGAAAGTATGCCCCCCATTAAAATTTTGGGTTTTAGTCTAAAGTCACTACAGGACAAAACAGTGAGTCGTTGGCTGCCACTTGTGAAGACAATCTTGGGACATCAAAGTGAGCACCAAGATACCATTGCAGTTAGGAGCGTACGTGATCGACAGACTCAAATCAAGGCAAGGTCTATTCTTGGACCAATCTTAGAGTAAGCAAGGGAAGCATAGTCTAAGGGAAGCAAGAGAGAGAAGTGCAAGAGTCACCAGAGTGCGACGCAGAGAAGTTGTTGCTCTAGCACAATGGTGAGAACCACGTTAAGAAGCTCCACCTCCTTAATGTCAATCCGCGGAAGAGATAGGAGTGATATGAAGATCGTGAATGTGAGATGAAGTGAGAGTGAAGGTGAGAAGCATAGAAATGCACACACACTTACACACACACTACGAAGAGACACGCAAGACACAATGGAAGGTGAGGAATCAACTCTATTACTCAAGAACACTATTACAAGCTCAAACTAGCTCTAAGCTCACACTAGCCAACATGAACCAACCTGAACCAACCTCAAAAATGAGCTCTCTAGCTCTTTTTATAGTTTCTAGACTAGTTTTGACCGGTTTCACATCTAGTGACCGGCATAGTTAAAAAATAGGTCCTAGAGGCTATTTGGAAGGGTAAACGATGTCTAATAATAACGAAAATTGGTACGCGCATTCTACCTAAGCTCCTCAAGCTCGAGGACTCCTCGGCTTGCACAAAATGGAGCTATGAATTAGAAAATGGGATTTTGTCTATATTACATATGTTACAAGAGTGATGAAAATCACTGTTGGATGTTTGAAGAGGTAATAAAAACATAGTTGTTTGAAAAAATGCTCCGACTGGCTCCCTGCTTCGTCTTTACATGCTTCCACGTCGTCTGTGCCTCTGACTGCTTCCAACACCCCCTTCCCTCTCGCTTCTGTCGTCCGCGACAGAACCTTGTTGTGCGGTCTGTCGGATGTAGTTTTGTAGGAGGTCGTGAGCGAGGGTGTGCTCAGATACTCGAATGCCTCGGGCTAGGTCGGCCTCGAGTTTCTCCCAATTAACGGGTTGTGGTTCATCGGATGGTGGGAGTCTGTAATGCGTGGAATACACCAACTGTTCACAGGCAAATAATTGCAATAAGTGGGTCGGCCTGCTGATGAACACTTCAGAGTGGTATTCCCAAAATCCGGTGGTGAACATCTCTTCAAATGTCTGCTTGTAGCACGCCGGTAGGTATTTTATTCTACAGTGCCAGGCATAACACACCCGGAGTGATGGCGTTGTGCTCATGTCATATACTAGATCAAAGTTACCATGCTCAAATCCCGGGGTGTTTACATGCGGTGCCTTGACTCGTCGGAAGACTTTAAATATCATTTGCATCATGTCAAAAATTTTGACAGTCATATGCGCTGCGATATCATCCATAGGCTTCAGGCGAGGGAGCCAGTGACGGATTGTAGCCATCATATAGCCAACAGTTGGTAACTCGATGGGTGGCTTAAAATAGGGGTAATTCAGCCAGTCTTGGCACTGCTTATTGTTTTGTACTTTGATAGCAAAGGCAGTCCAGGAGCGGCGTCGTGGCACTGGTCCCCAACACGGATTGTATTTTAAATGTAAAGGTGCCTTAACCCATGTGCTCATCATTTCAGGGTACTCCTGTAAAAGACGTGTACGCCAATCTGGTTGATAAATAGTGCCTTGTTGCGCATCCAGTGGCAAGTCTTCAGGCTCAAATTGAGTTGCATGTGATGGCTTCTTGCCAGTTCGCTTCTCTATGGCCAGCTGGTATTCGGCCATTAGCATAAAGTACGGTTTGTATTGAAGCTCATGCCCGGATATGTACCTGCGTGGGGCCAATTGAACAAAGTAGGGAGATTGCAAAATTCTTTCTTCGATCATAGCCATAACATGTAGCTGGGCCTCGACTCTGGCTGAATGTGTCGTTCCAAGTTCCTCAATTGTTTTCATCCACGCGGGGGTAGGAAGTTCATAGGTCATCTGGCCTTCGGCCGTGACTTGTCCGCCTGGGATGGGTATTGGCTCGTATGCTTCTTCAAACGTTTCCTCCACCGGAATGGTTATGTTCGCGTCGTCAGCTGGGATCTCCGGTGGGGAGTCAGGCCGTGGTGGTGCTTCGTACACATCTATGCGTGATTGGAGTGTGGCTACCTGGGCCCGTAATGCGTTGAGTTCCTCTATGAGGTCAGGAGAGGGGTCCACAGGTTCTGGTACTTCTGCTGCTACTTGTACTTGTTGTGGTGCCGGTTCTCTGAGCTGTAGTAGCTTGTGATGTTCTTTTAACTTCTGATGCTCTTCGTTCATTCGATCATAGTCCTCGAGCAGTCGAACATGGTCATCTAGCAACATCTTCATTGCTTCGGATGGGATTGCCTTGAATCTGCTAGGACTTAAGGGTTGTTCTGGATGGTCCAATGCCGCTTCCAAATTCTCTCTATTCTGCTCTTGGAGTCTCTGGTTCTCCTCTTTTGTTGCGGCTAGGTGCCTCCTGAGTAAGCCCATATTCCTGGTCAGCGTCGCGTTCCTAATTGTTTGGGCTCGAAGCAGGTTGTCCAGATCAGCAGTGGCTTCTTTTGTTTTCTCTTCACTTTCTAGTTCTAGCTTATGATATGCCTCTCTTAGTTCTTGGTATCGCGTATTTAAAGAGGCATTCTCGATTGATAATGAGTTAAGCTGCGACTGTAATTCATTTGTCGTCCTCTGCAGCTGTTGATAATTGTTGCCAAGAGATGCGAACTCATCTCGTACTTGTGTCATGCATGTGAACATTTGTTGAAGTGCAGTGTCTATGGTTGGCGATAATAGTAATGGAGTGCTAAGTGAGGATGTGGTGGAAGTAGATGCAGCGGGAATGGGGAATGGGGTTGGGAAGGTGGATGCAGTGGTGATCGTGGAAAATTGTGACGTACCTAAATATGATGGTGCTGCGAGTGGAGTGGGTGCTGGTGCGGTGGGTGGTGAGATGTCCATGTCACTGGACGTGTCAAGTGCGGTGACTGTGAAAAGTGGTGTGTATGTGGGTGGTTGTGTCGGTGTGAAGACGGGATTTACAAATGTAGAGTAATTTACAGGGGGGATGGCTGGAGCAACTTGGTGAAAAGGGGGAATAGGGGTTAGAGTGGGTTGGGGAGGTGAAACTGGTGAGAAGGTTAGTGGGGTTAGAAAGGTGAAAGGGTATCTTAAAGGTGGGGGAAAAGATGGGAAGGATGAAGGGATGAAGGGGTTAACACGTAGGCAAGGTGGGGTGGGTGCGGGCATGGTGGCATGAATGGGCAGGGCAAAGGCTGTGGCTATGTTGCCTTGGACTGGTGTGGATGTGGGAAGAGCAGGTGGGTGTGCGGGGGATACAGGATGGGTTGGTGAAACATGAGGGGAGAGAGGAGTAGATGGTGTGGATGTTATTTCAAGGATAGTGGTAGTATGTACCACGGTAGTATGTGGTGGGGAGTCGACTAGGATAGCTTCTCGAGTGATGGATCTTTCCGGACGTAGGCGTGCATCTTGCGCTTGGTGGGATGATTGAGGACCTACCGGAACTCGAATGTATTCACCGGGCTTCGATAACAGGCGAACTCTGCGAGGGTCATATTGGGGGAGTGGCTTCCTTTGTAAATATCTCAGTGCTTCAACCGGGCCAATGGATTTGACCAGTTCTCTGAACCCTCTGATGTAAACTTCTTCAAACCCTCCGGAGACGAGTTCTTGTTCGATTATGGTTTGGCTCTCTTCTTCAGTCAATTTCTTCTGTGCCCAGACTTTCTCCATCGTACGATATAATTTCTTGATTGCCAACGTGTAAGCTGCTGCTTCGAAAGTCTCCTCTTCATGCGTGCTGGTGTCGCCTTGTGCATCGGTTTGTTGGCCTTGGCCATCTGTCTGTTCGTGTTCTTGGGAATCATGCGTGCCCTGGCTGGCTTCATCGTCACCTTCATCGTCATCAGATACAGTTCTTTCGTCCTCAGAGCTCGACACCACTTGTCCCTGTGGCTGATCCCGCGGTGTGGGAGGGTAACTCGGCCTTTCAAATTCTTGAGAGAACATTTGTGCCTCTGAAAACTGGAATTCGTTGGAGAATGCATCAGGCATTTCGAAATCGAATGTTGTGTTTATTGGTTCTACCTCCATGTGTGGTATTGGGAAAGAAAAGGCTTCCGCACCAATAGTGGTGGGAGCTTCTGCTGTCGTGGTGGTGGGTTCTGTGGTTGTAGCTTCCTGAGGTGTAACGGTACTAGTAGTGCCCTCTGTTACCACTGGTCTAGATAACCTTATGTGAATAGGTTGTACTGTGGGAGTGGCTTCTGTCGGTGATTGCTCTGGGGAGGGTTGTGGTGATGGTGACTCTGGCACTTGAAGGCAAGGAATAGTGCCTCTCATGCGCTTACCTGCCCGTGCTCTGCTGGGCTTCCTGGCTTTCTTCGTCGTTCCTTTGAATGCCTTCAGCTCTTCTCCTGTTAATGCACTTTCAATTGGCAAGTCATAAGCCAAGCACATATAAACAATTCTTGTCAACGCACAACATCCATTAAGCACTTTCTTTCGTTCCCATCTGTGTTGTGCCAAATACATTTGATCAATGATCCAGCTCGCCAGATCAACAGTCTGAGGTCCAGTACAGGCTAAGTATAATCCAAACCATATCCTTTTATGTGGCATGGTGAATCTGTCCTGAGCGGGGAATGCAAAATGTTGCATGCATATCCGTAGCGGCTTTGACAGCTCGGGTGTAATTGCTGAGATCTCCTCCCACTTCGTGACATCCCCACGTTTCATAGGGTCTGGAACTAATCTTTCTCGATCTGTGGGCGTGTGGGTTCCATGAATCTTGATGGCAGCTCTGATTAAATCCTTCGAAAGATAAAATCTTTTGTAGGGTGGATCATCCACTAAAGAAGGTAAAATAAAAGTTCCTGGGATATCCTTATTCTCTGAGGCCAGCAAAGTAGTGATTAAATAATAACACCTCTAAAAGTCAGGTTTAGGCAGAGGGTCACTGAAATATTCCGTGAAGCCGGCTCTGGCCCAAACATGAGTTAAGTCCTGAGTGTTCTGTAGGCCTTCGAACTCTCTGGAGAAAAATTGGTATTTTCCCCAAGTGCGGTCATCAAACGTCAAATTAGATTCAAATATAAATTCCGCATCCGCTAAGGGTCCTGCAAGTCCCTGAAACCAGTGAGAGTTACGGTGTATCTTTTCTGTGTAGCCCATAGGTGGGTTATCGATCGGCATGGGCCCTGGAAATCCTTGGAATTCTGGCGGTGGAGCAGTCGGGTGGGATTCTGCTCGTAAAACATTGAGGGGCGCTGCAGCTACGCTGGGGCCTACTTCTGATGGTCCTTCGTCGGTTTGCATGATGATTGATGCGCTAATGAGAAAGATCTGCTACAAAAGATTAACACATTAGCATGGAAATTAATTATGATCCCATTAAAGTGAGACCGCAATCCCTTTCCATAACCGATGCGTAACCCGTGTAGCCACGTGTCGTGAAATGATTAATGCAATGATCTTTTTGTAGAGCTAATGCAGGTCTCTAGACACCTACATGTTTCAGATTATGTATACATTTCTTGATGAGATGAGATTATGAGTGATGTGTGATGATGGTGGGTGAATTTATACAAGGTTTAAAGGTTAGTGATTTGTTACAAGGTTGTATGTTAGTCAGGGGGTCGTTAGACAATGGGTTAGGGGAAGACGGTTGGACAGGCTTCGGTATCCATTTCCTAAGAGTCCTTGAGTGGGTGGTGGGTTTCTGCTGAGGAACAAAAAGCGGTATCGGGTTTGGTGGTTTTGAAGGATGAAAAGGTTTCTGAGGGGTATATAGTACATGGCTTGAGGGTTGAGATATAATACATTGTTTGGGTACCCAAATCTGCGTGGGTGTGGGTCTATGGGTAAGATATTTCTTGGCGATCCAAATTTGTCGAGTATTGATGCTTGTAGAAGAAGATCGAGAGGACTTTGTCTGCTGACTTTGCTTTTGTTGAAACTTTGTCCTGCTCGCTTCTGCAGTGTTGCTGATAGGCTGTGGTTGCTGTCCTTTTGGCACCCATATTTGTCTGGTGCCGCTTCCTTTGGGTGGCCTAGACTGCTTTCCTTGTTGTGTCTTCTGATACTGCCGTCGGTCTGGGTTCCTTCGTCGTGGTTGACTCTTTCGAGGTTGGGTTTGAGAGGTCCTTCGGACACTCTGCTTTGGAAAAGAAGGGAGATCCAACACTTGCGTGACCTGCCCATTAGGAAGTGATTCGTTCTTCATCTTTAATATAGGCCAGTCCGCAGCAAGTTTGGAAGGATGAGCACCGCAAGGTGTTGTGCTCATTTGGCCGCTGATGCAACCCACCTGACCGCTGATTGTGCTCATCTGCCCTAGCGGTTGGGTAGCTGCCCTGTCTAGTTTGCAGGAAGTCCCAGGGAAGATCTCCTGTCGTCCTTCTGATTGACAACTGTCCATGGCCAAGCCCGAGTGGGTTGGTGTAGACGTAACGTGACTAAGCTGATTAAAGATCTTCCGGTCTTCCGTCGCATGTATTTCATAGGGTCTAGGGTTACAAACCTCAATCGGAATGCCATTAGGGAAGTCAAGCGGTATCACTCGCTTCTGTTCTAAGGTTCCAATCTGTAAGGAGCCTTGTCTAAGATTTAGGTCCACTGAGTGATCGTACAGCCAATCTTGGCCAAGGATTAGGGGTTCTATCAGGTCGTCATCATGGCACACTAGTAGCTTCGCTGTCATGGTCACATCCTTAATGAGGATAGGAAGGTCCACCTCACCCATGCAAGGGGTTTCCATGCCTCCTAGCCCTATGAGGTATGCCTCAATTGGCCGCATTTCTATTCCTGAATCCTTATAGTGGGACCATCTAATCGCACTAGTCGCAGCACCTGAGTCAATTAAAGCCCTGAGCTCTTGGCAAGGGTCGCCATGCTCTAGCCTAACTGTAATGAATGGTCTCCTGTCCACTATACTAGGATGGGTGGTTGACTTTACTTGACACATGGCCATGGGATATCTGGGTGTAGTTTCCAGATGGTTATACTGCTCTCTCCCTAGTCCTTGTCTTCTTAACTTCATGCGTTTAATGCGTTCTATTGCTTCTGCCTGAGCTTCCGCTCGTATTCTATTTTCTTCCTCCTTACGCTTCTTTGCTAACGTGAGTCGTCTAAGCATATCCTCAGTAAGAGGTTCCTGATACAACCTGACTCTACAGCCACTAATATAATTAGGCATTACGTCTCCTTCTAAGGTGGCTAACTGTACTGCTCCACTTGTTGAGAGTCTGTTAATGATCATAGGTCCATAACCTCGCTTTTCTAACTTCCGTGCGTGTTGTTTCAGCGTATATACTAGAACTAAATCTCCTTCTTTTAAGCCTTTATCTTTCACATGTGCATCAAAATATGCTTTCTGTCGCTTCTTCGCTGCGTATATTCCTGCTGCTGCCTTTAGCCTGGTTTCTCCTAATCGTTCCAAGTCCAGTATTCTTGCTGATAATTCATGGCCGGTCCATTGATGTTCTTGTGCAACCTTAAGGGTCGGTATCAAGAAGTCCAAAGGAAGCACAGCATTCTCACCAAAAACCATCTGAAAGGGAGTTGCATTGAGTACGGTCTTGTAGGCCACTCGATATGCCCAAACAGCGTGGTGTAACTGTTTGTCCCAATCTGAACGTTTGTTGTTCACGAGCTTCGTCAGTACGTTACAAAGGATCTTGTTAGTGCTTTCAGCCTGACCATTGGCCTGAGGATGATATGGTGCGGATTTCTTGTGAATCACCATAAAATCCTGTAACAGATATTCAATGACTTGGTTTAGAAAGTGAGTGCCTCGATCGCTCACTAACTCTATAGGCAATCCATATCTTGTAAAGACATTTTCAAATAAGAATTTTGCAGTTGTGTGTGCATCATTCTTTTTTGTGGCTTTTGCCTCTACCCATTTCGTAAGATAATCTGTCGCAACAATAATGTATTCCACATGTGTACCTTTTGCAGGGGGGTTAATGGGTCCTACAAAGTCTATACCCCACTTAGAAAATGCACGTCCGCCCATCATGGGTTTCAATGGCATTTCATCTCTGCGCGTAGGAAACTGAGTTCTTTGGCACACATCACATCTCTTTACATAGGTATGAGCATCCATGTGAAGAGTGGGCCACCATAATCCTGCAAAGAGGATGGCTTTGATTATCCTATCGGGTCCAAAATGACCTCCTGCAACACCTTGGTGTGCAGTCTCTAGTATGCTCAGATAATCGCTCTCATGAACACATTGTCTTAGATATCCATCTCGTCCTCTTTTGTATAAATTATCGCCAATAAGAGAATAATCTTGAGCTTCCCGCTCTAGACTGCGTTGCCGAGCTAAGGTCATGCCTTGAGGGAATGTGTTCGTCCTCAAGTATGTCACTAAAGGTTCACTCCAGTCTGGTGTGAGAGACACGTGATATAACGTAGCATGCTCCACTGGTGGTCTTTCACAACAAACATGGCATTCTTTACACAACTTGTAGACATCTGCTTCCATTGAAGGCCAATATACTCCTAGTCTATGCAAAGTCTGTAATGTTCGATGTTTCGAATGATGTTGCTTTAATGCACCTACGTGTGCTAATTGCAACCAATTTGCATGTTCTGATTCATCTACACAACAAGCAAGAATCTCTTGAAAATCCTGTTTATATATGCTTCTTGCTATGATTTGGTATCTCTGAGACTTGGTAATCTCCCCCTCTTTGATCTTTAACCTAGGATTCTTGGGTCCATATGTGAGAATAGGGACTATAGACTTAGCCCATTCTGGTGCTATCTCAAGATTAAACAAATATGCATCTGGTAGATCATCCATTACTCCTTGAGGAGCTTCTCCTGATGTTAATCTTGAAAGGTGGTCAGCTCTAAGATGTGTCTTTCCTTTCCTGACTACTACTTCAAAATCGTACTCCATGAGTAATAGAAACCAACGTATTAATCGTCCCGTGTTACATGGTTTGTTGACTAGGTACAATAGGGCTTGATGATCTGTAAAGAACTTGAATTTGTTGGCCAACAAGTAGTGCCTGAACTTCTTTACTGCGTAGATCATCCCTAATCCTTCTCGTTCCGTCGTGGTGTAATTTCTTTCTGCTGCGTTCAATTGTCTGCTCGCGTAAGCTATGGGGAGGTCTATGTTACCTTCATTCGTGGGTTGTGCTAACACACATCCTATGGCGTAATTGGATGCATCCACATGTACATGGAATGGCTTACTCCAATCTGGGGTAGTCAATATAGGTGCTGAGCACAAGCGTCGTTTAAGTTCGTTGAATGAATTTTCACATTCATCTGTCCATTCAAAATTGGTTAAAAGAGAGTACAAAGGCTTGGCTATGATTGCATACATGTGTATGAATCTCCTATAATAACCGCAGTGGCCCATAAATGCCTGTACCTCTTTCACATTAGTTGGTCTAGGTAAATCTGCAATTACCTTCACCTTTTCTTCATCCGTAGAGATTCCATTTTTTGACACAATGTGTCCTAGAATTTTGCCTTGTCTGACCATGAAAACGCATTTTTCTGGGTTCAAACAAACCTGATATTCTCGACATTTGTCAAATATTTGTCTTAGCTCTGGGATATGCCTCTGTCTTACATTAGAATGAGCACATATGTCATCGACATAAACTTCCAAACTCTTGCGTAAGAATTCCTTAAAAACATGACACATGAGTCGCTGGAAAGTGGCGGGTGCATTTGTTAAGCCAAATGGCATTACACGAAATGCAAATATGCCCCATTCCGTGGCAAAAGCCGTCTTGTGTTGGTCTTCTGGAGCAATGGCTACTTGATTATAGCCTGAAAATCCATCAAGAAAGCTGTAAACTTCCTTGCCCACAACTCTTTCCAATAGATGTTCTGTGATAGGAAGAGGATAACTATCTCTAATCGTTGCGGCATTAACCTTTTTAAGGTTAATACACACACGCAATTTTCCATTCTTCTTGGGCACAACCACAATGGGGGATACCCATTCGGTATGCTCAATTTCGTAAATGAATCCTGCTTCTATCAAGCGATCTATCTCTTCTTTAATCTTCGCAGCGTAGTTATCATTGTACGTGTATGGTTTCTGTTTCGTAGGTTTTGCATCTGGAGTCATAGGGATTCTATGAGAACATATATCTGGATCTACTCCTTTCAAATCTTTGTAACTCCACGCAAAAACATCTCTATATTCGCGTAATAGGGCAACTAGCTCTTCTTCTTCTTCAGTTGTCAAAGCATGCCCTATGTATGTGCATTTTTCTTCCTCTCCTTCTATAGCTACGATTATTTTCTTGGTTTTCTCGCGGTTATCATATACTTGTCCGTCATTCGCCTTTCTATTAGGCATTCGTACCATGATTCTTCTATCTTCGATTTCATATTTCTTGAAGTTCTCGGGTACTTCAAACAAAGATTCTTCTCTTTCTGACATGGTTTCTTTCTTCTTTCTTTTCTTGCCTTCACTCTTAGTAGTCACTTCCGTGGCTAACCTCACCTCATTCGTAATTTCCTCGTGTCTCTGAGGGTGAGTCTCTACTTCGTAGAAATATTCCTCCTCTGATGCAAATGGAGAGTCCATGATGATTGATTCTAAATCAAAATCGCTTGCATCCTCAAATGCATCAGTGTTAGGTTCACACTCTTCTAAAATCGCATCGCACATGATTGGCTCTATCGTAAAAACTGAAATGTCATAGCCATCCTCGTCACAGTGGGGTGTCCATTGTTCTTCATTGATGGCTACATCCATGGTTGCAAGGATTTCTGCCCAACCATGGGGTTCAAACTCTTCGTCTGGGAATACTACAGGTGCATAAGCTGGATCTCGAAGGGTTCGTGGATGTTGTTCTGCACCTAAGGTCCTTCCTTCTAATCGTTCTTCCTCTTGTTTGGCTACTTTACACATCCATAAATGAGTATCCTCGTGCAACCAGGAAGGGTCTGATTCTAATGAGTGCACGGATTCCGTCTCTACTTGTGTCTTATGGATGGTATTCCATTGTATTGGGGGTACGTCTCTATGTGAATAGTCTTTAAGATTGACTTTGGTAGTCACTCCTAAATGTTGCAAGTACAAAGAATTAGTTCCCCAATCTTGTACAATTTGCAACTGACGCATAAATGGTCGTCCCAATATCATCTCATAAGCATGGTTTTTTGCAAAGTCACAAATGGCAAAGGTATGCTCAAATTCTACACCACAAGTGGTGAGAGATATGCCTTCTAGTAAGCCTAATGGTTTTTCTATGTGTCCATCAGCCATTTGTAGCTTCATCCTGGTGGGTCTTAATGCTGGCTTACCCCAACGTTTCCATAAAGCGGTGGTAGCGATGGCTACTCCGGCTCCTGAATCTAAGATGGCTTTCGTGGTGTAGCCCTGATGGGTGATCGGAAGATAAGTGTTACCTTCCTCTCCTTCGCTCACGTCTCCAATCTTTTCCACTGGAATCTCTGGTACCTTATTATGTGATCCTATTTGTGAGGGAGCAGTAGCAAGCTCGGGGAATTGATTTGCTACATGCTTCCACAATTCTGGTTTTACCTTCAATAACTCCTCCAGAGTAAGGTTACATTGTACTTTGGTATTCTTGATCACTTCCGTGTTTCTAGGGATTACTGATTCTTCATTCCTCACTATTATCGTGGGTGCTCTCATACTAATAGACTTTGCTTCCCAAGGTCCTGTGAACTGAGGTAATTCTTGTAAAGAATTAGATTCAAATCTTGTGGGTTCACTCAGTTGCTCTTCCTCTACATCATCGTATATAGAGGGGATGTCTTGGGGAAATTGTTCCTGCAAGTCATCTATTTCTTGAATAGGAGGATGGGTTCCTTGTTCTTTTCTCCATTTCTCTTCTTGTATTTCTCTCAAAAATTCATGTGAATATTTATGTATGGAAGACAAATTGTCTTGACTTTCTGTATTGGGTACTTGAGACAGGGATGGTGCATTCCTTTCCTGTGTCTCTGGGACAATAGGGTTCCTATGCTGATCCTTTTTCTCTTTGCTTTCAATCAAATATTCTAGCCTCTCCATCAGTCCTTGAAAGTGTAATTCCGGTTTTGCCATGTTATTCCAATTAAGATATCTAGAGGCTTCAAACAAAGCTTGTGCTAGTTCTACCATCTTCATGCAAAGTTTAGTTCTCTCAATTTCTAGATCAGCTCGTGGGTAGTTTTTGCTCATTTCAGCTACTTGAGGTCCCTCTTTTAATCTAGCCTGATATGCACGAAACATCATGTCTATATTTTCTGGTATGGGTTCCGCTAACACTGATCCTGATTTCTGAGCTGGATTCTCTTGATTCAATTCTTGTGAAGTCAATTCTTGGATTTTGGCTCTAGATTCCTTTAAACTTCCTTCCAACTCCGTTATCTTTTTACTCCATTTTCTCTTAATTCGTTCCCTAGAATTTTTCCAAGATTTTGTCTTTTTACTGCTAGATTTTGCAACTTCACTGGTTTCGGCTACTTTCTCTTGATTCAGCTTTTGGTTTTGTAAGAGCGCTTGGGCTCTTGTTATAGCTTGGATAGGCACGTATGTAGGGTTGGATCCATCTGCATTATTTACAATACCTATCACGTTGATTGGTGTCACATTCGAAGCATTAACTCGGTTCTTAGGACAATCTTTGATTATATGCTCTTTGCCACAATCGGCACAAAAGCCTTGGATGTTATAGTACTGTGATTGTCCTGCTATCGGGGGGTGTGGACAATCCTTTATGAAATGATCTCCTTGGCACCTAAAGCATGGTCCTCTGGGGCCCTGTGGTCTCTGTTGTCTTAATTGGGGCCGTGGGTTTGGGTTTGTGTACATCACATTAGCATAGTCGGGCTCCCAACTAGGTTCCACTGGTGGACTATCATAAGGATATGTCTCCATATGTTCTGGTGACTCCGTGTAATATGCGGGTGGACTATCTACATGCGTAGAGTCAAAACTGTTTGAGTGTGGGTCACTCTCTGTGATCAAAGGTGAAGAAGGCACTAAGGCCCTACTTAGGTTCTCTTCTGCAGCAGCGTATTTGACTGAGATGACATTCGCTGGTGGGGGTGGCTGCTGAGCTAAGACAGGTTGAGGTCTCTGTTGAGCCTGGTACGGGTAGTTCTGAGGAGGCCTATAGTAATAAGGCTGAGCATTGTATTGGCCTTGATACCTACCTGGTTGTGCGTATGCTTGCGGGTAGTTCTGTCTCACGGTCTGTTTGTTGTATGGGCAGTCCTGAGCCGTATGATTCGTGTATCTTCTTTCAATTGTACAGTATTGGCCACTAGGGTTGGCTTGTGGTTGTGGTGCATTGGGACACATATTTGCCATATGATCGCCACCACAAGTGTAACAACGCTTGTTTGTTAGCACCCTAGGTTTACTAGAAACTCCTAGTTTCTGGGCCACTTTCTCTGCTAGGTCCTCTATCGAGTTAGACAATTTTGTGGATGCTAGAGATGAACAGTCTGAGTCCTTATAGACCTTTGAAAGTTCCAACTCGTCTCCTAAATTGTCTTCAATGTCTATACAAATTCTTACACATTGCTCTAGCATTCTGGGTTCTTTTAGGTACACATAGGAGCGCAGTTTAGAGCTCAACAAGCCATCTAGAAACAATGACACTTGCTTAGCTTGTGAGGGTAGCTCTTGCATTGGACAACATTCAACATATTGTCTAAACCTACGTCCTGCGAGTCTAACTGTTTCTTGAGGGGTCTGTTTGAAGCTATGAATCAACGAAGACGTGTCATGTCTAATCCCACTTTTAGAGAATTCAGTGATGAATGACTCTAAAAAGTGATGGATGTCTCTAAATTGCCTTTGTTGCAATGGTTGGAACCAAGTTAAAGCGGTATTCTTTAACGTTAGTCCAAATGCGTTGTATTGCGTGAACATGTCTTCGACTTGTTCTGCTCTTAGTACTTGCTTGAATTCTGCGACATGGTCGTAGGGATCTCCTGTCCCATCAAAGTAATTTTTCATGGATTTTACTAATTGAGTGGGTCTCAATATTCTTGTGTGTTCACGTGGTCTAGGTAGAGGAAAATCATCTCTACCACCTGGTATTCCATGATCTCTTTGTCTATCCACTCTATTAGTGTCCGTGGTTGTTCTATCTCTCCCTATGGGATGAGTGAAGCCTACTTCTGGTCTCTCTTTATTTCCCTCTCTTTGATTTCCATGGGCTGAGGATGTTCCTGCCCCTTGTTGACTTGTATTCATGTTTGTTCTAGATGGAGGGAATACCAATTCTCCTCTCCATGTGTATGTGTTTTTAGCGCGGTCGGGTACCACAAAGACTCTTTCTGAAGTCTCATCCAGGTATACAACCTTTCCAGGTGTATCCGGGTCCTTGAATTCGTATATAGTGATGATACCTACCTCACTAAGTATCTCGGTCTTGTATCTCCAAAAGGCTTCATCAGTTTCTTTATTTACAAACAACTCTATGCTTTTGTTGTCCTGAGGGATCCATTCCGGGATTAGTACTCGTGTCAGTACAGATTTCCCTCTAGGTGTTCTAGGCTCTTCTAATGGTTCTTTTCCTTGAGGTTTTGCTTCCGTCTCTGGTTGAATCATGCCAAACTCGTTGGTATTGTTTGGCTGCGTACTTAAGATGTACATCGTTCCTTCCTTGTCTATGTACGCGTCTCTCTCGAATTTCACCACTGGACGTTCCAATCCAATGGGTTGATCAGGGTTGTGCATTTGCACCACTTGCCTTTGCAAACCATCCTCATAGATGCGAGCACCTAATCGGTTGGTTCGGAGAAACTCTAATTGAGTCCTATAGGGTCCTTCTGTTTTTTCTAAATAGGCTACATTTGGCCCTCCTTCTGGTCTTTCTGTGCTAAATGCCATTTCTGATCCACTGGTGTCTGAGCTCTCGTAGGGGTAATTACTATTCAATTGCTGAGCCCACGATCGAGTAGTAGTTCTTACACTTGCCTCTGATGATCTAAGGCTTCGTCGGTCTGACTTACCTATATGTTTACCCGATCTAAGGTTCATTAATTTTCTTCCTTGCACACTCAGTACACGCTCAGATCGTCACCGATTCTTTGTTATTACTTCCTTGATTCTTTTTAGATTTCTTTAGATTCTTGTCTTACTGTATGCGTCAGGAATTCGACTTTCCGTTATAATTTTGAGTTCTCGTTCCGTCAGACTTAGGTTCTGTCCTTTAGGTTTTCGTCACACACACCTTCACTTTAGTCTTGAACTTGAAAGAATTAAATATCTTGAACTTGAGGCGTTCCTATCGTCTTAATCCACAATGCTAACGTTTATCCTAAGCTAAGAATTGACTGAGGGGGTTGAGTAATCTTCCAACCTCGAGTCAGCTTTTTCTGGTTGCTCTGATGCCCAAGAAGCCGCGCTTCCCAAGCTTTATGCCCTTCACTGCCTTGCTTTGGTTGTCTTTGATTGCCCTTGCTAGACCTGGAAAAATCCAATATTAGACCAATTCACACACCTTTTAAGTCCCTTCCCTTTTGCCCAAATTTTCAATACTTGCCCCCTGGCTTCCTAGTTCCAAACTAGGTCAACCTCAAAATAGCTTATCAAAAAATAGACGTATCCTTTGAGAAAAAAACAGTTGAGGTCACGTAGTACTCGTCAAGAGCTTTCTAATGAGCTATTAAGCTCAAAAAACGGACTTCGGATGAAAAAGTTATGAGCGCTCAGGCCCTGGGGGGTAAAAACTGACAATCAGATTTTTCTTCCAATATGAGCTAAGGGGTCTCCTATGAGTCTAATGGTCCAAAAATTTCTCAAAAATACCCCCAAAATTGGTCAAAAAATGGAACCCTTAATTTGCGATGGGGGTGCACAATCGCGATGGTCTGAGACCGTCGCGATGGTCCAAGCGAACCGTCGCGATGGCGTGGAGTTTGGACAGTCGCGATGGTGCGAAAAGGTGAACCGTCGCGATGGTCCGAAGTGAACGATCGCGATGGCGTGAGGTCGAACCGTCGCGATGGCGTGAAGTCGAACCGTCGCGATGGCGTGGTCAGGCGGACAATCGCGATGGCGTGGGTCAACGGTCAAAGGTGGACAATCGCGATGGTCCGAAGTGAACCGTCGCGATGGTCACAAGTGCGATGGCATGAGCCAATCGCGATGGTCCGATTTTGGGCTGTCGCGATGGTCCGAAAAAATGAACCGTCGCGATGGTCTGATTTTGGGCTGTCGCGATGGTCCGAAAAAATGAACCGTCGCGATGGTCTGATTTTGGGCTGTCGCGATGGTCCGAAAAAATGAACCGTCGCGGTGGTCTATCTTGACACGTGGCACCGTCGTGGCGATGGCATGAGCCAATCGCGATGGCCCAAGGTCAGCTGAACAATCGCGATGGTCCAAGTGGACCGTCGCGATGGCTCAAGTGAACCGTCGCGATGGTCCGAGACCGTCGCGATGGTCCGGCCGAGCCGTCGCGATGGCGTGAGCCTATCGCCATGGTGCGACACAATCGCGATGGTCTGAGCCAATCGCGATGGTCCACCAAAGTATGAATTTTTGAGATGTGCCTGTGGATTCGTAGTTGCGCAAGGGTCGCCTACCTCGTGGTGTGGTCGCCTACCTCGAATTCCGAAAGTTGCAGACCATCGCGATGGTCCGCCACACTCGGCAGATCTTTGACAGAGAGTAAAATTTTACCTTTTCCAAGCTTTCCTGATGCACTGGAGCTCTGTACCTGCAAGAAAACTCAAGAAAACACAAGCACACACAAGCACAAAAGTTCTCTCTCGCTCTCTCGCATGCACAAGTGAGGGGAAATGAGGTGAATGGGTGGATATGGTGAATTTTCTGATTTTTTTGGAGATGAAGATGATGATGCGATGATGAAGATGGAGTGTGGGGGAGGTGAAAAACACTAAAAACTAAATAAGAACAACAACGATAACTGAAATTTTTACCTTCCAACGCCACTTCTTGCTATACTCTTACCATCACACATTCGTCCTAGACTCGATCCCCGGCAACGGCGCCAAATTTGGTGTTGCTCTAGCACAATGGTGAGAACCACGTTAAGAAGCTCCACCTCCTTAATGTCAATCCGCGGAAGAGATAGGAGTGATATGAAGATCGTGAATGTGAGATGAAGTGAGAGTGAAGGTGAGAAGCATAGAAATGCACACACACTTACACACACACTACGAAGAGACACGCAAGACACAATGGAAGGTGAGGAATCAACTCTATTACTCAAGAACACTATTACAAGCTCAAACTAGCTCTAAGCTCACACTAGCCAACATGAACCAACCTGAACCAACCTCAAAAATGAGCTCTCTAGCTCTTTTTATAGTTTCTAGACTAGTTTTGACCGGTTTCACATCTAGTGACCGGCATAGTTAAAAAATAGGTCCTAGAGGCTATTTGGAAGGGTAAACGATGTCTAAAAATAACGAAAATTGGTACGCGCATTCTACCTAAGCTCCTCAAGCTCGAGGACTCCTCGGCTTGCACAAAATGGAGCTATGAATTAGAAAATGGGATTTTGTCTATATTACATATGTTACAAGAGTGATGAAAATCACTGTTGGATGTTTGAAGAGGCAATAAAAACATAGATGTTTGAAAAAATGCTCCGACTGGCTCCCTGCTTCGTCTTTACATGCTTCCACGTCGTCTGTGCCTCTGACTGCTTCCAACAGAAGTGGAAGTGCAAGGTGCATGGAGAGTGACTAAGGATTTGTGCAGAGAGTGTTAAGCTAGTCCCCCAAGGATCTCAAGATCTCTTTGCAGTGTGCGCGTGCCGACAGAAGGTATTCATTCCTTTCCCCCTAGTGGAAGCTTGGTGCAAGGTGTGCACAAGGATAAGCTTGAAGCAGGTGGAGGTCTGGTGCAGAGGAGGCCGGCGGCAAGAAGACTTTGGGATATTGGGTATTTTGTAATTGAGCACTCTGTGTGATTGTGCACAGAAGTATTGGCTTGTATTTTGCTTCAACCATTGTAATTGTCTTACTGTAATCAATCAGCAGAAGCTTCCAAGGTGTATTTCCTCTTCTGGTCTTTTCATTTTCTCCTACAAACCCTCAAACTCCTTCTTGTCTAAGAATCCCCCAACAATAACCCTTGCTTTGGGCCAGTGCAGAGAAGAAGATCATGGAAAGCATTTGCTATAAAGGTTCAGAACAACACAAATTACAAACAATGGCTGAATTACCCCTCTATCGCACCCCCAACAGGCACGCCAACAGTAGCATACATGATGGCTACCATCAGACATTGGATGCCATGCCTCCACCCCATGCCAGATGTCGCCGTGCAGATGATGCTCAAAATCTTGGACATGATGCAAGTGGTGTTAAAGACTTTCCGAAATGTACGTAATATCCAGCCTCCAATTCCGAGCTTCATCAATGGTAACTATGACTTGCTTTATGATATGAGCACGACCCCGAGTATCCGAGTGGCTTATGCGTGGCATGCATGAATAATATATCTCCCTACTTGTTACAAACAAACTTTTGATGACATGTTCACCATGAGGTTCTGGGAAGCACACTCAGAAGTATTCGCACCACGCCCAACTCATCTGCTCCAGTTATTCGCTTGCAAACAAACAATGCATTCAGAACTCTACACCACGCCACAACCTGATATGCCTGGCGCAGTTAATTGGGACGCCCTGCAGAGAGATTTGGTCACGGGACTACGCATCAAAGAACAAGAATTGGCAACCGACCTACTGCAGCAGTACATTGATCAAACCGTGGAGCAGAGGTCTGTCAGAGGCGACAGACGCTAGGGGGGGGAGAGTGTTGGCGTCGTATGGGAAGAAGCAAGTATGGAAATGCATGCGGATCTAGCACTAAGGCAACCCTTTGAATTTTTTCCAAACCTTACATCATGTTAAAAGTGATTCTCATCACTAAAAACCCTTATAAATACCGTTTCACCTTTGTGTAGCTCCATTTTGTACAACTTGAGGAGTCCTCAAGCTTGAGGAGCCTTAGAAGTAAGTGCTTACCAATTTTCATATTTTTTAGACCTCGTTTGAGCCCTCAAATAAGCCCTGGAACCTAATTTTTAACTAGGACACTAGGTCTGGACAGGGCCAAAGCTAGTAAAAAACTATAAATAGAGCTAGAGAGCTCATTTTTGGCTAGCTTCTTGTAGTTTTGAGCTTGTATGAGAACTTGTTTGTAATAGAAGTAATTCCATTGTCTTACTCTCTTTGTTCTTGCCGTGTGTGCACATGTGTGTGTATGTATGTGCATGTTTGTGTGCTTCTCACTCACACATTTGTGCCTTCACTTGCTCGAGGTCTTCATACCATCCTCATGTCTTCCTGGATTGACATCAAAGGAGGTGCTACTCATCACTGAGCTACAGATGTGAAGAATGCTTTCCTACATGGTGAGTTGTAGGAAGAAGTATATATGGATCAGCCACAAGGATATGAAGATTCAAAGCATCCAGAATATGTTTGCAGGTTGCAAAAGGCTTTGTATGGGCTGAAGCAAGCCCCTCGTGCATGGCATGCAAGGATTGTTGATTACTTAACCAGCATTGGCTTTTCTATGTGTGATGCAGATCACTCACTATATGCAAGGAAGGTTGATGATGGCATCACTATTGTGGCTATTTATGTTGATTACCTGATTGTAGGTGGTGATAATAAAGGAAGCATCAAAGAGGTAAAGCAACTTCTTATGCAGGAATTTGACATGAAAGGTCTTGGTGTGCTATGCTATTTCTTGGGTATTCAGTTTATACATACAGAAACAGGTATATGGATGTCGCAAAGGCAATATGCCTTGAATATGCTACAAAAGTATGGTATGGCTGATTGTAAGCCTATTTCTATGCCATTAGATCAGAATTTGAAATTGGATACTACATCAGGTGAAGAACTGGAAAATGCTACTATGTACACGAAAATTGTGGGAAGTCTTATATATCTCACAATTACAAGGCCTGATCTAAGTTCTACTGTTGGACTTGAAAGTCAGTTTATGCAGGTTCCGAGGAAGCCACATTTGGATGCTCTGAGGCGCACTCTACGTTATGTGAGTGCTACTTTGGATTATGCATTGTTTTATGAGGCTGGTGTAGATTTGTAGGTTTATGGATACACCGATGCAGATTGGGCTGGTAGCATTCTAGATAGAAGATCTACTAGTGGTTTTCTATTCTCACTTGGGAGTGCAACTGTTACATGGAGCAGCAAGAAGCAACCCACTGTTGCTTTGTCGATTACACAGGCTGAGTATAGAGGTGTTGTAATGGCAGCATGTGAGGCATCATGGTTGGAGATGCCACTTGCAGATTTAGGTGTGGAAGTGCGAAATCCTATCACCATTTATTGTGATAATCTTAGCAGCATACAATTAGCACGGAACCCTATTTTCCATGCTAGAACAACGCATATCAAGGTACATTATCACTTCATCAGAGAGAAGGTATTAGCAGGTGATATTGATCTTGTTTATGTGAGAACAGATGCGTAGGTTGCTGATATTTTCACCAAAGCACTTGGAGCTGAGAAGTTGAAGAAGTTTCGGGAGATGCTTCGATTACAGGATATGGCATTGAGCTTGAGGGGGAGTGTTGAGATATCAAGCTCAACATGTGATGATCCAGGATGACACGTACCAGTTTTTCGTTTTTGTGACATGTATAGTGGTCATGCCAGTATATGTCAGGGATACTTCATTGGGCTTTATTAGATTTATCTACCGAGAGTGATGGCACATTTGTTTCTTGCCAGCTCACTCATTGGCGGACATTAGGTTTTTCCTTATGTACTGATCTTCATATATTGCACTTGTTGTATTCTTGTTTTTAGGTCATTCTTGTACATTCCTTTTTATGTAATAGAAGAAGAAGAAGAAGAAGAAGATCATTCTTCCTTATCTCCTTCCTCGTGACACACCCTTCCCTCTCGCAACCCACTGACCTTGCCATCTCTGATCACTACCCGATCGTTATCACTTTCCAACCAGACACCAAAATCTGTAAGGCTCCTTGGTTCCACGCCTACATGACCTCCTTCTCTCTCCCCTCCGTCCATCAAGAAATTGCTGAAGTGTGGAAGGAGGAGTTCGCCTCCGGCTCATCCCCAGCCAAGTGCTGGAGACGTGCAATCGATAAGTTGCGGCAGATCATGATTAGAACCACAAAGATGCTCGAGACTATTCAATGGGCATGTAGAGAAGCTCTATATCATAGACTCTAGAGACTTGAGGAGGAAGTAAACAAAGGAAAAGCCCAATCCTAGAAAGATCTACAAAAAATCAAAGCGCTGCTGAGATACAGGGAAGAAATACAAAGGAAAAATTTGGAAATTTTCTTTAAGGAGTGGTGGGCTAGCAGAGCCGACAAACCCACCAAAGAGATGTGCCACATCCTTAAAATGAAACAAAGCAGAGATTCGATCCCCCTATTGCTAGACTCAAATGGCGATGTATGCAATACGGAAGAAGATAATTTTGGGATCATTGAAGGGAACTTTGTGAGACTCCTATGGATCTCAACCCCCCTCTCGCACCATAGATGGGACTGCATGGCAGCCATATCTAGGGTATCCTCTCATAGGGTCCCACTCAACCTTCATTCCCTACTTGATGCCTCTATCTCGGAAGCAGAAATCATTGAAGTCATTGATGCCCTCCTTTGTGCTAAAAGCCCTAGGCCAGACATGCTCAATAATGAGTTCTTTAAGTCCTTCAAGTTGGTAGTCGCCACCCCTCCTCGTGTGGTCTGGCAAGAGGCACTCGAGTTTGGGGCACTTCCGGCTTGTCAAGACAATTGCATTATCAAGTTAATACACAAAAAAATGGGAAAAGAAAAGAATTGAGAACTGGCGTCCGATTACGATGCTCCAAACCGTCTATAAGATCATTGCCAAAGTGATAGCCAATAGAATTTCTAGTCATCTGAGAACGTGGTTAAGTGAGGACCAAAAAGGTTTCATCAAAGGCAGGTCAATTTTAGCAACTGTTATAGATATCTAAGAAAGTCTTGACTTCGCAAATGAGTCAAGACAAGATGTGGTCTTCCTCAAGATCAACTTTGATAAAGCCTACGATAGGCTATAATGGGACTATATTCTGCAGTCACTTAAAGATCTCGGATGTAGTTAGAAATTCACCAAGATGATATCGACCCTTCTGGGAAACGCATCGACTCAAATTAATGTTAATGGCAAACTTTTGAAGGTGATCAAACTTAGAAGATTGATTAGAAAAGGGTGCCCATTGGCTCCCCTTCTCTTTGCCATTGCCACGGAAGGGCTTAGCTAGCTAGTGGAACAACAGGTGGAAGCTGGTAATATCAAAGGCCTCTGATTGCCTCATGACCATGTCCAAATCACCATGACACTTTTTGCGGATGATATGAATGCGTTTGTCCACAGCGATAGTACTAGCCTGAAGACGTTCTGGAGGTGCCTGGATACTTTTTATGAAGCCTCCGAATCCAAAATCAACCACTCTTGGATCGCTTTCAGAGCTATTTTTGGGATCCAGCTCGACCTTCCCATTGATCATGGCTGTCAAATCATTCCTCCGCAGGGCCAAATTTTCTGGCTTCTTGGGATTCCCTTGGGGTTTGGTATCTCGATGGAGCATTGGTGAAATTGGGTGGTGGTCAGACTTGAAAACAAGCTAAACTTCTGGAGACGTATGCAAATTAATCTCTCTGGTTGTGCAATGGTTATCAACACATTCCTCATATCATTGACCATTTACTTCCTTTCTTGTTGGAGACCGAAAGATCAAGATCTATCCAAACTGGAAAGAATTTGTAGAAACTTCCTTTGGACAGGCAACCACAATAGGAAGTAGGTGCCTAAAATCAAGTGGTCCATCTACACCAGCCAAAGAGATAGTGGGGGCCTTAACATTCTGGACATTGAGTGCATGGCTAACAAACTTGCAGGAAAATGCATGATTAAGGCATGGAGCAATGGGGAGGCCTCGCGGGCCAAGTTGATCTTCAGAAACAAGAACAAGTTGGCTCTCATGGGTTTCCCAAATTAGAAGAATCTTGACATTCTAACCCTTTTGTTTTCCCCAAACCCAGTCTACTCGAAAGGCTTGAATCTTGTGTGCTACCTATGGAAGAGTTGGAATAAAGTCAAAAGCTTCACAAGAATAAGTGAAGATTATTGAGCACTTGAGAAGTTCCTAGGAATAAAGTGGCATCAATGAAAGGTCTATGGGAACAAACAGGGGCACTTCAAGCCATTCATGACTATTTTATACCTTGTTATGTAATTTTCACCTATCCAAGAGGTTTAATTGTAACCATACTACACTTTTGTAAAAGTCAAGGAATCCTTGAGCTAAGAAGTTTATGCTTATCAATTTGAAATATTTATAGGAGTTTTGAAATTCATTTTGATGTCCAAATCAGCTCTATGTCCTGTTTTTTTTTTTGTTTGGCCAAAATCCTTGTTCAAAGGCTCATGTCCATAAGTGAAAATGACAAAAACCCTAATTGTAAATCACCTTTTGAATCTAATGGAGTGAAAATCTGTGCATCTTTCTTGGGCTCTTGTCTTTCATGTCCTTCTCCATTTGAGTGTTCATGGTGTTCTTGGAGACTGAATCCCCACCTCTAGCAAGTCAAAGTGTTCTTTCATGCTCTAAAGGCTTACTTCTTGTCGTTTGGGTGTGTTTGGGTGTGTGTGCAGTCTAACATTTCTCCAAGTTTTGTTCTTTGAACTCCATAAATTCTAGGAGGCATGAATTCACACAACTAAGTAGAGTAAGATACTTGAACTGACATTAAAATTAATCTACACCACCAGAATTTGGTGTGCTTTGTGCTAGCAGGTATACAATAACTTTTATCATTGTTGTCAAGGATTGTACTACTGCTGCGTGTCTCCTTTGAAGCTTGAAGCTTGGGAGAAGGTGGTGAGAGCCTTTTTGGTGAGTATTTTCTTGGGTTTAATGAGTGTTTGTGTAAATCACAATAACTATTTCATCTTCTTTTTTTTATTTCGTAGTAGCAATAATCATCAATAATTAGACATGAATTTTCAATTTTGTTCATGGAAATAGAGGAGTAGTTATAATTAGAGTAGAAGATAGATTATCTCTATGTTTCTTCACTTAAAATACTTAAAAAAAAGGAACATTTAGGTTTAAACTAAAAAAAAATGAAGTTCTAATGTCAATGCTTTCTTTGAAACCTTACGCGCATGTAACTTGAGAGCCAGAGAGAGAGATAATAATCAAAGCTTTGTCATATGCTTGAGAAAGCATCCGTAAGAGCTTGTGGATAAGGTGGGCATTGGTTAGAGTGGTTAGAATATAGAGCGACGTCTTTGGAAGTCGTATGATAGAGATATCACCCATGCAAAGCGCCTAACTTGGACTATATTGATCAGAGATGCAGAACATGAGGTGCTGATTTGCATTTAGAAAGGGGTGAGAAAGTATGCTTAAATTAAAAAAATGTCCATACATTAGGCATGTTATAAAGAAATTGGTGCATGCAGAGTAGTCACTTGATGTGAGAAAAGCTTAGGCAATCAAGTGATAAGTATTGGAGCATAATCAAGAATTAATTGGAGATTGTAAAAAGTGAATTTTTAGGGTAATTTCAAGGAACACTGTCCCTAATTTAGGATCTTGGTAGCGATCTTAGTTTGGGAAATTTTACCAAGTCATATAATTTGGACACTAACCACACATTGGGAGTGTCCATAACCAAGTAAAGATAAGAAGAGTGAGCAAAAGAGGATTTTTCGGGATTAGGTAAAGTTACTGATATCTCTGGAGTAGGTTGTAGCAAGGACATCATCCCATGATAATTGGGGTCAAACACAAGAGAATAAGTGCACATATGTTTGAAAAATCATAAAGGTCCTGAAACGCCCCTGAAAAAATAAGCAAAGAAATGTTTAAGTAATTCAAGTACACAAAACAATGTCTTTGGAGGGATAATAAGCACAGAAATGTAAAAGTAATTCAAGTACACAAAACAATGTCTTTGGAGGGATAGGTTGCAGAGATATCAATCCATGCATTTGTGACCAATAAACCTGGAAAAAGGGTGTATTCGCATTGGGAAGTATTGGGACTCTAAAATATCATAAAGGTTGAAGGAAAGAGCTAAAATGGGGCCAACGGCATTCAACGATGTCCCTAGACAATGAGTAGATTAAGGCATCGTTTTTTTAAATTTGGTCCAAAACCTTAATAAGAAGAGCACATATACACTATGGAACCCTAAGATATCACATGAGTGCTAAAATAATAAAACAAGATGCCTAAAATTTTGGAAAATTGTTGAAGGATATCCCTCATACAAGGCAAGGCTAGAGACATTGTTTGTGGGAAATTGGACATCAATTGGGTGATTAAGAGACACAAGTAATTGGGAAGAGTGTGGGCTCATCAAAGACATAAAAACCAAATATAAAAGAAGAGAATTTCCACTATTTACAAAGGATTACATCCCTTATATGCAAAGACATCATTCCTTAAGCTTATAAAGAAAAAAATCTCTTCAATTGCAAAGACATTATAATCCAAGCCTGTGTACTAGGGCAAAGGGAAAACCACAAGAAAATAAAGCAAGAGACGTCATTTGGACCTAAGACTCAGCAACGATCTCTTTCGGGGAGTGAAACCATAGAGACATAATCATCCATAGTTTTTTACGTAATAAAATAGACTTGGGGCTAAAAGTGTTTGAGCAATAGTAGGGAACCCCTAACATATGCAAAGTTGTGCTATGCAAAGCCATCATTCAGTGTCACTCTAGCACAATGGTAAGTACCAGCGTGAGGAGCTTCACCTCATAAATGTCAATCTATGAAAACGTGAGGACTAGTATGAAGACTATGAGCAAGTGATGGCATGAGTGCATGAGTGAAAGCACAAAGCATGCACACACATACACACACACAATGTAAGAGCAAAGAGTGGAACAATAGAAAGCTTCGATTACAAAAGAAATCTCTTACAAAGCTCAAATCTACAACAAGCTACCCCCAAAAATGAGCTCTCCAGCCCTTTTTATAGCTTTTTGAATAGTTTTGGCCTTGTCCAGACCTAGTGTCCGGCCTAGTTAAAAATTAGGTTCCAAGGCTTACTCCTTGGCTTGAACAAAATGGAGTTGTAAAAATAGAAAATGGTATTTACAATGGTTTTTAGTGATAAAAATCACTATTTTTATAGGGATCTCTTCTGAAAATTTGACATGTGCTTCTTGGAGCTCCCTACATGCTCCTTCTTCTTGTGTGTCCACTTCCTTGATGTGCTCCCGTACTTTGACCTTGACTTTGAGTGTCAACACTCCCCCCTCTCTAGAGTCTATTGTCCCTGACAGACCCTTGTTGTAGGGGTTGTTCCATGTAGTGCTGTGAGAGGTAGTGTCCATCATGTATCAACAAGAGCGGTCCATCTTACCAATGTAGCTTGGTGAGTTGTTTGTTTCTTTAGTTTTCCACTGCAAGCCTATGTAAGTTTGGTCCCGTTGTATGTCTCCTTCCATGGATTGAGCAAGATGGTGTATTTGTGTGCTTCTAAAGATTGTGAGTTGTGTTATAGGTACTAACGTTGTAACACAGATGTCCTTTGGATATTTTAAACATGGATTGCAAGTACATGTGACCCGTAAGGAATGATGGGTAAGTGTGTTAGTGCATGGGTTGAACAAGATATGTGCCTTGTGCATGGCCTTGTAATGTAGCCCTATGCATGCATACTTGGGAAATGCATTGGAAGAATTATGGTGCAAGAAGTTGGGTCTTGAGCTAAGTGCTCAAGGGTACACCAACGAAGAGGATTCCTAACCTATCATGGTTATGGTGTTTCCAAAGTAAGATATGCTCACCATGGTGAAGGGTTGGTCGATGTTTATCTTTTCATGTTGTATGCCCATCATGGTGATTGACAATTAGCTTGTCTTTTTGTTGATGGATGTCCTTGTTGACGATTCGTTGAGCGCCTAGCCTGGTTTCTGCTTCCCTCTTTCTTCTCTTTTTTTTTTGGAAAAATGTCACAAACAAGAAGACAATGGTTAGTAGCACTAAAATATTGTACATATGTCAAGTGCATCACATGTGTGTGGGATTCCTCAATTGTGTCTATGCACGGCCATGTAATGTGGCCCTATATTAATGCATACTTGGAAATGCATGACCTGAATGGTGCAAAAGACAGGGTTATTGTTGGCAGCAGTCAGGGCATTTCAAGACAAGGGAGCCAACATAAGGAATCAAAGCAAAGAGAAGGGCCAAGTAGGCAAAGCACTCAACAGAGATCCGGTAAATAGGCCCTATCATTTTTCACGAGGCAATATTTCCCAAATAGTGATCTTAGTCACTTCACACCATTGTAAATACCACTTTTTATTATTTCTACTCCATCTTGTGCAAGCCGAGGAGTCCTTGAGCTTGAGGAGTATTAGTAGTATTTATGTACCAATTTTCATAATTTTCAGAGCTCGTTTGAGCCTCCAAAGTAGCCTTAGAACCTAATTTTTAACTAGGCCGGACACTAGGTCTAGACAAGACCAAAGCTAGTCAAAAACTATAAAAAGAGCTAGAGAGCTCATTTTTAAGGTTAGCTTGTTGTAGATTTGAACTTGTATGAGAACTCTTTTGCAATAGAAGTTACCCCATTGTCTCTCTGTTTGTTCTTGCCTTGTGTGCACGTGTGTGTGTATGTGTGTGCATGTTTGTGTGCTTTTCACTCACACACTTGTGCTATCACTTGTTCGAGGTCTTCATACCATCCTCACGTCTTCCCGGATTGACATTAAAGGAGATGCTACTCATCACTGAGCTACACCAAATTTTGGCACCGTTGCCAAGGATTGAGCTTTGAGGACGAGCGTGTGATGGTAAGACATAGAGTAGAAACGTTGGAAGAGTAGGTAAGCATTATCTTTTGCTTGATGTACTTGTTCTTTTTCCTCCTCTTCACTTCTAAACACCATATCCATTCATCATCATCTTCACCACCGTGACCATATACCTCCATCTCCATTCATTTCCTCATTTCCACTTGAGAGCGAGAGCGAGAGAGAGAGAGAGAGCTTGTATGCGCATTTGTTTTCTGTGTTTTCCTGAGTGTTCTTGTAGGTACTAGCTTCCATTGCAGCATCAACAGCTTCAGTAGGTGAGAAATTTGACTGTGCAGGTCCTGAGGTGTTGACCTCTGTCGATCTCGATCGACATAAAATTTGAGCTTTTGGTAAAACAAAGTGCACCACCATGACACACATAATGAGCACATTGCAAATCACCAATCAAAATTAAAAAATTCCTTAATTCTCTGTCAATCGCGATCGACAGCCACAATCGGCAGATTCTGTCAATCACGATTGACAAACTCTGTCAATTGCGACTGACAGACTCTGTCAATTTTGATCGATAGACCACGACGGATTGCCACATAGGACTTAGTCAATCGTGATTGACACCATCGATCATGATTGACTGAAATTTCACGATTGACACTAAAATTTGTGTGCCCACATGTCCATCACGATGGATACAGTTCCAATTGAATGAAATTATGTCAGAATTTGTGGAAAAAGTGTCGATCACGATTGAAACCATCAATCATGATTGACAGGCCTCACGACCGAATCTATCGATCGCGATTGACACCATCAATCGCAACTGATGTGTCGATCGCGACTAACAGGCCCCAACGGACACCTCTGTCAATCGCGATTGACAGACCTATCGATCGCAATTGACAGGCATTTTTGGCTAAATTTTTAGGGTTTTCTACTTCAAAGTTTGGGGTTATTGTGGGCACAAAAATCAAGCAGTTAAAGCATTGTGAGGCCTCTACACAAGTAATTTGAGAAAAATCCTATGGGCTTGTTAGCCTATTTTGATCCTCTTTTAACCCTAGAACCCTGAACTGTCATAACTTCCTCATACCAAATCCGTTCGGAGTGATCTTAGGCTCATTGGAAAGAAACTGAGGAGAGTTATAGATAGGGTATTTTGAAGTTGACCATACCAAGGGGTAAGAAAACTGAGGGATCTTTAGGATTGTTTTCCATAATGCCAAAGGATAATTTGGTCTATGAATTACATGAATGAAAATGGTATGTTGTGTCAATTGAATTTAAATCTTGAGCTAACTTTGGAATTTTTACAAATCCACTAAGACCATCGAAAGGCATTCAAGGCAAGAGTGAGTGCAGGCTTGGGAACACATTTCCTGGGCTTACAAGGGCAAAGGATAAGCAACTTGAGGTTGGATTATTCTCAACTCTCTCTATCAATTCCTAGCTTAGGCTAAGTGCGAGTTGTGCCAGAAGTAAATCAAGGTGATCATAGGCATCTGTCAAGTTTAAGACTCTTAATTACTCAAGTTCAAGCAGAAATATAATCTCTTTGTGATCAATAACTTAAAAAGGAAAAGAACTTAACATGGTATGATCAACATAAAGTACGAAAATTCACTTAAATATTCCTCACGACGTGATACAAACAAGAGCATAAACACGATAATCAACTAAAAAAGAACCAAGTGACTGATATAAAGTGATCTGCAACGAGGTCGTACTTGGGATAAAATTGGGGTTGTTCAATCAAGCATATGAACCTTAGATCAGGGTGACATCTAGGGAGAGATAGACAAAGTCTTAGGTCTTCAGAGGCTAGTGTCAATCACACTGCTAGGTCTTGGGCCTAGTAGTTGAGCAATTATTCACACTACCCTAGCTCTGAGACTAGTGAATCAGAGATGTCTTATGGTATGGAGATACCTACAGGAAGTTCAGGAGTGGCGTACTTAGAGAAACCTGAAGGCCCATACAAAACACAATGTGAATACATTAGGACCAACCGATTAGGTGCTCACATCTATGAGGATGACCTAAGAAGATCCATTGTGTAGATTAAAAACTTTGATCAACCCCTTGGACTAGAACATCCGGTGCTCAAGTTCGAGAATGGCACATACCTAGACAAGGAAGAGACGATGTATGTGGTCACCACCCACCGAGATAGGATAGATGAGTTTGGCAATGTGATATCAGAGACTGACATAGGTG
Organism: Ceratopteris richardii; assembly: GCA_020310875.1. NCBI lineage: Eukaryota > Viridiplantae > Streptophyta > Polypodiopsida > Polypodiales > Pteridaceae > Ceratopteris > Ceratopteris richardii. The sequence continues at coordinate 178,879,232 of CM035410.1, forward strand.
ACATAGAGCAAGGGAACTTAGCAAGAGAGCCTAGAACTCCTTGAGGCAAATTATTCCTCATTAGAATCATCACGCCAGAGTGGGTTCCCCAAGACAATAAGAGCATAGATCTTCTCTTGAACCGAGAGACCGATGAAGCCTTTTGGAGGTATAAGCCTAACCAACCTAATGAAGTAGGAATGCTCACAATTTATGAGTTCAAAGACCTTGATAGTCTAGGCAAAGTGACCTATTTAGACAATGCTTCGAAAAGGATTGGTCACCGAGCATGGTAGGCATGCCTATACTTGGAAGGGTGAATTTGTTTTTCCCCAACCAAGATCTAATGTCTCTTATGGTCACCAAGGAGTTGGAACATCCCATGCTCATGGAGCTCAAAGGGATAGGAGTAGAGATAGGCTAGAAGTAAGCTTTGCTAACCCACTGGGAAGAGAAAGAACAAGAACAGAGACAGATAGAATGGAAACTGAGAGACCTAGAAACCCAAGGAATCAAAGAAATACAGACGAGTTCCCTCTACCAAGGCCTAGAGAACACACGAGGACCTTGAGGCCTACACAGTTAGTTAAGTCCATGAAGAATTGCTTCGCTAGCACTGGAGACCCATATGATCATGTGGCCGAGTTTAGGGAAGTTTTGAGAGCTGAACAAGTTGAAGAGTTGTTCACTCAGTATAATGCCTTCGGCCTAAATCTCAAGAACATAGCCCTTACATGGTTTCAACCACTCCACCAAGTTCAGTTCAGGAACATAGACCAACTTCTAGAGGCTTTCATCATAGAATTTTCTAAGAGTGGCATCAGACACAACACATCCTCACTGATTCATAGCTTCAAGCAGACACCTCAAGAGACGGTTAGACTCGTAGGAAGAAGGTTTAGGCAATAGCTAGAGAGATGTCCTGTTCCTGAGTTACCCACACTAGCCAAACAAGTGGCTTTATTCTTGGATGGACTGCTAAGTACCAAATTGAGATCATATGTGTACTTGAAGGACCCTAGAACCATAGAAGAGTGTGTATGCATGTGCATCGACATCGAGGATAACCTAGGGGAGGAATTAGATCTTTCAAAGATCTACAAAGACTCAGATAGCTCTACTAGCCTCAATTCAACTCCATCCACATCTATTGAGGAGCTTGCAGAGAAGGTAGCTCAGAAGTAAGGAGTCTCAAGTAAACAAATACCAAGGTTTTCCCTAGTGAAAAGATGATATACTTGTGAAGGTGACCATATGGTGAATGTATGTCCCATTATGGCTCAACCCCAAGTGAATCCTAGTAGCCAATACTACACGATAGAACAGAGATACACTAATCACACCGTGCAAGATTACACATACAATAAGCAAGCAGTTAGGCAAACTTACCCATAGCCATACCCACAACAAGGAAGATACCAGAACCAGTACCCACCACAACAGTATGCTAGGCCGACTGGTCAGCACAAGAATTAGTTTTTAGAAATAACCACCGAAAATATGTTGTTCCACTGGATGATATGAAACCTTCTGACTCACATGCACGACCATATCTAGCGGAGCCTATACGCATGTTGGATGGTCTCTCCGATGATCAAGAGGAAGCTTTTCTTACAGCCAACAAGGATCTGATGGCACTTGGCACTGTAGATTTACAAACGGTGGCGGATAACTGGAGTCCGGCAGCTTGTACGGTGGTACGATTGACCGGTGAGCACGACCCAAGTACAGAAAAAACAATGTTCCAACAATTACTTCAGTCTGGAGATGATTTGGAGATGCCTCGGAAGTTCTACAAACCGGAAGATCAATTGGTTACTTGCAATTTAGGTGATCAAACCAACCCATGACCAGTAAAAATTAAGGCGGGACTATCCAAGACCTTCCAGGATAACTTGTTGCAGTTGCTACGAGAGTTCTCTGATGTGTTTGCATGGGATTACCGGGATATGAAGGGGTTGGACCCACAGATTTATCAACACAGGGTAGTGCTGAAACCAGATGCGCGGCCTATCAAACAACCCAGTTACAGAATGAATCCTCACTATGCGGCACAGGTCAAAGCAGAACGTTATCGATTGTTAAAAGTGGGGTTTATTGTGCCTATCGAGCATGTAGAGTGTGTTTCTCCCATTGTTATAGTCCCGAAGAAGAATAAGCAATTACGGAAATGAAGCTGCGATGAGATGCTGCTATTACATTGAATGAATTTTATCTCCAAGAATCATTTTTGCAAACACAGATGGAATCACTAATAGGTCAAGTCATAGCTGTCAATTTAGTTAGAACTCATGCACAGTTGATTGAGCCTGATATTTTGAAGAATATGTTAGATTCCCTAAAGCAGAAGATTACTCGTACACTTAAATTGGCTCGAACTATGTATGTACAGGGTATCATCGATGAACTTTGACTGTGTAATTACCATTTTGGGTTCGAGTCCACCGTGCATGCTAGTGTAAGCCGTCAGAAACGAACTCCTAATTTGTAATATACCCTGCAAAGTCGCACCCATAAGGCGTAGCGCAAAAGTTGTAACGTTTGAAAAATTAATGAAAGAAGAGTTGCGTGATGTAGTGGGTATCATGTCACCGGACTGCTCGTCTGGGTGAGAGCCTGCAGTGGAGCACGGGTTTGCCAAAATTCTGTGTAATTCAAGTACTTGTTGTTTCTGTTGTTAAGCTTAATAGTTAATTAAGTATTAACAAAGTATTAAAGATTGACGGGTTAATGTGGTACGTGAAGAAGTACAAAGTCAATTGTGCGGTAGTATTCAGATGTTCTGTAAGTACATTCAAATAGTTAATGGGTGAGAGTCTGTGAAGTCGGATATAATGAATCTATAGATTCGGTAAAATACAAACAGGGCCTCTCTCTACAGACCCCTAACCATCCCAAGAACCCAGAGTTGAATTAACTTTGAATAGTTAAGGTTTAACACTGATTAACAGGCCCATGGGAAGCTAAGTCTACCTGTATGAGAGTACCCACAGTCATGGTAAGAAACAAAGACTCAGTTATACCTAGGAACACAGAGGTTGTAAAGAACACTGAAGTGCAGTGCAATCTTCCCTTAGAAGAACTACTCAAGGTTAGGCCACACCTATGGAAACATGTAGCCAATCAAATGTTCGAAATAGAAAAACCTCGTTCCTAGGTAGGATCCCATAGAACGGTGCCAAAAATAACCTTGGACAAGATAGGAGACATGAGTGAAGGAGAAGAAGGAAACACCTATCTTCACATTACCCATCAAGGGTACACAACCAAGGCAATTTTGGACTCAGGTGCAGGAGTTGCAATTGCTACCACTTCCCTATAGAAGTGTTAGGGCAAGCCAGCACTCAAACCAATGAGAATGAAATTGCACATGGCTGACGGTCACATAGAAAGACCCTTAGGACTGATTGCTAGAAGGGATAACTCTCACTACATGTGGTGTAGAGTTTGAGCATACTTTTGCTATATGTGACTTTAGCAAAAACCAGACCTATGAGATGATTTTGGGAAGACCATTCATGCGGCAGTTGCAAGTGGTACAAGATTGGGGAACCAATTCCTTGTATTTGCAACACTTAGGTGTTACAACCAAAGTCATTCTCAAGGAATACTCTCATAGAGATGTACCCCCTATTCAATGGAACCCCATCCATAGAACTAAAGATGATACAAAGTCAGTGCATTCCATAGGATCAGGATCCTCATGGATGCATGAAGACACCCATTTATGGATGTGTAAAGTAGCAATAGAAGAAGAGAAGACGGAAAAAGCTAGAGAGGTAGGTGCAAATGAAACCCATAGATCAGTTCAAGACCCAGCCTATGCACCTGTATTATTTCCTGACGAAGAATTTGAGCCTCATGGTTGGGCAGAAATTCTAGCAACAATGGATGTAGCCATCAATGAAGAACAATGGACACCCCACTATGACGAGGATGGCTATGACATTTCAGTCTTCACAATAGAGCCAATCATGGGTGATTCGGTTATTGAAGAATGTGAACCTAGCACTGATGCATTCGAGGATGCAAGTGACTCTGATCTAGAGTCAATCATTATGGACTCACCTTTTGCATAAGATGAAGAATACTTCTATGAGGTAGAAACTCACCCTCAAAGACATGAAGAGATTACCAATGATGTGACATTAACCACACAAGTGGCCACCAAGAGTGAAGGCAAGAAAAGGAAGAAGAGAGAAGTCACACCAAAAGAGGAAGAATCTTTGTTTGAGGTCCTTGAAACTTTTAAGAAGTATGAGATAGACGATAGGAAGTCATGATAAGAATGCCTAAATGCGAGGCAAAATACGGAGAGGCCTATGATAACAAAGAAACCACCAAGAAAATTGTTGTAGCCATAGAAGAAGGAGAAGAAAGATGCACGTACATTGGACATGACCTGACGGAGGAAGAAGCTAAGAGAATACAGAGATGTATTCGCTTGGAGTTACAAGGACTTGAAAGGTGTAGACCCTGATATATGCTCACATACAATCCCCATGACCTCAGATGCCAAACTCTGTAAACAAAAGCCATACACATACGATGACAACTATGCTACTAAGATCAAGGAGGAAATAGATAGATTGGTTGAAGTTGGATTCATCTATGAAATTGAGCACATTGAATGGGTATCCCCCATTGTAGTGGTGCCCAAGAAGAATGGGAAGTTACATGTATGCATTAATTTGAAGAAGGTTAATGCAACCACTATTCGAGATAAGTATCGGCTTCCAATTATCGAGCACCTACTAGAAAGAGTAGCAGGCAAAGAAGTGTACAGCTTCCTTTATGGATTTTTTGGCTACAATCAGGTAGCGATTGCTCGAGAAGATCAGTATAAGATGGCTTTTTCCACAGAGTGGGGCATATTTGCTTTTTGAGTAATGCCATTTGGTCTTACCAACGTTCTAGCCACCTTTCAGAGGCTGATGTGCCATGTGTTTAAGGAATTCCCGAGGAAGAATTTAGAAGTCTATGTTGATGATCTCTATGCTCATTCCAACATTAGACAGACACATGTACCTGAACTCAGGCAAATCTTTGACAAATGTAGAGAATATCAAGTCTTCTTGAACCCAGAAAAGTGTGTTTTCATGGTCAAGCAAGGCAAGATTCTAGGACACATAGTGTCAAAGAACAGTGTATCCACTGATGAAGAGAAAGTGAGAGCTATCACAGAATTACCTAAGCCAAAGAATGTCAAGGAAGTGCAAGCTTTCATGGGGCATTGTGGCTATTATCGACATTTTATACACATGTATGCCATCATTGCAAAGCCTCTGTATGGACTTTTGACCATTTTTGAGTGGATTGATGAATGTGAGGAATCTTTCAATGAGCTTAAACTACGATTATGTTCAACACCAATCTTGACTACACCAGATTGGAACAAACCCTTTCATGTTCATGTGGATGCATCCAACTATGCTATTGGGTGTGTACTTGCACAACCTACAGGTGAAGGTAATATGCATCTTCCAATTGCATATACGATTGGCTTTCTCTCTAGTATCCTTCCATGTTCTTGTTTATCTCTTACTAGGCTCTCCTGACTCACTTGGCTCTGATTGCTCAGCTAGTTAGCTTTTTGTAAGGCTTGTGCCCTAGTAATTGCATGTATGGGAGTCACATTATCACTATTGGAACTTGAATCCCCTACTAGTCCTACTACATTAATGGGTGTACCTTTTGGTGCACTAGAGGGATGTCAAGGACAATCTCTCATGAGTTGTTCTTTGCCACACTCAAGACAAATGACTTGTATTCTGATGTTCTGCCCTTGTATCGAAGCTAGTGGGTGGGGTGGTTGTTGTCTTGGTATAGGTTGAGGTTGGCTATATCCTCCATGTTCATACGGTCTAGTTGCTCCTTGTGGTCCTGGACATGGGTTATACCTAGGAACTTCTCTACCTTGTTCTCTAGGAGGGTACCCGTATGGTCTACATTGGGGTGGTACAAATGGTCATGGCTGTCTATTCATTGGATAGTTTTCAATGTTGTAGTTGATGTACTTCTGCTCACTATAAGGGTACATGTTAGGCTCCTCAATTGGTTGTCTATCGTAAGGGTAAGGTTGTGATAACCCTAATCCTTCTCTAGTGCAGACACGAGATGGATGATCTCCACCGCAACCTGTGCAACTTCCTAACATTGGCACTCTCAAGGAAGAGTTCTAGTAGTTCCTTTGTCCTTGTACCCCTAATGTCTTGGCCACTAACTCTGCCACTTCCTCCACATAACTTAAACTAGAAGTTTCATTGCTCCTTGCATCCTCTGACTTGGTAGGATCTTGTGTGGTTTTGAGATCCTCATGTAAGTTGTCTTCCAAATCTATGCACTCCTGAAGACACTCACTTAGGGTTTGCAGTTGTTTTATGTATACTAAGATTCTCAATGTTCCATTGGTTAGACCTTCTAAAAATAGGGATATCATTTTTTGTTGAGAAGGTCTCTCTGTCACAGGGCATCGGGCTACGTATTGATTAAATCTTCGTGCTTCGTTTTTTATTGTCTCGTTAGGAGCTTGTTTGAAACTATGTATTAAGGATGACGAATTATGCTTGATCCCTCACTTAGTGAATTCCCAAATAAGTTCTTGGAAGAATTGTTCGATATGGCCAAAGTAATCTGGACCCAAGGATTGAAACCAAGTTAAGGCTATTCTTATGAGGGTTAGCCTAAAGGATTCATATTGCACGAAAAAGTCATCCACTTGCTCCCCTCCCAATACCTACTTGAATTCTGTAATCTGGTCATATGGCTCTCCTGTGCCATCATAACGATTTCGCATACGTTTAGCCAATTGGATTGGTATCAGTATTCTACCGGGCTCTGGGGGTCGACTTATGATGGGAAAAGCAAGTTTTACTGGGTGTATTCTAGCTCCTACACCTTGGGGTGGTTCTGCCCTAAAGGTGGTTCTATTCATATTTCCTATTCCCTAGCTAGTTTGGTTGTGGGAGTTAATTCTTAGCATCGTGGATTGCACCTGAGGTCTATTCGGCCTACTACATTGGCTTGTTTGTCCTGACATCACATTTTCCACTCTTTGCTGGGTCTGGAATGGGTTTTGTGAGATAGTTGCCTAATCTCAAGGAGGGAATATAGTCAGATCCATGTACTTTAATCTAGACCCCTCCACTTCATCTACAGGCCAATATCTCCTTTGACTTTGGTCTAGGTATGTAACTCTAGATGGATTTTCCGGATCCCTTAGCTCGTATATTGCTTTCTCCTTGTGTCAATGAATTAATTTGGAGGAGTAGGTCAAACCCATGGATGAAGTATATGTCTAACAGGTAATCATCTTGAGTTATCCAATCCCCTCTCAAGACTTGAGTCACAACAGACTTGCCCCTTGGGGTAGTCACGAGTTCTTCTTGGTTAGATTTTTTGGAAGTTCCTTGTCCCTCTAATTCTCCTCTATCATTAATTTGATCATGGTTTTCGGTCACTATATAGATCTAGCCCATCTTGTCCATGTAAACTCCACCTTCATACTTGACAGCTGGTCTTGGAACTATTTCAAATTTTGTAGTGTTTATCATTCTTGCTACTGACCTGTGTAGATCATTGAGGTAGATGGGCATTCCTTGGAAGATGGTGGATATGTATTGAAGAGGCATCCAATATTCCCCTTCCCCTTTACACATAAAATCTTCCCTAGGTACTAAACTATGCATGTCTTCAAAAGCCAAGAGTCACTCCAAGTTAAATGACATTTCTGGCTCACTCATCTGTGAACTGAACTCAGAACACAGTGCTAACCACTGAGTTGTGAGTTCCCGACTTGGTTGTGTGGTTGACACTAGCCTCAAATGATTTGGTACTTTATCTATCTCTTCCTAAGTTTCTACTTGATCTTAGGTTCATAAGCCTTGTCTACAAGTCCAAAATTGTCCTTTGTATTGCTCAAAATCTTGTGGAACCCCTTGCTTCCTAGTCCAACCTGAGGGTCAACTTCAAAATACTATATCTAATAATCCACATATTAGTTTTACCGTAATGAACCCAAAATAACAGCAAACGTATTTCGTATGAGAAATTTATGCCAGTTCAGGGTTTTGGGGGTTTAAATAGGGAAATAGGACCTCTCTAGGATTGCTTCAGAACAGGCAATACTCGACACTTAGTAAGTATCAGTGATACTTGGAAGCAGATTATACATGATACTTGCCTTGCCATGATACACAATACTTGAGAGGTATCGTAATACACAACCAACGATACACGACACTTGGCTCCACACGACACCTGGTTGATCACGACACTCGACACTTGAAGAATATCACGACACTTGGCCCTGACCACAGCACTTGACACTTGAGTAGTCATGACACACGACACTTGGCAGATGTCGCGACACTTGTTAGGTATCGCGATACTTGGATGTCACAGATATCGTGACACTTGCCCACACGACACCTGGTTGATCATGACACTCGACACCTGAGGATTATCGTGACACTTGGCACACGATACCAGGATATCAGGACACTTGGATATCATAGATATCGTGACACTTGGACCTCACGACACACGATACTTGAGGGATATCGTGACACTTGGAGTAGGCGACACTCGACACTTGTCAGATATCACGATACCTCTCAGATATCACGACACTTGGATTTCGCAAATTTCACGACACCTGGATATCGATGACACCAGGATATCGTCAATACACAATATCTACCAATTATCGCGACACATGGGAATTCAAGTATCGCGACACTTGAACTCAACCGGTCATGACACTTGGATTTTTTGGAGTTCAAATTCAAAAATTCTTGCAAACATGAGTACCTTGTGTCCTCCTTGTCACTCCTATGTGTTTTCTAGATGCAAAATCTATCTTCAAACCCCCGATACCACAATCATGACACTTGGCATAGGTTGTGTCACGTCCGGGATAGTTCACTCAATTTTTGGGTATATTGAGGTGTATTTCTTTAGCACTTTAGTTCTCCACCCCCTCTAAGCTTCTTGCTCGTAGCCACAAGTGAAAACGAAGTGAATGTACGGTCAAAAAATGAGAAAATCAGAGAAGATGAAGGTGGGAGAAGATGGTGATGATGATGAAGATGAATATGGAGAAAAAAAATAAAAAACTAAATTGAAAATGGTGATTTTTTTACCTTCCAACATCGCTACTCTACATCTTACCATCACATGCTCATTCTCCAAACTCTCTCCCTGATGACAACGGTGCCAAATTTGGTGTCACTCTAGCACAATGGTAAGTACCAATGTGAGGAGCTTCACCTCATAAATGTCAATCCACGGAGACATGAGGACTAGTATGAAGACTATGAGCAAGTGATGGCACAAGTGCGTGAGTGAAAGCACATAAGCATGCACACACATACACACACACGTGCACAAGGTAAGAGCAAAGAGTGGAGCAATGGAAAGCTTCGATTACAAAAGAAATCTCTTACAAAGCTCAAATCTACAACAAGCTACCCTAAAAACTGAGCTCTCCAGCCCTTTTTATAGTTTTTTGAGTAGTTTTGGCCCTCTCTAGACCTAGTGTTGGGCCTAGTTAAAAATTAGGTTCCAGGGTTTATTTGGGGACTCGGATGGAGTCTAAAAATTATGAAAATTGGTAGGATGATACTTCTAATACTCCTCAACCTCAATGACTCCTTGGCTTGAACAAAATGGAGTTGTAAAAATAGAAAATGGTATTTACAATGGTTTTTAGTGATAAAAATCACTACTTTTATAGGGATTTCTTCGAAAAATTTGACATGTGCTTCTTATGCTCCTTCTTGTGTGTCCACTTCCTTGATTAACTCCCGTGCTTTGACCTTGACTTTGAGTGTCAGCATTGAGCAAATTGAGACCCAGTAGAGGGGATTGAGGGACCAAGCTAATGTCTTCCAAGCTTAGATCATAGTCTACGGTAAGGAAAACCATAAGAAGCATCAAAGATAAACTCTAAGGCCTATGTTCATAATGATATCCCTAGCCACTTGTTTAGTAAGAACATCCATCTCGCTAAAAATGGATCTTGAGTGAGTTTTGTGCACAAGTAGCATTAAAAAGGCTTGAGAAACAAGTTTCTTCCTATCCAAGAGAACACATCCAAGTTACAAGGAAAAGTTTCATTCAATAAGGTCCCTAACTTGCCTCATCCACACACATCATTTGGGGGCTTAGAGCATTTTGAAGTACATTTGGAAACTTTAAGAGTTAAAGAACTAGAGGAAAAATCACCCTATCTTTATTGGTGCCAAAGAACTATAATTCGCGGGCTAACAAGTAACCAACAATGTCCCTAGCTATATCTTGATCAAAGACATCGCTTTCTTACAACAAGGCGGTTGCTAGAACAAGACAAATAAAAGCATTCAGTGAGAACCCTAACCATAATGTTTTTACCAAGGAAAATAATCAATGATCTCCCCAAACAACCATGGCGCAACGATATTGTTTGATCGTTTTTGAGGCATATGGAGGGTAGTCAAGAATATTGAGAAGTTGTTGAAGCTCAAGATCAAGGACAAAGAATGGAAGTGCATCAAGGAAGTGGACACACAAGAAGAAGGAGCAAGTAGGGAGCTCCAAGAAGCACCTGTCAAATTTTTAGAAGAAATCCCTACAAAAATAGTGATTTTTATCACTAAAACCACTGTAAATACCATTTTCCATTTTTGGTAACTCCATTTTGTTCAAGCCGAGGAGTCCTCGAGCTTGAGGAGTATTAGAACTACCATCCTACCAATTTTCATAATTTTTAGACTCCGTTTGAGCCCCCAAATAAGCCCTGGAACCTATTTTTTAACTAGGCCGGACACTAGGTCTGGACAGGGCCAAAAACCACTCAAAAACTATAAAAAGGGCTGGAGAGCTCATTTTTGGGGTTGGCTTGTTGTAGATTTCAGTTTTGTAAGAGAACTCTTTGGTAATCGAAGCTTTCCATTGTTCCACTCTTTGCTCTTACCTTGTGCGCGTGTGTGTGTATGTGTGTGCATGCTTGTGTGCTTTCACTCACGCACTTGTGCCATCACTTGCTCACGGTCTTCATACCGGTCCTCACTTCTCCACGGATTGACATTTATGAGGTGTATCTCCTCACGTTGGTACTCACCATTGTGCTAGAGTGACACCAAATTTGGCGCCGTTGCCGGGGAGAGAGCTTGGAGGACGAGCGTGTGGCGGTAAGACGTAGAGTAGCGACGTTGGAAGGTAAAAAAAAATCATCATTTTCAGTTCAGTTTTTGAATTTTCCTTCTTCTTCATCTTCATCATCATCTCCATCTCCACCCGCCTTCATCTTCTCAGTTTTTCCATTTTTTAGAGTACATTCACCTTGTTTTTACTTGTGGTTGTGAGCAAGAAGCTTAGAGAGGGTGCAGAACAGAGGCGCTGAAGAAGCAGCACCAAAACAACTAAAAATCTGAGTGAATAGCCCCGGACAAGACAAAACCTGCGCCAAGTATCGTGAGAGCTGCGCCAAGTATCGCGAGAGCTGCGCCAGAGATCGCGAGTGAGCAATCGGGCAACCGGGGGTTACATAGTGCAAGGGGAAGTGACAAAGAAGTTAGAGAGGCTCTCAAGGTGAGCAAACACCCATTTAATCTACAAATTCTCAGTAAATTAAGCTTGGAAAGGGAAACGATCTGCGTCAGGTATCGTTTGGTATTGACAGAGGTGAAAAGGAGTGATTTGGGGTGATACAGAGAGTGAGGAGAGGAGAGAGGAAAGAGTAAAGCATGTGTACAACCAAAACTTAGAAAAAAATATTTCCCAAAATTTGTCTAAGGGTCAAGTATCGTTTGGCTCCCGCGGTCGAGTATCGCGATACCTGACAAGTATCGTGAATCTCCTGTGGTTGAGTATCGCGATATTTCCCAGCCATCGTGTATCGTTTCGGCTAGAGATCGTTTTGGCCAGAGATCGCGATACTTGAGAGGTATCGTGTATCGTTCAGGCCAAAGATCGTTTCGGCCAAAGATCGTCTGGATCAAAGATCGTGTATCGTCTGGCTTAAGTATCGTCTATCGCTTCTCAGAGATCGCGATACTTACCAAACATCGCGTATCGTTTTGTTCAGGTATCATCGATCGTTTTGAGCCAAGTATCGAGTATCGTTGGGCCAAAGATCGTTCCAATCAAAGATCGCGATATTCACCAGCGATCGTGTATCGTTTGGTTCATAGATCGTGTATCGTCTGCATTAGAGATCGGTATCGTTTCGGTCAAAGATCGGTATCGTTTATCAGAGATCGCGATATTTATCAGAGACCGGGTATCGCCTAAGTCAGAGATCGTGTATCGTTTTCTTCCAAATATCGAGTATCGTCTTGAGTTAAGTATCGTTTTGCCTGAGTATCGTGATAGTCAAGTATCGTGTATCGTTATACAGCGATCGTGATACCTATCAAAGATCGTGTATCGTGGAGTTTGCTCGCGATACTTGTTGAAGATCGTGTATCGCCTACTTCAAGTATCGCGATACATACCAAGTATCGTGTATCGAGTTCCTCAAGTATCAAGTATCGTGTCCTACAAATGTCGTGTATCGCCTGATTTGAAGCATTTCCTGAGAGACCCTGTTTCCCTGTTTTAAACCCTAAAACCCTGAACTGGCATAACTTTCTCATACGAAATCCGTTTGCTGTGATTTTGGTTTTGTTGGAAAGCTCGTGGGAAGTACAACCAAAACATCGACTGGTTATGGTTAAATTAATACCAGGATTATTAGATAGGTTATTTTGAAGTTGACCCTCAGGAAAACTGGAAAACCAAGGTGTCCCAAAGGATTTTGAGCAATATAAGAGAACTTTGGGACTAGAAGCCAAGGCTTATGAACCTGAGATCTGGCAGACACTTAGGCAAGGATAGACAAAGCATTAGGTCATCTGAGGCTAGTGTCAACCATACAGCCAAGTCTTGGGCTCAACAGCTTAGTGGTTATCCTGACACACGAAGTTCAGAAACCAGTGACTCAGAAATGTCTGTTAGCATGGAAAGACCCACACGTAGCTCAGGCACTGCCTATTTACAGACACCAGAAGGTCCTTATAAGACCCAATTGGAGTATATCAGGACCAACCAATTAGGTGCTCGCATCTATGAGGATGGTCTAAGGCGATCAGTGGTTCAACTCAAAAATCCTGACCAACCCTTTGGACTTGAACACCCAGTGGTCAAGTTTGAAGAGGGTGCTTACATTGATAAGGAAGGAACAATGTATGTGGTTACCAACTTACCAGATAGGACAGATGAGTTTGGAAATATCATTCCTGAGAATGAAATAGGAGACCTAGAGAAAGGGGACCTAGGAGGAGAACCCAAGACCCCTAGAGGTAAGTCAGTCTTGACTAGAGTGATCACTCCAGAATGGATTCCTCAAGATAACAAAAGCATAGAACTATTCGTGAATAGAGAAATGGAGGAAGCCTTTTGGAGATTTAGGCCAGATCAACCCAGCCCAGTAGTCACCATCTATGAATTCAAGGACCCAGAGACACCAGGGAAAGCTGTCTATCTAGATCACACATCTCAGAAATTATTTTTGGTATCAGATCATGACAGACATGCTTACACTTGGCAAGGTGAATCAATTTTCCCTCCACCAAGATCTAATGTTTCCCAGGGCCTCCAAGGAGTCGGATTATCCAAGGCTCATGAAACCCAGAGGGAAAGAACTAGAGAGAGACCGAAGGTAAGCTTTGCAGACACTATGGGCAGAGACAGATCAGGATATGGAACGAAAAGAACTGAAAGGGAGAGACATAGAGTTTATAGGCATCAAAGAGATGATCATGATTTCCCATTGCCTAGACCACGAGAGCACCCAAGAACCCTTAGACCCTCTCAAGTGGTTAAGACAATGAAGAACTACTTTGATGGATTTGGAGATCCTTATGATCATGTGGCGGAGTTCAAACAAGTGCTAAGAGCTGAACAGGTTGAAGACTTATTCACCCAGTTCGAGGCATTTGGTTTGACTCTTAAGGGTACTGCCTTAGCTTGGTTTCAACCTCTAAACAGTCGCAACTATAGAGAGATAGGTCAGCTGCTAGAAGAATTCATTGTGGAATTTTCCAAAAGTGGTATCAGGCATAACACATCATCCTTGATCCACAGCTTCAAGCAGACACCCCAAGAAACAGTGCGACTTGCAGGAAGAAGGTTTAGACAGTACTTGGAAAGATGCCCTGTACCAGAATTACCCACATCAGCCAAACAGGTGGCACTGTTTTTAGATGGCCTATTGAGCACAAAATTAAGGTCATATGTATACTTGAAGGAGCCTAGATCCATAGAAGAGTGTATACAGATATGCATTGACATAGAAGACAACTTGGGTGAGGAGTTAGGACTATTCAAACTCTATAAGGACTCTGATAGTTCTACAAGTCATACCTCAAAAACCTCCACTGAGATAGATGAGATAGCTGAGCAAGTGGCCAAAAAGCTAGGAGTTCAAAATAGACAAATGCCAAGGGTCACTTCAGTGAAGCGATGTTATACATGTGGAGGAGATCACATGGCTAATGTTTGCCCATTGACGACTCAACCCCAAGGAAACCCTAATGCTCTGTATTGCACCATTGAGAGAAAATACACAAATCATACGGCTCAAGATTGTCCTTACAATAGGCAGGCTGTTAGACAAAATTATCAGCAACCTTACCAGCAGGGTAGGTATCAGAATCAGTACCAACAGCCATATTATAGGCCACAACAATATCAACCTCAATACCAGCAGCAATATCAGGCACCATATAGGCCACAACCTGTCCTAGGAAACCAACCGCCAGCTCCTGCCAATGTGATCCCAGTTAAATATACGATGGCGGAGGAGAACCCTAATAGAGCATTGGTGCCACTAACCCCATTGGTCTCAGAAAATGATTCTCACACTCATGGTTCAGACTACTTCCATGAAGATAGTCCACATGCTTATTATATAGAGTCACCTGAGCAAAGCGAGACTTCTCAGTATCAATATGAGACACCACCTATGGAACAAAATTGGGAACCAGAATACTCCAACGTCATGTATACGAATCCAAATCCTAGGCCCCAATTGAGACAAGTAAGACCACAAGCCCCTAGAGGACCATGCTTTAGATGTCAGGGCGACCATTTCATTCGTGAATGCCCCCACCAACCAGCTCTGGGACAAGGGCAAAACATTACGATACAAGGATTTTGTCTTGAGTGCGGCAAGGAACATCTTCCTAGAGAGTGTCCCAGGAATCCCTCTAGTGCACCCAAGGGTCACACCCATCAACGTGGTAGGCTTAGTGGCAGATTCAAGTTCAAGTAGCAGTAATGTGGCTCCTGTACAGGCAGTTACTAGGGCACAGGCTGCACAACAAGCAAAACCATCCGAGCAATCGGAGTCTAGTGAGGCAGGAGAGCCTAGTAAGAGGAAACCAAGAACATGGAAGGATACCAGAGAGAAGGCTAATCACAAGTGGAACAAAAAGCTATCCGAGCTAGAAGAAAGCCTAAGGGATACCAAAACAAAAATAGAAGACATGGCATCTCAAAGCCCCTCACATACCGAAGCTCCCTCCACTCCACCTCATTCCACCCCACCACCCATTGTAAATAGACCGCAATCAGGGTCTGTTCTTGCAGATCCAACCCCAGAAGGCTTGGACATGATGTTCAAGGCCTACCAGGCTCGTCTTCAAGAAGGGCCAACAGCTGCAAACCTAGACAAGAGTTACCCTAGAGCAGATTTAGAGATTGAACGGATGAAAATGTGCATGAAAATGATAGAACAAGCTCAAGCTATACTTGAGACTAGTCAAAAGTTCAATCAGACTAACTCTGTCAAACCGGATTTGCATTTCCAAGGCTTACTAGAAAGATTAGAGCAGTTGGTAAACAAACCACAAGTTTCTTTACCTCCACAGGCTCAACCAGTTATTGAAAGAGGAAGCTCACCACTAATGGGAGCTTATGTTCCTAATTCCACGGATGCTGGAATACCTCCTTCAATTCAACAGTACTCTCAAGAGTTCTTGCGGGAAATAGGAAGAGAAATGGGCCAAGGAGAAGGGTAATTCCCCTCCTATTCCGGAGATTGATGATCTTCATGATCAATTTCCCCAAGACATTCCGTCCATCTATGGAGACCAAGCAGAGCAACAAGAAGATGAAAGAGTAGATTTTGAATCTAATTCTTTACAAGAGTTGCCTCATTTCACAGGCCCCTGGGAATCTGAATCTCTTCAGATCAGAGCTCCCACAATATTGGTAAGAAATGAAGACTCAGTGATTCCAAGAAACACTGATGTGGTGAAGAACACTAAGGTTCAATGTCATCTCACTGTGGAAGAGCTGCTCAAAGCAAAACCTGAGCTCTGGAATCATGTGAAGGATCAAGTTCCAGAACTTGAATCCAATGTGCCAAAAGTAGGCTCTAAGCAAAAAGTTCTAGAGATACCTCTCGACAAGATAGGAGACATGAGCGAAGGTGAAGAAGGTAACACTTATCTTCCGATCACCTATCAAGGTTACACAACCAAAGCAATTGTAGATTCGGGTGCTGGTGTTGCTATTGCGACCACCTCCTTGTGGAAGCGATGGGGCAAACCCACATTAAGACCAACGAGAATGAAGCTTCAAATGGCAGATGGTCATTTTGAAAGACCTCTAGGATTGCTTGAAGGGATAACTCTAACCACTTGTGGTGTAGAGTTTGAACATACATTTGCTATATGTGACTTTGAGAAAAATAATGTCTACGAGATGATCCTAGGAAGACCCTTCCTACGACAGTTGCAAATAGTACAGGATTGGGGAACCAACTCCTTGTACTTACAGCACTTAGGGGTCACCACCAAGGTCAATCTGAAGGATTACACCTTCAGAGATGTACCACCCCTACAGTGGAACCCTATCCACAAAGCGAAAGAAGATTCTATCTCCGTGCATTCTGGAAGTTCACCTGATCCATCATGGCTGCATGAAGATACTCACTTGTGGATGTGCAAGGTCGCAGAGGAAGAGGAAAAGCACCTAAAAGCGAGAGAAGAAGGAACTCCCCCAGGAGATAGACCAATAAAAGACCCAGCCTATACACCGATAATATTTCCAGATGAGGAATTTGAGCCTCATGGTTGGGCAGAAATCTTAGCCACCATGGACATTGCAGTCAATGAAGAACAATCGACACCTCATTGTGATGAGGAGGGTTATGATATTTCAGTATTCATGTGTCAGCCCTTGTTGGAAGAGTGTGATCCTAGTGAGTTCATAGAAGAAGAAGAGAATGACGATGATCTTGAATCCATTGTGATGGATACTTACTTTGACACAGAGGAACACTATTTAGAAGACATAGGAGTGTTAACCCAAAAAGAAGAAGAACCCCTCACGAGTATTAAAACAATAAATTCAAAGGAAGGAAGTGAAGGAGGTCAAAAGAAAAAGAAAAGAAAAGCGGTGAAACAAGAAGAGGAAGAATCATTGTTTGAAGTACCAGAAAATTTCAAGAAATATGAAGTGGAAGACCAAAAAATTTTGGTACGGATGCCTAAGAGAGAGGCCATTATAGGAGAAGCATATGACAATAAAGAAAAGACCAAAAAAATTGTAGTGACCATTGAAGGGAACGAAGAACGATGTACGTACATAGGAGATGACCTAAGTGCAAAAGAAGAAGCAGAGCTTGTAGCTCTATTAAGGGAATATAGGGATGTGTTCGCATGGCACTATAGAGACTTGAAAGGAGTAGATCCAAAGATTTGCTCTCATACGATTCCGATGACCGCTGATGCCAAGCCCACCAAACAAAAGCCCTACACATATAATGACAATTATGCAGCCAAAATAAAGGAGGAAATTGACAGGCTGATTGAGGCTGGATTCATATATGAGATTGAGCACACTGAATGGGTGTCCCCCATTGTGGTGGTGCCAAAGAAGAATGGGAAATTGCGAGTGTGCATTAACCTTAAAAAAGTTAATGCCGCTACAATCAGAGATAGTTATCCACTTCCAATCACCGAACATCTATTGGAGCGTGTTGCAGGCAAGGAAGTTTATAGCTTCCTTGATGGATTTTCAGGATACAACCAAGTAGCCATTGCCCCCGAAGACCAACACAAAACGGCATTTGCCACAGAATGGGGAATCTTTGCGTTTTGTGTGATGCCATTTGGGCTCACCAATGCACCTGCAACATTCCAGAGGCTCATGTGTCATGTCTTCAAAGAGTTCTTGCGAAAGAACTTAGAAGTATATGTGGATGACTTATGTGCTCATTCCCAACAAAGAAGATACCACATTCCTGAGCTCAGACAAATCTTCAACAAGTGTAGGGATTATCGAGTGTGTCTGAACCCAGAGAAGTGTGTGTTCATGGTACGACAAGGTAAGATCTTAGGTCACATTGTTTCTAAGAATGGGATTTCAACAGATGAAGACAAGGTAAGAGCGATAGCAGAGTTGCCAAGACCGAGGAATGTTAAAGAGGTACAAGCCTTTATGGGCCATTGTGGATATTACCGTAGGTTTATACACATGTATGCCATCATAGCTAAACCTCTTTATGGGTTGTTAACAAATTTTGAGTGGAACGAGGAATGCGAGAATTCCTTCAACGAGCTGAAAAGACGTTTGTGCACAGCACCAATATTGACTACTCCGGATTGGAGCAAACCCTTTCATGTCCATGTAGATGCCTCCAATCATGCAATAGGATGTGTGCTAGCACAACCCACAGGTGAAGGAAACCTAGATTTGCCGATAGCATATGCTAGTAGGCAATTGAATGCAGCTGAACGAAATTATACCACAACGGAGAGAGAAGGCTTAGGCATGGTATATGCTGTGAAGAAGTTTAGACACTATCTATTGGCCTATAAGTTCAAGTTTTTCACTGATCATCAAGCTTTACTATATTTGGTCAATAAACCTTGCAATACAGGCCGCTTGGTGAGATGGTTCCTCTTACTAATGGAATACGACTTTGAAGTTGTTGTCAGGAAAGGTAGAACCCATCTTAGGGCAGACCATCTTTCGCGTATCACTTCAGGAGAGCCACCGCAAGGAGTGTCTGATGAATTGCCCGATGCTTATCTGTTCAATTTAGAAGTTGTTCCTAAATGGGCAAATAAGTTGGTACCAGTCCTAACCTTTGGGCCTGCAAATAAAAATGTGAAAAAAAGCAAAGAAGAAATTGTAAAATCACAAAAGTATCAAATATTGGCCGGAAGTATGTACAAGCAAGATACCGAGGGCGTATTAGCTTGTTGTGTTGAGGACGACGAACATACTAGTTGGATGCAACAAGCCCATGAGGGACTGCTAGGAAATCACTACTCTAAACAACGAACATTGCAGAATCTAAAACGTTTAGGAGTGTATTGGCCTAGCATGGACAAAGAAATACAGGAGTGGATCCAGAATTGCCCAGTGTGCCAAAAGAGACCCCCAGTGGAGCATGCCACTCTTTATCACGTGTCACTAATTCCAGATTGGCGCGCTCCACTGGTAGAATTTATGAGATCAGGAACACTAACGAACGAGGCTAGTCTATCAAGAAGAAGAAGCATGGAGCAAGAGGCTCAAGACTATGCATTAGTAGGAAACAACTTATATCGGAGAGGCAAAGATGGATACTTAAGACTATGCGTTCATGAATCAGACTATTTGAAAGTCTTAGAAACTGCACACAGCGGTGCTGCAGGTGGACACTTTGGGCCTGACAGAGTAATTAAGACCATTCTATTCTCAGGACTTTGGTGGCCCACTCTTCATATGGATGCACATACTTATGTGAAGAAATGTGACACATGCCAACGTGCCCAATATCCGATAAGAAAAGACCAGATGCCTCTAAGGCCAATGATGGGAGGACGTGCATTTTCAAAGTGGGGTATAGACTTTGTAGGTCCCATCAACCCCCCAGCTAGAAAATCCCATGCAGAATACATTATTGTAGCCACAGATTACCTTACAAAGTGGGTGGAAGTAAAAGCCACGACAAAGAATGATGCTCAAACGACGGCTAAGTTCTTGTTCGAAAATGTGTTCACTAGATATGGGTTACCAATAGAGTTGGTTAGTGATAGAGGTACGCACTTCTTGAATGAGGTCATTGAAAATCTCCTTCAAGAATTCATGGTGATACATAAGAAGTCTGCCCCCTATCACCCACAAGCTAACGGACAAGCCGAGAGCACGAATAAGATCCTATGTAACGTATTGACGAAACTTGTAAATAATAAACGCTCTGATTGGGACAAACAACTTCATCATGTTGTTTGGGCATACCGAGTTGCCTACAAAACGGTACTTAATGCTACCCCATTTCAGATGGTCTTTGGACAGAATGCTGTGCTACCATTAGACTTCCTAATCCCTGCCTTGAAAGTAGCACAAGAGCATGAGTGGAATGGACATGAGTTGTCTTCCAGGATCTTTGATCTAGAACGCTTAGGTGAGACGAGGCTACGGGCAGCAGCAGGCATTTATGCTGCAAAGAAAAGGCAAAAGGCATACTTTGATGCCCATGTAAAGGATAAAGGATTGAAGGAAGGAGATCTAGTGCTGGTTTATACGCTAAAGCAACATGCCTGCAAATTGGAGAAACGAGGATATGGACCCATGATCATTAATAGACTCTCCACTAGCGGTGCAGTTCAATTGGCCACTTTAGAAGGTGATATCCTACCAAACTATATTAGTGGATGCCGAGTCAAGTTATATCAAGAACCTCTTACGGAGGAAATGCTCACGAGACTCAACACTGCTAAGAAGCGAAAAGAAGAGGAGTTAAGGGTTAGAGAAGAAGCACAAGCAGAGGCTAGAGAGCGCATCAGAAGAAATAAGCTACGGTGGCTAGGCCTAGATGTCAACACAAAAGCTCCAAAATATCACGTGGACATGTGCCCAAAATCGGGCATAACTACTTCTCAAATAATTGATCGACGTCCCTTTGTGACCATAGAAGTAGGACAAGGAAAGAGTGTAAGGACTGTGAGAGCATTGGTTGACTCAGGAGCAGCAACTAGTGCAGTTAGACTTTCATACTGCCAAGACCTGCAATTGAACATCGAGCCCATAGAAGCCTATCTCATAGGTTTAGGAGGCGTGGAAACCCCTTGTTTGGGCGAGGTGGAACTTCCCATCTACCTTCAAGACGTTCCAATAAAAGTCAAAATGCTAGTGTGTCATGATGAGGACCTCACAGAGCCACTTGTCTTGGGTCAAGATTGGATTTACGACCATGCTGTCAACTTGAACCTAAGAAGTCAACTTCTTCAAGTTTGGGTATATAATCAATGCATTACATTAGAATTGGAGAATCGCATGCCCACTGACACTGACACCACACACTCTCTTTGTTCCTCTAAGGCTAATCTTCTCGAACAAGATGTTGTAGATGTCAAAAGCTCTATGATTCAGATGGACGCAATCACGGACGGACAGTCGCAAAGGCCAGAAGAACCTTCTTCTTTTTCAAAGAGTAAAGCATCCACATTAGTCCAACCTCAGAAGCAAACAAAACAGTGCAAGATAGCCAGTCTATCAAATAGACAAAGAGCCTTCAAGAAGAAAGAAGTTATGGGCATGAAGCAGATCTGGGTAAAGAAAGGAGTGCAACCATTGCTGTTGCCTCAAAGACTCCCACCCAACCAGATCGACCATGACAACAGAAGGACCAAGCACCTACGACAGGGTCAAGCACAAAGAATCCATCAAATCTGGGTACCGAAGCTATCAATGAAGGCCGACCACAATCAGGTACAAATTTGGGTGCCTAAAAAATTAGCTACAGCTCAACAAGGGCGATTACAGATGTGGGTACCCAAGAAGCTCTTACACGTACAAAGGCCTATGCTCCCCACCATGAGAAAGGCCTCAACAAAGAAGCCAAGGAAAGCAAAGGGTAAGAACAGAGCACAAAGACCAAAAGAAGATAAACTCAACCCTTCTACAAAACTAAGCAGGCACTCACCCAGGATATGGGTTTGGAAGCCAAAAGCACAAGCAACATCCACAGAACCAAGGGGCCAACAACACTGGATACCAAAGTTTGGACAGCATCCAAAGAAGAACTGGCCTGAGGTGATCTCTACAGGGTCAAATACTATTCGGAAATGGGTTCCCATTAGGAGGATTACATCATTTCGAGATCCAATCGACACCTCCAAACAAAGAATGCATCAACTATGCGAGTAACATCAAAAGCCTCGACGTGCAGCAACCATGTGCCTTTGGCATAACCTTGTCTTCTGCACCATTGAGGTCATGCACTTCCAAAGTATGCATCAACATAGGGCCACCTTACATGGCCGTGCATAGACACAATTGAAAAATCCCAGGCACATGAGACACAAATTTTCACATGTAAAATATTTTATTGATACTAACCTCTTTCTTCTTGTTTGATGCCATCGTGTGCAAAAAAAAAAAAAAAAAAAAGAGAAGCATAGAAGAGACTATGTGTTTGAAAATGCTCATCAGCGAACTTCCAGCAAGGACATCCCTCAACAAAAAGGACACGCTGACGGTCAAACACCATGAGGGAACCACAACACGAAGAGATGAAGATCAACGGACCCTTCACCATGGTAAGACGTGCATGCTTCAACAACACTCTAACCATGATAGATTAGGAAACCTCTTCGTCAGCATACCCTTGAGCACTTAGCTCAAGACCCAATCTCTTGCACCATACTTCTTGCCATGCATTTTCCAAGTACGCATATGTAGGGCCACATTACAAGGCCATGCACAAGGCACATATTTCGTTCAACCCAGGCACTAATGCACTTACCCACCATTCGTTATGGGTTACAAGTACTTGGCATGAAAACTATGAAAAGCCATCTTTGAAAGAACCAGACGACATCAAGATGACAACAACAAGAGCAAGGAAGCCATCCACCACCGAGAGTTGCTCACAATCAACATTGACCACCTCCTTTGAGCAGCTAGCAGTTTTGGAAA
This sequence comes from Ceratopteris richardii, assembly GCA_020310875.1. Taxonomy (NCBI): domain Eukaryota; kingdom Viridiplantae; phylum Streptophyta; class Polypodiopsida; order Polypodiales; family Pteridaceae; genus Ceratopteris; species Ceratopteris richardii. The sequence continues at coordinate 178,902,155 of CM035410.1, forward strand.
ACTCACAAATGCACCATCCAGATGGCATACAAGGCAGAAGTACGTACAAAGGGACTACAAACTACAAGAGATAACAGTGGAAAAGTGAAGAACCAGACAAACGACCAGGATACATGGGGAAGAGGGATCACCCCTATTGGACGCAAAGGACGCTACCTCTCAACGTACTACATGGAACGACCACTACAACAAGGGTCTGTCATGGACGACAGACTCACGAGGGGGGGGAGTGTTGAAGCTCAAGATCAAGGACAAAGAATGGAAGTGCATCAAGGAAGTGGACACACAAGAAGAAGGAGCAAGTAGGGAGCTCCAAGAAGCACCTGTCAAATTTTTAGAAGAAATCCCTACAAAAATAGTGATTTTTATCACTAAAACCATTGTAAATACCATTTTCCATTTTTGGTAACTCCATTTTGTTCAAGCCGAGGAGTCCTCGAGCTTGAGGAGTATTAGAACTACCATCCTACCAATTTTCATAATTTTTAGACTCTGTTTGAGCCCCCAAATAAGCCCTGGAACCTATTTTTTAACTAGGCCGGACACTAGGTCTGGACAGGGCCAAAAACCACTCAAAAACTATAAAAAGGGCTGGAGAGCTCATTTTTGGGGTTGGCTTGTTGTAGATTTCAGTTTTGTAAGAGAACTCTTTGGTAATCGAAGCTTTCCATTGTTCCACTCTTTGCTCTTACCTTGTGCGCGTGTGTGTGTATGTGTGTGCATGCTTGTGTGCTTTCACTCACGCACTTGTGCCATCACTTGCTCACGGTCTTCATACCGGTCCTCACTTCTCCACGGATTGACATTTATGAGGTGTATCTCCTCACGGTGGTACTCACCATTGTGCTAGAGTGACAGAAGTATTTAATTGAGCTATTGGAAGACATTCAAGAAAACCCTCATTATCTCTATGCAACAATGTCTAGAGACATCAATGAATGAATACCTGGGCATGGAAAATGAGACTAAAAGATATTTCTTCTATATATCCTCAGACAAGTTTTTGACATGTTCACAAAGCCCTTTGAGCAAATATCCTTAGATTAGGAAGATCTAAGGAATTGTCGAGCTAAGTGTAGACTCTAGGGTTAATACAACGAGCTGACAAATACCACTCGTAACATTACACTTAGCCTAGCTAACTTGGAATAGTGCTTCAAAGAGACAAGCTAGTAAAAGAACTAAGTCCCTAGTGAAAGAGACCTAGTGATACCCTAAAAGAGTGTGATACACTTTGATCCCTCTCCTCGCACGTAACATAAGGAATATGATAACCTAGTGTGCGAGAGTATTGATTCCTAAGTGATGGACTGTGAGCATGTTTTGAAAATATTTGAGCTTAATAGACTTATTCATTCTAGGGACATCCCTCAAGATCCACTAAAGCTTGACAACTCTCAACGGAGGGTTTCCTTGATGAGATGAGAGAGGTGGGGTTTGAGAGTGTGTTTGGGATGTGATTTCTATAAGTCTTATTTTTGTTTCCTTTAGGCTTTCTTCTATTTCTCTCATCTTTCTTCCATTGTCGTTTCATTATCTCTTAGCTATCCTTCCAAGCTCTAGTTATTTTTCTAGTTATATTGTCTAACTCACTGGCCTCTTATTCTTCTCTTGATCTATTCCTATAGTATGTTGTAGTGCTTGGGCTCTAGTAACTACTTGTACAAGGGTTGTGGTGGTCTCACTTCCACTAGAATCTACAACCAAAACAATCACATTCATTTGTGTAATCTTTTGGGTGCTAGCTGAATTCTTAAGACAGTCTCTTAAGAGGTGTTCCTTCCCACAATTGGAGCAAAAGCCTTGAATAGTCACTGATTGGGTTTCCCATGTGGAGAAAGTGGACAATCACAGATGAAATGATCTCCTTTACACCTATAAGTGGGTCCTCTGGGTGCTTGAGGTGTCTTCTACCTTTGTTGGGGTCTAGGGTTGGGATTGGTATACATCACATTTGAGTATTCAGCCTCCCAAGTTGGTTCCATTAGAGTTTGGTAGGTGTATACCTCATTATGTGCAAGTGAATCCATGTAATAAGATGGGGGCTATCTACGTGCATTGAATCAAAGCTTTGAGCATTACAATTACTTTTTGAAATAAGTGGGGATGCGGGTACTAGGGCTCTATTCAAGTTATTCTCTATCGCATCATATTTGACTAGAATAACATTGGCAAGGGATGGAGCTTGTTGCCCTAACACCGGTTCTGGTCTCTATTGAGTTTGATAGTAGGGTTGATGAGATTACTAGGGTCTAAAGTATGGTTGCTATTGATATTGGTTTGGATACCTCCTCGCTGTTGGTATGCTTGTTGGTATTTTTGCCTAACCACTTGCGTGTTCTAAGGGCAATCCTGTGTAGTGTGATTAGTGTACTGTTGTGAAAACTACACAACATGACTAAGGACAATCTAAAATAACTAGCCTAGCCCACAAGGGTTGAGAGATGCCAGTTTCCACCCAACCAACTCCACCCATATATATACCACAAGGCCAAGGGGGAAATGTGAGGAGATCTTGGTAAGTGTCTTCTCCACATGGATGCTAATCCAAGGCCTTCTAACCTTGGAAATCACATGGAATCACATGGCTCTCACATGGATTCTAAAAAGACTTCTCCCAAGCTTGTATGTACAAGTCTCAAGGCTTGAGAGGCCTCCCTAAGGGTTAAATATCATACTCTTAGGAAATATCAATCCTAAGGGTCAAAACCTTCAATTGGGAGCAAATAAATCCAAATAACTCAAGGGTTCAAACCACTCTCTTGGAGACACTTTCCCAAGGGTTTCCCAATAGAATCCAAGGGTTCTCCAAGTGATTTTGGACCCTCAAAACCCATGTCTTTGGCCACTTTGACCCATAGTTATACAACATTCTTCCCCCCTTTAACATTTTCGTCCTCGAAAATGTGTGTAGGTATATTATGTGGAGTATTCCCCCCTGCCCCATGATCTTTTCTATAGATCATGGCTTTTCTCATCTCTCTGATTTGCTTCTTTATCAGAAGGAGATTCTATCTCATACTTGATCTGAAAAGAAGGAAATCCACTTGTGGGGCTAATTCCTGCCCAAATCATTACTTAACTTTGCATGTGCAACACTAAATCAAATGCTAAGTATGGAGAGAATGATAAGGGTGGATTAAAACATCCCTGCCTAAATCAATGTTTCCCTATATGCGAACTCCGCATCCAATAGTACAAACATATGAAGTAGGTGGATTATAATAATCTCCAACTATTTTGCTATGCTGATCCATTTCTATGTACCACTCGGGTGTGGACCTAGCAAAATAGATGGATCTCTTATTAGTTCAAAGCTTTGAGAAATCTCCTTAAATTGAGGTTGATCAAAACATCTAAATAAGATGTTTCTTACTATTTTCTACTTCTTAACCAACATCTACTGATCCTTTTTCCAAATACAGAACTACCATGTCCTATTGTACTTTAGAGTCAAGGTAGAATGTAGGAAAGAAGTGATTCCATCTTTTGGCCATCCAACCTCAAAATGATTTTCCCAAGACTTTCTCAAAAGCCTTGACTTGTTTGGAACTGTTAGAATCTATAAACGATTCCTAAGAGTTTTATTTCAAACTCTTTTAAGAGAACTTTTTAGATTCTTCATCCATTATTCTTAAAACAGTATCAAATGGATGAATAAATTCTCTTAATCTTAAGTGTCTTCTGAAATTGAAAGGGTTCAAAACATTTAATTTGGTGATCCATTCCATCTAGCTAAACCTGACCTAGAAGTGACTTTGAAGATTCCTTCCAAGTCAAATCCAAGGTCTTGGAAAAGCGAGAAGGAAGAACCAAAACTTGATATCATCGGTTCAACTTCTAAAATGCTAAAAGGATTTGAGTCAAATCAGATGAGACTCAAAACTTTAAGGACTTAATGGTTTGAAGCATTGTTTCTATCTTTATGAGATTGAATCTAAATTCTCAAGAAGATCCATTGGGTAAAGTTTAAAACATCTTCCATCCACTAGACTTTTAGTGGTAAAAACATCGATATCTCGAGCCATCGAGTTCTGATGATGTTCAACTTTACTATGATGCTTCAAATATCTTAATTAAAAAGTTAGTCCTTTTCAATCTCTTGAGACTCCTATAGACTGGAATACCAAGTCTAGTATAAACCTCTTACTTTAGGAGATTGATTACCTCGTTGTACTATCAACAAGATGTTTTGGAGTAACTTAGTCTAACCCCAATTTCGTAGATAACTAAGTCAATCTTTTTCAGTATCTCTTGATACATCTTTATTCTAAAAGATATTAACTCACTTAGTTGTACTTGTCAACTAAGTGTTTTAACCAAGATTGACTCAGTCAATTTTACCTTTCTCGAAAGGATCTTTCCAAGTTCTCTCCCCAGAATTCCATGTAGCATTTCAGATAAAGAAATTCAAAATCCTTTTCAAGAATACATTAGTCTTATTGAAAATCTTTATGAAGATCTAGAAAGTGATTTCTCTTCATGATCTTTGAACTTAATTAGTTACTTGGTATGGTCCTATTCTTGACCAACCTATACTTCATTTTTTATCTATGAAGTTTCAGTTTCCATTGGGATGGAGTTTCACTCCAACTCATGAGCCCAAGACTAAAAGATACCTATCATATCAAGGTCTGATGTCCCATACCATCATTCCTACATTAATGTGAATATAAAGGATAGTGTCCCATACCACTATACTTTGTATCCAACATTGATGTGTGAATGATATTTATCTTAAAGTCTAGAAGCATAATCTAACTATGGAGTACCCTTTACTCAAATTCCTTTTGAAGTCAAGGGATTACCTCTATGTTTCCATCTTGTTTGGGTTTCTAAGATTTTCAACATATGATCATTCTATGATCCTAATTATTCCAAAACTCATATTGGAAGATCCAAACCTTTTGATGAAATAAATATCCATCCCGATGGAAGAAACATCTATTCTTTCTTTCTAAGGTTTTGAGTGTGATTCCAAGTGTCTTGAATCATATTCAAGATCTACTTAGTTCTTTCTTAACTAACTTGAAGTGACAAGAGATTACTCTTGCCTTTTAGATTCCGTTGTTTATCCAAAGCTTTTCAAAAAGTTACCCTAGGGTTTTCTAGGAATCTCAGTTACTACTTAAGTCGAAGCATCTTCTAATACTTTCGGATTTTCCTTGAAGTCTCTTTAAGAATAGGTGAATACAAGTTTCACCTTCTCCAGACTTAAGTATCATTTATCAAAGTTGCATATTATGCACTTTGCATATTCTCTCCTTCGTACTTCCCCTTAGAGAAGTATAAGTTTTGGCATGCTTTATTTGAGCTTGTGGTTCACAACCACCTTTCTTCAAAATCTTTAGTGATATTGTTGGGATCCCAATATTTAGATTTAGCATGCCTTGAAGTTGCTTTCTGAGCAACTCACTATTTGTCCAACATCTTATATATACAAAGATGTTCTTTTATCTCATCATCTATATTCGAAGTTTCTCTTTATGAAATTAATTGTACCAATTTTTTGATAGGTTTTGGTACTTTCTTGCCCCCTTTTGAAGAGTTTTCATCTTCGAAAATTGTGAAATCTTTGGCTTCATTTACAAGTAGAGAGTCAATACTCTGACTCCTCCCAATATTGGACTAATCAAGTAATCTTATACTTGAGTAGAACCTAAAAAATTTCTAGAAGATTCACTAGAAATGGTATCTTTTAGAAGATCTTCTAGAGGTAGTTAAGCGACTACCTATCCTAACTTGCTCATGAACTTCCCCTTGACTTTATGGAAATGCTCATGAGCTCTTACGATCCGTAATAATGCAATGCTCATGCTTATCTGTGGTAGGAGAGGTGGTTGTAATTTTTGATGCTAATCAAAGCATAAGAGGTTTGAAGGTACTATGAAATAAGAAAAATTCTTCCATTTCATCATTGTACCTATAGAACTTTAAGTTTCTTCCATTAAGAACCATTGCCTCTGCTTAGGAAAACCTTACTTGATTTTCCTGAGATGCAAATCTATTTAATGAAGTCTTCAATTAAATTGGAAATTTTTCTAAAAGGAGGGATCTTTCAATGATGCATTGAATACTTTTCGCCATTCATATTGGGGAAAGTAATCTTTGCTCATAATTGGTCTCCATCAATGTCTTTGATGGCATCAATTTAATCGAGCTTTATATCATGAAACTCTTGAAACCATTCTAGAGTGTCATCCTATTTAGGATATTTCATGAAGAACTCTTTTAGAACCTTTTTCTCTAAGTATGTCTAAAATTTAGAGGAGTATTGTAGGTTCTATGTAAGAATATGTCCTATAAAAATTTCTTAGAGATAAAATCTATGTCATTAATGACATTTGATGTATTTGGGTGCTAGCTTCTCAAGATATCTCATTAGAAGCTTGATTTGGAACCATCTTTAAGTATCTGTTATACTTAGAGTTAGCATTGAAAATGCTAGGTTCTCTAATAGTTTTGTGCCTCAAAAACTGTCGAAGTTATTGTCACGAGGAAGGAGAAAAGGAAGAGAGCTCACCCACACACTCTCACTCTCAAGGAGAATCACATACACAGGTTGAGGCAAGGAAGAATGATCTTCTTCTTCTTCTTCTATTACATAAAAGGAATGTACAAGAATGACCCAAAAACAAGAATACAACCAGTGCAATATATAAAGAACAGTACATAAGGAAAAACCTAATGTCCGTGAATGAGTGAGCTGGAAAGAAACAAATGTTCCATCACTCTCGGTAGATAAATCTAATAAAGCTCAATGAAGTATCCCTGACATATACCGGCATGACCACTATACATGTCAGAGAAACGAAAAACTGGTACGTGTCATCCTGGATCATCACATGTTGAGCTTGATATCTCAACACTCCCCCTCAAGCTCAATGCCATATCCTGTAATCCAAGCATCTTCCGAAACTTCTTCAACTTCTCAGCTCCAAGTGCTTTGGTGAAAATATCAGCAACCTGCTCATCTGTTCTCACATAAAAAAGATCAATATCACTTGCTAATACCTTCTCTCTGATGAAGTGATAATGTACCTCGATATGCTTTGTTCTAGCATAAAAAATAGGGTTCCGTGCTAATTGTATGCTGCTAAGATTATCACAATAGATAGTGATAGGCTTTTGCACTTCCACACCTAAATTTGCAAGTAACATCTCTAGCCATGATGCCTCACATGCAGCCATTGCAGCACCTCTATACTCAGCCTCTGTACTCGACAAAGCAACAGTGGGTTGCTTCTTACTGCTCCATGTAATAGCTGCACCTCCAAGTGAGAAAAGAAAGCCACTAGTAGATCTTCTATCTGGAGTACTACCAGCCCAATCTGCATCGGTGTATCCATGAACCTGCAAATCTAAACCAGCTTCATAAAACAATGCATAATCCAAAGTAGCACTCACATAACGTAGAGTGCGCCTCAGAGCATCCAAATGTGGCTTCCTGGGAACCTGCATAAACTGACTTTCAAGTCCAACAGTGTAGCTTAAATCAGGCCTTGTAATTGTAAGATATATAAGACTTCCCACAATTTTCCTGTACATAGTAGCATTTTCCAATGCTTCACCTGATGTAGTATCCAATTTCAAATTCTGATCTAAAGGCATAGAAATTGTCTTACAATCAGCCATACCATACTTTTGTAGCATATTCAAGGCATATTGCCTTTGCGACATCCATATACCTGTTTCTGTATGTATAAACTCAATGCCCAAGAAATAGCACAGCACACCAAGATCTTTCATGTCAAATTCGTGCATAAGAAGTTTCTTTACCTCTTTGATGCTTTCTTCATTATCACCACCTACAATCAGATCATCAACATAAATAGCCACAATAGTGATGCCATCATCAGCCTTCCTTGCATATAGTGAGTGATCTGCATCACACATAGAAAACCCAATGCTGGTTAAGTAATCAGCAATCCTTGCATGCCATGCATGCGGAGCCTGCTTCAGCCCATACAAAGCCTTTTGCAACCTGCAAACATATTCTGGATGCTTTAATCTTCATATCCTTGTGGCTGGTCCATATATACTTCTTCCTGTAACTCACCATGTAGGAAAGCATTCTTCACATCCATCTGATGCAAAGTCCATCCTTTTGCTGTAGCTAATGCAACAAGTGTTCTGACAGTAGAAATTTTAGCTACAGGGTTGAATGTTTCCTCATAATCAATGCCATATGTCTGTGCATAACCTTTAGCTACCAATCATGCTTTATACCTGCTTATGCTACCATCAGCATTATGTTTTACCTTGTAAACCCATTTGCAGCCTATGGATTTCTTTCCTTGCGGCAATGGAACCCGCTTCCATGTATCATTTCCATAAAGTGTAGCCATCTCCTCATCCATAGCTTTTTCCCAATCTGCATTACCAATTGCATCTTCAAATCAAGAAGGTTCAGCATCTTGTATTACCTTTGTCATGTAGGCACAATGGCGAGCCATGTAACTATCATATGTCAATCGTTGCACTGAATTACGCATCCTCCTAGATCTTCTTGGTCCTGGGTCACTTCTTCTTGTATCATCTGCATGTGCCCTTCTTACTCCTGGAGTCTTCACAGAGGGCAATCCAAGTTCCTCATCAAGACTCTTTTCTGAACCGCTTGAATCTCCATCAACGTCTTCAAAACCTGCACCTGTTTTACTACCAGCAGAAAGCTTTTCTTTACCTTTCTTGGATGTATTTGATGAATTTGCTGGACTGAAATTTCCACGCAATCTTCCACTCCATGGATTTGAGTTGGAACTATTGCTTGGTGATGCATCCGGTCCACTCAAAACTTGAGATTCTGCACTAGATTTTTCAGCATTTTCTTTGTCATTTGGTTCAAGATTCAGTCCTTCTTTGGCATCTACATAGAAGCTTGACATTTCATCAAATACCACATCTCTGCTCACCTTCACCTATCGTGTGAGTGGGTTATAACATTTGTACCCCTTTTGCTCAAGGGAATATCCAATGAGGACACATTTTTCTGCTTTCGGATCAAGCTTCGTCCTCAACTCATCTGGAACATGTACATATGCAATACAGCCAAAAACTTTTAGATGTGATAAGTTTGGCTTTTTACCTGTAAACTTCTCTTCAGGTGTAACTTGATGTACAGCAGCAGTCGAAGTTCTGTTCATGATGTATACAGCAATATGCACAGCTTCTGCCCAATAACAATGAGGCATATTCTTCTCAGCCATCAAGGCTCTTGCTATTTCTGCAATATGTCTATTTTTGCGTTCAGCAACACCATTCTGTTGTGGTGTGTACCTGCATGAAAACTGGTGCCGAATTCCATGATTTTTTAGAAAACTGATGAACTCATTTGACATGTATTCACCTCCTCCATCAGATCTTAATGTTAGAATGTACTTCCCTGTCTGCTTTTCCACCATAACTTTAAAATTCTAGAAGTGAGTAAACACCTCGCTCTTCTCTTTCATGAAATATACCCATACTTTGCATGTATGGTCATCAATGAAAGTAACATAAAACCTGCAACCACCCATAGATGTGGTCTTTGCTGGACCCCAAACATCTGTATGTACTACTTCTAGGACATTCTCACTAACATGCTTGTCATGTGGAAATGATGCTCTTGATTGTTTACCAAATTGACATGCTGCACATACCTTTTGCATTTCTGCAACTTTGAAATTCGGTAGTCCATGGACAATCTCCTTTGACTGCATCAGTTTCTATTGAAGAAACACTCACGAATTTGACAAACAGACATAAAAAGAGAAAAAGAAGGAAGCAGAATCAGAGAAAATCAAAAGCCTTAGTGGAAGGACAAATCCACGACCGTTATGTACAGTACAGAATCTCCCAGGATCAGAATACGGTACGCCGAATCAAAGTGTACATAGAGAGAACGTGCAAAGGAATAACAGAAGGGAAGTGCGAACAAGAACGTGCTTAAGAAGAGAGTGCAGTATAAATAAGAGCACATATAGAAGAGAAGAAGAGTGAGAGGAGAATAGAGATAGAGAGAGAGACGAAATATAACAGATGCGCAGAGACGCAGAGTTATAGACAGAAGACACCACAGATTGTGTATGTAGAAGAAGACGCCAGAGATCGCGTATGTATAGATGAATAACAGAAGCCTGAGATATCGGGTATTCATCTGAGAGAAAGATGGTAATAAGAAACTACTCAGTATAGGAGAGTTTATGTAACTTGAGCAAGAAGAGGACAAGCTCACTTGTACACATCTTCTCTAATAGAAAACACATATTCATGTGGATGTTTGTGCGTACTATTTGTATGTGGTAGAAACAGAGTATGTTTATGTTACAGTTAAAGTTACTCAACAGTTAACGTCTTCTCAGTAAACGCATTTTCGGTCAGTTGCAGTTCTTACTATAAAAGTATTTTTCCGGTAGAAGAACGAAGTAGATCTCATAGAGTAATGCGAAGTTTTGTGTGAGAGATAGCTCATTCTGTAGCTAGACATCTCTACTTTTAGTTGATTAAGGTTTCCGGTGAAAAAGATATATATACACAGTACAAAGTGTGACCGGAAAGAGGCTGTCTGAACTAGTGGAGTTTTTCCTTAAACTTCAAAAAGTGTTCAGTAAGTTAAGGAAGCTTTTGCGTCACTTCCTTACTTCATGTATGTTTACTTGAAGTAATTATAAAAAAAAAAATTTGAAGTTCATTCCGGTACAATTCCGGTACGATTACGGTGTCAGTCCAGTGACAGTCTGGTGAAGTTTCGGTGAAATTTTTCAGTGAATTTAGAGCGCAGTCTTATATGTTGAGCGCTAGACTTTGCTAAGCTATTGGTTGATTACAGAAGTGTTCTGAATCACTTTAGCTTAGTTCTTCTTGGGCGTGGCGATTTCCGCAGGCTTGATAAGGTTCAGCCTTCGTCGCGTCAACAAGGAGTGGTATCAGAGTGAAGAAGAATACCACACATTTCCGCAACATTGGTATCATAGCCAGAGCTAGGCGTATCTAGTCAGAGCCAGAGCTAGGCATATCTAATCAGAGCCCAGAGTATTCACCATTATTGGAAACAAGAGCCAGTTAACCACAACGAGTGGAACCAGAAGGAGAAAGATTCTGAAGAGCAGAAAGATTCTCAAAAGCTCACCGGAAGTAACAGAAACAAGAAGATCATGGCAGACCACATTACTATTGATAAGTTGGACAGAGATAATTATCCCGCATGGGTAATGCGTATGGAAGCCTTACTTATGAGTAAGGACTTAATGATGTACGTGACCGGAGAAGAAAAGAAGCCGACTTTTGAAGATGATAGTCAACCGGAAAAAGAAGAGTTAGAAGCCTTGAAGCTATGGCAGAAGAAAGATGCAACGGCAAGAGCCTACATCTATAATACCGTAACAGATCATCTACTACCGCATATTAGAGGTCTAGAGAAAGCAGAGGACATATGGAGTGCATTGGAAGATCATTTCCAAAATACTACGAAAGCCAGGAAGGCTAGCTTATGGTCTGAATTTACGACATTCAAAAAGAAGTCGAGTCAAAGCATAAGTGACTACGTCACTAAAATGAAGGATCTAGCAGATAGTCTTGGATCCATAAATGAAGAAGTCGAAGATCATAGATTGATAGCGCAAGTGCTCACAGGTTTGAGAGGAGATGAAAGGTGGAAACCTTTTGTACTATCAACTGAACTTTCTTTAAATCATTTTGTGCCAAATTTAAATCAGTTGCTTGGCTTGATGCTCACATATGAGCAAGACCTGAAAGGAGACGCAGATAAAGGACAAAGCTCTGCAATGTACATGAAGAACAAAAAGAAAGACAAAGGTAAGTCAAAAGACGAAGAAGAATCGAGTTCTCAGGCCTATTACGCAAGAGGTAAAGGCACTGGCAGAGGAAGAGCAAGAGGTTTTGGAAGAGGAAGAAGTAGCCAGAATACCAACAAGAAAGCTTGCTGGATTTGTGGACTAAGTAATCATCTGGCTCATGACTGTTGGCACAATCAACAAGGATCAAATCAAAATCAAAACAGTAATAGCAGAGGCAGAAGCGGAAGATATCAAAGAGGAAGACAAAATCAAAGAGGAGGCTATGGTAGAGGTGGAGTAAGAAGTTGGGGACAGAATCAATCCTACAACACCACCTACAACAACTACGCAAACGACACGCAGAATGAAAGTCATACATCGTTGATGATGAACTCTATCAGCACATCAGATAATGAAGACCTAAAGGTATTTTACATTGATTCTGGATGCTCTAATCATTTGTCAGGAAATATAGAACTGATGTCAGAACTAGAAAAAGGTAGTTCTAGTCACACTGTTCAAACAGGTGACAATACGAGACATAGCGTACACTCAATTGGAAAAGTGAAATGCAAGAGTGGAGCAGATTTGCTAACCAATGTTTTGTATGTTCCAACAATACCGAAAAATTTGATTAGCGTGGGACAGATAGTTGAGAAAGGTTTTCAGGTCAGATTTACAAATAAAGGTGTATTTGTAGAAGATCCCGAGAACGGATATAACCAGATCATTTCTGGAAAGAAAGAAGGAAGACTCTTTACTTTAAGAGTACAAGGGAACATTGGCCAAGCGTTGCTCACACATGGAGAAAAGGTAATTACAGAACTTGATTTATGGCATAAGAGATTGGGTCATTTCAATGAAAAAGGAATTAAAGCTATGATAACGAATCAGTCAGTATTGGGATTACCAAATATACAGAATCAACATATGATTCACAAGTGTGAAGCATGTCAGTTGGGAAAAGCCCACAGGTTACCTTTCCAGAAGAAAGGATTCAAACATGATGAAGTACTCGAGCTTATTCATACAGATGTATGGGGGCCAACGAAAGAAGGATCAATCAGCGGATCAAGGTACTATGTTCTATTCATTGATGATGCAACAAGGTGGATAACTCTTTATGTTTTGAAAGAAAAATCAGAAGTATTTGGAGCTTTCAGGCATTTTCATGCATATGCTGAAAGACTTACCGGACGAAAACTTAAAAGACTGAGGTCTAATGGAGGGGGAGAATACTTCTCTCGAGAATTCAATGACTATCTTTGGAATGCAGGTATTAAAAGAGAAATAACGTGCAGATATACACCACAACAAAATGGAGTAGCAGAAAGAAGGAACCGAGTTCTAGTCGAGTTCGCACGAGCTATGCTAAACGAAAAAGATTGTCCAAATTATCTTTGGGCTGAAGCTGTAAACACAGCAACATACTTGGTAAACAGATTACCATGTACAGCATTGGAAGGAATGACCCCTTATGAAGCTTGGTGGGGAAAGAAGCCAACACTTGATCACTGCAAAGTGTTTAGATCAGTAGCGTATGCTTATGTACCGTCTCAACTCAGACATAAGCTTGAACCGAAAGCAGAGAAATATGTGTTCGTCGGATATGATGAAAAGCAGATGGGATACAGGTTATGGAATCCTCTAACCAAACAATTTACTGTGTCCAGAGATGTTACGTTTGATGAACAGAAAAGTTGGTATGCAGATCAAAGTCATACGACTGAAGAATTCGAAGAAGAAATAAAAAGAAGAGAGAAAGGGAAATCAATTGTTCAGGTAAACAGAGATGAAAATCATATGCAGGCAAGTACGTCCAGGAACGGGTCAGGTATGAGAAATGAAGACAATGAAGAAGTGCATTCAGATACATATGAAGAGTCTGAACCAAGAAGGTCAAACAGGAATAGAAGACGACCAGAAAGGTACTCGTATGATACGTCATACATAACTCAGAAAGACTATGCATATATGGTCAAAGATGATGAAGAACCACAGAGCTATAATGAAGCAAAAGGCAAGAAACAATGGGAAGAAGCAATGGAAGAAGAAATCAGCGCACTGGAGGAGAACAACACATGGGAACTTGTTCCGAAACCAAATGGTAAGAAAGTAATCGGAAATAAATGGGTGTTCAAAATAAAGAAATTTGCAGATGGAAGGATAGCCACACACAAAGCAAGGCTGGTGGTCAAAGGCTATGCCCAGACGCATGGCATAGATTATGACGAGATGTTTAGTCCGGTGGAAAGGATGTCAACCATAAGAACAGTAATTGCTGTAGCTGCATCAAAAGGATGGAAGCTAAGTCAGCTAGATATAAAGAACGCATTTCTGAATGGATACATTTATGATGAAGTGTACATGGAACAACCTGAAGGGTTCGAAAGTTCCAGATACCCAAACTTTGTTTGCAGGTTAAGAAAAGCACTTTATGGACTGAACCAAGCTCCAAGAGCTTGGAATTACAGACTTGTGAAATATCTAAACGAACTTGGATACCAAAGTTCGAAGGCAGACGCAAGTCTACTCATAAAGAGAACAGAAGAAGGTATGATCTACATTTGTATTTATGTAGACGACTTAATAATCACAGGAACATCAGATGAAGGGATTACAGAAGTAAAGAAACTACTTGGAAGAGAGTTCAAGATCAGTGACCTAGGAAAGTTGTCATACTTTCTAGGAATGGAAATCACATACACAAATCATGGTGTATATGTGACACAAGAAGGGTATCTCCTAAACTTACTGAAGAAGTTTAATATGGAGAACTGTAGAGAAGCTTCAACACCGCTTGAAGTAAATCATAAACTCAGCAAATACAGTGGTGCAGAGTTTAAAGATATGAAGAAATATCAGTCATTAGTAGGAAGTTTAATTTATGCTACGCTAACAAGACCGGATCTTAGTTATGCAGTGGGAGTTCTCTCACAGTTTATGCATTGTCCGACAGATCAACATTGGGTTGCAGGACAGAGAGTTCTTAGATATATTAAAAGAACTATAAAAGAAGGATTATATTATCCTTTTACGTCTGACATAAAACTCAGAGCATACAGTGACTCAGACTGGGCTGGAAGTCAAGATGACAAAAGGTCAACACACGGGTACATGATATACCTAGGAGATAAGCTGGTAAGCTGGTGTTCGAAGAAGCAACACACAGTGGCTTTATCGTCAACAGAAGCAAAATATAAAGGACTTGTAGAAGCAGCTAAAGAAATAATATGGATGAAGACCTTGTTCAAAAGCATGGGTATTGATCAAGGTAAACCTATCATACATGGAGATAATATGAGTTCGCTATATCTTGCAGCAAACCCAGTATTTCATGCAAGAACAAAGCACATAGAAATTCAATATCATTTCCTAAGGGAAAAGGTAATGGAGAAGGAGCTAGAAATTGTATACACTCCGACAAAGGATCAGATTGCAGATATGCTAACAAAGAGTTTGGATGGAACGAAGACAAATAGATTCAAAGAAATGGCAGGTATAAAAGAAAGAAAGATATATGAGAGATCAGAAGATGTCAAATTAGTGATTGAGGGGGAGCTGTTGAAGAAACACTCACGAATTTGACAAACAGACATAAAAAGAGAAAAAGAAGGAAGCAGAATCAGAGAAAATCAAAAGCCTTAGTGGAAGGACAAATCCACAACCGTTATGTACAGTACAGAATCTCCCAGGATCAGAATACGGTACGCCGAATCAAACTGTACATAGAGAGAACGTGCAAAGGAATAACATAAGGGAAGTGCGAACAAGAACGTGCTTAAGAAGAGCGTGCAGTATAAATAAGAGCACATATAGAAGAGAAGAAGAGTGAGAGGAGAATAGAGATAGAGAGAGAGACGAAATATAACAGATGCGCAGAGACGCAGAGTTATAGACAGAAGACGCCACAGATCGCGTATGTAGAAGAAGATGCCAGAGATCGCGTATGTATAGATGAATAACAGAAGCCTGAGATATCGGGTATTCATCTGAGAGAAAGATGGTAATAAGAAACTACTCAGTATAGGAGAGTTTCTGTAACTTGAGCAAGAAGAGGACAAGCTCACTTGTAAACATCTTCTCTAATAGAAAACACATATTCATGTGGATGTTTGTGCGTACTATTTGTATGTGGTAGAAACAGAGTATGTTTATGTTACAGTTAAAGTTAGTCAACAATTAACGTCTTCTCAGTAAACGCATTTTCGGTCAATTGCAGTTCTTACTGTAAAAGTATTTTTCCGGTAGAAGAACGAAGTAGATCTCATAGAGTAATGCGAAGTTTTGTGTGAGAGATAGCTCATTCTGTAGCTAGACATCTCTACTTTTAGTTGATTAAGGTTTCCGGTGAAAAAGATATCTATACACAGTACAAAGTGTGACCGGAAAGAGGCTGTCTGAACTAGTGGAGTTTTTCCTTAAACTTCAGAAAGTGTTCAGTAAGTTAAGGAAGCTTTTGCGTCACTTCCTTACTTCATGTATGTTTACTTGAAGTACTAGTACATAAGGAAAAACCTAATGTCCGCGAATGAGTGAGCTGGCAAGAAACAAATGTGCCATCACTCTCGGTAGATAAATCTAATAAAGCTCAATGAAGTATCCCTGACATATACCGGCGTGACCACTATACATGTCAGAGAAACAAAAAATTGGTACGTGTCATCCTGGATCATCACATGTTGAGCTTGATATCTCAACAGTTATCAACTAGCTTATATGTATACATTGCTTGAGGTTAAAAATTGTATCAAAAGATTTAACCCGGAGAAATTTTCTAAGTTATTAAATAACTTAGATATATTCAGGTATTCATCAATTCATCTTTGCCTTGCCATTGACTTGGTAAGGGCTTTTCCTCCTTAGGTGTACTTCATTGGTAGGAAAGTCATACTTAATGTGGTCATAACATTAAATATATGATACATTAGTATCCCTTTTTTGGAAAGACATTGCTAAGTACTTATATTGCAAAATCTAATCATGATTTTGCAAGTACTTTGGCTTCATTCCTTTCCGATTGCCTTGCTTCCATAAAGAAGTAAATCCTCTACTGAGGACTATGATTACTTACCTAGTTCATATCATTGAAAGACAAAAGAGTGAATTCCATTTACTGAATGACATGTGCTTATATGCATGTAGTACAAATTCTCATACTAAACTTCAAGCACTCTTATCATTGAGGAATACTAAGCTTTTGTCTTCCTTTTTGTGCACAAAAATGTGCCTTTCTTCCATGCATCCACATGCCAATGCACATGTTCTTTGGCATCTAAATATGTTTCTTATTAAAAGAAACATTTGGAGATGAATTTGTGCATTTGAGATAACTTTTTGCTAAAAGAAAAATAAAAATGCACATACATCCATTCTTTTCAATGCATAGATGCATGTTACTACTCAAGGTGCTTGATTTCCGTTGCCATGCCTTATGTTTACCTATTCTTAACTTTGATTAATTGTGGATGTGAATTGAAGACTTGTCCTAGGCTTCAATTACCTCCCAATACAAAAGATATGGCAAACCAATATGAAATCCAAACATAAGTTCCAAAATACTTAGCTCAATGTCAAGCTTCGTCCTTCCTTTGAAGTTCAAGAAGAGTTGTCCTCCACTTTGTTTGCTTCAAATCGTTTCATTCATGCTCCTCCATTGGTACTATGCCCTTCCTTGTACAGTTGCAATTTCAAAGTTAAAGTCCAGGGGAGTAAGCCTCGGCCGAACCTCCATTGGTAGCTTCGTTGTTTCATGAAGAAAAAAGTTCCTCTAGACATTCTTCATTACTTCTAAATTGTTCGACTACCAAATATGCATAACATAGAGGGAAATAAATTAAGTATGGTTAACTCATGGCTGTAATTCATAATCCACATGATCTAAGGTAGATTATTCAACTCGTCATGCTAATCCAAGGCCTTCTAACCTTGGAAATCACATGGAATCACATGGCTCTCACATGGATTCTAAAAGGACTTCTCCCAAGCTTGTACTACAAGTCTCAAGGCTTGAGAGGCCTCCCTAAGGGTTAAATATCATACTCTTAGGAAATATCAATCCTAAGGGTCAAAACCCTTCAATTGGGAGCAAATAAATCCAAATAACTCAAGGGTTCAAACCACTCTCTTGGAGACACTTTCCCAAGGGTTTCCCAATAGAATCCAAGCGTTCTCCAAGTGGTTTTGGACCCTCAAAACCCATGTCTTTGGCCACTTTGACCCATAGTTATACAACATGTACCTTCTATCTATCATGCAATAATGATTATTAGGGTTCCCTTGGCTCTGAGTCATGATGAGGAAAACAATGGCCATGTGGTCCCCATCACATTTATAACATATTTCCATTGAAACCATTTAAGGGGTGTGTTTGCTTGAGACTCCTAATTTTTGAGCTACTTTTTTTGCTAATTCATCAATTGATATTGAAGATCTTGAAGTGAAACTGGTAGAACTATGTGAATCCTTATAGATCTTTGAAAGTTCTAACTCATCTCCCAAGTTACCCTTAATACTATACACTTTGCACACATTTTTCTATGGTCCTAGGTTCCTTCAAGTACACATATGATCATAACTTTGCACTTAGCAAGCCATCCAAAAACAATGCCACTTGTTTGGCTGACATAGTTAACCATAGTATGGGACATCTCTCAAGGTATTGTCTAAATCTATTACTACTCTGACTATTTCTTGAGGTGCCTATTTAAAGCTATGGATCAAAGATGAAGTGTTGTGCCTGATACTTCTTTGGGAAAACTTCGTGATGAATGCTTCTAACAAATAGTTGATGTCCCAAAATCGACCTTGATGCAAGGTCTTAGACCATGTTAGGGCTGTATTCTTTAAGGTTAGCCTAAATGCATTGTACTAAGTGAAGAAATCCTAAACATGTTCAACTCCTAGCACTTTTCTAAATTTGGCTACATGGTCATGTGGATCACCTATTCCATCAAAGTAATTTTTAATTGACTTAACCAATTGATTTGGTCTCAATATCCTAGGATGTTCTCTTGTTCTATGCAAAAGGAAACTCATCCATGCCTCTTTGGTGCCTTGGACATCTTTGTCCCTCCTATTCCATTCTATAAGTCTCTAACCCTGATTTTTCTCTCCTAGAGGGGTTCACAAAGCTTACTTCCAGTCGGTCTCTAGCTTTCTCCTTGTGATTGCCTTGAACCTAGGAAGATAGTGCTCCATGTTGGCTATGTGGCACACGAGATCTTGGTAGAGGGAATACAAATTCACCCTTCCATTTGTAGGGATGTCTTCCATGTTCCATGACTACAAACACGCATTCAGAAGAGTTATCTAAGTAGATTACCTTTTGTGGGGCATTTGACTCTTTGAGCTCATAAATTATTACTCTATTTACCTCAATTGGTTTATATGGCTTGAATCTCTAGAAGGACTCATCATTATCTCTATTCAAGAAAATCTCTATGCTCTTATTATCCTAAGGAATCCACTCTCATGTCATTATCCTTGATAGGATGGACCTACCGGGGGTGTTCTAGGTTCTTTTCCAATATTATCCTACTCCATGTCTCCTAGTTTTGAGTCACAAATGATGATTCCAAATTCATCCACCCAATCAGGTGAGCTCATAACATGGTACACGGTTCCTTGTTTATCAATATAGGAGCCCTCTTTGAATTTCACCACTAGGTGTTCAATTCTAAAGGATTGATCAGGGTTTTTAGGTTGTACCAGTGATTGCCTCATGCCATCCTCATAAATGCAATGACCTAATCTGTTGGTCCTTATGTACTCTAATTGAGTCTTGTAGGGACCTTCATGGGTCTATAAATAGGTGATTCCTAAACTACCTGTGGGTCTTTCCATGATAAATGACATTTCTGAGCCACTCGTCTTAGAGCTCAACACATATGGGTAGTCAGTGAGTTGTTGAGCCCACGACCTAGCAGTATGATTGACACTAGCTTCAGATAACCTAATGCTTTGCCTATCCCATCCTAGGTGTCTACCTAACATAAGGTTCATATGCTTTGCTAGTTATCCCAATTTTCACAAGTACGATTGCATTGTTGGGTCCTTTTGTAGTATTTACTTATTCTTTTTAATTTCTTTCAGATGTATTTCTTGTCTCAATAGACATGTCATAAGGATCACTTATGTTTTCTGCAATTGATCTTCCTCTCCATCAAATTATATTCTTTCCCACTTAGGTTATCCTCAAATTAGCTTAAATTAGCCTTCAACTTGCGAAATTAAAGGGTCTTCAACTCTTTGATGCCTATCATAGCCCCAAGTTAATCCAAATTGCTAGTTGTGCTTAGCCTATGCTAGAAAATTGATTGATGGAGTTTAGGGGACTTCCAACCTCAAGCTTGATGCTCTTATTGATGCTCCAATGCCAAAGATGAATGCTCGCAAGCATACCACATATGATAAGCTTGATTTAGCCTTGCCAAGGAGTACCAAATGTCTGTTGGCATTGCTTTTGATGCCATTACCTACCAAAATTATGTCAGGGAGAGGTTCTCTGCTAGGGAGATCAGCTTGGCATATGTTCCCATGCAGGACAACATTCTAGACCTTTTCATGAAGGTTGTGCCTAGGGAGAAGTTTAAAGCTTTTCGCAAATCTTTGGACTTAATTCCTTTTGTGGATTGATTCCACATAGCTTGGCACTTCCTTATACATGAGTGCCAGCTCCTTGTTCAACGCATCACTCCCAGGGGGGATTTGTTGATATATTTAGGTAGTGATGTGTGTGAACACACTAGGACCGCCGAGGAAATCTTTTCCCTCTTTAGGAGGTTTTTCCCCTCGGCTTGTATATATGCCTATTGCCCTAATGGGATACTCATCTTTGTACATTCTCTAGTAATACATTCAGTATTGTGTGTTGTGCTCTAAGCTTCTTCTTCTTCCTTGTGTTGTTCATGTGCTTCGGTAGATGTCTAACTCCAACAAGGAGATGTGAGCGTCGTATGGAGACCACGAGAAAATGAACATGCAAGTGTGTGAGTGAGAAGCACACTAAGATGCCCACACATACACACACACACATGCATACAAGGTAAGACAAAGAGAGGGAACAATGGAATCTTTAATTATCCAAAACAAGTTAAAAATCCTCTACAATTGCTTGATTCTCCAACAAGCCAACCTCCCAAATGAGCCTTCTAGCTCTTTTTATAGTTTTTTGACTAGCTTTTGCCTTGTTCAAACCAAGTGTTTGGCCTAGTTACAAGTTAGGTTCCGTATCTCATTTGCGGGCTCAATGGACTCATAAAATTATGAGATTTCATATGTAGGCAGATCTACTAATCCTAAAGCTTGAGGACTCCTCGAATTTTCAAAATTCGATTTTATTCTACCAAAAATGGGATTTACAATGGAATGTAGTGATGATACTCAGTATTTGTTATATGTTTGATTTGGAAAAAAGAATACTTCGCTTACTCATGAGATCTGTGTTGACTTCCCTACGTGCTTGGTCCTCATTAGCCTTCTCTCTATCCTTGCTCTCTCTCACTTCCTTGTCTCATGCTATCTTGATGCGTAAGTCCTCGTGGATCGATAACAAATTGTTACATCCAAAACCACAATGTCGATAGATGAACTGGCAAAACAAATAGTTCAAAAGTTAGGAGTTTAAAATAGGCAATCTCAAAGAGTGATCATAATGAAGTGTTGCTACACTTGTAGAGGTGATCACATGGCTATTGTACATCCAACACAAGCTCAAAACTTAGGGAACTTAAATGCCTAGTAATGCACAATAGAAAGGAAATAGATGAACCATGTGGCTCAAGATTACCCCTACAACAAATAGGCAAGTAGGCAAAACTACCAGCAGTTAGGTAGATATCAAAATCAATACTAGCAACAACCTTACTATAGACCACAAAAAAAATATGAACCATAGTGTCAAGAACAACCTAGACCAATTGGCACCCCTTGCCAATGTAATATCAGTATAGTATGTGACAACAAAAGATAATCTAAATAGGGCAATAGTGATAGCATCTCTATTAATCTCATAACGCACAAAGTTTTGATTGAACACATGGCGATAGCCAACCAACTTATTACATTGAATCCTTAGAGCATAATGAGACATATCAATATGATGCACCATTGTTGGAACCTATTTGGGAGTTATATTACACTCAGATAATGTACATAAATGCCAAACCCAAACCTCAATTGGGAGAATATAGGCCTCAAGGACCTACAACATCATGTTATAGATGTCAAGGAGATCACTTTATTTGTGAATGTCCAAATCCTCCTCCTGGGAAGCCTCAATCCAGTGACTAAAGTTTTTTGTCTCAATTGTGGAAAGGAACATCTCCTTTGAGACTATCCTATCCAACAATGTTCCAAAGATTACCCCAATCAATGTAATAGGATTAGTGGTAGAACCTAGTGGAGGTGTGGAAAATGTTGCCCCTATACAAGTGTACACTAGAGTAAAGGCTTTACAAAAGACTCTAGACATAGAACATGAAAAGAAATCAGAGGTTAGTGAATCTAAAGGCGCTAGTAAGAAGAGAATCAAAACTTGGAAGGACAACCATGAAAGAGTGAAAAGACAATGGTCTAGAAAATTGAGTGATCTAGAAGAAAACCTTAAAGAAATAAAAACAAAAATAGTAGAACTCTCATTTAAAACTCTCTCGCAAACACACCCATCATCCAACATGCCACTTCACACCCCACCACCTATCCCACTTCAACTCCAAGCAGGATCAACCTTAGCAGATCCTATTCTAGACGGCTTAGACATGATGTTCAAAGCTTACTAGCCTTGACTTTAAGATGGGCCAAATGTAGCTGAGCTAGATAAATGCTATTCCATATTAGATTTAGAAATTGAAAAGACAAAGTTATGAGTAAAGATGGTGGAATTCGCTTAGGCTATGTTCGAATCGAGTCAGATTTTCAATTGGACAAACTTAGTGAAACAAGAGTTACACTCCAAAGGACTATTAGAGAGATTAGAACAAATGATAGCTAAACGACAAACCTTAGCGATGCTAGAGGCTCAAGATAGTGGAAAAGAGACAAAAACATTATGTCCACTGGAAGCTTATGTTCCTAACTCTATGGAGAATGGAATACCTTGCTCTATAAATCAGTACTCTCAAGAGTTCTTGTGGAAAATACAAGAGGAGATGGACCAAGGAGAGAGAGGATCCACCTCCAATTCAAGAAGTATATGATCTTCACGATTGATTTCTTAGGAAATTCCCTCTATTTATGGAAAGCGGGAAGATATGAATTTCCTCATTTCATAGACCCCTAGGAATCAAAGTCTATTAAGATGAGAGATCCCACAGTAATTATTAAAAACAAAGAATCCATTATATGTAGGAACACAAAAGTAGTTAAAGTCACTATAGTGTAGTGCCACCTCGATTTAGAAGAACTAATCAAAGTAAAACTAGATTTGTTGAAGCATATAGCAGACCCATCACCACAAGTTGCTAATTCCCACTCTCAGATAGGAACACAAAGGAAAGTATTGGAAATACCCATAGAAAAGATAGGACAAATGAGCAAAAGAGAAGAAGGAAATACCTATCTCCCTATCACCTATGAAGGATACACAACCAAGGCAATTCTAGATTCAAAGGCAAGCGTTTCCATTGTTACCATTTCTATATGGAAATGTTGGGGCAAACTAGCTTTAAGACCCATTAGAATGAAGCTACAAATGGTAGATGGACACATGGAGATGTTACCGTTAGTGTCCATGTGAAAGGCCAAATGGCCACTGGACACTTCTTTGTATATGATCTTTAATAAAACATATAGTGGCCTGTTCAGTCACAGACTGTGAGGTTGACCGCATTTGTAAGACCTAAGAAGTCTATCTTCATGCTCCCTGTGTACTGTGTTTTCTGCATATTCTACAGCCTCTGTATGGAGTACTGTGTGCATCCTTAGGAGCTCGGTTTTCTACTTCGAGCGTATCATCGTGAAGGTCTCAAGGAGGAGAGTGCATTGTGGTGCATCGCCGTTGAAATACTTCACTGGTATCAGAGCAATTCGAGGCAAAAGATTTAAATACAAGAGGAGATGGACCAATGAGAGAGAGGATCCACCTCCAATTCAAGAAGTATATGATCTTCACGATTGATTTTCTTAGGAAATTCCCTCTATTTATGGAGAGCGGGAAGATATGAATTTCCTCATTTCATAGACCCCTAGGAATCAAAGTCTATTAAGATGAGAGATCCCACAGTAATGATTAAAAACAAAGAATCCATTATATGTAGGAACACAAAAGTAGTTAAAGACACTATAGTGTAGTGCCATCTCGATTTAGAAGAACTACTCAATGTAAAACTGGATTTGTTGAAGCATATAGCAAACCCATTACCACAAGTTGCTAATTCCCACTCTCAGATAGGAACACAAAGGAAATTACTAGAAATACCCATAGAAAAGATAGCAGAAATGAGCAAAAGAGAAGAAGGAAATACCTATCTCCCTATCACCTATGAAGGATACACAACCAAGGCAATTCTAGATTCAAAATTAAGCGTTTCCATTGTTACCATTTCCATATGCAAATGTTGGGGAAAACTAGCTTTAAGATCCATGCGAATGAAGCTACCATTAGTGTCCATGTGAAAGGCCAAATGGCCACTGGACACTTCTTTGTATATGATCTTTAATAAAACATATAGTGGCATGTTCCATCATAGACTGTGAGGTTGACCGCATTTGTAAGACCTAAGAAGTCTATCTTCATGCTCCCTGTGTACTGTGTTGTCTGCATATTCTTCAGCCTCTGTACGAAGTACTGTGTGCGTCCTTAAAAGCTCCGTTTTCTACTCCGAGTGTATCATCGTGAAGCTTTCAAGGAGGAGAGCGCATTGTGGTGCATCGTCGTTGAAATACTTCACTGGTATCAGAGCAATTCGAGGCAAAAGATTTAAATACAAGAGGAGATGGACCAAGGAGAGAGAGGATCCAAGTCCAATTCAAGAAGTATATGATCTTCACGATTGATTTTCTTAGGAAATTCCCTCTATTTATGGAGAGCGAGAAGATATGAATTTCCTCATTTCATAGACCCCTAGAATCAAAGTCTATTAAGATGAGAGATCCCATAGTAATGATTAAAAACAAAGAATCCATTATATGTAGGAACACAAAAGTAGTTAAAGACACTATAGTGTAGTGCCATCTCGATTTAGAAGAACTACTCAAAGTAAGAGTGGATTTGTTGAAGCATATAGCAAACCCATTACCACAAATTGCTAATTTTCACTCTCAGATAGGAACACAAAGGAAAGTACTAGAAATACCCATAGAAAAGATAGGAGAAATGAGCAAAAGAGAAGAAGGAAATACCTATCTCCCTATCACCTATGAAGGATACACAACCAAGGAAATTCTAGATTCAAAAGCAAGCATTTCCATTGTTACCATTTCCATATGGAAATGTTGGGGCAAAATAGCTTTAAGACCCATGCAAATGAAGCTACAGATGGTAGATGGACACATGGAGATGTTACTTTTAGTGTCCATGTGAAAGGCCAAATGGCCACTGGACACTTGTTTGTATATGATCTTTAATAAAAAATATAGTGGCATGTTCAGTCACAAACTGTGAGGTTGACCACATTTGTAAGACCTAAGAAGTCTATCTTCATGCTCCTTGTGTACTATGTTTTCTACGTATTCCGCAGCCTCTCTATGGAGTACTATGTGCATCCTTAGGAGCTCAGTTTCCTACTCCGAGCGTATCGTCGTGAAGCTCTCAAGGAGGAGAGCGCACTGTGGTGCATTGCCATCGAAATACTTCATTGATATGAGAGCAATTCAAGGCAAAAGATTTGTTCCTTTTGTGCAAGCGAAGCGAGCACCTCCCCCCCCAGGCTTTCTCCAAGGCTTACGACTAAGGTGGCGACCAAGGCATAGACCTTGGCATACCTTGTCATCCAAGTCACCGAAGTCACCGTCGGCACCGTTGGCTGCACGCGAGGGAGAATCTCAATGATCAAGGAATATAGAGGTTCCCGGTACTTCTCGAGAGATCACCCATCCCAATACTGTTCCCCCCGGAGCTCACTTAACCGTGGCAATCTCTTGCCACTAAGCTACACTCTTGTGGTGTCTGAAGAAGGGGAAAGACTAAGGTTGACATTACCTTGAACATGTTTTGGTCCCTCAAAGCTTCATTCTTTGCTTTCAAAGCCTATTTTTGAAGCATTTTTGGGTGTCTTTTGGAGCCATTTTGGAGTACTTTCACACATAGTTCTCTTCACACAGGTCCAAGAACATCAAGAAGAGTTTTCTTTGTACTACTCTGACAATACATATCAACCTTTGGGGTTGTGTTTTCAGCCACACTCGTAAAACTACATGTTTCTTGAAAGGTTTCAGTTTTGGTGGGAGCAGTTGCTACAAATTTATGCAGGTTTTTTGAGCCTAAAATATCAGAGTTGATAGACACTTGCAAGTGTTATTAGCAAGTTTTTGGGCTGTGTATTTAGCCTTTAGTGTCATTTTACTGCATATATTGAGCACATACACACTATGTACGTGTTTGTGGATACCGCTTATGTACATCCATGTGTTCATTGATATAGCAGTTACATTCTTTGCATAAAGCTTTTTACATTTGATAAAGAGGGTCGTGGTGAAGTTTTCTTAACTAGGAGACACCCAGATGTCGGGGTCTCTTCGGTGATGCAGGTGGAAGACTTACCCAGCCTCGCCATAGGAGATGAATGATAGTTGTTCATAGGTGCTCGATAAGCCTAGTTGGCTTCTATTGGGTAACTAATTATATGCAGTGGAGTCAATGATCCACTATGCAGGAAAACATGTTAGTACTCACAGTTTTGTGATATTTTGACACTGGTCATATGCTCATTCTGTAGAGGATACTCTGGCAAAATTTAGATTTTTGGTTTTGTCACCTATAGAGTGGTCAATTTACTCCTTGATACACTTATTCGTTGGTGTTCAAACTCTTCTAGCTCCATTATCATTCTATTCAGTTCTCTGCAATCATGGCATTAGAGGTCTCAGGCACATCCGGTGGATCAAGTTCTAGTGCTAGTGTTCCGAGGAGGATCTATAACTTGCAGGGCAAAGACCATTTTGAGATATGAAAATTTGATGGCACAAACTTTGCTCTATGGAAGAATCATATTAAAGATGTGCTGATTCAAAGGAGGCAATGGAAGCCAGAAAATGGAATTTCAAAGAAGGTTGCTGACATGGATGAAGATGATTGGGATGAGTTAGATGAAATGGCCAGTTCTACTATTCACTTGCACCTGGCAGATAACGTTTACTTTACAGTATTAGACTGTGAAAGTGCAGAGGAGCTTTGCAAGAAGTTATGCAATACATATGGAAAAGAGGCGGCATCAAATAAAATCTATCTGATGAGAAAATTATATGACCATATGAAGGACATAGATAGTGTTGCTGCTCATCTGAATGAGTTTGATGCTATATTCTCTTAGTTACAGGCTCAAAAAATGGATATGGATAATGAAATGAAAGTAGTATTGTTGTTATGCACCTTGCCATCATCATGGGATACGTTTTGCATAGCTATTAGCAATAGTGCACCTAGTGCTAAACTCGTCTATGATGACATATGTGGAGCACTCTTGAGTGAGGAGATTTGCAGAAAATCTATGGTTGGCACTCAGAGTGGAGATGCATATAATGTTTGTGATTCTTACCAAGGAAAGAATCAACAACATGGCAGGAGCAAGAACAAGGAAAAGAATAGTCAATGGAATAAGAGTAGAAGTAAATTAAGGAAGAGGGATATCAAATGCCATTATTGTCATAAGAAAGGACACATGAAGAAATATTGTTATGCATTAAAGAATGCTAAAGGTAAAAGGACAGAATGTTGATGGGCATGTTAAATAGTTACCTGCACCATCTACTTCGACTGTGAAGATTGAAGAAATTAATGCTATTTCTGATGATGTTGATGTGTTGACACTTGATAGTACTATACCAGCTGAAGCTTTAATGGCTGATTCTCTTCCCCACACCTGGCTGCTAGATTCTGGTGCCTCTTTCCATGTGACACCACATAGAGAATGGTTCTCTAATTATGCAGCAAAGTCTCTTGGTACCGTGAGACTTGGTGACTCTTACCAATGTGATGTTGTGGGGATTGGAGATGTGGTTCTGCAATTTCATTGATGGTTCAAAATTTACTATGCATAATGTACGTCATGTACCTCAGTTATCATGTAGTTTGATGTCAATTGGTCAACTTTATGACCTTGGTTACAAGGTGGTCCTCTATGCTCAATCCTTTCGCATATCAAAGGGCAATATGGTTATTGCAAAAGGAAGCAAAGTTGGCTCACTTTATCCTTTATTTGTATCACAAAAAGAACACTTGTTAGCCGTTACTAAATAGCCTATGGCTTGTATTTGGCATAGTTGTTTGGGCCATATATCGCATAGTGGAATGGAAAATTTTTCTCGTTCTGGCTACTTACCTGTGTTATCTTTCTCTGATTTTTCATTTTGTGAGCATTGTCAATATGGAAAGAAAACTAGAAATGTGCATAGAATGCACATTCAATCTTCAATTCAACCTTTAGATATCATTCATACAAATGTGTGTGGTCCTATGCCCACTAGGTCCTTGGTGGTTCTCTTTACTTTGTCACTTTCATAGATGATGGTACTAGAAAAGTTTGGGTATGTCCTATCAAATTGAAGGATGAGGTATTTCCTACTTTCAGAAAATGGCTTGCTTCAATTGAGACTGAAAAAGGAACTAAGCGTAAGGCTTTACGTTTAGATAATGGGGGTGCATATACCTCACATGAATTCGACCTTTTCTATCAGTCTAGAGGGATACATAGAGAGTAGAGTTTATAGTTCCTTATACCCCAGTACAGAATGGTGTACTTGAGAGGATGAATAGAACTATTCAAGATAGAGTGGTCTCTATGTTGCATCATGCAAACCTCTCACAAGGCTTTTGGGTAGAAGCAGTATTGACTGTAGTTCATGTGATTAACTTTTCACCTAGTACTGCCAAAGGTCTGAAATTGGCACAAGAGCTGTGGACAGGGAAGCCACCATATTATGATCATCTTCGATTTTTTTGGTGTGAAGCATATGTTCATATACCCAAGAATCTTAGACAAAAGTTGGACCATAATTCAAAGAAATGCATTTTTCTTGGATATGGTCGAGAAGGACAATTTGGATATCGCTTATGGGATCCTGAAACACGGACAGTGATCAAAAGTAGTGATGTCATTTTCAATGAGTCTAAGATGCATAAACAACCCATTAAGGAGGTTGAAGTGAGAAGAGTGGTGTTTGAGGATACTAGTCCTCTAGTTAGCATGCATAAAAATGTTGCACATAGGGATGTTGAAGAGAATGTCCATTCAAATCAGTTTGCACATGTTCTTGTTCAGCAACAATTGAGACGTTCTGCACGTGTCTCACATCTACCTGATAGATATGTTCCAAGATTTTGTTATGCTAACAGATGCCAATGAGCCTTCTTGCTACAAAGAGGCTATGCAGACAGAGGATCATGTCAAGTGCGAGCGTGCCATGAAGAGTGAGTTGGATTCTATTCACAAGAGTGGTACTTGGGATTTGGTACCTTTGCCAAATGACAGGGAAGCTTTACTATGTAAATGGGTATATAAGCTAAAATTCACATCAGATAGTGCCTCTCCAAAGTATAAAGCATGACTTGTTGCAAAGGGTTTTAAGCAACAACATGGTGTTGATTTGAGGAAATCTTCTCTCCTGTGGTCAAGATGACTACCCTATGCATGTTGCTTGGATTCATTGCAATGGAGGACTTAGAGTTAGTCCAAATGGATGTGAAAACTGCCTTCTTGCATGGAGAGCTTACAGATGAGATCTATATGGAACAACTAGAGGTTTATATAGTTCCAAGGAAAGTCTAGTTTGTAAGCTCAAGAAGAGCTTGTATGGACTTAAAGAATCCCCTAGACAATGGTACCAAAAGTTTGATGCTTTTATGAATTCTCAAGGCTATTCTCGAAGCAATGAGGATCATTGTCTCTACACAAAGAGATGCTCAGATGGCAGCTTGATATGTTTGATACTTTATGTCGATGATATGTTGATTGCTGGGAAGTCCTCTTATGAGTTGTCAATTCTAAAAAAGAAGTTGAGTCAGACATTTGATATGAAGGATTTGGGGGATGCCAAACATATTCTTGGCATGCACATTACTCGTGATAGGAGTAAAAGATGCATATACTTGTCTCAAAGTGAGTACATATCCAAAGTACTTCACAGGTTCAATATCCAGGGTGGAAAGGCATTGAGTACACCTTTACCCACATATGTGAAATTGAGCAAGGATGATTTCGCCAAATCAATTGAGGACAAGGAGTTCATGAACAAAATTGCTTATCAGTCTGTTGTTGGTAGTCTCATGTACGCTATGGTAGCTACGAGACCAAACATTGCATTTATAGTGGGAGTTGTGAGCAGATATATGTCTAATCCTGGCAAGAAACATTGGGAAGTAGTCAAGATGATTTTGAGATATCTGACTGGCACTAAGGACAAGTGTCTATGCTTAAGTAGAGGGAAAGCATCCATTATTGGTTACACAGATTCTGACTATGCTGGTTGTGTAGACAATCATAAGTCTACATCAGGGTACATTTTTCATTTTGCTGGAGGTGCTATCTCTTGGAGATCTCGTCTTCAAGAATGTACAACTGTTTCCACCATAGAAGCAGAGTATGTTGCAGCAAGTGAGGAATGTAAGGAAGCATTGTGGCTTTCTCATCTTGCTTGTGATATGGGTTTACCTCAGCATGTACCTTGCTTGCTTAGTGATAGTTAGAGTGCCATTCCTTTGGCTAAGAATCCGGTCTATCATGCAAAGAACAAGCACATTGAGGTCAGGTATCACTTCATTAGAGATTGCTTAGCCACGGAGCACATTATTCTTGAGAAGGTTCACACTCGAGATAATGCTACAGATGCTTTGACTAAAGCTCTACCACAGGATAGATTTCGATACTGTTGTCACTTGATGGGGGTTATTTGATTCTTGATCTTACATAGTCACTTGTATACTGTGTAACATGCCCATCAGGTGGGAGGTAAAGTTTGTATAATTTCACTCAGGTATTCTTTATCACTCTTTATTTTTCTCCCATAGTTACTTTGGCCTTTAGTGGGAGATTGTTACCGTTAGTGTCCATGTGAAAGGCCAAATGGCCACTGGACACTTCTTTGTATATGATCTTTAATAAAACATATAGTGGTGTAGCTCAGTGATGAGTAGCACCTCCTTTAATGTCAATCCGGGAAGACGTGAGGATGGTATGATGACCTCGAGCAAGTGAAGGCAGAGGTGCGTGAGTGAGAAGCTCACAAACATGCACACACATACACACACACGTGCACACACGGCAAGACAAAGAGAAAGACAATGGAGTTCTTTTAGATTGCTTCCAAAATGCTCATACAAGTTCAAATCTATTACAAGCTTCCCCCAAAAATGAGCTCTCTAGCTCTATTTATAGTTTTTGACTAGCTTTTGGCCCTGTCCAGACCTAGGCGTCTGGCCTAGTTAAAAATTAGGTTCTAGGGCCTATTTGAGGGCTCAAACGGAGTCTAAAAAATATGAAAATGGATAGGCAAGTACTTCTAATGCTCCTCAAGCTCAAGGACTCCTTGGCTTGCACAAAATGGAGCTACAAAAATATGAAATGGTATTTACAGTGGCCTTTAGTGATGAAAATCACTATTTATGTAGGGATTTCCTCTAACGATTTGACATACACATCTTCGAGCTCCCTACTTGCTCCTTCTCCTGGTGTGTCCACCTCTTAAGATTACCTACAATTGACCAAGGCTAAGACTTGGGAACATTATGAGTGCATGAGCGACATGATGTTAGCTACGCAAGTAGACACAAAAAGTAAGAAAAAGAAACCAAAAAAGAATCCCCACACACCAAAAGACAAATGAGAATCCCTTTTTGAAGTGTCCTATAATTTCTAAAAGTATGAGACAGAAGACAAGAAAATAATGGTAAGAATTCCAAAAAGATAAGCTCTCATGGGAGAAGCTTATGATAATAAAGGACATAACAAGAAAGTTGTAGTGATGATCAAAGATAGAGAAGAAAGAAACATATTTATAGGACACCACTTGAGTAAGGAAGAGGAATGAGAATTGATAAGTCTAATAAGAAAGTAGGGATGGATTTTCTTGGAACTACAAGGACATGAAAGGAGTGGATCCAAACATATGTTCCCATAGGATCCCCTAGACTTTAGAAGCAAAGTCAACAAAGCGGAAGCCTTACACATATAATGACACTTATGTAGCAAAGATAAAAGAAGAAATTGATCGATTGAGAGAAGTTGGATTTATCAATGAAATTGAGCATATAGAATGGGTATCCCCCATTGTTGTTGTGCCAAAGAAGAAGGGAAAATTGTGCATTTGTACTAACTTAAAGAAAGTTAATGCTACCACAATATGAGATAGTTATCCGCATCCTATCATTGAACATCTATTGGAACAACTAGCGGGCAAGGAAGTTTATAGATTTCTTGATGGATTATCAAGTTACAATCAAGTAGCCATTGCCACAAAGGATTGACAAAAGATGGCATTCAACATAGAATAGAAAATCTTTGAATTCTATGTGATGCCATTTGGGCTCACAAATGCACCTGCTACATTGCAAAGACTCATGTGTCATGTATTCAAAGATTCTTTGAGAAAGAATTTAGAAGTCTATGTGAATGATTTGTGTGCTCATGCCCACATAAGAAAAACCAACATCCTAGAACCCATGAAGATCTTTGAAAAATGTAGAGAATATTAGGTATGCTTGAACCTAGACAAATGTTTTTTCATGGTTGTTGGCAGTAGCCAGAGGCACAGACGATGTAGAAGCATGTAAAGGTAGATCACAACAAAGTAGTGGGGAACCAGTCGGAAAATTTTCTCAAAGAAATATGTTTTAAAATACTTTTCCAAAACCATCAATAGTGATTTTCATCACTCTTATATCATATGTAACATAGAACAACCATTTTTGTAATTATATGCTCCATTTTTTGCAAGCTAAGGAGTCCTTGAGCTTGAGGAGCTTAGGTAGAACGAGCCTACCAATTTTGGCTATTTTTGGATCCCGTTTACCCTTTCAAATGGCACCTAGAACCTATTTTTTAACTATGTCGGTCACTAGATGTGAAACCGGTCAAAACTAATCTAAAAACTATAAAAAGAGCTAGAGAGCTCATTTTTGAGGTTAGCTTGTATGAGTAGAGAAGATCTTAGAGCTATTTTGAGCTTGTAATTGAGATCTTGAGAATAGAGTCTATTTTCCTACCTTCCATTGTGTCTTGCTTGTCTCTTACATGTGTGTGTATGTGTGTGTGCATCTCTATGCTTCTCACCTTCACTCTCACTACATCTCGTGATCACAATCTTCATATCACTCCTATCTCTTCCGCGGATTCACATTAAGGAGGTGGAGCTTCTTAATGTGGTAGTTACCATTGTGCTAGAGCAACATCAAATTTGGCACCATTGACGGGGATCGAGTCTAGGACGAATGTGTGATGGTAAGAGTATAGCAAGAAGTGGCATTGAAAGGTAGAAATTTCAGTTTTTCTTGTTGCTACACTACTTCTTCACCACCAAATCATCTTCTCCCACTCCAAAAAAATCAGAAAATTCACCATATCCACCCATTTTCATCATTTCCCCTCATTTGTGCATGCGAGAGAGAGAGAGAGCTTTTGTGCTTGTATGTGCTTGTGTGTTTTTGAGTTTTCTTGCAGGTACAGTGCTCCAGAGCAGTAGGAAAGCTTCCAAAAGGTAAAAAATCCACTTTCTATCAAAATCTGTTGTTGGAGTTGGACCATCGCGATGTTCTTACAAAGTCGGCATTTTTGGTAAGCGACCACACCACGAGGTAGGCGGCACTTGCGCACACACGAATCCATAGGTGCATACAAAAAGTTTGCATTTTGGTGGACCACTGCGATGGGCTCACGCCATCACGATTGTGTCACACCATCGCAATTGGCTCACGCCATTGCGATGGCTCAACTCGACCATCGCGACAGTTCACTTGAACCATCGCAATGGTCACTGACCATCGCAATGATCTCGTCGATCCCATGCCATCATGATTGGCTCATGCCATTGCGATGACCCCCTACCACGTGTCAAAATAGACCATTGCGACGAGACCATGTACGCCATCATGATGCTTCAAAATTGCACCATCACAATTGGCTCAAGCCATCGTGCCTCGTGACCATCGCGACGGGCTCATCCCATTGTGACGGTTGCGTTGACCGTTGACCATCATGACGAGCTAATGCCATCGCGATTGCTCGTCGGACAGACCATCGCGATGCTTCACTCAGACCATCGCGATTGTACCATGCCATCATGATGGTTCACCTGAGCCATCGCGACGGTTCACCTGAGCCACCCTGACGGTCCCAGACCATCGTGATTGTCCCATACCATCGCGATTGTTCACCCAAAACGAAAAAATTAGGTTTTAATTTTTGGGCTAATTTGAGACTATTTTGAGAGAATTTTTGGGTGATTAAGCTCATAAGAGACCCCTTAGCTCATAACTAAAGAGAAACCTATTTGCTAGTTTTTATCCCCAAGGACCTTAACGTTCATATCTTTTTCATCCGAAGTCCATTTTTTGAGCTATATCTGACAGACCCCGCAACAAGGTTCTGTCGAGGATGACAGAAGCGAGAGGGATGGGGTGTTGCCAGTAGCTAGAGGCACAGACGACACGGAAGCATGTAAAGACGGATCACAATGAAGTAGTGGGGAGCCACACGGAATATGTTTTCAAAGAAATATGTTTTAAAATACTTTTCCGAAACCATCAATAGTGATTTTCATCACTCCTGTATCATATGTGACATAGAACAACCATTTCTGTAATTATATGCTCCATTTTGTGCAAGCTGAGGAGTCCTCAAGCTTGAGGAGCTTAGGTAGAACGAGCCTACCAATTTTGGCTATTTTTGGATCCCGTTTACCCTTTCAAATAGCACCTAGAACCTATCTTTTAACTATGGCGGTGACTATATGTGAAACAGGTCCAAACTAGTTTAAAAACTATAAAAAGAGCTAGAGAGCTCATTTTTTAGGTTAGCTTGTATGAGTAGAGAAGACCTTAGAGCTATTTTGAGCTTGTAATTGAGATCTTGAGAATACAGTCTATTTTCCTACCTTCCATTGTGTCTTGCTTGTCTCCTATATGTGTGTGTATGTGTGTGTGCATCTCTATGCTTCTCACCTTCACTCTCACTACATCTCATGTTCACAATCTTCATATCACTCCTATCTCTGACGCAGATTGACATTAAGGAGGTTGAGCTTCTTAACATGGTACTTACCATTGTGCTAGAGCAACACCAAATTGGGCGTCGTTGTCGGGGATCGAGTCTAGGACGAATGTGTGATGGTAAGAGTATAGCAAGAAGTGGTGTTGGAAGGTAAAAATTTCAGTTTTTTTTGTTGTTTTTAAGTAGTTTTTTTATGTTTTTCATCTTCCCTACACTCCTTCTTCACCACCACATCATCTTCTCCCACTCCAAAAAAATCAAAAAATTCACCATATCCACCCATTCTCGTCATTTCCCCTCATTTGTGCATGCGAGAGAGAGAGAGAGCTTTTGTGCTTGTATGTGTTTGTGTGTTTTTTAGTTTTCTTGCAGGTACAGTGCTCTAGAGCACCAGGAAAGCTTCCAAAAGGTAAAAAATCCACTTTCTATCAAAATTTGTCGTTGGAGTTGGACCATCGCAATGGTCTTACAAAGTCGGCATTTTTGGTAAGAGACCACACCACGAGGTAGGCGACACTTGCGCACACACGAATCCATAGGTGCATACAAAAAAATTGCATTTTGGTGGACCATTGCGATGGGTTCACGCCATCGCAATTGTGTCACACCATCGCAATTGGCTCACGCCATCGTGACAACTCGGCTTGACCATCGCAACACTCTCACACCATCATGATGGTTCACTTGAACCATCGCAATGGTCACTGACCATCGTGATGATCCCGTCGATCCCACGCTATCATGATTGGCTCATGCCATCGCGACGACCCCCTACCACGTGTCAAAATAGACCATCGTGATGAGACTAGGTACGCCATCGTGATGCTTCGAAATTGGACCATTGGGATTGGCTCAAGCCATCGTGCCTCGTGACCATCGCGATGGGCTCATGCCATTGCGATGGTTGCATTGATCGTTGACCATCATGATGGGCTCACGCCGTCGCGATTGCTCGCCAGACAAACCATCGTGACGCTTCAACCATACCATCGCGACACCTCGCACAATCGAACCATCACAATTGTACCACGACATCACGACGGTTCACCTGAGCCATCGCAACGGTCGTAGACCATCGCAATTGTTCACCCAAAACGGAAAAATTAGGGTTTAATTTTTGGGCTAATTTGAGGCTATTTTGAGAGAATTTTTGGGTGATTAAGCTCATACGAGACCCCTTAGCTCATAACTCAAGAGAAACCTATTTGCCAATTTTTACCCCCGAGGGCCTGAACGTTCATATCTTTTTCATCTTAAGTCCATTTTTTGAGCTATATCCGACAGACCCCGCAACAAGGTTCTGTCGAGGACGACAGAAGCGAGAGGGATGGAGGCGTTGGCAGTAGCCAGAGGCACAAATGACATGGAAGCATGTAAAGACAGATCACAATAAAGTAGTGGGGAGCCACTCGGATTACTTTTTCAAAGAAATATGTTTTAAAATACTTTTCCAAAACCATCAATAGTGATTTTCATCACTCCTGTATCATATGTAACATAGAACAACCATTTTTGTAATTATATGCTCCATTTTGTGCAAGCCGAGGAGTCCTTGAGCTTGAGGAGCTTAGGTAGAATGAGCCTACCAATTTTGGCTATTTTTAGATCATGTTTACCCTTTCAAATAGCACTTAGAACCTATTTTTAAACTATGCCGATCACTAGATGTGAAACCGATCAAAACTAGTCTAAAAACTGTAAAAAGAGCTAAAGAGCTCATTTTTTAGGTTAGCTTGTATAAGTAGAGAAGAGCTTAGAGCTATTTTGAGCTTGTAATTGAGATCTTGAGAATAGAGTCTATTTTCCTACCTTCCATTGTGTCTTGCTTGTCTCCTAAATGTGTGTGTGTATGTGTGTGTGCATCTCTATGCTTCTCAGCTTCACTCTCACTACATCTCGCGTTCACGATATTCATATCACTCCTATCTCTTCCGCGGATTGACATTAAGGAGGTGGGGCTTCTTAACGTGGTACTTACCATTGTGCTAGAGCAACACCAAATTTGGCGTCGTTGTCGGGGATTAAGTCTACTACGAATGTGTGATGGTAAGAGTATAGCAAGAAGTGGCATTGGAAGGTAAAATTTTCAGTTTTTGTTGTTGTTTTTAAGTTTTTTTTTGTGTTTTTCATCTTCCCTACACTCTTTCCATTGCATCATCTTCTCTCACTCCAAAAAAATCAGAAAATTCACCATATCCACCCATTCTCCTCATTTCCCCTCATTTGTGCATGTGAGAGAGAGAGAGAGGGCTTTTGTGCTTGTATGTGCTTGTATGTGCTTGTGTGTTTTTGAGTTTTCTTGCAGGTATAGTTCTCCAGAGCAGTAGGAAAGCTTCCAAAAGGTAAAAAATCCACTTTCTGTCAGAATCTGCCATTGGAGTTGGACCACCGCAATGGTCTGACAAAGTCGGCATTTTTGGTAAGCGACCACACCACGAGGTAAGCGACACTTGCGCACACACGAATCCATAGGTGCATACAAAAAATTTACATTTTGGTGGACCATCGCGATGGTCTCATGCCATCGCGATTGTGCCATGCCATCACGATTGGCTCATACCATCAGGATGGCTCGGCCAAACCATCGCGACGGTCTCACACCATCGCGACGGTTCACTTGAACCATCACAACGGTCACTAACCATTACGACGATCCCCTCGATCCCACGCCATCGTGATGACCCCCTGCCATGTGTCAAAATAGAACATCGTGATGAGACCAGGTATGCCATTGAGACACTTCGAAATTGGACCATTGCAATTGTACCACGCCATCGCGACAGACCCAGACCATCGTGATTGTCCCAGACCATTGCAATTCACCCAAAATGGAAAAATTGGGGTTTAATTTTTTGTGCTAATTTGAGGCTATTTTGAGAGAATGTTTGGGTGATTAAGCTCATAGGAGACCCCTTAGCTCATAACTCAAGAGAAACCTGTTTGCCAGTTTTTACCCCGAGGGCCTGAATGTTCATATCTTTTTCATCCAAAGTTCGTTTTTTGAGCTTTATAGCTAGTTAGAAATCTCTTTACAAGTACTACATGAGGTCAACTATTTCTTTTTAAGAAGATGTTGTTTTTTAGATAAGAAATTTTGAGGTTGACCCATTGTTGGGACTAGAAAAGAAAGGGGGCATTAGAATTTGGCCATAAGAGGAAGGACTTAAAAGGTGTATATATCAAACTACTTGATCATCAATTTAAGAAGTGGTCTAAACATTGGATTTTTATAGGTCTAGCCATAGCTATCCAAGGCAATCAAGGCAAGGTAGTGGAGGACGCAAGGCTTGGGAAGTGCGACTTCTTGGGCATCAGAGCAATCAAAGAAGCTGACTCGGGGTTGGAAGAATACTCAACACCCTCAGTCAATTATTAGCTTAGACTAAATGTTTGGCATTGTGGATTAAGTTAGAAAGGCGATAGGAACACATCAAGTTCAAGAGACTTAATTTTTCAAGTCCAAGACTAAGATAAAAGTGTGTGATATGAAAACCTCAAGGAAAGATCTTAAGTCTGACGGAACAAGAACTTAAGAGTACAACAAAAAGTTGACTCCTGACGTATACATTGAGATAAGACAAGAATTTAAAGGGATTAAAAAAGAAACAAGCAATAAAGAACAAAGAACCATTGATGATCAGAGAGTTCCAAGAAGTAAATTCATGAACCTTAGATCAGGCAAGCATATAGGTAAGTCAGATCGACGAAGCCTTAGATCATCAGAAGCAAGTGTAGGAACTACTGCATGATCATGGGCACAGCAATTGAATAGTTATCCCTACGAGTTGAGCTCCGATACCAGTGAATTAGAAATGGCTTTTAGCACAGAAAGACCAAAAGGAGGGTTAAACATAGCATATTTGGAAAAACCCAAAGGACCTTATAGAACCTAATTAGAATATGTCTGAACCAACCACTTAGGTGCTCACATCTATGAGGATGGTTTGCGAAGATCACTGGTGCAATTGCACAATCCTGACCAACCCATTGGATTGGAACGTCCAATGGTGAAATTTGAGAGAGACGCATACATAGACAAAGAAGGAACCATGTACATCATAATTACTCAGTCAAATCTTACCAATGCGTTTGGTGTAGTTCAACTAGATACGGAAGTGAGAACCCAAGGAAAAGAACCATTAGGAGAAGAACCTAGAACACCTAGAGGGAAATATATACTGACAAGAGTACTAATCCCAAATTGGATCCCTCAAGATAATAGAAGCATAGAGTTGTTTTTGAATAAAGAAACTGACGAAGCATTTGGAGACACAGAATGGAACAACCTAGTGAGGTAGGATCCATCATGATTTATGAATTCAAGGACCCAGATACTCCTGGAAAAGTTTTATACCTAGATGATACTTCAGAATGAGTATTTGTAGTACCAAATCATGCAAGAAATACCTACACATGGAGAGGTGAGTTAGTATTCTCTCCATCACGAGCAAATGTAAACACAAGCCATCAGGGTGCGGGAGCATCATCAGCCCATGGTACGCAAAGAGAGAAGAACAAAGAGAGACCAAAAGTAAGTTTCACTCATCCCATAGGGAGAGACAGACCAACCAGAGACATCAATAGAGTGGAAAGACAAAGGGAACCTAGAATATCAGGTGGTAGAGATGATTTTCCTCTACCTAGACCACGTGAACACCCTAGGGTATTAAGACCCACTCAGTTAGTAAAGTCAATGAAAAACTACTTCGATGGGACAGGAGATCCCTATGATCATGTTACAGAATTTAAGCAAGTATTAAGAGCAGATCAAGTAGAAGACATGTTTATGTAATACAATGCATTTGGATTAATGTTAAAGAATACGGCTTTAACTTGGTTAGAACCATTGCAACAAAGGCAATTTCGGGATATCCATCACTTTTTAGAGTCATTCATCACATAATTCTCTAAAAGTGGTATCAGGCATGATACGTCTTCATTGATTCACAGCTTCAAACAGACCCCTCAGGAAATAGTTACATTGGCAAGACGTAGGTTTAGACAATATGTTGAGAGATGTCCGATGCAAGAATTACCCATACATGCCAAGCAAGTGTCATTGTTTTTAGATGGCCTCTTGAGCTCTAAACTATGTTCCTATGTATGCTTGAAGGAACCCAGAACGCTAGAGCAATGTGTAAGAATTTTTATAGACATTGAAGACAACCTTGGAGACAAGTTGGAACTCTCAAAAGTTTATAAAGACTTAAATTGTTCATCTCTCGCCTCCTTAAAAATTTTGAGCTCGATAGAAGACCTAGCAGAAAATGTGGCCCAAAAAATAGGAGTTTCTAGTAAACAGATGCCTAGGTTAACAACAAACAAGCGGTGGTGATCATATGGCACATGTGAGTCCCAATACAACACAACCACAAGCCAACCCTAGTGTCGAACACTGTACGATTGAGAGACGATACACAAATCACAGAGCTCAAGACTGCCCATACAACAAACAAGTAGTAAGACAGAGCTACCCGCAAGCATACCCCCAATCAGCTAGGTATCAAGGTCAATACAATGCTCAGCCTCACTATTATAGGCCTCCTCAAAACTATCCTTATCAAGCTTAACAGAGACATTAACCTATGTTAGCTCAGCAACCACCCCCACCAGCTAATGTCATCCTAGTCAAATACGCTGCTACAAAAGAGAACTTCAATAGGGCTTTAGTGCCTTCTTCACCTCTGATCACAGAAAGTGACCCTAACTCCAATAGTTTTGACTCTACTCATGTAGATAGTCCACCCGC
This sequence comes from Ceratopteris richardii, assembly GCA_020310875.1. Classification (NCBI taxonomy): domain Eukaryota; kingdom Viridiplantae; phylum Streptophyta; class Polypodiopsida; order Polypodiales; family Pteridaceae; genus Ceratopteris; species Ceratopteris richardii. The sequence goes on from CM035410.1 coordinate 178,943,035, forward strand.
ATATTATACAAAGTCACCAGAACATGTGGAAACATATGAATACGATAGTCCACCATTGGAACCCAGTTGGGAACCCGACTATGCTAATGTGATGTATGCAAACCCTAATCCGTAGCCTCAACTAAGATAGCAAAGACCGCACGGCCCTAGAGGACCATGCTTTAGATGCCAAGGAGATCATTTCATAAAGGATTGTCCACATCCTCCAATAGCAGGACAATCACAATACTATAACATACAAGGCTTTTGTGCCGAGTGTGGTAAAGAGCATGTCATAAAAGATTGTCCCAAGAACCCTGTTAATGCTTCAAAAGTAACACCCATCAACGTGATAGGAATTGTAACAACGCAGATGGATCCAACCCTACATACGTGCCTATCCAAGCTATAACAAGAGCCCAAGCCCTCTTACGAAATCAACAACTTAATCCTGAAAAGTTAGCCAGAACTAGTGAAGTTGGAGAGTCTAGTAATAAAAAGACAAAATCTTGGAAAGATTCCAGAGAAAGAATTAAGAGAAGATGGAGTGAAAAGATAGCTGAGTTGGAAGGAAGTCTCAAGGAATCCAAAGCCAAAATCCTAGAATTAACTTCTCAAGAATCTAATCAGGAAAATCTAGCTCAGAGATCAGGATCAATTCTAGCGGAACCCATACCAGAAAATTTGGACATTATGTTTCGTGCATATCAAGCTAGATTAAAAGAAGGACCCAGATAGCTGAAATGAGTAAGAACTACCCATGAGCAAATCTAGAAATTGAGAGAACTAAACTATGCATGAAGATGGTATAATTAGCACAAACTATGTTTGAAGCCTCTCTTTATCTTAATTGGAATAACATGGCAAAACCTGAATTACACTTTCAAGGACTACTGGAGAGGTTAGAATACTTGATCGATAGCAAGGAGAAAAAGAATTTGCTTAGTAACCCTATTGTTTTAGAGACACAGGAAAGGAATGCACCATCCCTGTCTCAAATACCAAATACAGAAGTTGAAGACCACATGCTTCCATACACAAGTATTCACATGAATTTCTTAGAGAAATCCAAGAAGAGAAGTGGAGAAAAGAACAAGAAACCCATCCTCCTATTCAATAAATAGACGACTTGCAAGAGCAATTTCCCCAAGACATCCCCTCTATTTATGATGAGGTAGAGGAAGAGCAACTGAGTGAACACACAAATTTTGAGTCCAATTCTTTGCAAGAATTACCTCAATTCACAGGACCTTGGGAAGCCAAGTCTATTAGTATGAGAGCACCCATGATAATAGTGAGGAATGAAGAATCAGTAATCCCTAGAAACATGGAAGTAATCAAGAATACTAAAGCACAATGCCATCTCACACTAGAGGAGTAGTTGAAGGTTAAACCAGAATTGTGGAAGCATGTAGCAAACCAATTCCCTGAGGTTGTTATTGTTCCTTCACAGATAGGATCACACAAGAATGTACCAGAGATAACCGTAGAACGAATCGGAGATGTAAGTGAAGGAGAGCAAGGTAACATGTATCTTCCAATAACCCATCAGGGCTACACCACCAAAGCCATCGTAGATTCAGGAGCCGGAGTAGCCATCGCTACCACCGCTCTATGGAAATGTTGGGGTAAGCCTGCATTAAGACCCACTAGAATGAAGCTACAAATGGCTGATGGACATATAGAAAAACCATTAGTCTTACTAGAAGTCATATCTCTTACCACTTGTGGTGTAGAGTTTGAACATACTTTCGCCATTTGTGATTTTGGGAAAAATCATGCTTATGAGATGATTTTATAATGACCATTCATGCATCAGTTGCAAATCGTACAAGATTGGGGAACTAATTCTTTGTACTTGCAACATTTAGGAGTGACTACTAAAGTCAACCTTAAAGACTATTCCCATCGAGATGTACCTCCAATCCAATGGAACACCATCCATAAGAAACAAGAAGAAACAGAATCCATACACTCATTGGGGTCAGATCCCTCATGGTTGCACGAGGATACTCATCTATGGATGTGTAAAGTAGCCAAACAAGAGGAAGAACAATTAGAAGCCAAAACTTTAGGTTCAGAACAACATCCACAAACCCTTTAAGACCAGCTTATGCACCTATAGTATTTCTAGATGAGGAATTCGAGCCTCATGGTTGGGCAGAAATTTTACCTACCATGGACATAGCAGTGAATGAACAACAATGGACCCCTCATTGTGATGAAGACGGGTATGACATTTCCATTTTTAGGATTGAACTTATCGAGGAAGACTTTATCCTAGAAGAATGCATAAAGTGACCCAAAAACCAGACGAGAGTGATGATGACGACCTAGAATCCATCATCATGGAACCTTCTATTCCACAGAAGACGAATATCTTTATTTTGTAGAAGCCAAAACCCCTGAAGAAGAAAAGGAGAGTCAAATGGAACAACCGGAGTCACTTATAAAAGATACAGAAAGCAAACACCAAAGACAGAAGAAGAAGAAGAAGAACCACTCTCCCATAGAATCCCTATGACTCCAAATGCAAAACCTACGAAACAGAAACTATACACGTACAATGATAACTACGCTGCTAAAATTAAAGAAGATATTGATCATTTCATAGAAGCAGGATTCATCTACAAAATTGAGCATATCGAATGGGTATCCCCCATTGTGGTTGTGCCCAAGAAGAATGGAAAATTACATGTGTGTATTAACCTTAAAAAAGTTAATGCCACTACGATTAGAGACAGTTATCCTCTTCCTATCACAGAACATTTATTGGAAAGAGTTGCGGGCAAGGAATTTTACAGCTTTCTTGATTGCTCCTGAAGATCAACACAAGACGGCTTTTGCCACAGAATGGGGCATATTTGCATTTTGTTTAATGCCATTTGGGCTGACAAATGCACCCGCCACTTTCCAGCGACTCATCTGTCATGTTTTTAAGGAATTCTTATGCAAGAATTTGGAAGTTTATGTCGACGACATACGTGCTCATTTGAATATGAGGAAGACTCATATCCCATAACTAAGGCAAATATTTGACAAATGTCGAGAATATCAGGTTTTTTTGAACCCCCAAAAGTGTGTTTTTATGGTCAGACAAGGCAAAATTCTAGGACACATTGTGTCAAAGAATGGAATCTCTATGGATGAAGAAAAAGTGAAAGTAATTGCACATCTACCTAGGCCAAATAATGTAAAAGAAGTACAGGCATTTATGGGTCATTGTGGTTATTATAGACGATTCATACACATGTATGCAATCATAGCCAAGCCTCTGTACTCTCTTTTGACCAAGTTTGAATGGACAGATGAATGTGAAAATTCATTCAATGAACTTAAACGACATTTGTGCTCAGCACCTATATTAATAGCCCCAAATTGGAGCAAGCCATTCCATGTACATGTGGATGCATCCAACTATGCCATAGGATGTGTGTTGGCACAACTCACGATGAAGGCAATATAGATCTCCCCATAGCATACGCAAGCAGACAGTTGAATGCAACAGAAAGAAATTACACCACTACGGAACGAGAAGGATTAGGAATGATCTATGCAGTAAAGAAATTCAGACATTATTTGTTGGCAAATAAGTTTAAGTTCTTTATGGATCATCAAACATTGTTGTACTTAGTCAATAATCCATGTAACAAAGGACGACTTATACGATGGTTTCTATTACTGATGGAGTATGACTTTGAAGTCGTAGGCAGGAAGAGAAAGACACACCTCAGAGCTGACCACCTCTCAAGATTAACCACAGGAGAAGCTCCTCAAGGAATAGCGGATGAATTACCGGATGCATATTTGTTTAACCTTGAGATAGTACCAGAATGGGCTAAGCTGATTGTCCCTATTCTCACACATGGACCCATGAATCCTAGGATAAGGATCAAGGAAGGAGAGATTACCAAGTCACAAAGATATCAAATAATAGCATGAAGCATATATAAACAAGATAATCAAAAAATTCTTGCTTGTTGTGTAGATGAATAAGAACATGTGAATTGGTTGCAATTAGCACACGTAGGTGCATTAAAGCAACATCATTCGAAACAGCGTACATTGCAAACTCTACATAGACTAGGTGTATATTGGCCTTCTATGGAAGCATATGTCTACAAGTTGTCTAGAGAATGCCCTGGTTGTTGTGAAAGACCACTAATAGAACACACTACATTATATCATATGTCTCTCACACCAGAATGGAGTGAACCCTTAGTGACGTACTTGAGGACGAAAACATTCCCTCAAGGAATGACCTTAGCACGAGAACGTAGTCTAGAGCAAGAAGCTCAAGACTACTCACTTATTGGCGAAAATCTATACAAACGAGGACGAGATGGATACCTAAGACAGTGTGTTCATGAGAACGATTATTTGAGCGTACGAGAGATTGCACACCAAGGTGTTGCAGGAGGTCATTTTGGCCCCGATAGGATAATCAAGGCCATACTCTTTGTAGGATTATGGTGGCCCACTCTTCACATGGATGCACATACCTATGTTAAGAGTTATGATGTGTGCCAAAGAACTCAATTTCCTACTCGCAGAGATGAAATGCCATTGAGAGGATGTGCATTTTCTAAGTGGGTTATAGACTTTGTAGGACCCATTAACCCCCCTACAAAAGGTACTCATGCTAAATACATTATTGTTGCGATAGATTATCTTACCAAATGGGTAGAGGCTAAGGCCACAAAAAAGAATGATGCACACACGATTGCAAAATTCTTATTTGAAAATTTCTTTACAAGATATGGACTCCCTATAGAGTTAGTGAGCGATCGAGGAACTCACTTTCTAAACCAAGTCATGAATATTTGTTACAGGATTTTATGGTGATTCACAAGAAATCAGCACCATATCATCCTCAGGCCAATGGTTAAGCCAAAAGCACTAACAAGATCCTTTGTAACGTACTGACAAAACTCGTGAACAACAAACATTCAGATTGGGACAAACAATTACACCATGTTGTTTAGGCATATCGAGTGGCCTACAAGACCGTACTCAATGCAACTCCCTTTCAAATGGTTTTTGGTCAAAACGTTGTGCTTCCTTTGGACTTCTTGATACCAACCCTTAAGGTTGCACAAGAACATAAGTGGACCGGCCATGAATTATCATCAAGGATAATGGACTTGGAACGATTAGGAGAAACCAGAATGAAAGCAGCAATAGGTATATATGCAACAAAGAAGCGACAGAAAGCTTATTTCGATGCGCATGTAAAAGATAGAGGTTTAAAAGAAGGAGATTTAGTCCTAGTGTATACGTTGAAACAACATGCACGGAAGTTAGAAAAGCAAGGTTATGGACCTATGATCATTAATAGACTCTCAATAAGTGGAGCAGTGCAATTAGCCACCCTAGAAGGAGACATAATGCCTGTCACTCTAGCACAATGGTGAGTACCAACGTGAGGAGATACACCTCATAAATGTCAATCCATGGAGACGTGAGGACTGGTACGAAGACTGTGAGCAAGTGATGGCACAAGTGCGTGAGTGAAAGCACACAAGCATGCACACACATACACACACACGCGCACAAAGTAAGAGCAAAGAGTGGAACAATGGAAGGTCTTCGATTATACAAGAGCTCTCTTACAAAGCTGAAATCTACAACAAGCTAACCTCAAAAATGAGCTCTCCAGCCCTTTTTATAGTTTTTGAGTGGTTTTGGCCCTGTCCAGACCTAGTGTCCGGCCTAGTTAAAAAATAGGTTCCAGGGCTTATTTGGGGGCTCAAACGGAGTCTAAAAATTATGAAATTCGGTAGGATGGTAGTTATAATACTCCTCAAGCTTGAGGACTCCTCGTCTTGAACAAAATGGAGTTACAAAAATGGAAAATGGTATTTACAATGATTTTTAGTGATGAAAAATCACTATTTTTATAGGGATTTCTTCAGAAAATTTGACAGGTGCTTCTTGGAGCTCCCTACTTGCTCCTTGTTCTTGTGTGTCCACTTCCTTGATGCACTTCCATGCTTTGTCCTTGACCTTGAGCTTCAACACTCCCCCCCCTCTTGAGTTTGTTGTCCCTGACAGACCCTTGTTGTAGTGGTCGTTCCATGTAGTACGTTGAGAGGTAGCGTCCTTGATGTCCAACAGGGGCGATCCATCTTCCCAATGTAGCCTGGTCGTTTGTTTGGTTCTTCACTTTGCCACTGCTAGCTCTTGCAGTTTGTAGTCCCTTTGTACGTACTTCTGCCTTGTATTCCATCTTCATGGTGCATTTGTGAGCTATCCAAAATGGCTAGTTGCTCAAAGGAGGTGTCAATGGTGATTATGAGCAACTCTCGATGGTGGATGGCTTCCTTGCTCTTGTAGTGGTCACCATGATGTTGTTTGATTCTTCCAAAGATGGCTTTCATAGTTTTCATGCCAAGTACTTGTAACCCATAATGGATGATGGGCAAGTGCATTAGTGCATGGGTTGAACAAAATATGTGCCTTGTGCATGGCCTTATAATGTGGCCCTATGGATGCGTACTTGGAAAATGCATGGGAAGAAGTCTGGTGTAAGAGATTGGATCTTGAGCTAAGTGCTCAAGGGTATGCTGACGAAGAGGCATCCTAATCTATCATGGTGAGCATGTTGCCAAAGTAGTTGGTGCTTACCATGGTGAAAGGTCGGTCGATTTTTGTCTCTTCTTGTTGTGTGCCCATCACAGTGGTTGACGATTGGCTTGTCTTTCTGGTTGATGAACGTCCTTGCAAATGGTTCACTGATGAGTGTCGTCGAGCGCATGGACCTATTCTCTCTCTTTTTTTTTTTTTGGAACAATTATAAAACAAGAAGAAGGAGGTTAGGATCAATAAAATATATTACATATGTCGAGTGTGTCTAATGTGCCTAGGATTTCTCAATTGTGTCTATGCACGGCCGTGTACTGTGGCCCTATATTGATGCATACTTTGGAAATGCATGACCTGAATGGTGCAACAGACAGGGTTATGCCAAAGGCACATGGTTGTTGCTGGTCGAGGCTTTGGATGCTACTTGCATACTTGATGCAGCCTTTGTTGGAGGTATCCATTGGATGTCAAAAGGACAACTGATTTTAGGGACCCATTTTAGAACAGTGGTGGGTGGTGTACAGGTGCTTGTTGACTTCTTCATCTTTGGTTGATTGCTTAAATTTTGTATCTAGAGTGGTTCGTTCTTTCTTGCTGTGGATGCTACTTGTGCCTTAGGCTTCCAAACCCATATCCTAGATGATTGTCTTCTTACTTTTGTCGAAGGGTTGAGGTTATCTTCTTTGGGTCTTTGTGCTCTGTCTTTACCCTTTTCTCTCCTTGGCTTCTTTGTTGAGACCTTTTGCATGGTGGGGAGCATAGGCCGTTGTGTATGTAAGAGCTTCTTGGGTACCCACATCTGTAATCGCCCGTGTTGAGCTGTAGCTAATTTTTTTGGCACCCAAATTTGTACCTGATTGGGGTCGGACTTCTTTGATAGCTTCGGTACCCAAATTTGTTGGATTCTTCGTGCTTGCGCCTGTCGTAGGTGCTTGGTCCTTCTTTTTTCATGGTCGATCTGGTTGGGTGGGAATCTTTGAGGCAACATCGATGGTTGCACTCCTTTCTTTACCCAGATCTGCTTCATGCCCATAACTTCTTTCTTCTTGAAGGCTCTTTGTCTATTTGATAGACTGGCTATCTTGCACTGTCTTGTTTGCTTCTGAGGTTGAACTAATGTGGATGCTTTACTCTTTGAAAAAGAAGAAGGTTCTTCTTGCCTTTGCGGCTGTCCTTCCATGATTGTGTCCGTCTGGATCATAGAGCTTTTGACATCTACAACATCTTGTTCGAGAAGATTAGCCTTAGAGGAAAGAAGAGAGCGTGTGGTGTCCTGGTCAGCGGCCATGCAATTCTCCAATTCTAATGTAATGCATTGTTCATGTACCCAAACATGAAGAAGTTGACTTCTTAGGTTCAAGTTGACAGCATGGTCGTAAATCCAATCTTGACCCAAGACAAGTGGCTCTGTGAGGTCCTCATCATGACACACTAGCATTTTGACTTTTATTGGAACATCATGAAGGTAGATGGGAAGTTCCACCTCTCCCAAACAAGGGGTTTCCAAGCCCCCTAAACCTATGAGATAGGCTTCTATGGGCTTGATGTTCAATTGCAGGTCTTGGCAGTATGAAAGTCTAACTGCACTAGTTGTTGCTCCTGAGTCAAACAATGCTCTCACAGTCCTTACACTCTTTCCTTGTCCTACTTCTATGGTCACAAAGGGACGTCGGTCAATTATTCGAGAAGTAGTTAGGTCCGATTTTTGGCACATGTCCATGTGATATTTGGGAGCTTTTGTGTTGACATCTAGGCCTAGTCACCGTAACTTATTTCTTCTGATGCACTCTCTAGCCTCTGCTTGTGCTTCTTCTCTAACACTTATCTCCTCTTCTTTTCGCTTCTTAGCAGTGTTGAGTCTCATTAGCATTTCCTCTGTAAGAGGTTCTTGATATAGCTTGACTCGGCATCCACTAATATAGTTTGGTAGGATATCACCTTCTAAAGTGGCCAATTGAACTGCACCGCTAGTGGAAATTCGATTAATGATCATGGGTCCGTATCCTCGTTTTTCCAACTTACGGGCATGTTGCTTTAGCGTGTAAACCAGCACTAGATCTCTTTCTTTCACTCCTTTATCCTTTATATGGGCGTCAAAGTATGCCTTTTGCCATTTCTTTGCAGCATAAATGCCTGCTGCTGCTCGTAGCCTCGTCTCACCTAAGCGTTCTAGATCAAAGATCCTAGAAGACAACTCATGTCCATTCCACTCATGCTCTTGTGCTACTCTTAAAGCTGGGATTAGGAAATCTAATGGTAGCACAGCATTCTGTCCAAAGACCATCTGAAATGGGGTGGCATTGAGTACCGTTTTGTAGGCAACTCTGTATTCCCAAACAGCATGATGAAGTTGTTTGTCCCAATCAGAGCGTTTATTATTTACGAGTTTTGTCAATACGTTACATAGGATCTTATTCGTGCTCTCAGCTTGTCCATTGGCTTGTGGATGATAAGGGGCAGACTTCTTGTGCATCACCATGAATTCTTGGAGGAGATTTTCAATGACCTCGTTCAAGAAGTGCGTACCTCTATCACTAACCAACTCTATTGGTAAACCATATCTAGTGAACACGTTTTCGAATAAGAACTTAGCCGTTGTTTGAGCATCATTCTTTGTTGTGGCTTTTACTTCTACCCACTTGGTAAGGTAATCAGTGGCTACAATAATGTATTCTGCATGGGAGTTTCTAGCTGGGGGGTTAATAGGACCAACAAAGTCTATACCCCACTTCGAGAATGCGCGCCCTCCCATCATTGGCCTCAAAGGCATCTCATCTTTTCTTATCGGATATTGGGCACGTTGGCATGTGTCACATTTCTTCACATAAGTATGTGCATCCATATGAAGAGTGGGCCACCAAAGTCCTGAGAATAGAATGGTCTTAATTACTCTGTCAGGCCCAAAGTGTCCACCTGCAACACCGCTGTGTGCAGTTTCTAAGACTTTCAAATAGTCTGATTCATGAACGCACAGTCTTAGGTAACCATCCTTGCCTCTTCGATATAGGTTGTTCCCTACTAATGCATAGTCCTGAGCCTCTTGCTCCATGCTTCGTCGTCTTGTTAGACTAGCCTCACTGGGTAGTGTTCCCGATCTCATAAATTCGACCAATGGAGCACTCCAATCTGGGATTAACGACATGTGATAAAGAGTGGCATGCTCCAGTGGGGGTCTCTTCTGACACACTGGACAATTCTTAATCCACTCATGTATTTCTTTGTCCATGCTAGGCCAATACACTCCTAAACGTTTTAGGTTTTTCAATGTTTGTTGTTTAGAGTAGTGATTTCCTAGCAATCCTTCATGGGCTTGTTGCAACCAACTAGTATGTTCATCGTCCTCGACACAACAAGCTAGTACACCCTCTGTATCCTGTTTGTACATGCTTCCTGCCAATATTTGATATTGTTGTGATCGTACAATTTCTTCTTTGTTTGTTTTTACGTTTTTATTTGCAGGCCCGAAGGTTAGGACTGGTACCAACTTATTTGCCCATTTAGGAACAACTTCTAAATTGAACAGATAAGCATCGGGCAATTCATCAGACCCTCCTTGTGGTGGCTCTCCTGAAGTGATGCGAGAAAGATGGTCCGCCCTAAGGTGGGTCCTACCTTTCCTGACAACGACTTCAAAGTCGTATTCCATTAGTAAAAGGAACCATCTTACCAAGCGGCCTGTATTGCAAGGTTTATTGACCAAATATAGTAAAGCTTGATGATCAGTGAAAAACTTGAACTTATTGGCCAATAGATAGTGTCTAAACTTTTTCACAGCATATACCATGCCTAAGCCTTCTCTCTCCGTTGTGGTATAATTTCATTCAACTGCATTTAATTGCCTACTAGCATATGCGATCGGCAAATCTAGGTTTCCTTCACCTGTGGGTTGTGCTAGCACACATCCTATTACATGATTGTATGCATCCACATGGACATGGAATGGTTTACTCCAATCAGGAGTGGTCAGTATTGGTGTTGAGCACAAGCGTCTTTTTAGCTCAATGAAGGATTTTTCACATTCATCGTTCCACTCAAAATTTGTCAACAATCCATAAAGAGGTTTGGCTATGATGGCATACATGTGGATAAACCTACGGTAATATCCACAATGGCCCATAAAGGCTTGTACCTCTTTAACATTCCTTGGCCTGGGCAGCTCTGCTATTGCTCTTACTTTGTCCTCATCTGTTGAAATTCCATTCTTAGAAACCATGTGACCTAAGATTTTACCTTGTCGTACCATGAACACACACTTCTCTGGGTTCAGACACACTCGATAATCTCTACACTTGTTGAAGATTTGTCTGAGCTCAGGGATGTGGTATCTTCTTTGTTGGGAATGAGCACATAAGTCATCCACATATACTTCTAAGTTCTTTCGCAAGAACTCTTTGAAGACATGACACATGAGCCTTTGGAATGTTGCAGGTGCATTAGTGAGCCCAAATGGCATCACGCGGAATGCAAAGATTCCCCACTCGGTGGCAAAAGCCGTTTTGTGTTGATCTTCAGGAGCAATGGCCACTTGGTTGTAACCTGAAAATCCATCAAGGAAGCTATAAACTTCATTGCCTGCAACACGCTCCAATAAATGTTCAGTGATTGGAAGTGGATAACTATCTCTGATCGTAGCAGCATTAACTTTTTTAAGGTTAATACACACTCGCAATTTTCCATTCTTCTTGGGCACCACTACAATGGGGGACACCCATTCAGTATGCTCAATCTCATAGATGAATCCAGCTTCAATCAGCCTGTCAATTTCTTCTTTTATTTTAGCAGCATAAGTGTCATTATATGTGTAGGGCTTTTGTTTGGTGGGCTTGGCATCAGCGGTCATCGGGATCGTATGAGAGCAAATTTTTGGATCTACTCCCTTCAAGTCTCTATAGTGCCATGCGAACACATCCCTATATTCCCTTAATAGAGCTACAAGCTCTGCTTCTTCTTTTGCACTTAGGTCCTCTCCTATGTATGTACATCGTTCTTCGTTCCCTTCAATGGTTACAACAACTTTTTTGGTCTTTTCTTTATTATCATATGCTTCTCCTATGATGGCCTCTCTCTTAGGCATTCGTACCAAAATTTTTCGGTCTTCCACTTCATATTTCTTGAAGTTTTATGGTACTTCAAACAATGATTCCTCCTCTTCTTGTTTCACTGCTTTTCTTTTCATTTTCCTTTTACTACCTTCACTTCCTTCCTTTGAATTTATCGTTTTAATACTTGTGAGGGGTTCTTCTTCTTTTTGGTTTAACACTCCTATGTCTTCTAAATAGTGTTCCTCTGAGTCAAAGTAAGTATCCATCACAATGGATTCTCGATCATCGTCATTCTCTTCTTCTTCTATGAACTCACTAGGATCACACTCTTCCAACAAGGGCTGACACATGAACACTGAAATATCATAACCCTCCTCATCACAATGAGGTGTCCATTGTTCTTCATTGACTGCAATGTCCATGGTAGCTAAGATTTCTGCCCAACCATGAGGCTCAAATTCCTCATCTGGAAATATCATCGATGTATAGGCTGGGTCTTTTCTTGGTCTATCTCCTGGGGGAGTTCCTTCTTCTCTCGCTTTTAGTCGCTTTTCCTCTTCCTCTGCGACCTTGCACATCCACAAGTGAGTATCTTCATGCAACCATGATGGATCCGGTGAACTTCCAGAGTGCACGGAGATAGAATCTTCTTTCGCTTTGTGGATAGGATTCCACTGTAGGGGTGGTACATCTCTGAAGGTGTAATCCTTCAAATTGACCTTGGTCGTGACCCCTAAGTGTTGTAAGTACAAGGAGTTGGTTCCCCAATCCTGTACTATTTGCAATTGTCGTAGGAAGGGTCTTCCTAGTATCATCTCGTAGACATTATTTTTCTCAAAGTCACATATAGCAAATGTATGTTCAAACTCTACACCACAAGTGGTTAGAGTTATCCCTTCGAGCAATCCTAGAGGTCTTTCAAAATGACCATCTGCCATTTGAAGCTTCATTCTAGTTGGTCTTAATGTGGGTTTGCCCCATCGCTTCCACAAGGAAGTGGTTGCAATAGCAACTCCAGCATCTGAATCTACAATTGCTTTGGTTGTGTAACCTTGATAGGTGATTGGAAGATAAGTATTACCTTCTTCATCTTCGCTCATGTCTCCTATCTTGTCTAGAGGTATCTCTGGTACTTTCTGCTTAGAGCCTACCTTTGGCATATTGGAATCAAGTTCTGGAACTTGATCCTTCACATGATTCCATAGCTCAGGTTTTGCTTTGAGCAGCTCTTCTACCGTGAGATGGCACTGAACCTTAGTGTTCTTCACGACATCAGTGTTCCTTGGGACCACTGAGTCCTCATGTCTGACCAGTATTGTGGGAGCTCTGATCTGAAGAGATTCAGATTCCCATGGGCCTGGAAATTGAGGCAGTTCTTCTAAGGTATTAGATTCAAAATCTAGCCTTTCGTCTTCTTGTTGTTCTGCTTCATCTCCGTAAATAGATGGAATGTCTTGGGGAAATTGATCATGAAGATCATCAATCTCAAGAATAGGAGGGGAATTACCCTTCTCCTTGGCCCATTTCTCTTCTTGTATTTCCCGCAAGAACTCTTGAGTGTACTGTTGAATTGAACGAGGTATTCCAGCATCTGTGGAATTAGGAACATAAGCTCCCATTGGTGGTGAGCTTCCTCTTTCAATAACTGGTTGGGCCTGTGGTGGTAAAGAAACTTGTGGTTTGTTTACCAACTACTCTAATCTTTCTAGTAAGCCTTGGAAATGCAAATCTGGTTTGACAGAGTTTGTCTGATTGAACTTTTGACTAGTCTCAAGTATAGCTTGAGCTTGTTCTACCATTGTCATGCACATTTTCATCCGTTCAATCTCTAAATCCGCTCTAGGATAACTCTTGTCTAGGTTTGCTGCTGTTGGCCCTTCTTGAAGGCGAGCTTGGTAGGCCTTGAACACCATGTCCAAGCCTTCTAGGGTTGGATCTGCAAGAACAGACCCTGGTTGTGGGTTATTTACAGTGGGTGGTGGGGTGGGATGAGGTGGAGTGGATGGAGCTTCGGCATGCGAGGGGCTTTGAGATGCAATGTCCTCTATTTTTGTTTTGGCATCTTTTAGGCTTTCTTCTATTTCATATATCTTTTTGTTCCACTTGCGATTAGCCTTCTCTCGGGTATCCTTCCATGTTCTTGGTTTCCTCTTGCTAGACTCTCCTGAGTCACTTGGCTCTGGCTGCCCAGCTGTTTTATCTTGTTTTAATGCTTGTGCCCTAGTAACTGCATGTACAGGAGCCACATTACTGCTACTTGAACTTGAATCTGCCACTAAGCCTACCACATTGATGGGTGTAACCTTAGGCACACTAGAGGGATTTCTCGGACACTCTCTCGGTAGATGTTCCTTGCCGCACTCAGGACAAAAGCCTTGTATTGTGATGTTTTGCCCTTGTCCCAGAGCTGGTTGGTGGGGAGATTCACGAATGAAATGGTCACCGTGACATCTAAAACATGGTCCTCTAGGGGCTTGCGGTCTTACTTGTCTCACTAGGGGCCTAAGATTTGGATTTGTATACATGACGCTCGAGTATTCTGGCTCCCAGCTTTGTTCCATAGGTGGTGCCTCATATTGATATGGAGAAGTCTCACTTTGCTCAGGTGACTCTATGTAATAAGCATGTGGACTACCTTCATGGGAGTAGTCTGAATTATGAGCATGAGAGTCATTTTCTGAGACCAAAGGGGTTAGTGGCACCAATGCTCTATTCGGGTTCTCCTCCGCCAGCGTATATTTAACTGGGATCACATTGGCAGGAGCTGGTGGTTGGTTTCCTAGGACTGGTTGTGGCCTGTATGGTGTCTGATATTGTTGGTGTGGCCTAAAATATGGCTGTTGGTATTGGTTCTGATACCCACCCTGCTGGTAAGGTTGCTAATAATTTTGTCTAACAGCCTGCCTGTTATAGGGACAATCTTGGGCCGTATGATTTGTGTACTTCCTCTCAATGGTGCAATATAGAGCGTTAGGGTTTCCTTGGGGTTGAGCCATCATTGGGCAGACATTAGCCATGTGATCTCCTCCACATGTATAACATCGCTTTAATGAGGTGACCCTTGGCATTTGTCTATTTTGAACTCCTAGCTTTTTGGCCACCTGCTCAGCTATCTCATCTATCTCACTGGAGGTTCTAGTGGTATGACTAGTAGAACTGTCAGAGTCCTTATAGAGTTTGGACAGTCCTAACTCCTCACCCAAGTTGTCCTCTATGTCAATGCATATCCGCACACACTCTTCTATGGATCTAGGTTCTTTCAAGTACACATGTGACCTTAACTTTGTGTTGAGTAAACCATCTAAAAATAAGGCCACTTGTTTGGCTGTTGTGGGTAATTCTAGCATAGGGCATCTTTCCAAGTACTGTCTAAACCTTCTTCTTGCAAGTCGCACTGTTTCTTGGGGTGTCTGCTTAAAGCTGTGGATCAAGGATGATGTGTTATGCCTAATACCACTCTTGGAAAATTCGACAATGAATTCTCCTAGCAATTCACCTATCTCTTGATAGTTGCGACTATTCAAGGGTTGAAACCAAGCTAAGGCAGTACCTTTGAGAGTCAAACCAAATGCCTCGAACTGGGTGAACAAATCCTCTACTTGTTCAGCTCTTAGCACTTGTTTGAACTCGGCTACATGATCATAAGGATCTCCGAACCCATCAAAATAGTTCTTCATTGCCTTGACCACTTGAGAAGGTCTAAGAGTTCTTGAGTGCTCTTGGGGTCTCGACAATGGGAAATCATGTTCATCTCTTTGATGCCTATGTGCTCTATGTCTCTCCCTCTCAGGTCGTTCACCTTCATGTCTTGATTGGTCCCTACCCATAGTATGTGCAAAACTTACCTCAGGTCTCTCTTTGGTTCTTTCCCGCTGGGTTTCATGAGCCTTGGGTGATCCTGCTCCTTGGAGGCCTTGGGAAACATTAGATCTTGATGGAAGGAAAATTGACTCACCTTGCCAGGTGTATGCATGCCTATCTTGCTATGTTACCAAGAACATTTTCTCTGACATGTGATCTAGATAGACAACTTTGCCTGGAGTCTCTGGATCTTTGAACTCATAGATGGTGACTATTGGGCTTGGTTGAGCTGGCTTGAATCTCCAAAAAGCTTCCTCTGTTTCTCTATTCAAGAAGAGCTCTATGCTTTTGTTGTCTTGGGAAATCCATTCTAGAGTGATCACTCTAGTCAAAACTGACTTACCTCTAGGGGTCTTGGCTTCTCGTCCTAGGTCTCCTTGCTCTAGGTCTCCTAGCTCGTTCTCAGGAATGATGTTTCCCAGCTCATCTGTCCTGTCTGGTAGGCTGGTAACCACATACATGGTTCCTTCCTTATCAATGTAAGCACCCTCTTCGAACTTGACTACTGGGTGTTCAAGTCCAAAGGGTTGGTCAGGATTTTTGAGTTGAACCACTGATCGTCTTAGACCATCCTCATAGATGCGAGCACCTAATTGGTTGGTCCTAATATACTCCAATTGGGTCTTATAGGGACCTTCTGGGGTCTGTAAATAGGCAGTACCTGAGCTACGTGTGGGTCTTTCCATGCCAAAAGACATTTCTGAGTCATTTGTCTCTGAACTTAGTGTGTAAGGATAACCACTGAGCTGTTGAGCCCAAGACTTGGCTGTGTGGTTGACACTAGCCTCAGATGACCTAATGCTTTGTCTATCCTTGCCTAAGTGTCTGCTAGATCTCAGGTTCATAAGCCTTGGCTTCTAGTCTCAGAGTTCTCTTATATTGCTCAAAATCCTTTGGAACACCCTGGTTTTCTAGTTTCCCTGAGGGTCAACTTCAAAATACCCTATCTAATAATCCTGGTATTAATTTTACCGTAACCAGTGGAAGTTTTGGTTGTAATCCCCACGAGCTTTCCAACAAAACCAAAATCACAGCAAACGGATTTCGTATGAGAAAGTTATGCCAGTTCAGGGTTCTGGGGTTTAAAACAGGGAAATAGGATCTCTCTGGGAACTCAGGACAGGCGATACGATACCAGATTTTCCACGATACGATACCTTTGTCTTACACGATACCCCTTCAGACGATACCACCTTAGATGATACGATACCACCAAGGCGATACCAACTTCCACGATACGATACTGCTCTCTTAGACGATACGATACTGAAAGTGGTCACGATACGATATCTCTAATTTGCACGATACGATACCAACCTCACGAGACGATACCACTTGACCTCGCGATACGATACCACTAGGTGGGCGATACGATACCAAGGCGACGAACGATACGATACCAAAAATTTTACGCGATACGATATTAGGATAGCCCACGATACGACACTTGGTTGGCCCACGATACGATACCACTCAGTCAACGATACGATATTGAAATTAGAGGCGATACGATACCAACTTGGCCGACGATACGATACTGCATGATCAATACGATACCAGGTGGACCACGATACGATACCACCGGGGCGACCGCAATCGCGATACCAGCACTTGACGATACGATACCAGAATGGTATTGCGATACCTCAAGTGGGCATGCACGATACGATACCTCAACAACTATCGCGATACACGGGAGTTCTGGTATCGCAATACCAAAACTCAACCAGACACGATACTTGGAGATTTTGACACCCAAATTCAAATTTTTTTGCAGATTTGTGTACCTTGTGTCCTCCTTGTCACTTCTATCAGCCAGTAGATACAAAATCTAGCTCCAAACCGGCGATACCACCTGCGCGATACTAGACGCTGTTCTGGTCACTCCGTGATACCGAATCAAATTTCTGAAGTTTTGAGAGGTTTTCACGCATGTTTCTTCAGCGCTTCTGCTCTGCGCACCCTCTGCCCATGTTCCTCAAAGCCGCAAGTGAAATACGAAGTGAATGTACACTCGAAAATAAAAAAATTAGAGAAGATGAAGGTGGGAGAAGATGGTGATGATGATGAAGATGAAGAAGGAGAAAAACTCAGAAACTGAACTGAAAATGGTGAATTTTTTACCTTCCAACGTCACTAGTCTACGTCTTACCGTCACACGCTCGTCCTCCAAGCTCTCTCCCTGGCAACGGCGCCAAATTTGGTGTCACTCTAGCACAATGGTGAGTACCAATGTGAGGAGATACACCTCATAAATGTCAATCCATGGAGACGTGAGGACCGGTATGAAGACCGTGAGCAAGTGATGGCACAAGTGCGTGAGTGAAAGCACACAAGCATGCACACACATACACACACACGCGCACAAAGTAAGAGCAAAGAGTGGAACAATGGAAGGTCTTCGATTATACAAGAGCTCTCTTACAAAGCTGAAATCTACAACAAGCTAACCTCAAAAATGAGCTCTCCAGCCCTTTTTATAGTTTTTGAGTGGTTTTGGCCCTGTCCAGACCTAGTGTCCGGCCTAGTTAAAAAATAGGTTCCAGGGTTTAATTGGGGGCTCAAACGGAGTCTAAAAATTATGAAATTCGGTAGGATGGTAGTTCTAATACTCCTCAAGCTCAAGGACTCCTTGTCTTGAACAAAATGGAGTTACAAAAATGGAAAATGGTATTTATAATGATTTTTAGTGATGAAAAATCACTATTTTTATAGGGATTTCTTCAGAAAATTTGACAGGTGCTTCTTGGAGCTCCTTACTTGCTCCTTGTTCTTGTGTGTCCACTTCCTTGATGCACTTCCATGTTTTGTCCTTGACCTTGAGCTTCAACAATGCCTAAATACATTAGTGGCTGTAGAGTCAAGCTTTATGAGGAACCTCTTACTGAGGATATGCTTAGACGACTCACGTTAGCAAAGAAGCGTAAGGAGGAAGAAAAGAGAATACATGCAGACGTTCAGGCAAAAGCTATAGAACACATTAAGTGCATGAAGCTGAGAAGACAAGGACTAGGGAGAGAACATCATAACCATCTGGAAACAACACCCAGATACCCCATGGCCATGTGTCAAGTAAAGTCAACCACTCATCCTAGGATAGTGGATAGAAGACCATTCATTACAGTCAGGCTAGAGCACGGCAACCCTTGCCAAGAGCTCAGGGCTTTAATTGATTCAGGTGCTGCAACTAGTGCAATTATATGGTCCCACTATAAGGACTTAGGAATAGAAATGCGGCCAATTGAGGCATACCTAATAGGGCTAGGAGGCATGGGAACCCCTTGCATGGGTGAGGTGGATCTTCCTATCCTCATACACGATGTGACCATGATAGCAAAGCTACTAGTGTGCCATGACGATGACCTGATAGAACCCCTAATCGTTGGCCAAGATTTGCTATATGATCACTCAGTGGACCTAAATCCTAAACAAGGATCCTTGCAGATTGGAACCTTAGACTAGCGGCGAGTGATAGTGCTTTACTTCCCTAACAACACTCCACCTGAAGTATGTAACCCTAGACCATATGAAATGCATGCGAAGGAGGACCCAAAGATCTTTGGCCAGATAAGGCATGTGACATCTACACCAACCCATGTGAGCTTGGTGATGGACAGTTGTTACATCAGCAGACTTTCCCCTGGTCTTCCTGCAAATTAGAAGGGGTCACCACCCAATAGATGGGTCAGGTGGGTTTCATCAGCAGTCAGGTGGGCTGCCTCAGTGGCCATATGGGCACTATACCTTGCAGTGCCCATCCTTCCACACTTACTACGGATTGGCCTAGATTTATGGTACAAAACAAAGCACTTCCTAATGGGAAAGTTCCGAAAGTGTTGGACCTTCCTTCTTTTCCAAAGTAGAGCATCAACCCGACTTCTCAACCCCAACCACGAAGGAGTCAACCACAACAAAGGAACCCAAACCGATGACGCTACCAGACCATGCAAAGAAAGAAGCAGTATTAACATCACAAAACAAGCAGAACGAGACAAGTATGGGTGCCAAAAGGACAGAAGGCACCAACAGATTTCAACAATGCAGACAAGGATAAGATGAAGTGTCGGCAAAATCAAAGTCAGTATCCAATGTCTCCTCGACCTTCTTCGACAAAGATTCGTCAGATTTGGATCACGAAGAAGTACTTAACGAACCGATCCACACCCAAGCAGATATGGGTACTCAAACAATGTATTATAGCTCAACACTCAAGTCATGTAATATATACCCCTCAGATGTCTTTTCACCTCTCAATACCACCACATCCAATATCACCTTTTGTCCCTCAGCAGAAACGTACCACCCGCTCAACAACTCTTAGGAAATGGATACTGAAACGTATCCAGATGTCTCCTCAGAACCCGTTGTCTAACATTACTCCCACCCCAACTAAACACTACCCTTGTAATAACTCATTCACAACTGAAATTTGTATATTTCAAGTGTGAAAAACTCAAGTGCTCCTTGTGACGGAGATTATTAGACAAGAAGTGATAACCTAAGTGAAGTAAAAAGAATAAGTGACTAATACAAAAGAACTTTGCAATGAGGTTGTATTGGGACAAGTGGGATAACCACCAAGGCTTATGAACCTTAGGTTAGGAAGATATCTAGGACGGGATAGACAAAGCCTCGGATCGTCTGAAAGTGTCAATCATACTACTAGGTCATGGGCCCAATAGTTGAATGATTACCAATACGCTCTAAGTTCAGAAATGAGTGACTCTGAGATGTCATTTAGCATGGAGAGACCCGTAGGTAGCTCAAGAGTGGCATACCTAGAAAAACCAGAAGTACCTTACAAGTCTCAACTAGAATACATCAGGACCAACCAATTAGATGCTCGCATCTATGAGGATGGTCTGAGAAGATATGTTGTCCAGATCAAAAACCCGGATCAACCCATTGGACTAGAACATCCAGTTGTCAAATTTGAAAATGGTGCACACATAGATAAAGAAGGGACAATGTATGTAGTCACCACTCAACCAGATAGGATAGACAAATTTTGCAATATAATCTCGAAGGCTGAAATAGGTGACATAGAGCAAGGGAACTTAGGAAGATAGTCAAAGACCCCTCGAGGCAAATTAGTCCTGACTAGACTAATCACTCTAGAATGGGTTCCCCAAGACAATAAGAGCATAGATTTGTTCTTAAACTAAGAGACCAACGAAGCTTTTTGGAGGTGTAAACCCGACTAGCCTAATGGAGTAAGAATTCTTACAATATATGAATTCAAAGATCCTGATACCCTAGGCAAAGTGACCTACTTAGACAATACTTCAGAGAGGGTCTTTGTGTTCATGGAGCATGGTAAGCATGCCTACACTTGGAAGGGTGAATTTGTTTTTCCCCAACAAAGATCTAATGTCTCTTATGGTCACCGAGAAGCTAGAACATCCCAAGCTCATGGAGCTCAAAGGGATAGGAGTAGAGGTAGGCCTGAAGTAAGCTTTGCTAACCCAACAGGAAGAGAAAGAATGAGAACTAAGATGGAATGAATGGAAAACGAGAGACATAGAGACCCAAGAAATCAAAGAAATGTAGATGAATTCCCTCTACCAAGACCTAGAGAACACACGAGGACCTTAAGTCCTACACAACACGAGGACCTTAAGGCCTACACAACTAGTCAATTCTATGAAGAATTATTTCAATGGTACAAGAGAACCTTATGATCATGTGGCAGAATTTAGGCAAGTATTGAGAGCTGAGCAAGTTGATGACCTATTCACACAATACAACGCTTTTGGCCTACACTCAAGAACACTGCTCTTACGTGGTTTCAACCACTAGATGAGAGGGAATTCAGGAATATAGACCAGTTGCTAGAAGCATTCATCATTGAATTCTCCAAAAGTGGCATCACACATAATACTTCCTTTCTGATCCATAGCTTTAAACAGACACCTCAAGAAACAGTTAAACTTGCAGGAAGAAGGTTTAGATAATACCTAGAGAGATGCCTAGTGCTAGAGTTACCCACTCCAACCAAACAAGTGTCTTTATTCCTAGATGGATTGTTAGGTACCAAATTGAGATCTTATGTGTACTTGAAGGATCCCAGAACCATAGAAGAGTGTGTACGTATGTGCATAGACCTTGAGGATAATCGAGAAGAGGAACTAGAGCTTTCAAAAACTAGTGAAAAGATGGTATACCTATGGTGGAGACCACATGGATAATGTGTGTCCAATCATGGGACAACCCCAATTGAACCAGAGTAGCCAATATTGCACCATAGAAAGGAGGTACACTAATCACATCGCACAAGTCTACCATTATAACAAGCAAGTTGTTAGAAAAAATTATCCACAACCATATCCACAACAAGGGAGATATCAAAATCAATACCCACAGTAGTATGGTAGGCCACAACAACCCTATCAGCAACCCTATCGGACCCAACAAAGGCCTCAACATGTGTTAGCTCAGCAACCTCCATCTCTAGCCAATGTGATCCCAATGAAGTATGCAGCCACTGAAGAAAACCTGAATAGAGCCTTAGTGCCAATATCCCCATTGCTTTCAGAAAGTGACCCAAATGATCATAGTTCTGATTGGACTCATATGGATAGTCCCTAGGCTTACTCCATGCAGTCACTTGAGCATAATGAAACATGATATTACGAAGACCCTAGTGAATCTAGTGGGGAGCCAGATTACGCTAATTTCATGTACGCAAATCCTAATTCTTGGCCCCAACCTAGACAAATCAGACCCAAGCACCTAGAGGACCGTGCTACAGATGCCAAGGTGATCACTTCATTCGTGATTGCCTTACACTTGCACCAGGGCAACCCCAATCAGTGACAATTCAAGGTCTTTGTCAAGATTGTGGGAAAGAGCACCTCTTACAAGTCTGCCCAAAGAAAACACACAATACACCAAAGGTCACTCCCATTAATGTGATTGGGTTACTAGTAGATTCTATTGGAAGTGTAACTTCCACTACAGTGCAAGTGGTCACAAGAGCTCAGGCATTACAACAAAACCAAGGCTTAGGTCAGGAAAAGAATTCTGAGGTTAGTGAGACTAAGAGTATAACAAAGAAAAGGACAAGATCATGGAAAGATAGCCAAGAGAGAATGAAAAGACAATGGTCAAGGAAAATCAATGAGCTACAGGAAAGCTTAAGAGAAACAAAAGCCAAAATAATTGAAATTGCCTCTCCAACAAACTCTCACACATCACCACTTCCACCGCCCCCATTACCATCCAATTTGCCACCTTCTAACCCGCCTCATACAATTCCACCACCACCTAGGGTAGGATCAATCTTAGCGGATCCCACTCTAGAGGAACTAGACATGATGCGTAAGGCATATCACGTTAGAATTCAAGAAGGTCCAAAAGTGACAAATCATGAAAAGTGCTACCCCAAAGCTAATTTAGAGATGGAATGAACTAAGCTTTGTGCTAACATGGTAGAATTGGGTCAAACCATGTTTGACACTAGCCGGCTCTTCAGTTGCTCTAGTTCAGCTAAGACACAATTGCATTTTAATGAAGCTTAGCAGTGAAGAAATGAAGAAAAGATTTAACTCTAAATCATGAAATCAAGTGAAGATTCAAGAAGAGATGTTCTACATACTTATGTACATTAGTTTTGGAAAATAATTCAAAAACACTTTGATGTAATGATGATTTCATACTCATATGTATATATGCACTCATGTATAGTCCTGAGATAGATAAGAGATGAAGTAGAGATGAGAGTATAATAGTCAATAGAATTCAAGTTCTTTAGTATAGATGTGCAGAGAGTCTTCTCGTGAGATTAGTGACGAGTCTATCCTAGAATTCTCTCAACATGATCATGCGGACCAGCAAATCTTTTGTACACATCTAATTTACAAGCTAATCAAGCTATGACAAAAGTTTGATGATCTAATTCTCTTCAGGTTGTGTGTATGACAAGTAGGAACATTCATGTGTAGAAGTCTGCAAGTGAAGATCTCAAAATTGCACATTTTGCTGCTCAAAGATTAAGTTGGATCTCAACACTCAATGTAAAGTTTTTTATAATTGAGCATTCAAAATTTAAGTTAGAAGATAAGGAAGCTTTGACTAAAAGCATTCAGAAAAATTGGTTATACTTTGAGAGAAATCAGCTTATGAAGTTGACTATGTCAAAGTCACCATTTTTGGAAGACAGTTTTTCACATATATTTGATCTAAGTGATCGAATCAAAGATTTAATGATTCTTTTGAAGAACTAATGATCATTATGATTGCACAAATCTAGTACTAATGTGTGTGCCTCATTTGAATGATTAAAACCAAAGTCATGTGCAGAGGTTGAAGTCTATTTCTGAAGCAGACTTGTTGAAGCTCAAGAAAACTTCACAATGAACATGAAAGTCAATGTAAATTTTGTGTAAAGTTTGGTTTATTATTGATATAGATGAGCTCTTGAATCAAGATAGATCAGACATTTAGAGAATTAAAGGTCTCCAGCAATGGTCTCAGAGAAGAAAGATCAAATCAATGTGAAGAAGAAGCAAGGAGAACCCCGACTATTGCAGACATCAAAGATCTTATGAATGGAAGGTGTAAAGGTTACAGTCTTGAAGAAAACCTGAAGAAGTACAAATTTCAAGTTCAAATGATTAAGAAAGATTAAAGCTCCATATCAAAGGTACATTGTATCTTCATAAATCTTAGTAATTACAAATACAGAAGTCAAGAGATGGGAGAAAGCTTGCAGATTGACAAGCTAGATAGAGAGAACTATCCAGCATGGTCTATGAGGATGGAGGCACACCTCATGAGCAAAGATTTGATGACATTCATTACAGGAGAAGAAGAAAATCGAGAGTTTAAGGATCCAAGCATTCCAACAAGAGAAGAACTTGCTGATTTGAAGAATCGGATGAAGAAAGATGCTCAAGCTAGGAGCATCATTTACATGGCTATAAATGATTATCTTCTACCACACACTAGAGGATTAGAGAGTGCAGCAGAACTATGGAATCCTTGGAATGAAACTTTCAAAACACAACCAAATCAAGGAAGGCTTCACTATGGGCTGAGTTTACAACTTTCAAGAATAAAGGTTCTCAGTCAAACTCTGATTATGTTATGAGGATGAAGGACATTTCAGATAGTTTGGGAGCAGTAGATGAAGACATTGAAGAAGACAAGTTGGTAAGGCAAATACTCACAGGTCTAAGAGGAGATGAAAAGTGGAAGCCTTTTATATTGTCTACAAAATTATCATTAGATCATTTTACTCTTGATCTTAATCAATTTCTAAGACATATGCTAACATTTGAGCAGGACACTAAAGGAGAGAATGACAGAAGCTCAAGTCAAGTAATGTATTCAAAAGACAAGAAGAAGAATGTTAAAGGCAAGCAATCAAATGATGAAGAAGGATCTTCAAGTCAAGTGAACTTCACAAAAGGAAAAATGAATTTCAAAGGTAAAGGTAGAGGAGGTAAGAGTAAAGAAAATGCTAAAGCTTGTTGGATTTGTGGAAGAACAAATCATTTGGCAAATGATTGCCAATATAATAATCAAAATGGTGGAAATTATAATCAGAATTTCAGTCCAAGAGGAAGAGGAGGTAGAAATCAAAGAGGTAATTTCAGAGGAAGAGGTGGTAGGACTTCATTTGCTAGAGGAGGTGGAAAGAGTTTCCAAACTCAGTCCTACAACAATATTTATTACAATTATGCTTCAGATCAGAAGGAAGCCTTGACTCTCATCTTGAATGCAGCACATAAAGCAATTAATGAAGATCAAATGGTGTTTTATATTGACTCATGATGTATCAATCATTTGAGTGGTAATATTTCCTTAATGACTGATATGGAAGCCAAAGTGAATGGACATACAGTCCAAACAGAAGACAACACCAAACACAAAGTTGAAAGCATTGGGTCAGTGAAGACAAAGAGTGGAAGCACACTTCTAAGCAAGGTACTTTATGTTCCAACAATTCCTAAAAATCTGATAAGTGTAGGCAAATTGTTGAAAAAGAATATGAAGTCAAATTTACAAATGATGGTGTTTGTGTCGAAGATCCAATTCAAGGATATAAAAGCATTATTACACGGAAAAAGGAAGGAAGGTTATTCACTCTTAAATTCCAAGGTAATGTGGGACATGCATTATTCACTTATGGAAGTCAAAAGATGTCTCAATTGGACCTATGGCATAAGAGGTTAGGACATTTCAATGAACGAGGGATAAAAGAAATGACAAAGAATGGTGCAGTGCTTGCTCTACCAAATATTGAAGGTCAACATATGATATACAAATGTGAGGCTTGTCAACTAGGTAAAGCTCACAAGAAATCATACAAGCAAGGATACAAGTATTCAAATATGCTTGAATTGGTTCATACAGATGTGTGGGGTCCTTCAAAGGACTATAGCATAAATGGATCAAGGTATTATGTGTTGTTTGTTGATGATGCAACAAGATGGATTACTTTGTATGAAATCAAGGATAAATCTGAAGTGTTTGAGACATTTAAACACTACCATGCATATGCGAAAAAGAATTACAAGAAGAAAGCTTAAGAGATTGAGATCAGATGGAGGGGGAGAATATTTTTGTAAGGAATTTGATGATTATATGTGGAATGCAGGTATGAAAAGAGAAGTGACTTGCAGGTAATCCCCACAACAAAATGGAATTGTAGAAAGAAGAAATAGAACTCTTGTAGAGTTTGCAAGATCAATGATGAAGGAGAAGAATTGTCCTAATTACATGTGGGCAGAAGCAATTAATATTGCAACTTATCTTGTGAATAGGTTGCCTTGCAAAGCTTTGGAGGGAATGACTCCTTATGAAGCATGGTGGGGTAAGAAACCTACTCTTGATCATTGCAAAATATTTGGATGTTTGGCATATGCTTATGTTCCATCACAATTGAGACATAAGCTAGAACCTAAAGCAAAAAATTATGCATTCATTGGGTATGATGATAGACAGATAGGATACAGGTTGTGGAATCCATCCACAAAACAATTTCTTGTTTCAAGAGATGTCATATTTGATGAGCAAAGCATGTGGTTTACAGGGCCAAACAATGTGTGCATAGATCTTGAAAAAATCAAAAGGAAAGGAAAGTCAAAGATGAAGGTATATAAAGAAGATAATGATGATGATGAGTGCCGAAATGAAATGCAGGATAATGACAAAGATATGCCAAGATTTAATCCAGAACAAGATGAAGTAGAGACTTCAAGGAGTGGAGAAATTCGAAGGTCATCAAGAGAAAGAAAGCAACCTATCAGGTATAGCTATGATACTTCTTTCTTAACAACCAAAGATTATGCCTAGATTGTGAAGAGAGATGAAGATCCATCAACATATGATGAAGCTAATGGAAAACAAAATTGGTAAAAAGCAATGCAAGAAGAGTATGATGCTCTACTTGAAAGTGAAACATGGGAAGTGGTGCCAAGACCAAGGAATCAGAAGGTAATTGGATGCAAGTGGGTGTATAAAACAAAGAGGTTTTGAGATGGAAAAGTGTTTAAGATACAAGGCTACACTTGTGGTCAAATGATATGCCCAAATGCATGGAGTGGACTATGATGAAACTTTTAGTCCAGTGGCTAAGATGTCTACAGTCAAAACTCTAATTGCTATTGCTACATGTAAAGGTTGGAAGTTATCTCAAATAGATGTAAAGAATGCATTTTTAAATGGATATATTGCAGATGAAGTGTGCATGGAGTGGCCAGAGGATTTCAAAGAGTCAAATGGATCAGATTATGTTTGTAAGATCAAGAGAGCTTTTTATGGCTTGAAGCAAGCTTCAAGAGCATGGAATTACAGACTTGTCAAGTTCTTGAATGAACTTGGATACCAAGCTTCAAAGGCAGATAGTAGTTTGCTAGTGAAAGCAAATGAAGATGGTTACATTTATGTTTGTATTTATGTTGATGATATTATTGTCACAGGTACAGATGCTCAAGGAACCAAGGAGCTCAAGAAGCAAATGGAAAAGAAATTCAAGATAAGTGAGGTGATGCACAAGGATATAGAGCACACCTGTTGTTTGACTCAGTCATTGTGGTCACCACATTTTGGACCACATGACTTAGTTAAGCTACATGGTAGTGTATACGGGACCAGGGTGCGGGTCATGATAGATGACTCTGCCACTCATAATTTTATTAACTATGCTTTGGTCAAGAAATTAAAGATTCCCCAGCAGCCTAGTGCACATAAATACATTGTATCTATGATGCAAGGGCAAGATAAAAGAATATGGGATACTATGGTATCCAATTTGGAAGTCAAGATGCAGGACTATACAGATTATATGGACTTCCAAATTATGAACATGGAGAGGACAGATCTAGTCTTAGGAAGAGAGTGGCTATGGGGGTTGTGAGACACTCTTAAACGCAGTTATCAAAACAACACACTCGAATTTGAAAAGAATGGAAGTAAAGTTTGTATTCAGGGAGAGAGAGATGTACCTAGTGCACCTCTCATTTCATCATTAGAGTTGTATAGTCTCTGTTATTCTCAGCATGTACATGACATCTTTTTATTGTATAATCATGATATGGAGCATTGTACAGACAGCTCATCTGATGTATATTTTCATGCTAGGAATGTAAATATGAACATGACTTTCTACTATTCTTTTTTGCAAGAGTGTATGGTTAAAAGTTTTAAGGATCTTATGTTTGAGTAGAGAGATCTTTTTCCCACTGAATTACCTAGAGGGCTACCACTTGAGAGAGGGGACATTGACCATGCCATAGAGGTTGTTACTAACACTAACCCTGTTTGTAGACCACCTTATAGGCTTAGTGTTTCTCAGCATGAGGAGGTTGAGAAGCAATTGCAGGATTATTTAGATAAGGGCTTCATCAAACCTAGTAACTCACCATGGGCATCGCCAATGCTCCTAGTTAAAAAGAAAGATGGCTCTATGAGATTATGTATAGACTATAGAGCACTTAATAAGGTAACTATCAAAAATAGATTTCCAATGTCTAGGTTGGAAGATCTATTTGATCACTTACATCAAGCTAGGTATTTTACCAAGCTTGACCTTATATCAGGATATCACTAGATCAGGATTAGGGCAGAGGATGTCTCTAAGACTGCATTTAGGACTAGATATGGGCACTATGAGTTTTTGGTGATGCATTTTGGTCTCACCAATTTTCCTGCCACTTTCATGAAACTCATGAATAGTGTTTTACGGCCTTATCTAGGACAGTTTGTGGTAGACTTTTTGGATGACATTCTGATCTATAGTGTATCAGAAGAACAACACTTGGAACACTTGAGGAAAGTATTTCAAGTGCTAAGGTAAAATTCACTCTTTGCTAAGGAATCAAAGTGTGAATTTTTCAAGTCAGAGGTTAGATACCTTGGGCATATAGTCTCCCAAGATGGAATCCAGATGGATCCTGAAAAAGTAAGGGCTATTATGGAATGGCCACATCCAAAACCTGGAAGAGCTGCAGATCTTCCTAGGTTTATCAGGTTTCTATCGAAGATTCATTAAGAATTATGCCAAAATTATTGTCCCAATGATGGAACAGCTTAAAGGGAAAGGGAAAGCCTTTCATTGGGGAGACGAACAGAAGCAAAGTATGGAGAAGTTGAAAGTAGCAATTGCTACAGCTCCACTTTTACACATAGCAGATCCCAACAAACCATTTGTGGTTGAGACTGACGCGAGTGACTTTGCTATAGGAGCGGTTCTAGTACAGGATGGTTGACTAGTGGCTTTTGAGAGTAAGAAACTAGAACCGGCTCAGAAGAATTACTCCTTCTATGAGAAGGAGTTGTATGCAATTTTCCATGCTTTGAAGAAGTGTCGTCATTATTTATATGGTGCCAAAGTCACAATAGTGTTTGATCAAGAGAGCATTAAGTGGCTCTCTAATCAAACAGACCTTAAAGGACGTAAGGCCCGATGGGCAGAGACCCTTCAGGAGTTTGATTATGAGCTTAGGTATAGGAATGGAAAGTTTAATGCGGTGGCTGATTCACTTAGCCGCATGCCTATGCTCAATGGACTGAGTTTTACTCAGATCACTAGTGAGCTACTTGAGTCCATTAGAGGAAAATGTAGGCTTGATCCTGCATATTCCAAGATTTGGAAAGCCATAGACAATGGGATCGTGATATACTGGTTTCCAGTGAGGATGGAGTATCGACGAGTACTCAAGAAGGATTCAAGTGGAAGAACTACAGTGTCCATGATGGATATCTGTTATATAAAGGTAAGGTGTGTGTCCCTAGAGATACTGAGATGAGATGGCATATTTTGTATGAGTGTCATGACACACCTAGTGTGGGACACCCAGGAGTTAACAAGACTTATGATCTTGTTAAGAGGCAGTTTTATTGGCCTGGACTTCATAAGGACGTCCTAGAGTATGTGCTTAAGTGCAACAAATGCCAGGTCAACAAAGTTGAGAGGTTGAGGATTGGAGGACTACTCCACCCATTGGATATTCCTAATGGGAAGTGGGAGAGTATCTCCATGGACGTTATAGTTGGATTACCTAAGACACAGAGAGGGCACGACTCAGTCTGGGTAATTGTGGATAGGTTAACCAAAATGGTTAGGTTTATTCAGACACGTACTACAGTGAAGACACCAGAGTTGGCTAGACTTTTTGTGGAGAACCTATACCGGTTATATGGTCTTCCTTTAGACATAGTTTCCGATCAGGATAGGAAGTTTACTAGCCACTTTTGGAGAGCAGTCTTCAAAAGGTTGGATACAAAACTTAGCATGAGCACGGCCGAGCATCCACAGTCGGATGGGCAAACAGAGAGGGTTAACCAAATCTTGGAGGATATGCTTCGAGCTTATGTAAATGAAAGGCAAACTAATTGGGAAGAGTACTTACCTATAGTAGAGTTTGCATATAATAGTGTCAAGCACTCTTCCACTGGGCATAGTCCATTTATGCTTATGTATGGGTTTCAGCCAAGAGCTCCTTATGCAGTAGGCTTGCAGAATGAAAAAGTTCAAGCTACAAAGGACTTCTTGGAAGAGATGAATAATATGCTTAGACTTGCTAAGGACAGCATTAGGAGAGCTCAGGATAGAGCTAAGGCCTATTCTGACCCTCAAAGGAGAGAGATCAACTTTGAGGTAGGAGAGCAGGTCTATCTTAGAGTTCCATCTAGGTTTGAAACCATGAAGATGGGACCTTGTCCAAAATTGTCTCCTAGGTATTGTGGACCTTTCCAAATACTTAAGAGAATAGGAAAGATGGCTTACGAGCTCCAACTCCCAGAGAATAGTCAAATCCATCCAGTTTTTCAAGTTAGCCGACTTAAGAAAAGGCTGGGTGAATCTGACAACCTCATTCCAGATAATGAGGTAGTAGAGCCTATTTCTGTTCAATCTATTCCACATGAGCCTGAGAGCATACTACGCACTCGAGAGAAATGGATGAGGAGTCACTTATATAAAGAGTGTCTAGTAAAGTGGAAAGATAGTTCAGAAGATAGTGCCACATGGGAGCGGGTTAGCACCCTTCAGAGACGGTTTCCCAATTTTAGATTACCTTCCCAAGAGTCTTCTTAAGGGGAAGGATATGGGGAAACAACACGGAGACAGGACCATGTATTTCTATACATGGGGATATAGTGGGAGTAGTGGTTCTAATATTTCTCTCTCTCAATCAGACCTTCCAGTACCATTTCTAAGGACAAAAATGGAATTAAGGGGAAGGAAATGTCACATGGAGTATCTTATATGAATAGGAAGTTGAGGTGTGACCCTCCTCTATTACATATTGAGTAGAATACTCATATGAGTGCCAAGTGGCACTCATATGAGGAGCTTTGACTATGACCCATTTTGGGTATGTAGGAGAGAGAGCATTTATTGAAGACCGCTATGCGGCTGGGCGGTTCTGAGTATTTGAGTCTCCGTGCGCACTTCAATCAGCCTCAAGTTCTGAGTCCAGAATCCCCCAAAAGTGAGGGGTATCATCAGGAATCTATCACATCTATCTACTCTCTTGTTATGATCTCTCAGAATACTCAACTTTGACTAAGCATATCTCACTGATCACTCCATCATTTTATAAGTTCTATAGCTTGTTAGGATTAGATTAAATTATCATATAAGCTGATAAGTTTTCAAGTCAATTGGATGGACAATCTAGGAGAAATTGCGATCGAAGCAGTCACTTATATTTCTCTAAGCAGTCCCTAAAAAGTGAGTCTGAGATTGCTAATTTGATTTCTCTGAGCATAGTTTGTTATTTTGATTGAGTCCACTTACAAACATTAGCTTGCTAAGCTAATTTGATTCCTATAAAAGGAATTTTCCTAATTGTTACTATGATGGAAGCACTGAGCTTAAGAACGAGCAAGTGTGTGAACCAAAATAGCAAGTTTTTGACAACTTGTGATCTCTGAAGTTATCTGTTTTGGATCAACCATTACATTCATCAACTCCAAAGTACATAAGTACTTTATTATTGTCATTGAGAAGCTAAGAGGGCCTACTACTCAACACTGAAGTGTATTAGGGCTGGTACCAAGCAGGGTTAGCAAGTACCAGTTCACTTCTTGAAGTATCCATATCCATCTCTTCCAACAACACTCACAAGCCACAAGAAACATCTCACTTATTAACGCACTAACCACTTCAATAGCATGTTGGTATTGTAGAGGGAACAGAGTATTATCATGTTTTCAATGCAGTGCTAATATGACTTTCTTCTTCCAGCAGATAAGCATAACATGGCTGACATAGCAGGAACCAGCTCTCAAGCAGGCATGAGCTAACAAGTAGTTGATATGGAGAGTTTACATATCATGCTTGAAACAACGGAACTAGAGGAATTGCAATCTATTTAGATTATACCTATATAGGACCCCCCGAGCGACCATACCATGCCTGTCAACAAAGCTTCCCAATGGTTTATTGAAGTTGCAGGACCTTTGAGAGAAGGATCATACCTCTGGGAATCAGAGTTGGAATTCAATGGAAAGCAAGGCAAGTACCATTTCTTTACGAGGGAATTTGAAAAGTTACAAAATGCAGAAGCACTACGCCCTGTATGGCAGAAAGCAAGATTGGAGGAATATTTCAGAGCTAAGCTCCCAAATCCCGACTTCATGAGATGTTAGTATCTTATCAACACCTTGACTCTAAGCAAGCATCCCCAAGGTTCGAGCATGTTTGTGCTCCCATCTCTAACAAAGGGCAATGAGCTGAAGAGGTTTAAGTTAACCAACAACTTAGTGCTAGAGACCCTAGATATGAGAGGAATGCACATCCCCATAGAAAAGGAGGTCCTCGTGCTTGATAACATGAAAAATAGGAAGCTCACCAAGCTTAAGGACATGGCGGCCATGACACCCAATATTGCAGTACACCTTTGGATGTGCATGCAACACTTTGCTTTTCTCACCCAAGATAGATTACCATGCCACCCAAAAAGATATGGTTCAATTTGTATCTCGCAGAGACATGAAACCTCACCATCAACCTACCCCATTGGATCAAACAATCAGATACACTTGGCTCACAAGAGATGGCCACGTAAATTAGTCTTGTATGGATGTTGCGCTTTGACAAGAATCATTTATAGATGTTTAGCTTATGACATTCCTATTCAGAGGGCAATAATGTGGAACAAAGTGCAACAATTCAAAGGTTGAACATCAACTCGACCCCCTTCCAAGAGGATGAAAGGAGCTATACAAGTACCTTGTGCTCAACCTCGTGTTACGACTACCACAAAGAAGCTTTGAAGGTCCCAATCTAATATTTCCGCCCGTTCCCATGGACTTGGAATTCCTCAGAGGAGCACCCTTGGAAGAACTCACCAATGAAGACTTTGAGTAGATTTTAAAAGAAGTGAATCTTGAAGTAGAAGAAGAACAACAATTGGAAGGAGCTCAACTGCAAGGAACAACATCACAAGTACTCATTACCATTGTTGATGTGGATGAAGAATATGACGAAGATGACACAGAAGATGAAGAATCTAAAGAAGGTGAGGAAGGGCATGAAGAAAGATATCGAGATGAGAAGCAAGGAGTACCAGAACATGTAGGTGCTCCTACATACACAACCCAGTTGCAAAGGTTATACGACACGATCAAAGCAGTGCAAGAGAAGCACAGACTTTCATTCGCATCAGGCCAAGCCCTAATAGAACAGATATTAGTAGATGAAGCAGTGGACCCACAATTCATCACTAGCCTCCAATTACTATCCAAATATTGGGAGTTTAGGAGTTTGTCTACACAGCAGTTCGACAATCTATCCGATATGACTAGCATCGAGTGGATACATGACCAAGGGTAGGTAAGAACATAAGAATACCGATCTTTGAACCAGAGGCAACCATAGAACCAACAACCACCCTAGCCCCCACCATCGACCTTACAACAGAAACTTTTGTACAAACATCCTCGATTTCACCCCAGCAACCCCCATCTCCTCCCTCACCCCCACCTCCACTATCAACCATGACTAAAGCCACTGTATTAATAACAACCGTGATCCAAACCCTAGCCTCTTCAACATCCTTTTCCTTTCAAAAACCAACATCTCAAGCCACCCTCTTTCCTTCTGTTACCAACCCTTTTCACTTCACCATTCTCACCTATTGAACCCATCATTGGACATCCACTAATACCTAGCATAGAGGGACACCCATAGCCCAAAGAAGGTACTCTTGGTTTCCCTGCTTACCCATGTTCACACCTTCCCCTTTCCAAGGACCCATATTTCCCATCCACCTCATCTATGTACCCCTATACCACACTCACCACGATCACCCCACCTCATTACCTATCATTCAGGTAACAATTCATTCATGCTCCTACTCCTCAGATGCTAAGTTCACAAACACTCACAACCACATCACTATACATAGATGCCACATTCACTTCACCTACCATACCCACATATATGGTAGCTCCTACATGCACCACATTGTCCAATCCTATGGAAATTTCACCAACCACAACACCTCCCCCCATTATACCACCATCTCCCACCCCCTGCCACCAACTGAACCTGTGCCCACCTCTGTGTTCAACACCACATCCACAGTTCCCAATCCCATTCCCTCTGCATTCCAAACTGCTCCGCTTACATTTCATAATGTAAATAATTCATTCAATATGTTAATTCAGTATGCATATCAATTACAACAAGAGTATCAACAATTGGAAGAGCATAGTGGTGCCTTCCAAGCAGAATCACAGAGGTTACAAGTAAGAGTCACTACACGAGAAGCCGACAATCAAACAATTCTAGCAGAATACACCACTTTACAATAGGCTCATTCCAAATTGGAGTCCAAGATGTCTAGTATGGATGCTCACGCAGTCAAGGATTTGAAAAAGTACTCCAAGCACAGATGATCACTAGTGCTAAACTAAGATGCAATATAGGTCTACTACGGAAGCATATGGCCACATCATTAGAATAGAACAAGAGACTCCAGCAACAGAACCAAGACAATCTTGAAGTAGCTATGGAAGGAACCTCAAGAACAGAGCTTAGCCCTACAAAGTATAGAGTGATCCCCTCATAAGACATATGAATCTTACTGAGGAGCATGCCAACTTTTTAGAGTCTTATGAAAAGATGGAATTAGAATGTGCAGATGTCGGGAAGCAGTTGGCCAATGCCAGCACATCTCAACCCAAGCTAGCCATCCCTCAATAGTCCACTAATG
Organism: Ceratopteris richardii; assembly: GCA_020310875.1. Lineage (NCBI taxonomy): Eukaryota > Viridiplantae > Streptophyta > Polypodiopsida > Polypodiales > Pteridaceae > Ceratopteris > Ceratopteris richardii. The sequence continues at coordinate 178,978,175 of CM035410.1, forward strand.
AACTAGAGGCCTTAAGAAAGCAGGTTGAAGAGTAAAAAATGAGACTCCTACCATATGAGAGGCCACCCTCTCCTATTGAAGAACCAAAACCCAAAACCGTGGTGGAGATCCCGATCAAAGAGAGTTTTGGAGAGCCTTATGACCCGATGCAAGTACCGAGTGGGTGTGTCACTAAAGAGGGGCAAGACACCTTCAAGATAGAATTCCCATATTTGCTCAAGGGAGTAGAACAGATAGGACAAACCCACGATGATAGAGTGATCGTGCAAATCAAGTCCCTTTATCTCAAGTCCACTTACTTTCAGAACCTCTCCCACCAACCCCTGATTACCACATCAGAAGTGCAGTATAAGCCCTACTTTGTATTACTAGCTGACTATAACACAAAGATTAAAAGGCATACAAGAAAAGAGCCTACATTCACGACCCAGTTTGAGCCCGATGATCTCCCAGCAGACACATGCACAAGCTCGATTTTTCAACCCAACTAGCTTGAGTAACTACTCACAGACTATCCAAAAATGATGCGCACATGGGCCACAATGACATTATATATTAACTATAACCCATATTATTGTCTAGTAGTCTGTAGTAGATCATGGAAAGCTTTTGTCATCAAAGTCTGAAATAATAAAGGATGCTCAGATTGAGTTAATTATCCATATTTTGCTCCACCTAGAGCACCACCCACCGTAGCATACATGATCTCTACAATACGTCATTGGTATGCATGCTTAAAGAACGTATCGGATATTGCATCCACGATGTGTATGAAAATCTTTGAGCTGATGACGGTCATATTCAAGACCTTCCACAAGGTACAGGCACCATATATTTTGGCACCCGGCTTTTTTGAAGGTAATAGAGATTTGGTCTATGACATGAGCCAGACCCCCTCCATCAACATAATCTATGCCTGGCATGTGTGCTTTAAGTATATACCTACTTGCTACAAGCAGACCTTTGAAGAAATGTTCTCTATCGGGTTCTGGGAATATCATTCTAAAATTTTCATTCCTAGACCAACACATTTGTTACATCTCTTTACGTTGGAACAAGAGATAAATGCCAATCAATTACGCTTGCCACATCCGGACATTTCAGGTCCATCAGATTGGGATAAGCTCATGACAAATTTGGCTCGAGGATTGCACATTCAAGAACATCACCTAGCCACAAATGTCATTGAGTATTACATCAAGCACTCCCACCAACAAGGGTCTGTCAGGGATGACAGGCGCAAGAGAGGGGGGGTGTTGGTAGCAACCAGAGCAGTCAAGGCCTTGCTAGATAGGGAAGCCACTGAAGGGAGTCAGAACAAAGGGAGAGACAAGCAGGATTAAGTAGGCAAAGCAGTCAATGCAGATCTGGTAAGTAGGCCAGCAGTCAAGGCCTTGCTAGAGAGGGAAGTCACTAAAGGGAGTCGGAACAAAGGGAGAGCCAAATAGGATTAAGTAGACAAAGCAGTCAACACGGATCCAGCAAGTAGGCCACATAATTTTTCGTGAAGAAATACTTTCCAACAAGTGATTTTAGTCACTTTACACCATTGTAAATACCATTTTCCATAATTCCTACTCCATTTTGTTCAAGTCGAGGAGTCCTCGAGTTTGAGGAGTATTAGAAGTATCTATGTACCAATTTTCATAATTTTTAGAGCTTGTTTGAGCCTCCAAAATAGCCTAGGAACCTAATTTTTAACTAGGCCGGACACTAGGTCTAGACAGGGCCAAAACCTAGTAAAAAACTATAAACAGAGATAGAGAGCTCATTTTTGAGGCTAGCTTGTTAGAGTTTTGAGCTATTGTAAGAGACTTTTTGAGTAATACAAAGAACTCCATTGTTCCTCTCTTTGTTGTTGCCTTGTGTGCACGTGTGTGTGTATGTGTGCGCATGTTTGTGTGCTTCTCACTCACACACTTGTGCCGTCACTTGGTCACAATCATCATACTAGTCCTCACGTCTCCACGGATTGAAAATTATGAGGTGGGTCTCCTCACGTTGGTACTTGCCATTGTGCTAGAGTGACACTATAGTAGGCCCTCATCAAATGAAGGGGAAGGCTCAAGCATTGAGGTCTTAAAGCTAAGGGAGCTCACACACGATAAGCAAAAGAAAAATAAGATTCCAATGCAAAAGGAACACGAGGCCAATACAACAGAATGGAAGTTGCTAAAGGATAAAGAGACATTAGAGCTACTCATGGAAGAGAATCCTCCAAGTTGCTTGCAAAGCAAGACTTAGAAGAATAAGAACAAAGAGACCTATGATGTTTCTAGACAATTGATTGAAGGAAAAAATGATACTCATGAAGGTACCAAAATCACTAAGCCTAAGCCTCCAGACCTGGAAGTGGAACTCGGAAAGCTAACGAACAAGCTTCGACAATACCCTAGCTACGATAAAAAATCCATTCCCATACGAAAGATAATCACTTTGTTCGTGGATATCAAAGGTGCGCTCATATGGAGCTATAAGAGGCTAATCGGCATCCCTAAAGCGTTCAAGTATAGCCCTACCAAGCAGAGGCAAAAGCGAGGCAAATTCTCTCCAATGTGGGAAGCATCATACAAGGTATTCACACTACTAAATCAAAAAGCAGTTCATATTGCAACATTGAAGGATGATCCACTTCCACTTGTAAGCATCTCCAAACTCAAGCCTTATCAAGTCTAAATTGTCATGTTTGTTTCACCAATTTTTGAATAATAATTTTTTACTTGTCTTTTTTTTTTATGAGAAAACAGGAAAATATAAATTGATAGAGGAATGTTACATCAGTGCAGAGGGCAGGAACACCTCAGGAAAATGCAATTACAAAGAGTTCATCATGGCAAATCTGTGCCTAGAATAAAATTGAACTAAGAGGCCTTTCCAACAGGAGTATTTTTTTACATACAAAATAGAATGAATGACCTGGGGGGGCTGAGAAGGCCTGACAATGCTTTTAGTACAATGAATAGCAACTTTCTTAAGGGTCTTGGGGAGGGAAATGAGGAAGTTCCTCCTAACATGACCAAACACTATGTTGTTTCTACTAAGCCATATTGCCCACAATATATGACCTCTCCACGTGTTCCATAGCAGGATGTCCATATTTCTGCAGCAGCCTAGAAGGACCTCCAGTTTTTGAAGCTTGGGGGCTTGTGTGATCTTCAAGTACTTTTCCACAGGGTGCCAGAATGGCTTAGCATGGACACAATCAAAGAAGAGGTGACAAACATCCTCCACTCTGCCACAAAATGCACATTTACCTCCATCAGCAAATATTTTCCTGACTCTAGGGCCCACCCAAAGACCTTGATGGATGATTAACCATTGAAGAAAGGAGTGTTTACTGCAATCAGGGTAAGCCCACAGAGATTTAAATCTAAAAGACCATTGGGAAGAGGACCAATTGATGTTCTAGATTCTGTTCAACTTAGTTACAATGTCATCCATAGACCCCTTATTTCTTTTGAAGTTATGGTATATAAGATCAGCAACAGTACTGAGCCTGAGCACCTTCCACCTGCTATGATTCAGCTGCAGCTCGAACATAGCCTTGTGCTGGACGAGGATCTGCAAACAAGAAGGGGAGACATTAGTAAAATTTAATAGGGTCTGATCTTCTATCAGGTCTTCATTAACCATAAAATCTCCATAGGATTTGAAGGAGAGCTTATGACACTTATGTTGCTTTACTGCAACGTTGAAGTTGTTCTAATGAGCCAGCCAACCCAACCAGGGAGACTCCTGCACAAAAAAATCAAAAGAAGATCTCAACTTTACTGTGGGAATAAACAGAGATTTAGCCTTAAACCAAGCCTTCCACATTCTTCAGACCAAAGGACTGCCAATGGGGCAGATGGGATGGGGACAGCATATGACATCCCACAAATTTATGTTTTGCCAAGACCTATAATTAGACAGGTAAAATTTAGAAACATTTCTATGGATAAGACTAGCCCAAATTTCCTTACATTCTAGACTTCTAAGAATCCATTTTGCAGCCATTTTATCAGCCATTTTGGCAGGACAAAGAAGACCCAGACCACCTTTTACTTTAGGCAAACAACAGATCTCCCAGGAAACTTTAGCAATTTTCCTTCTATTATCAGAACCACCCCACAAAAATCTTTTAGCCAGAGAGATTACCTATCCCAACTGTTTTTTGGAGGGAGACCAGCAGGACAAAAAATAAACCAGTTTGGGAAGTAAATAATGATTCAAAATAAACGTTCTATGGGGTAAAGAGATGTTGGCATCATACCAGAGAGACAGACTTTTCTTGAATTTTTCAACCACCCAATCCCACTACCCCTAATAATCTGAAAACTTCCCCATCTTTTATAATGTTGCAGCCAAGGTGAGTAATAATGCCGGGAATACAGTTATTAGAAGCCTTGAAACCAGTCTTGTTGTGGTTAACCATAGACCCACTGGCCAAACAGAAAATGTCAAGACATTCAAGGAATTTTTCAAGAAATTTAGAATCAGCCTTGAGCACAGCATTAGTATCATCAGCAAACATTTGGAGACAAAGAGGGGAGGGGGAGTTAGGAATGTCAATACCTTCAATAAGACCAGAATTGAGGGCATCATTAACCAGCCATCCCAGAGCATCACTAGCTATGGCAAAAAGCAGGGGAGCTAGGGGGCAACCTTGCCTTATAGATTTGACAAGCTTAAAGGGTTCAGAAACTTGCCCATTGACAGACACTCTAGAGTAAGCATTCCCAAATAAGGAGCTCACATACTTGATAAATCTTCTTCCAAGACCCATGTCTTGTAAAGACTGAAGAATGAAGTCCCATTCAATCCTATCATAGGCTTTGTCAAAGTCAATTTTGAAGAAGAAGTAGTCTTGTCTAGACTCAATAGCATAATCCATCCCTTCCCATAGAGATATGATAGTATCTAAGATGAATCTGCCTTTAATGAAACCTTTCTGTTCAGGAAGAATGAACTGGGACATCATAGGACTGAGTCTTCTAGCTAGAGTAGAAGCAAAGATTTTATAGATGGAATTCAAGCAAGTGATGGGCCTCCAATTGTTGAGATCCTCTTTGGGCCCTCTCTTATGAACAAGCTTAATAACCCCAGTGTTAATGTTGTGAGGAAGAAATCATTTGCTAACAACTCTTCCCATATCAAGAGAATAAAAGGAGTGAGAAAATCCCTTAATAAAATGAAGAATTCATTTGGCAATCTATCAAGCCCAGGAGACTTACAGGGTTTCAATTTATTGATGGTTTCTTTGATCTCACCGGCAGTGAGGGGCAGGTCCAGTATAGGAACCAGGCTCTGAGGAATCATTTTTTTCCTTTTCATGGATATAGTAGCTCTGGCCCTCTGGATGACCTCCCCCCCCTTGGGAGACACAGAGAAAACATCCATAAAGAAGCTTTTGGCCTCCTGTAAAGTCTCTTCAGTATTCATGGTGAAACCACCACATTTCTTTTTAATAAAAGGCACGAAATCCCTGATTTTCCTTTTCTTCACGAGAGAAAACATATGCTTGTTATTCCTGTCCATGTTCTCACTCCAAAATTCTCTGGAAATAGCAAGAGTGTTCCTAGCTTCAAGATACTTCTCCTTACACAACCTCAAGGAGCAGTCTAAGTACTCCTGAGAATTAACAGCTAGAGAATTTAACTTATTCATAATAGAGTTCCTCCTTTGAGCTCTCAACTCCAAGGCAACCTTTCTATGCAGGGTAAAAAGCTTTTGAAGATCGGTAACCGATTGCTCCCAAGCTAGGGTTGGGGAAGTATCCCTACCAAAATGGTGAGATATGATGGCCTTAGTTTTAGCCATAATACAAGGTAATCTAAGAAGGCTATAATCCAAGTGGGGCCAACCAGACTTATACGAGGGGCTACCTTTTCTGAAAGATAAACAAAGGGGCTTATGATCGGACACCAGAAGGGAAAGATCAATCTTAGAACTAGTGTACCAGCAGCCCTGAATCAAATCAGTAGTAGCATAACATCTATTCAGCCTGGCAGCTCTATAATTGAAACCAGTTTGTTTGTTGGTCCACGAGAACCCAGTGTTTAATGCAGTTTCCTTTACCCTCCCAACGATCCTTAATATCAGTAACAATATTAAAATCACCTGTAAAGATAACTAGACCAATAATGGAACAGAGCTCATCCCAACAGGCTTTTCTATCACAAGGAAAGTTAGAAGCATAGATGGACACAATAGAACAGTTATAAGGAGCATCAAGATTAACAGAGCACCATTGGTGAGTCATGCTAGTACAAACAGAACGAACAGAATGGGCAATAGATCTCAAGATACCAATAACAGCACCTCCTTTACCACTGTTGTGGTTAGTATAGTACCAAACAAAATTAGAAGCTAAAATATTGAGATGCAAAAGGAGAGAAGCACCACCAATCTTTACTTCTTGCAAGCAAATAATTTCAAGATAAGCAGGTAACAACTTCAGCCACTGATTGATCATCTTAGGTCTTACTACATCAGTGAGACTCTTCACATTCAAAGAGATAATGTTAATGTCAAACATGAGAAAAAAAGAAAATTACTTCCTGCTGTTCTTAGTCGGCTTCACAGCTGAAGTGGATGACCTAATTGTCTCTTTCCTTTTAGGTTTGGAGATTTTGGAGTGCTCATTAGTGATTTCCATGTCTTGAGACATGGGCACAAAGTCACACTGCTCACCTTCACCATCCATATTTTCTATAGTATCCTGATCCATAGCATCAAGTTCTTGATTGAAATGTTCCAAAACAGGAGGGGCAACAGTTTTTACCTGCTGAGGAGAGAATGTGTTATCTTGAATGACTTTGTTCCTCTTACCAACCGTTTTCCAATCTCTGTTCGAAACCAGAGACCCAGAGGTGCTGGCATTTGAGTCTGAGTTGGGCGGACCTGCACAGACTATATTAGGATTGATATTTTCTACCTGCTCATAAGAATTAGGGGGGGCTCCTGAATTTTCTTTATCCTCAAAGGGGTTAGAGATGTCTTCCAGCAATATATCAAAAAGGTTCTCAGACTTAAAACTTTTTTTTTTTTTTTTGGACATGTTTCTTCCCGGCCAGGATAATGTTGTTATTACTACCTTGAGGGACTTCATTTTTAGCATGGACTACGGTCTCCTCGTGAGATTGAATTTGAAGGAGGGGTCAGTCTCTTATAATGTGACCTTGCTTATAGCAATGATAGCAAGCATTTGGGAGGTTTCTATACACAGCTTTTGAGTGTGCAGCTTTAGGCCTTGAGAGTCCTTTATCACAATTTGTGTCTGTTCGAAACCAGAGACCCAGAGGTGCTGGCATTTGAGTCTGAGTTGGGCGGACCTGCACAGACTGTATTAGGATTGATATTTTCTACCTGCTCATAAGAATTAGGGGGGGCTCCTGAATTTTCTTTATCCTCAAAGGGGTTAGAGATGTCTTCCAGCAATATATCAAAAAGGTTCTCAGACTTAAAACTTTTTTTTTTTTTTTTTGGACCTGTTTCTTCCCGGCCAGGATAATGTTGTTATTACTACCTTGAGGGACTTCATTTTTAGCATGGACTACGGTCTCCTCGTGAGATTGAACTTGAAGGAGGGGACAGTCTCTTATAATGTGACCTTGCTTATAGCAATGATAGCAAGCATTTGGGAGGTTTCTATACACGAGCTTTTGAGTGTGCAGCTTTAGGCCTTGAGAGTCCTTTATCACAATTTGTGTCTTGATTTCTCTGGAAATGTCTACTTCAATCAGGACCTGAGGATCCCATTTGGGGTTGATGATGCTATTCCTAGATCTCTAACCTAAGACTCTGCCCACCATATTGCCTAGATGTTCAATCCACGGGTAGTAATCAATAGGAAGCTCAGGGAACTCGACCCAGACCGGGATCTTAGTAGGTTTGGGTCCCTTAGGATTAAAACCGATATACCATTTAAAGAAGGATAATGGGGTATTCTTGATTAGCCATTGTCCCTCACTTATAACATGCAAAGCACTATTCACCTCCTCGAAGAAGAAGAGGTAGAAATTATTCGGGCAATACTGAATATGTTTCACAAAGAGGCCCCTAGTTTCCCAATGATTTTTTATCCACGATTTTAGCACCTCGTGGGGTGGTCTAGGGCCATGGCATAGGCCAATAACCACACGTCCAAAAAGGTGCTCGTGCCAACTGTCCAGAGAGGTACGATCTATAACAAAAACTTCCTCCTCTGGGTCACTGACACAGTCGTCAACCAAAAGCGTATGAGGGTGAACATTGTCGTCATTTTTACCTTTGTCCTCAAGATTGATAGGGGACTGAGCCTTGGGTCTATGAGCAAAGACAAGAGGGGGGGACATACCTGATGCTTTTGTAGATTCAGCATATGTTTTCTGCGGAGAAGAGTTAGCGTTTGTCTGATGCATGTCATGTTTGAAAGTTGAAGTGCCAGCCACGGTTGCAGCACTCGCTTCTAATCTCGCAAGGCCTCCATTCTGCTTGACAGGAAGTTCTGGTACCACCCTCACGTCAACACCGGGCTGGGGCGTTTCTAGCACAGAGATCCCATTTCTCAAAGCTTCAAATAAGGCCATATCAGTGCGGCAGGGGCAAATCGTAGGACAGGCACACTAGCACCCCCCCAACACCGGGGAGGGGTGCGGCACGACGAAGACGCGAGCAGCCTTAGGGTTTCAACATATCAACAGAAGACCTAGCTCAGAAGCTCTAGTGTATGTAGGACCCTCTTTCCCTTATTTAATCTCCCTACCATGTTTTCGTCCATTAATGTGAAGCAGAGAGACCTTTGGTGGTGGGCATCTATATGACCCTCCGAGTGTCGTTCCGCATTGAACCGCAACGCAAGGACAATTGGAATTTAGAGCGAAGTTTGTGAGCAACTGTCAGTGTTTTGATGTTCGGCGGATCAGCGGCTGGATTTTGGTATACTCTGGTGACCTCGGGTGGCCAAGAGATTCCAAAGTCTCGCTGTGTCTCTCAATACTCAGGCTTTAGCATTTCGATGGTCCAGTGTCCAGTACTTTTTCATACGCTCATTTCCCTTTCGCTCTTGGAGTCCGCTTCCACTGCATCTGGCAACGTCCATTGCTTGACTAGATCCCGTTGTTCGTGCCGCAAATAATCGTGTTCCCACCTGGATGAAACGCTTCCATTATTTAAAGCGGCATGTCGGCGTGATCAACTAGTGCTGGATTTCAGAGTGGAATATTCTACACCTCAAAGTTATGGCTTCAATTTTCATACATCATACCATGTCTTAGGTAATTCGAGAAAAGAAGAAGGTGGAGAGAGAGAGGCTTCGACTATCACAAATGTGGCTTATAAGGCTTATGGATGGAGTGATTCCTTGAGTTTTTGGACGAGTACGCTCTTGTGCTTTGCTGCTTTCTTGCAGAAATGACACCAGGCCCATCAGCAAGACGGCGAAAACGGCGGTTGTTGTACAAGGTCAAATCAAGCAAGGCTAGAGACGGCAGCATTATCTATTCATGTATTTTCTCTTGTCTGGATGACGTGGAACACCACAGACACCGCCGTAACCCTTTCGATCCTAAATACATCCAAGCGGCGCTATCTTCTTTTGACGAGGTGACTGTCTTCTTTTGATTCTAGGAAGTTACATTCAGCAAGTACGTCTACTACGCGTTTCTGTTCCTTCTTTCACTGGATTCACATTCACGACTAAAGCAAATATGTGCACTATCCGGTCTGGTTACTCCCTCTAAATGCAAAATCCACGAAATGAATATTTGATATTAATGAGCTCCGAAAAACAATGATCTGATGCACTCCCAATCTGGTTAAATAGTTTTTCACGTCACAGGAGTCGTTTTGCTACTATTGTTCCTGTTCAACCTAGGAAATAATGAAGTTTTGAAATTTTGAGTACATAAACATCTAGATGTAATAGTAAAAGATTTAAGCTTTCCTTCAAAACCAGCCTTCCAAAATTAAACGTTTACGCGCGTTTCTCTCTACTTTAATTAGACAGACATCTATCATTTGTAGTGGAAAATTTATAAGGAGAACGGACGCATTGCGCTTCATGATGAATTTCTTGTGCGGGTGTTGCAGCTCGCATGAATTGGAAAACAATTACAGACACAACCATGCCATTAACATATAGATATTTATTCCTTAACTATGGAGAACGAAGTATTGAATTCTAGGCTCCAAAACTGAAAATCTGAATGCCACGATTGGTCGTTTTGTACCACTGAGTGGAATTATATTTTCCAGTTTCAGCATTTTATGTCTTCTCCTTTGGGATTCATCACCTCCTTTATTTTCCATTTTACTAAGTAAATATTCCTCACATTATAGTTTTCCTTTATGGTCTGATCATTTATAATATGTATCCGTGATCCTGCCGCAATATTTTCATATTTTCTCTGAAATTTATGAAGCCGAACTGTTTTAACGATCTTTAAATTTCTGTAGCTAATAAGAGATGATTGTGCGCGAATTCCTACAAGGGAGGAAGTTGAGGCTGCGTCAACAAGCGTGCATGTCCGCATGGAGGTACAGCGCAAATTACGAACATACCACGGATTTTATTATTATGATTTAAAGCATATCATATGCGCAGAAGATGCATCTTTAAACATAAAAGGAAGCCATTATTTATAACATTCATTGAGAACTTCATGTGTGATAACTTCTAGAAGCTAAAAAAATGCTCCCAATGCAAGAGTCAAGATCGCACACGTTAGTTAGAAGTTCGAAAACAAGCATACACACAATTGTGCATACATACATACAAATACACACGCGTGCGTGAGTGCATTTATGTATGTACAAGTGTGTGTATGAGCCCACGTGTGTATAAGTTCATGCGTGTGTGTGTGTGTCCATGAAGATACATTTTATACATGATTAGGACCTTGTAATCTAAAACTTAGATTAACTATTTTCACTTATATTGAGTGCAATCTTACAAGACAATATTGTTGAACTTATGCATCAAAAAGCCAGGATACTGCAACAGATACTTAATAACAAACCAAAGAAATTATTTTATCATCCATATATTCTAATACCATTTTGATGTTTATAATACATGTTTTTTTTTGCAGCTCATCAAATCAATGAAAGGTCAAGAACCGCCTTGACTTTCAGTAATTGCTACAAACGATGATACATCTTGTGAATTTTCGTCCATAATATTTGCTGATAACTATACTTGAATGCGACTGGCTATATGTGTAGCACGGTTTCAAAAATAGTTAGTTCACATTGTTCTCCTTATGTATCCTTGTTCAGATGGACTTGTGAAACTCACTGGTGAAGCAGTGAGATGCTTCAGAGCAGTTTCCAAAAGATCATCCAATCAAAGATACGCTTTTGATCATGAAGATAAGTCACACGTTTTAGCAAATGGTAGATTAGTATCGAATCTTCAACCTTCTCATATCTTATTTCTTATGAGACAATCTGTCTTCCAATAATAATGAAGGGGCGCATGCCTTAAAAATATGTATATCCTTACAGTCGACATGCAGCAACACGCAGGCGAATCATGCGATTCTTTCAAGGATGAAAGTATAAAATTATTTCGTAGAAAGTTTGGCCATGTGGTCGAAGAGTTGCCAGTTAAATGGGGCCATTCCGGTTTCCTGCCAAACAACATTGAAAATGAGGGGACAATGGGCACGATCAACATTGAACTTTCAGAAATCATGAACGAGCTAGTGTGTAATTTTACACCATTCGTGTAACCCAAATAACGTTTCGTTAAGTGGAAACATCAAAGGACTGACGGAGAACTTGATGTACATGGCAGGGTGATTGCTTGCATGGAAATGCCAATTTTGTCTCAGAGGATGAATTGCGTTTCGACATATATAAAGAAAAAAGGGAGGTATTGCATGATCTGCATGAAAAATACAGGTTTGTATTTTTTTTATTTTTATTTTTTCCAATGGAGGTTCGGCCTGAGCCTACTCCCCCGGGATTTAATTTTGAAAGAACGCTAATTTAGTTGAAGAACCCAATCAACTCTTTCACATCCGAAGTGCAGCCAAAGAAATAAGCACTTGACTGAAATATGTATGCCTTACTAGTGCCAAAAGTCCTAGGAAATAGAAGAGGAAGTAATAGGATGCAGGCAGCAATCACTACACAGAGAAGAAAACAGACTGTTATGAAGATTAAATTGAAAACTGATTCTGCACTATCAACATCTTCGCAGAACACGCTCCGATCTCAATGCAAAATTCTATGCTCACGACGACCTTGTGGACTTGAGTGCTTTTAAATGCTTTATTCCTCCAATTACCAAAGACATCATCCTAGATTTTGAAGCTTCGCAGGTGGTGTCTGCCAGCGAAAATACGGAGGTAATATCTTCACAACATTCTCATCAAAAAACTCGATGATAGTACTATATGTCTCCTCATATTTGAATAAACTTTTTTATGCGGAGGAAGATCCTCCAATGGATGACTAGCCTCTCATATGTGCATTCCTGACTATTTTATGGTTTTGCTGCGTTGACTTATGAAGGTATGCAACAATAAATTACCGTCTGCTGCTATACTGGAACAGACTGTTTCAACGAAATTCCATGAAACGGAGCAGAACAGACCTATTGAACAATCTCTCACTTCCTCATTGAGCATGAATTTTGCAGAGGCAATCAATCACAGTAATGGCTGTGCTATAAGCTTGGAACAAGATGACATATCAAGCCCAGTGGACTGTCGTCAAGGTACTGTAAGACCCTATATTGTTGTCTTAGGTTACAAATATGATATGTACATGTATGAACTTTGATATATTCCAAAAGCTATCGACAGTTACTTAGCAAATCTCTCTGTAATGAATGGATTGTAAAATTAAAACAGACTTTTTGGATATTTCCTTCTCGAAGGGGGCAGTGGATTTCATCGATCATGAAGAAGACGAAGATAATATTGAGGACGGAGAAGTATCCAACGAAAACTGCTGTTGTCTTTCCTTTTAGAATATGCTGTTGACCTTGATCTGAAACTTTATGAGATGGAGACTGACATCAATGGACCTTTTTGCCCCCAAGATCGCGATATTGAAAGATTTCGAGCTCTGAGCAAACAGTACTTGAAGAGAAGTAAACATTGTTGGTAATTTAATATATGCCGTTTCACTTGTCACAATGTTTATTACCTGTAATATGCTTTGGAATTGTGAACTTTATCCAACATGCGACCGAAGATATTCAGTATTGGACAATTTCTAAATCTAAAGTTTACTGTTTCATCTGGTCTCAGAAAAACGTTCTTGTATAGGCTTGTGCAGAATCCAGAAAAGCTCCTATTACCTGCAAGTATAAAGTTCGAACACGAACAGGATCGTGCGAGTATTGAAGATATGACAAAATTTTCAATTAGCAGTCAAAAAGTGTTTCGGGACTCCCTCTGCAAATGTAACATCTATGACATGTATACTCCAAACATGATTCACTAGCAAAGTAATCACTATTGATTTTTTTTTTCCAACTGTTCGCAGTAGGAGTGGACCTTATTGACTACTTCCAAATGCTCCAAGAAGATCCCTCACAGGTAAACGGCTGCCATTTGCCACTTGGTTACTTAATCATAAAATTCCATCCCGTCAATTCCATATAGTTGCAAACTTTTTAGACATACTACAAGTTAAAGCTTGACATCGACATAAAATCCTCAAGAGCATTTATTGAATTCAAATAAATTCACAAACCTCTCTCTTTGTGCACACGAAACTGATATCGTTAAGAAAGCGCTTTTCCGCATGCAACTGCCTGCTTCCTACTTTTTGTCCTCATAGATATTTCCTTTTCCGCTCAATTTAAAAAAAGCTCCGTAAGTTCTATTCCGGTTCAATTTTTCTTTTTTTCTTCTTTTTTGATCTTTTCTTTTACAAAAGCACTTTCAATTAATAGAAGGCAGGATATATAGAACTATTAGATGGAGAGGGATGGCTGTGCATGTTGGTCAGGTGGTTGGACCATTTATCTCTTAGACTGGAGGCAAGGGTTCAACTGTCACTAGGAGTTGTGGATGTCCCTCTGCGTAGTGAAGAGATGAATCTCATTGAACTTTTGGTTTGTTCACTGTGATCATTGATCTTCAAGTTTGTTATGTTAGCAATACTAAGCATCTAACCCTTAATTTGTGGGATAAGGGATCCCATGGTACTATGCCCACCTTCACTTGTACTTTCATTTCAATTCAAGCTTAATTGGAAGAATAGACACAATGATCAAAATTCCTTTGCAGAAAGACTATTAGAGGGAAGTGCAAAGAAGGTTGATGACATTTTCATCCTCTTCATGAGGGATCCACTTACTCTTCAAGTTATTATTTTCTACAACAAAAAGTCTGGCATTTTTGAAGTACAATTTCTAAACCTTGTATTTAAAGAGTCAAGAGGCTTTTTAAGGTTGTAGCCCCGTCCAAATTTTATTAGAATACGTTAAGGTCTTCTTGTTTTTTCTCCTTTAAAAAATGGGAAAGTTAAGGATTAGATTACGATGACCTGCAATGCTCAAGTAATTATGATTCTTAAACTCTATCTATAGGTCTATTCCACTGTGCTGTTTATTTTCTTACACTCCTAAGGTAGAAATACATGAGTTGAGTGCCTAAACACCAAAGGAAATAACAATCTATGTTGATGAAGTAGGAAGAGAGTACATTCCTCTCCTTCAAATTTGTTATTGTTGAGATCTTCATGTTTCACCCTCTTACCAACTCACAATCATTCTCATGCAAGCTTCCTTAATACCACATGCAAAGAGATTCATTCAAAATTCATATAATGAGGGCCTCACTTCACTTGTCATGGAAAAAGAAACCACCTTGAACCTTAGATTCCATATGGATTTCTATACCTCATGTTTGGTTCATAATTTTGAAGAAATAATGTTTCCATCGCATTTAAAACATGCCAAAGCCCCAAGATTGACTATCTATTTTCTTGATTTTGACACCTAGGGGTCTTGTTTTGAGTTGGTGACATCATCAATTCATAACTGCCCTAGAACCACCCTTGAAGAGCTCTATAAGGAGGGGTTGGCCACATATATTCTTAGTCTTACCAATGCTAGGCTTGGGAGCTCAAGGACTCGTGATCTCCAAGTAAGTGCTTTCCAAGTTTGAGTTTGAGTTCTAGTCTTATCCTTTGTTCTAGTCTTGTATCATAGATATCCTATCTTGTCCTATTGAATCTCCTAATATGAGATTCTTTCCAATTATTCCTTGTATCTAGTTCATCTCCCTAAAGGGGTCAGTTCTTGTAATAGAGATATCTTGCTTCATACCTATGGTCCTTGGTTGTGGGATCTCCTATATCATCTCAAGTCGAGTTATCCGTACCTATCAACCTTGGGTTGTGAGACTTCTTGTATGCTTGTATTATTTCCCTACGTGGATGATCTTATAATTGAAAGTATTATTTCAAAATCTTGTCTAGTCTAATCAAAGGGCACAATCTAGTGCTCCCCTAACATTTTGACAAAACCATCCACATCAAGACCGTGCCAAGAATGGTGGACTCCATATCCATACTCAGAAATATCAAATTTACTTTGAATGATATATATATATATATATATATATATATATATAAACTCCAAGACTTTCAAAGAAGGTTACGGTAAGGTGATTGCTCAGTTGCAGAATTTGCATCAGACTTCAAAAATTTATTTGAAGAATCCAGATGTCAAGAAGAATATATAATTAATTGGTTTCAAAGTGACCTAAAATATGAAGTGAAGTATCTCTTGCTATCCACGCTTCAAGGAGATACCTTGGATGATGTTATCAATCAAGCAATCAATATGAGAGTCAATTGTTCAAAGTAAGCCAATTCTAAGAGCTAGACGTGTTGAATAATCAAGACAACGATCCTCAAGAATGGAATCAAGAATCTTTGAAGCCCAAGAAGTTATTAAGAATGATATGGAGTATACATATTATGGAGATAACAAGAAGGTAAAGGACAAGGAGGAGTTCATTTTCAATGAAGGAGGTTTGCTTACTTAAGGCTCTCCATCAAAGATCTTGGAAATACAAAATGTATCAGTAGAAGCTCAAAGGCTCTAGTATCGCATGAAGAACCCAAGGAAGTTCAAAAGAGACCTAGTCCTTCACCACCTATCAAGATTGAGGATCCTGAAGAATTCCAAGTTGAGCATGTCTTAGATTCAAGAATCTCTAGTCAAGGAAGATTAGAATACCTTATTCATTGGAAAGGGTATGATGTCAGTGATTGTACTTGGGAACTCACAAAAAATCTTCAAAAAGCATCAATCAAGGCTCCTGAATTCCATAGGAAGAATCCAATGAAACCCAAGTTAGAGAACATGGCCACTCCTCGTGGAATTTGTCGCTTGAGTGGGAGGTGATCTCATGGATAAGGAAACTATCATGAATCTTAGATTCATGTGAATTTCTATATCTCATGTTTGGTTTAGAATTTAGAGAAACCAATGCTTCCATCACATTCATAACATGCAAAAACTCCAAGATCAACTATCTATTTTCTTGATTTTGACACCCGAAGATCTTGTTTTGAGTTGATGATATAATCAATTCATAACCGCCTTTGAAAACCTATATAAGGAGGGGTTGGCCACATATATTCTCAGTCTTGCCAATGCCAGTCTTAGGAGCTCAAGGAGTCGTGATCTCCAAATAAGTACTTTCCAAGTTCTAGCTCGAGTTCTAGTCTTGTCCTTTGTTCTAGTCTTGTCTTGTCTTGTATCATAGACATCCTGTCTTGTCCTATTGTAGTCTCATAGTACGAGATCCTTTCTAGTTATTCCTTGTATCAAGTTCACCTCCTTGAAGGGAGTTCTTCTAATCTAGGTATCTTGCTTCATACCTACGGTCCTGGATTGTGGGATTTCTTATATAATCTCTAGTTGGGTTATCCATACCTATCAGTCCTGAGTTGTGGGACTTCTTGTATTCTTGTATTATTCCCCTACGACGTGGGTGATCTTGTAATCAAAAGTAATGTTCCAAAATCTTGTATACTTCTGTTAGAGGGCACAACCTAGTGCTCCCCTGATATCACTAGCCATTCATTCATCCAAACCTATGGCAAGGCACCAAGAGCTCTAACTCCATGCTCTTCACGTAGGCTTCTTCACTCCCTATTGGGGGATTCTTGGACAAGAAGGGATTTGACTGTTTGTAGGAGATAAGGGAAAGACAAGAAGAGAAAATACACACTAGAAGCCTCTGTCGATTGATTACAATAAGACAAATACAATGGTGAAGCACAATACAAACCAATGCTTCTGTGCAAAATCCCACAGAGTGCTCAATTACAAAATACCAAATACCCAAGGGACTTGTTGCTGCCGGCCTCCTCTGCACCAAACCTCCACCTTCTCCAAGCCTGCACTTGTGCACATCTTGCACCAAGCTTCCACTAAGGGGGAGGGATGGGTACCTTCTGTCGGCACGCGCACACTTCAAGAAGACCTTGGGATCCTTGGGGGACTAGCTTAGCACTTCTCTGCACACTTCCTTGGTCACTCTTCATGCACACCTTGCACTTCACTTCTCTGCGTCGAACACTGTGTGACTCTTGCACTTCTCTCTCTTGCTCCACTTAGACTATGCTCACTCTTGCTTACACTTAGGATTGTCCAAGAATAGTCATTGCTTTCATTTGGGTGTCGATTCACGTACGCTCCTAACTGCAAGAGTATCTTGGTGCTCACTTTGATGTCCCAAGATTGTCTCCACAAGTGGAAGCCAACGAATCCCTGTTTTGCCCTGTAGTGACTTTAAACTAAAACAAAATTTTTAATTGGGGGGGCATACTTTCACTTCTGTGTGCGCTGCCGCTTCACATACCTTGACATTTCCCTTTAAGTCTTCACTTTTGAACTTTAGGGAAATTAGAGAAATACCTCTGCAACCTGCAACCCACTTTCTCCAATTTACCCTTTGTCGACAATTAATGGCGCACTACCTGTGCACCTTGTCACCTGTACTTCGAACACTTTGACTTTGCACCTGTTGACTTTGACCTTGTTGACTTTGACCAATTTGACTTTGACTGCGGTTCAGTTTGACGAATATGACTTTTATGGGCTCAACACTCCTTCCCTCCAATAATAGTCATTTATTATTGAAGATCCTTTTTCATCCGTCTATTTTCTTTCCCACTCAGGGATCCATTTCTAAGTTTTATGGAGAGTAAAAGGTTGGAGCGCATAGAATCATGGAAGAAGATTCGACCTTTTTTTGTGAAAAGAGCACTCGAATCTATTGTGCTTTTAGCACACTAATAATTTCTATTGACAATAAGCATTTGCAAAATTGCAAGGCGCTCGAAGCCTGACATGGAGACAATAAGCATTTGCAAGGCGCTCGAAGCCTGACATGGAGTTGAAGGCTCTTTGGTAAGAGAGTGATGAGTATGTGAAGAGGTCCGAGCAAACATGAATGCAGCAAATCTGGTTGCTATTGAAGATGCATCTGTCTACTGAAAAGCCTCACTTTATCATCTCATTTGACACAAGGAGAGCCGACATCAACGAGATCGGCAGTGACTTCCGGTGTGTTGACAATATCACATAGACAAGCAACATTGAAGTCGGGCGAACGACCTTGCATCCTGCAACTCTGCATGCTGAGAACGCCATGAACCTACTGGTCAGGTAGAAGATACATGACCATCTTCTCTTATTCTTCTCCTATTACAGAAGCTATTTTCCCAATGAAAAGATGGTTGCACACATCCACAAATACACACACGCACAGAAACAGGTGTATCAATGGAGTTGCAGTTACATAAAGAGACAGAAGGCATAGCTGCCTTGCTCAGCACTGAGGGAAGAAAAGAAGGTTAATCCCACTTTAAATAGTTTAAGGAAGCTCATCTGTTGGCATAGGAGGAGACACAGAGTTGTTTTCTCAGAATGTTAATGAGAGACGTATGGAGAAGATAGTAGCACGCTTCATTCTTCCTTGCAGAGAAAAGTAGCACGCTTCATTCTTCCCTGCAGATGTGTGCAAGCCTCAATAATGCAAAATCATGTAGATAGCACATCTCACATATAACTTGAGCTGTTGTGTGGTATTGTATTTGACTTGGACATAATTGAAATGGATGCCCATCTGCGATGCACGACGGATTCACTTGGCAGCATTATCTAAAGACTCTGAGGGATTACGATGCATCTATCAGACATATACTTGCATCAATTGATCGGTCATCTAAGTTATACAGCCCATTCACAGAGATCAGAGGGTGTATAATGGACAAACATGCACAGGTGCTCCGATGTGTGTGTGTGTGTGTGTGTGTGAGAGAGAGAGAGAGAGAGAGAGAGAGAGAGAGAGAGAGAGAGAGAGAGAGAGAGAGAGAGAGAGAGAGAGAGAGAGAGAGAGAGAGAGAGAGAGAGAGAGAGAGAGAGAGAGAGAGAGAGAGAGAGAGAGAGAGAGAGAGAGAGAGAGAAAGAGAGAGAGAGAGAGAGAAAGAAAGAAAGAAAGAAAGTGTTTTTACGTCTATTAGGAGGCCGAACTCGGCCTATGAGACAAATCGATGTACATGGGTGTATCTTCTGTCAATCAGAAAAGATAAAAGTGCTGAAACGAAACTGGTTAAGCTGATATAGATCTCCGTAGTGTGCATGTGGGGATACCCATGAAAGTGGTGGGGGGTGTATGGAGTGCGATATCTATGATAGTCTATATGCAAAAGGGTAGTACAACAACCATGAGAATGCATCTAAGACGACTAACTAGCTCCATCCTGTGCTAGGGGGTGGGATGTAATATGTGATACATAGGTGGAGGTGGAGTCAGGGCCACCCTGATGGCTGCAACGGGATCGGCCATCATCTGGGATCGTCTCTCCTCCATGGCGCGATGGTCATAAGCCTGGATCTCCGCAATCTGGTGTCGGTGAAGTCTCGGGGCCCGATATCCTATATCACGGGGTCGTCTCCTAGCTCGAGATATCTGAGCCTGCTGAAGAGTCACCCCGCTCGGTATGTGGGCTGAGGGGGGGAGGGCTGCAGCACGTCGTGGAATAAAGAAGTCAGTGAGCTGACTCTGTCTCCCTCCTGTATGGAGTGCTACAGTAGGCTGGAGTAGGGAATCTCTGTGACTCTGTATCTCTAGTAAGAGTCGCCCGAGCTGTCGCTGGTCTCTAGAGTCCATGATCTCTCGGAGGGTGGGCTGCCCTGCAAACAGAGTCTCGTATCTGCCTCTGATGCCATCATATGCGCTACATCTGCATACAAAGTGCTCCTCATCCTCCATCTCTACTCTGCATACTCTGCATATCCGCTCCTCTCTGGGAATGTCTGCGGCTCTTCCCGTCTCAATCTCGAGTCGGTGTGATGAGACTCTCAGCTGGCCAATCGCTACCCTCAAGCTATGAGGCATGTGAGTATCCATGTAGCGTGGTCGCTGGATGAAACCGTCAGCTAGTATGTCTAGGAACTGGTCTCGATAGTGCGATAGTCTCGATCCCATGTGTGGTGTGTGCCATGTCTGACTAATGTAGAGCTGCCAGAGATCCTGTCTGAGCACAACATTCCTCTCACGACGAGAGAGGTGGATGTGAGGTGAGTCTGGGTCATACTGAAAAGGCGGCAATCTGTCCATATCAAGTCCATGACTATCAAACCAGACTCTAACCTGAGTGTACCAAGCTCTCTCATATCCTAACTCTGAGAGAGAGAGAGAGAGAGAGAGAGAGAGAGAGAGAGAGAGAGAGAGAGAGAGAGAGAGAGAGAGAGAGAGAGAGAGAGAGAGAGAGAGAGAGAGAGAGAGAGAGAGAGAGAGAGAGAGAGAGAGAGAGAGAGAGAGAGAGAGAGAGAGAGAGAGAGAGAGAGAGAGAGAGAGAGAGAGAGAGAGAGAGAGCTAGGAAGGGGCACCAAGACTCTCAAATTCACCAAGAGACAAGTCTTGGCAAGGCGACGACGGAAGAACTGATAAGACGGCCAAGTGGACCTGGCCACTCATCACACAAGACAAAGTCTGGTACTGGCGGCAGAGCTGACAATTGAAACTACCTAGTGCATTGACTGCCCATTATCTTTATGTAATAGACCTCTTCTCTTGTAACAGACCTCTCCTCTTGTAACCTATCCCTAATCTATATGTAACATACCTCTCCTCTTATAACCTATCTCTCACCTATAAAAGGAAGGAGCCTCATGAGAAGAGGATTTTTTGATGCAACTAAGATGAGATAGGAGCTGCCTATTGTAGATAGAGATATGAGAAGTGTGATTGTAGGCCTAGAGTTTGTGGTGACACTAAGAGGTCTATCTTGCTCATGTTGCTAGTGTGAGGATACCTGGAGATTGAGAAGATGGGTCATATGGGGTTTTCATTGTCTTGTGCCTGCATGACAAATTCGCTATAGGGGAAGGCTCAATCGAACTCAAGAAACTATGTTGCAAGGTAATATATTTGGTTTCCCCACTATCAAAGTACCAAACATTTGAGTCTACTGTAGACATACATTGCACATGAGAAGATGGGACATAGCAGAAAACAATAGTAAATACGCATTCTTCATTTTGAACAAGATTTGCAGACTCTGTTTTAGGTGTAGAGGCCTCTACAACAACCATTCTAGCCTCTTTCTTCTTTACCTCTTTTGTAGGTAGTTTAGAAAAACTCTTTGATCTTTGTAAAAAAAAATTCCATAGAATCTCCTTCATTCGTAGTATAAAGTTGTAAGTCTATCCCAATGCTTAAACTGACAACATATTTTTCTTTATCCTTGGCACATGTAAAGCATCTGACAATGTGAAACTACCATGAATAGTAGTCAGAATGATCATATAACTCCCATTGTAGGATAAGAGGAGTTATTAGCACGTGACAGTATTCACCGTAGAGGAATGCTCGCTTGAAATCAAGAAACTGCACTGTGAGGTAATATATTTGGTTGCTCCACTATCAAAGTAACAAACATCTGAGTCTAAACATCTTAGTCTACTGGAGACATACACTCCTCATGAGAAGATGGGTCATACTTGTAAACAATAGTAAATGGCCACTCTTCATTTTGAACAAGATTCGTAGACTTTGTTTTAGGTGTAGATGCACTGCAACAACCATTCTAGCCTCTTTCTTCTTTGCCACTTTTGAAAGCAGTTTCGGAAAACTCTTTGATCTTCATAAAAAAATTTTCCATAGAATCTCCTTCATTCATATGTTCACTCTCGAACCGGTTTCGGACGTAAGCAACACGAGCCTTATTTCTTTCCTAGTATAGAGTTGTAAGTCTATCCCAAGCATCCTTTGCTATCTTTTATGAGTGAATGTGAGGGATAATTGCATATTTGACAGATAAGGCTAACAATGCATGTGCTTGAGCATCTTTGCGATCCCAACAAAGTTTCTCTTCAGGAGGTGCAATAAGAACCTAGCACGATCAACAAATTGAAGATCGTGATCTTCAACGTCATCTCCATCACCTTCAATAACTGTATTAGCAGGTGTAGTAGAACATTTTTTGAAACCCAATTTATCCTCAACAACCAACATATGGAATACCTCAGTGCTTTGAGATGTGGCTAGTGACTAAATAGCTTGATGCAAAAAATTGACTTTATCTCAAAAAGTTGAATAGAAACAACTTGTCGAGCTCTGCTAAATGTGTAGTAGACTTCAAGGCGCTTGTACTTGCAAAGTGAAACCTATATATATGTTTGGCACACAAAGATAAAATTGCGTGCACAATCACTTCGATATTGCGTTTGGAGGTCGAAATGAGCTCATATTAAATTTTTGATCGAGCATGCAGATCAATTTTCGTGCAATTTCGTGCAATTCTAAGATTGTGATCGGAGGGGTGTTGACGATACCGAAGATAAAGTTCAGACATGCTCTGTATTAAAAAAAAGGATCAAGCTTAGAGGATCATTTGGATATTCTAAAAGTGAAGCAAAACTTGGATAATGTTGAAGCCACGAGTTCTTATCCACTTGAGGAGAAAGGAAACATCAAAGGATACTCAAAGGAGCTGGAAGATCAAGAAGAAGCAAATGGAGAGCCATGGATCATGTATAGGGTAGATGAAGAGTCGCACACTCATCTATATAGGAAGGGAAGGCACATTTTCGTGGTTCATGACTGAAGTGAAGGACCTAGCAAGTGCCAAGGGACCAGAGGAGCATCCCCAAGAAGTACCTGCACCATATCATCTTTGTAAATGAGGTTTTGTATAAGTTTCATGCACTAGATACTCTCTCTCTAGTGTATTGCCATCGCAACAAAAAAATTATGGTAGAAATGGAGTAAGCTAGCTGCCAATAGGCTTGAAAATCAATATAAATGGTCACATGCCATACCAATAGGACTTTTACAAGGTATCACTCTCACCACTTGAGGAGTTTAGTTTGAACACACATTGGCCATTTGTAATCTTGGTAGAGAAAGCAATTATAAACTGCTTTTAGGTCACCTATTTCTTAGACAACTTAAGGTTGTTCAAGATTGGGGAGCTAATGATATCTACCTACAAAATTAGGCCATTGTCACAAGAATTAACTTGACAAATGATTCATATAGAGACATGCCATTCTTAAGTGGAATGCAGTGCAGAAAGAATTCAATGAAAACTCTGTACTCTGTGAAGATTCTAGTTGGTCTTCATAGGTTAACAAAGACACCCATTTTGGATGTGTCAAGCAAAGGATATAGGCAACAAGGTTATGCATAAACGATCTATACAAGACACTATATACATTCCAGCCTCATAACTTAAGAGAGAATGAATTTGATCTACACGGCTAGACAAAAATCTTAGGTGCTCTGGACACCACTACAAACCAACAAGAGCTGACATTAAGTTATGAAGACTATGGATATGATCTTTTAAGGATCATAGCTCTTCCAAAGAAAATATCCACTATGATCTTTTAAGGATCTTGTGTGCTATGATCTTTTAAGGATCATAGCACACAAGGGAACATACAAGATTCTCTCCTATGGACATATTTATGGCTCAACGGCCTTCCTCCTTAGATACCATTGATAGAATGCCATACATACAAGTAGGATGGGTAAACATATAGTGAGAATCTATAAGGTTCTCATAGATACGAGTGCAATAATAAATGTAATCAGGTTATCAGCCATACTAGAACTTCAAGCATACTAGAACTTCAAGATAATGTGCACCCTATAGAGGGTTACATCACTGACATCGGAGGCCACAAAACAAAATGCTTAGATGAAGTGTAAATTCCACTCCATGTCAGCAATACAAGCATGCCTGTGAAATTTCTTACATGTAATGATGAGGATCTTGAATAGATTATGTTCTTAGGTCAAGATTGGCTTCATAATATGTTATAAAGTAGCTTGGATAAGGTTCTAAGTCAATGATAACATTAGCTTCTTTTGGAGTATTAGACAAGTTATTTACTTAGCGTAGTGATTAAGTCTCAAGGATGGGAAGGAGGTCGTCTTGGGTTTAGTCCCTCAAGTACCTTGGAGAGACTATTTTGCCTAATGACTCTCTAGAGGTTTCTAGAAGCATCCATTCAAGTAACATGAGGTAATTTGAGTCTAGTGGGACTTAACGCGAGAGATGAGTACACTACCACTATTTGAATCTAGTGAAAGGTGTAAAAGACGTGGTGGAGATTGCACATGCATATGACTTAACTATTTGAGTCTAGTGGAAGGTGTAAAAGTGGTACTTAACTTGAGAGGTTAGTACAACTACCACTGTTTGACTCTAGGAAAGGTATGAAAGTAGTGGCAAAGATTGCACATGCATATGATCACAATTTCCATGGTGACCTTGGTGGCTCATCATCTTCTTCAAGCTTCCATGGAGAGCTTGCTTTGATAGCTCTTCTTGCTTTCTACATGACTCCATGAATTGTACTCGTGGAGAATGGAGAAGTAGATGAACATATCATGATGGAATCCCTCCCAGACAAGTTATTTACTTAGCCTAGTGATTAAGTCTCAAGGATGGGAAGGAGGAGGTCTTGGGTTCAGTCCCTAGAGTACCTTGGAGAGACTATTTTGCCTAATGACTCTCTAGAGGTTTCTAGAAGCATCCATTCAAGTAACATGAGTTAATTTGAGTCTAGTGGACTCAACTCGAGAGATGAGTACACTACCACTTTTTGAATCTAGTGAAAGGTGTAAAAGACGTGGTGGAGGTTGCACATGCATATGACTTAACTCGAGAGATGAGTACGCCTACCACTATTTGAGTCTAGTGGAAGGTGTAAAAGTGGTACTTAACTCGAGAGGTTAGTACAACTACCATTGTTTGACTCTAGGAAAGGTATAAAAACAGTGGCAAAGATTGCACATGCACATGAGCACAATTTCCATGGTGACCTTGGTGGCTCATCATCTTCTTCAAGCTTCTATGGAGAGCTTGCTTTGATAGCTCTTCTTGCTTTCTACATGACTCCATGAATTGTATTCGTGGAGAATGGAGAAGTAGATGAATCTATCATGATTTGCATACCATGAAATCGAATAGGTCCGAGAGATGAAGACTTGCAGATGTTCAAAGAACAGTTGAAGAAAACATTTGATGTGAATGATTTAGGAATCTTGCATTATTATAATGGGATTCAGTTTCTGTTTAAGGATGAGTGTATCTATATGACACAAAAGTACATTGAGAAACTTTTAAAAAGGTTTCAGATGACTGATTCTAAACCTATGCAAACACCTATGGATCAGAACGCGTCTTTACAATTAGTAGCGGATGAAGAGTCATTTGATGCTACTTTATATTGTCAAGCAGTTGGATGCTTGATGTATCTTTATAATACACATGCTGATATACAGTTTGCAGTTTCTCAAGTATGAAGGTTCATGCAGCATTCGACAATGTTATATTGGAAAGCAATAAAGCGAATCTTCAAATATTTGAAGGGAACTTCAAATTATGCTATGGTATTTTTGAAATCTACACATTTATTACTAAAAGGATTTTCAGATTTTGATTCGGTAGGTGATAGAGACGCAAGAAGAAGTACTAGTTGATTTTGTTTTTATCTTGGAGATTGTCTTATCTCATGGCTTTCGAAGAGACGACCCACTATTGCAATTTAATCATGTGAAGCTGAAGATCGTGCAACATTTACAGCTACTCTAGAGTCACTTTGGTTGCAAAAGATTTTCAATTATCTAGATGTAAGAGTATATACACCCATTTAGATATTTTCAGATAGCCAGAGTGCAATAGCTATAACAAAGAATCCAATGCATCATGCAAGGACAAAGCATATAGAGGTACATTACCACTATATTCGAGAGCAAATAGCAAAGAAGCACATTGAGCTGGTTTATGTTCCTTCTAGTGAGAATATTGCAGATATATTTACCAAAGCATTGACGAGAGATAGTCATGAGAAGATGTGCAGGTTACTGAAGCTTGTACCAATATGACATTGAAGGAGGGATTGTTGGAAGTCAATGTACATATGGTCCACTTCCAACAAATTCACATTTTGGACTTAGCATTTTTTATACAGTTTGGGTAAAACTTTTTTAGGTTAGATAGATAGAGCTTGGCGAGAGCTATCTAGTGGTATGCTTCATTTCTTTATCAGAGGTCAAAGTTGAGAAAAAAGTAAAACCCTAATTCAGCCCAAAATGGAGGATGAACAATTTTGAAGGACCAAACTCAAAATCAGCTAGGACATTAAGTCAAGGTGGAAAAAGCATCTTAGTTTTGGCGTTAAAAATTAAAAGCAACCAAAATTAGCGATGGTTTTTAAAATAAACACGAAAAGCTATTTTTAACGAAAAGCTATTTTTAACGAAAAGCTATTAAAAAAGAGCGATAGTCGCTTTTTAGTTATATGCTGGATTTTTTCGCTAAATCTTGCGCATGATTTATTGAGGAGGACCAAAACCTATATAAGGAGCACTTGGGACACTATTTTGAAATTCTTGAAGCTAGACTTGATGCTTACTTGTGTCGATTTTGGAGTTCTGAAGCTTTAGAGGTGAAGGAAGGTGAAGGAGAGGCTACTCTCTTGGAGAAAGAAGTCTTCTACAAGTTGGTGGCAGATATCTTTTGTAAGTTAACCTTATTTTCTGTTTTTAGGGTTTCCGAGCCCTAATTTCAGAATTAGGGTTTGCTGATTTTCAGATTTGTTGCACTATCTTGAGAGGTTAGGTTTACTTCGTTGCTCAATTACTTCACGCACATTCAGATTATAACAACATAATCTGAAATTCTGTACATCATCATCTTCTTGGTTATTCTTCCATTTAGTGAGTGGACCACATCATATGGTTGAGTAGTACTCCCATGTTGTAATTCGGCCATCTATATTTAGTGAGTAAGCACTTTGCTTACGTTACTTACTCTTGTCTCAAGATCTCTTTCTATCTCTCACCTATCATCTTGATTAATTAAGTGTGTATGCTCAAAGGTTTTAAGTATTGGAAGATCTCGGGGTCCCAAATTCCAACATTGTTCACCGCATCACTTCCAGCGGGGATTTGTTGATATATTTCGGTAATGATGTGTGTGAACACACTTAGGACCACCGGGTACACTTTTTCCCTCTTTAGGAGGTTTTTTCCCAACTTGTATATACGTTTTTTACCCTAATGGATTACTTATCTTTATACATTCACTTGGTAATTCATTCAATGTTTGTGTTGTGCTCCAAGCTTCTTCTTTTTCCTTGTGCTATTTGTGTGCTTCCGCAGACCTCAAACTCCAACATCTCTAAAGACGACCATAAAAGAGTCAAATTTCAGCATGTACAACCACGTGTTAAATCTGATTCGAACCCTCGGGATGCACCATATATGGTTGGAAATGACAATGAGCGTGTGATAATTGAGCTAGACGATGTTGGATAACAAGTTAAGGCTCCTGAAGGGAATCAGCATTCACCTATTCATGCTGAAAACAAGGCTGGAAATGATGTATAGTAGCCCTTTAACAATGAGGAAGTTGATATACTCCTGATGTAGATCGATTACCAGAGAATGTGGATCATTGGGTAAGAAGATCTACATGTCCTAGGAGGCTTGTGAATAGATGAGGGTGAGCCTCTCACTCATGAAGCGGCAAAGCTATGGGAGTAGAAGAAGAAATGGGAGTTAGCCATGCAGGAAGAGATAAAGGCCTTGCATTCTAATGATACTTGGGACTTGGGTGAGTTTCCCAAAGGTAGAAAGGTCATTTTTAACAAGTGGGTATAAAAATCAAGACTGTTGATGGCAAACCGAAGTATAAGGCAAGGCTGTTTGCTATGGGATATGCCCAAAAAGAGGGCATTCCCGAAGAAGTTTTCTCTCCAATGGTTAAAATGACCACGTTATGTGTCTTAATTGATGAGCTTCCTTGAATTTGGACTTTGGAGTTATTCCAAATGGATGTTAAAACAGCCTTTTTTCATGGTGATTTAGATGAAGAGCTGTACATGAAACAGCCAGAAGGATATGCCATTCCTGGAAAAGAGCATTTGGTTGCTAAGGGATATGCCCAAAAAGAGGGCAGCCCAAGAAGTTTTCTCTCCAATGGTTAAAATGACCACATTATGTGTCTTATTTGTTGAGCTTCCTTGAATTTGGACTCTGGAGTTATTCCAAATGGATGTTAAAACAGCCTTTTTTCATGGTGATTTAGATGAAGAGCTGTACATGAAACAGCCAGAAGGATATGCCATTCCTGGAAAAGAGCATCTGGTATGCAAGCTGAAAAGGAGTTTATGCAGGCTGAGACAAGCCCCAAGTCAATGGTATAAGAAGTTTGATGTATTTATGCTCAAGCATGGGTTCAAAGGACATGCAGACCACTAAAAAGGAGAAGATGGCAGTCCAATCATTCTTGTGCTGTATGTAGATGGTATGCTGCTGGCTGGGAAGAAAAAGAGCACTCTAAATGCTCTAAAACAGCAGCTGAACTGTGTATTCTCAATGAAAGCCCTTGTGGAAGCTGAGCGTATACTTGGTATGCGAATGAAAAGGAATATGCAGCAGCATACTTTACATTTATCCCAAGAAAAGTACATTGAAAAAGTACTGGATATATTTAATGTGGTTGATGGAAGTTACTTAGCTTAAAGGAGCCTCCTTGGTCCTTTGAGTGGGAGCTTGTTGGGGATAAAGACCCCAAGGAATCTCCTTTTGTATATTTTCATGACTTCCTAATGATAGCTCTTTCCGAAAGCTTTCTAGACATATTTTTAATTATATTTTTTGGACCATAGATTAGAGAGTTATATGTATTTACATTATTTTTACGACTTTTTGTCATTGGCCATGTGTGAACATACCCAAATGACCCAAAGTTCACTTATCAATACGACTTGGTCCCAAAACTCTGAATGGGACTTCGTCAACTTGAGCTTCTCTATCTTCGTCTGCAAATTTTTGCACAAGTTTCTCTCTCTACTTTCTCTCTCCTCACGTAGTATTTGGAGGTCTGTAGCCTCTTTCACTCTTCACTCTTAGTCTACAAAATTTTATATTTGAAACCATCATTATTTTATAGGAAAGTATAAAACGTACTCATAAGTTTTGTGAAGATCTCAAGAGATCTTTTTTACAACATCCAAGTGGTGGATAACGTTGAACACTTGGACTCTTAAGGAGTCTACTCGTGTAGCAAACTACTATTGTATATGTGCTCTACAAATTCACAATAAATGAGATACTCACAACTTGGTTGAAGAAGGTAGCACTTTTTGTTATCAAGTTGACTTCATAACTTTATGTTTGGTTCGATCAGAGTACTTATAGGTTTACAATCTTTCATGTTAAATATTTGAACTAGTTTGTGAATGCATTTTGATTGATTCATTGCTATGTATTCTTCACTTTGTGTAAGTTATATACTCGAGTAAGATCTAAGAAGACACATATCTATCTAACATGACAAAAGGAAGATCTTTATTTTGCAATTTAATCTTCATTGGGACATATATAATGGGGATGATTATGTTTCCATTCGCAGGGTGAATATAAAGTGTTGGTGTAGACAAGAAATTTTGAATCTTGGATTCAAGTAAACATGGACTTACCCATTTCATGCTCTAAGTGTTTGCTCCAAAACATTGAGGGTTTACAAATCAAATGTTCTTCACCTTTAAATTGGAAACTCAGAGGTTGTGAGTTATAGATTCCTTCATGAAATTTGCCATTTAAAAAAGTACTCTCAATGTTTAATTGATGTATTTCCAACTAAAATGGGCATCCATGCTCACAAAACATCTTACGTATGCTCTTACCAGGTATTTTTGCAAAAGTTTCTATATAAATAATATTGGTCTTTTATGCATAACCTTGGTCACTAACTTTCAATAGTATCACAAATTTCTCTTTGATTTAAAAATCCATTTTGTGTCGATAGGGTTTTTCTTAGGTGGGATTTCATATCAATCCCATACAGAGTTATCATCCATGGATTTCAATTCGTCTTTTGTAAGAGCTACACATTTTTTATTTTGTAAAATTTCACTCACCATTGAAGGTCAACCTTCATCTATTAAAGTTGTCATAATAAAATCATCTTCTAAATCATCCAGCAATTTTGTAGAGTATGTTTTTCCTTGTGTGCTTTCTGCTAATCTGACTTGTCTTCTTGTTATGTACTCAAGCAATTTCTCTATTTTAATTCTTGTATGGACTCAATATATCAAAGGTGCCTTGGAAGCTTTTGAAGATTTTGAAGGTCATTATAAAGGTTTTGAACATTCTTGAGATTGTGTTTCTCTACCAAGAGAGCTTCTTAATGGAGATTGTGGTAGAGGTACACTACATAATCTAGTAGAATAAAGTATTGAAACTCAACCATCCATTGTAAGATGTAATAACTCTTCAAAAATGTTTTTTGTATATTCGTACAGAATTTGAAATTTATCCTATATGTATGGCTAATTTTTTGCAAACCTTACATCTCTAGAAAGGAATGTTTTCTTGGATTTTGAATCATAAAGCCGAATCCTTCGCTTGCATAATCAACTATTATCCTATCTACCTTACGAAACTTCAATGTAAGACACACAATTGAAAACACTAAAATTATTGACATCTTGCTTTTGTCGAGCAGACTTCATTAGGTGTCTTTGTTGGAGCTCTACTCTTAGTGTTATTGGTACACATTCATGTTGATGGAACAAATGAACAGCAGGTATAATCGTCAAAGGATAAGAATCAGCAGTCAATAGATGAAAGGAAAAATTTACAAGCTCTTCCAGAGCAGAATAAGAATTAGTAGCTCCAAACAGTAATTAGTTACAAGTCAATCAGACAATACTCCAGCAGATCAGCTCAAATTCGACCAGATCTGGAAAAAATATGCAATCAATACTCGGGCAGGTCAGGTCAAATTCTACCAGATATGGAAAAAATATGCAATCGGCAGCATGGACTGGCAGCCTGAATAGCAGCTGATCAAGACTTGGGAGCAAAAAATTTACCCACAGCACCTTGTTGGTAGCCATAAGGATATGTATCAGTTGTAGAAAGGGATAACAAATTTGCAGGCACCACAACAGAAGAAGGCATAAGCGACTGCAACAAGGGTTCCTGAGAGCTGAGAAATCACACAGCTAGAATCAAATAGATGTTTGTAGGTGATGGCTGCATGATAGATAATTAATTTAGCAGGATTAGAGGTGTTTATATAGGTGTAGAGGCAGGGATGAGGTAGGTAAATATAGAAGAGTTGTCTTGTAAACATATAAAAGCAATATTTGTGCCTTTAAAGTGGCTCTAAAAGAAGGTTATAATTTTTTTTTTGATAGAATAGTAGGAGGGTCTTCTGAATTTTGATGAAGGCTTTCTTACTTTTTCTTAAAAAACTAAAAAAATTTAAGAGTTGAAATTACTCACAAACTATAGGATGTTTCTAGGTGATGGTTGCATCAATTGAGGATTACAAGTGTTTATGTAGGCGTAGAGGTGGGGATGAGGTAGTTAAATAGAGAAGAGTTGTGTTGAAAACATAGAAAAGCAAAGATAGAGTTACTTTTGCCTTCATAATATGGCTGTCAAAGAGGGTTATAATTTTTGTTTACTAGAAAAGTAGGAGGATCTTCTAATTTTTGATGAAGGCTTTTTTGCTTTTCTTGCAAAAAATTTAGAAATTAACACTTGAAATTACTCACAAACTAGAGGTCCAAACAGAGAAGGAATCGCATATTCATGATCCAATTAGATGGAGCTTTCCAATTTTGTGTTCAGGGTAAAAAGGCCCCAAATTGGAATTTGCACCCTCTAGTGAAGGTTGCCAGACGCTAAATCAAGAAATTGTGACAAAGTCCAACATTTTTCTCATGCAGTACACTGCGATAAGCTAGGCACATACATCCTCACATCAGCTAGAGATTTTGATTGGCCAGTATAGAGGGATACCAGCTCAGCTGAGGATATGTCATCTCTTCCGTAGAGAGCTAGAGATAAGAGTTGCATTATATATGTCACTATTGAGCATACTATGAGAAATGAAGCTAGTTTTGTTGTCTCTTTTAAGGAGCCTTTGGACCACTCACTAGGATTATGACGTATAAGGGCCAGAGATGTTTGGGCTTTTTTTGCTCAAGCTTGTGAGACATAAAATAGTTTGTTGACTCTTGAGATAATGAGAAAGAAGGGCCCAAAGAAACTGGAGAGACTTCTTCAAGCTGTTTCTCAATGAGCAGAAGGAAAAACAAACAACACAACAAAGTCAAGCTCCTTTCTATACTAGAGTCTAGAGGCACAATACTAGAGCAAGCATCCGAGCATGGGAGTTCCAAGCATCCATGAGTTTGGAGGAGTGCATCTTTACATCCATGGATTACAAAGGAGGACTCTGCCATTCTATTGCATCTATTGGAATTTGGGGCCCTAGGATCGTTCCAATACTAAAACCTTTTGAGCATACACACTTAATTAATCAAGATGATATGTGAGAGATAGAAAGAAAGAGATCTTGAGACAAGGATAGGGAACGTAAGCAAGATGCTTACTCACTAAAAATAGATGTCCAAATTACAACATGGGAGTACTACTCAACCATATAATGTGGTGCACTCACTAATGGAAGAATAGCCAAGAAGATGATGATACAAAATTCAGATTATGCTGTTATAATCTGAGTGTGTGTGAAGCGAACGAGCAACGAAGTGAACCTAAACTCACAAGAAATTGCAACAAACAGCAAACCCTAATTCTGAAATTAGGGTACAGAAACCCTAAAAACAGAATATAAGGCTAACTTACAAAAGATAGCTGCCACCACCTTGTAGAAGACTCCTTGCTCCAAGAGAGTAGTCTCTCCTTCACCAAATCTTCACCTCCAAAGCTTCAAAACTCCAAAACTCTAACTTGTGAATTGTTTTACCCAAAACTCCAAAACTCCAAAACTCTATCTATCTAGCCTAAAAAAGTTTTACCCAAACTTTACAAAAAATGCTAAGTCCAAAATGTGAATTTGCTGGAAGTGGACCATATGTACATTGACTTCCAATAATCCCTCCTTCAATGTCATATTGGTACAAGCTTCAGTAACTTGCAAATCTTCTCATGACAATCTCTAGTCAATGCTTTGGTAAATATATCTGCAACATTCTCATTAGAAGGAATATAAACCAGCTCAATGTGCTTCTTTGTTATCTGCTCTCGAATATAGTGGTAGTGTACCTCTATATGCTTTGTCCTTGCATGATGCACCGGATTCTTTGCTATAGCTATTGCACTTTGGCTATCTGAAAATATCTGAATGGGTTCATGTAGTCTCACATCTAGATAACTGAAAATCTTGTGCAACTAAACTGACTCTAGAGTAGCTCTACATGCTCCACGATATTCAGCTTCACACAATGAAGTTGCAATAGTGGGTTGTCTTTTCGAAAGCCATGAGATAAGACAATCTCCAAGATAAAAACAAAATCCACTAGTACTTCTTGTGTCTCTATCACCTGCCCAATCAGAATCTGAAAATCTTTTTAGTAACAAATGTGTAGATTTCGAAAATACCGTAGCATAATTTGAAGTTCCCTTCAAATATAGAAAGACCCGCTTTACTGCTTTCCAATGTAACACTGTCGGATTCTGCATGAACCTTATACTTGAGAAACTACAAACTGTATGTCAGGACGTGTATTACAAATATATATCAAGCATACCTGTATTACAAAGATATATCAAGCATCCAACTGCTTGACTATATAAAGTAGCATCAAATGGCTCTGGATCTGGTCTGTAAAGACGCATTCTGATCCATAGGTGTTTGCATAGGTTTAGAATCAATCATCTGAAACCTCTCTAAAAGTTTCTCAATGTGCTTCTGCTGAGTCATATAGATACACTCATCCTTAAACAGAAATTGAATCCCAAGATAATAATGCAAGACTCCCAAATCATTCAGATCAAATGTTTGATTCAATTGTTCTTTGAACATCTGCAAATCTTCATCTCTGGGACCTATGATTTTAATATCATCCATATAAATGATTGCTATAATCATCATACCTGGTTAAGCTTTGACATAAAGAGTTGGAGCTGCATCTGAGTTATGGAAACCAATGGACAAAAGATATGTATGTATCTTTTCATACCATGCTCTAGGTGCCTGTTTTAAACCATACAAAGCTTTCATAAGCTTACATACCAAATGTTCTTTACCTATCTCTTCAAAACCTTCTGGCTGCTCAATATACACATCCTCATGTAAATCACCATTTAGAAAAGAAGTCTTTATGTCAAGTTGATATATATGCCAACCAAAATGTGATGCTAAAGCAAGTATTGACCTAATAACAGTCATCCTAGACGTAGGAGCGAATGTCTCATCATAATCAATACCTTTTTGTTGTGCATATCCTTTGACAACTAACCTTGCCTTGTACCTATCAATAGTACCATCTGCTTTCCTTTTGATTTTGAAGATCCATTTTACACCTATAGCTTTCTTTCCTTCTGGTAACTCACATAACTGCCAAGTTTGATTCTTATGAATAGAGTCAATCTCTTCTTGCATGACTTTTCTCCAAATAGGAATGTTAAGCGAATCTTTAACACATGCAGGTTCATCTTCAACTGTCGTAAATGCCAAAATATCATGAATCTCAAAGTCTTCAGCAAAACTTACATGATCTTTTTGTTGTTGTTGTCTAGTTTGACTCCTTGTTCTTCCTGTAAAAGTCTTTATACCACTATCTTTCCAAGTCTGATATAACCAAGTAGGTGTATCCTTAAATAGTGGTGAAACTCCTTCTGACCCTTCAGCTCCCACAGGTTCTGGAACTTGTCCTTCCGAGGTGCTAGGACTTTCTAGAACTCTAACTTCTTCCATTTCTGGAACCAAAGTCTCATGTGGAACTGACTCTGAGAAGGTTGTGAAATTCCTCTTTCTTCAACTCTTTCTTCAATCTTAGGAATTTTAACTCCCTCTTGATATGGCTGAACATGTAAATCCGAATTTCTTCTAAAAAATCCGTAGTCATTTTCCCTAATGAACTCTGGAATTTCTGTTTCTTTATCATAAACCTTATTTTCAGCAATATAAGCATTACGTGAAAGAATAACTTCACCTGTCTCTGGAACATAAAAGCTGTATCCTTTGCTCTCAAGAGGTTATCTAATAAAAATAGCTTTCTTTACCTTTACATCTACTTTGCCTCGGTCCATTTTCTCAACATGTACATAAGAAAGTGATCCGAATACTCTGAAGTAACTCACATTAGGTTTTCTACCATAATAAGCTTCATAAGGTGTGATTACCTTTAAAGCTTTTGAAGATGACCTGTTCAAAATGTGATAAAGCTTTTTGGATGCCATCATGCTAAGCATCATCTCAACAAGTACTCTATTCTTTCTTTCTGCAACACCATTCTGGTGAGAAGTATAAACAATAGTAAGGTGTCGAGTAATACCTTTCTCATCAAGAAATGTTTGGAACTCATTTGACAAGTATTCTCCACCTCTATCACTTCTGAAAATCTGGATAGTTTCCTGACCCTCATTTTCAACCATAGCTACAAATTTCTTGAACGTAGGAAAGACTTTTGACTTCAACTTAAGACCATAGATCCATGAGTATCTTGTAAAATCATCAACGAATAGAACAAAATACCTGAAACCTTGAATAGAGTCTTCCCTCATAGGTCCATTCACATCTGAATGAATAATCTGCAATTTCTTGGTAGGTGTAATATGACCATGTTTCTTGAAAGGTAGTTTATGCATCTTACCTTCAAGACAACCTTCACATATATCTGAATAGAATGGTAGCTCGAATGAGGGTAAACTCTCAACCATACCTCTGTCTTTGATACTCTTGAGAGCTCCAAAACTAATATGTCCAAATCTCTCATGTCATAGCTTCATATCTTCCACCGGTGACTAAGATTTGACCGCATATGCCTGACGGATTTTTGACAAAACAAAAATCCCTCCTTTATGCTCACCTTGCAAACTACACTTATCTTCTTTGTATGATAAGATCTTACAAAGATCTCTCTCAAATACAACTTTGAAACCATCACCTAAAAATGCAGATATAGATAGCAGATTCTTCTTCATTTCAGGTACATATAAAACATCTGAAATCTGAAAATTACCACCTTCTCTTGACTTTAGGGTAACTATACCTATTCCCACAACATCCATATCATTGCCATCTCCAATAGTAACGCTTGTTCCTGTAGAATAGGAAAGAGAAGAAAATACATCTCTTCAACATGTCATATGCTTTGTAGCACTTGAGTCAAATATCCAAGGATTTGCTGAAAGAACTTGTAAAGGTGTTTGATCAAAAGCTACTTCCTCAATGGTGATACAGGCATAAGAATCACCTTGAGATTTTCCTTTTTTATCATCTTCTGCAACATTACCTGATGCCTTTTTCTTTTGTGCTGCAATCCTTTTATAACATGCTTACTCAAAATGTCCAAGTTTCTTGTAGTAATAACATATTACTTCCTTCTTCTTAGAAGACTTCTCTTTAGATGTAGTAGAAACAGAATAGGAAGTAGAAGGTGAAAGGGACTTACTTTCCATCTTGGATTGTTTTTGCTTCTTCTCCTTTCTTCCATTCCATTGAACCGATCTTCATCTTGAAGTAACAAGAACTCTAGTTCTTCAAATGTAACCTCTCTATCTCTTGTGCTAAGTGTAAGAGTGGTTATGAAAGACCGATATGAAATAGGAAGTGAATTAATCAGCGTATTTACCATTCCTTCATATGATATCTCAACTCCTAGATTTAGAAGTTAATCTCTTAAGTCAACGAGTCTTGTAATATGGGTTTGAATTGACTCATCAGCCTTCATCCTTGTATTTGCTAGTTGTCTCCTCAAGTGAGCTTTTCTAGCAGGATATATGCTCTGAAAAAGATTCTCAAGCTTTAATCAAGCTTGTCTAGAACTTCTGCAAGATCTGATCTTTGATAGAATATTCTTTTTGATACTCATTGCTATGAATGAGAGTGCTAAAGCATCTCTAGCATCCCACCTTGCCTCCTCTTCAGTAGGAGGAACTCTAGGTAAAGATCTACCTGTGACTTTGGATCATAGTTGTTAGCAACGTTTTAGCAACGTCGAAGGCAACGTGTTGCTAACGCGTTAGCAACATAGCAACGTTTGGGCCTAGACGTTGCTAAAACGTTGCGAACGTGTTTTTTTTTTTTTTTTGGTTTTTTTGTTAATATTTTGGTAGTCTACGCATCCTATAGCTAAGATATGATGAAATGCATGCTTTTAAACATATAAATAAATATACACACATATATATATAATGAACTAAAAGTAGATATGCGACATGTAGTATGTATACTACACATGCATACATATATTCATACATATTACATATGTAGATGCATACATACATGCATGCATACATACATGGTTGCATGCATGCATACATAAATGCTTGCATGCATGCATGCACATTGCATACATACATACATATTACATACATACATACATACATACATACATACATACAAGTAGATACATACATACTTGCATATTACATACATACACATGCACATTTGTAATTATATACATACAAACATACCTACATAGTATAGATATGATAGACATGGACATTATAGTATAGATTATTGAGTCTAGATTAGTCCCTGCACAATTCAATATTCACAATTCAATATTCACAAGTGATGTCCGTGCTAAGTAGTGAGATCAATCATCATAGAAGACTACCCTTGGCTTTGGAGGGCCAAGGCCATGCATGAAAATTTAGTCTAAGCTCTATAATTGCATAAGGAGATCAAGAATATGGAAAATCCAAAATATTTGGCTAGCTCAAGGTGATAAGGCCTATAAAGAAAATCATACATAAATAAATGTATGCACTTTTATAGCTTTTTATGTCTTCCTCATTATCCATGTTTTTTTATTTCATTTATCATACATTTTTGACCAAATTTTGAATAGTTTCTTATCCCTCCTAAGGACAATATAGTTTTGGATTACAAAAAAAATATGCATGCAAAGCAACGCGTTGCGAACGTCGCAACGTTGCGAAGTTGCGGTTGCGAAGTTGCGAACCGTTCGCAACGCGTTGCGATGCAACACTGCTTTGGATGTAGAAGTAGTTACCTCTTCTTCAGTTGGTTCTGCTATAGTAACTCCAATACCTCTTGAAGCTGTTGTATCCCCTTCTTTTCCTTCTCCTCTGGGTCTTGTTAAGGACCCATTGACGATACTCCATAAATCCTTTGTCACTAACAAAATCATCATCATGAAACTCCACATGGGATAATTAGAAGATCCATCCAACTTGTCCGCAATCTCAATTTTAATGTCACTCATCTTAACTAGTGTGTATGTCAATTATGCTCTTATACCAAGTGTTGGAGTTTGGGGCCTTAGAATCGTTCCAATACTAAAACCTTTTGAGCATACACACTTAATTAATCAAGATGATATGTGAGAGATAGAAAGAAAGAGATCTTGAGACAAGGATAGGGAACGTAAGCAAGATGCTTACTCACTAAAAATAGATGTCCAAATTACAACATGGGAGTACTACTCAACCATATAATGTGGTGCACTCACTAATGGAAGAATAGCCAAGAAGATAATGATGCAAAATTCAGATTATGCTGTTATAATCTGAGTATGTGTGAAGCGAATGAGCAACAAAGTGAACCTAAACTCACAAGAAAGTGCAACAAATCTGAAAATCAGCACACCTTGATTCTGAAATTAGGGTACAGAAACCCTAAAAACAGAATATAAGGCTAACTTACAAAAAATAGCTGCCACCAGCTTGTAGAAGACTCCTTGCTCCAAGAGAGTAGTCTCTCCAAGATTCCCAAATAATTCAGATCAAATGTTTGCTCCAATTGTTCTTTGAACATGGTCAATTCTTCATCTCTGGGACCTGTGATTATAATATCATCCACATAAATGCTTGCTATAATCATCATACCTGTTTCAGCTTTGACATAAAGAGTTGGAGCTGCATCTGAGTTATGGAAACCAATGGACAAAAGATATGTATGTATCTTTTCATACCGTGCTCTAGGTGCCTGTTTTAAACCATACAAAGCTTTTATAAGCTTACATACCAAATGTTCTTTACCTATCTCTTCAAAACCTTCTCTTCAAAACCTTCTCTTCAAAACCTTCTGGCTGCTCAATATACACATCCTCATGTAAATTACCATTTAGAAAAGAAGTCTTTATGTCAAGTTGATATATATGCCAACCAAAATGTGATGCTAAAGCAAGTATTGACCTAATAACAGTCATCCTAGACGTAAGAACGAATGTTTCATCATAATCAATACCTTTTTGTTGTGCATATCGTTTGGCAACTAACCTTGCCTTGTAC
Organism: Ceratopteris richardii; assembly: GCA_020310875.1. Lineage (NCBI taxonomy): Eukaryota > Viridiplantae > Streptophyta > Polypodiopsida > Polypodiales > Pteridaceae > Ceratopteris > Ceratopteris richardii. The sequence continues at coordinate 179,017,897 of CM035410.1, forward strand.
CTGTCAATAGTACCATCTTAGTACCATCTGCTTTCCTTTTGATTTTGAAGATCCATTTTACACCTATAGCTTTCTTTCCTTCTGGTAACTCACATAGCTTCCAAGTTTGATTCTTATGAATAGAATCAATCTCGTCTTGCATAGCTTTTCTCCAAGTAGGAATGTTAAGTGCATCTTTAACACATGCAGGTTCATCTTCAACTGTCGTAAATGCCAAAATATCATGAATCTCAAAGTCTTCAACAAAACTTACATGATCTTTTTGTTGTTGTTGTCTAGTTTGACTCCTTGTTCTTCCTGTAAAAGTCTTTATACCACTATCTTTCCAAGTCTTATATAACCAAGTAGGTGTATCCTTAAATAGTGGTGAAACTCTTTCTGACCCTTCGGCTTCCACAAGTTTTGGAACTTGTCCTCCCGAGGTGCTAGGACTTTCTGGAACTCTAACTTCTTCCATTTCTGGAACCAAAGTCTCATGTGGAACTGACTCTGTAGAAGGTTGTGAAATTCCTCGTCTTCAACTCTTTCTTGAATCCTACGAATTTTAACTCCCTCATGATATGGCTGAACATGTAAATCCGAATTCCGTCTAAAAAATTGATAGTCATTTTCACTAATGAACTCTGGAATTTCTGCTTCTTTATCATAAACCTTATTTTCAGCAATATAAGCATTACGTGAAAGAATAACTTCACCTGTCTCTGGAACATAAAATTTGTATCCTTTGCTCTCAACAGGATATCCAATAAAAACAGCTTTCTTTGCCTTTACATCTACTTTGCCTCGGTCCTTTTTCTCAACATGTACATAAGAAAGTGATCCGAATACTTTGAAGTAAATCACATTAGGTTTCCTACCATTATAAGCTTCATAAGGTGTGATTACCTTTAAAGCTTTTGTAGATGACCTGTTCAAAATGTGATTAGCTGTGCTGCATCAAACCAGAATTTTGGTGAAAGCTTTTTGCATGCAATCATGCTCCGCATCATCTCAACAAGTACTCTATTCTTTCTTTCTGCAACACCATTCTGCTGAGGAGTATAAGCAATAGTAAGGTGTCGAGTAATACCTTTCTCATCAAGAAATGTCTGGAACTCATTTGACAAGTATTCTCCACCTCTATCACTTCTGAGAATCTGGATAGTTTCTTGACTTTCATTTTCAACCATAGCTACAAATTTCTTGAACGTAGGAAAGACTTCTGACTTCAACTTAAGACCATAGTTCATGTGTATCTCGTAAAATCATCAACGAATAGAACAAAATACCTGAAACCCTGAATAGAGTCTGCTCTCATAGGTCCATTCACATCTGAATGAATAATCTGCAATTTCTTGGTAGCTGTAATATGATCATGTTTCTTGAAAGGTATTTTGTGCATCTTATCTTCAAGACAACCTTCACATAGATCTGAATCATCTGGTAGCTCGAATGAGGGTAAACTCTCAACCATACCTCTGTCTTTGATACTCTTGAGAGCTCCAAAACTAATATGTCCAAATCTCTCATGCCATAGCTTCATATCTTCCACTGGTGACAAAGATTTGACTGCATATGCCTGATTGATTTTTGACAAAACAAAAATCCCTCCTTTATGGTCACCTTGCAAACTACACTTATCTTCTTTGTGTGATAAGATCTTACAAAGATCTCTCTCAAATACAACTTTGAAACCATCACCTAAAAATGCAGATATAGATTCATTCCAGGTACATATAAAACATCTGAAATCTGAAAATTACCACCTTCTCTTGACTTTAGGGTTACTGTACCTATTCCCACAACATCCAAATCATTGCGATCTGCAATAGTAACTCTTCTATCCGTAGAATAGGAAAGATAAGAAAACACATCTCTAGGAAAGATAAGAAAACACATCTCTACAACCTGTCATATGCTTTGTAGCACTTGAATCAAATATCCAAGGATTTGCTGAAAGAACTTGTAAAGCTGCTTGATCAAAAACCACTTCCTCAATGGTGATACATGCATAAGAATCACCTTGAGATTTCTCTTTGTTATCATCTTCTTCAACATTACCTGATGCCTTTTTCTTTTCTGCTGCAATCCTTTTATAACATGTTGACTTAAAATGTCCAGGTTGCTTGCAGTAATAACATATTTCTTCTTTCTTCTTAGAAGACTTCTCTTTAAATGTAGTAGAAACAGAATCTGAAGTAGAAGGTGAAAGGGACTTACTTTCCATCTTTGATTGTTTTTCCTTCTTCTCCTTCTTCTTCTTTTTACCCTTTGATGAAGGTAAAAGTGCTTCTTCATTCTCTTCCATTCCCTTCAACAGATCTTCATCTTGAAGTAACAAGAACTCTAGTTCTTCAAATGTAACCTCTCTATCTCTTCTGCTAAGTGTAAGAGTGGTTATGAAAGACCGATATGAAATAGGAAGTGAATTAATCAATGTATTTACGATTTCTTCATCTGATATCTCAACTCTTACATTTAGAAGTTGATCTCTCAAGTCAACGAGTCTCGTAATGTGGGTTTGAATTGACCCATCAGCCTTCATCCTTGTATTTGCTAGTTGTCTCCTCAAGTGAGCTTTTCTAGCAAGATATCTTCTCTGAAAAAGATTCTCAAACTTTAACCAAGCTTGTCTAGAACTTCTGCAAGATCTGATATGTGGTAGAATATGCTTTTTGACACTCATTGCTATGAATGAGAGTGCTAAAGCATCTCTAGCATCCCATCGTGCCTTCCCTTTAGTAGGAGGAACTCTAGGTAAAGATCTACGTGTGACTTTGGATGTAGAAGTGGTTACGTCTTCTTCAGTTGGTTCTGCGATAGTAACTCCAGTACCTCTTGAAGCTGTTGTATCCCCTTCTCGTCTGGGTCTTGTGGACCCATTGACGATATTCCATAAATCCTTTGTCACTAACAAATTCATCATCATGAAAATCCACATGGAATAATTAGAAGATCCATCCAACTTGTCCTCAATCTCGGTTCTAATCTCACTCATCTTAACTAAGTGTGTATGTCAATTATGCTCTGATACCAAGTGTTGGAATTTGGGGCCCTAGGATCGTTCCAATACTTTAACCTTTCGAGCATACACACTTAATTAATCAAGATGATATGTGAGAGATAGAAAGAAAGAGATCTTGAGACAAGGATAGGGAACGTAAGCAAGATGCTTACTCACTAAAAATAGATGTCCAAATTACAACATGGGAGTACTACTCAACCATATAATGTGGTGCACTCACTAATGGAAGAATAGCCAAGAAGATGATGATACAAAATTCAGATTATGTTGTTATAATCTGAGTGTGTGTGAAGCGAATGAGCAACGAAGTGAACCTAAACTCACAAGAAAGTGCAACAAATCTGAAAATCAGCAAACCCTAATTCCGAAATTAGGGTACAGAAACCCTAAAAACAGAATATAAGGCTAACTTACAAAAGATAGTTGCCACCACCTTGTAGAAGACTCCTTGCTCCAAGAGAGTAGTCTCTCCTTCACCAAATCTTCACCTCCAAAGCTTCAGAACTCCAAAACTCTAACTTGTGAATTGTCCAAGAGTGTGCCAACATGCTCCTTATATAGTTGTGCTCCCAAAAAATAAAGCTAGTGAAGAAAATAGCAAAAATCAGCTTTTTAAGCGATTAAAATTACCCATCGCTTTTTTTAACGCATGAAACTGCTTTTCCTTTAAAAATTGCGATCTCTTTTAAAAATAGCTTTTATTTTAAATTGGATCACCTGTTTGATTGCTTTTGGCCACATCAATCATATGAACTAGCTTTTTAAGGTTTGAGCTTCATAAACTGCTTTTCCTCCATTTTGAGCTGAATTAGGGTTTGACTTATCTCCCTGTTCTCACCTCTGATGAAGAAATGAAGCATACCACTAGATAGCTTTAGCCAAGCTCTATCTATCTAGCCTAAAAAAGTTTTACCCAAACTGTACAAAAAATGCTAAGTCCAAAAATGTGATTTGCTGGAATGTGGACCATATGTACATTGACTTCCAATAGCATCATGCACAACATCTATTTAGGTTTCTAACCTTAATAGACATCAAGGAGATCCGTTGACTTCTGATGTTGGATCTACTATGACAAAGGACTTCCTTGGACGTGTATTTTGTATCCCATACACTATACTGGTGATCCCTCACATCGCTTAATGGACTACCCTTATGTCTCTAGTCATGTCTCTTCAAAATTCATGGATATAGCTGTCAGGAAGCTAAGCCTTGATAACCCTCTTGCATTGCTTTTCCATTTCAATGCCTAGTGATATAACTTTCCTTATTTTCTTTTTTCCAGACATTCTATCAAATACATCATTTTGTAACACTTTGACCTTATAAGTCATTCTGGGCCATTTTTAAGATGTTTATACAACATTTTTAAGATGTTTTAAGTCATCAATAAGGATTTCGATACCGTGCCACGGGAGAGGCTTTTCCAATGTCTGGAGTCTTGAGGATATCATCTGAGATGATTTGGGCTATCTACACACTCTATGAGCAGGTGACCGGGAGAGTTCGGTGTCTGAGGGGATTATCAGAGGCCTGCCGCCTACGCTAGCACAGTCGGTGTTAAGCAAGGCTGCCTCCTCTTTCCCACTGTATTCGGGCTCTATTCTATTATACGCTGATGATATTGTATTGATTTCAGAGTCCATGGAGGGGCTATATGGCCATCTGGGTTCCTTGGATGAGTTTTGTACAGAAGGGGTTGACAATGAACCTTGGTAAGACCAAGTTCATTATCCTCGCCACCTCATCTATGGTGAGGAATGCAACGGGAAGCAGTCGGGGACAGATAGAGGTCTTCACTTCATATGTCTACTTAGGAGTGACATTCATGAGTCGACCTGGTCCCTTCAGTATGAGACAAGCTTCCACATATAGGCTCACACGAGGATATGCAGCTTTGGCCATGTTAGAGTGGCATGCCATGGTGGTAGAAGCACTATTCCAGATTATATGTCTCATTCAGAGGATGGGGGAGCTCCAAGCTGATAGACTCACACGCAGGGCATTTGAGGCAGCGATACAGATTTCCGAGTCAGGGTATGAGAGAGCCTGGTTTTCCCAGGTTAGGACATGGTTTGAGAGCTATGGATTGGACATGGATAGGCTACCACCCTTCCAGTATGACCCAAACTCTCCCCACATACACCTCTCACGTAACGAGAGCAACACTATGCTCAGGAAGGATCTCTAGCAGCTCTTCTCTAGTCGGGCATGGTTTACTTCCAACTTAGGATCCAGATTAACACACTACGGTGACCTGTTCTTGGACTTTCTAGCAGATGGGTTCATTGAGAGACTAGACTACATGGACACATACATGCTCCATAACTTGAGGGTAGTAATTGGCGAGCTGAGGCTTTCATCACACCAGCTATAGATTGAGATTGGCAGAGGAGCAGACACTCCTAGAGAGGAGAGGATTTGTCGGATATGTGGGGTAGAGATAGAGGATGAGGAGCATTTTGTATGTAGATGCGAGGCATATGATGATATCAGGAGCATATATGAGGCTCTATTTACAGGACAGCCTACCATAGATCATGGCCTCGAGAGACCAGTGTCACTCAGGGTGATTCTTACTAGAAATACACAGCCATAGAGATTCCTTGGTCCAGCCCACCAGGATGGCTCCGACCAGAAGGAGACAGACAGCTCTGGATTTTTTCGCCCCATGACATGCACAAGCTCCCCCACAAGCTGTCACACAGAGAGGGGTGACGCTTCAACATGCATGGGAAGTATTTGTAACTTTTTCAAACTCTTCGTAGTATTTTTCTGGTGCTTCCTTTGGGAGATGCTAGAGTAGGACTCTAGGTCCTCTACTTTTTAGGGAACCAAGATTTCCATGCTTTCATTGCACGTTGGTGTCTTTGGAAAGCAAGTTGTGGCCACATTATGGATGGACAATTCAAAAACATTTGGCACATTTTGGACCAAGCTAATCACCACACTCAAAAGCTGTTGGGTAGCTCTTGGGATCTTCTTGCTCAGGACTTGATTGCTTCCACAATACCATCTCAACCTCATGCCTCCACAATCTATTTTCCCATATCATTGAGGGATGTGAGTTTCCCCACAAGTCACCTCGTTGTTGGTTTATGCTACATACTTCACATCATTCACAAGATTTTACCCCACACACACACACACACACATATATATTCCAGTGTTTCGTCTCATAGTCACTACATGGAAATGGATATGTACACATGCTTTCAGTGATATATCGACCCTGTTCTCCATGCACACATGCACCCACCTGCGTATGCGCCCACGTGCACATGCATGCACACACACGTGTGCACACACACACATACACACACACACGAGAGAGAGAGAGAAAGAAAGAAAGAAAGAAAGAAAGAAAGAAAGACTTTTTAACGTCTATTAGAGGCCAAAATCGGCCTATGAGACAAAATATATACATCAGTATGATCCAATCCACTGTGATCCCAAAAGGAAAATAAAGTGTGAGTACAAAAAACGGGTATAAAAGGAGTGGACAATAACTTGCATCAAGGGTGTGGGGTGCTATGGGTATGCACTCTATATGCTCAATGGGTGTGATACAAATATGATATGCATAGGGAGGGGAGGCTCGATGGTATCACAACCCTCTAAATGCCTGGAGTGGGTGTAGGATATAATGCATCGGTGGGTAAGGCATCATGGCGATCCTCAAAATGCTCTGAACGTCCAGATCGACAGGGGTGCGCTGCTGACGTCTCCGTATCTCCATGTCATGGCGTGCGTGAATCGCCTGAATCTCTCTCTGGTGTGGATGGGCTCTCTGGAGTGGGGGTCTCGGTCATCAACGCTGTCGTCTAAGCTCCTCTGCTCTGTGTAATGTGACACCACGCATCGAGCTGGGTCCTCGAGTGGCTATGGGTCTGAAAAAATCTGTAATATAAGTCTGAGGGGGGGGGGGGGGGCAGGTGTATCTCCATCTGCTGCTGGAGGAGTGCTGTACGACGGTGCTCGAGCTCTACTAGGAAACGACCTAGAGGGCGCTGGTCCTCTGTCCCCAATAAAGCCCTGATCTCTCTGCCCCCCTGAAGAGCTGTGGGTAGCGGTCTCTGATGTCCTCATATGCGTGGCATCTACATGTGTAGTGCTCCTCATCCTCCACCTCCTCTCTACATATCCTGCACAATCTCTCGTCCCTCGGGGTATGTGTCGCTCGCCCAACCTCAATCTCGAGCTGGTGTGATGATACTCTGAGCTGCCCAATGGCCACTCTCTGAGTTGGTGCCATGTATGTATCCATGTATCGTGGTCTCTGAATGAAACCATCTGCTGTCATAGTCAGGAAGTGCTCTCTGTAGTGTTGCCTCTTTGTGGGAAGAGGCTCTCGTGGTGCTATCCATGTCTCCCTGATGTGTATCTGTAGTAGGTCCTGACGGATGATCCTATTCCTCTCCGAACGAGAGACGGTAATGTGGGGGGAAGAGAGGTCATGCTGAAAAGGGGGAAGATCGGTAATGCTCATGCCATGGTCTGCTAACCATCGGTAAGTCTGTGCATACCATACTCTCTCATGCCCTGTCTCTGCTAAATGTCTTGAGCTCTCAAATGCAAGCCTGGTGAGTCGGCTGGCGGGGAGCTCTCTGACCCTCAGAATAAAGGTCACCAACTGGAAGAGGGCCTCCACTAGCATCGGTGGTGTGCCAAGCTCAGCTCGTATAATGTCATGTGGAATGGAGGGCTTGCTCCGCAGCAAGCGTGAGATCATGATGACCTGGGGCCTCTCAATCTGCGTTCACATCGCCTCCGTGATCCCAGGTGCCCAAACTGCTGCTGCATACATCAATGCGTGTGTCACTAGAGTGTCAAAGAGCCACCCCTTAGTCCGGGGCTCCTGAAAATGTGTTTGAAAGCAACGTCTCTCCAATCTTGCAAGTGCCGCATAGCCTCGCGTCAATCTATCTCTCGCTGCCTGTGCCATGGAGAATACCCCTGTGCTGACTTAGAAGGTTACCTAGGTAGACGTAGGAGTCCACTACCTCTATCTGTCCTCAAGCTGCAGTGAAAGAGGCGCGATGGCGTACTGTCCTGGAGGTATGGAAGATCATGACCTTGGTCTTGCCAAGATTCACTGTGAGTCCTCTCTCCATGCAGAAGGTATCGAGCTCCTGTAAATGTGACTGCAACCCCTCCTGTGACTCTGAAAGCAAGACAATGTCATCAGCATATAATAGGATGTGTACGGGCCTACCTCCGAGGTCTCCTCCTAGCCCTCCTGCTCGGCGTGTATACTCCGTGATCTCGTCGATGTAGAGACAGAAGAGAGTGGGTGACAGAGGGCAACCTTGTTTCACACCAATGGTGCTAACAAGGCTGTGTGATAGGCCGCTAGGGCAGCATACCCTACCTGTGACTCGTGCATACAGAGCATGGATGGCCCATAGCATGTCTGATGGTAGCTTTAACTCCTGGAGGATCGGTAGTAGTCTCTCTCGAGGAACCATGTCGAAGGCTTTGCGGAAATCCACAAAGCAACAGTATAGTCTTTGCTTCCTCACCTTCACGCTCTCAATCAAGCAACGAAGCACGAAGATGTGGTCGATGGTGGAGAAAGTGCGGCGGAAGCTGCTTGGCCGGGTGCTTTGATCCCTGCTGCCTCAGCGTGTGTACTGAGCTCTGCCTCTAGTACTACCCCATAGATCTTGGCTAGGATATGGCCTATCATAATAGTCCTGTAGTTCCCTGGATCCATCATATCGCCTGACTTATGGATAGGCGTAATAGTATGCATAGTCCACGAGTCAGGTAATCCTTCAACCAAAGCACGGTTGAAGAGATGGGCGATCAGGTGGGAAACTACATTTGCTGCGTATATAAAGTGCTGCGTATATAAAGTGCTCGCCCTGTAGCCCCGTGTGGTCTTCTGAACGGCCATGCTTTAGCCTATGGATGGCCTGTCGTACCATGCCTGCCGTGAAGAGGGTGGATATCACAGGACGCGGTGTGGGAGGGATCGGCAATGGTGGCTGTCCTGGGACGTCATATAACCTCCGGGCGTAGGTGTGCCAAGTCTGAGGATCTGCTATGGGTGTAGGTGGGCGTGGCTCACGTAGTGCCCTCCACGCGGTGGCACAATCCCTACTCATGAGAAGGTCGAACAACTCTGCCTCCTGTCTCTCCTTGAAAGCTCGTCGCTTCGGGCATGTGAGGGCTCGCATCTGTCGTCGTGCCTCCCTCTCTGTGATGGATCCCAAGATACTCTGTGCTCTGAGATGTCGGTATAGTCGCCTAGACTCCTCATCGTACCATCTATTCTGGGATGCCCCAGCCGTGTCGAATGTGCGGTGCTCTGGGTGGTGTACGGAAAGCTGAGAGTAGCGGATGTGTGGAGGATCGAGGAGAAGTGGGCAGTGAGGGTGTCCAATGAGGCAGAGGGATCAAGGGAGTAGATGCGCTCACGAACATGGGAGCTATAGATATGTGCTAGCTCATGTCTAAAGTGAATGGTGGTATGGGCATGTGGCTGTATGGTGACGGGGTGTGATATGCATGGTGAGCCACGTATGGATAGGGCAAGATATGCGTGGTCAACTCCAATCGGTATGGGTAGGATAGTGAATGAGGTGATGAGATGCGTTGCCTCCCCGGGTCTGATAACATAGTCTACCACACTACCCCCCTGTGGTGTCGTGGGTGGAATGCAAGTGAGGCCACCCGAGGTGGGCCAGGTTGCCATCCCATTATATATAATGAGACGGTGTGCTGCTCCCATCTGGAGTAGGTATCTGTCGTATGAGATGGGTGTGGCGGTGTCGGCTGAGGCTCTGAGTGTAGACATATCCTCTATGGTAAGAAGCATCTCAGGGTCGTCAAAGTCATAGATATCACACTGGTGGCTCTGAGTCCGGGCATTGAAGTCTCCTACAAGGAAGACTTCGCCCATCCCGGTATACTCCATAATGGTGTCATATGGCGATGTGGTGTCTGGTCCCTCCCCCCCTAAGGGCTCCTCGGGGGAATGTGTGAAGCGTGAGCCGGTGGGTGCAATATAGCATACGGCGAAATACGTTGCTCTCTCCTCTGATAGCTGGAGGCGTATCCACATGAAACGTGCCTCTGGATCTCTGGCTACCACCTGTACCCTGTGCTGTAGCTACTGTATGTAGAGCACGACTACTCCTCCTGATCCTCGTGTGGTGTGCTGTCTCATTTGTAGGCAGTGAGCTGACTCCCACATATAGCCCTCAATCCTCGGTAGGCTCCTCCCCGGGCTCTCGTGTGTCTCTGTCAAGAAGATCATGTCTCTGTCCTCCATCACCTCCTCAAGGCGTCTTGGATGTGTCCACAACGATCCATTGCAATTCCAGACTTCAATGTGCACCTCCTGTTATGCTGTCTCATAGGCCGCGAATCCCTAGTCAATGGGCCGTCCATCAATGATGACACGACCGTCTCTATATGGGGCACGATGTCCCTCTCATCGGGCCTGGAGGACACGCGGCATGCATGCACGTCTCTGCTCTACCTGCATCCGTGTGAGATCGTCATCTAAATAGATGGGGATGCCCGGTGTAGTGCGTAGTACCGCCCGTCTTTTGAGGAAGTCTCTCCTCCCGGCCTCATCTGAGAACTGAATGATAAGTGCTCTACTCTGTGTGGTGTCCCGTCCTGCTCTCCAGGCTCTAGTGAATGGGAGAGGCTCATCCGCGCGGTATCCAAGTAGTGTGCACAAGCGATGCCCGTCCTGCTTTGGTGATCCGTCTGGCTCTGTGAGGCCGGAGACGCGAACATTGAGCTTGCGAGCCTGACGCATCCGCTCCTCCTCAATGGTGGTGTGTACTATGTGGATCTCCTCATGGTGGTTCTTCTTCTTTGCCTCCTGTCGAAGGTTCTTTTTTACAACCTCGACCCATCCATCTTTCTTAGTCTCAAGCTCGCTCTGAACCACCTCCATGCACTCCTTCTTGATAGTCACCCGAATGTCCTCTAGCTGTGGGGCGATCTCCCCCTCCTCACCTATGCTGTCCAGTTTCGTTCTCATCTTAGTAAGCTCAGTGTGCAACTCCTCCTGGTCCCGTGAGTGTTGCTTGCGGATAGCAAGAAGCTCTTCCCGAAGGGACTCGTTTTCCTTCTCCAAGGTTGCCACCTTGGCTTTGAGGGCGGCAACTTTTCGGCTAACCCCGTTTAGTGCAGAATCTCCGAGCCAGGGTTAGGGTTCGTGCCATTAGGGTTCACTGCTGTTAGGATGAGTAGGGCTGAGCGGGCGGGCAGAGCTGAGGGGGCGGGGCTGAGGAAGCGGGGCTGAGCAGGCGAGGCAGAGCTCAGCGGGCGGGGCAGAGCTGAGCGGGCGCACACAGAGAGAGAGAGAGAGAGAGAGAGAGAGAGAGAGAGAGAGAGAGAGAGAGAGAGAGAGAGAGAGAGAGAGAGAGAGAGAGAGAGAGAGAGAGAGAGAGAGAGAGAGAGAGAGAGAGAGAGAGAGAGAGAGAGAGAGAGAGAGAGAGAGAGAGAGAGAGAGAGAGAGAGAGAGAGAGAGAGAGAGAGAGAGAGAGAGAGAGAGAGAGAGAGGGAGGGAGGGAAAGAGGGAGGGAAAGAAAGAAAGAAAGAAAGAAAGAAAGAAAGAAAGTCATATTAACGTCTTCTGGAGGCCAAACTTGGCCTATGAGACAAAAACCATATACAAGTGTAGTAACCCTGTGTAGAAGATGAAATGAAATAAAAAGTATATCGTTACACAAAGCTATATATGGCTGGAAGAGGCTGGGGAGATGTGGCTCTGACTCTGCAGATAGTGGCCACCTAATACAATGGGGATCCATAATGTGAGTAAAACACCCTAGCTACAGGTGATGGGTGGAGGTGGGTGTAGTATGTGATACATCGGTGGTGGTTTGAGTGCCTCGTGAAGGAAGACAACCTAGGGGGTGGTGGTACGCCGATGCTCCACCATGTGGTCGTAGGCTGTCCCCATGCGTGAGATATCCTCCTGATATAGTCGTGGTCGACGATATCTGCCCATGCGTGGTCGGCGCCGTGCTTTGTGCTGCTGCGTGGTGGAGCGTGAGCCCTATAGATGGACCTCTCTGATGTAGCTCAGCTCGCTGAAAGAACTGGGTAATGGTCTGCTGGGTACTCACCCGTGTCTGATGTGTGGGCTGTAGTGACCGCTCTCGCCTCTCGTATGCTCCTGTGAGAAAGCGTCCCAAGCGTCGTTGGTCTCCCATAGTCATACACAATTGGAGTGACTCCTCTATTTGGAAGTGTGCTCGTAGGTCTAAGTATGCTGGCCATCTGATAACAAAATGCTCCTCACTCTCTACCTCTATCTTGCATACTGGGCACCACCTCTCCTCACGGGGTACTCCCCTCGACCGACCCCTCTCAATCTCGAGCTAATGTGATGAAACCCGGAGCTGCCCAATGACGACTCGAAGGTGGTGGGGTAGGTATGTCTGCATGTATCTCGGAATCTCGATGAAGCCCTCGTCCGATATATGCAAAAAATGCTCTCGGTAATACAGCATTTTCGGTGGTAATATATCCCTAGGGCTTACCCATGTCTTGTGTATGTATGTATGCCATATCTCTTGACGAATGACCCTATTCCTCTCTTGATGAGAGAGCGAGTAGGTGGGTGCATGTGAGTCGTACTGTAGTGGTGGTAGCCTGTCTATGTCAAAGCCATGATGGGCCATCCAGTCTTGTGTCTGTGCATACCATGAGGAGGTGTCACCTGCTAATGCCATATCACGTGATGCCTGGAAAGCACGATAGGCAATGCGCTCTGTATCCATGCTCCGGAGTCTGTGTAATAGGCATACTGTATGGAATAGTGCCTCAACTAGCATCGGTGGTACAACGAGCTCTGCTCTAATAATATCATGTGGTACGGAAGGCTTGCTATGGATAAGTCTGGCAATCATGAGGATCTGTGGCCTCTCTAATGCTGTCCATACTGATGTAGCTAAGCGTGGTCCCCATATGGCTGCCTCATACATGAGTGCTGGCATAACCAAGGTGTCGAAGAGCCACCCCTTTGTGCGGGGCTCCTAAAAATATGCCAGGTGGCACTGTCTCTCCATCAAAGCTAGTGTTGCATACCCACCTGTGATGCGGTCACGGTCTGCCTGAGACATAGAGAAGACCCCCGATGCTGCTGTAAATGTCACCCCCAAGTAAACATATGATCCGACCACCTCAATCGGTCCACCTGTTGCTGTGAACAAACTATGTCTTCATACTTGCGCTGATGTATGAAAGATCATGACCTTGGTTTTACCAAGGTTCATAGATAATCCTCTGTGTGAACAAAAGTCATCTAGGCCATGTAGATGATGCTGTAGACCTTCTGCAGACTCTGAAACCAGTACAATATCATCAGCGTATAAAAGAATATGGACCGTGGACCCACG